>CM070068.1:24178428-26627178 GCA_036320875.1 Cotoneaster glaucophyllus | reverse complement strand
TAATTTTTCTTTGATTGTCTGCTCAGAGACGAGGAGCCGGCATGGGGCCTGGAGAGTTATATTGGACATTCACTAGCGATTATTATATATGAGATATATTTTGAGACATTGTACGGCATACTAGGTTTCGGAAAACCTATTTTTATCATGATATATGTGTTTTCATAAAACCTCGGGGTTAGTATGTTGATAATTGGCTTATTATATATATCAACTTGGTCCACTCATGTTTATTTTGTGCCCCCTTCATGGCATAGAATCGAGGCATATAATCCCGGCGTCAAGGCGCTTCCGCATCGGCATCTTCGAGTCCTCTCGATGTAGGATCCATCCTTTGTTTCATTCAATTTTATATTATTTCTTTTAGTGTTCTAGTTAATTGTATGCTCTGAACATGTTCCTTAAATGCATATTCATTATTCTTTTATATTTATAAGTCTTATTTATCTCTTGTTTTCAGCATTTGCACTCAATAAATGGTTTTCGTCACCCTCGGGTGTTGGCTAGCACGTGCCTATCCTGGTATTCGGGGAATATCAGGATCGGGGCGCGTCATTATGTCTAACAATCTTAATTTTCCTAGTATCTTACATGCGTTGGTCCTTTCCCAAGTACGAAGGCAATTAACGAAATGGTTAAGATGCATATGTATGGTATATAAAGTACAATTGGTGAAGCTGCACAGCGTTAAATTTGGAATAATCTGGGCCTGGCTGGGACAACTCATGTTTAGTTCAAAATTCAAAAAGTAGCGTTCCGATGATTTTTTCAACAGAAATATTCCTTGCAGAAGGTGCTATCCAAGTCAAAGAGTCCTCCAAATCACAAGTATCTGAATCCGTTTCAAGATAATTTGACATCTTGAGCACAAGACTGTTGTTGAGACCAGGCAATATTGCCGAAGAGCAAGTATTTCTGAATTCTGTTAGAAAGATGACGTTCTTCAAATCAGCGACAATGAGGTCCAGATTCTTGAAGCGACCAAATTCTTTAAGAAAACCTGCCAGTACGGGTAAATGTTTCCATGGCCCGATGAAGGCAGTCGGAAATTGTATGTCCCAGAAGTCCAGCAGTAAGATGGTGGCCTCCCATAAATTTGGAGCTTTCAAAGAAATCTTGGCCGTTAAGTAACCAATGAAATATAAAGAATTCAGATTAGGAGTATTGATGGTGGCCTCCAAGCTACGATGAGATTCAATTAAGTGTAAGTTTTTCAGGTGATGAGCATGAATGTTGATATGTTTCAAGTTATGGGAATTGGTCAACATTATCCTCTCAACGGGAAGAAACTTTGATGAAACAAACGTAAAAGATTCAAGATCTACCACGTGGTCAACTTGAATATCTTGAGCCTTGCAATACTTGACTTCCAAGAACTTGAGACTGTAACTTGAAATATAAAACATGGAGAGTGCGTCTTCTTGATTATCTTCAAAAGAACATGAAGTTAATGACAAGTATTCAATACAATGGCACTCCCAAATTAAGGAACGGAGGGCGTGCCTATCAAAGCGAACATTATTGAGGGACATTGTTTTCAAGGAGGGAAGAAGCCGGCTTATATGATATATAGGACATCCACTGTTGGCACTACGTATGTCCCTTATCCTCACATACGCCAAATTGAGAGTAGTTATAGATGTTGCATCAAAAAAGGTGGTTCTAGATAAGCAGTAGTAGTTTTCGTTCTCATGCCAATCCCTTTGAAATAATCTATCAAGTCGAAGGCTTATATCTAACTCTTTAACGTTTCTGTCTAATGAACAAGTTAATAACTTATCAACGATGATATATATGGTCCTTTCTAAACAAGTAGCCCTTCATATGAAGCCTAAGTTTAAGTAACTTCAGCTTCTTTTGCTTATCATTCTCACAAGATCTCAAATATCTTATCAAGATGTTGATGAACTTCCTATGTTTATCACCTTGGTTGTCTCGACAATCAATGGTTTCCTCATAGTCACCCTCTTCGAAATCCAAGACGGATCTTGAACACCACACACCTTCCCATTGCTTGGAAAGAAAACTCATACGGACGGCAGCTTTGGTGGGAAGAATTTGGATGATATTGTGCGTAACGAGGTCGGGTAAGTGAAGGCATGCCATGACGTTTCGGCTACGTTTGATGTTCTTTTGTATTTGGGTTGCTTTTGTAGACTAAACATTTATGCTTTTTGAGTTTTTGATTAACCTTTTGAAACATTTGATTAAGATACTTAGATTTGAACTACGTCAAATTAATTGAAATTAATTTACGTTTAAATATCTGCTATATATTTTAAATAATTTCAACTATATTTAAGTCTAAAAATTTAAACTTTTCAAATCTAAATGTACACCCACGCCAAATGGAAACGTACCAACATTAAATGAAAACGTACCAACGTCAAACGAAAACGTACCAACCCCGAATTAAGACGTACCCAATTATAAACTATATGAAAATGAATATTCATCTTTTTGGAATGTTTAAAAATATGTTTGATTCATACACAATGCTCTAGATAGTCTTGTTCATTATTAGGACAAAAAGTAATAAAACTTATGTTTTGAAAACAAACGTACCAAAAACGAAATGTACCAAAAATTTATATATACCAAGAAGCCAAATGGAACAAAAATTCAAATGTACCAAGTAACTAAATGTACCATTATAATCAAACGTACTTAACAATGAGTTTTGTTACATTCTATTTAATTTACTAAAATAAATATTTTAATAAAAAAAAATCTTAAATCATAAGAGATGCATAAAAATAGGAGGAAAAAAAGGAATGCTAATGTGAATAGACTTCTAATGAAATAAAATTAAAGGACCAAAATTGTACGGGAAATGTTTAATCAAATTTGCAAAAGGAATAGATGTTTAGTCTATGACATTTAAAAACCAGGCGTCTAATTCAAAACGTCCCTAATTAATATCCTTGAAGGATACCAAACCACAACTAGTACGAAATCACAACTAGTACGAAATCATACTGGTTAGGAAACCATTGTCGTATACAATTTGGCAAAACCGGCATTCTATTTTATCATAATTTCTTTATATTAAGGTTTCCTGACAATATGAAACTAGCTAATTAATTTTGGAATGGGGTGCAATTGCGGCTTCAATATATAATATAGCTTCTGTTAAGATATGCTATATATTAAGAATTTTGGAAGTATATGAAACTAGCCAATATTCTATTATATTAAGCCCTAAACCCTCAACCATACAGCCCCTCAACCCTAAACCCTTTGTCACGCCGCTTCTGTTCCTTTGTCACGCCGCTTCTGTTAATTATTTATCATTCCTTATTCCTCCTATACGCTGATTTGGGGTCACGCCGCTTCTGTTCCTTTGTCACGCCGCTTCTGTTAATCATTTATCATTCCTTATTCCTCCTATACGCTGATTTGGGGTTACTGATGAATAGGCGATGAAAAACTGGTGGTCTCAAAACTACTCCGATATCTCTTCAACCTCTCCCCCTTCTCTCTCTAATTTGAACTCTTTCCCTGCACTCAAACCCTAACACTAAATTCCCAATTTGTTCCGCAGAACAATGCATTTTAGATCTCATGGAGAAGGCCTCGAGTCCGCAACGGTGTTAGAATTTTTTGCCCACTTGAGGTAGAGCTTTTCGCATGAAATGCTATATATTTTTAAGTTGGTGCACGAAGTCCAGCGAGCTGTTTCCGGCCGACCGCTGGCGATCAAACCTTGCTATTACAACCAGTCGTTTGACCTTTCGTCTCAGAAACCAAAATCATCCGTTGCATGCCTCGATTCAATACGTTTATGGAAAATTTCTTTGAAGAATCCAGTTTCCGACGAGATTCCTTAATCCTTAATTCCTATATCCTTATCCAATCCTCTTCGACATTTACTTAGGAGTGATTTCAATTTTCACTCCCTCTGCAATTTATTTTTTTTTTCATTTTGTGAAATCAATCTAAATTATTCATTTTACTGCTTTTTTTTTTTTTTGGCAGAGTAGCCACCGAAAGCCTGAGGATTCAGTTCGAGAACCTCCGTAAGTATGTTTATTTTCTCAAATATTTAATTAGGAAAAATCCGTTGTTTAAAGAATTTACTTTATGAATTATTCAAGAACAAGTTCGTCGTTGGTAGATGATTGAGATTAGATTTGATGTCATTCGGGTTTGATTCCTTGAACGCGCATGGTTGATATTTTCGAGGAGGACATGTTTTCGTAGTCAAGTTTTTAAGTTTGAGTAAAAGAAAATATTGGCTTTTAGAAATCGTGGACCACCTCATGCTGGATTGCCCACTCCGGTTCATGAATCCCCATATGGAAGAGAACTTGGGCTGAAGTCCCATCCACCATTAGTCAAGGAAATGAGAGAATCCCAGCTTGGATTGTAATCAGTCCATTGGTACAGGAGATTATGTAACATGATATATAAATTATGAACCGGCGACGACTTCTACAATTCCAGCAACGACCAGCCTCGAGGTCGGTCTCAACCAATTCCTCATAACCTCAGGAACATTCAATCCGCTTTTACAATAAATTTGTGATTTCAGGTCAAACCTTAACTGCTGCGTGTTCTGGCAAATTTACAGAGAACAGGCACTCTCAATTCCGGCCCGATTATGTCAAATTAGGTGATAATTAGCCACTCGCTCCTAACCCTCCCTCCCGTGTGTTATCACAGTCTCAGATCGAAGCTCTGTCCTCTTCCTTTCATTTGTAATGCGCACAGAGAAGGTATTGCAATCTCTCCTCTCTTTATCTATCTATATTCGACGCCAAGCCTTGCAGGTAAGAGCATTTGAAAATTGTAGATACTTATTTCTATGATCATAAGTAATTTTTTTCCCAAATCTAGATACAGCTTCTATTGCTGTCGTAAGTGATGCGTCTCTTCAGTCTTGAAAAATTATATCCCTTTGTGCTTATTTCTGAACCAACTCTTACTATCCAGCCTCCACGACTGTTGGAGGCTTTTCGTAGCCATTTGAGCTTCAAATGCTTCTCAAGTTTCTACTTTCTAATGATGAGCTGCCGGTTATAAAGTTAGACTTTTGATGCACTTTTTTTTTTTCCACTCATGTAAATTTTTTGGATATCATTACATCTCAAACCTGGTTTTCAAGCACCTCTCTCCATTTAAAGAATTACATGTATACATATATAGTGAAATTATTATTTTTGTTTTTATGTTTTATTCCGATTTCAGTTATCCTCATCCCCGTGAAAAGTGTGCCGGACCGTATTGTACAAATCCACACAAGTATCGGGATTTGCAGTTGAAGCTCCCTCAGTGCAGTCTCCAGTGTTACAAGGCAATACACCGAAAGATGGCTGCTCTATCTGCCTGTTGATTCGGCTGAAACTGGCTTTGCAGGATAGTTCTGCAGCACTTCATATGTAATTAATTTAGTTCAATACATGGTGATGTACCACTGCATATGTTGATGGAATTTATATACACAAATCATACAGAAAACTGCCTGCCTTTTATATACAAAGTTGTAAGGTTCTATTACTCTGCCTGTCACTTGCTTTTAATTCTTTTTCCATGTTCGCCGTATTTGCTATTCTTTGCCATCCAAAATTCCGTCTTCCATCATTTGTTTTACCTTTATATCTGTCTTGTCACTACTAATAATAATAAAATGTTCTTCAGGTTATCAGTCGTGCACGCCTGCAGCATGAGTTACTGGTCTGAACACTAAACTGAGTTTCAACTCTTCTTCGAGACCATTTCTGCACAGACTCAGGTATTCAAGACATTGAAGTTGGGTAAGCCATCATACTCTACACACACAAAAATTTAACTTTCAAGTGATTGCAAATTTGGTTGACACTCGGAAACTATGAAGATTTAATGGTGGTTGGGATCATTGATCTACCCAAAACTTTGCAGGTAAACCACTCTGAGATAATAGTGTTCTGCCCATTTCAACAACATGGCGATGCTTCCTTTCAACACACCTATTTTGCTTTTCTTTGAAAGGTCTTGAAGCAATATTATTCATATTCTAATTTAACGTAGCACCATAATTTGATTGGGTGGGGGATAGTTAACTTGGTTTATTTCAATGTCATGGGTGCAGATACAGTCGAAGATATCTGCTTATTCAGTAAACTCGACAGTGAAGGATCTAAAACAGCAGATGCCTTTGTCAAATTCAAGAATTCTAACAGTGTTGAGATAGGGTTTTTTACTGAATTGATTGCTGCATAACTTCAAGAATTGTAACAGTACATTCTTGAATGAGAATAATTGTCTTGTCACTACTAATAATAATAAAATGTTCTTCAGGTTATCAGTCGTGCACGCCTGCAGCATGAGTTACTGGTCTGAACACTAAACTGAGTTTCAACTCTTCTTCGAGACCATTTCTGCACAGACTCAGGTATTCAAGACATTGAAGTTGGGTAAGCCATCATACTCTACACACACAAAAATTTAACTTTCAAGTGATTGCAAATTTGGTTGACACTCGGAAACTATGAAGATTTAATGGTGGTTGGGATCATTGATCTACCCAAAACTTTGCAGGTAAACCACTCTGAGATATTAGTGTTCTGCCCATTTCAACAACATGGCGATGCTTCCTTTCAACACACCTATTTTGCTTTTCTTTGAAAGGTCTTGAAGCAATATTATTCATATTCTAATTTAACGTAGCACCATAATTTGATTGGGTGGGGGATAGTTAACTTGGTTTATTTCAATGTCATGGGTGCAGATACAGTCGAAGATATCTGCTTATTCAGTAAACTCGACAGTGAAGGATCTAAAACAGCAGATGCCTTTGTCAAATTCAAGAATTCTAACAGTGTTGAGATAGGGTTTTTTACTGAATTGATTGCTGCATAACTTCAAGAATTGTAACAGTACATTCTTGAATGAGAATAATTGTCTTGTCACTACTAATAATAATAAAATGTTCTTCAGGTTATCAGTCGTGCACGCCTGCAGCATGAGTTACTGGTCTGAACACTAAACTGAGTTTCAACTCTTCTTCGAGACCATTTCTGCACAGACTCAGGTATTCAAGACATTGAAGTTGGGTAAGCCATCATACTCTACACACACAAAAATTTAACTTTCAAGTGATTGCAAATTTGGTTGACACTCGGAAACTATGAAGATTTAATGGTGGTTGGGATCATTGATCTACCCAAAACTTTGCAGGTAAACCACTCTGAGATAATAGTGTTCTGCCCATTTCAACAACATGGCGATGCTTCCTTTCAACACACCTATTTTGCTTTTCTTTGAAAGGTCTTGAAGCAATATTATTCATATTCTAATTTAACGTAGCACCATAATTTGATTGGGTGGGGGATAGTTAACTTGGTTTATTTCAATGTCATGGGTGCAGATACAGTCGAAGATATCTGCTTATTCAGTAAACTCGACAGTGAAGGATCTAAAACAGCAGATGCCTTTGTCAAATTCAAGAATTCTAACAGTGTTGAGATAGGGTTTTTTACTGAATTGATTGCTGCATAACTTCAAGAATTGTAACAGTACATTCTTGAATGAGAATAATTGTCTTGTCACTACTAATAATAATAAAATGTTCTTCAGGTTATCAGTCGTGCACGTCTGCAGCATGAGTTACTGGTCTGAACACTAAACTGAGTTTCAACTCTTCTTCGAGACCATTTCTGCACAGACTCAGGTATTCAAGACATTGAAGTTGGGTAAGCCATCATACTCTACACACACAAAAATTTAACTTTCAAGTGATTGCAAATTTGGTTGACACTCGGAAACTATGAAGATTTAATGGTGGTTGGGATCATTGATCTAACCAAAGTGATCACTAATAATTATATTATAATAAAGTAACGAAGTCTTGAATATACTAGTAGGGGAGCTTGCACCATGCTGCAAGTTTTAAAATTGTATAAAATATACAGTACTATTTATATACAAGTAGAAATATCAAATCCATTCATATTGATCACCTGACATTGAGAACAAAATAAGGAGCAAAATAGGTCTCTAATCTCAACAACTACAGTCCGGCATTAAAAATGTTTTTGCAAAAGAGTACATCAAATTTCGATCAACAACTTGGAGGCAACATCTCACCACGTGAACAATAAAAGGAATCAAAATATATGTCAATTATATACATGATATTTCAATTCTATTCATGAGATATATGATACAGAAACCCACTTTGGTTAGATCAATGATCCCAACCACCATTAAATCTTCATAGTTTCTGAGTGTCAACTAAATTTGCAATCACTTGAAAGTTAAAATTTTGTGTGTGTAGAGTATAATGGCTTACCCAACTTCAATGTCTTGAATACCTAAGTCTGTGCAGAAATGGTCTCGAAGAAAAGTTGAAACTCAGTTTAGTGTTCAGACCAGTAACTCATGTTGCAGACGTGCACGACTGATAACCTGAAGAACATTTTATTATTGTTAGTAGTGACAAGACAGTTATTCTCATTCAAGAATGTACTGTTACAATTCTTGAAGTTATGCAGCAATCAATTCAGTAAAAAACCCTATCTCAACACTGTTAGAATTCTTGAATTTGACAAAGGCATCTGCTGTTTTAGATCCTTCACTGTCGAGTTTACTGAATAAGCAGATATCTTCGACTGTATCTGCACACCCATGACATTGAAATAAACCAAGTTAACTATCCCTCACCCAATCAAATTATGGTGCTACGTTAAATTAGAATATGAATAATATTGCTTCCAGACCTTTCAAAGAAAAGCAAAATAGGTGTGTTGAAAGGAAGCATCGCCATGTTGTTGAAATGGGCAGAACACTATTATCTCATAGTGGTTTACCTGCAAAGTTTTGGGTTAAAGCTTTTCAAACTGTAATCTTATTAATCAATTACATCCTCAATCTTCTATGATTAGTCCTTGGAAACTTCTATTTCATGCCTCTCCTAAGTATCATACCTTTAGTTGTGCTTGCTATCCATGACTAAAATCATATGCAAGTGACAAGTTGGATTCCAAGAGTAAACAGTGTGTATTTCTAGGTTATATCTTGAATCACTGTGGTTATAGAAACTTGGATCCTGTCACTAATAGGTTCTACATTTCGAGACATGTGGTATTTGATGAATCTATGTTTCCCTACCAACATCTCACTTTTCAAGTCTCAGTTCAGAATACATGTTCACATCATGTTGCTTTAATTCTTCAAGTTGCTGATATTTTTATTAAGTCTTCAGTTGCTGATCGATTTTCAGAATTTGCAGATTGGGCAGGTTGTGCTGTGGACAGAAGTTCCACCAGTGGTTATTGTGTTTTCCTAGGTCTTAATCTCATCTCTTGGAGTGCTAAGAAACAAGCAACAGTGGATAGATCATCAACTGAAACAGAATACAGATCCCTTGCTCAAACTGCTGAAATAACCTGGTTATGTAAGATTTTGTAGGATATATCATTTCCTTTGTTAAAGACTCCTGCTATATACTGTGACAACAAAAGTGCAATTTCTCTTGCACTCAATCCTATTTTCCATGCTAGGACAATACATGTATCACTATATCCGGGAGAAAGTTTTACTTGGTCATATTGGTGTGTATCATGTTGCTTCAGTTCTTCAAATTGCTGATATTTTTACTAGGGGTGGAAAAAAAATCCTGAACTGAACTGAAAAAATCCCGATCCCAAATCGAAATTTCGGTACGGGATTCTGGATTGGCTTCTTGATATTTCGGGAATCCCATACCGAACCGAAAATATATAATATTAATTATTATATATATATATTTATACATATATATTATATATATTATTCTTTTATAATTGATGCTAGTAGTTTCTAATTCATGTTCTGCAACCTGAAATGCCCTGCACCTTGCATATTTTTCATGTTTTGTTTGATATTCATTTGGATTTTATTATTGTTGCTGTCATGGTTGATGATTTCAGAAAGCTTGATTATTTTGTCTCTCAACAGATTGTAAAAAGGGTTTAATTAATTTGAATTTTGACTCTGATAAAAACAGTCAGGCATGCTAGTGTTCGATTAAATGGTCGTGTGAATGAAATGGCATTCCTAGTTCATGAATGTGTTCTTGAATTATATATTTGAAGAACAATTTATAATTTCATATTTCAATTTGGGATTCTTGATTTGCCCGAAATCCCGAAAATGTTTTGGGATTCCCGAAATTTGAGATTCCCGAAAATTTGGTTTGGGATTGGTCTTCAAATTCTCGTCCCGAATAATTTCGGTTTGGGATTCGGGATACTAGTTTCAGTATGGTATCCCATACCGAACCACCCCTAATTTTTACCAAGTCTTTAGCTGGTCATCAATTTTTAGAATTTACTCACAAGCTCTCAGTTCGGTTTCCTCCCTTCAACTTAAGGGGGTGTGTTGAAAGTACAACCTCTCACAACAACAATGTATCAAAACCACCAGATCAGATGCTTACTTAGCTATTAAGCTTAGCATGGTTAGTGATTAGTTGTACATTATGCTTAGCTGGCACATATGGTTGGGATAGGATATTTATGTATAAATACCTTGTGTAATGATGTGTTGATATTAATGAAAATCACAATCTTCTCTCTCTCTCTCTTTCTCTCCAACTGAAATCTCCCCCTAGATTCTCCGTTTCTACAAAAATGAACACACACCAAAACAAAAAACAAAAACAAAAAACAAAAGGAAGAAAAAAACCCCAATAAATAACATACACATGGCCAAACAAAACATTTACAGGCGCCTCAGCTGTTATAGAGGGCCAAGGGTCAAACTATAATATTGATTGCAAGATTATAGTTGCGACCAATAAGTCGGCACTATTGTCGAAGCAAAGAAGAAGGTGTTACACCGCTTTAACGAGGATAAAGTGAAGCCTTCAAGTACTTCTATTGTCATTAGATCGCTAGATGCAAAACAAGATCCCTTCCGTCTGAAGGAGGATGATGAAGAGATTTTGGAGCCTGAAGTTCCTTATCTAAGTGTGATAGGCGCTTTGTTGTACTTAGCTCAATGCACTAAACCCGACATCTCCTTCATTGTTAATCTTTTGTCAAGATACAGTAATGCACAAACATGCAGACATTAAACTGGTGTTAAAGACATTTTCCGCTACCTTAAGGGTACTACGGATTTGGGCTTGTTTTATCCATACATATCCTTGAGTGATGCCGCACCCTCTTATCTCGAGCCAATTCTCGCCTTGTTGGTTATGCCGACACATGATACTTATCTGATCCGCATAAGGCGCGCTCTCAAACGGGTTATGTCTTTACTGTTGAAGGCACCGCAATCTCTTGGAGGTCAACTAAACAGACCTTAGTTGCCAGTTCGTTTAACCATGCTGAAATTATCGCCTTACATGAAGCAACTCGAGAATACTTTTGGTTGAGAGCAGTTGTGGGCCATATTCAAAGTTCATGCAATCTTTACCCCGTCGTTGATGTCCCGGCGACGATCTATGAAGATAACGTAGCATGCATCGAACAACTCAAGAAAAGTTACATCAAAGGAGACAACACTAAGCACATTGTGCCGAAGTTCTTCTCACATCAACAACAAGAGCATTAGAAGATTGAAGTCATGCAAATTAGTTCACAAGACAATCTGACCGACCTCTTCACCAAATCACTGCCGAAGACGATGTTTCAGAAGCTTGTTCAAGGAATTGGTATGCGTAAACTTTCTGAGTTGTAACATTGCTAGTTCTCTTTAGAATTGTGTCAAACTCAAGGGAGTATCCTAAAGTATACTTGCTTGATCTTGATGTATTATTTTTCCCAACGATTAGGAGCATTTTTCCCACTAGATTTTTGCTACCTAATTAGGTTTTAACGATGCACCCAACTTGGGTTGATCATTCCCCCGATGACATCCTGTGTATGTTTCATTTGACTATTCATTTCTCACGCATTTTTCCTTAAACTATGGATTTCCCTACTTGGGCTTTTGCCATAGCCATAGGGTTTTTTGTGAGACTTACTTCTTAATCCAAGTTCCTACCTTATTGAGAATAGTGTGTTACCAAAATCAGTACTGACGAGTTAACTTTCTCAACCTGTACAGGACTACATGATGCCGAATCTACTTGAGTATTTACACACTCAAGGGGGAGTGTTGTAAACTTTCTAGTTTAAATGTGAGTGTTGTAAACTTTCTAGTTTAAATGTGATTGTGTAAATCCTAGATTAGATTAGATTCTTGTTATTCTTTCCTATATGCACTTGTATTCCTTGGTGATGAAGGATTTCTTCTCTCCCTTATTACTATAAATGAAGGCACTGTGTAGGGGGGAATAACATATATTCCTCTACACAACTCTACAAACACATATGTCTCACAATTCTCTCTCAGTGCCGCCAACCCCTTCCCCTGTCAGATAAAATAGGTCACAACTTATCTAATATATATCTAGTATATGAGAAAATAAATATTAGAAATAAAAAGTGAAGAGAAAAGAGATAGTGGGGTAATAAATGTCTTTAAAGTGGGAATTGGATCCCATCCGGATCCTAGAATCCCCACATCTTAGTCATTCATCGTGTATTGTGCGGTCAGTTTAAGCATTAAAAAAATTAAAAACACCAACTCAGCCTAAAAAACCTAGCCGCCTTCTTCATCTTGTTCATCTCCTTTGCTAGTGTTCATGGCTTGCAACTCAAAACAGCTCTGCAACTCTAAAAAATTTCCATATTTTTGAAACTTAAAAAAGAAAAAGGGACGCCCAATCAACGCCTTAGGCACACCTCAGGCACCTAGGCGCGCCCCAAGAAGTCTAGGCGTGTATTTCGCCAATTCTCTTAAAATAGAAGTGAAAATGGTGCAGCCCCCCTCCTCCAAGGCCGCCTAGGTTCATCATAAAAAAAAACCCGGTTTCCGAGACCTCTGATACCGCCATAAAAAAAAAAAATTTACAGAACAGTCGCAATCAAATCATTTTTTTTAATGTCCTATACAGTCTGGTAGAAGGTACCCGAAAATCCATCAGGTTTAGGGAAGCTATGTGGATCTGTCAAGAGAACAGCATCTTTTATGTTTTCTTCTTAAAATACTGACTCCATATCAATTTTTATGACAGTGAAAAGGGTAAGTGTATGAAATCAATGTCCTTCTTAGGTTGCATGAAGACTACATGTTCCTATTTTATGTAGCTATGTTTGTTGCAGTTAAAAAAAAATACTAACCTTGTTTATTGCAACAGGAACTCAAGAAGCCATACTCCCAAGAAGAAAATAATCTATAACATTTGTGAAGGACACATATAAACATGTAAACCGTCCAACAGCATGCTAGTACTGGAGCAGGGGTCATAAAACATGCCTGATCTCTCCGTGCTATATATGGTGGAACTAAACGACAAATGAAGCATAGCGCATTTTTAGAAGGATTTATATCACAAATGGTCCTTGAAATTGACCCACTCAATTAAGATGGTCCCTGAAATTGAAAATCCATCAATGTAGTCCCTGAAATTTGGTGTCGCAAATCAATGTAGCCCTTCTGTCACAACTCCGTTAAAAATTTTGTTATGTGCTGATGTGGCACATAATTGGATTCCACAATATAATAAAATATTGCCATGTGGATTAAAAATATTTGAATAATAATTTAAAAAACTATTTTATATAATTAAAAACAAAAAAAAAAAAAAAAAAGAAGAAGAAGATGACTGTTCATCATCTTGTCATCTTCTTCTCCTCATACCCAACTACCCACCCCTCCCCATTCTCCTCATCATCCTCTTTCTTTCCATGTGGATCTTTCTCCGATTCTTCAAGAATTTATATACGTTGGGTTTTCGGCTTCAACCAGTTTGCTTGCTAGCTCCCATTACATATCCTGGTGGAGCTTCAAACCCAACTTCTTAACTTGGGTTCTCTTCCTTCTCTTCCAAAACCCAAGAAAAATCACACATCTTTAATGATCGAAGTTTTGGTTTCCACCATAGCTCTCGCTCTGTCTGCAATCATCTTCTTCTTCTTTTTCTCTTTTTTTGTTTTGTTTTTAATTATATAAAATAGTTTTTTAATTATTATTTAAATACTTTTAATCCATATGGCAATATTTATTATATTGTGGAACCCAATTATCTGCCACATCAGCACATAACAGAATTTTTAACCGAGTTGTGACGGAATGACTAAATTGATTTGCGACACCAAATTTCAGGGACTATATTGATGGATAGAATTTTTTAACGGAGTTGTGATGGAAGGACTACATTGATTTGCGACACCAAATTTCAGGGACTACATTGATGGATTTTCAATTTCAATGACCATCTTGATTGGGTGGGTCAATTTCAAGGATCATTTGTTATAAAAAAAACCCTTTTTAGAAATGATAATTACAAGTTACGGTTGTTATTTCATACCGGACATGGAGTGGCCAGTGACAACATCAGCAAGTTTCGTTGTTTGTCCACACAAAAACTAAATTCAATTTAACTAGAGAAATCTATGTACTTGCGAGTTTGAGAAGTAATATGTTGAACGACATTCATTCGTCACCATAAAATCTAGAATACATGGTTAGAGAAATCACATGAGTTAGATAATAAGTAGGCGGCCAGCGAAATCAGCTAAAGACCAATTCAAAATGCATGATGTATTTCAGACATAAAAAATAAAGTCCAATGAGGTTCAAAAATAAGAAATGGTGAGACATAAAAATAGAGAGGAAGAAACTGTGGATTTGAACATGGAAAGCGAGGGTGTTTCGTATCAAATTACCTAGCTATCAGTTGCAAGAATTTGCTTTGCTATCTGAATTGATCACTGAGCTTCAGAATGGCAGCAAAATTGCCGAGTAAATGAAGCGTAAAGGTAGGTTCATCCTTTCCGAATATCTCTCTCTTTGAGAAGATAATGAAGTAGGAGCTGCCACAAGCTAATGACTGGCGAGAGTTGTGACCAGATAATCAGTAACCGTGTTTAGCAAGCACAGATTAATATTTTTAATAAGTAAATCATCAACTATTGATAATAGCACTCAAATTCAGAATCTTATAAATTCGTGTCGGTATTCATTCAGCAATATAGGACTCAGACTCAATTAGTAGGTACCTATAATTGCCAGGACGCCAATTAATATTTAAAAGTATTAATAAATAGCTGTTAGGGAATGTGGAAGAAAGAATGATTCTTTGGGTTGAACAATTGATTGGTTGCAGATTCAGACTGCCATAACAAACAAACTGCTGCTGCACGCACCCAACTAGTTAGATTTTATGAAAATCGTAGAAACAAAATCGATAAATGCCTATAGATTGTTCATATTTGCAACTAGAATAAACATAAAAATGATTGACTCCCCAACCCAACCCTTATATCCAAAATTGTGTGCGAAAATATCAAACATGATTTGTTTAATTTGAAAACACAGAAAAACCTCAATAATTGGCCATCCATACATGGCTTGGGACAAGAGTTGGGACCAAAACAAGAACCAACTTTTGAGAATACTGGCACTGCCACTGGGTGGGGAGAAACTGGAGACGGTGGGAGAAAGAAGACACAAAGCAAAACGGCGAGCTTTTATTCAGTTACTTAAGCTGATGTGGAATTCTCAAAGTCGTTAGATTCTATGAATGGGTAAAATTGATCCAGAAGTGTAGAGGTCTTACTCGTTGTATTGTTAGGCCATCTTCAACCGAAGAGTCTAAAGGGCCAGAAGGCCGAAAATAGTCTGAAAACCATCTCCAACCGAGGGCTAGGTCAAAGGGCTCGTGGGTCCCCGGGACAAAAAATGGCCAAAGGGCCAATCCCTGGTCGGGCCAACCCAGCCAATCCCTGGTCGGGCCAGAAATTTGAATGCAACGGCTAGCTGACATTAACTAGCCATTATATTTGAATTTTTTTTTATACAGTTTTTTTTTTTTTTTACAAAATTTTTAAAATAAAAAAAAATTAAAAATTCTATTTTTTTCCTATAACTTCATAAGTCATTAAACAACATTAAATAACATTAAGCAACATGAAACAACATTAAACAATATTAAACAACATTAAATAACATTACACAACATAAAAAAACATTTAACAACATGAAACTTAAACAACATTTTTAAAAACATTTAACAACATAAAACTTAAAATGCCTATAGCCTCATGTACTCATTTAAAGAGATATTACCAGTTCTTGGATTCAAAGGCAAATTAAGCCCATCATATATTTTTGCACGGGCCCTTCTTGACCTATTTCGATCCTCTTGGTTGTCATCAGACTCTCCATCAATATGCCCATCTCACTCATCCTCCACAATCATGTTGTGTTATATGATGCAAGAAATCATGATGGAGTCCAAATTTTCTCGACTCCATCCTCTTGCCGGTTGCTTGATGATCTTCCACCGTGCTTGTTGACACGACCCGACCTTGATATTCCTTGAATATCAGGATAGGCACGTGCTGGCCGACACCCGAGGGTGACGAAAGCCATTAATTGATACAAAAGCTAAGAATAAGAAATAAATAAGGGTTATGAATTCAAAGACAATGGATAATAATTTAGGAACGTGTTCAGAGCATACAACTAAACCTAATCACTAAAAAGAATTAAGATAAAATTTAATGAATAAAGGAGTGGGTCCTACACCGAGAGGACTCGAAGATGCCAATGCGGAAGTGCCTCAACGCCGGGATTGTATGCCTCGATTCTATGTCCTGAATGGGGGCGCAAAACAAGGGTGAGTGGACCAAGTTTATATATGTAATACGAAAACAGTTATGAACATACTAACCCCCACAGTTTAAATATGAAAACTACTAATATAATAAGTGATAGGTTTTTCAAACCCTCTAGCATGCCATAAAACCATTCGTATTTCCATCTGTAATTCAATCTCAGAAATCGTAACAGGAAACATAATATAAGTTGTGCTGCTAATGAGTATCACCGAATAATAATAATACTTCCGGCCCAATGCCTGCACCTAAATCTCTATGGCCTTCACCATGAGATAACTCCCTCCCGGCCCGATGCCAGACTCCGTGGTCCCTCAGCCTTTCGCTAGGGATTATTTCTCCAGGCCTCTGTCAACTACAAATCCTCGCCCCTGGCGGCATGGTGTTCACTAGGTACGCACAAAACAGCTTTCTAAAATACAACTTCGTAGCCTAAGTTCATCGATCCCCCATACTACGAAGAGGTGTCTAAAAGCATTTGAAACACATTCTTAGCATCCTATCGTCATCGATCAGATAGTCTACCAGAATGAGGGTTATATAGAAATATGATATAGTGAAAATAGTTCAAAAGATCTATTTATTCAATAATATTCAAATCATCATGCTTCCTGTAAAGTATTCATCAAATCGAGGCATGCTAGGAACATATGCATTTCTTTAATTAAAAACATGTTATTTTTGAAGGTGGTCCACTCACAGTACTTAGCCGCCGAAGAACCTCGCAAGCTAGCGAAGAATAAAGTGCCACGATAATTGCCCCTAAGCACATAAAGGATACATTTGGTCAAACTCTATTCAAACGATTTAATTTGGGAAAACGGACGTCGAAAACGGATTCAGGACGTCGAATTACCCTAAGAAGGGTCCTGGGTACATTTCGTGAACGTCACTAGAATATTCTTAGAATATTCCCGACGGAATATTCCCCGTAAAGGGTTTGGGTTTCTTAGGGTTTAGGCTTAGGTTAAATAGGGTTAGGACCTATTGGGTTTTGGGTTTAGGGTCCTAAAGTTTTTGGGTTAAAAGGGTTTAGCCCTAAGGGTTTTGGGTTTAGAAACTCACGGGCCAAAGGCCCTGGTTTGGGGAGGCCCAAGGC
Organism: Cotoneaster glaucophyllus; assembly: GCA_036320875.1. Taxonomy (NCBI): domain Eukaryota; kingdom Viridiplantae; phylum Streptophyta; class Magnoliopsida; order Rosales; family Rosaceae; genus Cotoneaster; species Cotoneaster glaucophyllus. The sequence continues at coordinate 26,609,445 of CM070068.1, read as the reverse complement.
TTTTAAGCCTAAGGGTTTTAGGTATTGGGTTTAGAGGTTAGGGCCGGCCTAAGGCCAAGGCCCGTAGCCTAAAAGGAACGGCCCGAAGGCCCAACGCCTTCACGGGCTGGGTTTAAAGGAAACGGCCCTAAGGGCCTTAATTCAAAACGGCCCAAATGCCTAATGCTAAAACAAAATAATTAAAACAGAAAATAAATAGAATGGTTTTGGGTTTGGTTTTTTGGGCTTGGCAGACAGCCCAAAGGGCTTGGGTTTCTGGGGTGCTTCTCAACGGGCCTAAAGCCCTTGGTCTGTGGAGATGGCCTGAAAGGCCTGGGTTCAACAGAGAAGAAGGCCGGAAATTCGGCCGGAAAACCACCCGACTTTAGACGCTCATAACTTCTTTGTTACTTAACGAAATCAAGTGAGGTAAATACGAAAGTTGTAGTTCTCGAAGAGACGAAGAGAATGATACCTCGCACGACGTCTAACTCGCCGTGGTTTGTCCGGAAAACGCCTCGAAAGCCTCAGAGGTCGCCGGAAACTTGGTAAGATTCAAATGAGTATAACTTCTTCAATCCTCAACGAAATTGGGTGAAACAAAAAGGAAAGTTGTAGTACTCAGCGAGACGAAGAGATTGATACCTTTCACGCCGGCCAACTCGCCGTGGTTTTCCCGGAAATTCGCTCGAAAGCTATCGGTTTCTCGCTGGAAATTCGGGGAAGTCTCCCCGACGTGTTTCTTCATGGTTTGACGTCCAAAACACAACCATGGGGTCAGAAACGGATTATAGGGATGAAAAGAGGAACATTTGGAGTGTTTTGAGGCTTACCCAAAACGGAAAATATGGAAGGGACTCGCCGGAGTTGTTCCTTCCCGTGCTGACGATCTCGCAAAGACGAGAGGAGGAGAAAGGACAAGGTTGATAAAAATGGTGGTGTCCTCAGCAGATGGCGTGGGTGTGTGTGTACGTGGGTGGTCATGGCAAGAGAGAGTTGCAGAGAGAGCTGTGAGGGAGAGAGCTCGGAATAGAGAGAGAGATAGAACTGAAAGAGAAGAGAGAGAAACCAAGAGAGATTCGGGAGACAGAAATCAAAGGGTGGTCCCCTTGGGCTCACCAATTAAGAAATAAAAACTAATTTTAAAAAGGAAAGGTATCCCAAACTTAGTGAAAATACAAAAATACCATTTTTGACAGTAAATATCGGGACGGGCTGTTTCAATCTACCCCCCTTAAAAGAATTTCGTCCCCGAAATTTAAAATCACCTTTTAAACTTAAATACTCGAAAATAGGAAGAAGAAAAATATTAAATATATAAATAGATACGTACTGAAGAAATCAAGTCAGAACGGTTGCACAAAAGGGAAAATGCCATCCCGTCGCGATCGGGTTGCAATGATTCCATCTTTCGTGCCTCCAAGCTCATACCTTCTTTCCCCATTAGTGCAAAACTAGAAAACGTACTTTATAAAGATATAAGGTCGAAAACATATATTGACACAAGGCCAAAAATAAGTACATAAAATACAATAATGTCAAAATAGATAAGTACTAACATAAAGGTCAAAAACTCGCGCTGAACTTAAAACTGAAAACGAAAATACTTCCCCCAAAACATTTGTAACGGCAAAAACAAATAACTAGTAACGGAAATCAAAATACTTTTACTGAAAAATCAAAACTGAGAATGAGAGTGGGTCTTGTCCAAGCATACGAAACGTCACGTACTCCGAGAACAGATGTGTCTTCGAGTCAAGTCTCAAGAATAAAAATTCTGAAACTGCATCCGCTGCCGTAGACGAATCTTCTTGCCCACTTGAAACTGTACCTTGGGATTCAAGAGAAGTGGCTACCATGTTAATAGTTGACCCAAAAGCTCGAGTCAAACAAGCAGAAAACGAGAAGTCATCTTTTCCAACAAGCAGTATCTCTTGGGAACTATTGTAGTGCTCAAACCACCTCTCCATTTTTGCTTAGTTGCAGATTTCAAGTCAAACAAGGTCAATGTTGGTGGAAATGAGGACTCGCCAGTGGTCAACCTACAACCCCAAGAGAGCACACAGCCTTCCAGAAAAATGCAACTTCTAAATCTGCTAACGCCACAAAACGAGGGAATACAACGCAACGTCCAAGGTCTAGATAGTCCGTTCAGATATCAGACTCGGATCTCAAGATGGAATTTAATCTCAGAAGATGCCTATCAAAGGTGTACTAAGGTTGGATGGAAGATAACCGTAAAATAATTAAGCAAATGAATTTATTTACATATCGTTGGAAAAAGACTACTAGAGTACGATATGATATTGATGAATTGCAGTAGGATGATATGTGGTGATCAAACAATTCAGCCTGAAGATATTGATGCAATCTGTTGGTCACCTGTACCACAGTCTTCACCAAACTCTTACTAGAAGATGGCTCAAACCTCACAGCCATGTGGAATTCTTCCTGGTAAGCCTAGTGGTCTTGTGAAAGGATTAAGCTCTTAACGTTCCCATCCAAAACGTTAAGAATTAGGTGCACACTTCCGTTGGAAAGATCGATCGTGAATTCCTCACTGATTGAGTGAGAAACCATGTCGAGAAGGCTAAAAGAACACTCAATAATTTGAAAATCAAAACAAGTCCACTAAAACTAGAGTACAAGATATCTGAGAAACCATGCCGAGAACAAACGTTTTTTTTTTTTTTTTTTTTTTTTTTTGTTGTTGTTGTTCTGGCATGATCCAGTTTACAAGGAGAAACAAACAAGCGAAGGAAGGTGAAGATGCAGAAATAGAAGTCACTGTTTATGATTATTTGGTTAATCATCACAGTAAGGTCAATTGGTTTCTTAGCCAAAAGGAAATAGGTCTAAGCTCAAGAATAGCCAAGAACCGCTAATGAGGTTTGACGAGACCAAGGACATTTCGAAATTCACAATACTTTGTGAGAATTGCTTCAAGGTTCAGGAATTGAATATGAAATCTCTAAATCAACAGAATGACGAAGAAGAAAGATACAAGGCAGTCTGAGTATGAGTGCAGTGACACAATTGGCTACCTTAAAGTGATGCTCTGGAGCAAACCAGAGCTCAAAGAGTCCAAAGAAGTTCAAAGTAAAGCTCGATCTTCGCACAAAGATGAATATGATAGAGTCTCAAGCCATTACACTGAGAAATTACAAGGCTGAAAGTTAATAGACGAGAGCACTGATCAGTTAGGCTACAAGTAAGAAGCTAAATTCACCTCTACCGAAAAGTACGTGGTCAAGGTGCTAGGATTTACCACCGAGTACTGGACACAAGTGAAATTCAAGGAGTCTGTTTATCCAGCCAAGACTGGATCTTCATCATCCAAGTCCAACTACAACCACAACAAAAATCGTAATTCCTGTTGGAAATTGATGAGAATAACATCTGTTACTGAGGAGTTTCTCAAGAAGAGCAATTAATGAAAACGAAGTCAACACTCGAAGAATTTGGTATAAAGCTGACGGTCAAAGGTAAAGGAACTTGACTTTGTCGTTGGGATAAGCAAGAAGGTTATTGAGAGAACAATCGTCAAGAATTATTCCAAAGATCCACACGAACTTCCTTCAGTGGTAATGAGTCCAAGAACACTGATTCGACCCCACCAATCACCACTTGCTCATTTCTTGCAACACGTACTTTGAAGGTTTCGAGTAATTACCACTTAAGACATGGCTCTGCTCGCCATTTCTGGGGAACGCATGTCGTAAAGTGATATTACCGATTCAGAACTCCAGTTGGTCTTAACCAACTCGTATCGCCAAGATTTTCCGTTTCCCAAGATTTCGATGTAGAGTCGACTCCGCCCGCAATTCCTAGGGAATGCATGTTGCAGAGTGGCATTGCCAGTTCAGACCTACAGCTGGTCTTGCTGAGACTTCCTCAACTGAGATTTCTAAAACACGACGCTTCTAAGTAGCACCGACTCTGCTCACTAATCCCCGGTGAATGCATGTGGCAAAATATCAATCCGATGTGAAAGTCGTCCAACAAATCAAACACGTCACCGCTGAGGTATAATCCCGACACGAATTCTTGTATTTCTACCAAAAGGTGACAATTCAAACAGAGAAAGATTTGCACAACTGTGCTGAATGGCACAAAATTCGGAAATCATGACATCCAAATGACGTCATGACTGATACACTATGAGGATAGGAGAGAATCCTAAGTATGCTCAGAACAAAACCACGCTCTGATACCAATCTGACACGACCCGACCCTGATATTCCTTGAATATCAGGATAGGCACGTGCTGGCCGACACCCGAGGGTGACGAAAGCCATTAATTGATACAAAAGCTAAGAATAAGAAATAAATAAGGGTTATGAATTCAAATACAATGGATTAACAATTTAGGAACGTGTTCAGAGCATACAACTAAACCTAATCACTAAAAAGAATTAAGATAAAATTTAATGAATAAAGGAGTGGGTCCTACACCGAGAGGACTCGAAGATGCCAATGCGGAAGTGCCTCAACGCCGGGATTGTATGCCTCGATTCTATGTCCTGAATGGGGGCGCAAAACAAGGGTGAGTGGACCAAGTTTATATATGTAATACGAAAACAGTTATGAACATACTAACCCCCACAGTTTAAATATGAAAACTACTAATATAATAAGTGATAGGTTTTTCAAACCCTCTAGAATGCCATAAAACCATTCGTATTTCCATCTGTAATTCAATCTCAGAAATCGTAACAGGAAACATAATATAAGTTGTGCTGCTAATGAGTATCACCGAATAATAATAATACTTCCGGCCCAATGCCTGCACCTAAATCTCTATGGCCTTTACCATGAGATAACTCCCTCCCGGCCCGATGCCAGACTCCGTGGTCCCTCAGCCTTCCGCTAGGGATTATTTCTCCAGGCCTCTGCCAACTACAAATCCTCGCCCCTGGCGGCATGGTGTTCACTAGGTACGCACAAAACAGCTTTCTAAAATACAACTTCGTAGCATAAGTTCATCGATCCCCCATACTACGAAGAGGTGTCTAAAAGCATTTGAAACACATTCTTAGCATCCTATCGTCATCGATCAGATAGTCTACCAGAATGAGGGTTATATAGAAATATGATATAGTGAAAATAGTTCAAAAGATCTATCTATTCAATAATATTCAAATCATCATGCTTCCTGTAAAGTATTCATCAAATCGAGGCATGCTAGGAACATATGCATTTCTTTAATTAAAAACATGTTATTTTTGAAGGTGGTCCACTCACAGTACTTAGCCGCCGAAGAACCTCGCAAGCTAGCGAAGAATAAAGTGCCACGATAATTGCCCCTAAGCACATAAAGGATACATTTGGTCAAACTCTATTCAAACAATTTAATTTGGGAAAACGGACGTCGAAAACGGATTCAGGACGTCGAATTACCCTAAGAAGGGTCCTGGGTACATTTCGTGAACGTCACTAGAATATTCTTAGAATATTCCCGACGGAATATTCCCCGTAAAGGGTTTGGGTTTCTTAGGGTTTAGGCTTAGGTTAAATAGGGTTAGGACCTATTGGGTTTTGGGTTTAGGGTCCTAAAGTTTTTGGGTTAAAAGGGTTTAGCCCTAAGGGTTTTGGGTTTAGAAACTCACGGGCCAAAGGCCCTGGTTTGGGGAGGCCCAAGGCTTTTAAGCCTAAGGGTTTTAGGTATTGGGTTTAGAGGTTAGGGCCGGCCTAAGGCCAAGGCCCGTAGCCTAAAAGGAACGGCCCGAAGGCCCAACGCCTTCACGGGCTGGGTTTAAAGGAAACGGCCCTAAGGGCCTTAATTCAAAACGGCCCAAATGCCTAATGCTAAAACAAAATAATTAAAACAGAAAATAAATAGAATGGTTTTGGGTTTGGTTTTTTGGGCTTGGCAGACAGCCCAAAGGGCTTGGGTTTCTGGGGTGCTTCTCAACGGGCCTAAAGCCCTTGGTCTGTGGAGATGGCCTGAAAGGCCTGGGTTCAACGGAGAAGAAGGCCGGAAATTCGGCCGGAAAACCACCCGACTTTAGACGCTCATAACTTCTTTGTTACTTAACGAAATCAAGTGAGGTAAAAACGAAAGTTGTAGTTCTCGAAGAGACGAAGAGAATGATACCTCGCACGACGTCTAACTCGCCGTGGTTTGTCCGGAAAACGCCTCGAAAGCCTCAGAGGTCGCCGGAAACTTGGTAAGATTCAAATGAGTATAACTTCTTCAATCCTCAACGAAATTGGGTGAAACAAAAAGGAAAGTTGTAGTACTCAGCGAGACGAAGAGATTGATACCTTTCACGCCGGCCAACTCGCCGTGGTTTTCCCGGAAATTGGCTCGAAAGCTATCGGTTTCTCGCTGGAAATTCGGGGAAGTCTCCCCGACGTGTTTCTTCATGGTTTGACGTCCAAAACACAACCATGGGGTCAGAAAAGGATTATAGGGATGAAAAGAGGAACATTTGGAGTGTTTTGAGGTTTACCCAAAACGGAAAATATGGAGGGGACTCGCCGGAGTTGTTCCTTCCCGTGCTGACGATCTCGCAAAGACGAGAGGAGGAGAAAGGACAAGGTTGATAAAAATGGTGGTGTCCTCAGCAGATGGCGTGGGTGTGTGTGTACGTGGGTGGTCATGGCAAGAGAGAGTTGCAGAGAGAGCTGTGAGGGAGAGAGCTCGGAATAGAGAGAGAGATAGAACTGAAAGAGAAGAGAGAGAAACCAAGAGAGATTCGGGAGACAGAAATCAAAGGGTGGGCCCCTTGGGCTCACCAATTAAGAAATAAAAACTAATTTTAAAAAGGAAAGGTATCCCAAACTTAGTGAAAATACAAAAATACCATTTTTGATAGTAAATATCGGGACGGGCTGTTTCACTTGTAGAATACTGAAAGCTCTCTCAACATCTTTCTGGCATGCCTCTTGGTGTAAGGTAAACCACTTTTCGGCGTCATTCACAGGGTTTGGAATTGCTTGGACAAGTGTCGCCGACTTTGGGTAGATGTCATTTGCCAAGTAATGCCCCGTATTGTACTGACGGTCGTTAATGTAGTAGTCAAGTTGAGGTGATTTACCTTCAGTCAGGTTATTGAAGAGGGGTGAACGACCAAGAACTATAATATTAGTTTGGAATCCAGGGACTCCAAAGAAAAGCATGTCAGATCCATGTGTCATACGAGGCAACCGCCTCTAACATAACAATTGGCTTTCTCAACCTTCCGCTAAAGCCTCATTGCCATCCGGTGGGCCAATTCTTCCAATTCCAATGCATGCAGTCTAATGACCCTATCATGCTCGGAAACCAACGGTCTTCAACTTTGCAAAGGAGCCGATCCAAATCTTCTTGATTTGGCTCGCGGAGGTACTCATCTTTGTAAAGCTGAACACTTGTGTTACAGAATTCAGCAAGAGTATCAAGGGATGTTGACTCAGACATACCATACATTTCATCCATCGAATCAACTAGGGAGTCATAGGCCATCATTCGTAGTGCAACAGTAACCTTTTGATGAGGTAAGAAACCAGGGCAGCCTGCTTTGTCCAGCTTCTGTTGAAAGTATGGATTGACATGATGGACATCATGAAGTAAACGCTCAAGGACATTACGCCTCATCCGGAAGTGACATCTGAAATCTTCTTCTGTGTACACCGAGTTGGGATTGAAGTAGTTGTTCATCATATTGGCATGCTTCATTGCTCTGTTTCATGGTTTGTAAGAGTGACCAGCAGCATAACCACCCCATTAAGGTTGTTCCTTAATTGGCTGACACACCATGGCCACAGTCATGGCTTCCACACATTGTGTGTTGCACCATGCTTCATCTTCTTCATCAGACTCCTCATCTTCTCGTCTCATTTGCACCCATTTTTCTTCCAATCCGGAATTGGATGAGGACCCCCAGTTGGAATTCGAAGAGGATCCAAAGTTGGAATTCATTGCAAACTTGAATTGAAAGAGATTGAATTCAAATGTGTGTAAATTATAGCACATAATCCACCATATTTATAGCCAAAAAAAATTCAAATCCAACGACTAGTTGAAGTTAGCGTGACGCCAGCTAGCTGATGTCAGTTAACGTTGGATTTGAATTTTTTTTTCGGCCAAAATTTTTAAAAAATATTAAAAAATTCTTATTTTTTCCTATAAATTTAAGTTGTAGTTTTTAAATTTAAGTTATTGTAGTTTTTAAATTTAAATTGTTGTAGTTTTTAAATTTAAATAATAAATTATGTTTGATCCTATGACCCTTTGAAGATGGCTTTTTATCACATGCTATGTTTGACCCTATAGTCTTTTAGCCCTATGATAAAAAAATATAGGGAGCTTTAATAAAAAGGGCTTGAACTAAGTTTATTTTAACCAAAAACCATCCTATAACTTTTTTTAACCAAAAACCATCCCAGAACAAGGTAAAACCCACCAAACCAACAGACAGCTCGACCACCAGCCAGTCACTCATGGGCTCTCCTTTGGCCCTCATCCTCCTCCTCCTCATCTTCATCTCGCTGAGTACTACAACTTTTCTTTTTGAATCACCCTATTTCGTTGAGTATTGAAGAAGTTATATCTATTTGAATCTTACCCAGTTTCCGGCGACATCCGAGGCTTTCGAGGCATTTTCCGACCAAACCACAACGAGTTAGCCATCGTGCAAGGTACCATTCTCTTCGTCTCTTCGAGAACTACGATTTTCATTTTTGAATCACTCGATTTCGTTGAGTATTGACAAAGTTATGAACGTTTAAAGTTTGTCCAACCTAGTTTTCGGCGACCTCCGAGGCGTTTTCCGGCCAAACCACAACGAGTTAGCTATTAAGCAATGTACCATTCTCTTCGTCTCTGCGAGAACTACAATTTTCGTTTTTGAATCACTTGATTTCATTGAGTATTGACAAAGTTATGAGCGTTTAAAATTTGTCTAACTTTCCGGCCTTCCCTTCCGTTTAGCTCTGGCGAGCAGCAACCACACCAAGCCCTTTGGGCCATGCACAAACAAACATTGTATCTGGAAAGAAAATGAACATTAACATTGTCGCTGGAAAAAATAACACTGTCGCTGGAAAAACATAACACTGTCGCTGGAAAAACTAACACTGTCGCTGGAAAAAAAAACACTGTCGCTGGAAAAACTAACACTGTCGCTGAAAAAATAACAGTGACTTAGATTCCATAAACAGTGACTTAGATTCCATAAACAGTGTTACTTAAAATCCAGAAACAGTGACTTAACTTATAACATGGTTTTTTTATTAAACAAAACTTATAACATGGTTTTTTTTATTAAAACTAAAACTTATAACATGGTTTTTTATTAAAACTAAAACTTTTCAAGCCCTTTTCATTAATTTTCCTAAAAATATAACCCTGCATTGTTTATTAAAATATAACCCTGCATTGTTTATTAAAATATAACCCTGCATTATTTATTTAAATATTAATATCTTGGAGGGTACCTTTCCTCCCTCCCTTAGAGCAACTCCACCCGGAGCAGTTGCTCGGGGGAGAGTCCCTTCAAAGAGCCCGAGGGCCAGTCACTCCAAGTCCAGCCGTGCAGAAGCCCGAGCAGCAGTGAGGCCCGAGCAGAGGGGCGGTGGGTAACTCACGGGCCTGTGGCCCGAGGCCCTCAGAATATTTTATTTTTTTTGTGTCAGGCGCGTGCCCCTCACTCGCGAGTGGGGGCGCGTCGCCGACCAAAAGTCAGAAAAAAAAAAAAACTTTTCAGGTCTGTCAGTGACCGTTGGGAAGCCACGTGGCTTCCCACGGTCCGTTCGATCCTTCCCCCTTTAAATCAAAGCCGTCCGATCTAAAAAAAAAACTGATTTGAAATTAAAAAAAAAAAAAAACTATTTTATAATTAAGAAAAGTTACCGTTGTGACACGTGGCACAATCTGGAGTGTTGGAATTTAAATTTTTTTAAATCCAACGGCAGAGATTAATTATTTGAATAAAAATTAAAAAAAAATGTAAAAAATCAGAAAAAAATTGTAAAAATTCTGCAAAAAATTCTGAAATAATTTATAAAAAATTCTTTTTACTTTTCTATAAATACCACTTCTTCTCCATCTACCTTACACCACAATTTCATATTTTCTCAACTACTTTCAATCAAATTCATATCTTTCTCTCAAAGTTTCAATCCAATTTTTTTCCACAAAATGACTACTGATTCAGGTGCTCATTGGTCGCTTCTTGAAGATGTTGCGTTGTGCAATAGCTGGTATGAAGTTACTCATAATTCCGTTACGAGTAATGAGATGCATTTGCGAGAAATGTGGAGTTTCATACATACCAAATTTCTTGAGCAAATGGGTGGGACAAGAACCAAAGAATCGGTGGCCAGTCGTTGGAAATTACTTAGCCATTCATTTAGTACGTGGAGAGACGCCTTGGCACAAGCTAGTAGTAATCTTCGAAGTGGGCAAAATTATGCGAATGAGGTAAGAATATATTTGTTTGTATTATTATTTGTGACCTAATAATTTCATTATTATTATTTGTTTGTAATATTTAGTTGTTACCTAATAATTTCATTATTATTATTTGTTTGTAATATTTAGTTGTGACCTAATAATTTCATTATTATTATTTGTTTGTAATATTTATTTGTGACCTAATAATTTCATTATTATTATTTGTTTGTAATATTTAGTTGTGACCTAATAATTTCATTATTATTATTTGTTTGTAATATTTAGTTGTGACCTAATAATTTCATTATTATTATTTGTTTGTATTATTTATTTGTTACCTAATAATTTCATTATTATTATTCGTTTGTAGCAACTTCAAGCACAAGCATGGTATGCTTCCAAAATCAAAGCAATACAAAAATCATTCAACCGGTGGGAATGTTGGAATATTGTTAAAGATTCTCCTAAATTCAAAGTTGTGCCTGTTGGTCCAAAAGTATACATGAACAACACCCCTCTACACAGCACCCCTATACACAGCACCCCTCCACACTCTACACCCGATCATGGGTCCAATGTTCATGAAGAAGATGGAGAAGAAGTTCCTGAAACGCCGATTCCTGAACAAGCGTCGGGGTCAACCCGTTATCCAATTAGGCCTCAAGGTAAGAAGGCTTCAAAGAGGAAAGGGAGTGCTTCCAAAAATGATTATGGAAAGTACATGCAAGAACTTGCTCGTCAAGGTGAATTGACGTTGGCACGGGAAATGGCGAAATATGAGGCTGATAAGGCTAGAGATGAGGCAAAAGCTGCAGCTATTCAACAAGCATTTGAAGCTGAACAGAGGGAAAGAGAGCTACTTAGGCAAGAAAGGGAGTTGGTTAGAGAAGAAATAAAGGCACAACGAGATCGTGACATTATGAACACGCCTTTAGAAGGGATGTCTCCAGATTCTAAATATTTTTGGCGGTCGGAGAAGAAGGATGTGGTGCAAAGGAGGCGTGCAAGAGAAGCCAGATCAAGAGGAGATGGTCCTAGCACAACAAGACAAGATCATCCTAACACCACAAATTGGTTAAGTGATGATGAATAGTCGCCTTTGGGTTGTAATTTATTATTTATGTTGTAATCGGAGCCCATAATTTTCCAATCACTTTGGGTTGTAATTTATTATTTACGTTGTTTCCAATTTATTAAAGTTAGTACTTTATTTAAAGTGAGAGTACATTTATTTAATTTCGTAATATATTTATACTAATAATAGAATAAAAAAACACACCAAATGGAATTAAAAAACACACCAAATGGAATTAAAAAACACACCAAATGAAATTACATAAACACACCAAATAAAATTACATAAACACACCAAATAAAATTACATAAACATACCAAATAAAATTAAATAAACATACCAAATAAACTCACTACAAAAAAACACACCAAATACAAACAAACACACTAAATAAACTTAAGTATCTTCAGCTTGTTTCAATGCCCACTGGTGCTCTATCAAGTCAATTTGCCGAGCATTGTGCATAGATGTCCTTTGAAGTGCAGTATATCGTGCAATAACCCTTTCATTGTAACGTCCATCCCCTAATGGCTCGTGTTGCACGGGTTCATCGGTGGCATCATGGGCACAATATATCCGTGTTCTTGAATTGTTCATCGTGTCTGGCTCTGGCTCATATTCATCAACCGCATCATAATCGTACTCATCTTCCACAATCATGTTGTGAAGAATGATGCACGTCATCATGATGGATCGAAGTGACTCTACATCGAACATTCTGGCAGCACCCCTGACGATCGCCCAACGAGCTTGAAGGATACCAAAACAACGCTCCACATCCTTCCTGCACCCCTCTTGACAGCTTGCAAAGTGTTTTTCCTTTGCACTTCGCGGACGTGGCACTGTTTTGACAAATGTTTCCCACCGTGGGTAAATGCCGTCAGCTAGGTAGTATGCCCCGTCGTACCTACGTCCGTTGACGACGTACGTGACTTTTGGTGCCTTTCCTTGCAGGACGTCGTTGAACACTGGGGATTGAGCAAGGACGTTGAGATCATTTTGAGCCCCCGGAACCCCGAAAAAGGCGTGCCATATCCATGTATCAAAAGATGCCACTGCCTCCAAAATGATAGATTTTGCTCCTTTTCTGTCCCCATATGCGCCCTGCCATGCACTTGGACAGTTTTTCCACGTCCAGTGCATACAATCGATGCTTCCTATCATCCCAGGAAAACCTCGCATCTCGCCCTTCTTCAGAAGCCTTTGCAAGTCCTCGTGAGTAGGTTTTCGGAGGTACTCTGCGGTGTACAAAGATTCGACTGCTCCGCAAAACCTCATCAGGGCCTCAAGAATGGTTGATTTCCCCATCCTCGCTATCTCATCCACTTGGTCTGCAGATGCTCCATACGCAAGCATCCGCAACGCAGCAGTGATTTTTTGCTCAGGCAGGAGACCCATAGCACCACAACAATCCTTCTTTTGAACAAAGTAAGAATCATGGTTGCAAACATCAGTCATGATTCTGTTGAACAAATGTCGTTCCATTCTAAAACGACGTCTGAAGTACGTATCAGGAAATGCACTGTTATGGACAAAGTAATCGTCCAACAGCTCTTCACCCCGTCGTTGCCTGCTTCTATCAAGGTTTCCGGAACGGCTGGGCCTGCATATCTGAGCAAAAGCTTGGTTGACTCGACGAGAATGTGAGGCTCTGGCCATTCTTGCTTCGTCGTCTCTCCTTGTACGCTCATCATCCTCTTCCATCTCATTTTGGGCTATCCGAAGGTTGAACATTCCTTCAGATTGGTTAAACAATTCTTCCTCTTGCTGATCGAGTTCCCACATCATCCTTGATGAAGAAGAAGACATTGTAAAAGGATGGATGGTGAAGAAGAAGCAGAAACTATGAATAATGAGATAGAGATGTTGAGAAAATTGGTGTGGGATTTGTGAGGATGAGGGGTGGATTATATGGACGATTCAGAAACGATTGGATTGTAGATAGGGCCACGTGGCATGCCGTCATTCGTTAAAAATCTGATCGAAATCTATCCTCAAAGATTCTGAAAAGATAACGACACGTGGCACGATCGTATTGGATAAAAATCTTATCGAAATCGATCTCCAATAATTATCTTTTCGGATAAATGACACGTGGCGCAATTTCGAACGAGTTAAAATCTGATCGAAATCTATCGTCAAAGATTCTGAAAAGATAACGACATGTGGCACGATCGTATTGGATAAAAATCTTATCGAAATCCTTCGCTAAATAATTGTTTTTTTTTTTAAATGACACGTGGCGCAACGAGAACGATTTAAAAATTCTTATCCGAATTTACAAATAATTTTATTTTGTATTATTTAAACAAACAAAAAAAACTAATATTTTAATTGCTTATTGCCTGGGGGAAGGGCTCCATGGGTGGAGATGCAAATGACAATTACTGTTCATTTATGGTAGTTACTATTCATTTAAGGCAGTTACTGTTTATTAGGGTGGATTGCATAGTGAGTTGCATAGTGAGTTGCCTGGGGAAGGCTCTATGGGTGGAGTTGCGCTTATCCGAGCTCTTCTCTCTGCTTTTGCCTCCAGGCAGCCTCCAGACTTAACCGCCGCAGTCCTCTCCTCTCCTCTCCTCTCTATTCTCTTCACTTTTTCTCCAATGTCCAATGTCCAATCTTATATCCAGGTGAGTCACTAGCTTCTTACTCCATCATCTTCCTTTTTTATCTCTGTATTATATGTTATGCTTCTCTTGTAAACGTCAATCAATCAATCCTGTAAGTAAAGTAAATAGTAATTATGGAACTGGAGCTGTTACTTTCTTCCTCCAAGTCCACTTGTTTACCCTTGTTTCTCTCCTTCTCCTCCTGCTGCTGCAGCAAATCTCCTTTTCTTCTTAAACCCAAGCAATCTCTCAAAAACCTCCATCTCTCGCTCTCGCAAAATCCCAATTCTGGGGCAATAGTTTAGTGTTACATGTTGCTGCTTTGGGTAACCTCACGAAAACCACCCATGTCCCATTTGGCCCAATATGTGCTGCTGCTGTCAAAAGAAGGAAAGAACTTCCCTTTGACAACGTCATTCAAAAGGATAAGAAGCTGAAGCTGGTTCTCAAGATACGCATGATTTTAGTCAGCCAACCTGATAGAGTTATGTCGCTTAGAGAGTTAGGTAGGTACAGAAGAGAATTGGGTCTGCAGAAAAAACGCCGTTTCATTGCTCTTCTGAAGAAATTCCCAGCCGTGTTTGAGATTGTTGAAGAAGGGGTTTACTCCTTGCAATTTAAACTGACTCCCGAAGCTGAAAGGCTATATTTTGAGGAGTTGAAGGTTAGGAATGAGATGGAAGACCTGCTGGTGGTCAAGTTGAGGAAATTGTTGATGATGTCCTTGGATAAGCGGATTCTATTGGAGAAGATTGCCCATTTGAGGAATGATTTAGGGCTTCCCCTAGAGTTTCGTGACACTATTTGTCACCGGTACCCACAGTTCTTTAAAGTAGTTGCAACTGCAAGAGGTCCCGCATTAGAATTAACTCATTGGGACCCTGAACTTGCAGTCTCAGCAGCTGAGTTGTCTGCAGAGGAAAACCGAGTTAGAGAGATTGAAGAGAAGGATTTGATTATAGATAGACCTATCAAGTTCAAAAAACTAAAGCTGCCAAAGGGCCTTAATCTTTCAAAGGGTGAGATGAGGAGGATATGCCTATTTAGAGACATCCCTTATATATCCCCTTACTCTGATTTCTTGGGACTGAGATCAGGTACTGTTGAGAAAGAGAAACATGCTTGTGCGGTTGTCCATGAGATTTTGAGTCTTACTGTGGACAAGAGAACCCTTGTGGATCACCTTACTCATTTTCGAGAAGAGTTTAAGTTCTCTCAACAGGTGAGGGGTATGCTGATAAGGCACCCCGATATGTTTTATGTGTCCTTGAAAGGAGATAGAGACTCAGTTTTCCTTAGGGAAGCATATTGTGATTCTCAATTGATAGACAAGGATCGTTTGTTGATCATAAAGGAGATGCTTCGATCTATTATTTCTGTTCCTCAGTTTCCTAGACTGGGTGCTTCCAGGACTGAGGCAGATGGTGCAAAAGGAAGTGATGAGGCAAAAGATGAAACTCTTGAGGAAGGAGAGGAATGGTCTGGGGATGATGATGAGTTCGACGATGACGAAGATGATGATGAAGATGATTGGAGTGATGAAGATGATGATACACCTCCAAATTTTGACGAAGATGGGAAAACATCGAATATTGGAGTGAGCAAACCAGTCAAACAGGAGGGCAGTTCGAGAGAGTATGATGGAAAGGTGCTTGTTCCAGTGTTGCCAGATGGTCGGCCAAGGGAGCGCTGGTAATTTAATGTATCTGTGGGACTCCAGTCTCAAATATATCCTAAAAGGGTTCATTATTTGTTTTCGGCCTCAAATACTACATATGTTTGATCCTGCTCAAAGGAGAACTCAAGGCCTCCACCGTTTTCCTCATACTCAAGGTTCAGAGAAGCGTTCTTTGGGAGACAAAGGCATCAACTTTAAGTGTTATATTCCTCTATTGTCTTGTGTAACAGAATCATATTATTTTTTGTACTATTTAGTTAAGATAAATGAATATTTTGTGGGAATGAATAGTATCAGCCTGTTTCATTTGATTTTTCATGCTTTTTAGTTGTAAAACCCGGGTGATGGTGATTTGTTCAGCCTTTTTCCGGATCTTCACCATACCTCTGTAATGCAATTCCTTACTTAAGGATTCAGAAACTACCGAATCTACCTGGTAAAATCCAAAAGGAACTTTCTGAAATTCTCTTCCAGAGTATCAATATTAGCTTTCTGAAATTTCCTTCCAGATGATCAATATTAACTTATAAATTGTTCCTTGATGACTCTCCCTATATTCTTGTCTTCATAATCCTTTCATTGTCTCAAGAGAGTGCTTTAGTTTTTGTTTTTATTCTTCATAGTTTTCTAGATTATCTCAGTGGCCAAATGGAAAATTCATGATCTGTTATTCTTATTTTATATCTTTATGAAATTTACAAAACACTAATTTTTTTTGAAGATTCAGGAAAATCAAAGTCCTGAGAAACTTGCAGGTATTATACATATCCTTCTTTACTCCACGGAATGCCTTATACATTTGTTTTGCAGTGCTTTATGGGATTGTATTACTCTGTCCTTTACATTTTTTTTTTCCTTCAACTTATTTCTTTGTAATTATAGGTAGCGAGGTAATTTTCATGGATTTAAAAGAACTTCTAGAAATGAATAATTCAACACTCTTTTGGGAAAAGTTGACTGAAAATGTATGTATGAATCTGCATTCTCTTTATGTATGGAACATAGAGAAAACAGACCTTAGGAAACATTATGCAACTGAGTCATGAGACTTGGAGTTTTTATTTGCAGTCAGTGTTGGCATCCTTAAATGTGTTTTGAATTGCCGATTTAAGAAATACAGATTAGGAATAGCTTGGGTTCAGTTAGGTAGTTCACAAGAAGATTTACATGACCTTCAAAAATGGGCAACTGGTATTGTGAAGACGAGCTGATCGAATAGTATTGGAAGGATGAGGTATCTGTGCCTTCTGCCTTCGCAGGTTTGAGTGGTTTCAGAGGAGCTTTTGATTGGGTTCTTTTGATTTAGTTGTCTTGCTCTATTATTCTTCTTAAGTTGTTTGCATTGGGTTGAGTTTTATGCTTAATGTCATGTGTTTATTGGGTTTCCTGAACACGTACTGAAGCAGCAAAAAGGAAGATGCTTGCGGGATGATTTTTAAGAGTTAATCCCATATATTTGTCATTTAGTTTGTTATGTTTTGATTGAATATGTGCATATCCCTTCATGTAGGAAGTATTTGTACATTATATGCTGGTAGTGAGCAAATTTTAATCTCGTAATGTTATGTGAGAGCAGTGCCTGTTCTTGGATTTATTTGCATGCAAAGGAAATGTATCAGCTAACTAGTTTGGTGACATTCTCCAGTGTGCAGTTTCCCTCAGAACAACAAACTTGACGGTGATGCCTCCTAGAGAAGCTTTATCTTTCACGCTTTATTTGATCAAAGAATTTTGTATGTGGCTCCTCTTGTGAGCTGGTATGTACAATGAAAACCAATTTAAAGCCTACTTTAGCAATTGATTCAACATTCGTTGATATTGTTATGCAATTTTCATAAAAAAAAATTCTGATCTTCTAAATTAGTGCAATTTTGCAAAAAAAATAAAATAATTGTTGCATAGGTGACTGCTGGATGCATCATCTTGACATTGAGAATCAATCAGTTTAGCTTAAGAAATCTGTTATATGTCTCTGATTTTGCAAATAGTTGATTGTTTGATTGGATAGCTCTCTCTTGAAACTTGGAAAATTCTTGGATCTTGCATTTGAACTTAATTGTTAAGTACTTTCTCATTTGACGGAGGGAGTACCTTTAAATGTTATTGAAATGCAGGGTGGGTTGGAAAGGATTTACCTTCCCTTGCTAGAGAAGAGCGGGCCTTTGTTGCTTTGGGAAAAGAACATCAGGTGAGAAACAATGTCTTTTTTTTTTACCCTGATGACAATAATAACAAGTACAACAACCATGCTGTGCTCTATCCATCACTGAAATGCAGGGTCAATTTCCATGCACCTAGAGAACGATTGATCATAAACAGGGATACCCGAGTTTTAGTCAGTTGTGAGTAATTTTGCATTTGCCTTCCTCTTTAAGTTGTCCCCATTTTTAGGCAGCTGCTTCTGCAAATATGCCACTAATGATACTATTACTTACTGATTAAAAGTGTGCCTAACTGCATATATAATCACTTGCAGTATTGTTTGTATTGGACTTATCAGCTAGTTGAAGAGTCTTCTTGTATTTTTCATTACGTGCCTCATACGGTACTACTCCCAGGTCTAATTTTTATTTTAATGAGCTAAAGAAATATCAAACTACAGTTTCTTCTGTGCTTGTGAAACATATTATCATACACAAAATCTCTCTGGAACGGATGAGATGTGGTAAATGATAGATGCATGCATGCTGTTGTAGGCAACTGCTCACAGCATTGGGCCTCAAAAACGCACATTCTAAGGCCCAGCACCATCCCAACTCCCTATCAGTAACCCCCATTGTCACTCCCACACTTAGCCAAGGTCGGCCCTGAGGGTAGCCGGGCCAGGCGACCGCCTAGGACCCCCGATTTGTTGGGGCGCGAAAATTTTGTATTATATTTATTTGTCTTATAAATATTATAAAAGTAAAATGGATGCGTAGAAAGCATGTTGTCATGGTTGCTAATTGTCTCAAGTTCATAAATTAAGAAGTTTTTTTTGTTTTTTAATTAATTTCGTATTAACTAAAAAGGCCACGCTATATCCTAGAAGACTTGCAAATATTTGTCTACATATTAATGTATAAAGTGTTGTCACTCAGTACTACTGTCTGGTGGTATTCTTTTTCACTTGGAAGTGAGAGGTCTTAGGTTCGAATCGTGAATGGCAAATTTGATACCAAATTAGGCCTGCTTTTTTTGTGGTTTTGCTTAACTCCCCCTCCCCTTAATGTAAAAATATCGATATACTAAAAAAAATATTGTATAAGGTGGTAGGAGTCAGTGTAAAAATATTGATGTACTAAAAGAAAATTTATAAAGTATTAGGAGTTAGTGCAATCTAGGATCCCAACTTGAAGGCTCGCCTAAGGCCATCAAATTTTCAAGGCCGACCCTGCACTTAGCTGCCCACCCTATTTTCAAAACTACAGGCTCTATAGCTTGTCCTTGGAGGTAAAATTAAGAAAGATGATTTGAAAATCATCATGGAAAAGTCCTTGTGATCTTCAATCTTTTCGCTGCGGACAAGAACATCCTGCACGCATAAAATTGATGTAGAATTAAATTAAGCACAAAGACAGGAAATACTGTGACTGAAAACTAAGTGGGAATTAGGAAGCGATTTAGAAGATGGATTGAGATAATGAATTGGTGAAATAGACTTACTCCCAAGGAACATCACCGACTATGAGCCAATCCCCTTCCTCGTCCTCATATGTCAAAACATGAAGATCGTAATGACCAGAGTGCACTCTGTCCACATCATCTCCCCCTGTTATTGTAAATATTTGTTATACAATATGTATGATATATACACACATATATAATGAAGTTAGAGGGGGGCAAGTACAGAGAATGTTGGTGTTGAACATGTGTTCGAGTGTCCGTATCATGTCATGAAAACCATGATGGGCTAATAGATCCAGCTTTCTTCCAATGGCATGCCCCTCCATGTAAACCTTGACATACAGTCTTCTTCTTGTGTTCCTGCTGCTGCTGCTGCTCTCAACATCATTGTGTTCATCATCTGCTGTCGCTGCATTCATCTTCTGAATAACTGGCTCAATTAAATTCTTATCCGATGCTCCCCCCGGTGGTGTTATATAGAAGGCCAGTGACAGGGGTTACTAATTAATATTAGGTAGGAATATGGAATGGACTTAATTATGATTAATAATATGTACCTTTCGGCTACGGGACGCTGCAGAGGGTGATAAGCTAAGCCCAAGCTTAAGATCTGTGGTGAGATCTCTCTTCTACTGTTTAACGACTGTGAGTAGTAGTGTGACAAGGACGACGACAAGGATGACGACGGTGAACAAGAAGTAGTACTCGTAGTTGTAGGTGTGCTGCTGCCTTTGCCCATCACTTTTTAGCAAATTTATTGATGATGACGCGCCATCGCCATTGCCATTGCCCACCAACTTTGTGTGTTTATACATATGGTGCTTATATGGTGTTTATATAGCTGTAACTTTGGAGGGACAAAGAATATATTAAAATCAAAATTTGGATATGTTTTCTATGATTTGATACAGTGATACTACTAGGTAGGTGTCGACCTGAGAACTCGAATGCTCTCAGGCCAGCCGACAACTAGTACACGTTTCAAAATCCGCTTTATTATGTATTGAAATACTTACATTTCAACTTGTTGACTGCAAATGCAGTGTTCAAGTGAATATATATGCATTTAAAAATGCAGATAAATAGTTATTTAGTATTACGGTCTAGTGGTATTCCTCTTGTACCTAAGAGGTCTTATGTACCTAAGAGGTCTTAGGTTCGATTCTTGCCAAAGACGAATTTGAACCACATTATTGCTAGCTTATTGTAAAGCTAAGCCACCCTCTCCCTTTGTGTAGATAATATGATTGTTTAAAAAAAATAATGATAAACAAACAAAAAGTAAGTTGTATCCTTTTTCTTTACGTTTTATATATTAAGTTCACATTTTTTTAACAAACAATATTATTTATATTAAAATGGAGGGGTGGGGTTATAAACATCTTTATCGCGGTACAAATCATTACGTATATCGCAACTTTGAGATGTTCCATTGAAAAATTTCCAAGTTTCTACTTTCTACTGCAATGGCCAATGGGGTTATACCAATGGAATGGTGTGTGTTGTTGAGAATCTCACATTGATGAGAAGATGTACCTTCTATATGTTTATAAGTAGGTGGGTTACTCCCATTATTGCCAATTGGTTTTATGTTGTAACCTCAACTTTCTTTATGGTATCAGAGCCATGTTGTCCCACGTGTTTGACTTGAAAATTCGTCACATGTGAGGGAGTATATTGAGAGAACCCCACAGTGAACCCCACATTGATTAGTGTTAGACTTAAAAATTTGCTATATGTCAGGGGGCGTATTGAAAATTCGCCACACGTGAGAGAGCGTATTGAGAGTGAATCTCACATTGATGATTGTAAACTTGAAAATTCGCTATATGTGAGGGGGCGTATTGAGAGTGAATCTCACATTTATGAGAGTTAGGATCTTGCATGTGCTTATAAGTAGATGGGTTACTCCCCATATTGCTAATTAGTTTTATGATGGAACCCCAACTTTCTTCGTGTGTCAAGTTAACTACGCAATAATGTTCTTGAATAGTGCATAGTTGACTTAAGATGTTTCCGTAGTTACATTTTTGTTATAGATAAATTTCTCTCCTTCATTAGGCACAAATGTAAAGAAAATATCGATTAATGACATAGACAATGATCAAAGACCTCAAACATTCATAGTCAAATAAAGGCAATACGTTGTGCCTTGGTACCTTAATTGGGAACACAATGTACGTTAGGGATTGCTAATTAGAGACAATCTCTTTTAAGAAATATATAAATATCTAAAGAGAAGTCGATTGTATCTTGTTAGAGGAAATGAATCTAGACTCCTCGATCTTCCTTTTTTCTACTTTTCTTTGTTATGGATTAATTCAATAGTGAATCTAGACTGCTTGCGTGGAGTCTTGGAACCATTTACATATATATAGCATGAGACAATATATATACACTATAATATTAATGCTCAATGGATAGAATCGTGGTGTTGCGCGCGCATGGGGGGCCTTGGGTTGGGTAGAGTCACTCACTTAATCAAAGGCATTGGCTATGGTGAACAAGTATCTATAAATTATACATTGGTGTGTGTTTCTAGGATAATTCCTTTCTTTATTAATCTATTTTTTTAACTTAACCAACAAATTAGCGATAATTGATATTGACAACGGTTAGAGGGATTGATGCTCGATCAATAAGAGCTCTGGTAGTATCAAATTCACTAATGTTGGTTAATTAGTAGATTTGGATATATACTTTGAAATGTTATCGACACTAACTAATTCTCAAAATGAAATAAAAAACCTTTAGTATTAATTGCCTTTGAATTATTGTCATCACATCATTATAGGACGTAAGAATCGTAATCCTTTCCAGGAGACATGAATGCAATTGCAATGCAATTAGCTTGATTTCCACTGCAGACTAATCACACTAAGAATTTGGGAAAGAATGGGACAAAGAAAAGACATTAATTACTAGTATTAGCTAGTGCAGTCAAATTCAAATTCTTCTTCCTTTGAATAAATTAAATTTGCAGCTTCTCCATTATATTAATATTCCACGTGCATAAACTGTGTAATCACGATGGATCATGTGTTAGATTATCTGCTCCACTTTTACTTTTACTTTTGTCAAATTTTCACCCATCTTTTTTCTGATATGTCGGGTTGGATTAGATTTTCCATGTTTTTATCACGACCGAGACCGATGCCGAAAGATCAAGGAAGGGAGGGAGGGAGGAAACATGAATATCTTTCTTGCTTAGACCTATATAAGAATTGAGAACACAAGAATTGACGACTTAGAAAACAAGGGAAAGGGGAAAAGTGCATTTTCATGTTCCCCACCACCCCTACCCATACCATAACAAGAAGGTATGGTTGCATCAACTTGTCTTCATTTTTTGCTACATCAGTTAATCATCTATTATCTTTTAAACACGATGTATGTTTAGATAAAATTATAGTGTTTAGGGTTTAATTGTTGATCTTATTCTTCTCCTTTTTGGAGGCAATATATATAAGATACAACTTCAGTCCTTGTACCACAAGAAATATTAAAGGCACTAAACTAGGAGAGTTCTACCCAAACTAGGAAATACAATCACATTCCCATTTTATTGTTGATTCACGCCAACACCCCCCATCAAGTTGGTGCATAGATATCTCCTAAGCCCAACTTGCAGAGTGAGTCTTGAAATCTTCTAGCATAAACTACATGAGTTAGAATATTTGTCAACTGATCTTCTGTTTTTAGGAACGGAATATCAACCAACTTAATATCCAACTTTTCTTTTATGAAATGTCTATCCACCTCAACATGCTTGGTTCTATCATGTTGCATCGGATTGTTAGCTATCTCTCGTGGTGCTTGAGTATCACAATATAACAGCATAGACCCTTTTGGTTTAAACCCTACCTCAGTGAATAGAATCGGAAACTATAGAAGCTCACAAATACCATGAGCCATTCCTTTGTACTCAGCCTCAGCTAAAGACCTTGCCACCACATTTTTCTTCTTACTTCTCCAGGTCATAAGTTTACCAACTACAAACGTAAAGTATCCCGACATAGACTGCCAATAAGTAATATTTCTAGCCCAATCTGCATTGGTATACCCTTTCACCTTCGTATGTCCATGCTTTCTGTACATTAACCCTTTTCTTAGAGCTCCTTTTAAGTAACTCAGAATCCGCATTACTGCTGCGATATGATCCTCACTAGGAGCATGCATAAATTGACTCACTACACTTACTACATAAGCAATATTTGGCCTTGTAAGTGACAAATAAATCAACTGTCCTACCAACCTTTGTTACCTCTCCCTATTCACTGGGACTTGATCCTAATAGATTGCCAGATAATGGTTCTACACAATAGGTGTATCTACTGGTTTACACCCTAGCATACGAGTTTCAGACAGAAGGTCCAGAACACACTTTCGCTGAGATAAGAATATTCCTTCCCGAGATCTAGCCACTTCAATCCTCAGGAAGTATTTAACTCCCCCAAGATCTTTCATCTCAAACTCATAAGACAAATACCTTTGTAGCCGTTCAATTTCTACTGTATCATCACCTGTGATAATCATATCATCTACATATATGATAAGCAAGGTTACCTTGCCATCTTTGTGTTTGATGAACAAAGTATGGTCTAAGTTACCATGTTGGTACCCATACTTTTTCATTGCTTCGGTGAACCGCCAAAACTAGGCTTTGGGTGATTGTTTAAGACCATATAGTACCTTCTAAAGTCTACATACTTTCCCATTAGAGTTCGCCATACTCTAGTGGAATATCCACATATACCACTTTCTCTAAATCTCCATGTAGAAAAGCATTTTTTATGTCAAACTATCTCAGAGGCCAATCAAGGTTAATGGTGTTCAGCAAATGTCTCCTTATAATCGACTCCAAAGGTCTAGGTAAACCATTTTGCCACTAGCCTTGCCTTGTAACTATCAATTGATGGTGAACACCCACTTGCATCCCACTGATTTCTTTCCTTTAGGAAGTGCAACCACACTCCAAGTAGTATTCTTTTGTAATGCTTCCATTTCAACTTGCATTGCCTCTATTCATTTCGGATCTTCTAAAGCTTCTTCCACTCTGGTGGGTATTTTGACAGTTCTCATCTGTTGAATAGGTGCATAGTATTTTGGTGAGAGTTGCTGAGTAGAGACGTAGTTTGCAATGGGGTACCGCACCTTTCCTTCTAGGGGGATATCTGTCTGGTGGTTTTCCTTGATTTTGTTGAGAAGGTAACATATAAAATGGTTTATTAATATTTGAGTGAGCATTTACCTTATAGATATTCGTTGGACCATGGTCGTGTACTTTGAGGAGAATGGGGGGAGTTGTCGTGTTCTGCTTCTTTAGAGCTATTACGTTGTTTAAACAATTTTGTAAGCCGACTCAGGCCTTCATCAAAAAACACTGAACTAGGCCTTATGCCCTATTGGGCTGGCTGCAATGGAATGATTAAGTGGGCTGCTGACATATACAAGTTATGGAGTAGCATAGGGCCCAATTGCAAGTTCTGGTGCACACGGCCCAATTGCAATTGCAGGTTTGGGTTCGGTTTCTATGCGCCGAATTGCCTGTTGGCTTACTGTGCTATGTGGGCTTGCACAGTTATGGTCTGCAGGTGGTGTATCAAATAAGTCAAACTCGCCATAATCGTCAATTAAGGTTATCTCACCCTGAGGAGTCTAGCTGGGAGGAAAAAAAAGATTGTCTTCTAAAAAGGTAACATCCATGATGACGTACATATGATGAGTGGATGGATGATAACATCTATAACCTTTTTGTTGGGGACTAAAGCCAAGAAACACACACCGCACAACACATGGATCAAGCTTGCTTCTTTGATTTTTATGAAGATGGACATATGCCACATAACCGTAAACCCGAGGTTAAAGATGAAGAACAAATGGGAGTAAAGCATGATTTGCAAGCACAGTTAAAGGTGTTAGCATAAGTGACTACATCAGCCCAATATGTCTTGGGTGCACAACTACCAATAAGAAGAGCACGGGTAATCTCAAGTATGTGCCCATTTTTTTGTTCAGTTACTCCCTTTTGCTGTGGGGTTTAAGGGCACGTAGTCTCATGAAGAATGCCATTTTCCATAAAAAAAAAAATTAAGAAAGATCCTGATTTAGATACTCACCACCGTTGTCTGACTGAAACACTTTAACAGGGAGTAAATATTGAGTATAGACCATGTGAAAGAAATTTTTGAAGATGCCACCCAAATCACTTTTATTTTTCATGAGGTACAACCAAGTTATTCTAGTGCAATCATCAACAATGTTACAAACTAACGTACACCATGCTGAGTAGTAACCGAAGATGGCCCCACACATCAGAATTAATTAATTCAAAAGGAATTGTTCGTTTGTTAAGACTTGGAGGATACGAAGCTCGATGGCTTTTCGCTAATGTGCAAACATTACACTATAGAGAAGAATCTGAAATATTACTAAACAATGACGGAAGTAATTTTCGTAAATAACCAAAGAAGGCATGACCAAGACGAAGATGCCACAACAGAACAATCTTCAACTTTCCACTATCTCAACCTTGAACTTGATGAACACAGCCTTGTGCAACATCATCAACATGGTACAACCCCCTCATCTTAGTACCATGATGAATGATCGCTTGAGTCTGAATATCTTGAAGTAAATAGAAAGACGGATACATTTGCACAACACAATCTAATTGTTCAGTGACTTGTTCCACCGATAACAAGTGGCTGGAGAGTGTGAGAACAAGTAAACATTTATGTAATGAGAGAGAGAGAGAGTAAGTGTTATCGAACCCACCTCTGTAACCGCATTTTCTTTTCATTTTTTTATTTTAATTTTTAGGTTTTAGGGCTATACGGATACATTGTCTTACATTCCATTCTGATACATAATACTAATTCAATGATCCTTGAATCCACAAGCCCCCGGCAAAGGACCAAGAAATTACTAGACCCCGTAAGAGGGCAACACCTCCATTAACAGTGACAATGCTATCTCATGGTGATGGTGTTGTAGAGTTAAATAAAGTATGATCATAAATTATATGATCAGTGGCTCCAAAGTCAATAATCCAACATGTATCACGATCAACATATGTGAATTAAAGATATGCATGTGTTACCTGGATCATCTAATTTTCTCTTGAGAAGCAATCAAATTTAAAAGTAATAGTTGTGGGCCCAAATTTTCCGGGTCCGGGTTCCAATCTTCTTGAATGTTTGCCAGTGGAGTAAGCGGGCCCATGCTCAATATGCCATCGTTCCAAGCGGCTGCACTTGCCCTCTGTCTCCTTAGAGTTTGGGCTCCAAACTCAGCAAGCCCACGGTTTGGCATACGTGAAGTTGGCGCGCCGGAAGCCCATGGCGCGTGTCAAATTTTTTTGCATGCACAGCATCTGGAATTCTCCTTCGGTTTCTTTGTTCAGCCATTTGAAAACAACAGCTTGGTGGTTCTATTGTTTAGGTGTTGTAAGAATTAGGTCTTGTGTGAATCTCTATCTCGAGATCACTCCTTGATTTTTCCTGCAAATTGGTTTTGAAGCCAACAAGAATCTATCATGTCGGACCAAGATAAAATTTTGATTCCGAGTTCAATCTTTTTCTTCTTCTATCAGTGGGGTGAGCAATGTAGGGGCAGCAATGTCTCTTGTTTTGAGACGCTGAGGTTTAGACTCTAGGTTTTTTTTTTTTTTTTTCTTCTTCTTTCTTTCTGTGGGGTGAGGGTGCCTTTGAGGTTTTTATGTTTTTGGTTGATAGGTTTTTTTCCAGTGGGTGGTTCTCTGGCTTCGAGACCACGGTGGAATTTTTTTCTGTTCAGCGATCGACAACAAGGGTCAAGGAGAAAGAGATAGGCTGAAACCTTCTTTGATACCAAGATAAAATTATAGTGTTTAGGGTTTAATTGTTGATCTTATTCTTCTCCCTTTTGGGGGCAATATATATAAGATACAACTTCAGTCCTTGTACCATAAGGAATATTAAAGAAACTAAACTAGGAGAGTTCTACCCAAACTAGGAAATACAATCACATCACATCAACATGTTTAATTACAACAACAACAACAAAGTCTTATCCCATTAAGTGGGGTTGGCTACATGAATCCTAGAACGTCATTGCGCTCGGTTTTGTGATGTGTCTTCCGTTAGATCCAAGTAGTCCAAGTCTTTTCTTAGAGTCTCTTTCCTAGTCTTCCTAGGTTTTCCTTTACCCCTTTGGCCTTGAACCTCTGTCTTGTAATCGTATCTTTTAACTAGAGCGTCTGTAGGTCTTTGTTTCACATGTCCAAACCACCTTAACCGATTTTCTCTCATTTTATCTTCAATTTCGGGTACTCCTAATTTACCTCGAATATCCTCATTTCCTAATCTTGCCCTTTCATGTGTGCCCACACATCCAACGAAGTGTTCTAATCTCTGCTACACTCATTTTGTGTGATGCTTCACTCCCCAACATTCCATGCCATAAAACATTGAGTTTTAGTGACATACAACGGTTGTACAACACACCTGATGCACTCTTCCATTTCCTTCCAGCTTGTATTATATGATTGAGGTCTCTATCCAATTTTCCGTTCTTTTGCAAGATAGATCCAAGACAGCGAAAGCATTTGCTGTTTAATACTTCTTGATCTCTAATCCGCACCCCTAACTCATTTGAACCTCTATTCTCACTAAACTTCAAGGTTCTAAAAAACGCTAGGCGTTAGTCGGGCGCTGAGCTGGCGCCTAGCCGCCTTGCACCTAGGCGGATTTAGGTAAATTTCTTGTATATCTTGTAAATAAGTGCATATTGACACTTACAAAAAATTATACTTGTATGAAATTAGTAAGGAGTATTGTAGGATGACACATGTACAACAAGTTCACAATTTAAAACCACATAAAATGCAAAATAAGAGGAAAATAAGGAAATATAGTAATGCAACTTTTACAACACATGCAAAAGTGTTAAAAACTCCTATAATACTTGCAAGAATGGCAATGTTATTGTAGTATGAACAGATCTCACATGGTCGTTCTCCACATGGATTATTAAATAATACGAAGCAAACCAAATTCCAATTAATTATTGTAAAATAGAAATTTAAGATAATTGATTTTATATCATACTTTAATTAAAACAAATGCCTAGGACAAAGAAAATAAAAGAAAGGAAAAACATAAAATAAACAAATAATAAAACAAAAAGAAAAGAAGAAAAAGGAAAGGGTTCACCTAGATTCGAAACTAAGACCTAGAGCCATGGGAAAGGCGCATCAAAAAGAAAGAAAAATATGATGGGCGCAAGGTTCGAACCAGAGACCTGGGAGCCTATGAACATGCGTTGACCATCTCTCAATGGCAGGATCCCTCTCATTTCACTCAACCCTCTCTCCCATTTCTCTCAGACATCTTCTCTTTAAGATTTAAAAAAAAAAACAAATAGCTCTCATTTCCCTATAATGAAGAACCCTATCCTCTCCTCATCTACCATTTTAGCTCCATTGCTTGACCCTCCTCTCTCATTTCAATATACCTCTTCTTTGCAAAAACCAAAACCAGCGAGTCTTACCAACATTGAAGCTCCAATCTTCCCACAGAGGTAAGCATCGCCCCTTCCATTGTTGAATATGTGTCCATTTGAGGATTTGAGATAGAAAAAATAAGAAGACAAACACATGACTTTTTTTTTTAAAAAAATTTTTTTAGGGTAAATTGCACAGAACCACCTCAACTATTAGTTGTGAACGGTTTCATACCTCGTCTTTAAAAAATTTCAATGTTATACCTTATCTTCGAATTTGTTGCAATGTCATACCTTCCGTCAGTTGTCTGTCAATTATTCTGTTAAATGCTGACGTGGCATGCCACGTGGCACACTTTATATTAAAAAATTATTAAAAACTAAAAAAAAAAAAAATTTTTCTCTTTTTTTTTCCTCTCTCTTCTTCTTCCTTCTCCTTTCTTTCTGGGTTCCAGGGGGCGGGGGTTTTTTTTTTTTTTTTTTTTTCTTCTTCTCCTTCTTTCTTCCTGGGTTATTGCAGGGGGGATTGATTTTTTTTCTTTTTTTTTCTTTTCCCTTCTTCCTTCTTCTTCTTCTGGGCACGGGCACGGGTTGGTTTTTTTGTCTTTTTTTGTCTTCTTTTTCTCTCTCCTTCTTATTCTTCTTCTTCTGGGTGAGTTCATGTTGTTTTTTTTTCTCTTCTTCTTCTTCTTCTTCTTCTTCTTCTTATTCTTCTTCTTCTTCTCTCTCCTTCTTCTTCTGGGCACGGGGTTCGGGTTTTTTTTTCCCCTCCTTCTTCCTCCTCCTCCTTCTTCTTCTTCTTCTTCTTCTTCTTCTTCTGGGTTGGGAGGTGGTGTTGGGTTTTTTCCCGGAGGGGGGGAGGAGACGGATGAATTGGTTTTTTTTTCTTCTTCTTCTTCCTCTTCATCCTTCTTCTTTTTCTGGGTTTGCAGGGGATTGAGATGGGGGGGGGGGACAGACGAAGAAGAAGAAGAAGAAGAAGAAGAAGCAAGAGGAGGAGAGAGAAGAAGAGAAAAAAAAAAGAGAGAAGGAAAATTTAATTTTTTTAATATTTAATTAATTTTTTTTTTTAATATAAAGTGTGCCACGTGGCATGCCACGTCATCATTTAACAAAATAATTGACAGACAACTGACGGAAGGTATGACATTGCAACAAATTCGAAGATAAGGTATAACATTGAAAATTTTTAAATACGAGGTATGAAATTATTAATGACCCAATAGTTGAGGTAGTTTTTTGTAATTTACCTTTTTTTTTAATATATATGTATGAGGGTGAGGAACCGCCTAACACCGCCTAAGCCGCCTAGAGCCCAGCTGATTTTTCCAACCGATTTGCAAGAAATCGCCTCGGGTCACCACCGTCCAGCTCCTACGCGCCGCCTAGGCCCTTTTTTAGAACACTGCTAAACTTGTGATCAGTCAATTTTATATTATATATTTTACCCTATTCTTAGGATGTTTTGGTAATTATTTTGGTAGAATTTTGATATTTTGAATTGTATTTTCAATATAGCCACACAAAAGAGCCACACAAAATTCACTAACCCTAAGGTCCTATTTATAGTGCATAGGATTTAGGTTACAATAAGAATCCTAATAGGAAATAAATCCAAATCCAAATCAAATAGGTAATTAACAAAACCTCTCCACCAAGGAAACCAACTAAAAAGTCAAAATCCAAACCCAAATAGGATACCAAAACCAAATAGGTAACACAAACCTAATTTTTGCATCATCCTAATTTTGAGCCTAAACCCCAACAATCTCCACCTCGGCGAGAAATTAGCAAACTTCCAAATAAAATACAAACTTCAAATTTGAGATACCAAAAATACAAATGCAAACGTGCACCAAATTAGTTCGAAACTAATCTCCACCTAGACTTAAAAAATCCAAAAGTCTTCAAACTTGAAATTTCCTCCAACGCCTTCTCCAACAAATTCCATTACTGAAACTAACAAATACAAAACAAAATCCAAGCAAAAGCTTGAACATATGAACAAAAAGTGCGAATTGTACTCCACCCAAAAAGCTTGAGTACCAAGCTCCACCACCTCACATAACCTTTAGAGGAGTTCAGAACAACGATCTTCTGCAATGTTTGCATCAGCACTAGCAAAAGACTTATCAAACGGCTTCTTTTTGCCCTTGAGTTTAGGGCAATCTACTTTCTAATGACCTTCCTTATAACAATAGCTACAAGTGTTCTTTCCAAGTTTGCCCCTTTCCTTATTCCTTCCTCGAACTACCAAAGCTCCATCTTGTGTGTCAGACACTTTATTCTTTAGCTCTTTAGAATTCTAAGCGGCTTTAACATCTTCCAAACTAATACTTTCTCTACCAAATAGCATGGTATCGACAAAGTGTTCATACGAAGGAGATAAAGATCACAACAAAGTTATCGCATAATCCTCATCACTAATTTGATCGTCCACACTTTTCAAATTCATCATAAGTTTATTGAATTCATCAACATGCTTATGAATTGACGTACCTTCATCCATACGAAGAGTATGCAAACTTTTTTTCAAATACAACCATTTAGCAAGGGATTTGGTCATATACAAGCTCTCCAATTTTAGCCACAACTCCGGTGCAGATTTGATGCTACCAACTTCACGCAAGACTTCATTCGATAAAGTCAGTAGGATTGCTCCAAGTGCCCGCTCCATAATGTCTTCCTTTTCCTCATCAGTCCACGAATTCGACAAAGCCTTCACACCCTTTCGCGTTTTCAAAAGCCCTTGTTGAACTAACAAAGCACGCATCTTCAATTGCCAAATACCAAAGTCATTGCCGTCAAACTTTTCAATATCAACTTTCACCGATGACACAGAAGGCTTCATAGTGACTGCTAAGCAAAGCCCAAGCCGAAACCTGGGGTCTGATACCACTTGTTGTACTTTTATGTGCAAACGGAAGCGAATTATAACAAAGTACCAAATATCAATGTCGTATGCGAAAGCTAAAACAAACAATCTCAAACCAACACAAGAGATTTACATGCTTCGGCGTAAAGTCTACGTCCACGGGCAAAGCACTGCGAGGAATTTCACTAAACAAACGGAGATTACAAAAGAGTGTTTAAACTCTCACAACCCAAATACCACAAATTACAAACCCTAAACCAAACGAGTAGAGAACTCAAAACTAACGTAGAAGATTATCCCAAATTGCTCTCTTAATCACAAATTGACTCTCACCAAATTGCCACACAAAAGAGCCACACAAAATACACTAACCCTAAGGTCCTATTTATAGTGCATAGGACTTAGGTTACAATAAGAATCCTAATAGGAAGTAAATCCAAATCCTAATCAAATAGGTAATTAACAAAACCTCTCCACCAAGGAAACCAACTAAGAAGTCAAAATCCAAACCCAAATAGGATACCAAAACCAAATAGGTAACACAAACCTAATTTTTGCATCATCCTAATTTTGAGCCTAAAACCCAACATCTCAGTCTTTTTCTAGTGTAGACAAGTCTGTTCAATGGCAAACTGCCATGAAAGAAGAGACTCGGAAGCTTATGCCTTTGCCATATGGAAAAAAATTTGTTGGTTGTAAATGGATCTACAAGGTTAAGAGAAATCCAGATGGTTCAATGGCTAGGTACAAAGCTAGACTTGTAGCTAAGGGGTATTCTCAAGAAGCTGGTCTTGACTATTATGAAACCTTTAGCCCTGTGGTTAAACCAACCACAATTCGATTGGTTCTATCCTTGGCTGCATCTCATAATTGGAAACTTAAATATTTAGATGTTTTTCTGTATGGCTTTCTTGAGGAAGAAGTTTATATGTCTCAGCCATAAGAGTTTGTGGATTCTACCTGTCCATATTATGTGTGTAAATTGGAGAGGTCTTTATATGGTCTTAAGCAAGCTCCCAGAGCTTGGAATGACACATTTTCAGGTTATTTACTTAAGATTGGGTTCAAGTCATCATATGCAGATCTTTCTTCATTTGTCAAGAGTGATGGGTCATCTATCATTGTTCTATTACTCTATGTTGACGATATCATTCTCAATGGTAATGATGATGTAAAGGTTTAGAATGTTATTAATCAGTTAACTAATGAGTCTGAAATGAAAGACCTGGGTTTATTGCATTACTTTCTCGGTTTACAGATTGAGTATCAGGATCAGAGATTCTTTGTTCATCAGGCTAAATATGTCAAGGAACTACTCCAAAAGATGCATATGAGGGACTCTAAGCCTTGTTCCACACTTTGTCATCCTAATCAAAAGCTTCTGAATCATGGTAGTGAACCTATTTCTGATCCTAGCACCTACAAAAGTATTGTTGGGGCACTACAGTTCCTAACATTTACAAGACCAGACATTTCTTTCTCTGTCAATCAAGTATGTCAATTTATGCACTCGCCCTTAGCCACTCATTTTGCTGTTGTGAAACACATTCTGCGATATCTCAGAGGTACTATGTTTTTGGGATTGTGTTTTAAATTAGGTTCATCTCAGTTGAAAGCATATACAAATGCTGATTAGGCAGGGGATTCCAATGGTTGTCGTTCAACCACTGGTTTCGTCATTTTTTTGGAAGATACTTCTATATCTTGGAGTTCTAAAAAAATAACATACAGTGAGTAGGTCTTCCACTGAAGCTAAATATAGAGCAATGGCTACAACCATTGCTGAGGTTTTTAGGATACAACAACTTCTTCAA
This sequence comes from Cotoneaster glaucophyllus, assembly GCA_036320875.1. Taxonomy (NCBI): domain Eukaryota; kingdom Viridiplantae; phylum Streptophyta; class Magnoliopsida; order Rosales; family Rosaceae; genus Cotoneaster; species Cotoneaster glaucophyllus. The sequence continues at coordinate 26,575,942 of CM070068.1, read as the reverse complement.
GATTTGCATGTTGCTTGTCATTTTGTTCCAGTGTTGCATTGTGATAACATTTCAGCAATGGCTCTTGTCACTAATCATGTCCTGCATTCTAAAGCCAAACATATAGAGATTGATTGTCACTTTGTTCGTGAAAGAGTTCACCAAGGGACAATTCTTTTGCAATTTGTTACCTCTGTAGATCAATATGCAGACATGTTCACCAAAGGCTTGTGTTCACCTTAGTTCACTCGGAATTGTTCCAATCTCATGCTTGGCGAACTGCCACATGAGCTTAAGGAGGGATGTTAGACTGATGATATTATGAGTGCATAGGATTATGCCAAGTGTTTATGTATGATTGGTAGTGGTCTTAGTTAGTTAGTGAGGTGTTTTACAAATGTATAAATACCAAGAGTTGTAATTATTCTATACAAGTTGAATAAAAACAAATTATTCAATTTTAACAAATTTTCCCTCTCTACTTTCTCTCTCTTAGTTTTCCTTAGCTCCTAAGGCTGTTGACACATCCAACTAGAGTAAGAGTATTTATCCTTTGTTGAAAGAAAGTACCTTGTAGAAATTGCATCCGGCAACATACCAAGTCCCTTCCTAAAAGATCCAACTGTTTGGCCCTTTGGTTTCGGGAGACGCCTATTGAAAAAATAAAAGGGTAAATTACACAAAACTACCTCAACTATTAGTGTCACGACACTTTCATACCTCAACTTTTTAAAATGACAATGTCATACATCATCTTAAGAATTTGTGCCAATGTCATACCTCCGTTAGTTTTTCTGTTAAGTGCTGACGTGGCTAGAGGCGAGGCCCATTCACTAATCCAACTGGATTAAAAAATTATTAAATATATTTTTAATAATTTAAAATTTAAAATTTAAAAATTATTATTTTTATATTAAATCTCTCTCATCTCTCTCTCTCTCTCTCTCTCTCTTCTCTCTCTCCCCCTCTTTCTCGCCTCTTTCTCTTCTTTGCATCCCAGAACCTCTTCCCATCTCCCCCCCACCCCGACCTCTTCCTGTTCCCCTTCTATGCAACTCCCTACCCTTCCCCACCCATGCCAACATCTCCCTCTCTCTCAGCTCACTCACTCTTTCTCCCACTCTCTCCCCCTATTTCTCCCCCTATTTCTCCCCTTATCTCTCGCACAAACTATACCCCTTTCTCCCCGATCTACATTCTCTCCTATTTTGTTTCTGGGCAGGAGAGGAAGAAGATGGGGGAGGAGAGAGAGAGGGTGTGGGGTGGGGTGGGGACGAATTGGGTTTTGAATTTTTTTTTTCTCGTTTCGTTTCTGGGCAGTAGGGGAAGAAGATGGGGGGAGGAGATAGAAGGGTGGGGTGGGGACGAATTGGGTTTTGAATTTTTTTTTTTTCTCGTTTTGTTTCTGGGCAGCAGGGGGAGGAGAGAGAGGGGGTGGGGTGGGACGAATTGGGTTTTGAATTTTTTTTTCCTCGTTTCGTTTCTGGGGAGGAGGGGAAGAAGATGGGGGAGGAGAGAGGGGGTGGGGACGAATTGGGTTTTGAAATTTTTTTTTTTTCACTTTTCTTTGTTATTTTAATATTTTAAATATATTAAATGATTTTCTTTAATATTTTATTAATTTTTTAATAGAAAGTGGGGTCTGGATCAAGCCACGTCAGCAGTTAACTGAAAAATTAACAGTCAGGCTAACGGAAGGTAAAAAATTGACCAAATTCTAAAGATGATGTATGGCATTGTCAATGTAAAAGATGAGGTATGAAAGTGTCATGAGACCAATAGTTGAGGTAGTTTTGTGTAATTTACCCAAAATAAAATTAGGGAATTGAAAATAAACTTTACAAGTTAAATCATAATAACATCAAAGACAAAAATCTACTATTACGGATCTCGAGGTGTCTTCGGGGCACGGTTTCTCCCCTGGATTGCTTTAATGGCACAACCAATGATACCACCTCCATTTTGCTCTAACTGCCAAACTTTTCTGAATGCTGCTTTCATACTCAATTTTGAAGGATCACCCGCATAAACACCTGAATATGACAAAAGTTTTGGAGTAATTAAAGTCACTATAACCAGGGGCAGATCTATTAAGGGACCTGGGTGGTCCTAGGACCACCCGAAAACCTGAATAAGTAGCTGTGAGGACCTCCGAGGACCACCCAAGTCTGGGTATGTGGTGGAGGAAGAGCAATTGCCGCTTCACTAGTCAGTCATCCTGCAAACCAAAAGAAGAAGACGAACAAAACGGTGTGCTTTGGATAAGTGAAATGAACAAGAGGGCTACTTTTTCTTTAAATGAAACGGTGTGTTTTGGCCATGTCGTTTAAATAAAAAGGCGTGCTTTGATACACGGTTTGAAAACACGTGTTCGACTTTCACAAGTGTTTATGTCTGAGTCGGCACGCCTCGACATTTTTTATTAAATATATAGAAGTGTTTGACTTTCAAATTATGTCTGCTATCTTTTTCTCCACCACCATTTAATTCCCTTTTTTCTAAATTTAAGGAAGTTTTATTATTATTATTTTTTAACAAACTTTATTATCTAACTAAGGGGAAAAGAGTTGACTTAGTCTCACAATGAGCGAACAATAATGTAGTTCAAATTCGCTTTAGCGAGAATCAAACTTAAAACCTATCACTTACAAGTGAAGAAGAATACTATTAGACTGTAGTACTTTGTGCCAAAGTTTTTAAGTAAGTTAAGTTAGTTTTTTATTTTAATCTAAATAAACATCTAAAATGTTAAAGTCATAATAGAGTATAATTTTTATTAATTTATTATGATTTTTTATATTGTTTGTTCTTTCATATTTTTTAGCTTCATCAAGATATGTTTTTTATTTGGGTAAATTACATAGTAGCCTCTCAGGTTTGAGGTTTATTACAACCTCATACAACATCTTTAAAACATTTCACTTTCATACATTTACTTATCATTTTATTCAATTTCATACAACCGTTACATTTTCCATCCATTGATCCGTTAAGTGCTGACGTGGCTGCCACATTTGTGCCATGTGGCTGCCAAATGTATGCCACATGGAAAAAAAAATAATTTTTTAAATTTTTTTTCTTAAAAAACCTGAATTTTCTTATTAAAAAAAGGGTAAATTATATAATACCCCCTCAGGTTTTAGGTCTATTACAATCTCATACAACATCTTTAAAACATTTCACTTTCATACCTCACGTACTATTTTATTTCAAAATAATACATCCGTTAGATTTTTCATCCATTGGTCTGTTAAATGCTAACGTGGCTGCCATATTTGTGCTGATGTGGCTGTCACGTGGCCATAAAATAATTTTTTATACATTAAAAATATTATAATATTTACCCTGTTATACATTAAAAATATTATAATAATACAATTTCAGGGAGCAGCGAGGTCTCCTCTTCCATTTTAGTGGGCCGTCTCTCTCTCCCCACAGAGTCGTGGTATCTATCTCATCTTCTCTCGATCTCTCTCTCCGCGGGGAGCGCGGATTTAATTCCACCGTGTGCACCGACGTAAGATGATGTCAATGGAAGGGGATTGGAGTTTACGAACATTGGTGATAGAGAAGGTAGGGAATGGAGCTGCGGTGTGACCTATGGAAATCGAAGATTTGAGTCTTGCCGGAGAATCGTAACTGTATGAATTGGGCACCGCCATTCACAACACTCTCGCCACCATCGAGAATTTGGTGGAGGTGAAGCACGAAACTTTCCCCAAAAATCTGAAACGCAGATCTTTCCCCAAATTAAAAATTCCTGTGAATTTCATGGGCGGACGACGGGTGGGGGAGAGAGAGGTCGAGGTGAAACCATACCCGCATCTCAAATTCCACATTTTACAGAGGAGAAATAGGGAGGGAGGGAGAGAGAGAGGTCAAGGTGGGACCCGCGCTGAGGGGTGCTCGAATGGAGGGGATGGACAGATGGGAAGGAAGAGATGGGTAAGGGGTAAGGGGTAAGGGGTGGGGGTGGGGGTGGGATATGGGGTTGCAGGGAAGGATTTCTGGGTTCGGTTTTTCTTTTTTTATTTATTATTTTTAAATTTATTTATTTATTTATTTTTAATAGGATTAATATTATAATATTTTTAGTGTATAAAAAATTATTTTTTTTTCGCCACGTGGCAGTCACATCAGCACAAATGTGGCAACCACATCAGCATTTAACAGACCAATTGATGGAAAATCTAACAGATGTATTATTTTGATATAAAATAGTATGTGAGATATGAAAATGAAATGTTTTAAAGATGTTGTATAAGATTGTAATAGACCTCAAACCTGAAAGGGTATTAAGTAATTTACCTTTTTTTTTAATAAGAAAATTCAGGTTTTTAAGGAAAAAAAAAAAAAATTTGCCACGTGGCACAAATGTGGCAGCCACGTCAGCACTTAACGGATCAATGGATGGAAAATATAACGGTTGTATGAAATTGAAATAAAATGATAAGTAAATGTATGAAAGTGAAATATTTTAAAGATGTTGTATGGGATTGTAATAGACCTCAAACCTGATGGGCTACTATGTAATTTATCCTTTTTTTTTTTTTGATTAATTGATATGCGTATAATTAGAAATACAGAACAATATTACATGAGAAAATCGTCGACAATTAATACAAAAACTGTAAAAGAAAAGTTGTAGTTCATCGTTTAATTATTTAATGTACGTCTTTTTTTTTCTTAGTGTTTTTATATTAGGACCACCCAATATTAAAATCCTAGATCCGGCACTGACTATAACCTGCTGAGGTGATAAAAAGCTACACCACTTTAAACACTTAATGAACGGATACCAATTTACCAAATTAACTGAACAGCTTTTACAGGACGCTTTATGCAGTTAGTTTGACAAGTATAGTTCACGTAGATAAGTGAGCATGGCTGAATAAATCATTGTGGTTAAAATTCAGATCCTGTGTGAAATAATGCCAGTTCAGTTAAAAGTGCCATATAAAAATTGTGTAAGGTCACATGATGTCACAGGGCGCTTGTTTGCATAAATAACAAAGGAAGAAGTCGATTCAAAAGTGCAAAGAACAATTCTTTTTCATTTTTTATTGTGGTTAAAGTTTGAGTGGGATACGCAACAATTGGGTAGGTTTGAGTCCGAACCCATCTTAGGATCCAAATAGAAGGAAGCAGCAAATGAATATTAGAGTAACTAGAGAAATGCACGAGAAGAAGTTAATTATGTAGTCATAATTATTGAAAATGGAGATGACCTGAACAAAAAGGCTCAATCAAGCGTTCAAAAACCTCATCGCCAAGATTACGGCGAACAAACTCTTCAACCGATTCTTCGAGACCCTGTCACTTTTATCAAACATTATGCGGAATGAGCAGTGCACTTGATGAATTGAGGAATGAGTGAAAATGGTGACATAACAAATGAAAAATAAAGTAAAAGAAAGAAAGTGCCTTCAAAAAAAAAAAACGTAAAAGAAAGAGAACAACTGGAGGAGGTGGAGAAGGGCGAATGCCAAGAGCACCAAAGGCAGCCCTGAGTTTGCCACCGATAATACTCATCAAGTCAAAGAAAGGTAGGTCGGCTGGGCTGGACGGCACGGGCCTAAACTTGCCATCCCACAACACGAACCGAGGTGCATTTGGATCCCCCAGAACCAGATCATCTTTCAAACCACAGTCCACCTATCCAACACAAGAAATACCCAATACACAAATCAATAACATACATTATTTATATAGTCATTACTCATACACTAAGGAAGAATCCTGAATGCCCCAACCACTAGCTCAGCACTAGCAGACTCACTAGCAGTCTAATCTAAGTTCTAGTTGACTAATTTTAAATTAATTAATTCAATGTAAATGTGAATGCCAAAACGAGAACGCTGCCAGAGCAGAATAAAGAAATAGAGAGCAATACCATCATAGTGAGCATGGGATCGGACGGCTGAAAACTATTGGGGCCTTCTTCCTAGAGATAGCCGTCCTTCTTGACGGTGATGATGTTGCCTCCCACGCGGTCCCTGGCCTCCGTGACTATGATATACCGAACACTGTTGCCGTGCTTGGTGGCCAGCGCCTGAGCGATGCAGAGCCCACTGATTCCGCCGCCAACCACCACACAGTCAAAGAAGCCCAACTGTGTACCCTCTCCATTGATCCCCAATGGAGATGTGGGCGATTCTTTGGCCACCAAGCATCGCAATTTTAGGGAGGGGAGGTTCTGTTTGGTTTAGAGCCCACCACATAAATAAAGGGAGGTCTGTGACAGTGGACTGCAGGGAAGAAGAGAGGCTGAGTGGCGGCGATCCTGGCAGTGCTCATGGCGATTGGATGGGAGGGACCACCACCGGCGTCGACTGAGATAAACAAGAGGACACCCAACCACTGTTTTCTAATCTTTAAGGCTAACCGACACCAAGTCATATTTTTGGCTTTGAAATAGGACAAGATCCCCTCCTGAGCATTGGAGGCGGAGCCCCTGACCAGCCCATCTGGACCATTCAAATTTGATCCAACGGTTACAAATAGGGGGACCCTCTAAAAGTTATAATTATTGCAGCCGTTGGATCAAATTTGAATGGCCCATATGGGCTAGTCAGGAGGCTCCGCCTCCAATGCTCAGGAGGGGATCCTTGTCCTTCGAAATATATATATTTATATATACTAAATCCCAAAACTCGGATGTCACTGTCATAGGGCAATGTGCCGACCAAAATGCCCCTCAATTCATTTAAGTCACTTTTTAACCATCTTTTCTATAGTAAAAGGATGATTCTGCCCTCTGTCATCGTTTTTCTTCCGATCCATTTCTTCTCTGCCTTCTGTTTGGGCTCCCTTTTCCCTCTTCATTTTCAGCTTTTCCTTATTTTGTTTGACTCCTGCTCTCCCCGTCTCCCTCCTCGCCTTACTCTTATCTGCACCAAGCAGCTCGATTTAGAGTTTCACCATATCTCTTCGAGTCAAAGGTCTTTATTTCTCTCCCTATTTTCCCAATCTAGGTTTCCTTGTCTTTGTGGAAAAACCATAGATCTCACCGCTGCAAGAGAGTCGAAGCTCCGCCCTTCGAGCTTCAATCCGCCTTGCCGATCGCCTCCTCTTGGCCCCTCCACCTAAACCCCTCTGGTAAATTTTCCAACTTTTCCCCCCAATTCTTTTTTCTCTCTATTTTTGAGTAAGAAAGTATGATGCTCAAGTTCTTTCTATTTTTTTATTTTTTTTTTCTATTTAATTTGAACTGTTAAGATGTTTTACATTGTGGATTCACTTAAAGATGGTCAAGAGGTATGAATCTAGCAACCCACCTTTTTTCTTGAAGATTTGAATTGACTGAGGGATAATTGGTAAAATTGAAATCTTTCATTTGTATTCGGAAACAATTTCAAAAATTAAAAGAAGGGTTGAGCTAATAAAGTGAGAATCTGATCATGTTAGGGTTATTTCCTAAGAAATTGATCAACTGGGTAATCATTATTTAACACTTTCTTGGAGCAAAACATATATTGGAATTGATATGAATACATAACTGAGAGCCCACATAAGTCAAACAATTTATAAGTAGAGAGAGAGAGAGAGAGAGAGAGAGAGAGAGAGAGAGAGAGAGAGAGAGAGAGAGAGAGAGAGAGAGAGAGAGAGAGAGAGAGAGAGAGAGAGAGAGAGAGAGAGAGAGAGAGAGAGAGAGAGAGAGGAAAGAGAAGAAATGGGAGCTTACCCAGTAATCAATACACAGAGGCATATAGAAAGTTGAAATCTTGATAGAACAGAAATGGATGAAGATGAAGAATTGGGGTGATCAATCGGCAGTTCCTTCACTATATATATTTACCACTGTTATAAAAATCCCCGCCTAATGCCACCTAGGCCCCGCCTAGGCGCTAGGCGGCTAGTCATCGCCCCGATTAATGCCTGGGCCTTTGAAAATTAAGAAAGGGCGCCTACAGCTGCTGAGGCGCCCGCCTAGACACCCGCCTAACCCGCCTAGGCACCCACCTAGGTTGTAACTCAGTTAGACAGAAAATAGATAACTTTCATTTTGTTCGATAAATTGTAAGAGACTTATTGAATACTTAAATGAACACACATTATAGGCTTATTCCCCATGCTTTCATTATGTTTCAATACTTCATAATATATATGTCATTCTATTTTGTAGTTTATGGTGAAATTATATATATTTTAAATATAAACATACTCTTATTTACATGAAATACAATAGATTTACTTAAATTCGCCTAGTCCGCCTAGGAGCCCGCCTAGGCGCTAGGCCCCAGCCCGCCGCCCGACTAGCGCCTAACATCTTTTAGAATCTTGATATTTACTCTCTCCATTGCCTTTTGAGGTTTTATAAATGGCAACTTGTTGGAGGGATTTATCCATTTCCTTTTTCCTTTTAGAGACACCTTGCTGGAGTATGATATTTTTTTTTTTTTGTCATGATTGCAAGTTTTTGAAAAAAAAAAATCACCATCAGAGATTGAGTAAAAATATATAAAAGGTTGTTGGTGATCGGTATAAAGACAAAATAAAAAAGATATGAATAGAATGTTTGAGATTATATGATTTGATTTGATTTTGTAATGTACATAATTCCCTTTATATTTTTCAGATTAAATAGGTTTAGCACTATTTTGGTTAAATCTAATTAAATTTTTGGAATTTGCTATGAACAATATTTTGTTTCATTACAGGATTTGGTGGTTCTACTTTTTAACTGCACATGGTTGAGAAAGGGAAGAGAAAAAAATCCGTTTAGGTGTTCATTAAATCCAAATCCCGGATGATATGTGTTAGGAATCCTTTTAATTGTTCTCTCTAAAGAGAAAATGTGGAAGTGATCATTATTGGTCCAAATCATGGAAGCTGAAACAACTCAGCAAATTATATCTCTATATTACATGGAGATACCAAACCAAATGTATCTGATCCATCTTTCCACAACATTCTTTTTTTGTTGTTGCAAAAACAATGTTATAGACCTAACAACCAATTGACAATATTAGATTACATTTGACCAAAGAAACAATAATATATTGTCATTGTCAATGATATCCATTGTGAGTATCTTTAGGAGGAAAAGAGAAGAGAACAAAACATGTACATTCTTCTTCCTTTTTCTTTCTATGTGTTTTTGGTTGGAGGATGTGAGAGATTGTTGGTATTTGGCTTCTATGGCTATGTTTGAAGAAACAGATGAAGGGAGCAAATTGAGCTGAATGATCTTGATCAAACAACAATCATAATTGTAAGCTTAACAGTAACTGTTTTTGTGTCAGTTGCATCTCTTAGTAGTTAGCAGTCCTTTCCTTTGCATTTGATGAAATCATTTGTATACACCTTTCAACTTGGTCTTTTAATTTATCATTCTACCAATTTTATCTTATTTCTTTTAACATCTCTCACCTTTTTTCTCATTCAAATATGCATTGCTGAAGCTTTGAAGCTTTGTTATACACCTAGCCCCTTACTTCTCTTGCCTACTATCATTTTCTACTATTGGAATAGAACTTTATACATGTTTTATAAACTTTTAAAACCCGCAGCAACGCGCGGGCTCTATTACTAGCTGTTACGAGTTAGTACTACTAAGTTGGTAGTTTTCTATAAGGCGAATTGACATTTTCCCATAGTTTGGCGCGGATTTTAATTTCATTCATGTATTATCAAATTGGGAGTGCAAATTGTAGGTGGTTCTTTACAACAGTGATAGAAAGGAGTTGAATTCTTGCATGACTGCGTAGGTTCAATCGTCATGGCTAATTTAATATCTAATCTAAAAAAACCTATCGTTTATCTCAAAAATATGGGTAGTGCAAATTTTAAATGTAAATTTTATAATGGGAAATTTTATTTAAACCCATGTAACCTCTTTCTACATCCAACTTAAATTTTAAATGTTAATTGTCTATTTTATCCTATTGCATAATTACTATTAAGTACAAAATGAAATTAATAATAAAACTCAAATTTATCAATAAACCCAAACACTATAATTAAACCCTATGATCACTCTTTGTTTATCCTACGTTCATTCCGGCTAAAATCCTAATAGCTTTCATATAGAAAAACAAGTTTTTTTTTTTATTGATGGATGGTGATTTTGAAGTTTTGAATCCTCCAACCAAGGTATGACTCATTTTATGAATTTTTTGTTCATGTGATTTCAATTCTTTAGAGTTTAGAAGATGAGTATTTTGGTTTTAATTTTCTTTCAATTAATCCCGCATAGTTTGTTTATCTTTCTACAACAGCAAATTGCTGCAGTCGCTCAAAAAAAAAAAAAAAGTGTTTCAATTAATATTAAAAGCTATGTTGAAATCGATTGATCGAAGGACAATCCCTGCGTAGCTCCTGCTCCAATTCAATGATTCTTCATGATTCACGTGCAACAATCTGTCTCTACCACCACCACCTTCTCTCTCGTCCTTTCCATCTTTTGTGTCGTTTTTCTTTTTTTTGTAGCTGCTGCAACTGTGTGAAACCCCCCAATCATAAAAAATAAAAAAAATAAAAAAAATAAAAACAAAAAACCAACTTCGATAAGACACAACCTAATCACCTCAAACCCTACCTAATTTATTAATTAACCAAAAATCATCATGGATAAATTTTAAGCTCATCAATTTATTCAAACTTCCAATATCCTTTCATATATGGCATTTTATCGAATTAAAAAAATAAAAAGACGGGGACTTGAAGAGAAAAACAAAGCCAGAACAATGCACCCGTTGATCAATAATGCAAAGGGAGAGATGGTGATACATGGTTTTTGTCAACATCTATAGAAATGTCAGTCTTGTTGTCAGTCATGGCTGAATTCACACCTAATTTTTAGTGTCTATTTACAGACAACGTAAAGGTAGAGTTAAAAATCAAATGAGTGTAAAGAAAAATCTGCATATTGAATTGGGTTTATGGGGGTATAATAGGTAATAAATTTGGATTTAAAAAGATATTAATAGTTTAGTTAAAAATCAAATAGGTGTAAAGAGTAAGTTAGGCGTAGAAATATGTTATATGGATTTAAATAAAATTTCTCTTTTATAATTTTGGGAGATGTAAATTTTGACTTCAATGAGAATAGCTAAATTTAGAAACTTGAGGTTCTATTATAGATTTAAGTTTTTATTTATATCTTTCGGTGAAGGATAATGATTTAGATTTTATTATTGGAGAATTTTCCAATAAAAAAAACAAAAGATGTCAATGCCCTGCAATTTTTGCATCTCACATTAAAGATACCAGAGTGGGAATGCTAGCCAGACTCGCCCCCAAAGAGAGTCCAGCCGGACTCGCCAATCACGTGAAGCCAATCACGTGAATTTCGCTTCAATTGGCAGTGCTCTTTGGATCACACTGTTAATATAACTTAAAAAATTTGTAATTTTAAAATGATATACCACTTATTATTATTATTATTATTATTATTATTATTATGTAGTATTCATTTTCATTTGTAAGCAAGATGTCTTATGTTCGATTCTCGTAAAAAATGAATTTGAACGGCATTATTACTAGTCCATTGTAAGACTAAGTCCGCTCCTGTCTCTTGCTCTTCCTCATCGAGAGATTTTTCAGTGTGACCGGCACACGAGACGGTACACCACGTGTCAATATACAAATTTTGGGATATGTGTGTTAAAAAATCAATAACTTAAAAAAAAAAAAAAATTCACCACTTACATAAAAACACGTGATATATCAACTGTATTCCGGTGACAATAAAAAATTTCTCCTTCCTCACCCTTTCATATTCTGATAAAACCAGAAGCACTATAAAAGCCTTCCTTCTCTTCTCCCCAAAGTTTTCAGTTCTCCTCTCTCACACTATGAATTGGTAACCATGGTTGCCAATTTGCAAACGTCCATCGAAATATACTGGGAAAACTCAGGATTTGAATCTGTAAACCAAAGAAACAACCCAAGATCTAAATTTTGGAACTATAAAAAAGTATGGGGTAAATCTACAATTTTAGTTTGTCTCTGTCTTTTCCAAAGTTATTAATTTTCCTATTATAAAGGGTAATATTGTAACTACACCTTAGTGGTATCTTAGTGGCTAAGATATTTTCTGTTTATTAGTGTATATATATACCTTAAAACTGTAATCTTTTGAGTTGATGAAATGAAAAGATATTTTACCAAATATGGTATCAATCGCCATCTCAGTCTAGCGACTCCCGCTCTTCGATCCCCTTCTTCCCGCTTCTTTCTGCGATCCCCATTTCTGAGTTCTTGATCGATTCTTGATCGATCTCTCGATCACCTAGCTTGTAGATCTGCTCCAGTTCTCTCTGATTTCTTCTCAGTGATTTGTTCATCTGCAAATGGCGTCTGCTTCTCGGAATCGGATTCTCAAGTTCATCCTCCGACTGCTTTCTCAAACCCTAACTCCTCGATCTCTACTTCTATCACGATCCAAAACATCGGATCCATGGTGCCAATCAAGCTCACCACCACCAACTACTTGACTTGGAGTGCTCTATTTGCTCCTATTTTTCGCCGCTACAACCTTACAGGTCACATTGATGGATCCATGGCGGCGCTGCCTCACTTTCTTCTTGATTCCTCCGGCAATCGTACTCTCAATCCGGCCTATATCTCATGGTATGAAAATGATCAGAACATTCTCATATAGCTCAACTCCACACTCTCGGAATCCCTAATTCCTTATACAGTTGGTGTGAATTCGGCTCGAGATCTGTGGATCAAATTGGAATCTTGACTCGCCACAGCATCCCAATCTCATATTCATGAGCTTCGCTCTCGGCTTAGGAATCTCACCAAAGGCGATTCAACTGCTGCACAATATCTTCAGCAAATCGAGGCGATTGCTGATGCCCATGCTAGTGCCGGTTCTCCAGTTGACGATTCTGATCTGATCTCTGTGACTCTCCATGGTCTTCCTCCAGAATATGATTCCTTTGTTGATGCTATACAATTTCGCCTCGGATCTACAACCATTGATGAGCTACATGGCCTGCTTCTTAGCAAAGAGATTCAGTTAGCAAATCGCAAGAAAAGCGTTTCTGAGGGGTCATCTTTTCAGGCTCTCAACACCTCTGCGGGCATTCTTCCTCTTCCTGCACCAAACCCTAACTCTTAGGCATTTGTAGCTCAGTCTCCTTCTCATTTCCACAATCACAGTCGTGGCCTGGATCGTCCTAACAACCGAGGCAATTTTAGTCGAGGAAATCACAGATATTTTCCAAATCAGAGATCTACAAATTACAATCGATCCCACACCAATAATCCGAGGTACAATCGTGGAGGTCGTTACACCTTTTCTTCCTACAACAAGAAAACTTCCTACCAGATCTGCCATCAGTTTGATCATGAAGCATGTGATTGTCCTCATCGCATGAATATGGCCTATGGTGGAAAATCCTCTCCTGCAGCAATGGTTGCCAACACTTCTTCTTCTCAACCTACTTGGATTATTGACTCGGGCGCAACTTCTCATATGACCAACTCTTATGCAAGCCTGCAGAATCCTGAAGTCTACACGGGTCCAGAACAAGTGTATATTGGTGATGGCAAAGGTTTGCCTATCACTCACTCTGGCTCTACTATCTTGCCAACATTTACTAGTAATTTTAAACTTAACAAAGTGCTTTATGTGCCTGCTTTGAAACATAATCTCCTTTCTGCAAATCAATTTTTGATTGACAATCACTGCTCACTGCATCTTTATCCCTCTCACTTCACTGTGAAGGATCTTTCTTCGGGGAGGATGCGTTTTAAAGGCCCTGTTCAACATGGATTTTATCCCTTTCATTTCTCTACATCATCACAAGCTCATCATACAACACTTACTGCTTCTTCAAAGGCTTCTCAGGCTGTCTGGCATCAAAGGTTGGGCCACCCATCAATCAAGATTCTTACCAAATGTTGGATCTCAATCTTGTATTTCTGTTTTAGCAAATTCCAATAAGACGTTCTGCTCAGATTGTGCATTAGCCAAGAGTTCTAGGCTTCCTTTTGTATCCACAACTTGTACAACTAGCAAACCTCTTGAACTCATCCACACAGATGTTTGGGGGCCATCACCTGTAGCTTCTTTTCAAGGTTATAGGTATTATGTCATATTTGTGGATGACTATACAAGGTATTGCTAGTTCTATCCTCTGAAATGCAAGTCTGATGTACTGTCCACTTTTATGAAATACAAGTCATTGGTTGAAACTTCTCTGTGTACCAAGATTATAACTTTACGTTCTGATTCCGGTGGAGAGTATTTGAGTACTCAGTTTTCCATCTTTTTATCTACTCACGGTATTCATCATCAGCTCACTTGCCCACACACACCTGAGCAAAATGGGTGTGCCGAGCGTAAGCATCGACACTTGGTTGAAACGGCTCGCACTCTGTTGACAGCTTCCAAAGTTCCACATACATATTGGGTTGAAGCATTCAGCACAGCAATCTATCTTATTAATCGTCTACCCTCTCATTGGGAATCTCCGTATAATCGAACACCCAACTATGAATTCTTACGGATTTTTGGTTGTGCCTGCTTCCCATGGCTCAAGCCCTACACTTCCTCGAAGCTGGATCCTAAGAGCAAAGCCTGTGTCTTTCTCGGCTACAGCCTTAACCATAAGGGTTACAAGTGTCTTGATCCTGCAACCAATCGAGTTTACATTTCAAGACATGTTATTTTCAATGAATCCAGTTTCCCATTTCATCATATATCTACCTCCACATCCTCACATCCATCTTTCCAAACTCAGTTTGGACCTTCCATACCCTCTACACTCACTTTTACATTTCCTCCCAAACCAGTTCCCTCATGTTCTCTATCTCTGTCCTCATCCATCCCTCCTATTATTTCCCCTACTTCTCCTCCTCCCTCACCTTCTCCAATGGCAGCTTCATCTTCCATTCCCACCATCTGCATCCCACCCTCCAATACTCATCAAATGCAAACACGGTCCAAATCAGGTATCTTCAAGGCTAAAGCTTTTACTGCTACTAAACACCCTCTACCCTCTCATCTCTCAATGGATTACATCCCTACTACCTATCTTCAAGCCTCCAAGTATCCTCATTGGTGTCAGGCAATGCAAGAGGAAGTTACTGCCCTCACTAAAACTGGAACATGGTCTCTTGTTCCTCAGACTTCTTCACAGAACATTGTGGGTTGCAAATGGGTGTTTCGGATTAAGAGAAAGCCCGATGGCTCTATAGATCGGTACAAAGCTCGGCTGGTTGCCAAGGGATTTAATCAACAGGAAGGTTTGGATTACACTGAAACCTTCAGTCCAGTAGCCAAGCCAGTGACTATTAGACTACTCCTTACCCTTGCAGTTCAATTTGATTGGTTCTTGAATCAGCTGGATGTCAGCAACGCCTTCTTACATGGAACACTCACTGAGTCAGTCTTCATGCATCAACCTCCTGGATTTGAAGACTTGACTAAACCAACTCATGTCTGCCATCTGCACAGATCCTTGTATGGATTAAAACAGGCTCCGAGAGCCTGGTATGAGAAATTTCAGGGTGCTCTTCATTCTCTTGGATTTGTTGGTTCTTCTAGTGATCACTCTCTGTTTATTAAAAAGGGTCCAGCAATGATCTTTATCCTTGTCTACGTTGACGATATTTTAGTCACTGGCCCAGATTCTGCAGCGTGCAAACAGGTCATTCACCAACTGAGCTCCATGTTTCCCATCAAGGATTTAGGCCCTCTCCACTACTTTTTTGGCCTTGAAGTCAAACGATCATCTTCTGGTCTATTCCTCTCTCAAACCAAATATATTCTGGACTTGCTATCTAAAGCAAACATGACTGGAGCTAAACCTTGCAGTACACCTCTCAGCACTTCCAAGCTTGATCATGATTCACCCCTATGTCCCAATGCTTCTGAGTATCGTTCCCTAGTTGGTGCTCTTCAGTATCTCACCTGGACACGTCCAGATCTCAGCTTTGCCGTGAACCTTGTCTGCCAATACATGCACACCCCCAGACTTTCCCATTTTCAAGCTGTGAAGCGTATCCTTCGCTATCTCAAAGGCTCTCTTGACCTTGGTCTCTGGTTTTCCAAGTCCTCTACTCCTCCTACTATCACAGCATTCTCGGATGCTGATAGACGATCAACTGGCGGCTATTGTGTGTATCTGGGTAACTCATTGATCAATTGGAGTGCAAAGAAACAACCAACTGTTGCTCGATCTTCCACCGAAGCAAAATATAGATCTCTGGCTAATACTGCTTCTGAAATAACTTGGATCTGTCAATTGCTTGTGGATATCTACTATTCCTTACATGCCATACCCCAACTCTGGTGTGATAATGTTTCAGCTATCTCACTTGCAAAGAATCCTATTTTTCATGCTCGGACAAAGCATGTAGAAATAGACTATCACTATATAAGGGAAAAAGTTATGGCTAAACAGATCTCTGTTCATTTTGTATGTACTGCTGACCAAGTTGCTGATATCTGCACAAAGCCTCTGTCTAAGCTTCGGTTCATTCTCCTTCGTGACAAACTTCAGCTTAGATCACCTAAGTTCAGTTTGCAGGGGGATATAAAGGGTAATATTGTAACTACACCTTAGTGGTATCTTAGTGGCTAAGATATTTTCTGTTTATTAGTGTATATATATACCTTAAAACTGTAATCTTTTGAGTTGATGAAATGAAAAGATATTTTACCAAATACCTATGGGTTTCTCCCCACATAATTTTTTTCTCTAAATTTTTTCCATCGGAAATTTGTGGATGTATACAATATATGTTCTTGAACAGTGAATAATTTGTATATTTTGTGGACTATGAGTTAGTGGGTTTGCATGGTAAGTTTTTAATGGAGTTTTTGTAACTTAGGAGCCATGATCCTTTCTTGGTTTGAGAGAAAGAACCATAATTTTTTTTTTTTTTTTTTTTTTTACAGATTTCTGTGTTTCATCGGCATGGAGAAAAAAAAAGGGAGGAGAGAGGGTGAGGAAGAGGAGACGAGAGAGAAATATCATTCAATAGTGGGAACCCAGAATGAATGAGCACTTACTTACAAGGACAAGGACTTAGGGGTGGGCACGGGCCGGGCCGGGCCCATTTTTGAAGGAACCGGACCGGACCCGAAATCAAAGAAGACGGGGCGGGCTGGGCCGGGCATTACAATTCTTAAAATAGGAACCGGACCTTACCCGGCCCAGTTGAAACGGGCCGGTTCGGTCCGGGTCCACGGGTCCTTTTTTTTTTTTTTTTTTTTTTTGGCTGTTTAAAAATATTTGCACAGTTTGAAAAAAAATTGCACATAACAGATTGCATTCGATTCATTTTGGAGCATATAAGATATGTGCTAGAATATTAACATTAGCCAAGCATGTATACGAAAGCTAGTAAGCAATTGGTGATCTGGAACAATCCTTAGTTATTAATTAAAACTTGGTTTACCAGTACTTCTCCTACATTTCAGATTGCCATTTTTAACAGAAACACAGAAAACCTTACATTTCAGATTGCCATTTTTAACAGAAACACAAAACATTGATATACTTCACACTCAACAAAACAAGCTCGTCAGCCTGAATTTTTACTGGTGTACTAACAATGCTTAATAACAACATTGGGTTCTTCCAAGATACCATTAAAAAACAGGTAAGCAATTAGTTGGCATTGATAAGAAATTAAGGAATTAAAAACAACACAGATTCCTAATTAGAAATCCATCTGTTTTATGGAATGCAATAATTCCATTAAAGTCTATGAGAACTGAGAAGCAAAAACTCCTCGACCTTATTGACTAATACAAACACAATCTAAGGATTGGCTTCCGTATATGGATCCCAAATGTCCGCGTAGCAAAAACTCTTCTTCTGGGTAGCTGCACATATACGGAACACACAGACTGAAAAACGCAGTAAACACAAATCTAAAAAACGCAGTAAACACACAGATTGAAATCCCGATCCCGATCCCAATCCCAATCCCAAATTCCAATCAATAACCAAATCGCAACACAAATCCGAAATCTCAAATCCCAAATCTCACTCCCATCCAATCCTTCACCCAAATGTTCATGCATTCATCAAATTACTCCCACCTAAAGATTTAGTCTCTAATAAAATCCTATTATTCATGCTACAGTTTCTATTGCTACTGATCCTTCGCATCCACAAAAATAAAATTCGGAGAAGTAGACTTACGGTAGCCGGCGAAGTAACGGATGTCGTCAAGGTCGGAGGATGGCTGGATGGGTGGTGGTGGTGTCGATGTGTTGGTTGCAGCGGCGGTGATGGGCGTTCTCTGTCGTCGGAGTCGAGTCGAGTCGAGGGATGGTGGGAGCGAGAAAGTGAAAGTCTGAAACTGAAACTGACTTTGGAAGTGGAACCCTAGGTTAGAAATTAACGATTCAGATTGCATGATAGGTTATCATTCAATCTCAACCATTGATTATAATTAGAAACGGGCCGGTCCGGGGCCCCGTTTTTCTAAGGTTTAGGAACCGGCCCGCCCCGTAAATAACAATGGCCCGGCCCGGCCCGGCCCGTTTGTTCCCAAAATAAACAAGACCCGGCCCGTACCCGGCCCGAACCTACATTACCCGCCCCGACCCGCGGTTCCTCTACCCGTTTGCCCACCCCTACAAGGACCCTCTTTGGATTCCAAAGATGAGGATCAAAGGGAGTACGTAATTTTGACCGTTCACCACAAATCAAAAGGTTATAAATCAATATTCTTATTTTGTATATTTTAACAAAAATTGGGTCCCATCAACCCCTAACTTTCTCCTCTTCAGTCTTCACTGTCTCTTCTTTCTCCTCCGTTCTCTCGCCATCGATGGAAGAAAGCTTCAATCTTTCAATGAAAATACAAAACCCTAGTTGAGAGTTTCTAGGGAAATAAAAATGATAAGAGAAAGAAAATTTTGGAGTTTGCTTGGTTGAAAGATTTGCAATTCTGCCACAATTAAGAGTTTCATTTCAATCTGGGAAACCAAATAGACTGCGGCGGCCTCATTGGTGCTTCAGATTCTGACGACTTATGAGTGCTTGGATAGGTGTTGCAAGATCTGAATCTCTCGCCAGACATTCTTGTAGTCCTCATGGGTAGAGAAGCTTGTGCTTGGGAGGTTCTAGGCCTTGTGGGGTAGGAAGAAAGGTTGGATAGGTGTTGCAGGTTATGGGTCTTGTAGGGTAGGAAGAGAGGTCGCAACGGTGACGAGTACGGGGATGTGATATCGAAGGTGTTTCCGGTGTCTAGTGAACGGAGAAGAATGGATGAAAGAGAAACGAGGCTTGTGAGTTGTGCGTGCAAACTGGGAAAAAAGGATAAAAAATTCAAAAATAATTCCTAGTCGTAGGATGTGTTGTGTACCACTAGGAGGAGTTGATCCCGACCGGATCTGCAGAGAAAGATCCGATGAGGATCCTGGTCACACTTACAATTGAAGCGAAATCCACGTGGTTGGCGAGTCAGGCTGGACTCTTTTTAGGGGCAAGTCTGGCTAGCATTCCCCTCACATTACAATTAAGTTTGTGGCCTATCCTAAAATATTTAGTTGAACTTGGTATATTTCCTCAAACATGTTATTTTTCTTTCAAACCTATCTTGAACCTGATATTTAATCTTAATTTACCTATGGACTTTAGACCCTATAGTCTTAACCCTTTTGCTTAGTTCCATCACTCGAGACTTGCTCAGAGCACATCAACTGTGGGTAATAGCCATGTGGATAGGCTCCAATTTAAATTCAATCCCCCTTCCCAAACCCCTCCAGCCCATCTTGAGCAATTGGGCTAAGGGGAACCTAAGCAACAAGTCAAGCAATAATCCAAGGCCCGAGAGCCTGGATGGATATGGCATTAGACACGTCTTAAAAAATTTTGCATCAGGCGCGTGGACAACACGTGCAACTGGGGGCTCGTCACCGACAGTGCTTCAGACAGTGGGGCCCGCGTGGCAGCCCACTAATGTACCTTTGTCGTGGCTTCTTTCAGGCAGTTGGATTTCCAACGACTATTTTTTCTGGGTTGTTGGATTTCCAACGGTCAAAAATTTTCAAACACTCTTACAAGAGCTAGAGGACATGGCATATTCTAGACCATTGATTTCCAAATCAACGGTCAACGTTTTCTGGCTTTAAAAAATGTAAAAAATAATAATAAAAAATAGAATGTTACCGTTAGGCCACGTGTCGAAATGTGGACCATTGAATTTCTTAATCCAATGGTCTAGATTAATTAAGTTAATTAAAAATATTAAATATAAAAAACCAAAAAAAATTCAAAAAAACATTTAATTTTTTACCCTACCATTATCTTTCACCTTACACCATATTTTCATATTTCCAAATACCTTCAACCACATTCCAACTTTCTCTCAAAGTTTTCATATACTTTTGTTTGCAAAAAAAAAAGGGTAATGATGCAAGTGCAAATTGGTCGATTATTGAAGATGTTATGTTGTGTTCTAGCTAGGTTCAAGCTACTTATGATCCGACTAAGGGTAATGAGATGAAGCTGTGAGAAATGTGGAAGAATATTCATTCCCTTTTTCTCGAGAAGATTGACGACAAAAGAACAGGTCAATCTCTCACAGGTCATTGGAGAATTGACACGACCCGACCCTGATATTCCCCGAATACCAGGATAGACACGTGCTGGCCGACACCCGAAGGTGACGAAAACCATTAATTGATACAAAAGCTGAGAATAAGAAATAAATGGATTAACAATTTAGGAACGTGTTCAGAACATACAACTAAACTTAATCACTAAAAAGAATTAAGATAAAATTAAATGAATAAAGGAGTGAGTCCTACATCGAGAGGATGCGAAGATGCCGATGCGGAAGTGTCTTGACGCCGGGATCATGTGCCTTGATTCTAAGTCCTGAATGGGGGCGCAAAACAAGGGTGAGTGGACCAAGTTTATATATGTAGTAGGAAAACAGTTATAAACATACTAACCCCCACAGTTAATAATGAAAACTACTAGCATAATAAGTGATGGGTTTTTCAAACCCTCTAGCATGCCATAAAACAATTCATATCTATCTGCCAATCAATCTCAGAAATCATATCAGGAAGCATAATACAAGTTGTGCTGCTAATGAGTATCACTGAATAATAATAATACTTCCGGCCCAATGCCTGCACCTAAATCTCTATGGCCTTCACCATGAGATAACTCCCTCCCGGCCCGATGCCAGACTCCGTGGTCCCTCAGCCTTCCTCTAGGGATTATTTCTCCAAGCCTCTGCCAACTCAAGTCCTCGCCCCTAGCGGCATGGTGTTCACTAGGTACGCACAAAACAGTTTTCTAAAATACAACTTCGTAGCATAAGTTCATCGATCCCCCATACTACGAAGAGGTGTCTAAAAGCATTTGAAACACATTCTTAGCATTCTATCGTCATCAATCAGATAGTCTACCAGAATGAGGGTTACGTAGAAAATACAATATAATGAAACTAGTTCAAACCACGTATATACTCAATCATATTCAAATCATCATGCTTCCTGTAAAGTATTCATTAAATCAAGGCATGCTAGGAACATATGCAATTCTTTAATTAAAAACATGCTATTTTTTTAAGGTGGTCCACTCACAGTACTTCGCCGTCGAAAGCTGCGCAGACTAGCGAGAACGGAACTCCACAAAATTCGCCCCTAAGCACATAAAGGGTACATTTGGTCAAACTCTACTCAAACGATTGAATTTGGGAAAACGGACTTCGGAAACAAATCTAGGACGTCGAATTACCCTAAGAAGGGTCCCAGATAAATTTCGTAAAAGTCCATAGAATATTCCTTGAATATTCCCTGACGGAATCCCCGTAAAGGGTTTGGGCTTGGAATCCGGATTAGGGTTTAGGCTTAGGTTAAATAGGGTTAGGTCCTATTGGTTTTTTTTTTTTAGGTCTCTAAGGGTTTTTGGGTTAAAAGGATATAGGGAAAAGAGGTGGTTTGGGCTTTAGCCCAAACCTATACATACACACACCCACGACACAACACACAAACACACACTGCACATACATACATACAATCACACTACACCACACACACACACACACGTACACTCACACACACACGGCATACACACATTGCACAGCACACACATGCACAGCCCAGCACACATACACACACACGGCCCACATGCCTCACATAAAGGGCCGGGCTTTAAGCCCTTTTAATTGGAACAGGCCCAAGGCCTTTTGGATTTTGGAAAGCATAACGGGCCAGAGGCCCGATGGTCTGGGGTGTGACGAAGAAGAACACCGGAGCTTTCCCAGCTCCGGCCGACGATTTTTAAGCAAACTAAGGTCCAAGCTAAATACCAAAATGAAGAAGGAAGAAAGTTGAGTATTTTGGTACCCTTGTTTCGCCGTGGAACGGCCATGAGCGAACGGAAAAGTCTTCGAAGGTCACGCGTCCGCCGGAATAAAGGGGTGGGCTTTCCCCGGCGATGGTTCCATCTCCAAACCTTGATGAAAACAGTGTAAAAACCATCACACAATATCCACCAACCTCAAAGATGTCTAAAAGGAGAGATTTAAGCCTCACCTCACCGGAAAAGTCTAAGAATATTGCCGGAGATCCTTTTCTCCGTTTGGCCGATCTCGCTGCAACGGGAGAGAGAGAGAGACCAGAGCGAGGATGATGATGATGATGGTCTCGAGCAGGGAGTGCAGCTGTAGGTTGCTTGTGAGGTCACGGTGTTCGTAGAAAAGAGAGATGCGAGAGTTTCGAAGGAGAGAACTCGGGAGAGAGAGTTGCAGAGAAAGGGAGAGACAGAGATAGAGTAAGTTCGAGAGAGACCGAGAGAGGGACTCGGGACAGAAGGAAGAGAGAGGAGAGAGAGCCGGAGAACAAAAATCACAGGTGGGCCCTTTGGGCACACCATTTAACACCCAAAAACAATTTTAAAAGAAAAAGGTCCCCAAACTTAGTATAAAAATACAAAAATACTCTTTTTGTATAGTAAAACTCGAGACGGGTTGTTTCAAGAATACTCAACCAATCATTTACTTATTGGAGAGACGCCTTAGCACAATCTAGTACTAATATTCAAAGTGGCGAAAATTACACGGATCAAGTAACAATATATTATTTGTTTGTTTGTATTATATACCCAAATTTACATTAAACTTCAAGCACAAGCTTTGTACCATGACAAAAACAAAACAACTCATTCAACCGGTGAGAATGTTGGAATATTGTTAAAGATTGTCCCAAATACAAAGTTGTGCTTGTCAATCCATAAGTTGTCATGAACAGCATCCATCTACACTCTACGCTAGATCACGATTTTCATGTTCATGAAAGTGACACAGAACAAGTGCCAAGAGCGACCCTTGAAGAAGTGTCAAGGCCTACCCGTTATTTACTCAAGCCTCAAGGTAAGAAGGCTTTAAAGAAAAAAAAGACTTCTTCTAGGAATGATTATGCAAAATATATGGAAGAACTTGCTCGCCAAGGAAAATTGACTATGGCGTAGGCGTGGGAAATTGACTATGGTGCGGGAAATGGCTAAATTTGAGGTTGATCAGGCTAGAGATGAGGCAAAAGCTGCAGCTGTTGAGAGATTATTTCAAGCTAATGGGAGAGAAAGAGCTACTTAGGCAAGAAAGGGAGATGCTTGGAGAAGAAAGAATGGCTCAACAGGATCGTGACATTATGAACACGCCTGTAGAAGAAATGTTTCCGAATTCTAAATATTTTGGAATTTGGAGAAAGGGGACATGGTGCGAATGAGGCATGCAAGGGACGAGGGAGCAAGTGGAGATGGTCCTAGCACCACAAATTGGTTAGGTGAAGACTAGGGAATTTGTTGTAAAATTAGAACCCATAATTTTCCATTCACTTTGGGTTGTAATTTCGTATTATTTAATGAGAATTGTTATTAGCACTTCAAAAATTTCATTTGGCACTCCAAACTTTATATAATTATAAAGAAAAATACACTTGTGAGGAGTGTAGAATGAGATTTTTGGAGTGCTAATAACAGTTCCCTATTTAATTTGGTACTTTATGTAATTTTGTATTTATTTAATATAGTACTTTATGTAATTTCGTATTTATTTAATGTAGTACTTTATTTAAACTACTTTATTTAATTTGGTACTTTATTTAAACTAAGAGCATCTTTATTCAAACAACATAAACAAACCAAATAAATTTACATAAACACACCAAATAAAATTACAAAAACACATCAAATAAACCTCATAAAAGAACACACCAAATAAACTTAAAATAAACACACTAAATGAATTTAAAAAACACCCCAAATAAAATTAAAAATCTTATCAGAATCTATTCTCAAAGATTTTAAAGAGACAGTTACATGTGGGGCGACGAGATTGGTTAAAAATCTATCATCAACGATTCTAAACAGGTACCAACACGTGGCGCGATAAAATTGGATAAAAATATTATCGAAATCTATCACCAAAAATTGTACTTTTGGATAATGACACGTGGCATGATGAGATCGATTAAAAATCTTATCTGAAATTACTAATAAATTATTTTATTAAATAAAAAAATACTAATATTTTAATACGAATTGCCTGGACTATCAGTTTAGGGGTGGAGATGCAATTATTGTTCATTAAAGACAATTACTGTTCAGTAAAGGCAATTACTTGAGGCGATTGAATTGCCTATTGCCATTGGGAGCCTTTACTGTAATACCTTGAAAATTTTGAGTATATGAATTTGATATTCATAATTATGAATATGTGGAGAAAATCGAAAATAAGTCGATTTATGGTTATGAAAATTTAATTGAGAAATTTAAAATTTTGTAACCGAAAATTATTATAATTTACATCATAAAATTTATCGATAAGTGAAAAAGATGAAAATGCCTTAGTTGGTTTAACGTAATTATACGAGGATGTATTTTATACTCATATATTTTAAATTATTTATTGATAAATTTGGATAGAGCTCGATCTCACGAACGCATAGGTGCAAACCATTCGTGAAACAGAATTATAACGAAAAAGTTATTAACATTTAAAGTTAGGGAGATTTTTGTAATTTTGGCCTCATTTAGAAGGCTCCAAATTTTTTGGAGCAAAAAGGTGTGCCACGTGTGTGGCTGAGATGAAAGGAAAAGAAGAGAAATGAGAGATGGACGACTGTGGTGGAAATGAGAGGAGAGAAAATGAGGGGTGCCGACCAATGAAAAAGGAGAGGAAATGAGGGAAAAGAGGAAAGAGAGAAGGAGGGGAAACCAGACCCCCTTCGACCCATATCCCTTGTGACCCGACCCGGTCGGAATCCATGGCAACCGATGGTTCTTCGTCTAATTCCCGGTGAATTACACCGAGACACCACCTGGAAAACACTCCACAACCCTCCCTCAACCATTTCCACACCAAATTCGATGAGATTGGGCTCAGGATTGTGAAGAATTACACCGGTAGGTGCATGGTGGTTCCCGGGTGGCGATCCGCCATTCCCGAAGGTAACTCCATAAAAAAAGCTTCACCAAAAGGCTCTCCTTAAGGACATTAACCTCAGGAACAAAGCCCAAGCCATGGAGAAGGCATTGGAGCTAGTATGGAGATTGAATCGAAGCAACCATTTCTAAGATTCCCGGAGGGTTTGGGGGTGAAATTGGGGGTTTTCTCAGCCAAATTGGCCTTGGTCACATGTATGAAACTTGCTCTACTCATTGAGATCTACAAACTTGTAAAATTTGGTAATTTTTAAAGTTAGTCGGAAAACTGGGTTTCCTTTCATCGGAAACCGCCACCCATGACGGTGCGTGGCCAATGGCCCGACGCTGCCTTTTCATGCAAATTTTGATATTTTAAATCTGTAATTGGTACCCATTTGATGTGATTCGATTATGAAAGCTAATGTTAAATATTTCAGTTACTAGAATATTTCGGAAATGGAAAAAAAATGAATGTGAACTACAAAAGGTTTAATCCCGTTTAAGGATATGTAGGCAGTCTAATGGGAGTTAGATGCAGCCTTAAAATTAACCGAAATTAATCTTTTGTTGAAAATTTGTGAGAAGAAATGGAATTGGGTGATTAGTTTAAAAATTAACCTTATGTTTTTGGTAAACAATTTGGGTTATACATTTTGTGAGTAACCAAGAATTAAATAAAAGAATTGTGATAAATGGTAGAAAATAAACAAGAGTTTAATTTGGGCCTATCTTAGTAATTATCTTTCTAAATAAATTTTTCGAGTTGGGCCATTACATTTACACACTGGAACTGCTCTAAAGAAAAATTCCAACCCATCTCAACACTTCTCAAGTAATAAACACGTAAAAAAAAAGGGTCAATTAGTTTTTTTTTGCAAGTGGCCTATTACCACAGTGGTGTAAAGATGTTGAGTATGACAGCGTGGTTTGAATCTTGTCTATAGTTAATCTAATAAAATCTATCGTTTGACAAAAAAAATAGTTTTTTGCACCTAAAAAAGATATATTAAAAAAAATAAAAAAAACATATAATTCAATATCGTAGTGAATAAAATGTTAAGTTTTTACACATGTGCTATTTGAAACTCCTCCTCTCCTGAATTTTTATAATAGTTTGGAATTCTATTTAAAATGGAGAAGCTGCCCAAGAAGCTACAGATAGCCCTATATCTCGAAGCCCAACAGACCTATTATCCATAAGAGCACGCGGCACTATCGTCAACTGACTTGAAAGTGAGTGCGCATTAAATTACACCCCCAGCCGTGAGAAAACTCACATGTATTTCCCGCCTTGTATTTTCAAACTGTGCATCTCTCTCTCGCACGCGCGCACACACACACACGCTCAGATTCGCCGTCGGCAAATTGTGAAAATAGAATTCTGGAGGTCAGCAATCATCAACGCTGCACAAGCAGTAAGCCATTTACCATGATTTGTTAGCTGTTTCGCTATTTTTGTAAATTTCTTTTTCTTCCATGTATTTTCTGGTTATCAGACTTTGAACTCCGGTTTTCACTTGTTTAATTTCATTTTTTTTTGAATTTCGCACATTCGTACATTTTCCATGTGTGATATGATATGTCATCTGATCTCTGGGATTCAGAACCTAAAATGTTAAATTCTTCAAGGTTGTGAGCGCCTGAAACTTAATTTTCGGTGAATTAGGGTTTATGTCGTATCATCATCGTATAATTCAGAAGCAATGAAATGGTTTACTGGTGATTATTGGGGATTAATACCATTTACTGATTATTTTCGTGTTGGATGGCGAATTCGAATTCGTAGTTGGGTGGGTGGTTCTCCTCCGATGTTCTCACAGTCCTAGCTTTATCTTTTGTTTAACAAACTATATTTAGTTTGGATAAGAAATCATGATGAAGTAATAGTAAATCCCTACTTAATTTAATTACGTGCGTGTGTTCCCAAACAATATGAAAAAATTACCCATCCATCTTGGTGCTCTGTCTCTGATCTGAAATGAATTATCATGATATTGAGTTTCTATTAACTTCATTTCACAATTTTTTTCTTCCTCAGCAAATAATATTAGCTTTCTATCTGCCTTGCCCTGCCCCTCCTCTTGTGCAACTCTGTTTGTTTTTTGAGCTAAATTGCTTAGTCTACTCTCCAGGTCACAACTGCAGTTTTGCTGCTTCTTTGTTCTCAAACAATGGAGGTGGATACACGGCAATACTTACGAGATGTAAGCACTAACATTTTAATATGTTCTAGTTATATAGCTAATGACTGAGTTTCTCTAAAATTTCCAATTAACTTTTCAGTGTTCATCTTCTTATTTGGTACTTGGTGCATAAGCTTTTACAAAACTCATTATATATATGCTATCGTTTACTCATGATTACTCATCTGTTAATTGTTAACATCTGTGTCATCAGGCATAAGACCCATAGATGGCATTTTGATTTTACTTTCTTTGGTAAATTATTTGCATCTGGTTGTGCATAACTTAGTTGTTAAGATATTCCAGATTTCTGCAATCTGAATGTTGTTCCACCTGATATGTCTTTCCCCTTTTGCTTGATGGTCTATTGGATTTATATCCATCTCAATATATAAAGGAAACAAGATGGTAGAGTGGAATTGGGATTATCCCCAAAGAACATGAATACTAGGAAGTTTCAATCAGTATTGAAAACAAACAAAACTTATATGCTTAATCCCTCACCAAATATGTTTCAGGACCAAACAAGCAATTGTAGGAGTTTTGGAAGCATTAATCATCCATCTAGTCAATCGAGAAAGATATCAATTGGAGTTGTGGTTGATCCATCAACCAAGAAAAAGTCTGGAGTCACCAAGGAAGGTGAGGCTGTGGTGCTAAATGCAGAAAGGGTGACATATAACTTAGGCAATACCACAGAGGAAATAAGCAAGGAGCAAGAAGTCACAGCTGCCAAGAAAACAAAACAAGCTAAGGATCCAGAGCAGGTGAATTCCCCATGTATTAGTACTGCATCATACCACCAGAAAATGCGTACTACAGATGCCGTTCTTCATGCAAAACAATCTTCTGATTTGCCATCTGGTAGTGGGAAGCAGTACAAACAGGATGGAACAAGGAATTCACCTGTAACATATTCTGTTCCGTTTTCCGCAAAACAGACATTATTCCAGTCTGATGGTAAGAAGCGGAAGAACTTTGATGGAGTTAGCTACAGAAAGAGGAGAGTGAAGGATGGATCAGTGGAATTTCAGGATTTCACATTTGCGACTGCACAGGAAGTCGTAAAGATGGATAAGGATACACCACTTAATAAAACAGATGCAACAGATGAGGAGGTGATAGTGGATAAAACAGATGCAACAGAAGGCAGGAGAACTGAAACTCTCAGAAAAAAGCTTTGGGAGATATTGGGAACTGTTTCTTTGCCTGATGGTCAGTATTCCAAATCTCAGCCTCCTGAGGTTGGTGATAATAATTTAAATCCACAGCCGGAATTTGATCAAATGGGTGCCACAGTTGTCAAGCCTAAGCATAACTCTGATATACCAGAGCAAAAATATGATGAAAAGGGTGATGCATTTATCAAAACCCGACAGAATTCAGATACTATAGAAATAGAATCTGAAAGTCCTGATAATATTGTCAGGAGACCTGTGACTCGTTCTTTGAGCCAAAAGAGAGGTCCAACCAAAAAACAGCAGACAAGTACAAAAAATGGTCCATCCTCTGGTTACAAACTGAAACATCAAGACAACAACATATTTTCCTTTGAACAAGAATGTTATGGGAAGCTACATGGCTCTTCTGGTGGTGGATCCTCAATGTCTATGAGGAAGAAGAGAAAGGTCAAAAGTTTCCGAACTGAGTCGCATGGGATCTGCCTTCCTGAAAAGGATAAACCAACCAAGACTCAGAAAGAGATTAATAGGAGTGAGCCACAATCATCTGCTAAGCAAACAAGTTCTGTAGGTAAGAAAATAGGAGATTTTCATGGTTACCTACATGAGAATAAAAGAGAGTATCACAAACTGGAAAAAAATATTCAAGAGCAGGAATTCTACCAATCACCACTCAAGTACAAGAAATTTAAGACGGGTTTTGTCACTCCAGCAAATAAAGACCACGAGGAAGACAATGGCAATCCAACCTTGAGGAAAGCTGCCAATCCAGAAGAAGATGATCTAAGTCCCGCATTTGGAATTAAAACACCCGCGTCAACTTCTTCCCTTGGCTCAATCCCAAACTCAGACCAAATGGTAGATGCTAGTAGTCTTGCCGTAACAGAGAGGAGATTTACTGTCGGAGATATTCGAAGTTTCAGTACTTTCTGGACTCCAAAACAAGATTGTTGTGATAATGAACAAACAAAATCCTTTGTATCCTTTGTTATTGAATGGTCTGATCAGATACTTTGACAGTATACTACTCTCTGATAAGTATTTTGTTTCTGCCTTCTGTATTTCCTTAATGAACTTCAGGATTCTGTAGAGGAACACAAGGATTCACCATTGAGAAAAACAACACTTGACATGGAAGAAAATGCTGCAGAAGATGGCCTTCTTTCATCACCATCTAAAGAGGGGGACTTGAGGAGTTGTGGAGAAGGTTCTCCTATTATCCAAGGACGTGACTGTATGTTCACCCAGACCCTTACCTAAACTGTAGGATAAATGCATTTTTGAAAAAATATTAACTGCTGAAGTTAAACTTGCTTGACTGGTTAAGCATCTTTTGATTTTAATTGTATGTTGTATGATGTAAGAAGGTGGATATGTTTCTTTCCCCCTGCCCCACATGGAAGAATGATAGCCACTTCGTTTACCTAACTTTTGTGTAGGTTTCTTAGAAATAGATACATTCGCTCCGGAAACTAGTACTGCTGAAAAACTAAATTCGAACTTTTCCAGATGAAAGGCTTTGCAGCCCAAAAAACACCACATTTATTCAGTTAAATATTTCGGCTACCTCACCCGCTCTTAATCTGCAGTAATATTTTCATGTTGCAGGGACTGAAGAAGACAACTGGATAAAGGAACCTTTAGAGCATAATCAAGTGGATGGACTGGCTAGGTTTTTATTCTCTCTGTTCTGTGTGTTGTCATATGTGATTTGGTGCAGCATATATACTAGCTTTCTATGTTTGCTATGCGTTTGTGATGTATGGTTGCACTTGACAATGTTTCAGGGCTGTTGAATTGTTTACATTGGAATTAGTAAAACTTAAAACCAAAATGAAGTCCGCAACTAATAGGAAATCCTCTAAAATTTTGATCTCTGTTGCCGCGGAGGTACATATGCAGCTGCAAACCATTGAGTCTCAGATTCAAACAGACATGTAGGTACTTTCAACTGAGAGGTTTGAGGTTTCCCTATTAATTTCAACAATCTCTAAGTTGTTTTGGATGATTTTCAGAGGAAAGCATACAAACCTCAGTAAATCAAAGAAAAAAAGGCTGGAAACAAGGTTTGAAGGTACTAAAAGTTGTATTTCTGATACTTTCAATTGATTATTATTATGTTTGGAATTAATTAATTTGAATCTAATAAGTAACTAATATTAAAAATATTTTTCCATCTCCAAATATTTATATCCTTTCACTTTTCTGTTTAAGGGTGGTTGACAATTTTCTGACCCAAGATGAACTGTACACACTCCTGTCGCACACAGATATATTTATGACATATGTGAAAAGAGTTATATTTGGATATCTTGATAATCACTTATGTCACTGATCATAATCACCCTTTCTTTAGTGGTTTCAATTATGTGATTATTTCCTCAAATTAAATTTGCTGGTTTTTCTGCAAAACTCGCCTGCATTGGGTGATTTTGCAAGTTTTACCGGGGGAAATTTGTTCCTTTTATCCCCTAAGTCGTGAGGTTGTTTGTTTGGCTATAAGACTATATGATATACCAATACCATAATAGGAAATAGAGCTCACTTGTTTTAATTTTACATGTTTTAAATTGCTTATGTTGAGAATATGAAGTCTGGCATCAAACATTCTAAGCCTTTCATCGTAATATGTACAATCCTAGGCCTCCCTATCCATTGGTAACTGGTTTTGGTTGGAAGGTCCAACTTAACATAGTATCAAAACGGCAATTTAATTTACTTTTATCCATTTATTGGCTATTGGTATTAGATTGGATGGTGTAGCTTTCAACATTTAATATATTGGAATCCATGAGTTATACTGAGTATTTTTTTTGTTGAAATTTTTTCACACTCCATATTTTCTTCTTGGAGGGAGGGCTTTATGGATATCACAATGTATATAATCAATTTAGCCCGCATGTGCCCGGAATTGGAATTTTTTTCTCATTGAAGCTATGCCTGAAACCAAACCTTTTTTTTTATGCAGAGCAACAAGAACAACTGAAAGTGATTTATGACAAGTTCAAGGAACAAGTCAATCAGCATCTTCAGGAATGCAGGAGCACACTTGAAGGGCTGGAAGTTTACCAGACAGAGTTTAAGGGAACTGTTGATAAGCAAAGTATGGCAGCTTCTTTACATTTATTATCTCTCTATTATTTTCATGTGTCAATTCATTATGGAAATGTGTTTGTAAAGGTGTTATATCAACTCCATTGTGATTCTGCCTATAAATTATACTTTCAATAATCTAAATAATGGATATACAAGCTTCCCGATGATAGTTGAATATGGTGACATCTCCGTAGTCACAGTAGTCAATGAATGCTGACTACATGCATTAAAGTTCCATGCATCTTATGCTTATATAGACTACATGCAATAAAATGGACACAAATCCAGCATTTCTTGGTATGATGATGATGAACCAAATAAGCAGCTAGATACTCTGTTTGCATGGCTGCATTGTGTTATACAGCAAAAATCATTAAAGTTAACCCAGACTGTACCGTGAAAGGCATTTTTAGATGAGCTAAAATTGTTTGTACTCTCATTGCAAACAAATAACGTTCCAATCCTGGTACACTCTTTCTTTTGATTCTGTTTCACTTGCAGAAGCATCACATAGAAAGCTTCTCATGCAAGTGGAAGAAGCAATTGAGACCCAACTCAACGATGCCCAAAGAAAAATCCAAGTCACCCAAATGGCAAGCTTTCCTTCTATCTATGTAAAATTTATTGTCGAGTTTTGTGCAATTATTTGCATAATGTAATCTAGACATTGTGTTGCATATTGTTGATTTTGCCTTTGGTTGTAGTACGTAGCTATAAACTTATCATGCAGCATATGTTTTGAGTATATATCTAGCTAGCTGCTAGATCACTTCCACAATAATATACAGGTGGCTGGCTGAATATAATGGGTTGATACACTTTTCAATGTGTGTCACTCAATAGACCTCGTGAGGAAAACCCTGAGTCTCAGGCTCATCCAACAGGGATTCAAGTTCTAAACTCCCTAGAAATCACTGACTCTGGACTGTGGAGTCATGGACTTTGTAGTTGAATTAAGAACTTAAGATGTTTAAAAAAGTTGTCATCTTGTAATACTCAGTCTGTCATCTCCTCTAGCTCTTTTTACTTGGGATACTGCGTAGGCATCTAGTATGGCTAACATATCTCCTTGATCTCACTAATTGCAGATGGCGCGTGGAAAGATGCTCCAATTGAAACACGAACTGGCATTGTGTTTAAAAGACGGCATTCTAAGTTGATATACACAAACTGCGTACAGATCAGCTCACAGAAAGGTTTAGAACTAGACAGCCCCAGCCTCGAAGATTGCTTCTTGCAGGCCTTGAAAGTAACCAAATGGCGTGCTCTATTGCAGTTCCTGCTTAGAAATATAACAGTGATCTGATTGAATCTGTCTGCATTTGGTAATTGGTATGAATTATTCGATCCTCCGTTAAATGTGATTTCATGTAACGCATGAATATATATAGTTGAAGAATGAATATGTAGTAAAAGCATAGACTAGGAGTAGGGGAAGGAAAACAAGAGAGATCCAGCCGGATTTCTTCGGTTCGTTCACAGGAAATTGAGACTAGTGTCCTAATGCATATGACTTTCTTTTTCCTCCCTTGAAAGAGCATATGTTTGATCAAAACTAGATTTTACAATTCATGTTGCGTGATGATGTGCTGAATTCAAATCGTCCCCGTTATTTGAACAATTTATTTATTTATTTTAAAACAAGGGTTACCTTTTTAGTACAATAGTATAGTAATATTCATTTTTATTTGCAAGTAAAAGTTTGAATCTTGTAGATGATAGGTTCGAAAAAAAGTGTTACATACCTAGCGCAAAGGGTAATGTTAGGGAGATTAAATTTTTTAAGCCAACTTTACAAATCAAATGACATGATGGTAGATTGTTGGATTATTGATTAAGTGTCTATTTACTTGTTTCTTGATAACACATAATTTGATTTGTAAATTTGGTTTAACATTTTAGTCTCCTAGCATTATCCGTGCATAAATATCTCATATAAAAAGATACAAATTGACTCTGTTAACTTAATGTGCATAATATCACAATACTTACAAATCTCATGATAAAGAAAAATAAAAATTAATTATTTGATGTCTGCTCTTTCTCCCCTCTTCAATTCCAAACCCAAACTTTTACAAATTTTAAGTGTTGCACCATGTTTCACCATTTTTTTTTGGGTTTTTATCACAAATGGTCCCTGACATTGATCAAACACATCATTTTGGTCCCTGACATTGAAAATCAATAGAAATGGTCCCTGAGATTGTCCACCATCCATCATTTTGGTCCTTCCGTTAAAAACTCCGTTAAGTGTCCCGGAGCTCTTGGCCGGAAGTTTGGGCAATTTTCAAAGCTTCGTAACTTAATCGTTTCTTAACCAAATTCGACCCATAATATATCAAAATGAAGATAGGAAAGTGTAGAATAAGATTATACCTATTTGGAAGTCCAATGGTTGCCGGAGATGGCCGGAAAATAGCCTCAAAGTTGACTGGTCCGAGTGAAAACTTGAAAACTCGCTGGAAACTGGGTAAACTTTAAACGTTCATAACTTCTTCAATTCTCAACGAAATCAAGTGATTCAAAAATAAAAACCATACTTCTCGATGAGACGAAGAGAATGGTACCTTTTTGACGGCTAACTCGTTCTGGTTTAGCCGGAAAAAGGCTCGAAAGTGGCTAACTCAAGACCAAGACAGCCACTTTCGAGCCTTTTTTCGGCCAAACCAGGGCGAGTTAGCCGTCGAAAAAGATACCATTATCTTTGTCTCGTCGAGAAGTATGGTTTTTGTTTTTGAATCACTTGATTTCGTTGAGTATTGAAGAAGTTATGAAAGTTTCAAGTTTACCCAGTTTCCGGCGAGTTTTCAAGTTTTCACTCGGACCAGTCAACTTTGAGGCTATTTTCCGGCCATCTCCGGCAACCATTGGACTTCCAAATAGGTATAATCTTATTCTACACTTTCCTATCTCCATTTTGATATATTATGGGTCGAATTTGGTTAAGAAACGATTAAGTTACGAAGCTTTGAAAATTGCCCAAACTTCCGGCCAAGAGCTCCGGGACACTTAACGGAGTTTTTAACAGAAGGACCAAAATGATGGATGGTGGACAATCTCAGGGACCATTTCTATTGATTTTCAATATCAGGGACCAAAATGATGTGTTTGATCAATGTCAGGGACCATTTGTGATTAAAACCCTTTTTTTTTTTCAATTGGTCACCAAATATATAAAACAAACATTATTTTTTGGGTTGAGAAACGGAGCTAAAAGCAAGAGCTCAAACAAACCTACTTAATAATAAATTTAGACTAGAACATCTCAAGTCGATCATCACGAATAAAACTAACGCTAAATTGTCCCCCATAAAAAAAAAAAATTCTCTTTAAACATACTGAGGTTCGCAATGCTGGCAAGCTAAAACAAAGGGACCCAACAAATGATTATTGTCAGCAACTTGCAACACCAAATGAACTGTGCCTGCAAAGTCTGATTCCACCAGTAATTTATCAATTTGTAACCTCCATTTCCTATTCATCACTATCATTCGAGACGAACACCGTAATCTGAAAGTAATAGCTTGATTCTAAATACAGAGTCCCGTCAACAATTTGGTTTCTTCGCAACGAGAATGAGGTGCTCAAATAGCAGAATTGGGAATAGGGAGTTTGTGGGGTTGAATTTGTGGTCGGTTTTTGAATTTGTTGTGCATCTTCCTCTCTAGAGAGGAGAAATGAAATCCATCAAAATTCATCATTAATTAAAATCCTAACAAATCTTTAATATTTTCAGTATACCTAGACTCTTGTGGACTTTTTAAAATCTTAATCGACTACATTTAAATGCATTCTTTAAAATCTTTTAAAATCTTAATTTGACTACACTGTGATTTTAAAATCTTTTAAAATCTAATTGACTACATCCGGATTTAAAGTATATTAAAATACTATCAAATCCTAATTTGACTACACCCTCCTTAAAATACTTTTCAATATTTAAGTGTTAAAAACTTGTTTATTTAGTAGGATTATTTTTAAAAATTAAACTCAAAACTAACTTAAGAGTTTTTAAAAACTCTTCCCTTTCGTCTCACACCTAATCCTTCTTTTTTTTTTATCTCTATCATTTCTCTTACTCCTCCAATTTTCTCTTTTTTCATCCTCTTCTATTTCTCTCTTTTCTACCCTCTCCTCTAATCCGCTCTCCTATTTCTTTCTCCTCTGTTTCTCTCCTTATCTCTCTCATCTTCCTCTCTGTTGAATTTAGAAGTTCCCACTATAGAATGAATTTTTTTTTCTTTAAAAACAATTGTGAATTTCATATCAAACAAATTTTTAAATTAAAAAAAAATAAAAATAAAAAAACTTCTTGTTAACAAACGTTCTTAAGAAATATTTTGCAAAATAATGAATTTTTTTTAATTGGATACCGAACAGGCCCTAAACTTTTCAAATTTGGCCATTCATTCATAGCAGTCATATTTGAAGGGATGGAATCTTAGGGCTAGTATAGGTTGCAGTGTTGTTAAAAAAAAAAAGAAAAGGATATTTTCAGAAACAGGGATAGAGTTGCTTCTGTTTTCTGCCGCTTTGGACCCATGATTTTGACAAGAGGTACTTTTCTTTTTCATGTACCAAACACAATGTTAGCTCCAACCATTTTAACAAGCTGTTTTTAAATAATTTTAGCAATGTCAAACCAGCCTTGATTTATTTTTTATAACTCTATTGGTTGTTGCTCTGAGATGGGGGACGCGGGTCTGAGGCCGCTTTGTTAAAGATGAGAGAGAGAACCTTGGCTCTCTAGGCCAGTGCGCCGAGAGAAGGAGGCTGGGTGGTATTTCCTTGAGACGTATAAGCACGCAATCCTACCCAAAGTTCGCATGAAACAAGTGAAGAAGAAAGTAGCCATGAATCATGCAGTGAGGCTGCCAAAGCTGGGAAGAGAGCCATCAAGTCCCATTCATATTATTTTATTGTTGGGATTCACCTTTCTCATCCCACGCATTTTCCAGAAGTGATCTGCATCATGAAATCCGCTCATGCTCAGTGTTCCCTAACAACAGTTTGAATGATAGTATGGTTCTCGAACCTGAGCAAGTTCTTCGATTTGAGCCTGACTGTCAACAATTTCTAGTATTTCTTTTAGATCGGCCACAAGGAAGAAGTAGGGCAATTGAGGTCTCGCCATAGGCTTTTCGATTTGTCAAGCAAATGTGACCATGAGTGGTCCAGGGACACTCTCTGGGGATCAGCTGAGAGTGGGAATCCGACTCCTTGTCTGGGTTGCGCGTCTCGACTGAGTTTATGGATGGTAAGTGAACTGCTTCATTCTTGGTCTGCTTGGAATTTTTGTTGAGTTGCTCTTGACTTTAAGTAGTTGAACGTCCATCTTTCTTTGTGCAGATTAGAGGTTCAACTCTACTTCAAAGACCTTGCTCTGATACCAATTGTTAATCTCGATGTTTGTATGATTAAAACACAAGATACAGAAAAAAAAAAAAATATATATATATATATATATATATATATATATATGAGCTTATATAAGACTCTTACTTGTTGAAGATGCAGCAGCCATGCGAGCAGGACGTGATTAGGGTAAACCTCCATCTCCGATATGTATGTCGAGACTAAGAGAAAACACCAACTCTTCTGTAAACTCCTAGCTTGATGACAATGCTTTATGGGAAGCCTTAGTTGTCGTATCTAGGGTTAGCAGGGACCAGTGTTTATATACTAGCCAAAAGCCTTAGATTCTGTCCATAAAGGAAATACTAAAACTCTCCTTTCTTGGCTCTCAAGTAAATTATCATAATCATATATTATTAAGGATTCCATCAATCTTATTTCCAATATAGAACACTAGGGCTGGGTTCGGTTTGAAACGGTTTGATTTTTTGCCAAAACCGAAATTTCGGTTCAGTTCATTTTTCTTTCGATTCGGTTTTTTTCGGTTCGGTTTTTTTTTTTTTTTTTTTTTTTTGATAAAAAAACTTTCCTTAAACTTACATGCATAAAAGCCCACAACTAAACACAAACAAAAAATGGGCCAGCACAAAACCCAACCCAAGGGTTGAGCCCGAAAAAAAGAAAGGAAAAAACTGAAAACCCTAGCTGCATAGCTCCCTTGCTGTCGTCAAAGCAAGCTCCGGCAACCATGAATCAGCAACCCAACAAACACCAGAGGTGAAGACTAACCAAGCCCCAACAAAAAAAAAAAAAAAAAGAAGCAGACGTCGACGTCCTCCATCGAACTCCATACATAATTTGATCCAATTCGCCGCCACCAATAAAACTGCAGTTGTATCATAGAATCACAAGCTCGAATTCGACGGTGGGTTTGAGAATGAAAAAGAACTCGAAGATGGAGATTGTAGAATTAAAAGCTCAAAGAATCGGACTTGAAAATAATAGGATCAAAAGTTCGAAGAATCGGACTTCAAAATAATAGAATCAAGATTTAAGAAATAAGAAGCGGAGAGAGAGAGAGAGAGAGAGAGAGAGAGAGAGAGAGAGAAATAGTGAGATACTACGAGAGACAGAGAGATGAGACAGAGAATAACAGAGAAAGAGACAGACAGACTTGGACAACCATGTACTCGTTTCTAACAGGACTGAATCCAAAGCCATATCCAACCTCGACTCTGCAGGGTTTGATGTCCAGTGGAGTAGATTGGTAGCTGGTGGGTGAATTGAAAATGGAGGGAAGGGTCATAGACTCTCGGGTGCAGGGGTTAAATACACAAATGCGGTGCTCACAAAGGAAGATAAAACAAGCCAAGCCATTGGTACAGAGTATAATGGGGAGACTGTATTCTTGGGGCTCTAGTGTTAGAAGGTGGGTGGCGCCGGCGGGTGAGGGGCTGCCATCTTGGTTGATTTGGAGGGACATAATGTGTTGCCGCTTAGAGAAAGAGAGATAACACATGGTCTCTGGGTTGTAGAGGAAAAGAGCACACGATTTTCTGCCTTCTTGGTTGTAGAGAAAGAGAGATAACACAGCACACGGTTTCTGCCTTCTTGGTTGTAGAGAAAGAAAGAGGTCAGAGACAGCTTTTTGTCTTTAGAAAGCAAGTTTTTGTCAGCCACACTTTAATTTTTTTAATAATATAATAATTACCCCTTTACACATTCCAACACACACACACACACACACATATATATATATATATTATATCTAAAACAGATATTTAAATAATAAAAATTAAAAAAAATATTAATTTAATTAATTCGGTTCGATTCGGTTTTGACAGTTTCGGTTCGATTTTTTTTTTGTTCGGTTTTTTTCGGTCTCGGTCCGGTTCAGTTCTCGGTTTTTTTCGGTTTTCGGTGGTTTTTGAACCCAGCCCTATAGAACACCTTATTTAGGATTGATATCTTTAAGAGATCAAATCACAATCAACATTATTCTCCAATATTACATTCTTATTACATGTAGTAGACCACTTAAAATGTTGATTTATATTGGATAAATCCAACATAAAGACCTTGCCTGATATGAAGAAGATTCACGTCACCTTGGGTATTCCTGTTGTATACCGCAAATGGCGATGGCTGCTCATTCTTCTTCGCTCAAAGGAACCTTCACCACTAATGTCTGTTTCGCATATTCAGTATTCTCAATGGCCTAACAATGGAGTTGCCGAAGATACATTTTCTGTTCGTGAAAGAAAATAGTAATGTATCAGGTAGCACCCGCCATACCCGACTGCATCCCAATTGTGGTGCACTGCAATACAGGTGTTCGGGAGAACTGGAACATACTGCACCATTCATGATACATTGCAAAGAATTCTTTCTGGGAACATGCCTGATTTAGATTTAGTAAAAACAATAATCATATTCAGATTTCAGCGAGATGGAATGGTTCAGAAACCAGAGCAATATCGTTTATGTTATGAGGCCCTTGTTGATGAATTAGAAGACCACATCTCGGATCGGATGGATCCCCAGTTGAGTATTTAGTGAAATGAGCCAAACTCCTCCAGTAAAATAGTTGCTTCGGACAAAACATGGAATTTATTGTTACATGTGAGGTATGCAGCCAGATTCACAGTTAATAAATTAGAAATGGCTGATTAAGGCTAATAAATTGTTTCAATCTGTCTTTGACTTAAGTCTTGACTTTGAAGCAGTACTTTTGCAGTTTGTATTGTTAATCTTTGCTTTATGCTTCTCTTCCATTGAAACTTAATACCCACATCGACATCGTTATACATATATCTGTTAGACGAAGTCAAGTTCAACATGCCATCACTGAGATTTGAGGACTTGTGATTATGATCACACTTCTATCTTTTATGATACTCAGATGTATTTCAAATGTTTGTTGTACGTAAAAGCTCAGATGTAATCTTTTTGGTTTTGTTTGTATTTTGAAAACTCCTTGAATCTAGGGTTTTCAAACTGATATTGTAATCCTGAAGTTGTTATAAATACATGCATCCCATTATTGTATGGATCTGCAATCAAAGTGAAACCCTAAGAGTGTTACAGTTTTACATGGTATTGAGCCTCTCATTGTCTAACGACTAGATCCTTTTTTTCCCACGCTTCAATGGCTGAAAACAATGTTAGTACTTCCACCACCAACCCATTCCATCATTCTTCCACCATTGTCAATATCAAGCTTGACAGGACCAACTACCCACTATGGTTGGCTCAAATTCTCCCAATTCTCAAAAGTAGAGATCTGATGGGGTATGTGGATGGTACTTTGGTGTGCCCTCCCAAACACTTGCCTAGTGCTACCACTGTCAATCTTGCATACAGTGCGTGGAATCAACAAGATCAAATGATCTTGAGTTGGATAAATGGCTCCCTGACAGCTTCTGTTTTATCTACTGTGGCAAGCAAGAGGACTGCGCGTGCCACTTGGGAAGCTTTAGAGCAAAGGTATGCCTCCACTTCTCAGAACAGAATTTTGTTCCTGCGAAATGAGTTGTTGCAGACCAAGAAAGGTAATCTTTCTGTTGCAGATTACCTGGATCGCATGAATACGATTGCTGACAACCTTGCTCTTGCGGGGCAACATGTGAATGATGATGAACTCGTACAGATTGTGTTGAACAATCTAGGACCTGCTTTTGATATGATGGTAAGTGTTGCTCAAGCTCGGGATACCCTCACCTATCCCATCCTTGAGGCACTTCTGTTGACTACCGAGTGAAGAATGGTGGATCAAAATCCTTCCTTGGCTGAACTTGCACCTGTCAACGCCTTTGCTGCCACTCGAGGACGTGGAAGTGGACGCTCTCGTGGGACTGGAAGAGGTACGTCCTCATTCAATCGTGGTTCCGTGCCCAATCAGGGAGGATACAATCCTCACAACAACACCAACCAGCGCAACCAGCAGCCTAATTGTGAGAGATCCTCTTGTCCTGGTGAGCGTATTATTTGCCAAATATGTGGCAAACCAGGTCATCCTGTCCTTGATTGCTACCAAAGGATGAACGCTGCTTATGAAGGTAGGATTCCTGCTCAAAGACTCACAGCCATGTCCTCCTCGCCTATCACTGTCAACAAGCTATCCAATGGAACCTGGCTGTTAGACAATGGTGCGAATGCACATGTCACTCCTGAACTTCAAAACTTGGTTAATCCCAAATAATACAATGGTAATGAAACTATTAGGGGTGTAGGTAATGATTCTGGCATCACTATTTCTCATTTTGGTTCTAATCAACTACATACTAAAGCTTGTTCATTTGATTTAAATAACGTTCTTCACTGCTCAACTGCCTCTCAAAACATCATATATGCCCATAGATTTACCTTAGACAACCATTGCTACTTGCTAATATTTCCATATTTTTTTCTTGTTAAGGACCTCAAGACCCGGAAGACGTTTTTCCGAGGGAGATGTGAGAATGGGTTATACCCATTTCCAAGTGGCAGTGGACGGTTCAACTCTTCAATTTTAGCCTTGGTAGGGGTACGGTGTTCAGTGCAAAAATGGCATGCTACACTTGGTCATCCTACCAATTCAATAATTAAGTTATTAATTTCCAATAAAATGGTACCAATTCATGGTACTTCTGATGTAAGCTTTTGTGAGTCATGTCCCTTAGGAAAAAGTACAAGGTTACCTTTCACTTTGTTTAAGTCTGTTTCTACATTTCCCTTGCAACTTTTGCACTCTGATGTGTGGTATCCCCAGTTGTTTCTAATGAAGGTTTTCATTACTATGTGTTGTTTGTCGATGACTACTCTCGTTACTCTTGGATTTTCCCCATGAAAAATAAAAGTGAAGTTTTTGAAATATTTGTAAAATTTAAAACCACTGTCGAAAACATGTTTAATCTTACAATTAAAACCCTTCAATGTGATGAAGGGGGGAATATAAAAGTCATGCTTTTCAGCAGTTTCTTACTGATAGTTGGATTTCACAACGTTTTTCATGCCCAAAACATCCTGAACAAAATGGAATTGCAGAAAGGAAACATCGACATATTGTTGAAACAAGTATTGTTATGCTTTCTCAATCGTATGTTCCTAATAAGTTTTGGTTTGACGCTTGTTCCACGGCTACGTACTTGATAAATTGCATGCCAACAAAACTTTTATCCAATATGTCCCCCTATGAGAAGTTCTTCAAAAAAATTCCAAAGTATGACATGTTAAAGGCATTTGGATGTCGATGTTTTCCATGGCTAGTTCCCTACACACAACATAAACTGCAACCAAAATCAAAAGCTTGTGTTTTCTTAAGGTGTTCACTAAATCACCAAGGCTACAAATGTTTGGATTTGTCCACGAGACGAATTTACTTGTCTCGCCATGTCCTATTCGATGAGGACTCTTTCCCTTTTAAGGGACTCACATCTACCTCAGAAAACGTCAAAGAATCAGGTACCTCTCCCGTGTTATTATTTAATTTTGATATGCCTAGCACTTCTCCTATATCCCACCCACCTAACCTACCCGATATACCTGTCACTCCACATACCCCTTCAAGTGAAATAATTTCCATACCAACATTGAACAGTTTCAACATTTCCCAAACACCACACAGTCTCAACCTGCCCCAACCACTGCACCGTCTTAACCTGTCCCAAACACTTCAGCTGTCACCTCTAGTCCCATGCCGACTACACCTGTGTTGTCCTTGCTTGTGTCATCAACCATACCTTCAAATGAACAAGTCGGGTATCCACGGAAGCAGTACCAGTGTTGTCAGAAAATCAAAGTCATCGTATGACTACACGATCAAAGTCTGGCATCCAAAAACCTAACCCTAAATATGCCATGCATGTGACTGTTGACAATTTTCCAATTGAACCAACCTGTTTCAGTCAAGCTGTCAAGTCTCAGGAATGGAGGAATGTCATGGTACAGGAATTTAATGTGTTGCAACGCTGTGGAACGTGGAGTTTGGTTCTGTTTCATCCAAACATGAATTTGCTCGCAAATAAATGGGTGTTCAAATTGAAGAGACGTGCAGATAGTACAATTGAGCATTATAAGGCTCGCCTTGTCGCCAATGGTTTTCACCAGAAGGCTGGTGTGGATTATAACGAGACCTTTAGTCCAGTGGTTAAACAGAGTACAATTAGGCTTGTTTTAAGTCTTGCAGTTTCAAAAGGTTGGCCCGTTAGGCAGCTAGATGTCCAAAATGCATTTTTGCATGGTTTTTTGAACGAATAAGTGTACATGCACTAACCTTCGGGTTTTGTTGATCAGCAGTTATCAAATCATGTTTGTAAACTTCAACGCAGCATTTATGGTCTTAAACAGGCCTCGAGGGCATGGTTTCAGAGATTCTCAAACTTCCTGCTTCAACTTGGTTTTCAAGAATCAACTTGTGATTATATTTTGTTTGTGTTCAACCACAAAGGGGTGTATCTTATCCTTCTCATCTACATGGATGATATTTTGCTTACTGGCAACAGTCCTCTTCACATGTCCCAGTTAATTACGAAGTTGGCCACTTTGTTTTCCATGAAGGATTTG
The DNA here is from genome assembly GCA_036320875.1 of Cotoneaster glaucophyllus. NCBI lineage: Eukaryota > Viridiplantae > Streptophyta > Magnoliopsida > Rosales > Rosaceae > Cotoneaster > Cotoneaster glaucophyllus. The sequence goes on along the minus strand of CM070068.1, from coordinate 26,532,235 downwards.
GGACCGCTCAATTATTTTTTGGGAATAGCGGTCAAGTACGATGGAGCTAGAATGCATTTGTGTCAGTCAAAGTATGCTCTGGACTTCTTGTCACGCACCAGATTCACTGAGGCTAAACCGATTTCTACACCCATGTCTTTTGGTCAAAAACTAAGTGCATATGTTGGCGATCCATTTGACAAACCAGAAATGTATCGTAGTGTTGTAGGTGCCTTACAATACTTAACGATAACTCGCCCCGATTTATCTTATGCAGTTAACCAAGTTTGCTAGTTTATGCATGCTCCAACAAATATTCATTGGATGGCAGTCAAACGGATTTTATGATACTTGAAGGCCACATATAACCATGGTCTTCTTTACAAGCCAGGTACTGCACATCTTTCTACTTTCTCTGATGCGGACTATGCTGGGAATCCAGATACTCAGCATTCAACTGGTGGATTTTGTATTTATCTTGGTTCAAATCTGGTGTCGTGGAGTTCAAAAAAAACAAAAAAATTGTTTCTCGGTCGAGTGCTGAGGCCGAGTATAGGCAACTAGCCTACACAGCAGCTGAGCTCTCGTGGTTGAGGTCTTTATTTCGAGACCTGCATTTACATCTTATGCAACCCCAGATATGGTGTGACAATGTGTCTTCAATAGCTCTTGCTTCGAATCCTGTGTTCCATTCCATAACTAAACATTTGGAGGTTGATTATCACTATGTTAGGGAGAAAGTGGTTTGTGGTGAACTGTTGGTTAATTATATTTGTTCACAAGATCAGCTTGCAAATTTATTTATCAAAGGTCTGTCTTCGTCTCGATTCAACTTGTTGGTGTCCAAGCTTCCAGTTGTTCCTCAACCTGTTAGCTTGCGGGGGGTGTTAGAGGAAGTCAAGTTCAACCTGCCATCACCGAGATTTGAGGACTTGTGATTATGATCACACTTCTATCTTTTATGATACTCCTAGTTTTTAGGGTTTTGTATTTCAAATGTTTGTTGTACGTAAAAGCTCAGATGTAATCTTTTTGGTTTTGTTTGTATTTTGAAAACTCCTTGAATCTAGGGTTTTCAAACTGATATTGTAATCCTGAAGTTGTTATAAATACATGCATCCCATTATTGTATGGGTATGCAATCAAAGTGAAACCCTAAGAGTGTTACAGTTTTATAATATCTTCTGCAAAAGCCCCTCCTTGCTAGTTTTCTATATCCGAATACGGGCACCAGCTGCAAAATCATCGTTTCTTTCTTTATGTAATATGATGTGGGGAGGTTGGCAAATGAATGCGGAACTGAAAGTCAGTTACTCCCAAACAAGTTTGTGCCTTGTGGTACTAATCTCTTTGGTTTTGAAACTAGAAAAATGCAGTACAAGATCGATTCTATGATTTAGAAATCCCTTTTGGTTTGTGTTTATAATTCTTGGAAGATTGGGTCGATGTAACAAGAGAGGCAAAAGCTCGTCTTGAAACAGTTGCCCTTGCGTTGCATATTTGTCTTCTACTGTGTCACGATTTCAGTCACCTTGTAATCCAAATTTCAGTTAACAAAGGCTGGCGGTAATGTGGCATATTAGAGTTAAGGATCCCTACGACGAATTATGGCCAAGTTGTTATACACTTGTAAAGCAATACGGTTAATGGATGCCGCATTAATTCACGTAATTGACTCCTTGAGTTTCTGTTCTAAAAACAAAGGGACAAGTGTGTCCCTGTATTCAGTCCAACAGAATACATATACCTTCATCTCTAGTGTTTATATGTATAAATCGCATTTGAACTTGGCGGAAATGAACAATGTTTATGTCTGGTATATTTCATTTCACAGCCAAAAACATCGCAAGAATTACATAGTTAAGAACAACTCTGGAATTGACAAACCGGAAAACTTCATCCCACAGTTGTACTTTATGCCGAGTAAGGCAAACAGATCAGTCATCCAACAGCAACTCTCCACAGTTAACTATTCTGCATGGTAAACGAGGGACATCTACCCTGCTTGTCTCTTGGGACTCGAGTTTCCTCAGAACATCTATTCCCTCAATCACGTGTCCGAAAACCACATGGCGGTTGTCCAACCAAGGAGTCTACATGAGGCATACCAAAAGCATTAATCGACAAAGAGCTAAATTGGCTGATCAGAATACCGCATGTATATCTTCTCTCTTTTTTTTTAAATTAATTACAGACAAGAAGGACAGGGTTTCATTTCTGACACTTATTTGCTTTAGCTGAAATTAACACAGTGATAAAAATACTAATTACAAACTAATGAGTGTTTTCCAATCATTCCAATGTCTACTACTTTGACAGGATATGTGATGATGTAAAAAGCACAAATTGATCCATAGATCGAAGTAAAACCTTAAAAAACCCATTTGTGCACGCATATATAAGCATCTCAGTGCTTCTTTCAACTGCTGATGAATCTCATATATGCTGTACGGGCTTGTTTAAAGATTTTATCTCGAAGTTTTGTATGGCTGTTTCGATGACAATATAATAAAATCTTCTCCACCAGACTGCAACCGAACAAAGCAGTTGCACCTACTCAGCTATTAAGTTGCAAAATATTCACTGCTGACCATAACGGATGGAAATAAAGACTAGATTTGGAATTTGAAGGAAAGCATGACGAGAATTCAAACCCAAGTAAGAGAAAGGTATTTAGTTAAATGTGTGATACAGAGAGAGAGGATTGCATAGTTGCAGCAGCCATCTCACCTTCACCGTGCAAATGAAAAATTGGCTCCCATTAGTACCAGGGCCTGCATTAGCCATGCTCAGCACACCAGGACCAACATGCTTCACTGCAAGTGTTTATTCAAGTCAGTATGGTAAGGGCTTGCAGCTCACAATCAAATGCCTCTCAAATAATAGGATCTCAATTCTCAACTCCAGTTAAAAGTTCTTGTTTCCCATACAAATTGAAATAACAATTTAGAAAGAAAAAAAAAAAGGTATTCCATTTTCTTTATTTTGTATGCTATGTAACAAGAACATACATGCAAAACTCTCATCTGCAAATTTGGAACCATAGATACTAACTCCCCCAGTTCCCTGCGGCGAGTAAAAACAATTAAATTTGGATTAGTTTAGAAACCAATGAGATCCGATCCTACTGCATTTATTAGAGAGGGAGAGAGGGAGAGAGGGGGAGATAGAGAGAGATCACATCTCCTTGAGTGAAGTCCCCTCCTTGGATCATAAAATCTTTGATGATGCGGTGGAAAGAGCATCCTTTATAACCATATCCTTTCTCTCCTACAAGAACAATAAATCAATATTAGTATAAACTATAAAGCAAAGGAAGTAGTAGAAGAAGAAGAGCAGCCAGGCCAATTAGAAAGGAAAGGGAAAAAGAAAGAAAGATTGTTTGGGGTGTTTGCCTGTGCACAAGGCGCGAAAGTTTTCAACGGTTTTGGGAACAACTTGACCGAAGAGGCCCAATACAAGGTGACCAACAGCTTCGCCGCCAATATCTATGTCAAAGAAGCACTTGGTTGTGACTGTGGCTTGCAGCTGCGGCTGCTGCTGCTCTACATCCTAAAATCACACAACCAAATTACCTACAATACCAATTGTTGTGAAACCTATTCATTCTATTGACTAAGTGAGTGATTGTGCAGAGCTCTAAGTGTAATGAAATGAAATGACAGTAGTGCCTCCGGAGTGGGAGTGGGCGAAGGCGAAGCACTCACATTGGCATTGGCCATAGCCATTGTTTGATACTTGAGAGAGAATCTGGAGGGAGGCCTCCTGCGTACAACGCCAACTGTAGCATATGGCGTATAAGTATAACCACCCTGCAACTGCAAGTATGGAAAAGCCCTAATTAAATTGAAAGAAGAAAGAAGAAAGAGTAAAAAAGTGAAAATTAATTAAGAAATAGGGATTTGGGGACCTGGAAATGAAAACGAAGGGAAGGAGGAGGAAGAGTGCTTCTTCTTATGATTATGTGGCTGTGAAAGAATTGGAGTGACTCTGACTGTAAGGCCATCGTCATACTGCTCTGCTCCGCTCCTGTGTATTGGTGTTGTGTGTGTGGATAACTCAGCTCAACCGGATCTTCCTTCTTTCAATCCTCCGCCTACAGTTAGCGTTGCGTATAAACAGCCAATTTGGTAAATGGGCTCGCCGTATGTGGGCCGGACTTTCCCACTACACTCTAATGGCATGTTTACGTAACAGGAATAAAAGAAAATGAATGGGAATTGTATTACTTTCAAGGGATTCCGGTGTTTCCAACACTAGAGGAACGAAAGTGTCGATGGGGACCATCTAAAATGGGGAATCAGGTTACTAATTTTTGCAGAATTGGACTACCCAACAATAGGTGGTATTCGGACTTCGGAGACAGCATCCATCCGGAATCAACTTTTTCTGCCCAATAGACCCTTATCTCCTTCTTCCTTCAACCTCTGTCTCTGCTCTCTCTGTCAAAGGAAGATTTAGCAGGTTTCATGGCCTGCGGGATTATGGTTTCATGACCAAAATTAGAAGGGCAGAAGATGAGGATTTTGGAATTTCAATTTTGATCATTCTTCGGCAACGACTAAAATCACTTCGATTCATCCCCGACTCGATCTCATGCGCCAGTGGCGACCCAAATTAAACATTTACAAAATCAAGAACAGATGAAGAGAGAGGAATTTGTAGGGGTGGAAGAGAGAGAGCAAGGGGAAGAGGCTGGTGGTGACTGAAAAGGTTGCGGCTATGGGGTAAGGAAAAGATATGGGGTAGGACAGAGGGTCATGATGAAAATGAAAAGAATGAGGAAGATGGAGATGGGGTAGGAGAGGGTCTCAATAAAAATGAAAAAAAAAAAAAGAATAAAAATTTTGCTAAAGAAAAACTATACTCTCAATTATAAAAATAAAAAATAAAAAATATAAATAATTAGCACATAAATTAGATTAGTTACACTAGGGGCATTTCAGTAATCATATTAATTTTCATTCCAATTCAAGTGACTTAGTAAACAATTTAAATAAATCGATGTCATTCCTACTCCGATTCCACAGTTTTAGTAAACAATTCCAATAGGAATCTAATTTTGTTTCCCCCTCAATCAAATTCCTCCTCAATCTGATTCCTCCTCAATTCAATTCCCTTCAATCTGATTACGGTTTAGTAAAAGTGCCCTAAGAGTCTCTCTACTCCTAGGAGAAGTTGAAATGAAAAGGACCTAAATCAAATTGTAAGAGGAATAATAGATTTAGGTTCTTTATTTCTTAATTTCTTAATTTTCCTATTCAATTTTAGTTTGTTTTCCAAAACAACTTAAACTCGAATGATGGGTGGTCAGAGAAGAGAATGCTTTGAATGTGTTAATTGTATTCTTCCCATTCTGAGGTAAGGAAAGAATAATTACAATCAATCTACAACCTAAACTAGGAAACCCAATATTATAGGAATCCCAGAATTAACGGGAAATATTATACAAGTCAACACTCCCCCTCAAGTTGGTGCATATATGTCACACATGCCCAACTTGTCCAAGAAGCTTGAGAACTTGTCACTCGAACCAGCCTTTGTGAGTATATCAGCCACTTGATCCTCGGTCCTAATCGGGGCAATTCAATTATTTTTTTTCCTCCAAATTCTCTTTAATGAATAACCTATCAACCTCCACATGCTTTGTCCTATCATGTTGTACCGGATTATGAGTGATATCTCTAGCAGCTTTGTTGTCATAAAATAACTTCATCGACGAACTATGGTTGACCCCCAAATCTCGTAATAGAAACTTAAGCCACAAGAGTTCACAAATACCAAGAGCCACACCTTTATATTCCGCTTCTGCACTTGAACGAGCTACTACATTCCGCTTTTTACTTCTCCATGTTACCAGATTACCACCAACAAAAGTGAAATATCTTGATGTTAAGCGTCAATAATCTACAGAACCTGCCCAGTCGCAAAGCTATACCCTTTGATTATGAAATGCTCATTTTTCTTAAACAGAATTCCCTTACCTGGACTTCCCTTCAAGTAACACAATATCCTCATCACTGCACTCATATGTTGTTCTACCAGATCATGCATATACTGACTAACTACGCTCAAGGCATGAGCAAGATCAGGTCTTGTATGTGGCAAATACATCAATCTCCCAACTAACCTTTAATATTTTCCTTTGTCTACCAGTACTTGATTCTTGTCGAGGCTCAACTTCGTTCATTCAGCCAACGGAGTTGCTATAGGTTTACAGGCTGACATCCTTATCTCCTTAAACAAATCAATGATATACTTTCTTTGGGACAAGAATATCCCAGACTTGCCTCTTGATACCTCAATCCCAATAAGTATTTCAGAGGTCCAAGATCTTTTATTTCGAACTCCGTAGACAAATTCTTCTTTAGAGCCAATTGTTCCATTGGGTCATTCCAAGTAACCACCATGTCATCCACATATACAATGAGTGTTGTAATCTTTTTATTCTTTTGTTTCAAAGAACATGGTGTGATCCCAATTGCTCTGGGTATACCCGAAAGTCTTCATTGATTTAGTGAACCTGCTGAACCATGCCCTTAGTGACTGCTTTAATCCATATAATGAGATCTTTAGCTTACATACCTTACCCTTGTTCATATCTGTTCTGGTACATCCTGGTGGAAGCTCCATATAAATTTCTTCAGTTAAACATCCATGTAGGAACACATTTTTGACGTCAAACTGTTGAAGCGGCCAGTCTAGGTTCCCTGCCATGGACAAGAGAACTCGAACATTATTGATCTTAGCTACTGGCACAAAGGTATCCGTGTAATCTGTGCCATACTTCTGAGTGTACCCCTTTGCTACTAGTCTTGCTTTAAACCGATCAATCGTTCTATCTGTTTTGTATTTCATTGTATAGAACCATTTACATCCCACAGGCTTCTTGCCTATTGGCAAGTCCGATAGTTCCCAGGTAGCATTCTTCTTCAACGACCTTAGTTCCTCATTCATTGTTTCTTTCCATCTAGGATCGGCTAAGGCTTCCTGCACACTGTTAGGAATATATACAGTAGATAATTGTTTCATAAACGATTTATTTGATTCAGACAGGTGATAGGTGAACACATAATTGTTTAATGGGTACCTCACTATTGAGTTATAGGTTGGTTCGCTCACTGAATACTTAGTTTTACACTTAGGGTCTGCCTTATAAGTGGCTTTAGGAATACATCAATTAATTCTTTCCAAGAGACTACGAAGCAGTAGTCCATCTGGCGTAGAACACAATTGGTTATGAGAATCATTGAGAAACGAGTCGGCATGTACTGTTTCTTCTAGAACCACGGGTTCCACCTGCAAGGGGGCCAAGGGGGCCATGTCTCCTACTATCTCAAACTCGGCAGGAAGTCATGTGTAGCTACAACCTACTCGGAACTTGGTTATTGTGCAGTCAACACGGGTTTAGTGGTAGGTTGCCGCACAGTGGCCTGTTGCTGCACCGTAGCTTACTGCTTGGCAGCAGGCTGTTGTGGAGTGGTCTACCGTTCGGTGGTGGGTGGCTGCACCAAAGCTTACTGTTTGGTTCCATAATCAAACATATGAACTTCATCGCCTTGAAACTCCCGCTGAAGTGAGGACTTAGAGAAACCAAAATACATCTCTGTTTCATGAAAAATGACATCAGCAATGATAAACATTTTCTTAGTAGGAGAGTGATAGCACCAATAGCCCTTTTGAGTAGTAGCATACCCCATAAACACACATCGAAAAGCTTAAGGTTTAAGTATGTTTTGCGGTTATGAATGATGCACGTGGACAAAAGCCATGTAGCCGAGAACTCAAGGGGAAAGGTTAGGGACTGGTGGGCAGCTGAACAGAGACATAAGAGTCTGAAATGGTGTCTGAAACTCGAGGGTACGAGAGGGAAGCCGATTAATAAGGTAGGCAGCCGACGTGAAGGCTTCACCCCAATAATACAAGGGAATACGTGCTTCAATAAGATAAGCATGAACCATTTATAACAAGTGTCGACTCTTCCGTTCAGCCACCCCATTCTGCTGATGAGTATACAGACATGCGGTCTGATGAACACCTTCATTATCACTTCGAACCACCTGAATTTTCATATTGTATTGTATCGAAACCATTTTGTGAAATTTTTGAAAGGTCGTATTTATGTCACTTTTCGATTTTACCAAAGTAACTCAAGTCATTCTTATACAATCATCAATAAATGTGACAAGACAATGAGCTCCACCAAGAAAGGCAATTTTGGAAGGGCCCCAAACATCCGAGTGCACAATCATAAAAGGAAACTCCTATTTAAACTGGAGGAAAAGAAGTTTGATGGCTCTTAGCCATTTCACACAAATCACACTTAAACTGAGAAACATTGTTTTTCACAAACAAATTAGGAAATAACTTATGCAAATAACCAAACGAACCATGGCCAAGACGACGATGCCACATCCACACATCGGACCTTTTATTATTCTCGATTGGAGTCTCATTCACTGACAGTGCTTGAGTGAGCAATCTCGAGCTACTGGAATTCAACTCGAGGTAGTTCAGCTTCCCTCGTCTAATACCATAACCAATCGTCTTTCACGTCTAAATGTCCTTAAATACACAAAAATAAGGCCAAAACACCACCAAATAATGTAAGGCAAAGGTTATTTAGGCAACCGATAATAAATTATAATTCAATGAAGGAATCACAAGAACAACAAGTTTCATAATATCAGAAAAGGAAACCGTGCCTTCCCCAAGGACTAGGGCGGCATCACTATTAGCCACATTAACCTCAATGTGGGTAGAGTTTTTTGGTGAGGTCTAGAATCACAAGTTATATGTTCAGTAGCTCCAGAATCAATTATCCACATATTATTCATAACAGAATTTGAGACATTAAGTGCCTTACCATCGGTACCGGCCTCGACAATCAGAGATGATGTTTTTCTTGCTACATCCGCTGAATCATTCTTGGTTTCTACAACGGAAGCTCAAGGTTTTTTGAAGCAAGGGTTATGTGTCCTATCCAAATTCTTGGGATACCCAATCAGCTTGAAGCACCGACTTTTGACATGTTCCGTCATACCACAATTGGGACATTTACCTTGAGGACAATCACGACTGGGTTGGCCGATTCCTGGCTGCCCATTTTTATTCTCAGACTCATCTCGGTCGATGTGATTGGAAAGGTCATGGGCCTTGGCTGCCATTGCAACTGGTTCTGAGCTTTGGCCCTTTATCTTCATAGCTTCCTTGTGATTTGTTTCACAACGAACATACTCATAAGCACCTTGAAGTCCAAGTGATGGGTCTTTGCATAGTATTTCTCCACGAACCTAATCAAACCCATCATCAAGTCCACCAAGATACAAATATAGCCTTTGTCACTCGGTTGTCTTCTGGAAAATCAGAACATATTTTTCACATGCCATGGCCACTTTGTTAAAGTGGTCTAATTCCTGAAAAATATATGTTAATTCTCCAAAGTAACTAGCCAAAGACCGCTCATTCTGCCTAAGACGTGAAGCTTTCTGATTTAATGAATAAATTATAGCCTCACCATTCTCATCAAAATAAGCAGTCTTAAGAGCATCCTAGATTTTTTTAGAAGTTGACAATCGAATTTAACGTTTCTTGATCTCCGGCTTCATTGCCGACAAGAGCCAACTCTTAATTCTCTAATCCTCAGAGAACCAATCATCATATTTGGGATCATCCTCTGCAGGGGCCTTAATGGACCCACAAAGATATCTCATCTTCTTCCTTCCAGCATTATGAATTTGAATCAAAGGAGCCCATAAATCATAGTTATTCTCATCCAAAACCATCCCAATGTTGAAGCTTGAATTATCTGGCTGAAGAAACGATTTGGTAGTTCTCGACATACATCTTTCACGAAGAATAGGAAACCTGTGCAACGGCAAATGTACTCGGGGCAGCAATAACACACGTTGCTCACCAGAATTCGAGGCAGAAGATCGGGACACAACAAGAACTTCATGTTGCTCGCTGTTCGTCGGAGGCAGAATTGCGACGACAGAGCTTGAGAAATGGTGTACCATTTAACACTAAAGGCCTACTGAAATTTTATGTAGTTTTAGCAAATACGTGCTAAAATTTTAAGGAAAACTAATAAAAATGATTTGAAACTTTAAGTTTTAACAGTAAGGACAAAATAAAGGATAAAGTGAATAATATCATGATTGACTTTTTAGTGTAAAAATATAGTTTTTCGTTAAAGTTAACAGTACTGTGAGTTTTTCGTTAAAACTTCCAAAATTTTATGTGAAAATTGTGGAACGTGAGTAGTTTGGATGGGTAATTGAGGTATATTCAATATAATTTTTTATTTTGAAAATGGGTGTGGGGTTAGTATGTATGGTCATGCTCACAAAAAATTTAAAAAAAATAAAAAAACAAAGCGGGCAGATAAGAAGGGTGTCGCGCGCGTGGCACGGGCTGCGATAGAGGTAGCCTATGCCTAGGGTTAAGAAAACTAGAATCTAACGAGTGGTTAAATCGAGATTGAAACTGAAATTGAATAGATTGCAATCGCAGCAGCAGCAGAAGATGAAGATGAAGAAGAATTTCAGAAAAAGAAGCTTTCCGGCGGAGGATAACGACCAAGATTGTGAGAAAACTAGTGCCCAAGAAGATGAAGAAGAAAAAGAGAGGAGGTATTGTTTTCCTTTCTTGATTTATAAATCTGTCTGAAAAGTAGAAATACAGATTCTGCTGTTACTTTATTTTGAAAAGAAAGAGTATGTAATGTTTCTGCAAATAATGGAACTGAACTGAATGCTTAGGTTGGCGCTGGAGGAGGTGAAATTCCTTCAGAAGCAGAGGGAGAGGAAGTCTGGGATCCCCGCCTTAACTAATAATAACGCCGCCGCGCAGACTCTTCCCGGTTCCACTAATAACAGCAATAGTAACAGCAATAATAATGCTAGCTTTAATAAGAGCAAGAACAAAAGAGGTAGTGACGACACTCATTCTCCGAGTAATAACAACGGTGAAGGCGGAGGTGATGGCGACAAGGACGATCTGGTTCTCCAAGATACTTTTGCTCAGGAAACTGCGGTCATGGCTGAAGATCCCAATATGTAATGTCCTCTTGCTATTTTGCTATTGCTATTGCTTTTGAGTTCTCCGGAATTGCATTGGTATTTCAAATCACATGTTGTATTCTAAAACCTCGACTGCATCTGCCACCCACATAATCCATACAAACAATATTCACATTAGGTGTAGTTGAATGGGAATACGATAGACTGCTGTTATCCCTCAGCATGATTAAGACAGACTTACATATTGATCGTTCATTTGACAGGTTGAAATATGTTGAACAAGAACTAGCAAAGAAGAGGGGCAAAAAAATTGATATTTCAGATCAAGTTGAAAATGATTTAAAGCGTGCTGAAGATGAGTTGTACAAAATACCTGACCATCTTAAAGTGAGTCACTCAGTCCTCTAGTTTTCTTGTGTGAAATGCTCTACGCTACATTAGTAACATCGGACCTATCTAGACCTATGGCTTCTTTTAACTTGGTTCATTCCCTGCCAGGTGAAAAGGCGGAACTCGGAAGAAAGCTCCACTCAATGGACTACTGGGATTGCCGAGGTTCAGCTTCCCATTGAGTAAAGCTCTTCTAAATTTAGATTTGTTACACTATATATGTTATTAAAAATTCTCATTTGACATTAATGATAGAGCATTGATCTCTGCAAGGTTATGCCTTGGTTGTTTTGATCTGCATTGATAGAATGAGAGCACAATCCTTGCATGTATTCTCATGATACTTAATTTATGCTATACATTTTTCCTTGTAATGGTTGCAGATATAAGCTGAGAAATATTGAGGAAACTGAGGCTGCCAAGAAGTTTTTGCAGGAGAAGCGGCTCATTGGGCGGACAAAATCAGAATTTAGCATCCCTTCAAGTTACAGTGCTGACTATTTCCAGCGTGGCAGGGATTATGCTGAAAAGCTTAGACGAGGTTGGTTAGCTTTGCTTCTTGATTCCATTGAACAATATAAGTAGATTACCTAGATTGACTTCCAACCAGACTGGCAAGACAAGGGCGATCATAGTAAAGAGATCTAGGTTCCTTTATGTTAATCTTTGTTTTAACTTCACAAAATATTTCTTTTTGTTGAATTCGTTATAATTATATTATGTGTATGGCATGCTACCAATTACTAACAACAAACATGAAACTCACAGAACATCCCGAGCTCTACAAGGACAGAAGTTCACAGGATGATGGTGGTGTTTCCAGACAAAATGATACTGGCTCAGAACCAGCAGGGCAGAGGCAAGCTGCAACAGATCAGTTCATGCTCGAGCGCTTCCGCAAACGAGAACGTCACCGCGTCATGAGGAGATAAAATGCCAAGATGGAAAATTTAGCTAATAAAAAGGAGTCGAGTAGCTTGTGCACTCATTAGGTAATATACTATTTAAAATACGGCGTCCATTGCTGTTTATGTGGCGAAAACTCATATTTTCGCTAAAGCATTGCCTTTTTTTATGTAATATCTAGCATGACTTTGCGTGCTCAGAAGCAACGGTGGTGCTGAATTTGATGGAGCCAGATCTCCAGCACACAGCTGCATGTCTGTCCATTTATCAAGGCTCTTATCCTTTGATTTGATTTGGGAATTTTGGCTGTGGTTCTCGACTATTGGTTCTCACGTCTCCTCGACTTTGTTCACTTGTGTTTTTGTTCGGGGTATCAAGGTGCCCACTGTGTGTTGGTTTCGATAAAGGGGAAATGATCCTCTCCGAATCCTTTCCACTAAGGCACACAATTCGGACTTTTGAAATTTGATAAAACGGTTACAAACAGGAATCCACTTTAAAAGTTATAATAACTTTAGCCGTTGGATCAAATTTCAAAAGCTCAAATTATGTGCCTCGGTGGAAAGGATCCCAGGACCATATTTTCACTTGTGTTTTTGTTCGGGGTATTGAGGTGCCCACTGTGTTGATTTCGATAAAGGACCATATTTATAGTAAATCGGGCATTGGAGGTTCTTTTGGATATGCCAATGTGTTCATTCCACCGGAAGTGAAGTTCAGTTCATAGCGAGGGCTCTTTGGCTTTGTAGGTGGCTGCTCGTCTTCTGAAAACCAGTACCCTTCAGAAATACTTTGCAAACTCGTTGGACAAAATGACTGGAAAAGATAAAGAACTGCAACGAGTTGTAATCCTGTTTGATCACAAATAGGCTCATACTTCATTCGACAGTCCACATATCAATGGCATTAGGCATTGGAATTTCATGAGAATAATGTCACATACATGATGTATACATTAGCCTCAATATAAGCATCACGTTGGAAAAATAAAATCCCAAAAACATACTTCAAAAACATGCACAGAACCCGTTCCCGAGTTCTAAAAACTCCCTTCTCCCTTGGGTCAGGGACTTTCGTCATCCCTACGCATGCGCGTAACTGAAATAACCACTTAAATTTGCCCAGCATTCAGAGCTTAAGGCGGAAATTGAATGCCAGGTCATTTTATATCGTATCATGACTGCACACTAGTTTTAAGGGGGAATGTTTTGAAACAGGTGCAGTGGGACAAATTCCATGGCCCAAACCACCACTGGGTGATATGATGAGAGACAAAACAAGGGAGAGATGAAAACCATGACTGGCAATGTGCTGCCAACTGCACATAAATTTACTTCACACTCATTTATCAATCCTAAGGTTATTACATAGATGTCCTAGTTCAGGCCTCGCGTCCATCCATGATGTGAACTTTATATCAGCCGCACAAGTGCAGTAAAGGTAGGACCTAAATGTGATAAGGAAAAAGTACCGCCTGCAGATGGAAAGAGTGGGTTATATTAATATAACAAAAAAATGAATCATGAACTCAACGAAAACGTTATTGCTTGCTGAACATATCCATGTGAAGAATTCATATCTGGGATCAATGCAGTACAAATTCACGTTTTTGTGGCTTTCAACAGTAAAATGAAAAATGGAGAACCTATAGTCAAGACTCAATACAACACAAGAAATAACTCATAATCAATGATTTTATTTTCTCTCTTTCTTTCTTTCTTTCTTTCTTTTCTTTTCTTTTATGAAAAGGAACAAATTTATTAAAAAGTAACCCAGTAAACAACCAGAAGCCAGATACAAAGGGAACTAGCAGAAATCTACAGCAGCCACATAAAAAATCTATGATATTAACATCTTCCGCTGCCGCCCAGTCTAGCAAGATAGTCGAACGTAAATAAATCCCTAAACTATGACAAGCCCGAAGCCCAAAGAGAAGTGTAAAGAGAATACTTAAGGGATATGGTATAATATTGTAGCTAAGACCAAATATTTAGGCCCAAACCTAAACCAAAGCGAATAAGCTAACTTGGCTATTGCGAGAAAGCAACATGACACCAGCTCACACACTACACAGGATCAACATTGTCATTCCTAACATAAAATTCGGACATGAAAGAAGAGTTCTCATCCTCTACTGATATGCAACCTCCTACTGTTGGAATTGGTTTTCATATACCACCTGGACTGACTATATTTATCCAATACTTTAAAAGGTCAATGAAATGCAATTCAAAAGGTTTGACATAGGCTAAACCTTCTTATCTAAAGGTGGAAGACATGATGCAAACATTCATAATAAATAAAAGAAAAGCAGGACAATGCTACTTCAACCTACTTTAATGCTTTGATCCCCATGTCCATGAGATATGCTCGTTGCTCGTCATCAGCATCAGGGAACTTTTTGAGTTCCTTACTATAATAAAGAATGTCATCTCGCAGATGTCCCGCCCCTGCGCACCTTTTAATTGAAGAAACATAAACAAGAAGTGCCAATTACTAGCAGCTGAAGGTATGTTAAGGATCATTTACTCCCCATAAATGTAAAATAAGCAAAAATAGAGCAAGTGCATAATTACACAAATGAAACACAATCTCACAAGCATAGAAGCATTATTTTCTTTTTTATGTCGACTGAAGACATGCGTTATGTGACACAGCCAATACCCAACAGATTAGTATTTGCAATTTGTGAGGGTCGTTCTAGCTATTGTATGAAATTCTTGATTAATAATGACACAGCCAACACCCCAATTTATTTTTTCTACACTACTGATTGCTAAACCTGCTTTTACATTTGAAGACATTACCTGATGCTTATACAAGAAGGAAGTACCATAAGGAGAGAAGTTCCACATGGACATTTTCATATATAAAATACCTTTCAATAACAATGTCAACATCTGCTTTGCTCTTAGGACCGTACACAAGAACTCTTGTAAGGCTTAGTATGTCTCGGTAGTCACCCATCCTCAGAACTTCTTCATCAGAAGCTCGAGAAGGCAAATCCTCTTCAGGTGTACACATGAAGTTTGTTCCCACCAATGGTTGTGGATCCTTTGGTAGGGAATTTGTTTCTGCACCAGTTCTGATACAAATAATAGCCATTGCATATGCAACTCCTCCAAACCCTGTGTGTGATACAAAAAGGTAACACCCTGCAGAGCTATAGGTAAAAGTCAATTTTACTGAATTTTATAATTAAATTCATAAATAAATTTACAAATTGAACACCCATAACATGTAGTGCTATCCAGATGCCAGAAGTGGTGTATTACTGTAAAACCTCCGAGTGTTTTTCATTTAGAAAAATATAAAATAAACTCCCGTAACATGTGTGTGGTATCATGATAAGGAAAAATCCCTTCAGCATACAACTTTGTTATCGTAACAGAGGGCAAAGATAAAATTCCCAAAAGAAATAATGGTTTCGAGAGTACTTGTAATTCACATCTATAAATTTTGTTTCACAATTTTCATTGTTTGGTATAATTTTGTTAGTTTTGATATCTTTAGTGGTATCGCCAGTTACAGATGGGAATCATATGAAGCGTGGATACTTACTCATCTACGCAGTATTGAATTGCATCCACATCAGACGCTAAAGCCTCTCTTTCTCTAGTTAATGGTATTCTCCTGTATGCAATATTATAACCCTCATCTTTCAGAGATGCATATACTTCAGCCGGTGTCTTAACATCATCTGCAAAGATGTTTTCTAAGTATCCTATGACACTTGACTGGTTCAATGCCGGGCTATATTCTTCACGGTGTAAAAGCATACGGCCACCAGACTGCCTGACCTCAGATAGTATATCTTCTTTTAGTCGTGCTTCCATGTGTTCCACCTGCAAATGGTTCCGTTGAATTTAAAACTGGAGTTTATAGCCAGCTTAGGGAATTGTACTTGAAATATGAAAGAAAAAACATTGGTGCACACCACTGGGCCTGTGATTCCCACATGCTTGAGTGTATCAACAGGTTTGTTTAGCTCCCGTAGGACAAATGGTGTGCCATTAATGTAGACAACTGCTTCTTCTCTCAGATCAGTTAAAACTACTTTCTGAGCAGCAGATCCTTCTGCTTTGGGTTTGGCACCTAAATATGCCAACATCTCTTTGGCACCTAGAATTGTCGGTGTAGCCATGCTATACACAGGATATCCATCCACCTGATTGAAGGAAAACCAAAAAACAAAATTAGCTAAAAAAAGTAGAAAGTCTCTTTGTTCTGTCCAACTTACCTTCCTATGTAATCCACTAAAGCTTATATAAAAACAGTTATACATGCCAATGTAAAAATATGGCTCCAATATGATAAAAAATATCTTGATTCATGCAATCAATAACTCAGAGTGCCGGAGTTAGCCCTTCAACATATCATTAAGCAGGGTGTCTAGCCTTTATGCAAAACCACTGTGCACTATTTATGGCTTGCTTGGGAGTTCTTTTGGCAGCACACCTAAGGAAATGCTTCCAAATGAATAAGTTACAACTTACAAGCAATTGGGATCTTAATAAAAAAATTCTACATGTTGAAAATTGAAGAACCATGAAAAATAACACTACTGTAAACCTGCTTTTTACAAAAACACTCCATAGAATTAACTTGAAAACCATTATGATTCTTGTGAGGATTTTTGTTCAAAGATGCAAGCAAGTGTAAGTAAACAAATCTATGCTTCATAATCATTGGTTGGCATTGATTTGAAGGTTGAAGCTTTCGATGTAGTTGATGCATGGCCGATACTGTTTCCCAATTAGTTGTAATTTCCATCATTACCATTTAAGGAAAAAGTCAAATGCCTTGAATGTCTAGAATCTCTCAATTGTATGACCTTAAACGACAATTAACTTAATTGCTTATGATAGATGCTGTGTTGTCAATTTGGTAGCTGAGGATGACTCTTGAGGCATTTTATCTCTAATATAGGGAAGTAGTAGTTATGTTATAAACTAGACTATACAAATATCCAAACTTTTTCAAAAAAGAGAAACATAAGTATATTAATTAGTGAATGCTTGAAAATTACTTTAAAAAACGTGCCCCTTTTATATCGTCTAACCAGAAAGGAGCAGAGAAAAGAAGGCAAATTAGTTCTCTGGGTGAAAAAACATTAGGCAGCTTTGTAAGGTTCATTACTCCTACGATAGAGCTGGGATATGAAAAGGTGAGTTATTTTCTTTTTCCTTCTCTTTCTTTTACTCTTTTCCTCCTACATGGTGGTAATCATAAACGCAACTACAGACCACCTGCAGACTCGCTTCACCTCAAATATGTAAATTTAAATATTTAAGTTTGTATAAACGCAACTACATGAAGTAATGCTGTTACACACATTCCATCTGTAGCCTTATCCAATTGAAAAGAAACTTGAGATCCATACTTATCTATCACGCAGAAAGAACTATAAGCATACCTTATAAACATGTGGTGCACCATGGATTTGAATGTGACTAGACATCTTTTGACCTGGAAAGAAATACATTTTAAGTATAGAACCTTTCCCCAAAACAGAACCGTTACGGGCTTTGACAATGGCCTCCATGACAGCATCTCCATGTTGGGACTCATGTGGTGCTCTCAACTCCTCCTGAATTCCAAAACCAAAATGTTCAAAAATTATATATCCACCCCAAAATAAAGAAATATAAACTAACCTCTTTAGAGTAAGCTTGCCAACCAAAAGAAGAAGAAGAAAAATAAAATAATAAAAAAAAAGAAAGTCTCTAAGCCAAAAGTAGAAGGGATTTACAGGGACAGTAAAAAAGCGTCCAGGTCTTAGTCTTATGCTCCATTTCATTGCTTGAACCTCTGGTCTCTGATGCAACCAATTCTTAAACGTCATCCTAGATTCTCCTTGCCTACAGAATCCATCAAATGCTTCACTTCCTAAGTATGCTGCAAAAGCAATTAAACGGAAGTAGCGCTCCAAGTACTCAGCACCACGATTTAGTGCCACCCTCCTTACCCTTGGCTCCACATGTTGTTGATTGAATACCCTTCTGTACTGCAGAACAGCTTGACGTATGTTCTGTAGAGCAGAACATCTATCTATAATAGCATCTAAGGCCTCCCGGCATTCCACCCCATTATCAAATAATCTTGTTATTTTCCACAACAAGAGGATGTCATTCATGCCGAATACACGGCTTTGCTCCTTTTCATTTCTAAAATTTGTAACACTGGACGTTGATGCAGCACTACTATCTCCAGTTTCGTCACCACTTGAGCTACCACCATCCACCTCTTCAAGGGTAATATTGTCAACCAGGATTTTGATAGGTCTCCCATAGTCAATTCGGAGTTTCAAAAGGCAAGCAATTACCGTACCTGTGGTTGTCCTTCCTCTACCCATCTGTGAATATTAAAGGAAAAAGAAAAATACTAGAGATTGGTTTGGAAAAAATTTATTGTCTCCTTGCACGTATACAGAAAAGAAGGAAAAGGTAAAGAATTAAATGTGAACCTGGCAATTGAAAACAAAAGCAGTGTCCTTGGAAGCAGAAGCAATATTAATAGCCAATGTGTCAAAGTCCGAACTTTTGGGAGCTTTACCATCCGTTATGGGTACACGCGCATACTTGATAGGAAAACCATCTTCCTCCAAACCTTTAAAAACCTCTAGCGGGGTCTGAATAGCCTCAGAATTTACATGCTCCCAAGCATCAAATATTTGCCCATCATCTGTTTCATGAATAACCATTATGGCACCCCCATAATGATCGGCTTCTCGCAAGATATCTTCTTTTAACCGAGCTTCCATCCTCTCCACCCTCTCACGATCAATACCCTGGAAAAATAGATCATAGTTTCAATATCTACCTCAAAAAGGAACAAAAACAAAGGCATTTGTACCAATGATGACAGTTGTAATAACACCTTGAGATTTTACCCTTATATGGGTCTTAGATGCCATGTTCATGCTACGACACCTTTGTGCTTGAAACCCCAAATGTGCCTAGGTTGAGGTCCGTATTCTGTTTACTCTTGTTAAAGTTCAATGGAATTAAAGTTCTGAGAAGAGAGCCATTTACTCTTTCCCTTTTGCAGTACATATCATCCATAACTGTAAAGACATCTGTCTTGATATGATTACAAAAAAAAATTAATTATGGACTGGTGCAATAAAAGCTGGACACTGCCTTACTGTTCTGCTAATAACTATTTCTATTTCTAATATAAGTATGACTAGATGAACGATCAAGGAAATGCTTGTTATCTAGGGGTGGGAGGCTTAGTTTTGTGCAATCTTCTTTTTCCTGTTTATTAACGAAAGAGGTTCTGGAAAAATCACTGGCATACCATGTCTTTCTTCAAAATTCCAAATCGCGTGCAATAGTAAATTAGAGATCATTTAGGGAAGGGCAGAGGAGAAAGGGTAAATAGAACATGGTGAAGTCGGAATTGGTTTTAAACCTATTGGAATAGGACCAGACTGGGGGTGGGAAGTTAGAGTCAATGTGGTATCGTTAGGTGGTATAATATAAACATTATGGCTGTGATCTCAGAGCAAATCCATTTGACACGCTGTCCTTGGGAGTAAATATTGTCTAGATGCCAGCGGGTCATTATGTTTATCATTCCCCTGCATGGGAGACTCTGCTGTATGAATCTTAGAACGCCACTACGCTCGGTTTTACGCCAAGTCTTCCGTTTGCTCCAAGTACTCCATATCTTTTCTTATAGTCTCTTTCCCAGTCTTCCTAGGTCTTCCTCTACCCCTTTTGCCCTGAGCCTCCGTCTCTTAGTTGCATCTTCTAACCGAAGCATCCATAGGTCTTCGATTCACGTGTTCAAACCATCTTAACCGATTTTCTCTTATCTTATTTTCAATTGTGGCCACTCCTACTTTACCTCGGATATCCTCGTTCTTAATCCTATCATTTCTCATGTGCCCACACACCCAACGAAGCATTCTCATCTCTCCTACACTCATTTTCTGGACATGTTGCTTTTTGACAGTCCAACGTATATAAAGGATAATATTTTCTTTTATTACCATAACATGCTTATGTTCTCAAACTATGAATTGCACCAATCTTCAGGCAACAGAAGCATCTCATGATGCCCAATTATCTGGCAAGACACATTTGTATACAGCTAGACATATATTTTGACGGTATGAAGATGATTAAAGTGATGAAATTGAGGTTCCACCATAAAACCAATTGGCAATATGGGGAGTAGCCCAAGACCATATAAGCACATAGCAAGCCTTGTCCCTCACCAATGTGGGACAACTCTCAACACGCCCCCGCACGTGTGGCAGATTTTCAAGCCTACACGTGGACAACAACTGGGTGACGTGAAGTGCGTGTGGCCTTCGGGCTTCACACGTGGGTTCCACCATAAAACCAATTGGCAATATGGGGAGTAGCCCAAGACCATATAAGCACATAGCAAACCTTGTCCTTCACCAATGTGGGACTGTTGGGTTTTTTCCAGCCCATGATAAGTTGTCCTAAGTCTATAAGGAGTTATAGTCTTAGAGGATTAAATTGTTTTCCCAATTGGAGTTAGTTTCTCAATTGGAGTAGGATTTATAACTAGATTCCAATTAGGATTAATAATCCTTATTGAAGAAGACCTTTATTATGTCTATATAAAGGGGCTATTGTACTAGTTTTAAAAGGGAGCAAAACAATAAATTGTATACCACTCAAGGGATTAGAGTGAGAGAATATTGTAAAGTGTGTGCGAGAGAAAAGAAAAGAGATAGTGTATTCCTTGTTCTTGTTCTTTCAGGTTTTTCGTCAAGTCCTAGTTCTAGAGATTTGGCAAGATTATTGGTTGTACTCATTATTGATATAGTGAAAGATTGTTGTTGCTGTCCCGTGGACGTAGGCACATATTGCCGAACCACGTAAATTCTTGGTGTTATTTATCTTGGTTATTTGTTTTTCGATTTCCAGAGTTTGTTCTTGTTTTTCCCATTCTTAAACGTGATATTCTCAACAAGTGGTATCAGAGCCTGGTTTGGCTGATATCCGTTTAGAATGGAGGGTGCAACCTGCTTTAATTGGGTTACGTGGAAATCAAGAGGAGGACATGCTTTACTGAAGGTGTTAAGAGCAAGCCAGCAAGTATGTCTGATGCTGATTGGACCAAGATGAAGATAAGCGATGTTTTCTAGCAAAGAAGTCTATAATTGCCTTTGCCAATGACGATGGGTATTGCGATCAGGGGGAGCCTGGTCAAGAGAAGTCTAAGCAAGAGGGTCTTGGTTAATGAGTAGTTCGATCAATGGGAGTTCGGTCAAGAGGAGCAATCCTATTATGGTATACCTTCCTCATGGTCTGGAGGGGGAGATTGTTGGGTTTTTTCCAGCCCATGATAAGTTGTCCTAAGTCTATAAGGAGTTATAGTCTTAGAGGATTAAATTGTTTTCCCAATTGGAGTTAGTTTCTCAATTGGAGTAGGATTTATAACTAGATTCCAATTAGGATTAATAATCCTTATTGAAGAAGACCTTTATTATGTCTATATAAAGGGGCTATTGTACTAGTTTTAAAAGGGAGCAAAACAATAAATTGTATACCACTCAAGGGATTAGAGTGAGAGAATATTGTAAAGTGTGTGCGAGAGAAAAGAAAAGAGATAGTGTATTCCTTGTTCTTGTTCTTTCAGGTTTTTCGTCAAGTCCTAGTTCTAGAGATTTGGCAAGATTATTGGTTGTACTCATTATTGATATAGTGAAAGATTGTTGTTGCTGTCCCGTGGACGTAGGCACATATTGCCGAACCACGTAAATTCTTGGTGTTATTTATCTTGGTTATTTGTTTTTCGATTTCCAGAGTTTGTTCTTGTTTTTCCCATTCTTAAACGTGATATTCTCAACAGGGACAACTCTCAACATAAAGTACCATGCAAAGTGTACTACCTATGCCATAGAAGAGTCCATTTTGCTCCTTGTAGCATATAGCAAGCTATTAATTTAATCTAGCTTTATACTGCAAGGAGAAAATTGTACTCTTCCACGTCATTTATGGTATGATCAAACAACTATTGAGTATAAACTACCATGCAAAGTGTCTGATGGTGAAAATTAACTCCGAGCAACAAGTACTGCTTCATTTTTTATTTCCAATAAATATCATATAGATGTGACATGAAAGGTAAAACTAAGACAAAAAATTACCGTGTACTCGAGCATATTTTTGTAAGGCCTTTCAACCTCGCGAAGTACAAATGGTTTTCCGTTGATATAAATAACAGGTTCTTCTCTCATATTATGCCAAAAAACTGGGCGGCCATCTTTGGAGCTACCAATCCTGTGGATGACAGATCGTATACCATCAATTGTTGGATTTGCAACTCCATAAACGGAAAATCCAGGGACCTCTCGGAAATTAGGGGCACCATCCACTCTTTCTGGTAAATTTTGGTTTTGACAACCAGGACAGTGGTCACTTTTCAGAACTGTTTGACTACCAAGAACCTCGCCCTTTCTCAAGGCAGCAACTACACCCATCTCACGAGGCCGACCATCAGCAGATTCAGCAATCTTCTTTAAAGATGGCTCCAAACTTGCATATCCAAGTGCACCCATTGGATCTCTTCTCAGAAGCCTACAACCAAGAGGAATTGAAGCAAAAGAACTTAACCAGATGGTGTCCCAATAACTAAGCTGTGCTATATTTCATTTATGAATTCGCAAAAATCCATGAACATAAAGTAATCATTAACTAAGTTTCATCTCATTTGTACCTTAGTAGATAAGAAAAGAAAAATTACCAAGAAGATGGTATAAAAAAAGAAATGAAAACTCAAATGCTACACCTGTTATTTTTACCTGCGAATAATACTATACAGTTCAGGCCTAGCTTTCATCCAATCAGCAAAACTACTATAATCACAGGAACTAGAACGGAGGGCTGCTCCCTCTGAATGAATGTACACGGTAAAGCATATAAGGAAGTAGTATCGTTCCAAATACTCCATGAAAAATGAAAGTGATGCTTCCCTTTTCATCTCATCTGGCTGGCGCATAATACTATTGCGATAAGTAGCAATTGCTTCACGTAAGTTCTGTACTTAGATTCAATAGATAGAAACATCAAACTCTTAAGATAAACCATCAAAATCTTAGATAACTTGAAGCAATAAAATCATCTATACAAAAAGGAAAAAATAAATTCATGCAAAGGTAAAACATGTACTGAGATGCTGTACCATAAAGTTAATAAATAAAGGATTGAAACTACACCTGCATAGAGGCACACTTGTCAATGACTTTATCCACTTGTCTCTTGCCTTCAACGCCACCCTAAAGGCATGTGGTTGATTAATAAAATACTTGAGAATATCTTAACCATTTAATATAACCATAGGCAGCAAAAGAAGATATCAAATACCTCTAATACCCGAATCAAGCTTCTTATGACAGCATATTCACCTCTACGAATCGCATCTTCTGATCTTGGAAAATTGTCACCAACAATTTCACTGGATTCAGAAATTTTTCCAATTGAATTGGTTCTTGGAATACCTATTTTATTTGAAAATAATATACAATTATGAAATCCTTTAAAAGCATAACCAACCACAAAGTAAACCAATAAAGGACTTGAAATTCTCTAAACTAGACACACCCAAAATAAAAGATAACTGAAATTATTGTAAACATGCCCAGGACTCTCACAAGAAACCAGCAGAAAATGCAGAACATGGTTTATTTTTCAATGGAGGAATCTGCTAATGGTAAGAGAAGCTTTTGGTATTTCTCAGAAGTCAAAAGTAATATTAATAACTGAGTGTTGAGTGCCAGGGATAAACACTCAAAAGATGGAGTTAGTCTCGGTTTTGTTATGTGAGGTGAGGAGATGGCCTATGACACATTTGGGATTATCTTCAAATGACAAGGCAACACAGAGGGAATAGCATTTGGTATCCTGTTGTAGAAAATGTGGAGAAGAGGCTAGATGGTTGGAGCAAAGAATTTTTGTCTCAAGGTGGTAGGCTGTAATCCATTCAGTTTTAAACACGTACCAGTAATCACCTTTCGCTTTTTAAGATTTCCAGTAATGCGACCAAGAGGCTAAAGAGAGATGAGGAATGTTTCGTGGGAGGGGGGAGCGAAGAGGAACATAGATCATTTAAGTTGATGAAAGTAATGGCTCGGGCAAAGGAAATGGGAGGAAATTGGTTAAGAATTATAGGGTGCTTGGAAAATGGTTTTCAAGGTTTCGATTAGAGAGAAATCCCCTTCCGTATACTGTCATTATATAATATGGGCTTTATGAGAATGGTTGGGATCCAACTTTGTGACAAGAGCCTCAAATTGATGTCCATGGAAAGATAATTTTACTGCCTTCTTTTTTTTCTTCTTATTGTCGTTTTGGGGTGTGACTTTGGATGAGTGTTGGGTTCCAGAAGTGTTTGTACTATTATAGAACTTTGTGGAACTGTTTCTAGGTAATTGGACTGGAAAGGAATAGCAGAATTTTTTAAAACTACAGAGGTAACGCACAGGAGAGTTCTTGAGAAGAAGTCAGCTTTCCTTGTGAGCTTCTCTTTCTCAAGCCTTTAGAATCTTTAATTTTTTATCTTTTTTATGTAATTTTATTAGATTGGAGAGCTGCTGTGGGGTAGCTTTTAGAGTTGTATTACAGTGTAACAGATGTATTTTGGATCTGTCTTTTGACATTTGTATCATTTTGTTTCTGACATCTGGTTCACTAAGTTTTGTATTGTGACTTTAAGCTTTTAAATAAAATATTGTTTCCGGAAAGAGAGAGAGGGAGAGAGAGAGAGAGAGAGAGAGAGATCAGAATCTTCCAATTGTAATACAACCTAAATGATCAGGAGGTGGGAGTTAACTTCATTACTGTCCTGGTTCTTGCTTTACCTTTCAGGTCCCTTTTACAGGAAATAGGGGAATCTCGAGGTTGGAGTCGTTAGAGATACTCTTGTAAATCCTTTTCAAGACAACTAATGGACCACTCTTCTCATTCTCCATTTATTTCCTCTCATTTTAATTAGAAGGCTAAAGTGTCTCTCAAGTTACAGGTGCTAGCTTAGATAATCAATTAGTCACAGGAGGTTGATTACTTGTATATGGCTTCAAGAAGGAGACGACCTTTTTCTTGTCAATCTCCACATTGATGTGTTTTGAGTAAAAGTGAGACTTAAAATTAGACCACTTGCTTATTTGCTGTCCAAATGCGTTGTCCTTGTGGTTGAGGCTGTTCAGGGAGGCTGATATGAGTTGGATGATTCTAACTATGTTGTCTTTGTGATTATTGTCTTCTAATATCAGAAATCACATAATATACTGTTTAAACTTGAAATGGAAGGGGTGGAGAGAAGAAGGAGCATATGAGGAAATCCTATTTTCATTAGAATAGCACAAACAAACTCCTTCAGAAAAGAAATATAGATTAACCAAGTTAACAAGTTCTAGAACAACAAAACTCCTTCGGATGACCGAAATGAGTCGATTCAATAGAATTAGTATTTGAGTGAATAGAGTAAGAGGATTACCGGAAGCTCCTATACGGTTGAGGTATATCAAAGTTGCAATCACCATTCCTGTTGTAGTTCGCCCACGTCCCATTTGACAGTTAAAAATTATTTCTGCATTTATGTCAGCTTGAGAAATTTTATGAACCTGAATACAAAGAATAAAAGAGTAAATAAAGCGCACACATCAGCAAATGTAATTCAGGAAGGTGATAATATTCTATGACCACAAGACCACAAACAGACTTTAGGAGTGCAGCTCAATTCATGGTCATGCCAAGAACTAATGCACTCCAACCAATTTAGGTTGGGTTGGTCTTGGTTCCCATCTTCTTGGACCCAACTGATTGAGGTTTGGTCCCAGGTTTTACCTGGCCTGAAAAGAATTGTGCTACATGTACTGTTCGACTAGAAAATAAACTAACCAAAATATCGAAATCCAGCTCCTTAGGTGACTTTTCATCAGTTATAGGAACACGTTCATAGTCAACAAGGTATCCTTGTTCTTGCAATTCCTCGTAAACCTACAGAATAATAAAATCAATAAACTACTTAATATTAAGTATACAGGTGGGTTTTCACCTGTTCTCTCATTCCCATCTATGATAGTTGTTCCAATGAGATACCTCTAGTGGTGTCTTCACAGAATCACGTGACACTGGTTCCCATTGATCCACCATCTGACCATCTGGCAGTTCATCAGTGACAAGGATCTTATTTCCGTATCTGATATTTCAGATGTGGAAATAATGTCCAATATCATAGAAAGCAGGCGTGAGAAAATGTTAAAGTTTACGGTGTACCATTTCCTAACATCCAGAGGTAAATTCAGCGTACAACCAAAGGAGATACCTTGCAGCTTCAGTTAAAATATCTTCCTTTAACCGGGCTTCCATTTGTTCAACCCTAGCCCTGTTAATTCCCTGATGGTTTTTGTAAAGCCAGAATCAATTTAGAAGGAAACAGAAAATGTGGCTAATTAACATGTTAACATGCTTGTGCATTGCAATGCAAATAACATTATGCATGTATTATAACTATCAATACTCTATATTCTCTAAGTCCTGAACCCAATACAAAACAAAAGCAGAAAGGTAAAAACAAAAGAACAAAAAGAAAAAAACCACCATATCCCCCACCCCCCCCCCCCCCCCCCCCCCCCCCCGCCCCCCCCCGCGCCCCCACACACACACACACCAAAAAATCCCCCATTAAAGCAAGTACTATAATCAGCGCACTCAAAATTCAATCTAATGTAAGAAGAACTATATTTTATAATAGATAATGTTAGACCATGCAGTTATTCGTTCTCTACTTCTTAAGTAATGAAGGCAAGTTTTTAATAACTAAATCATCGAATATGCCAAATTTGATGGTAAAATTACATTTACAAAAAGCATACCGTATATTCAAGGTTGGAAAAGGGCCTCTCCACATCACGCAAAACAAAAGGGCGACCATTAATATAGACCACCTGTTTGAAGATATGAAGTAACATCAGAAAATGCATACTCAAGGGTAATTTTTTTTTTTTTTTTCCAAAAAATTGAAAAATCAGAATAAGAGATTTTGCAAGTCTAAGAGTACCTTTATAAACCGATTAAGGAGTAGGACTAGACTATTTTAGATTAGTCCTATGTTTGGAAACATCTTGGAATAGATGGCAAATCTAATCCCCTTTTTTATTTATATGAAACAAACTTTAATTAATGAAAAACTAATACAACAATGGTGAACAAGTGGTCAGCAGCATAAAAAATACAACCACTATACAGAGGCTTTCCAATTTGACCAAATAAAAGAAAAGGATAACTCTCTAAATTCTGAAGGCATATGCACACAAAGAAGCCCAAAAACGCACCCTTAAAAAACAAAAGGAATAATTGGTTAACCAGAGGGGAGAGGTGGATTTACACGGAAAACTGGGGCTTAAGGGAACTCTACTAATTGATACGACCAACAGACCCACCTTATGGTACAAGAATTCAACTCATTCATTCTGAAGTATCTCTCTACAATCCATTCCTTTCAAGCCCTAGCTTTCTCTTATTCTTTTTGTCCCTCTTTGGTGGGGTAAATAGAACTTTGCCTATGTAAGTTTATCTCACACTACCAGTCCCAAGCTTGGATAAAGGAGGAAGGGGGAGGGCGTCCCGTAATTGAAAGCCGGCACTCTGTTTTCACGTCGAATCCATAAGATAACGAATCATAAACGAAATTGCGTTAAAGCTAGGTCGTCACCTGGAAGTGACGCCCTATGTGGCCAGGCATAGTGATAATTAAGCAAGGGCATCGACGCCCGGATGTAATGCTAAATAAGCAAGGGTCACGTAGAAACTTCTTTTTTAACGACTCCACTCAAAGTTGTTTGGAAACATCTAATGACATCAACTTTACCCGGGACACTCAAAAGAAGTAATTTGACCTTACTGGACGAGTGAGGCCTAAGAAGCTAGGACTTGAGGGCAGGATTCAAGAGAGTATAATGCGTTTAGGTAAGTGGAATGTACAAATCCTAACAGGAAATTCCTGATTTGAAAACCCTAAACTTTTTCCCATACCAAACCATCCTCTAAACAACCTAAATAATTTAAGCCAGATCACCATTAACCTTACAGTTTTCTGCCATCCTTTACAAGTCAGATTCAGATCTTTTATTAAGGTCTGCCCACCATATAAGAATCAGTAGACATATACGGTCTTCATTCAGATCTTTACAAGTCAAATTCAGATCCTTTATTCAGATCTTTCGTACCAGAAGACAAATGTTGTGGGATAAAGTTCGTTTATGGTCTTTATTATGGTATTCGGTTTCTACAGAATTTAAAGAATCTTTTCCTTTATTTGGCTTCATTGGAAAGCTGCTATTAGTTAGCTTTATGGAATTTTCTTAGCTCTTTGTTTGTCGTCTTGTTGATTGCTTTCTGCTTTTCTTTATTGACATATTGTCCACTTGTGTAATTTTATTGTCATATGCAATAATATTTCATTTCATTAAAAAAATAAAAGTGACTGGAAAATTCATCCGTGGCTCGACACACCAGTTGGCAGAATGGGCAACATTGAATACTACAATTACTACGAGATTCAGTGAGAGGATGAAACCAAGAGCTATTACTTGATGTATAGGCACAACATCATCATAAACAGTTGAGCTCATTAGCTTTTGACTGTCAATAGCTATTCATTATATTTATAGTTTAAGTTTCTTGTTTATACAATAATTTTCAATATTAACTTCCCAAAACTGCATTTAGTTCCGGATTGGGCGACAGCATACTCGAGATTAAAATGCTGAAACTTGATCATTATTATATTCTGAAAACAAGATTTCCTACAATAATTTATTATTTTGGTTATTAACAATCAAAAAGACGATGCACATTTTATAACTGAAATATGATGCTAGTCGTTTGCACCAATTGTATTGTGCAAACTTCCAATACAGGAAAGAAAGAAATCAAACTCTGATAGGCAGAAATAGCATGGAACATATTAACCTTACCGGCTCCTCGCGAAGGTTAATCCAAAGAACTTGTGCTCGCTTGCCATCAATTTGTTGAGCTCCAATATGGTTAAGAACATTCTGGATTCCATCGATTGTTGGAATGGCAACACCATGAACATGTAGCGAATCGGCCTATAAACCAAGAGGATAAATATGGAAGGAAAACAAATCAAACAACGCAAGTTGAAAAGAAGGGAAATGACATGAAACATGTGCGAGTGATTTAGAGAAGTTTCCATGTAAAATTCAAGTTTCATTAAAACGTAAGCATTAGGATGCTACAATGAAAATATGTTGAACCTGATTACGGACAGACTTATATGCCTGAGACCACGATGCTTGTACATGGTTGAAGAGGCAACTACTTGACAATGCACATTTTGGTGACAACTCAAGTGAAGTTGTAAGTGGTAAGTATGTGATTGTCTACATATGCGACGTGAAGTTGTAGAATTGAAGCATTAAAAGCGACCAATAGATCCAGTGGTCAATCAAACAAACAAGTGCTGACTAAATTGAATCCATTAACCCAAAAGGATGCACAGCATATCAAAAGAAAAATGGTTGGCTGATTTTAAGAGAAGTAAGAGACCTGACGGTAATTGGGAGCGCCATCGATGTGGGGATACAAGCGTTTGTTCTGGCAGCCTGGGAAGTGGTCGCTCTTGAGAATGGTCTTCTTGCCCAGCACTGATCCTCCTCTTAGTTTCATTACATGCTCCGGCTCCTTTGGTATCGACATGGCTCATTTATCTAGTTTCTTTCTTGGGTATCAAATCGAAAACAAACCAGGCAACCGCAACCGCAACGATGTCCTTGTTTCTTCTGGTAGTGCTACTGCTATTGTTATTTCAGTAATCTAGTTAGTCGTCGTAGGTCAGATATTGCCCTAAGCAAGCACACCGCAGACCAATGACTGACCACATACAAGCATAAGATGACGAAAGGATGAGATTCACTGACTACAAAGTAGAAGAAATAGGAAAGAAATCCAACAACAACAACAAAACCAAAGGAATCTATCCTCAATTGAGAGAGAGAGAGAGAGAGAGAGAGAGAGAGAGAGAGAGAGACAGAGACAGAAAGATGGGTACAATTGAATTGAATTGAATCTAGAAATAGGAAAAGAGCTGGATTTTATAATTACCTCCAATCCAATCCTCAGTTTCTCATCTCATCTTATCCACGGTAACAGGAAACAAATGTCTCTCTCCTAAAACGCGAGAGAGAGAGAGAGAGAGAGAGAGAGAGAGAAAGTGCGAGCGAGGGATGGATGTCGATGACGAGATGTTGTTTTGTTGAGACTGAGTTGCTGAGTTGCTGAGTTGCTGTGCGAGTGCGAAAGCGAAGTGGGGCAGAAGAGAGTCCTCGAGGCCCCTCCTCCTCCTACTCCTCCAACGCAATCACTCCTCACACTATACCAAACGTGAAAAGCGTGTTTTTTTCTTGGGATTCTTGGTTTATTTGTTTTGCCATTTGCCATTTGCCATTTGCCACGCATCAGCCAACATTTAAATGTATCAAGGCTGATTGCTGTGTTTTTTTTTTAAATTTCTCCTTTTTTAAGAATAATTAATTGTAAAAGAAAGTATTGGATAAAAAATAATAGTTTTAAAAGTGTCGCGAGTATAAAAAGTATTGTAAAAGTGACGAACATAGTAATGAGAATGAAGATGACAACCACGGGTGATGGCAGCACTGGCGGCTGTGGCATCGACATTGAGGGGGTAATTGGCGGTGTAGGGGTATTAATGCTGGCGGAGAGTGGTGTATACCTGACGGTGGCAGCGATGACGGTGATGATGTTGGCAACAGTGTAAGGGTGGTTGTAGTAGTTGTAGGTGGTGGCCACGACAGCGGTGACCGCTGCGCAACCGATCCAAAATTTCAGTTAACGGTGGCAGGTTGATATCGGCTCCAAACTCTTCAAACTTTACGCACTAAATTTTCCTGTAAATTTTCCAATTTAATTTGGTATTACGATTTGTATTGAATTGGCTTTAGGAACTTAAAAGATTTATCTTTGCTTGGAAATAATCTAATTTGTTAATTAATCTTTGCTTAGAAATAAGTTAATTAAGACCAAGTACCAATTGGTTACTCCAGAAAACAGAGGAAGTAAATTACATTCAGTTTATATTCGCCCTTTCTAATTGGGAGCAGAACAAGCGTACAAATATTATGAATGCAACAAATCATGTAAAGATACGCATGGGAGTGAGATTGACAAGTGTTATCGCTCCCTCGCTTTATGCTTTTACTTTATTTATTTATAACGTGAAAAGCAGTGGCAGAACACAGTGGAAGTGGCAAACCAATTTGTAATTGGTTTACACCAGATACCGAATGATGTCTGTCAAACTGAAACACCCGCCGCAACAGCATCCACACTGGCAACTTGGCTTATAAAATTTTTGGATGAAGGCAAACCGGCAACCACGTCTTCTTCAATTCCACACTCGTTTGTTCCTCTTCTGATCATGAAGTAGCCATCCTGCACACCATATGCAATTACGCATACACAATTAGTTTGTGCTTGAGGATCTGAGAGGCCACGTATAACTGTTATCCACAGTTGTTTCAAAACAAATAAACAATTTAATTGAGACATACATCACCCCAGCTTCTATTCCACTGATTCGCCAGAAGCTGAAACACAAGAGTGCACGGTCAACAATTAGTGTTAGACGAAAAATTCTGGTTGCAGAAAATACCAGTGCATAGACATACCCAATAGTCCTCTCCATCATTGGTTGTCCCCCATCCAATTAGCTTAACAGCATGACCTCCCAATACATCACCTTTAACATGTTTGTAAACTCCTGATTTATAGTGTGCAAAGTCCTGTAAAACAGTTGAAACAAAACAAAAATTGTGTTGAGTTTAGCGAACTATTATTGGCATTCTACAAATCTAATTGTACACTCCGCATAAGAGTATTTTTCTTTCTAAATATACAAAGTTTGGAGTGCCAATAACAATTCCCGTTGTTTATTCTTTAAATGTCAATTTCTTGCAACTGATCATCAAAGTTCCTAGTATATATACTTGGCATTTCACATGTCATGACATTTAACAGAAAAACCAACACACTTTTTGTGTTCTTCGGAAAGAAAGCTTAAGGAATAAAGAGAGGAAAAGAACAAAAGGCGGTTGCCAGACCACCCCCAAAAAGATGAAGCAGAAGTGCAGAACTGAGACAAAAACATCCAACTCTGAAAAGAACAAAAGGCCTAATCAGAACTATGACATGGCAGCTTTCCAATAGCACATTAAGGAGATGCGATTCCCTTTGAATTGGGGGAAACTGAAGCTCAAAGAGCCTACAAAAATTAACTATACTCCATAGTGCCAACATAATCTTCAAAAATCTTTCTGTTCTTTCCATCCAAACCAGAGCAATCATACAACTCCACATCACCCTTGATTTCTTACCCTTCCAAGAGATAGCAAAAGATTCACTGAAAAGAGAAAGAATCCTTTGGAATTATCCAACACAATCCCATTTCCTTAAACAACTGCAACCACAATACCAAGGACACCGGAGAATCAAGGATCACATATCCAAGATAGCATATGAGGGTTAATCCTGAATTAAGTTTAGGATAAAGTCTGATGACCAAATTGACAGCAAAGATAAGACTGCTCAAATGGGGATATAATTTGTTTATGCAAAGTGATGATGCCATATTTTTTTTTTCTCTAATCTTCTTGACTTTAAGCTGACTATGAGTTCAGTTGTTTTCATTACAGTGTCACACTCAGCTCATGCATACTACTAGTGAAAAGGAGTGAAAAAAAGCTGCAACTCTGCAGGTATTATCACCCCCTGCACCACCCTCTCTCTCCCCTAGTTTCTCCCCAAAACCCCTTCACTTTTAATATGAATGATAATTGTGAAGAGATGTAAAATGTTCTTGAAAATGTTATAAGATGATATCAAGTTTAGAGTGCCAGGCCATCAATGCATTAGGAGTTGAAATCTCAGTGAAGACTGATAATCATATGAAGAAGGCAAATAATCATATTTAGTTCTTTTCCAATACCACAAATGGGGAGGAAAAAGAAAAGAGAAAAGGACAGAAAGTGTTAAGAACATTGTACACCTAAATTGCTGTTTTCAATTATGGAACAAGAACTTACCTCGTAAACAGTGAACGCAACCTCAACTGGTCCATTCCTATAAACCTCTGCCATGATACTGTGAGGATCAGAGTTGATTCTATATGCACTGATACTATAACGCTTTGAATTCTTCCAGATCTGGTTCCCATCTACACATTTTTTAACGCACTTTGGAGTCGGATACGCAGGCTCACAACCAGGGTGTGAGCAGCCAGTTGAATCAAAGTATGGGTCACACTGCCAGATGGAACACTAATCAGGACTTCATGCAGTATTTAAAAGATGTTTATGAACCTAATGAAAGAAAGAACCCTTAAATTTTATATCAGACGGTACTGGTGTAGATTAAAGGGAGAGACTAACACAGGGACCTCTTTCTTTTTTTTGTTATATTGACTTCCCTGTTTAGGATGAACTACGGAATTATTCCTAAGTTAGAAGAAAGACTTGCAATTCGAGTGCACTGACAATCATTCTAACAATGGAAGAAGAGTATGCTTTTAATGCAAGGGTTAGGAATGGTCCCTATGTTGCAAGAGTTGGACTTCCCTTTTGGGTGAGAATTGGTTGGAAATACAAAGGAACCAATTGTCTTTAGGTAACAAAACGACCTCCCTTATTTTCTGCAGTTATGTTGACCTCCTTGTTTAGGAATTAGGATGAGCTAAGAATTATACCTACATCGCAAGAAAAACTTGTAATTCTAAAATAAGTAGTGACAGTCATTCTAACACTAGAGGAAGATTGAGCTTGGGAGCAAGGTTTGGGAATGGTTCTTATGTTGCAAGAAGGCTTCAGGTTCTAAGGTAAGAGAGCACTAAGATATCATTTCAATATCAAAGGTAGACTTGCATTTGATGTGAGGGTTAGGATTGGTACTGATTATGATCTTGAAAACATTATGTATCTGACAATAGTTCTACAAATGATGGCATAAATGGCAGATGCAAGAACAGAGGTAAGGTTTATCTACTATCGTTTTGAGATTCCACTGGAGAGGTAGGATTGGTACATGAATTTGCTACCTCTTCAGTGACAACACCATGGTGGATAAAGTACCGCCAAGCATAAATTGGATATCCCCCATTACAACCAGCTCCACACATGAAACCACAACACGCTAGCAGATCATTAACAGACAGAGAGATATTCTGCAATAAAGCATAAAGCAAATTAAAAAAGAGAACAAAATATACAAAAGAAATCAATGTACATTAGAAATGGAAAAAAGAAAGAGTGCAGCTTTTACCATGCCATAATGGACGCAAAAACGATCTGATAGTGCTTCAACGGCAGCAAAAGCCCAACAAGAACCACAGTGACCCTATATTTCCAGGAAAAGCACATTTTCCCTTTGAATTTTCGGCATCAATTTATTGGACAAAATATCATTGAGATGTAGGACAAATTATTACCTGATCTTCATTAAAGAAATTGATCCAGCATTTGACATAAAAAGGGGAATTCATCAGCACCTTTGTCTTTTAGTTTTTAAATCAAAGAAAAAGCAGGATAACAATGTATAAAACGAAATCACCAACTGACCTAATATTCTTGCAATGGTGTTACACTGAGGCCAAGCGGTTCTGGCATCAAAATTATTTGGCAACTTGAGAGATTTTGGATAAGTTTTAATAGGAAAACTCTGCAAATCCTTTTGGGGTGTTGGTTTGACTCCCAGGAGGTGCATAAACTGGCTAACCTGTGGAAAGAAAAGGAAAAATCATTGGGACCTAGTAGTAATACAAAAATAAGCAATATATGCATCTGTGAGGCAATAGGAGGGCAGGACATTCGTTTAAATGTGAGCATAAGAAGATCCTTGGGGTTGAAAGACTCACAGTGTAATTGGAGAATCGAGGATTCATGGCAGCTTCCCATCCAGCCTTGGGATTTTCATTTATCTGTTTAATGATCGAGTCCTGTTTGGGGGTGAATCACAAATTAATAATGGAATGGAAGTCTCAGTTATTAACCTAACACCCCCAACCCCCCCCCCCCCCCCCAAAAAAAAACAGGTATTGTATTATCCATAGCATTGATAGATGAGGAAGCAAAAGAGAAGAACCTGAAGAATAGGAGATTGAAGCTTAGTCTTGGAAAGTGGTTTGGCCGCAATTAACTGTGGAGAGTATTAAATGTTAGTTTGATTTTTGGCCAGCAACCAACGATTGGCTTTAGCTTCAACAATTGATTAGAGTATAGCTAAGCTAGTAAATTAATAACAACATCTGTCAATTCGTTACTCGAATTGAAACTCCAATTCTCACCATATTCATATAATTGATTATGAGTCAAAGAAAGAAAACAAAACAAACAGGGATAAGATCAAAGGAGATTAATTGACAAGACGAACTCACCTGTGGTTGAAGGCCGGAGATGGCCCCTAAAAGTAACAGACAAGTCGCAGCAGCAAAATACAGCTGCGGAATTCTTATGGTAGCCATCTCCTCCCTCCACTCCCCTTTCTATCTTTCTATCAAGTCTTTGTTTGTTAACAAGGACTCGACTCCAGCAAAGATAATTCTTCTCTCGCTTCCCGTCTTCTCTTTGTATCCTCCTTTTGCTATTTATTTCTTTATCTATTTATTTACGTTATTGGTTGCTTGTCAGGAAAAAAAATATATGGAAATGTTATTATTGGTGGGATCAAAGAGATTGTTGCACGACACGTCGACAACGACTTAGCCTTGATATTTGTGTAAAACATTATGGGCCGGCTGGCTACTGCCTTTGATTGCCCATCCAGCATTGGTCTTTGCAACACTTCCCTCATCCGCCAGTTTGTAAGGAAGGATAACTACTTTCCTCATCCTCCAAATAAATCATCATTGTAAAATATTAACCAAATATTTGTAACATTTAATTGAATTCAAAGAAATTAACAAACACTATATTCTAAAAAATATTGAAATTTTATCATAATAATTAAATAGACAAATAATTTCCAATTGAATTAAATTTTTACAAAGATAATTATGAAGTTCGATGTGGTATAAGTCCACAACTAATCCCACTGTTTTGAGAAAAAATGTTCCCTTTCCTTAAAGGTTCATAAATATTATAATCATAGTTGTTCATTCCCTTTATCATCATCTAACTATCATCTTAGAAAAATTCATTCGATCTCAAGATTATTTAGTCATCCGTATGAATTATTATAATCATTGGTTTGTTCGATAGATATAGATGTAAAACAATCTCCAAATCAAATGAATTTTCTAAATACGCTATTTAGATGATATTAATGAAATGTCACATTTAAAGAGACATATTCTCATGCAACCGATGACGACATATGGCAAACGTATATTGGATAGTTGTAGTAGTTTTGAACATGTGACATTAACAGATCAATGACGCCACTAAAACTATGTATTGATTTCAAAAGAGATAAACTCTAGACCTAACAAACATTCAATGCACCAATGACGACACCACTGAAAGCATATTTTTTATAGCGCGTTTACTAATACGTAATCGGAATGGGAATAAGGAATCCGATTCCGATTACGGATTATACCTGTGTGTTACTAAAATTGAGAGGAATCAAAAGTGTGTGGGGCCCACATAAAAAATAGAATCTAATTCCTGAAATTAGAGGATTTGGATTCCCAACATATACAAGGTATTTGGATTCCGGGTTGCTTGGGTAATCGGAATGATAATTTTTTTCCCCTTATGCCCCCACTTACTTTCATTATTTCCAAGATTATCCTTTTAACCCTAGACTTATTTTTCTTTTCACCCAACATATACAAGCATTTTCCTAATGTTTTTTCTTCATTTATTTACTATTATACAAAATCCACCTCATGAAGATCTCTTTAGTTTAAGGAGTATCAAGTTTTTTGATTTAGGGAGTATACAAACATTTTCCTAATGTTTTTCTTCATTTATTATTATACAAAATCCACCTCATGAAGATCTCTATCAAGTTTAAGGAGCATAATTCTATGCTCATTCACATTATGCACAACTCCATACATATGCCGAAAAGGAAAAACTACAACTTGAGCGAGAAAATTTAGATATTAAGGTCAATAATACAAGCATACGCAGCGCATTTTCAATCCCTTACGTCTAACGTTTTGTAGTCCATTCTTTACTAACTTGGCATCAATCCCTTAAGATTTAAAAAAATCTCTCGCCCAAACATAGCCTAAAGTGAGTGTACAATCTCAAACACACATAGTTCATCCTAAAGGCATTCCTTATGTAAATTTAATTATCGAAAATATTAAGAACTCCAAAACTTAATTTGAAGAGCAACAGTAAGCCCAACCCTATGATTAGCTTATTCTTTTGAAAGACACATTGAATGATGACAATTAGAAGCAATGGTCCAACCGTCCAACCAAATGAACCAACAAGCCTTTTCTTCTAGTTTAGCTGTGTCGAAGAATCTAAGCCTTTTCTTTTAGCTTTGCTGTGTCGAAGAATACAAGCTGAGAGCGCATTCATCCTTTTAGCCTCAAAACAATGTCTCTGCATAAACTGCATATACCAGTATCTGACAAATAAAGTAAGCTATTGGAAGGCAGGTTGATAAAAGTCAAGAGGAGAGTAGGTTTTAAAAGAAAAGTGGCATCCAAAGTCATTAGTACTTGAACAATTACCTCAAAAAAGGAAAAGAGAAAGCAAACATTAGCACTTGAAAGTTGAAACAAGTAATTCCCAGCAGACAAATTCTACTTGAGAGGCTTAATACCCTGCACACGTCAGAGAAAAATTCAACATCTTTATTACTGGCACCAAAATTTTAAAATCTAGATAATTTGCTAGATGCATTTAAAAGAGACCTGCTTAAATTATTTCAAGAAAAAGTTGCTGAGAAGGGTATTCTAACCCTTGCCTCACAAATGATAAAATCTTGGGTCTATTAAGCCACTACTGTCACTTCCAAAAAAACAAAGCCATTACCGTCACATGCTCTAACTAATCATTGGGTATTCCTACGCATCAACCCAGTCTAACATGTGCTCAACTCAATATTACAAAATATAAGCTTTTATTCATATTTCATTATTATGATATGTGCTTAGGGTAGGCAACCTCTTAATCAACAACAAAACCTTTTCCCACTAAGTGGGGTCGGCAAGCAACCTCTTAATCAAAACTGAAAAAACGAAAAGGGAAATCTATAAATTAAAGTACTACTAGTTTAACGTTTAATTAATAGCCCTATCTAATCGAATGGATATAACTAACCATCCTGTTAATTTTTAATTAGTTAGTCAATAATATTTTAATTGTACCCTCTCCCTAGCTTTGTAAGAGGCATAGATTCCAGACAGCCACCAATCAGATTTATTTCTCCCCTCAATTTGTAAACAGAGAAAAATAACTCCTCCAATTGATTCTTAAACATTGTAGTTCAGGTGTTCAATGGTACTCCCACATGCTGTATTGACACCCAATCTTTATATCTTCTACCCCAAATACTGCTTATTAACTTCCTATGAATCTACAGTTTTCCGTCTCTTTCGAAACAATTAGATCAGCCCGACTTCAAACCAAATAATATAGTCTTTTCCTTCTACTACCCGACCCTCTTAAAATTCAGCTAACTAACTTCATTTACAATTATCACTCCCCCAGCTCTTCCTGCGTGGTGCCACCTCCTTGTTCATGGTTAATCACAGATTTCAAGTTTTCACTCAACCTTTTTCACCGCTTTGCAGCTCTAAGACTTTCATCCATTATTTAGGGGTGGGCTTGGTTGTTTGAATACGAAATATCTTTTAATGTTTATGGTTAAATTAGCTTCAATTGTAAGTGAATTCCTAGTCCTCTGCATTTCCTTTTTCGCAGTTTCAGTTTGTACTCATCTGTTATTTTAAATATATTGTGTTCCTGGGTTTTTCTATTTTATATATAAAAAATAAGGTTTCAGGCAGACGCATCTTGTAAGACAGCACATACATATAACACTTTGTCAACTGAAAATTGGTTCTCACCTCTTATCAGAATTTCCAGAGCAACATGTCGACTATTTTGTATGTCAGCACTCATTGGTACTATTACAAACTTGAGTCAGGAAAGCAAATCTTAGGATAAAAGAAATGAATTTTATGTCACATACAACATAAAGTATGGTATATGCAACCTTCATCTTTGGCCCACATGCAAGATCATACGAATATGATTTTCGTGTGGAATCCATGGTTATATTAGTCGCCTAAACTTTAAACTGAGTACTTAGTTTTAACTTCTGCGTTTACTAGGTGGCCACCATATTGAGTGTTCTTGTCCTAACAGGAAAGCAAATGTTCTATAAAGTACACATAAGATACGTTACATAAAGAATGCAGGCTCAGACAAGAAAAATATGAGCATTTGTTTACCAAAGGAACGTGTGCCTAGGATACCTCTGTATGGTCTCTGGTGTGTGTGGGGTGAGGAAGGAGTTTGTGGGGGTAATTATTACCACGCCACTCTATTCTAGACTAAAAGAACCCCTACTTCTCTTATCTCTTTGGCGTGGCAAAGCCTGAAAATACACTTCTTTCTTACAAAAATAAAGCAACTAGAACCCAGGTCTTCTCTAGAACCTTTAGCCCTTCAAACAGCCCTAAAATTCCTACTATTACTGCCAATCTGAATCTCTGGCAAGCATAATTTTCTATCTTCCACAATTTTTACCCTTCAAAATTGTTGTTTTTTCATCTCTTAATGTATAAATCTCATTTCTGTTATTTCACTTTCCTAGAATCCAAACCATACTGATTTCAACTGTAGAAGCAAACATAATTTGTTGGTGCAAGTACCATGCGTTATGGCTGATGCAAGTACAAGCAAGGAAAGGAACAAAGCCGGAAAGAAAATCCTGGAACAATGGTTGCCTGGCGTACAGGAAAAAAAAATGGTGCCCCTCAACTGAGAATGCCAAGGATCATAACCTCTGACTTTTGGCTAAAAAGTTATACAAGGATACTATGCAACTGACTACTCTTAGTCCCTGAAGAATCTTGGTCCCCAGCCAAATGGCTTCATATTGTTATCTTACCTTTTAGATAGCTTAGAAAGTTAGAAGTAGGAAAAATGGCCCACTAACATGATTTGGAAAAGATTCTTGGTCAACAGAAACGGCACCGAAATAAAATTGATGAGGACATCAGTGCTAAATCATTTAAGGTTTTTCACCTAGAGAGATGGAGGAAGAGGCCACAAAGCTCTGCCTTCGCTTTGTGGCTGGATCAATGTTTCCTACAGTTTTTTCTTTTGGAATCTTCCAGGAGTCAAACCATTGTCTTTTATGGTTCTAAATGTTCCAGAAAGATAGAGGGTGCATTCATTTCAGTTTCAATGGACCTTGAAGTTACTCTCCAAGCCTTTGTTAGGCAGCTTTCTAGAAATTAATAGGTTAATGCATCTAGAGTTTTATAGGAGTCGAAAAGCCTTTTGCCATTAAGAGTTATCTGGACTATAAATATATGTAAGTGCCTTTAGGCAGAGCAATTAAGTTCATAAATAAAATTCAGTTTCAGAAATACTCTGATCTCTTTCACGCGAAAGGAATTTGGTTTGAAGCCAAGCTTGGGTGTTAAGCCCCTGGAGTGAATCCAGTTCATTTCTTCTTCTAAAAACAGGTTCTATATTTCCTTACCCCTCTCATCTCGTACCAGCCATTTGCACAACACTCTACAGGAATTATTACTCGTATTGGCATTGAACAAACCCTAAACTACAGGAGTCGAAGCAATTTAAATCTAAAATTCGCGAAGGGACATACTGTGGGTACAAAAATCTGCTTGTATTATACTAGTTTCCTACTCTAAATTTTCTGGTATGTTATGGGTGTTTGTAGTTTCTTATGACTTTTCATTGTTAAATTACTATTAATCTTGGCCCTAAACAGTATCACGCATGGAACATAACATCAAAGTTTCATTAACTTCTTGTAGCCTACTACTCCATTGCAAGCTTCGGTTGATTCATTGTGACCTAAAGGTTGTGGGTTTGCCACAGGACATAGCCTAGCTGAAAGCAGGGTTAAGGATACAAGTGTCTGATCCTCCAAACCCCAAATGGCATTACAGAAAGCATCTAGTTACCTACTAATAGCAGGAATAAGTTGTTATCCAGAAGTCAAAAGCTACTATATGAAAGTGAAGTGACATTTCCTATAGTGCAAACTAGAAGTATTACCTTAGAAAACCTTAATTCATTGACTGCTAGTCGGAGAGAATCATTCGAGAGTATTAACCGCGACAGAGCACCTGTGCTCAACCTGCATTATTTAGCAAGTAAGCTAGCAAACAGAAGAATTATTGTTTAGACATAATGAACTTTTTTCCGGGCCCTGATGTTTGCACAAAATAAACAAAAACTTTCCATTTGTAAGTAAGTGAATCATCAAACAGAACCATCTTCCCGTCTATCCTATTTTATCCCTTTTTGTTGCTGGTCGTTCCTGTCTAATCTCCAGTGGAAGTTAATTCGAACTGGAAATTGGTATTTATTTATTTATTTATTTTTAATTTTAAAAGAACAGTGGGAATTTTTGCTGTTAATGATAACTTATTTAGATGGAGCCAACTGGCTGGTCAATCTAAGATGGAGCCAACTGGAAAAGGATTGTAAGAAGAGAATATGGATAATGTGCATAATTATTAATTACAGAGAAAGTGTAGAGAATATTGGGAATGGTATACCCCAGGAACTTTGCTGTCTCTGAGACAGAACCGTCAACTGCGAAAATGAGATCCAGCAGAGCTTGCATTCCCTGCAAAAGGAGAATGACTAGTATAAGATCGATCACAGTGGTAGACGATAGTAGAAAGAATGACTTAATATAAGAGAATTAACATACCAAAATGAACTTAGGATTGTTGGGACCAATTTGGGGACCACAATCTGAGCCCCTGATGGTAGACTTTGGGGGAAGAATTTGAAGAAGCTCTCGAGGAGGGGAATAAGCATCGAGATCGACGGTGTTCCTGACTAGACTAGAATAGAATAGCTCCATAAGATAACAATTTGATAATTAAAAAGAATAATAAGAAGAAAAAGAATATTGACATGGAATGAAGCTGTTCACCTTTGAGAGCTATAAGAGTGCGAAGGCGAGCCAAGGCTGATGCACGATTCATATGCTGGGATCGGTCCTCCGCAGCCTAAGAAATAAGTTAATTGAATTGACTACGGGGGGAGAGAGAGAGAGAGAGAGAGAGAGAGAGACGAGCAATGGATCACCTGCGCAGTAATACCGGTGGGGAGGTGCTTGAGGCGTACGGCAGACTCTCGCTTGTTACGGTGCTGACCCCCCGGACCCGACGTCTTGAAAGTGTCCATTTGGCACTGGCTCATCAGCTCTTGGTCCGTAGATGCCAGATATCCCTTTTCGACATTGGAGCCATTAGGCCCATTACTATTACTAGCACTGACGCTACTGCTGCTTCCATACTTAGAACACCGTACGAAGAAGAAGGATTGTGGCGGTGGTGGATGTTTCTGGGACCACGCCCAGTTACTGAAGCTTTCCTTTCTTCTTAGTGTTACAGCAGCAGCAGCTGCTCTGCCACAGCTTCTTCTTGAAACACCACCTACTCCCCCTACTCTTAACCCCCATGAATATGAATACCACAATTTCCATCCTGTCTGTGCCACAGCCATTATCATCTGTCTCTGAATTCTCTCTTCTCCCCTCGTTTCCAAAACCCCTACTGCCTATAGTATTGCCACCGCACCGCACCGCACCGACCTTGGGCCTTGCCCTTGCATACTTTTCAATCCTTGGGCCTTGCCTTCGATTTTCTTTTAATTTAAGGGAATTTATTTACACCCACATTTTAGTATAACTTTACATTTACCCTTAAATGCATTTATCATTTAACTTTACATTTTGCCCCTCACTTTTAAGTTCGCTCAACTAAAACCATTTATCCAAAATATTTAGGTTCACCCGTTTCCCTTAGCTGATCATGAACTAGATCTCAGCTAGATTGGTCTTTAATTGTGGGTAAATTGATTTCTAACTATTTGTTGAAATGTTTAAAAATTAAGTATGATGCTCCCTAATATTGTCAAATAAGGATGATGAATTTATTTGGGGCCTTCTCTAAACCTCACACCAACCTCCAACCCACCTTCACCACATCTTCGTTGTAGATCTGACGTCAGCCACCATTTATCCTCCAAAGGGTGCATTTGT
The DNA here is from genome assembly GCA_036320875.1 of Cotoneaster glaucophyllus. Taxonomy (NCBI): domain Eukaryota; kingdom Viridiplantae; phylum Streptophyta; class Magnoliopsida; order Rosales; family Rosaceae; genus Cotoneaster; species Cotoneaster glaucophyllus. The sequence goes on along the minus strand of CM070068.1, from coordinate 26,488,686 downwards.
TTGCTATCATTAACTTTAACCAGATTGCATTGAATTTCATATTAGTGTAGACTAGTATTTGTTACAGACATGACTAAGTTTAATAGGACAAAGGAGGACTTGCCTCAACTAAATCCATCACTAGGACATCTTTGCAAGACCCCTCAAAAAGCATCGAACTGGTACGCCCGTCTGCTTTGCTTCGTCTAGGACCAGTTCGCATGTCTTCACCTTGAAGGAATACTAGAGGTCAAGAATGCTGGAGATTTCACATCAGATCATTTCTTCATCCATCGAACAGCCGAATGAGCACCGTTGCGACGATACAATGGCTGAGGGGAAGTCGTAACGTCAAAAGCATTATGATCAAAACAGGATTTAAATATTCAAAATTATGTTGGAATCAACAAAATTGAGGATTCTCGATTATGCGTTTTGCAGGAAAGATCTAGCAAAAAATCGGAGAAAAAGAGGGAGATGGGAGGGAGAGAGTCGAACAGAGAAATAGAGGAATAAACAATTTGCTACCCTTTTAAAATGAGTAATGCTAGAGAGACAAAATTTTGTAAACTAAATGATTAAAAAGTGTATGATTTCATATTTACTCAAGTGTTGATAAACATGCTCATTTTTTATTGGTGACACATCATTTGGTTTGCTAATTTTGTCTATAAATTTAGTCTCTCATTACTTCATATGAGATAAAGAAATTGGAAGAGAGGTGCTCCGAGAGAGTGGAAGAGTTCTTTAGAAAAAATAAAAAATATAATATAATATCAATAATAAAATATTAATTTATGGATTAAACATTTTATATAATATTATAGTTTGTTAATCTGATCTTGTACCCACCGTTTCACCAAGTCAATATAACTTTGTCTATTCTAAACATAACTAACTGAGTCTCTGAAATTAGTCTAATCCGCAATCAGTGGCGAAGCTACATAGGGGCGAGGAGTGGCGTCCGCCACTCCCCTCGCCGGAAATCAAGCCCAGGAGCGTGGTTCCGCCCCTCTGGTCCCATCGGAAGTGATGGAATTCGTCTGTGTTTGCTGGGTTTGTTGCTGCAGTGCAGCTTGCTGCTCGCAAGCTGGTATATGGGTGGGATTTCAAACGGAAAATTAAACTGAATTTGAAAAAAATCCAGATTGAATGAGGGTTGGATGGATTGAATTTGGATGGTATAGGCTTCTCGGTGGTGGCGCTGGTGGGAGAGAATAATGGCTTGGGAATTGGGATAATGGGATGAAGGCTGGTAGTATTTCAGTGAGGGAGAAGACCTGTTTGGATAGCATGATTGCATATGTTTGGAAAACAGGATAAAGGCTGACCGGTATGTTTGGTTCTTAACATAGCGAAAGTGTAACAAAGAAATAAAGGGACAGATATGCTAATTTTATTGGCTCATATCATTTGGTTAGTAAATTGGGTATTTCCCATTAAGTACTCAAGTATTATCCTTTCTCTCCTATTTATTTTTTCGCTTCTGATCCTACCTTTTTTTGTGGTTTGTTAATCCATTTCCCATTTCTCTCTTTTATTTATTTATTTATTATTCTTGTATGTATTTTTTCCCTCTTTTTAAGACCCCCAATTTATTTATCTTAAACTTTCACATTATCTATAAATATTGTATTAATTTTTAAAAAATAATGTAAATATTGTTTAATGCTTATTTTACGATAAAAGAAATTCATTTAAATCCATCTACGCTCCTGCCTAAATCTCGCCTAGGCGCCTAACTGTTAGGCTCCAGTCCGCTGCCTAACTAGCGCCTAACGTTTTTTAGAATCTAACTAATTTAAGCTTGTTACATGGCTTTGATATTACCGCTTACATCCGCTTTGGTGAAAAGACTATTTTCTGTTTTGAATATTGACTCAAAACTTTGCACTTTTCAATGTGAAAGCAACTGCTTCAATTAAACCTTACACTCTTTTGAATTTCGCCCCTCCCCTCGGCAAATTCTGGCTTCGCCACTGTCCGCAATAGTCTGGTGCACAGATGAATCACAAATGGCTTCTCTTAACATAATCTTAGCCCATTGAATGAAAAAAAAAAATAAATAAATAAATGTAACTCATAACGTCGCTTCACGCGCAAACTTCTCTTTCACTATTCGGTCCCACATGCCCAACTTTCTTCGACTCTTCTTTTTCACCCAATGCTACATCAAGCTTGACCAACCAAAAATCCAAAGCAGCTTTATACAAATCTCTAGTCGTTACTCGTTAGCCGGGAATAGAGTAAAGGTCTAGGCCTATGCGGTTTTTTATTTTAATTAAATCTATTATATAATATAGTAAGTGTTCATTTATACTTAAAAAAATTTACACTATATTTGGATGAGAAAAATAAACTTGAAATTTGGATAAAAATCAGAATTTGTAAATTGACATGCTTCAATTCTATTGGATTCATAAACATAGCAATTTAGAATTTATGTGTGGAAAAAAACTTGGAATTTAGAACCTCCAATTTGGGCTCTATCCATTTTTTTAAAGGAAAATTAACGAAAAGTCCAAAAAAATTATCTTTTAATGAAAAGTTTTTTTTAAATGTATAGTGAATAGTACCAGTTAAAGGTAAAAATGTGATTTTTCGTTAAAAGTTAACAGTACCGGGAGTGTTTTGTTAAAATTCTTTTTTTTTAAATGTCTAGAGACTAATTGTAGCAGGGACTAACTGACTACTACCTAAATCACCTTTTAGAACATTGAGAAAAAAACATGTGAAAATGGGGTATGAGATTTCAAAACGACATTCAACAACAACTGTTAAGAAGCTTCTACAAGTTTTCGGGCAAAAATAGTGAATGCCTTTTGGGCAAGTGCTGATTTGGCCAATCAAGTGTTCATGTGAGAACCACCAAATGGTTCATTGAAAGTTGGTAATTGGCAGTACAAAACCAAATGAGAAGTTTGACAAAAACAAAACCAAATGAGAAATTTCTAATTCGATCAATTAAAACTGAATCTCACTTAAAATAACATTTATAGCTTTGAATCTTAATTAGATATTTTTTTTTTGCTTTCTCCTCCCGATCTAATCTATTTTGTGATAAATGTAATTTGTGTGAATCAAAATAAACATTTTTAGAGTTAGGTTATAGAGATGATAGTTCCGTGGTTCATTTCAAGTGGTATTGTGAAAGGGATATAATTTTTATCTACTGATTCCCTTGTGATTTAAAATAATGTGCCAATGCGTATGAGCTTTCGGAAACTTGAAGATTTATGATGCCCTTCTTGCAAAATAATGCTACACACTTTAGATACAAATGCTTTTGGGGTTAAAGTGTTGAAAGGCAAGTATTTACCACATGGTGATTAACTTGCAACATCTAGAGGCTACATGTAACATGCCTTCTTTGCTGTAAACAAGTCTATTGCACGAAAGAAAAACATTTGTCGAAGGATCAAAATGACAGATTGGTGATGATAGAAGCGTGAATCTGGCTCCCAGCCCTCAACAGCACATGCCTTAAACCTACAGTTGTGATACCAAGACCTGCTCCAACAGAAACAGCAATGAAACGAAGTCTGTAAGAGTAGAGAATATGAGTGAAAATCATTTTTATTGTTAAAAGATTTAAAATTATTACGAAGAAAAATAAATTTATCCATGACGGTAGGAAAAATAAAAAATATAGAAATTGAGTGGACCATTTTCTTGATAATCTCACTTTACTTCTTGAAATTCAAATTGTCACTTTGCACTTTCAAACTCAATTTCGCTTCAATTTGACATTTTTCATCCAATCCGTCACTTAGAATATTTAAGTGAGTCTCTACCTAAATATGACGTTTGCCTTTCTCTCCATCTCATTATGATGGTTGAGGTCTCTCCTTCTCTCCATCTTGAATATCGACATGAAGAAAACTGAGGTAGAAGGAGACTAAAAGTGATACATTTTTCAGACTCTAAAATTAAGTGACATAGCAATGATGTGGCAACCATATCCTTACTCATGCCATGCCAAATTTAAATAGACTTATTGATAGACTTGACGGAAAATGAAAATTGAATTTAAGGAGTAAAGTAAGATTAAGTTGGAGTTTTACATGGTGCATGCTAAAAAATAAGTCTAATTTTATTTCCTTTGCTGGGTTGTCTCACAAAAGATGAAACTTTGCTTCCTGTTAAATTGGAAATATTTTTAAGTGTGATTAGAACACGAACATTCTATACAAGTAAAAAATATTCGAAAAAAAAAATTCATAACTCTAATAACATGGCGTAGTTGCGTTCACAATGTAAAATCTCTAGTCAAGTTGATATTCTCAGTCCGCAAATAGGGTTTAGGTATTTTCCCCTCTCTGTCACTTCAGCTCCCCGATAATTGTTTGTCTTGTTTAATTGTAAACGCCCACCCCCGGTTCCTTCCTTGTGCTCCTCCCTAAAATCTCGTACGTCTGAATCGTACCATCAGCATCACCAGCATCAGCATCAGCATCTAGAGCTTTAGGGCTTTAACTGTATATTCAACAGATCAGTTTTGCAGTAGGCTTGTCGGTACAGGTAAATTCTGCCCATCCCTCCTCATTCATCTGCTTATTAACCGTGCAATTTGATTAAGAAGAAGAAGAAGAAGAATCGTGATGTTTGGAAATTGAATTTTATATTTGTTTTCTGTTTACGTTTACAGGTGATTGGAGATGGCTGAGGTAATTTTGAATGAAAACATCCCTTCTTGTGAAGAAGAAAACGAGACTTTGGAGCCTACAAACAAGGAGGCCGCTCAACAATCTCCAACTTTGCATCTTGTAGATGAAGATGACGACAAAGGTTTATAAATCTTCTCCTTAACATTTAATCATTCAAAACTTTTATTAGCATTAATTAGCTTCTTCATCTCTGAGGAAAACATCATCATGACTCTATTAAGGAATGAATCAAGCTACAAACATGAATGCCTTCATGCTTAATCGTGTTTATATGTATTCACCCACTCAAAAGAAAATCCTTAAATTTCTTTAATCGCGTTAATGTTTGGAATTTATCATGAAAGGGAATGCCTTTATGCTTCTACCCAATTATAATACTTATCTTTTTCAAAGAGAAACAAAAAATTATAATACTCAATTAATCATCACTTCTACGATTTCTTCAGAACTTCTGTATCTAAGAGTCTAAGTGGTGCTATAATCCTCCATGCAGGTTAAGCATTCCGTTGTGGTGTGACTATCGTATGAGAGCCCACCATTTAGTTAACCATAGACATATTTTAGTTGATGGTCCAATAGTAGATATAACAAGTTATTGCTGTAAACCCCGAGATTGATATAGTGGGGCATTTTAATGTCTTATACTTCCAATTTGTTCGTGTGTTTTTCTTCTAATGTATCAAGTTTTGCATCTCACCTCTCTCTCTCTCTCTGCCTTTCTCCTTTAGCAGACATTTCAAAGAAAAAAAAGAAGAAAAGTAAGAGCAAGTAAGGAAATTTTTTGTGGTGTTACAAACAAAGGTTTTTTTTGTTTGAACATTAAAATTGAATTTTTGTTGAATTTCTTTCCTTATCTGCAGGAAAAAGAAAGCACAACATGAGCAGACTAATCCACAATCTATGCAAGGGCAGACTGATCCACCATCTATTCCTCTTGTTGACCTGTTCCCATCTGGGGAGTTTCCCGAGGGTGAAATTCAACAGTACAAAGACGAGTGAGTGTATTTGATTATTCTTGTAATTTACAGCACTTCTTTTAATGGTGTTTGGAACTTTGTAATTCTCCACTAGTTCAAGAGGCAATTCTGCTCATGGGCCAAAGTGTAACCCATATTTCTCTAGTACCAGAATTGAAAAGGGCCTGTTGTTTTGTGGGGAAAACTAGGAATTTTTATGGCAACAGTTGATTCCAGCTGAAGGTAATGGAGGAAATAAAAAAAGAGAAGAACGAGGAGATTTATTTTTTATTTTTTATTTTGGGGGGGGGGGGGGGGGGGGGGGGGGACGTAGGAGCCAAGAGTAGTAAAGGAAATAGAGGAATTGAAGAATAATTGAAGTCTGATGTCAATTGCAAGAGGACAGGTGTTGGCAGAGCAGGGGTAGAACAAGTCAATAACTAGGATAAGTAGTTTGGAATGTACTTGGGAAGTGAGAGGTAAAGAAGTGTTAGTTATGAGGTTTAAGTGAAACCAGTGCTCGGAGATTTATCGTTTCATGTTACTTTACTAGATTGGAAAACTGCTTTTAGGCATGATTGGGCTGATCTATTTACAAGTGTTTCTAGAAGTGTAATCATGTTTTTTATTGCAGGATAATGTTCCTGGGATGTTATTTGTATCAGGGGGGAAGGCAGATGTCTTGTCCAGTATTTGTTTCTAATATATAAATATTGAAAGTTAAGACCTGTGATTCTCCAACAGTGCATAATGTGTGAAAGAGGAAGTGACAATGGGGATTATCTGTTTCTGCACTGCTCTATAGTTTTAAGATTGTAATTCAGACTGTTCTTAGAGAAGTTGATTTGAGTTGGGTGATTGCAGCTGCATGTTGCTCTCTTTTCTGTGAGATGTATTAGGCATTGGCAACACTAAGAAGCCAAATCTTCTGATTGTTGTGTTGTGTAATCACTATGTTTTGGTTAACCTGGATGGAGAGGAATTTTGTGAATCATAGTCGTGGAGGAGGTGTTATGGGATAAAATAAGATTCGGTTCAATGTCTCCGGGATATTTTGTTCTGCAACTTTGGGGAGTTAGAATGCAGCTTTCCTGGAAAAATTGAAAGGGTTTTGTTGGATAGCTTTTATTTATTTATTTTGTCGTGCTTCTGCAGTGTTCTAGTCCACAGTAGCTGTACTTTAGTATCAGGGGGGCTGAAATATTTACTGAACTTCTGTTATTCATGAAAAATATTTCATAGATTTTTCATGTATAACAGCCAGCTGAAATAATCTTAGTTTTCTTTGAGCATAAGTAAAAGTTATAATATTACATGCCAATTGAAATACAATTGCTTATGAAGCTTTTCAATTTATAGATCAGGAATTTTGGGTTAATATACGTGCAGTGAAACTCAGTAATATGCTTAGAATGCATGACCAAGAGCATTTTACCCTTGGTAATGGAAAACAACCATCAATGGAATATGCTCTCAGTGTAACCATCTTATTGGTTAAAGTCAGCCCAAGTTTGATTTGCATGATACTGGATCTGTGCGGCTATTTGTATATCATTTGTGTGTATATTTCTTCAAGATAGAAGTTAACTTTGGTATTGTGTTTTTCAGTAACCTTTGGAGGACTACCTCTGAAGAGAAGAGGGAGCTGGAGCGCCTTGAAAAACCAATGTATAATTCTGTTCGTCGAGCGGCAGAAGTTCATCGCCAGGTGCAGTTTTATCATGCGAATGTATTCTGCTTAAATTAGCATAAAAGGAATGAGAGGAAATCATCCTGTGGCTTTGTTTATTTGTAATTAGGTTCGGAAATACATCAAAGGCATCTTAAGGCCTGGAATGTTGATGACTGATTTGTGTGAGACTCTGGAGAACACAGTCAGGAAGTTAATATCCGAGAATGGTCTGGATGCAGGCATTGCTTTCCCGACAGGATGCTCTTTGAATTGGTAGACTTTTTAAAATTCGTCAGCTTCGAATTTAATTTCTTCTATTTTTTACCACATAATTCTGTTTGTTTTCATTCCTGTTCTTACTGTTAGGGTTGCTGCCCATTGGACCCCAAATACAGGGGACAAGACTGTGCTTCAGTATGATGATGTAATGAAGCTGGATTTTGGAACTCATGTTGACGGTAATTCATCCTTCTTGTGTTTTAAAGCCTGTTGGGAAGTCAGCTTTTGGTGAACTCTAGTATGCTTGGCCAATTTTATAGTGCATGAGTTATTGTTGACTTTACAGGAAACATAGTTGACTGCGCTTTTACAGTAGCATTCAATCCTATGTTTGATCCACTCCTTGAAGCCTCACGTGAAGCAACAAATACGGGTATCAAGGTAAGAATTAATGCGTTGAATACACTTTTTTTTTCTTATAGTTTAGGCAAGTGTCAATTGAACCCATCTACTTAAAAATTGAAAAAGACCCTAAATCTTTACAATTGTGGGTTGATTCATTATTGCTAGCAATTGTTTTGTTGCGACTAGAGTAGTATAAAGTAAGACTGATAATATCCTTACGTGAAAGACAATTAAGGAATCATTCATCACAATGTCATCGCTCTTTATACTAATTGAGGTGAAATATGCAAGCAATTGCCGCTACATTATCTAAGAGACAAGCCAAACATGTAAAAACCGGGTTTTTTTTTTCTTCTATAGTGCTCCAAGACCGTGTAGAATATCACTAGAGGTGAAATTAAACTTTGTTTACTCTTCTCTCAAGGGAAGCTATTTAAAGTGTACAATAATACATGAGAAGAAAGAAGTAACTACATTGACCATAAAAGTTAGCTCCTAATCGTACACCTTACAAGTGAGCTAATTATACAATTCAACAAAGGCCTGATATTATGAGGGTAAGACAGTGAAATGAACTTGTAGCATTTGATGCCCTTGTCTACTTCGAGTGCTTCCAACTTTTAAGGGTATGTTTGGGTTGAGGGACTTCCAAATTCCACGACATTTAGACAAAATGAAGAAGAAATGAATCACAAAAAGTTAGAAGGAAGTAGAAAAATGCACCACATGAACTTTACAACGGTGTGTACTAGTCATTTGAAAATCCGTCTCACATACCTTGTAATACTCATGAGGTACACTTTCTAATTCCTCCTGTCTAACTTTTTGTTATCCGTCTTCTTCTTCATTTTGCCTAAATGCCTTGGATTTTCGAAGTTCCTCGCGCAAACATACCCTTAAACTAAAAGCATTGATTGTGTTTGATCACTTTCGTTTCTTTGTAGAAAGTTTCCTGTCATCCAATGCATATCAAACTAGTTTCAACTGATTTCAAATAATTCTGGTACTCTGCTGGGATGTATAACTTGTAGTTGTTTATCATTACAAGCTGACTGGATAATTTTTCTCTGAAACTTGAATTTAGTGCTTCAATCAAAGGTTAATTACTCTGTAATATGTTGGCTTTATAATTGTTTAGGAGTCTGGAATTGATGTGCGTCTTTGTGATGTTGGTGCTGCAATACAAGAAGTCATGGAATCATATGAGGTTGAAATAAATGGAAAGGTTTATCAAGGTATTTTTCCATGTGATGTGATTATCTTTTACACTCGTAACAAAGTACAAGGTACGCGGTTGTTTGAAAAGGTGCGGCCTTCACCAGCAACACATGTTGTGAATAAAATTATTGGCAACATTTACTTGAGTCTCACTAATTCTAAACAAGTAAAACTTATGTTTTGTGGTGAGGGAAGTATCGTTGTCTCTAACTAGTGAACAGTCTTTCTTTCTCAAGATCAATATCTGAAATGCTCAGTGTAAAATTATTTTACGAAGCTACTTTCTACTATTAATTTCAAGAAAAGTTGGTTAGGTATGCTTAGCCCTATCACCAGCAGGTTTCTTGGGGTAGACCATACCGTTGCACCAAGGCACAACTTTGGTGTTGGGATTTATTGGCACATAATGGGATTCATAAATAACAAGCCACAATGGAAGTGAATAAATAGATTAGGAGGAAAGGTTGTGCGCAGTGCACACAATATTTACATGGTTAGGAAACTTGTGGTAGATTACTACTCTTAAGGGGCACATGGAAACACCCAACTTTTTGAGAAATATCCTACCTATGCGCATGGAACAGAAATTTGTTCTTCACTATGAGAGTAGATGGTACAACACATACTTGAGCCAAATCAACCACTGGTATATGAAAATACTCTCTTGCCTAAGTGGAGGAGGGAGGGTTTGAACCCGGGACGCAGTGGGTTGAAGAGGAAGGCCTTAATAACCAGGGGAGTAAAACAAACACACAATTTCTCACTTTTTTTCTTTTCTGTTCATTGTTGTATTTGCTCAACAAGCAACGAGTAATGGGTTTGCCAATTGTAATACAAACAACTCTTATACTTTTTATGACGTCTGTATGATAATTCTGTACATGTGAGGTAGACTTTGTCTGATGTTGACAGTTAAAAGTATTCGAAACTTGAATGGACATAGCATTGGACGTTATCAAATCCATGCTGGAAAATCTGTTCCTATTGTTAAAGGCGGGGAGCAGACGAAAATGGAAGAGGGTGAATTTTTTGCAATTGAAACTTTTGCATCAACTGGTATAACAAATTTTTTGTATTTGGCAGCAATTTGATGTGAAATAGATAGTAGTCCACATGCTATTTACTGTGCTAATCATCCCACTTTCTACGACTTATATCTAGGGAAAGGGTATGTCAGAGAAGATCTAGAGTGCAGCCATTACATGAAAAATTTTGAAGCTGGCCACATCCCACTGAGGTTGCCCAGGGCAAAGCAATTGCTAGCAACAATTAACAAGAACTTCTCCACATTGGCCTTCTGCAGGCGGTACTTAGACCGCCTTGGAGAGACTAAGTATCTTATGGCACTAAAGAATCTGTGTGATGCCGGCATTGTGCAGGTAATTTTCATCAATCAACTTGCTCACCCAAATGTAGGTGTATTAACAGTCTTTACAGCTGTGCTTCTACACTAATTTTTCATCACTATCTGATATTGTGAAGCATGACTTAGTTGGATTTTATTATGCTGTGAAATAGTTTTCCTGTAAACTGAATTGCTCTCTGGTCGCAGTGGCCTTAGTTGCTGTCACACAAATAGAGTTTATTGTATTGTACTTGCATATGTTATGATTCCAGATCGATTCTAGACCGAAGCTGAAATTGCTGGTCTAGAATCAGGTGAATGGGTCCAATTTTAGATGGTTGCAAGTCTTTAAATTGACGTTCTAACATGCTTGAGGAAAGGGGATTTTATTTTGTAGTTTACCTAATTGAGTGTCTCTGGAAATATCTTCAAGTCATTTTTGGATGAAAATAAAGAATCGAGGGTAAAAAAAAAATAAACCTACTTGAAATATGTGATTCTTGTGTATCTGGGTTGCTCTTCCTTGCTCTGTAAATTAAATTTGCTAACTATCCAACCACCGCCAAAATCAGAGTCTGACATGTGCATGATTTTTTAAATGAGTAATTTATGTAGATTTGACAGTTTGTAATTTCCGAGGAACATCTCAATATATCACAATGTAGCTTTTATATGTTGTGTTTGGCCATAAGGCTTCTTGCAATTGGTTTTGATGAAGAACCCTTGTTGATTTTTTTTTCTTTTTCTGGCAGCCCTATCCTCCTCTCTGTGATGTTAAGGGCAGCTATGTTTCTCAGTTTGAGCATACCATTTTACTCCGGCCAACCTGCAAAGAGGTCATATCCAGAGGTGACGACTACTGATATCGGTGCCGATAACTTTTCCATGAAAACCTGCATGGTGGTTATACCATGTTTTTTCTAGATTACAAACAGGAGTGCGTTTATTTCAGTTTTCCGCATTTAGCTTTGTCTCGCAATCGTTTTTAACTCTCAGTGAGGCTCTGTCATCATTTATGGTCTGCGTATGTGACTTGTTGAAATTTCTTTTCTTTTTTCTTTTTTAACTCAAATTTCGCTCCCTTATGAAACTCTATTTTTTTCTTTCACTTTGCCTGAATTCCATGGATTCCGTCGCACCCGTATTTATCCTCACGTATGAAAAACCAACTCAATTATCTACAACTTTCTTTATACCAGTTTTGTTTTTTATTGTTTTTAATCAAATATGCAGAATTAAATTCCCAGAAACAAGATTGCAAACATGAATGACCTTTTAAATGCTTTGCTGTTGTGTGATTATGCACTTCAATAATAACTATCATCGTATCCAATCATTATCAACTGCATCGATCATTTTACAAAAGAACAAACTTGTAATTAAATTTTTTATTAAAATGTGAGTGATGAGATAAGACAATGGAACGAAAATAATAACACTCATCTGAATATCAATGGCTGCTTTTATAACCTTCCTTTTGCACATAACTAGGTATTTGCCATCGCTTTGACAGCACTGTAAGCAATAAGTTTAGAAACTTTTTTAGGGCGGCAAAACCATTTGGTTTTCACATGTTAAGATATTGCTCCAGATTGTTCAATTGACTGAATCCCAAAGTTCTAAAAGGCGCTAGGTGCTAGTCAGGCGGCGAGATGAGACCTAGCACCTAGGCAGCTAGGCAGAGCCTAGGCGGACTATGCGAATTTAAGTAAATCTATTGTATTTCGTGTAAATAAATGTCTGTTTATACTTAAAATATACATAATTTCATCATAAATTAGAAAATAGAATAACATATATATTATGAAGTATTGGAATGTAATGAAAACATAGGGAGCAAACATATAATGTGTGTTTATCTAAATGAGTTGCAACCTAGACATGTGTCTAGGTGGGTCTGAGCGGGCTAGGCAGGTGCCTAAGCGGTCTAGGCGGGCGCCTCAGCAGGTTTAGGCGCCATTTCTTAATTTTCAAACGCCTAGGCATTAATCAGGACGGTGACCAGCTGCCTAGCGCCTAGGCGGCGCTAGGCGAAGATTTTTAGAACAGTGCTGAATCCACAACACATGAAAAGATTTCCGTTTGTTACTGTAGCATATTCATCCGAAACCATTATTTTTGATCCCGATGACTTGGTCAATCTCAAGAAGCCCGAAATCAGGTTAGTGATCCTCTATCATAATGGTGGAGAGGAGTGCTTTGCACCACGATGTGAATTCAAATTCCGTGGACTCTTTAATCTTATATCTATCTAACAAATCTGTCATTTGACAAAGAAAAAAAAAAGCCGAAATCAGCAATACAAAATAGGAATTTTAACGAAACACTCTTGCTACTGTTCACTTTTAACAAAAAATCACATTTTTACCTTTTATTGGTACTATTCACTACACCTTTATATACTTTTGGGGTGTGATATCCACACACCATATTTTACTTCTCACATACCTTTTTAATTTTCGATCATCTGATCGGATGAATTGAAGAAGATCAATGAACAGAAATTATCAAGGGATGTAAGAGAAGTAAAATGAAGTTTGTGGATAGCACACTCTATACTTTTTCATGGCAACCGCCTCAAATGAAATAAAGTTCCGTACCCTCCACTTCCAGTCAGAGAGAGAGAGAGAGAGAGAGAGAGAAACAGTGCCCGGAGGAAATCAGCTTTTGGCTTTGTTTATTTGTAATTTGGGTTTGGAAATACATGCATTAAAGGCATCTTAAGGCCTGGAATGCTTTGGACCAATTTTATAGTGCATGAGTTATTGTTGAATGCGGTTTTACAGTATCAGTATATCCTCCTATGTTTGGTCCACGGAGTCCTTGAAGAAGCTTCTCGTGAAGCAACAAACAAATACGGGCAGGCATCAAGGTATTGATTATTTATTTTATCACTTTGTTTTATCTGTAGATGTTGGTGCTGCAAAGCCTGCATTACAAGGTAGCTAGTCATGGGTTTATATGAGGTTGAAATAAATTGGAAGGTTTATCAACGTCGAAAGAGCATCCACAATAACAGGCTCTATATGAGGTTAGAAAAGTGGTGGATATCACTTAATTTAGAGCTCCGACGAATCTTTGAGGCTCTAAAAATGAATCTCTCTCAATAAGAGGTTGTATATCTTTCGGGCTCTATGTGGGATGTATATACTATTTATGTAATAATTTGATTACATGGTAAATTTATTTTTGTCTTAACTTTTTAACTTGATTTTTTGACGTGTTTATCTTAAATTTTAATTTATGAACTTTTTAATCTAAAAAAATTCAAATTCTGACAAAGTTAGATTCCATCACTTATGCAAGGTTCTTTTATCTCAACCTCATCCGTTAGTTTGTTTTTATGAAATCAAACAAGATAAGATTTCATTTCATAACAACCAATAGATTTAATTATTTTATCTCAATCTCATTAGTTGGTTTATTTCTCTGATTGACACATTCTCTGAAATCAAAGACGATTTTCATTTCATAACAACTATTGGATTGGATTATTTTATCACAATTTAATTATGTTATTTGTTTCGGTTTAGGTCTCTAAACTACCAAGTTAAATTTCATCACTTTTTTTTTATGAATTTTTCAATCTAGAAAATTAAACACAAAGCACAACATTTTTTTTTCTAATCAATAACACACAAAAAATAGTCCTTGTTTGAATATGTTTTGTTAATAAAAAAAAAGGGCTGAAAATAAACTCTTAAAATCCTAAACGGTTGAAAAATAAACCTTTAAAATCATGTTATAGAATTAAAAATGGGCCTCACTCATTTTTAAAATACAAAAAAAAAAAAAAAAAAAAAAAAAAAAAAAACCTATGACTGGGCCCTCGATTTGGTGTGGGTCTCCTACTCTTTTGGGCTAGATGAATCCTAATTTTTTGTTACCCAAAGATTGAAGTTGCTAACCCATGTGATGGATGTAGCTCAATCTTTCGGTTTATTAGAGATAAATTTTTTTCATTAGAGTTACAAATATGGTAACCTTAAAGAAGATAAAAGCTCTCGTCAGGAATGCTCTGGCAACTAACAAAGTACAAGCTAATAGCTATAAACTTGTATAAGGACTGACCTCTCTGCACACATAAATGTGGTGGTCAGTGAATTTAATCACCACACATCAAATTTGTATATGCTGTCTAAGTCCGTTAAACTCACGTGGCACACATGAAACTTATCCATATAATAGTTTTCTAAAAATGGTGGGGTTTAGCGGGCTTACTTTTTCCCAAACTGAAATTGCAAAAACAAGATTGAATTGAAAAAAGTGGTGAAGTGATTTTGAACAAAATTAGTGGAATCCGCAGATATTTTCTCAATTCTTTACTAGATTTAGGGACGTTGTCTTATAAGTTTAGAATTTAATGGAAATGGAGGAGAAAAATCGTGAAAAAAATAGTGTAGGGATCTCATATTTCTGGAGGCCGGAGCAGTTGTGGGAGAAATGGGGCTGGGGGAAAAGTTATGGCAATAACTCAGTTAGAGCATCTTAAAAAAAAATGACAAATCCTCTTCAAAAAAAAAAAAAATGACAAATATAATATGTTAAAAACGTTTATTGTGTGTTTTTGTCTCTCAATAAAATATAATAAGTCAAAATTTAACTGGACTATAAATATTTTTGTTTCTCTTTAAATTGTTAAAAACTAGTAGAGTTCCATGAAATATATTGTATGTTTTTTTTTGTCTCTATATATAAGGCTCTTAAAGAAAGAAAAAAAAATTGATCGAATTAGATAATAGTGGGCCAGGCCTAATGAGTATTAAGATGTTTAGTGGGCTCGATGTGTAGAACATGTGTGCTGGGTGGGCCTAAGAAGTAGACTATTTCATTCCAGAAAATTTCAAATTTCAAAGGCGCATTGAGAGTCGACCGTTGAGAGAGAGAGAGAGAGAGTTAAGTAAACAAGAAGAGGATTGGACTAGATCTGCTCAGAATTTACAAGGAAAGACAAAAGACACAAGTTAGTCAGTAGTACTAGTTCTGTGTTGGGAGAAGGAGCAACCGGCAAGACGATTAGCAACTAGTCCGGCCTAGTGTTGTTGGAAATGAACAGGAGACGCCATGGCTGGCAACGCCCTTTCCATCCTCTCCAGGTAACTCCGACTCACTTGGTTTCATTTCATATTTTGGTTTCATTTGGTATCTTTTCGAAACCAACTGTAAATGTGGGAATTGCAGATTGTTGGAATTGCAGTTTACAGTTTTCTTGTGGTGGTCTTCTACACATTCCTCGGACTTTTCCTCGGAAATAGAATCGCCGAAATCACGGTTACCACCGTCTTTTCCTTTCTGGTATTCTACTCTACTCTACTCTACTCTTCTCTTCTCTATCAATCGATATCAGCATGACATCTCATATCTGAGTGAATTAATTTTAATCTCGAAATTTGAAATATGAATTTCAGGCTGTTTCGGTCATGTTTCTCTTCATAAGGTGCACAGCCACTGACCCATCTGACAGAACCAGCCTTAAGAAGAAGAACAAGAAGAAACCTAAAGGTGGCAAAGGACTTCGGAAGCTCAACTACGGCTTCCTTCTCGGGCAGATTGTAGTCACCTTCTTTAGGAGGGTGGAGAGGAAGATCCTCAGGACTTTTATAAGGAGGAGGTATCTCGATCCATGGATGACCGCCGCTCAGTTGGATCCCTTGCTCCCGTTTCCCTTTGTCCTCATGAAGGAAGACGCTGTCTCTCCTGATTTAAGGGAGGACGACATCTCTTTCTGCGCACTCTGCGACTTTGAGGTAAACAACGCATTAATCCCTAACCCCTAATCCTATTCCGAGCTTAGATATCTCACTCTCATCACATAATTTGTATTTACCCAAGTAATTGTAATTCTGTTTGCAGGTGAAAAAACACAGTAAGCACTGCAGGACCTGCAACCGTTGCGTTGATGGATTCGACCACCACTGCAGGGTGAGAAATGTTGAATCTTGTCCTTGTTTTCTTCTCGTTCAATTTGGAAGATAAATAGCAAGTATTTTGTTTAAGATATGTCATTTCAGTTTGAAACTGAATTGTTTCTATCTTCCAGTGGTTAAACAACTGCATCGGGAAAAAGAACTACACCACGTTCATTCTCCTTATGATTTTCGTTTTGTTATTGGTAAGTTACAAGTTGAGATTTTAGTGACTTTGCTACACCTGGAAT
The DNA here is from genome assembly GCA_036320875.1 of Cotoneaster glaucophyllus. Lineage (NCBI taxonomy): Eukaryota > Viridiplantae > Streptophyta > Magnoliopsida > Rosales > Rosaceae > Cotoneaster > Cotoneaster glaucophyllus. The sequence continues at coordinate 26,472,068 of CM070068.1, read as the reverse complement.
CTGTCCCATGGTAACAATCTTACTGCTTCCGGTGACACAGCTAATCATAGAAGGAGCAACTGCAATTGCCATATTCGTCAGGTGCTTCTCAGATAAAAATGGAATAGAACAGGAACTGAAGAGGAAGCTCTACGTGGAATTCCCAAGAAGCGTTCTTGCTACAATATCGGTAATTAATGTCGTCTCAAATCTCCATCACAATCATCACTCAGTTACTTGTTCCAACTCCATACAAATCTTGCAGGTTTTGCTGACTTCAATGATAGCTTATGGCTCAGCAGCAATGGGACAGCTTTTTTTCTTTCATGTGGTTCTCATACGGAAGGTACTTGTCATTCTCAATTTCTCATATGCTATTGACCCAACATTCCTCATTATTTGCCAAATTCCAGTCTCACAGTAACAGTATATCCAATGCTCTATCTCACTGAAAATTTTGGCACAACAAATTCCTGCTGCAGGGAATGAGGACATATGACTATATCCTGGCAATGAAAGAGGAGAGCCAATCCATAGAAATGGATCCATTCGATGACGATTCAGATTTCTCCTCGGATGTGAGTAGTGAATTTGATTCACCTGAAAAACCCTCATTCATATCACGGTTTATATGCAGAGGGAGCGGTGCAACTCAGGTAAAGTCTATATCTTATACGGCATACATACAGCCTTCCCTAGTTTTGCTTCTTCAGATTTCAGAAGGCATACAAGTCTATTTGCCACATGACTTAGGGAATAAATTGCCATTTAAATTTTCAGAACAACCGAAGGTTGTCCATAAGAATTGATAGCGATCCTCAGCCCTTTACCTCAACTAAGAAACAAGGCTTCCGTGTCAGCATTGACCCCTGGAGACTGATCAAGCTGAGTAAAGAGAAAGCATTGATAGCAGCAGAGAAAGCCAGAGAACGGATTGTGAAACAGAAGCCGCCTACAGAAGAGGATTCATTGAAACCCCTACCGTTAGAGACCAAACGTGGACCACTGATGACGAGCACAGATAAAAGCACGGCCACTGCTGTAGGATCAGGCTTAACACCTCTTATATCCAAAGGGTGGATGCCTGGGTCACCCGGCGGAAAGTTTTCAAGCCCAAGAAGGCGGTTTTCTGGCTCGCCAACAACGTCATCTGGCATTGCGCCCTCACCAAAGCAAAAGTACCGAAACAATTTTGACTTGAAATTGACGGAGGTGTCGAGGGAGCTGGAGACCTACATATCAAGGCAGGTTTTGTGTTCTGTTATGAAGAAGGATGGGAGTGAGGCATCTCCGAGATAGGGAGGATTGTGCTTAATAGAAAATTGATTCTCAACCTTTGAGAAAGGTTCATTTACCACCTGTGTGTGTGTGTAATCTTGATATATTATGCGGTTTTTCTTGGTGACTAATGTATATGCACTCTTAAAATTATTATACCACCCATTGGATGTAATTCTTTTGAACTGTACTCGCCATTCAATGTACTTTTACTTTCATGAACTTCACTAAAATTTGGCTTCATTGCCGCGCTCTTGTTTTGTGTGCATGCAAAACAATTTTTCTGGAGCAACTGGCAATGACGTTATTTTTCATTTTATGCTAAGTTTTCATTGAAGTAAATAGAAAACAAACTTCATAAACATTGCTAGAAGACTCAGATGATGTGAGTTTTCTGACGGTTTAGATAGTAACGTAATACCACACTTGCAGACGATATGCACCCTCGACCTCCGAATTTCTGCAGTGTATTACTTGAAAACAAAGAGGAGAAATAGTAATCACTCAATTATTATTTGTTACCGCACACATATTTACAAGAAATAATAATCTCTTATTACCATCTCCCAAGGCACAAACAAATTGGCAACTCCACTTAACATCTAATGTCTAATGTCAGGCATTATTTTCTCCATCTGTGCAGTGGGATGAATGAACTGGGAAATGGAAAGAATCAAATTTGCAACATTCGCGGACATTCAAGAAGGTGACTTTCCTTAATCTACCAAGAAAGACGCCAAGCACCTCTGTTTTGATTACTTGAAGAAATCCACACGTCATCAGATAGAGAGTAACAAACCGAGTAATGCTCGGGAGATTCTCTGCTTGCGAGGCGTACAAGTTTCTGGAGAAACTGAGTCAGAATATCCTTGAATAGAAGAGCATTTCCATGGAGATTTTGAGGTCACGCTACGGGTTATATTGGATAAGCAAATGATGAGAAAAATTTCACCTTCTCAACCCTCTAGGAGGCCAGCAGTTTTGATACTCACTTCTATGATATCTTTAAAAGTAATTCGCTCTACAATGAGGGCATTTGGGTCGTAAAACTCATCTGGGCGCTCCTCATACTGACTGGTGAACCTTATAGCTATTCCTATACCATCCAAGGTCATGTTTGAATTTTTATACATGTATATTTCTCACATAACACACCTCCCGACATCTCACTTCCAATTGCAATTCCTGCGCTTGTTTCAGTTTTACCAGTAATTCTTAGAAGGATGATGTTTCTACTGGGACGACCATATAAAGTGCCATACTCATCCCACCCATTTTTTATGGAAACCAGATCATCACCAGTTGAGATGACAACCCCAGTTGAGTTTATCAACTTCAACAAATGGGGCCTCGTATAATTCAGGGTTTTATAATGGAACCAATCCCAACAGATGCTACCTTGGCTATCAATGGTGCTATTATCTCCTGGATGATGAGAGCAGCAACATCTACAAATCAAACAAAGTGTATATATACATATATATATAACAGAGCCGATTCCGCATCAAATATTACCAACCAGTTATGATAATGTCCGTCAAATTGCCTCCATAGATGAGACTTTGATGTCTTCCTCCTGTCAACTCCCTTCCTCGACCGTAGGATGGTAATGGTTCAACAATTGGCCAATCATCGGAGTTCTGGAACATTACAGAAGAAATTACTCAGTGTTATGAGCTAAAATATTATAAATGTGTCCACAAGGTCAAAACAGATAGCATAGCACTGCCCTATTGAACTTGGAGTTCAACTCTCATCTGGAAGAGATTGAACATTTATACTTTTGGGACTAGCACCAATAATCATCACAATAATTAAGCTATCCTGAATGCACAATAAACTTGGCAATTTCTCACAAACAACATTTCAGAATTCTGGCAATAAGCTTAGTGTTGACACTAGTGACCTATAGGATTGTGAATGGCTTCTGTGTTGATGGTGACCCCATCTCCTACAGCTCCAAATTCTGCGATGGCGACACTGTGAGGTCGAATTGCTCCTGAGTTGGTCTGATTGCTGCAGTGTGGGCTGGCCTTGACAGACCATGGAGCAGCACTGCCGAGCAATCCAAGTAGCAGAAGCACATTCACCACCTGAACAAACGTGCACATGACGTTGGTCCGTGGATACCATACCACACCATGATTGTAGCTGCTGCTTTTTCTTTTGTTCTCCATTTAATCTGTCAATATTTATTGACAACAACGAATACTAATTATTTACAAGCCCAAAAACATGCTCCCCCTTCCATTCCTTCCCGTTTCTTTCCCACTTTGCCTTTCTCACACTCTTACTTCCTCCAAATTTCAAGTTTCATGTCACTCCTCCCTTTTTCCTATCTACTTAATTGCATTAGTTTTGGGTTTCTCCCTTTGTTCTAAGAGCCCTTGACCCTCAAAAAGTTGCCATCCAGAAACAAAAACATCCATGCTTCCAAGTCTGCCCTTTTCCCTCAAGACCAAGAATACGTGCGTCTTTTCTCCTCTGGGTATTTGATACTTTCTGAGTTATAATTAATTGTCTTTGTCGACAAATACATTGTTAAGAAGTTGCTAATCTCTGTTAAATATGTAGTTTCTATGAAGGGGAACGTCTCAATCGTCTTCTCCAACAAAATGGGAGGTCAATAGATTTTAACTTAAGCGAGACTTGTTATCCAACAACGACAGTATTAGTCTAATGGTTTTTACTTTATAATACAGAAAAATAGAGTCAGCAAGACTTGTGGATGGCAAGTCCTTACCAGAAAAGATATGGTTCAAGGTTTGTGCACTTGGATCCAATTCATCATGTATTTTGTTTGATAACATGTTTGTTTTTTAATCCAACGGGAAAGGGGATTCCAAGTTGGGACCTCTTCACAAACACACTGCAACAAGTGTGATGAATAACTGTATTGTGTTTGTAGCAGCAATTTGCAATAGGGGTGAATGACGTGACTCGCGTGCTTGAACGCATGGCATCAACAGCAAGAGCAAGCATCTTAGCAGGTAAAGCAGCAGCAGCATGCATTCAGTTTCAGGCTGTTGTGATCACATCCGATTGCAACCCATGATGGCTGTCAAAGCACCTGCCAAGCTTGGCTCTTTCAGGGAAAGTGCCTGTCATCTTTCTCAAAGATAACAAGGGAGCTTTTCTAAGATTGGGCCAACTTCTCAAACTCAAAACAGCCATTGCCATTGGTGTTAAGGTAACTAGCTGTTGAAAAGCATTGAGTGCTCCAACTTTAGCCATTTCCTTTGAGTCGTTCGTTCTTCTGTTTTGCAGGCTAAAGGAAATGCCGTCAATCTACTTGTTGAGGAGATTCTTAGCGGCAATATAATGCAACTCGGTGTCGGAACTAATGGCCTCAACTCTTCTCAAATGCTTACCACAACACAAGGAGAAGTTCAGAGATGAGCCTCCTATGTATGTAGATGTTGAAGACAACAGTTGTAGGTGCTGTTTCTGTTTCAGTTTCAGTCTGCCTGACTATGCAGCTAACTTCTTATGATCAAGCCAATGAATGGAACAGAGATACAGTAATCTTGCAATTTCTATCATTATGATCATCGTAGTGTTACAACAAATTTCCCAATTTTTCGGTCCTATTTTCCGTAATGCGGTAGATTGAACACCCTCCGCCTTTTCCTATTCTTAAGAAACAAGTTTGGAGATTTAACACCTCTTCGTCCAAAATTTTACATTACAACCAATTGTACAGTAATATATACCAATCAATACAATGGAATGAAGCTTCCATTTTCTCGGCATCTTCCTTTTCATCTTCTCCAGGGATAACCGTGTAGGTCCATGTAGATGTTAAGCACTAGATTGGGGGGTCGCAGCGGCTGAAGGATCGACAGAGCTCAATGGATCAGGGTTATTATTACTCCTACCATTTGTGACAACTGAATTGTTATTCTCTCTTTGGTCTCCATCCTTCTTTACCATCACCGGTTGAAACTGCCATATAATAAAATAAAATAAACAAAATTAGCATTGGAAAGCTTGATATATTTTACCCACATGTTTCTGATGAAAAAGTTTTCTAAGTTTTAATTTGATACACACCTGGTATATGGAATATATAACATTTCTTCTTATCTGTGCCATCATCTCTAAGAAAAGATTATAGCCTTCTAGCTTGTATTCAATAAGTGGATCCCGTTGTGCATATCCACGTAAACCAACAGCCTGTTGAACAAACTTAAGTGCTTGTAAGTGCTCCTTCCACAGGCGATCAATATTGCTCAAAACTAAGAACCTTTCAGCATCCTTCATCAAGCCTGGTGCTTTGCTCTCAATAATATCCTGATACGTGTGGTTCAACAACATTGATAATCAGTATTATATGCCTTCCAGAAAATTGATAGCAAGCCTAATTTGCAAACCCAAGTTATTCATAACAAAATATCACTTGCAAGACTTGGTCTGTCGATATACAGATTTAACATTATATTCAGAAAAGGTCACAGCAGTAGCATTTGTCAGTAGTAAGTCGTGATTACCTTAGCGAGTATTACACAAAGAACATGCACAAATATTTGTCTGAGTATATACTATTCATTCATGGTGGCCACATTTTAGCAGAATTTATAATCAAAATAAGCAGAAGTTTGCCCCTCTAATTATAACTAAGCATCCCTTTATGGGTGAGATCTTAATATTCTCAATAATCAAGAAATTCTTCTTACGAAAACTTCTTATACTGACCCTTTTCTGCAAATATGCTTCACGACCACGAAGATGAAGGTACTCCTGTAAATCCTCATAACTTGAACAATTGCTCCCCAGCAAGTCTGGTGTCAAATCATTCAATAGGTAGCAATATCTAAAGCCAAAGAAATATTTCCATTAAAGGTCTTAAGTGCCAAAATCAAACAACTAGATCACACCATAGAATTGACATAAACAGCTAAATTTACAAGCATAGAGTAACCCTTTCTGCAGATATTCATAACAAAAAGCTTGCAGTTGCAGCAATCAATAGTTAGTATAAGTATTGGGGTTTCCAATAGAGTTTAAAACTCAGCTTCCAGTAACTAAATGGCAGGATTAGAAAGAAATGATGTGCCATCATTCATCTGACACTTTTTTTACACAGCTTTTGCACAAGCACAGAGAATGGAAGACACCACTTACTGTTGAAGTTTCTTGATGAGCTTCTCCAGATCCCAACTTTCTTTTGAAGCATCTGACCCAATATTTGCCTATTCACCATACAAAATTTGATTTCTCAGACCCAAGAATCAGATACAGATTGACTATGCAAGACAGCTAAGGGAAAAAATTATCAAAAAGAATATTGTTTAGCATGCGTACCTCCAAGATATCATCCATTGTTAGTTCAGCATATTCAATAATAAGTGATTGGAGATTGTCAGATTCAAGGGCTCGTCTTCTTTCCGTATAGACACGGTCTCTTTGGCTGTTTAACACTTCATCAAACTCAAATAATTGCTTTCGGATATCAAAGAAATAATTTTCCACTTTCCGTTGAGCTTCATCTAGTGCTTTGGTTAGCATCTTGGACTCAATTGGCAGGTCCTCAACTCTGAAAGCTTTCATTAAACCCTACATACAAGTTGCAATGCCAATCATTCTTTAGAAGGCCTACAGCAGCATTAGCAATTAAAGACCCAGGATCAAAGCTTAAACCTGAATACGGTCTCCACCAAATATACGAAAGATGTTGTCTTCAAGACTTAAGAAGAACCGAGAACTTCCAGGATCCCCCTGCCTTCCAGTTCGACCACGAAGCTATACAGATACAAATTACTGAAATCAATTTCGAGACGTACTCTCTGGCAGGAAATCTCTCATGACCAATGTTGAGAAAATAAGGAAATTCAACTAAAAAGAGCTTTAGTTAATTGAAGACAATATAACTAATCTTTCCAAGACCTAAACCTGATTATCGATTCGACGAGATTCATGGCGTTCAGTCCCCACGACATGAAGTCCACCAGATGACACAACCTGCCAGAGATTACAAATATAAGATATCAGCACTAATACAGAAAGTTGAGGAAATTGTATTTTGTGGAACGAAGCTAACCTTCTTTCTTTCTTCCTCTGTGTAGACCTTATATTCTTTAACAATTTCTAGAAATGCACTCCGCAGTTTGGCTATGACTTGGTCCTCAGCAGGGCCCTAACAAATGTGAAGATTCAATAATCTATTATAAGGATAGGAAGTTCCAGCTAGGAATCAAAGATTCACCTTTTCACAAGAATAAGATAAACGCTCCTCTGCTTCAAGCTCATTTAATGACCTCTGACCCCACGTTTCAACAGCTAACTTTACAGCTTCCTCAGCCAACTTGGTCTTTTCGTCGGATAGTTTGCATGGAAATAGGTTTTCATTAACCTGAAAAAATCATTCTGAGTTTCAAGATAATAAATTCATTGAACAATGTGACTGTCATATCTAAACTATTGTACTTCAAGTGAAAATCAATTACAGACAACCATAAAGAAAAACACACCTTCCATGATTTCTTTGGGGGAAGTTTTTTCACTGACACATAACCACCTTCTGTTAGTTTAACAACTCTGCAAGAAAACGAAAGGCAGAATGAACTGTGTGCTTTAACCTTAGAGAACTTTTAGAAGAAAAAACGCAACATCCTGCGGAGTATTCGAAAATCAAATATTGTAATTGTCAAAATACAAGGCCCCATGAAACATTTCCATATAAAATCAATGGAAATCGTTCTTCCTTCGAAACAAGTTACTCTAAATACGTTTCCTAGGCATTAGTCGGTGGGCACTTGTGCTCTGTCATGTACTATATAAATTTCATTTAATGCAAGTATATTTTTTTTATAAAAATAAAATTAAAATAAAATCCGAATACTAAGTTAATGGAAGTGGAAATATGCTAACTACAAACGTCAAACACATAATATGAACTTCTTAGTATTATATAGCTCTGCAATCTGCATGCTAGGATAAAGAACTTGTAAGTCATATTTTTGTTAATTAGTCTGTTGTCCAAAACAAACACTGAGGTATAATTTTGGTGTTGAGTTGAGTAATGCTTCGCAGTGTCAATAGTTATGTTGATGACTACCATTAAGACTGATCATGGTCTAACACATTCCATTCACATTGAAGACAACTCAAGACCTGCATCTAGGAATGGAAAGTTGATTTAAAAACTCATATGTATCATTCTAGTTAGTTAAATCTCTCGGATTGCATACATTCATGTGTCAGTCATTATCAGTGTAGTAAAAAATGGGTCCAAATCCAGTAAGGGGAAAAATGATCAATATCAAGATAATGTTTGTTTATTGAATTATTAAGAGATGAAATCCTAGTAAATGTTTTCTGTTACTTATTAAGAGCTCAACTCAACTCATTTGATTTCAAAAAGTAAGCTTTGCTTGGTTACTATAAAACAACTTTATGAATTGAACCTGGCAATCAAATTTCAAGACATTCGATTTGATTTTCTAGGTATTTTTGTTGAACAACAAAAATGGGAGGTTATTTTATCATTCACATTGTAAGCTTAAAAGTAAAAAAAAAATGATGCAAAGACAACTAAATCAATGTAAATATATTTTCAAATTCATTGTAAATAAGGTAGTGCTAAGGTAGAAGTAGTAGGGAGAATTGTGATTTGTTCTAGGTAAGTATGAGCAATAAGATTCTGAGATAACATATTCAACCCCTCTAGATTATTCTATCCATCTTAAGGTTCCCTATGTAGTATCGTAGTAGACTATAATTCCTAACAATCTTCTATACGGTATTGGTGTCTGATAAACATTAAGTCCAAGTTCCGAAAATGTTAACCACTAGGAAAGCAAGCTTGAAGCTCAGACAATACCTTGGCATAAGCATCTCACGTAGCTTCAGCCTTGCCATAAATTCAGCATTCCCACCAAGGATAATGTCAGTTCCTCGACCTGCCATATTGGTCGCAATAGTCACTGCCCCTAGACGACCACTTTGTGCTACAATTTCTGCTTCCCTCTCCACATTCTCTGGCTTTGCATTGAGAACCTTCCAGAAAATATAAAGATAATAAATTTCCTCTCAAAAAGCACATAGTATTCTACAGTTTCTAAATAACATCATCCAAATTTAAAATTAACAAAATAAAGTGAAGATTAAATTCGCACCCAGTTGGTCTTCAAATAATTTAATAGTACAAAATCCCCAAGTAATGATCTTAAATATTGACAGAGGAGACCGTACCTCATGGGGAATTCCAACTTCTTGCAATTGCTCAGACAATGAGTCACTCTGCTCAACACTAGTTGTACCAACAAGTACAGGACGACCTGTCTTGTTCATCCTAGAAATCTCAACTACAACAGCCCGCCATTTTCCTTTAGTTGCCCTGAAAACTACATCAGATTCATCCTGTGAAGGAGATTAAAGAGATGATAAGAAACTTGATTGTACTAATTATAGTAAAATAAAACCATCACACTCTTGTGCAAACTACCTATATTTTGTATACAGGACATCCAAATCTATTTACCGAACCACTTATAAAAGTATCTATAAAAGATAGAAATAGAATAATTATTAGCAGTACAATTTGTAAAGTTTAGTAGTATTTTATAATGGCAAGATAAAATAGTATAAAATACCTTTCTAATCATAGGCTTGTTTGTTGGAACAATTGTAACTTTAAGCTTGTATATACTTTCAAATTCTGTGCTTTCAGTTGCTGCAGTGCCAGTCATCCCACAAAGTTTTGGGAACTGTGATAGGTAAATAAATAAATAAGTTTAAGAAAATAAATTCCCATAAATATGACAGATATTGAGATGAGAGATAGAATGCTTCAACCTGGAGAAAGAAATTTTGGTAGCTAATTGAAGCCAGTGTCACAGTTTCATTTTGAATGGGCAGACCTTCTTTTGCTTCAACTGCTTGGTGAAGTCCATCACTCCAGCGCCTCCCCTAAATGACAAATAATAAGCCACTATAACCTGTCCCTTGAGATATTAAGAAATATAACCCTGACTTTTGCACCCATATTTCTCATATATCTAAATCTGTGATAGGAAAACACTTTCAACAGATTACCAACATGACTAAATTTCTCACACAAGATTGGAAATCAATCAGTTATAGGCTATGGCATCACCGCAAGATAGTTAATATTGCAAGGTTGGTGAGATAACTCTACATGAAAATGTTGTGTTTGATGGGATTGATGTAACATAAATATTACAAACTATTGCATTAGTAAATGTATGATACCACCTAGGTACCTAGGTACCTAGTTATTCCATGACCACAAAATACATGAGAAAACAAACTGCACTGCACAACACAAACAATAAGGCCTTTAACTAATTCAAGAACTAACACACTAGTAAATTATATAACTATTGACAAATATAATCACCTGCATAACTCGACCTGTAAACTCATCAACAATAAGAACCTCTTTTCCACGGATGATATAGTTTACATCTCTAAGAAAGAGTTCTTTCGCTTTTATTGCATTCAGAACATAAGATGCCCACTGTTCTCGGGGATCATATAGATCTTTTACACCCAGAATCTCTTCCGAATCTTCATAACCCTGTTCTGTGAGCAGAACTGTTTTCATCTTTTCATCCACCTGCAGCAAAAACCTCAGTAAGAATACTACAAGATCTAATTCATCATTCATGGCTCCTGGAATTTATTAAACCCTCCAGATAGAGAAACTTCTGCATTAAAATACACAGCAGTCTTACAGTGTAATGTATTTCACGCTCAAATACTGCAGCTATCTTTGCAGCTTTATAATACCGATCGCTAGGTTTTTCTGCAGGTCCAGATATAATGAGAGGTGTCCTAGCTTCATCAATAAGGATGGAATCAACCTCGTCAATCACACAGTAATTGAAATTCCTCAAGACAAGCTCCTCAACACTCTGCATATGCCAAGAAATACATTCAGTTCGAATAATATAGTTAAACAATCTCTTGAATGGATGGAAAATGTACTCAGCTAAATAAAATAATATGGAAATAGAAAATAAGGCAAGAATTACTTTCCGTGGCCAGATTATCTCTCAAGTAATCAAAACCAAGCTCACTGTTGGTAACATAGGTGATGTCGCATAAGTAATTCTCCCTTCTTTGCTCACTTGTCATATTCTCTGCTCAAGGAAACATCCAGTTGTTAGGTAATTGTCCAATCTCAATTAGCAAGCAAGCAATATGTAGAAAAAAAAAATCCAGCAACACTTTAATTAACATCCTCACTAATAAACATTTCAGTAGACTTGCAAATAAACAATAAATGACAACGAACTAAGCTCTAAAAAGATTTTCCATTATCCAATTTTAATTTTAAGTGCCACAACATTAGATGAAGACTGGTAGTAAATAGACTTTCAAATTGCAGGAAAAGTGAGGCATGAAACACTTAGTACTTGCAGAAGCAGAAGCACTCAATCTACCAATCTCCTGAGTTCCTAGGAGTTAGTCTTGATCCAAAATACAAACCAATAGAAATGGAGATTGAAGGAAGCGTAGCACAGGGTACATATAAGAAGGAGACATACGTTGGATTAGGCCAACCTTCAATCCAAGGAAACGAGGAACCTGGCCAACCCACTCACAATCCCGCCGTGCCAGATAATCGTTGACAGTAACAACATGAACTCCTTTTCCAATTAATGCATTTAAATATGCTGGTAAGATAGCAACAAGGGTTTTTCCTTCTCCAGTTCTCATTTCAGCTATTTCCCCCTTATGAAGAACCATGCCACCTAAATGATCAAAAAGTAACATCCGATAAGTAAAGGCATAATATGCATATTTAAGCACCCAGCAGAAGTAAACAAAGGCGTCCTTCCTGTTCAGACAATGGGTGATCTCAGCAGAAGTGTTCTTTCATTTGAGTATCTCAACCAATACCAACATAACAATAGTATAACAAATGAACTGTCATGCATATGTACAAGAACTAAGAAGCCAAATTAAATGTTCATTCATTTATTTTGACAGGACGATTTGAGCAAGATTCAGATGGATACTGTGTGAAGGAGTGGAGGATAACTACCTATGAGTTGGACATCAAAGGGACGAAGGCCTAAAACCCTCTTCGAAGCCTCCCTTACGACGGCAAATGCTTCCTGGAATGGGAATGCTTCTTTGGTTATAAATATAAGCAAAGAAAATATACTACAGAAACTATAAAATGGAGACGAAGAACTGAGTAGCATCCTCGGCCGGAGCAACAAGCACAATCCAGAATACAAAACCCATGTTTTAATTCCCACGTTGGAGAAAACCAAAAAGTTAGAATTTAAGGAAGAAAATAATACTGACAGGTAAAAGGGAATCCAAAGACTCTCCCTGCTTGGCGCGTTCTTGAAAGAGGCGCGTCTTCTCCCTCAGCTCCGAATCGGAGAGCGCAGACATCTGAGCTTCCAAGCCATTGATGACAGACACGGTGGGAGTATACTGCTGCCTGGTGGACTCACCAGTGTCGCTTCCTTTGAAAATCCCACCCAATAAACCTCCCAACGAAGCCACTGCTTGCATTCTTCGTCTTCTTCGGCACACCATTCTCGATGTTTCGGGCATTTGGAAGGTTCTTCCGCCGAAAGAGGAGGAACCCAGCTGCCGGTTTTTGAGGTTGAGGGGGTGGGAAAACTTGGAGCACAGAGGTGACAGTTGATGATGTTTCACCAGAGGAAGAGGCGCCACCGCCATTATTCCTTGAGGTTGTGAATTCAAGGAGGGATTCAAACGGTTTGTCTGTTATTTACAAAACCCCAGGATCCAGAGGTTGGCTTGCTCTCGAGTCTGAAACCAGTTGGATAAGGTGAGGGTAACTGTATAATTACCCCAAAAAAATAACAGAAAATCTAATACACAAAGAGAACACAAAAGATGAATAGTGTTTTTGGTGTCATCACTCTTTAACAAAAATACTTCTACGACAAAAAACTTCAAAAGCATTTCAAAATAAAGCATAGCAGGAGCATTTTCATCATTTTAACAGTGTTTTATTAATAATTAATTTTTTTTGTGTTTTATTAATTAGTAACTCATAATAGGTTAGCAATAATGTGATTTAATTTCTCTATTTTTAAACACGTTCAAAATATTTTAAGAGGCGTGTAATACCAGTTATAAAAATGGTAATTCTCATGTGGATAATAATGTGATTAAATTAGTTGTCAAATAATTTTTTTTAACAAACGATATTATTTAAACTAGGGAAGGGGGAAGGGAATGGGCTTAGCCTCATAATGAGTTAGCAATAATGTGATTCAATCAGTTGTTTTTCAATATTATTTTCTCTATTTTTAAACACGTTCAAAACATCTTAAGAGGCGTGTAATGCAGGTTATAAAAAAAAGTCATTCGCACGAGGATAATAATGTGATTTAATTAGTTGTCAAATGATTATTTTTTTAACAAATGATATTATCTACACTAAGGGGAGGTGGTGGGCTCAGCCTCACAATGAGCTAGCAATAATGTGATTCAATCAATTGTTTATTAAATATTATTTTCTCTATTCTTAATGTAAATACTAAATTCTATAGAGATCGATTTTATTATGTGAATTCAGCTGGTTTAATTGGTTTATAAGGGGTTTCTTCTATCATCATCTAAAATTATTCATTTACTTCAAATGTTTGACTTTCGTTTTGTCAATTTACACATATAAATACATTAAAAAAATGTAAGTCGCGAGTAACACGTCGTGATTCAAAAAATATCTTTTGCACGCGCGTGAGCACGTGCATAAAGGCTTCTCTATTCTTAATGTAAATTCTATAGAGACCGGGGAAAATAATGTTTCATAAACAATTGAATCACATTATTGCTAGCCTATTGTGAGGTTAAGCCATCTCCGTATCCCTTAGTTTAGATAATATCGTTTGCTAAAAAAAAACAATCATTGAGACTAAATTTGGAATTTCAAATTTGAATTTGGGATTGATTTATGAAATGAGAAACATAGTTAGGAATTTTTTTTTTATTGCAAGCAACGTTACTATTAATCTAAACTAAAGAAAGGAGGAGAGTTTTAACTCGAAACGCAGTAAGTAAAAAGAGGAAGACCTGTTCACCTGAGGAATGCACCAGTTGCATTCACAACTAGTTACTTGAGGTTGGGAATTACGATATCAGATTTACAGATTTCATATTTGATTTAACATGAATGTTGACATTTTTATGTTTATGAATCCAAATAAGAGATTTGAATTTATTAATTTAAGAAATCAGCCTTGTATTCAAAATCAAATCCTATGTTTATTTCTCGCAGGTAAACATGCAGATTGGATTCCAACCATATTCCAATCTAATCCAAAATTACAAAAAGAAGATTAAAACAGAGGTGAAGAAGGCGAACACACGGAGTGAAATCGGAGGAGAGAAATCAAATGAACCCTTTCTTTCTTTCGTGAACCTCTTGTTTGCCTCATTATATTGATCATGGGATGGGTTGGGATGGGAGCTCATGTCTTTAACTACAATTTCCTCTGTTGACCAAAAACAAGAAAAATAACTATAATTTCCTGTTAACAGTGAGAAAAGAAAGAAAAGAAGAATCCCTTTTGACACAATTTCCTCTGCCTTTTTGAAGCGACATTAGCCAAGAAGTTTGTTTAAGAAAGCAAACATCCTCTAGCTTGGTTCCGGAGGCACCACTTTCAAGCTTCGTACCCACTCGCAAAAACTAGGCTCGTCAAAACTAATAAAACTGCTTTTCAGCTTTGTCCGCTTTTCTGTTGTCAAAGTTCGTAGCTGTGGGAATCTTGCCTCCTGCAGTATATGCAACAGTTCAATACGTCATTCGCACCAAAGTAAAACCAACGTGAATAGGAAACCCTTTAGATTACAAAGACAATTAGCCACATTCGCCACTGTTTATTGTCTTCACTCTCACCTGCTCATAAGGAGGATCCTTGTGCGCAGGTATGAGCCGCGATACGAAATATCGAGCCTGAGAACTTCCTTCCTGTTTAACAACCAGACCATTAGGTTCAGCTTCATTTCTAGAGATTACGAAGAGCTAGAATATACAAAGAAATAACCTTGAATGAAAGGATCCGAGGAGCCGGAAACCGCAGTTCAGTGAGCTCTTCAGCTAATGTTCTGCAAGCCGCTGAAGCAGCTGCACTTTTTCCTTCATCAGCAGCGAGTTCAGCACCCTGAATACACCAATCGAAAGGAAGCTGTTCAACTAAATGATATGGAAACAATAATATATGAAAAAAATCTATGATATTTCTCAACGGAGAAAGACTTGAGCAACAAAGAGAAACCAAACTTTGAGTTTAAGACCAAAGACTGCTCTAAGTAATAGTCCATTTCCTGCTTGTGGATGTTGTCATATGAATTTGTAGACTGCTCAAGAGTGCTCAGCACAACCAGCCTATACATCCATTTTATATAGTTACCATTTCTTCCTTTTAATTTTAAGCAAGGATTACAAATTACTTTTTGTGCAATAGGATTTGCTATGGAACTTCAAAATCTAACTCCCACCCAATAAAGAATTAATAGAAATGAGGAACATCCCTAAAATGCTTTGGTGTTGATGTTTATAACGACGTCGAAACTGTTACCACCACCCCCAATACTCACCCCCGTCAGTTTTGTTTCTGAGAGATCCTAATTCACTCAACTCACCCCCTCTGTATTCCTATATTATCATTTCCATCCACCTTCCTCTGCTAAGCCTAACTCTAAAACTAATGTCAAAAATGCTTGAAAGATCTGGAGTTTCCCGAGATTTCTATAGGCTTCCATTAACCCATGCTTAAGCCCAGGCAAATGAATTTTAAGGTTGTCACAATAGTCACACCATTATCAACACGTGGTAAATCACTATATTACTCTTCAAAGCATCCTTCTAATGAGTATCATCCACTTCATCAACTGACGAAATCTGCTAGAATCATCACAATAACTGCTTCACCACTATGGATAACCGTTACAAAATCATGGAATCTTACAATCATACACATCATTGCCATTGATATTGAGGTTTTTAGTTTTAAATTGCCCTTTCAAGTGATTTTATATGAGGACAAACTTTTAATTAATTTTTTTAATAAAAGGGAGGTGGGGAAACAGGTTTGAAGGGTGACACTTCCTCTAATCTTGGAAGAATCTGTTATCTCTCTCTATTACAGATCACCACAAGTGTAATCATCTTCATATCAGCTCTCCCAAAAGAATCCTTGACCAAAAACAAGTGGCAGTTTCTAGACCAAACCCCCATCACTTTTAGCCATTGCAATAACTCAGTGAAAGAGCAATGCAAAGAAAATATGATGGATATTATCATCATTACCTTTACATAAAGAATGACAATATAGAGAACTAGAGATAAACATGCATAGGTACTCTTCCCTAGAGCATATCACAAGTACTATCTTTTCCAGGGGGAAGAAACCAAGTAAAATTCTGTACCTTAAAAGGTATCCTAGCCTCCGCATCATCTTACACATCAAGATTTTCTAATGAGAGAAAAAATGATTTACTAGAGAAAATTCCAGAACTATGAATAGTGATACTACAACGGTCACTTCAAGTGACTCCATGCACTTACACATATAAAACTTCATATATCAGAGGCAGGAATAGTATTTCTGATTTCTTTTGGGGGCATTAATAGCAAGACTTGAATGCTTTTCAATTTAAGTCCAATCAATGTCAGAAATGACAAGGTTATGGCCCTTCTGGGCAGATAGATGGCATGCAACATTTAGAATAATAAATAAAAATTGAAAACTGTATGAACCAAAGCACATACCAACCAAATGAAGACATCTGTGCCATGGTCAAGAACAACCGCTGCATCTGACTGCATAGCAAGGTCATAAGCTGGTAGTTCCTCAAATGTTCCCCCTTCCCGATGCATTAAACAACGAGGTGCTACCATTCGAAGTGAGAGATCAAAGGATGCATTCAGAAACAAGTTTCGTAACACAGACCTCTCATCTTCATGGCCAACAATACTTCCCAACAGTGGGCCCCTTCTTAGCTGAAACAGGAGCTCTGGCAATAAAGATATCTCCTTTGGAAACCGATAAAACTTTGACTTTGGTACTTGAGACCCAAATTTCAGAGCAATGTCTTTAATTCTTTCATCTATTGTTGCTCGCATATCAATTGCATCAGAATAGTTTTTAGCTCGCAAGAGAGTCCGCTTTGCAATAAGAACTGCTGCAACTTCATCTTGAACACTTGTAAGATATGCTGAAACACTATCAACTGTTGGCAATCTAACAGTAATTACTCTTGATATATCAGCTTGATACACATTTAAATACTGAATTGTAAACTGGAAATACACATACTCAGTCCTAATGTCCCTCTTATTTTCCAAGGAGAGTGAGAAGCTCTGTGTCTCTTCAACACTAAGCATTTGTATATAAAGGGAAGTGTCGTTTTTGAAGGTTTCATGAGTGTCGATATGTGCCTCTTCACCAGGACCCACAACTTGAGTTATGAGAATGTCATCGGAACAGCGTATTGCCAAGAACCCACGGGAGCCTGCAGCCCTGGTAGATGCCCTTTGTAAGTTCACACCAAAGGCTTCCCCAAAGTCGTCATGGAGAACAAAAATGCCTCCAGAAGCTTTTGCAAGAGGCTGCAAAACAGGAACTCTTACAGGGCATTGCCCAGCACATAAAATGTCGACCACTGTATTTTGTCGGTGTGCCTCTTGACCCAGATGCTCCATCCATTTCAATGCAGTCTTTTCCATATGAGGATAATTTGGGTGACCGAAAGAATGAGGAACAGATCCAGGACCATATGTATTAGGCCCACCAGCACAAACAATGATTCTGCTATTACCTCCAGACCTTTTGATTACCCCGCGAGACATTTCTCCTGATGGCCCTTGAACAATAGCAAGAGCAACCTCAACTGCCGTACCCAGGCACCGATCTCTAGAAGTTTCTGGAATTTTCAGTTTGTATGGCCTCAAGGATGAGAATATAGCATGTGCTACCGGTAATGAAGCATGCATTGGAGACAAGTATAAACCACTTCCATATATCAATGCCTTCAAGGCGTCCTGACTTGGTGATTTATCTCCTGGAAGCACATCAGCAGATGCAATTGATTCCTCTGAAAAATCATAAACTGATACTGTGCGACCATACAGTATTATTCCAATTCTCACTGTCGGGGGAAGTGAATCAACAAATGCATGCAAGGAGCTCTGTAAGTCCCACAGATGCGGTTCGTCTAAGCACTCATCTATGACAAGAACTATAGGTGCAGACACTCTTGAGTCAGAAACGGGAACAAAACCGGGTCTATTGTTCCCAGTTTGAACATAATCAACCATAGGAGATGACAACTCTGGAAAATTACAAAGATCTTCCTTGCTGGGAGCTATGTATTCGCCCTCACTTCCATTCAGTTCTCGGCAAATTACACATTGCCACTGACCTGAGCCCAATAAGATGTTGCAATAAATATTTGCATAAGCTCCACAACTGTGGCAGCGATGAGGATCACGTTGTATTATCTGGGGACCTGCAGAAATTCCCCTTCCAGGTGAAACCAATGCCCCGAAACCCAAACTGGGTACATTTGCTTGTTTCTTTTGTTTCAACACCTATATAATAACATGCATAGGCGAGAGGTTCAGTGAAAGTTTTAACTATCTAGGGAAACAAAAGATACTTTCTTTCAAGCATAAATGATTGCATAATGAGCTAAAGGATATATATATATATATATATATATAGATATAGATAGATAGATAGATAGATAGATACATGTATATGTTTCCACAAAAAAATGAAATCTAACATGTCCTTACTTAAAGTGTGTGGTTAGAGAAATCTAGAGGCAGCTTATAAGTTCTAAAAAAGCTTAAAAATCAACCTAAGTATACATATATACTTACAAACAAATGGCAAAACCATAAAGGTTGAAAACCAAGAGAGCAAGATAGATACCTTGTGCGCTGAGAATAGGACATATGGTGATTCTCCAACAGGCACAGCATCATCCTCTGTATCATTAGAAAGTTGGTGCTGTGAGCCATTCGAAAAATTGGGAGGCGGAGATGTTGGCAAAGATGTGCCAGGGGAGAAAGCAACTGGCTGAGGAGTTGCAGGTGAAGCACGAAAAGGCACAGCAGCAGGCCGCACAGGGGAAGTAAAAACAGGAGGTCCAGGGGGTGTACTCAAGTGAGGAATAGGGCTGCCAGTTTTCAACCCATTAGCTGGTGATGGTACATTTGGGGTTTGGATCGAACGAGAAGGAGTTTGATCGTGTTGAAACTTTGGTGGAGGGAATCTTGGAGTAATTAAAGGTGGTGGAGGAATAGAAATTTTCTCAGGGTCAGGAGATGGTGTGTGCGGGCGTGAGGGAGTGATACTGACAGAGTATCCAATGGGAGGCTGCGGTGGATTTGACATCGAAAGTTTCAAAATCCCTCTATAGAAACCAAAAGAAGCTCAAGAACCCGGGATCGAGAATTAAAATTTATTATGGCACAGTAGAAATAAATTATGTTGAAACCCAGTTGTAGAAAGCAAGGGCCTCGAATTGGAAGGCAAATTGAACGAGTTATTCATATAAATTGAACTGAGGGATGATAAGAAACAGTGTGATAAGTAGGTTCACACATGGATCTTATTGAAACCCAAAAGATTTCGAAGAAAGAATGAGCTAATAGGAGGCCTTTGATGAACAAAAACCTCCCAAAACCCCAGAGTCCAAAATTAAGAGAAAAAGAAATGAATCGAACCGAATGGAATGGAATCAAGGGCAGAACCCTACTGGGTCGCCAACATTTCACAATTGAAGCTTCTTCTTCCCGCTGCTTCGAAATTCGCTCTTGTACTTGTATACACAACTCAATCTAAAAAAAGAAACGGAAAACATGAAATTTCACGAAATTCACAATTTTGAATTAATTCAATTGTACTATGAACGGAAATGCAATCAAGAAAAGGATCTAGGGTTTCTATTACATTAAGAATCGGAATTCAGCTGGAATCAAATCGATAAGAAATTAAGAAAATTGGAAATTTTGCGTACCTGAGGCTGAGAGGGAATTGGCGAAGACTCGAATTAGGAGGATTTCATGTGACATAGAATCTGAGGGCATATTTCTTTTTCTTTTCTTTTTTTTTTATTTCGAAACGCAGAAAAATCAAAGACCCTCTCTTGACTTGAAGGAGCTTTCTCGGTTTTTCTTCTCTCCTGTTCTGTCGTCCTTGGCCTTTTTGCCCCGTGTGTTCTTTTTTTTTTTTTTTTTTTTTTTTCTTACTTGTTCTTCGTATAATTTATATTTACGTTTTATTACGTTCCAGGAGCGTTTGGGCAGGGAAATGGAAAACTGTGAAATTTTACACTTTTGGGCAAATGTGCTGTAAAGATTTTCACCGTACGCTTTTTGTCACCGCCTAGCACGGTTTGCACTGTTTCTTGTTTTGATTGGAAACCAACCATAGAAATATAAAAAACTAATGAAAAATACTAGAAAATTTTGAATTTTAATGATAAGAATAAAATAAAGAGTAAAGTGAATAGTATCAGAATTTACTTTTTAGTGTAAAAATATAATTTTTCGTTAAAATAAACAGTATCATAAGTTTTTCGTTAAAATTTTCTAAAAATATTGCCAACATTGTTCTTTTACGTGGACGAGTACACATTATGGACTCAATCTAGCATGAGCAAATTGTTTATTCAATAGGCAGTATATTTTTTTGAATATGTGACCAACATTTATTGGATGTGCCATGATTAAAATTAAAAGTTGGTTGTATAAGAGAATTTTTTCGGCGTGATTATGTATTTTTGCCAAAATCACCATTTGGTTGGTCAAAGTAGGTCAACAAGAAAACCTAGTTCCATAACACAGAGAGAGGCCTTAGCACCCCTTCTTCGGTAACTCCAAAGGAAAATAAAAGAATAAGAAGGAGGTCTTCAGCTCATACACCTCCTTCTGCTTGGGCTCGAGAGGTCATGGTTCATTACTTATTAATGATCCATTTCTAGGCATTAACATACAGTCAAATCTATTTTCGGAAGGAATCACATTCAATGTGTTTCTTCATCAAATCACTTAGATTTTTCCGGTATAAAGGAATCAAGCTCATACAGTAAATAATAAAATTTGAGTCTAAAAGGGCTAAATTCAATAATTGAGTGTAATATACACATCAATTGAGTTTGATTTCTGAAAAATATGATGCTCATGTACTATTAAACTCGTACCCACTATTGCAACAATGTCATAAAAATCAGCACACATATGTCTGAATGCGTGAAAGGGATTTTTTTTTTTTTTAAAGATAAAGAATATAAAGTATTAGGCGAGTCTAGCTACATAGGCTTGTTATCGGTCTACCATAGTAGACTTACTTTTTAAACCCGCACAAGACAGTCAGAAAGAATCAAAGCCCTGGATTTAGCCATGAATTACAAAGTGGGCTACTTCATTCTCGCTTGGAGCGATTAGAAAGGGCAAACTCCTGGATAGCCATGTTCCCTATCTCCGCAATTTTATTAAAAATAAAAATGGATAAAAAATAAATACATGCAGGGGCGAAGCCATAATCTGCAAAGAAAAAAAAATACATCAACGAAAAATGATAATTGAAGAAAATTCCTTGAACAAAGTCCCAAACTGAGCCAATCAAAGTGTTATAAACCACCTAGATGATATACTTTATCATTAGCCAAGTAATGCGCCACTTGAAAGTCGGGATACACATTAATTTAAGAAGTGGAAGTCAGGCAAGCCAACAATGTTTGAAAACATAGCAGCACAAACAACCAACAACGGAGAATTGTGCCAAACTAGATTAGCTAAGCAATCGACCACAACATTCGTCTCTCGAAAGATGTGAGAGCAGTAAAAAGTCATCTCACGAATATGGGCCAAAAAGTAAACCTTGTGTGTGAAGAAACCAAGGAAGATCAAAATCATTCGAACAAAGAACGAAAATAACATTAGAAGAGTAACTTACCAATCAAAGACAACGCCAACCCCTATGATAAGCAAATTCTTCACAAAAAATAATTGCATAATGTTCTGCAAAGAAAGAATTCTGATGGCTAATACCTTAACGATAACCATCAAGAAACCGACCACAACAATCCCTGAAAAACGTTTCCACAAGCAGCAGGACCAGGATTTCCTGTAGACAACATGTCCGTATTAAATTTAATCCAAAGATACTATGGAGAAACCATAACACGGAAAGAATAATAAAGGTCATACAAGGAATAGGCTAAATCCCTAGAGAAGAAACAATACAAATATCTAAATCTTTAGAGTATCCCAGAATAAACTTTACACCATGAAACAACCCATAAAAGATAGAATGCAAAGACAATGGAAAAAGGTTGATTGACGTTAAAATTAAACTTGTTTCTAACTATTCAAATAGCCAAAATAGTTAAAGACCTGCAAAGACGCATAGATTGTGCAACTGACAGAAAATGACTCACGCGCAAAATCATCCCCAAAAAACAGTCAAAGAATCTAAAAAGGCGAAGATGTACCAAATTTACAAGCTAACCACTTCCAAAGTTGCTTAGAAAACTGACACTTGAAAAAAGATAAGTAGTAGATTCTTAAGAAACATGACTTAGACAACAAGGTGCAACCTCGCGAGAAGTTTATATGAAAAAGACGCCAAACAAAAATAGATAGTTGAGGCGAAATGAAATGCCTCGAAATACTTTTGCTCAAGCACAATTTCTATGTCTCATTCGAATTAGATCATAACTAGAAGAGAGGGAAAATTTATTAGAAGAGTATGACTCCTAACTCAATTGTCATCAGGTCAAAGGTAAAGGATGATGCAAAATTTCTGTGCTACAAATGGGAATAAATCTATAAAATAATTTGACAATGACTAACTCTGAGCTTGAATAAATTTGAAACCCAAGAAAGAATTGTACCCAAGCGAAAATCAAGATGTCTCAAGACATGAGTTCATTGATGGGAATAGGTCAGCCCAAGATAAAAAGTACTCTTATTTGCATTAACAACCTGCCTAAAGCACAACCATACTTATCCAAGAAATCCCGAAGAAAACTAACAGATCGAGCATTCCCACGATAGAAAGTAAAAAAATCATTAGTATATAACACATGATCAGTTGGAGGACAACAATCCCGAGGGGCAGAAATAAGAGTTATTCATCTAGTAGAGCAAAGCAAAGTTAAACCATGCTCAGAGCCTCATCTGCAAGACAAAAGAAAAGTGGAGGAATAGAGTCTACCTGGGATGTTGGTGAATTATAAAAAAAAAAAAAAAAAAATTTCACTTCACTAATCAGCACCGAATAGGAAAAATTTTTTTTTTTTGGTAAGAAAATAAAATAATGTGCTAAATACATTTATACTTTCAAGTTTGGAGCGATTTTTAAAAGGGATCATGATGTTCTAATTTTATCACATTGCATCCTGAAGTTTTAAATTGAATTGAGTTAAATATTTTATCTCTTAGAACATCTAATCCTTTATTAAATTAATGAGTTTTTATTTTTTTTTATTTTTATCACTGTGGTGCAATGTAACTTACACTTTATCCTATATAAGAGCATCACGTATATCATCAATTTAATGAAGTTAACAATTAATCCGGCCAAAAATGTAAATTGATACAAATTCAAAACTTTATGGTGTAAAAATAAAACTTTCATGGCTCGTTTTGAAAATCATCCAAATCTCAAGGTGTGAAATGTAATAATATCTACAATAAAATTGTTGGTTGTTTGTTAAATAAATTATAGGCGCGTAGCCCGTGGAAGCAACAGACCCGAAGGACGAGTGTGAGAGCAAAAGCCAATAGGTAGAAGGAAGGATCGTGACTGTTAGTATTCGGAGTCGGAGAGATGGCCGAGGACGATTTCACACGCCCACCCCGGCTTATGAGCTTCGTCTCCGAGGAACAGGTGTTGTTATCTCTCTGAAAACCCTAATTATCCTTTCAATCAACCATCCTAATGCAATTTTGGTGCATTAACGCTGCGTTTTGATGATGTCTTGCAGTTGGATGAAGCCAAGAGAGCAAGGGGCGAACGAGTTGAGGATGGCACTGCCCAGAGAGACAGACCCCTTTTCGAGGTACGTTTCCCTTCTTCTTATTCTTCTCCTTCTTCCATTCTCTCAATTTCATTCGAATTTTATCAATTGTTTGTGTTTACATTCAATTCATTGCAGATTTTGAAAGAAAACAAAGAGAAGAAGGATGCAGAGTTCAATGAACGTTTCAAGCACAGTGAGTGCTCCTCAAACCTCAAACTTTCGTTTCTTTCAATCATTGTATGAATATAGAGATTTGAACCTTTAATTTGATCAACATTGCATTTGTTTGATGAAAAAAAATTAGTCAAAGATTGTTGGTACTGCTATGTGCTCGGTGCTCGTGCTCTCTCTCACTCACTCACTCACTCACTCACTCATTTTCTCTTTGCAGGACCGCCCAAAGCTTTGGACGATGATGAGACCGAGTTCCTTGAAAATTTAGAGACTGTAAGACAAGACTCTATGTTTTATTATTCATTCATGTTATCGGTGTTACTCGCACTTCATTTGAAGCATTTACTTGTTGCATATCAAGTATCTGTGGATTTTCAATTTCTAATAGGGCTTTTTTAGGTTTGTAGAGTAGCTAAGTAGGATTTTATTCACTGCAGTCTTAAATTTTTTCTTCTTAATTTCAAGACATTCGTCACTGCTGCTGGATGATGTAGTTAAACAATCAACACAGCTGAGATACTAATATTATCACATGTGTTATTTTCTTGACATTCCTTTTCAGTCAAGGAAGGAATATGAGCAAAAAATTGCAGATGAGGAAGCTCAACAGCTTCTGAGTTTCCAGGTATGTTTTCAATGACATTGGAATAGTAATCCTACTTTTACAGTCGAGGCGTCGTATTTGAGTTTACTTCTTTCTCTTCTTTTTTCGGTGAACAACCACGGCCTCAAGGCCCAAAACAAATAAAGACTTACATAGAAAGGCACTATGTTGACTTCAACAACAACAACAACAACAACAACAACAACAACAAAGCCTTTTCCCACTTATTTTGATTTCCTGTATGCTAGAATTTGGCAATTTCAAAGCTTCTCATATTGTCTTTAAGCTCTGTATTGAATTTAGTAATAGACATACATCTATAATTTCTTACAGTTGACCTCCTAATGCTTGAAATTCAAACGTTTGAGCTCATTTCAATGATGCATTTGATCATGAAAAGGAATCCATATTTTTAGTTCTAAGTGCTTTTAAGATATACTACATTTTCCTATCTAGATTTTGGAAATGTCTAGCCAAATGAAACTCTAGGTTAGACCTCTCTTTATACTTACCTCTGTGTTATGAGCACAGATGCTCTGTTTTAGGATAGGGTGAGTATCTGATAGGATATGGCTCTCTTATGGTGAGATACATATCCAATATGAAAGTTGAACTACCAGTTTGAATTCTTCTTTATGTTGAATTTCGGTTTGGATATGACTGGGATATGCGACTGGGATATGCGACGGGTACACTGAAAGATATAACAGGGGATTTTAGAGTTTCTTAAATAGGTATGCTTTAAATTTAAAAACGCTCAAAGCTCAAATTTGAATGATGCTTTAGTACCCACCTGCTCTCCTGGTTTGACAAAAAGAGTAAAGGGTCATGTGGTTTTTTAGTTCTACTGATTAGAAGTAAAATCGATTGAATGTAGGTTTGCTATTTTTTCTCTTTTTGTATATATCTTATCCGTTATTGATGGGTATGATAAAATAAATTTGTCCAATCATTTTTTCGATGGGTATGAAAAATTATGATAAAGATTAGTAGAAATAGGCCAAACATGATTTCCTGGCCATTTCATTTTGTGACAAATTTTTTACACTAGTTGTTCTTATCAGGCTGCGGTGGCGGCGAAGTCTAGCATTGTGCAAGAGCTTAAGGAAGCACCTTCGGTTCCTATAGTCCAGGTTGGTACATAAGTATGAGGAATATGACTGTGCCAGAGGAGAGATGGCTTCCTCCACTAGTTGGAAGTGTTAGTTACGTTTCTGAATAAAATCATTTGCTTGCAGGAACAGAAATCAGCTGAGAGGAAGAATCCACCTCCTCGTCGAGTAGGTATGATTATTAAGGTGCAGCCACAACCAAAGAAAGCCAAAATTGATCAGGGAGGTAGTGAAGAACCTACAAACACAATGAAAAGCCCACATGTAGATACAGAAAAAACTTTAGAGGTAATTAAGATGCTTAATGGTGGTATTGATAAGTCCAGTGTTGCTGCCAAGACAGGTCTTGTTTCCTATAGTGATGACAGTGAAGATGACTGATAGTTTTGTTCTATATGTCTTTAAGGAGCAGCTAATGTTGATTAAACTTTTTTCTTTTTTTTCTTTTCCTTTTAATCTCTTTTGATCTCTAATAGACTCAGTAAGACAGAGCAGGATTTAGGAAAATCTGTTTCATAATAAATTTATTAATACGTATTGCCGCTTAGGAGAAAAAGAAGATATATAAGTTTGAAGTAGGACATGATCCCTCCCTGACGTGGTCTATAAAAATCATCAAAACACGATCTTTTATTCACAAGCTGCATTTGCACATCTGTCTCTATGCCCGCCTGTTTCAAATAACCAGTGTTTGTGAACCACTCTCATGTGTTATTATGAAGGTCGAATCTGAAGTTAACTGGAGGAAGGAGGGCTTAGGTTTTATCATTGGAAATGAGTGGTTTCTTGAATGAATATGATTTGGCTTTTGTGTGGGGAACTGGGACTCTGGAATTTTAAGGGTTTATCTTCTCTCTACAAAGGGGGCGGGGGCGCTCTTGTTTAGACAAATTAAGTGTTTTGAGTCGGATTCCCTTGCCTTTGCATTTGCGGAAGAAGTCTTTGGAACCATCAAGTGTTTAGACAAAAGCCTTCGTCCATGACCTAAAACTACTTTCTTGTACATGTACTGGGAATAACATTGACTACATTAAGGATTAGGAGGAGAAAATATAACCATTATGCGTTTATCTACTATTTGCCTGCACGGATAGGTGGCGTGACTCATGCAGTTGAAGCGCTCATGTGCAGAGCAACCAAGGATGCATAAAATCCATCTGTAATTTTGATTAACTTATCATGCTTTCCTTTTTCTACGATCACTCCGTTTTGAACCACCGCAATCTCATCAGCATTCTTGATCGTCGATAGTCGATGAGCAACCACTACTGTGGTCCTGTTTGCCATCACCCTGTCTAATGCATCTTGAACCACTCTCTCAGATTCAGCATCAAGTGCACTTGTAGCTTCGTCCAACAGTAATATCTTGGGGCTCTTGATTATTGCACGCGCAATGGCTACGCGTTGCTTCTGCCCCCCAGATAATTGTATTCCTCGTTCCCCTACTACGGTGTCATACCCCTGCACAACGCATTTGGATTAGTTTTGAAACAATCTTGTTTTAAACTATCCCAAAAAGAATTTATTAAATGTTCTAACCTGATTCAAGCTACTAATGAACTTGTGTGCATTGGCCAACTCCGACGCAGCTATGATTTCCGCCTCACTTGCATCACCATCCTTTCCATATGCAATGTTGGCACGGATTGTGTCGTTAAATAAAACAGGTTCTTGCCCCACAAGCCCCATCTGCTGCCTCAACCATTTCAAGTGGAACTTTCCAAGTTCAGTTCCATCAAGTAGGATATAACCTGAATCCGGATCATAAAATCGTTGCAACAATGCAACAACTGTCGATTTTCCACTCCCACTTTCTCCAACCAGGGCAACTGTCTGCAAACGATATTCACAAATAAAAGATAACACCGTATTACTACTCGAGCTTCATCAGCATGTCGTGAAATTAAAGCAAAACAAAAGAAGAATTGCAATCCAACTCAATTGATGCAATCTTTACCTTGCCACCATGAATAGTTAAACTGAGATCTCGAAAAATCTGTGAATCTGGCCTGGATGGATATTTAAAGCTTACATGGTGAAGCTCAATCTCTCCCTTTACGATGTCCAATTTTACGCCAGACTCGTCACTGGGGTCTATCTTAGACTTCCTGTCTATAATTGCAAATATGGAAGCAGCAGCACTCCTGGCTTTACTAGAATCAGGACCAAAGGTGCTCGACTTCCTGTCTATATTCCCGTGGCTGCTATGGTCAAAGCAAAGAAAACCTGCAACCAAATACACATGTTAAAATCAGCCACATATACTTTGGTCTGAATATAATTTATGAATAGAACTGGTAGATACATATGGAGAGAGAACAATTACTTGAAAAACATCGCCAAATGTTGCTTTGCCCGCCTCGACGAGTTTAGCACCTGCATAGAAGCCCGTTGCATACACAGAAAATAGAAAGAAGAAAGACACTCCAAATCCGATTCCACTGATCAAGCCTTGTCTTTTCCCTGCCGCTGTAGGGCCTTCACATTTCCTTCTGTATAGTTCCATTACCTTCTTTTCAGCACAGAAAGAAGCAACTGTTCGTATGCTCCCAACTGCGTCATTAGCAACTTGGCTTGCTTCCTCATACTTCAACTGCAGCCATATCATTATACAACTTCATAAGACCTCAGAAGAAAGAAAAATATTGAATTTACAAGTAACGAAATGTCCTTCTAATTCATGGAGCTTGTGACCATACCTTTGCATCGGCACTGAATCCTTTCATGAACTTTCCTTGAACATATCCGTTAACTCCAATCAAAGGAATCAACGCGAGGATAATAAATGCCAGCTGCCAGCATGCAATAAAAGCAATGACCAAACCTGCAATTGCGGTCGCAGTGCTATTAACTATCTGAGCTAGCACATCTCCAACAAGGGCCCGCACTGTTGCTGCATCTGCTGAGAGCCTTGCACCAACTGAGCCACTTGAGTTCTCAGGCTCATCAAACCACCCAACTTCCATGTGAACCACTCTCTTAAAACACATCAATCTGATACGTTCAACTAACTTACTACCAGCAACTGAAAAGAAGTATGCTCGTGCAGGGACCGCCAGAAATGATGCCAGACCAACTACCATAAGAATAATTGCCCAAAACTCTGAGTCTTTCTTTTGTTGACTAGGTGGTTCGTACAAAGTCTGTACTACCCTGGAAGCAAGCACACTTAAACTTGGAAGCATAACACCATTGACGGTTGCAGCTAAAGTTCCAAGAAGAAGTGCTGGAATCTCGGGCTTGTTGAGGGCAGCGAGGCGGCGGAGAGAAACAGTTGGAGGTTGCTCTGATGCCACTGCAGCGCCCTCTGGTTCTGCCAAGGTAGTGTCCTGCATGTTAGCATGTCCTGTGGGTAAACCAAAGGCAGCTGAAAATGAATGGCGGCTGCTATTTCCTACAGAGGAATTCCGACTTATGGATCTTTGTAACGATATTCTTGGACTTGATTGTCTAAAAGATTCGGCGGTTATATCAGATTTGTTTTGAACTTCTCCTGTTTGTCCTGAACCCTTGTTTACTTCTTGCAAGCGTATAAGTTGAGAGTATGCTCCTTCAGGATCCTTGAGTAATTCTGATTGCGAGCCTGATCAATGAACAAAAATACGGTTAACTGATATGTCTTCCTACACGTGATAGATTGGCAGGAACTTGGGATCTAACAATAAATTGCAGCCACGAGTAAACCGAAATTCTATCCAGAAGTACAAACACTATGCCTGGACCCTAGAGATTATAATAGATTTCGGTGGCATAAGCAACTTGTCATATCAGAAGAAAACAAGTCAAAACCAGGGTTGATTGTGCAGATTTCTTGAAAGCAATGCATATATATGTCTATCAATACACTTGACAAACAGCATAAACTGGATACAACATCTCCAACCAAGGGAAACATACACGAGCTAATAAAAAGAATGTGCTAGCTTTATCAGGTAGAATACCTTTTTCAACCATCTTTCCTTTATGAATGACAGCAATCGCATCTGCATTCCTCACCGTGCTCAAACGATGAGCAACAATAACAGTAGTTCTGTTGACCATAATCCGATCCAAGGCTTCTTGAACTATCCTCTCAGATTCTGCATCAAGTGCACTTGTAGCTTCATCCAAAAGTAGAATTCGTGGATCTTTCAAAATGGCTCTTGCTATAGCAATTCTCTGCTTCTGCCCACCAGATAGCTGAGTTCCATGCTCACCGACCATGCTGTCAATGCCCTGAACACGAACTATTCAAGTTCTAGTGAACTAATATTCTTATGATCATGCACTTAATTGAAAGCCGCAATTAAAATGAGCTAGAACTTAATTAGCACCTGAGGCAATTTATCGATAAATTTGGAGGCGTTTGCAACTTCAGCTGCTGCTTTTATCTCTTCAACGGTAGCACCATCTTTTCCATAGGCAATATTGTCCTTAATGCTGGATGCAAACAATACAGGTTCCTGGCTGACAAGACCAATTTTACTCCGAATCCATTTCACCTGAAATTCTTTTAGGTTTATGCCATCTATCAAAACTTCACCAGCTCGTGGATCATAAAATCTCTCTATCAGACTGATGATTGTTGACTTCCCACTTCCACTTTGTCCAACCAAAGCCGCAGTGGTGCCTCTAGAGATATGAAGAGAGAACCCGTCGAATATTGGTTCATCTGGTCTGGATGGATAACTGAAATAAACTTCTCTCAGCTCTATGTCTCCGCGAATGTCATCCAAAGTCTTTCCTTTTTCGTCATAAGCATCAATCTCTGGTTTCCTACTGATAGTCTCAAACATCTTAAATGCTGCAGCTTGACCAGCAGCGAATGCACTCAAGCACGGAGATGCTTGTCCCAGAGGCCTAATTGATCCAAAATTGTAAATAAATTTAAACAAAAAGAGAAGAAGAAAGGGAAAAAAAAAAAAAAAAACCAAACTAGGCACTCACGTATATATGTACCTGCATGTGTGTACGAGAATTTGAATTCAAACATAAAGAGAAAAAAAAAAGATGATAGCATTACTCTATTCTAAAGTTGGGGAGGGGGTAACTGCAGCTTAGCTATAGTGGAATTCAAACTGGTTGGGAAGGTTACAGAGAGAGAAAGAGAGGGATGGGCGGGGATTTTGAACAGGGGCAAGTTAAGGCTTTTTTGTCCGCCCCATGCTTTCATGTCCTGATTGTAAAGGTGAGAAATACTTTTCAAATCTTTTGTGTACTGTTCGGTTAGTAAATACTGATTTTCGCATTCCTCTCTGCTGCTCAGATTAGATTGACAGATAGAAAGTGAGAGAGAGAGAGAGTGCTTAAACAGAAGAAGAAGGTGTTCTTCTCGGAGCTACCAGTGGAAAAGATGATTGCTTTCCGTCGTACTTGCTTATCTTCAACATAGCTCTGGCCAACTTCAATGGCGTTCTTGCTGCAGTTGCGTTTTCTCAGGTTTGTTTTGAATACCCTTTTCTTTGTTATCTGTATTGTTTGTGTTTTCGAGCTCTGTTGAGAATTTCATCATATGGGTTTGGTCTATCTTGTGGGATTTTCATTGTTGAATGATGAGTTAAGCGTGAGAAATGATAATGCATGTGTGTTCCCTGAATCTTGATTTGGATTGAAGGGGTTATTTGTGCTTATGTTGTGTTTGGTTGGGGAGAAAGTGGAGGAAAATTTGGAGTTCTTACCGTTGTTATTGGACAATTTGGAATGCTTAAAGTGTTTTGTACATTGCATGGAAGTTTTTACTAATGATTAGACCATCGAATTATCCACATTCTCTAAATGGGGATTTCACACGATATGAAGTAAACCCAAATACTTGGAATTGAATACTACCTTCGGACAATTTATACACCCTTTAGTGTGAGTTTGTATATTGGATTTATCTTTTTTGTGTTTGATGAGTGTAAATTGTCATGTATATTGGATTTATCTTTTTTGTGTTTGATGAGTGTAAATTGTCATGTACGCTTGAAATCTGGCGTTGAAGAAGACACTAGGTTTTGGATTTAATGGCTTCCAAATCAAACAATGATTTCATTACGTTATTATTTGAACATTATTCTAAAGTATTCCTCTTTATTTTTACGATGATGGTTTAAAGGCTTTAATCGGTACTCATTTAGTTATTTGTTAGTAGGCCTGGCAATTCCTGACACGACCCGATAACCCGACACGACACGACACGAAATTAACAGGTGTTCGGGTTGACACGATAACGAATCGGGTCGTTATCGGGTAACCCGATAAGCACCTGTTAAGATAACGGGTTGGTTCGGGTATACACGTGGGTAACACGATACACGATAAGCAGAATATTAATTTAATATTTTTATAACCCTAAAAAAATACTATAATAATTATATATATATTAATTTAACAATTTTATACCCCTAAAAACTATAATAATTATACCCCCAAAATATTAACTATAATAATTATATATATATATATATTAAATTTTATACCCCTAAAAACTATAATATTTAATATGCATCCGCCCTTTGAAGAAAAAGGGAGGGAAAAAAGAAAATGATAAGAAAAGGAAACAAAAAAAGAGGGAAAGATGGGTGTACCGTGTAGTGTAGGTGTAGCATCCGCCCTTTGAAGAAAAAGGGAGGGAAAAAGTTTTCAAAAAAAAAAAAAAAAAAAAAAAAAGGGGGAGGGAAAAAAGAAAATGATAAGAAAAGGAAACAAAAAAGAGAGGGAAAGATGGGATACGCATCCTACGAAACTAATTTCAACGATCCAACCGTCAAATATGTTTGTATGTGTTTCGAGATCGCATACGCCAAAAATTGCAAAAAAAAAAAATTCAGAGATCAAGTAACGGGACAAAACTTTTCAACGGTTATAAACGAAAAATCACGATTTAACGGTTATTTTAACTCCGATTTTGATAATTTTTTACAGCTACACTCCTTGACCCTATATGAATACAATGAATGAACTCGATCTTCAATTTTAAATATTTACACTAGTTGATACCACAAAATCTTATGTTATACTTAATGAAAGTATAAATAAATTCTTAAGTATTAGTGAATCTATTGTTTTGATGGGATACGCATTCTACGAAACTAGTTTCAATGATCCAACCGTCAAACATGTTTGTATATACTTCGAGATCACATACGCCAAAAATTGAAAAAAACAAACATTAAGAGATCAAGTAACGGGACAAAACTTTTCGACGGTTATAAACGAAAAATCACGATTTAACGGTTATTTTAACTCCGATTTTGATGATTTTTTACAGCTACACTCCTTGACCCTATATGAATTCAATGAATGAACTCGATCTTCAATTTAAAATATTTACAATAGTGGATACCACAAAATCTTATGTTATACTTAATGAAAGTATGAATAAACTCTTAAGTATTAGTGAATCTATTGTTTTGATGGGATACGCATTCTACGAAACTATTTTCAACGATCCAACCGTCAAACATGTTTGTATATACTTCGAGATCACATACGCCAAAAATTGCAAAAAAAAAAAACATTCAGATATCAAGTAACGGGACAAAACTTTTCGACGGTTATAAACGAAAAATCACGATTTAACGGTTATTTTAACTTCGATTTTGATGATTTTTTACAGCTACACTCCTTGACCCTATATGAATACAATGAATGAACTCGATCTTCAATTTAAAATATTTACAATAGTGGATACCACAAAATCTTATGTTATACTAAATGAAAGTATGAATAAACTCTTAAGTATTAGTGAATCTATTGTTTTGATGAGATACGCATTCTACGAAACTAGTTTCAACGATCCAACCGTCAAACATGTTTGTATATACTTCGAGATCACATACACCAAAAATTGAAAAAAACAAATATTAAGAGAACAAGTAACGGGATAAAACGTTTCGACGGTTATAAACAAAAAATCACGATTTAACGGTTATTTTAACTCCGATTTTGATGATTTTTTTACAGCTACACTCATTGACCCTATATGAATACAATGAATGAACTCGATCTTCAATTTAAAATATTTACAATAGTGGATACCACAAAATCTTATGTTATACTTAATGAAAGTATGAATAAACTCTTAAGTATTAGTGAATCTATTGTTTTGATGGGATACGCATTCTACGAAACTAGTTTCAACGATCCAATCGTCAAACATGTTTGTATATACTTCGAGATCACATACGCCAAAAATTGAAAAAAACAAACATTAAGAGATCAAGTAACGGGACAAAACTTTTCGACGGTTATAAACGAAAAATCACTATTTAACGGTTGTTTTAACTTCGATTTTGATGATTTTTTACAGCTACACTCCTTGACCCTATATGAATACAATGAATGAACTCGATCTTCAATTTAAAATATTTACAATAGTGGATACCACAAAATCTTATGTTATACTTAATGAAAGTACGAATAAACTCTTAAGTATTAGTGAATCTATTGTTTTGATGGGATACGCATTCTACGAAACTAGTTTCAACGATCCAACCGTCAAACATGTTTGTATATACTTCGAGATCACATACGCCAAAAATTGAAAATAACAAACATTAAGAGATCAAGTAACGGGACAAAACTTTTCGACGGTTATAAACGAAAAATCACGGTTTAATGGTTATTTTAACTCCGATTTTGATGATTTTTTACAGCTACACTCCTTGACCCTATATGAATACAATGAATGAACTCGATCTTCAGTTTAAAATATTTATAATAGTGGATACATCAAAATCTTATGTTATACTTAATGAAAGTATGAATAAACTATAATAATTATATATATTAATTTAACAATTTTATATCCCTAAAAACTATAATAACTATATAATATAATTATATATATATATATATATATATATAATGTTTTGAAGTAATATTTGTAATATCCTTGCACATTTAATATTTGTAACAGATTAGTAGTGTATGGATTTTTTTTATTAGGCTTTTATTTTCGAGTGTAGATGTAGTACTTAAACGAAAAATGTGTTTTAATGTTTTGAAGTAATATTTATGTGGCAATGTGTGGTATGTGCAAATTTAAGGAAAAAAAATATATTTTTCTTAACGGGTCATAACGGGTCATAACGGGTCGGGTCACTTTACCCGTTGGGTAAAGTGACCCGACCTGTTAAGGACCCGTTAAGATAACGGTGTGACACGACACGACCCGTTAAGATAACAGGTGTTACACGAAAACGACACGAACACGACAGATACAACTCGTTTGCCAGGCCTATTTGTTAGTATGTTTTCTAAATAAATAAAAAAATCATGATTTGATCTTTTCTATGCACTCTTTATTTCTCAAAATTGTTGCTATTTGTCAATGTTTCAATATATTTGTATTTAATTGTTTAACTTTGTGTCTTTACAGTTTTAAAGAGGAATATTCAAGCGTTTTTGAATTCAAGACAACAAAAATTTGTGATGAGAAGTAAGAAATTAAGCCATGTGAAATAAAGTTGTGAATCATTTTTGTTGTACTTAGGCTGTCACATCCCGACCCGGGGTCGACCACTTCCCCGGCCCGCTCCACTACCGTAGCACGATATTGTCCGCTTTGGGCCCCGACTACGCCCTCACGGTTTTGTTTCTGGGAACTCACACGAGAACTTCCCAGTGGGTCACCCATCCTGGGAGTGCTCTCGCGCGCTACTCGCTTAACTTCGGAGTTCCGACGGAACCCGAAGCCAGTGAGCTCCCAAAAGGCCTCGCGCTAGGTAGGGATGGGAATATACATATAAGGATCACTCCCCTGGGCGATGTGGGATCTCACAATCCACCCCCCTTAGGGGCCCGACGTCCTCGTCGGCACACCACGACCAGGGTTAGGCTCTGATACCAAATTGACACATCCCGACCCGGGGTCGACCACTTCCCCGGCCCGCTCCACTACCGTAGCACGATATTGTCCGCTTTGGGCCCCGACTACGCCCTCACGGTTTTGTTTCTGGGAACTCACACGAGAACTTCCCAGTGGGTCACCCATCCTGGGAGTGCTCTCGCGCGCTACTCGCTTAACTTCGGAGTTCCGACGGAACCCGAAGCCAGTGAGCTCCCAAAAGGCCTCGCGCTAGGTAGGGATGGGAATATACATATAAGGATCACTCCCCTGGGCGATGTGGGATCTCACATAGGCTGTTGATATAAAGTTAGTAAAATTTAAACGTAAAATAATGAATGTGAACAATTTATTTTCTCTTTGTGATTTGTACTTTGAAATCCGTCATTTTAGTTGTACATAGACTCTTAATGTAAATTCATAGAACATGATGCAAACTAAAAGACTTATTTCTACAATGTGGGTTTAGCTGCTTTGATTTTGATTGGTTTTTTGAATTTTTAAGAGATTGTGATTACGATTTTAAAACCCACAGCGGAACGCGGGCATTTGAATCCATCTCCAATCCTTTGATTAAAACCTATTTCTAACCCAAAAAATTTAGGTTTTAACCTAGAAACAGTTTTTCTGATCCAACCTTCTAGGTTAAATTTTTAGCCCTAGATTATTAAAGAACGAATTTAGGATATATTTTTTTTTCTTAAAGTAACTTAAAAAAAATTGTGTAAACTATCCAAATTTAATTTTAAAAATATTTGGAAACTTTCATGAAAAGGACTTGGACTAAGTTTATTTTAACCAAAAACCATGCTATAACTTTATTTAATGAAAAAGACTTAAATTTTAATGAAAAACTCTTAAATTTTAATAAAAATGATAAAAGAACTTAAATTTTAATGAAAAAGACATAATTTTAATTTTTAAAAAAAATTGATGCGCGAGACTCACGCGTCCTCACACATACTGTTTATTAAACTTAACGATACCACACTGTTTATGAAACTTACTACATTGTTTATGAAACTTAATGGTACTCCACTCTTTATGAAACTTAATGGTAATACACTATTTATGAAATTTAATGGTACTACACTGTTTATAAAACTTAACGGTACTACATTGTGTATGTGTATTATTTCTTTTGCCTTAAGTAGGTACAAGTGAAATCTACATATATCAGTTACATATATATATATATATATATATATATATATATTATTTATTATGTACATGAAAATACACCTACGAGATTATAGTACCAGACGTGTGTTTGTGTTATCTTGCTTTGTTAAAGACAAAAAATGGGTTGTTGTTCCAGTTAGCTAATTGACATAATATAATATGTATGTGTATTTTCATGTACTTTTTCTTAGTTAGTTATATTTGGGGTTAGGGGAGCGTGCGTTGGGCACATATGTTTATAATATGTTTTTTTATTTTTTGTTCTTATCATTAAATAAAGGTATTAGATGATTTTTGGTTAAAATGCAAAGTTTTGAAGTTCTTTTCATTAATTTTCTTAAAATATTTAGGTTTCGATAAATATTGAAAAATTACTAAGCCGACACTATGAAAGAATATGAAACACATGAAATAATTTTTTTTAAAATTATTTTAGCCGTTAAATTTAAATTTGGATCGTTTTAATTTTTTAATTTTTTATTTTACATTGGATTTGATCATATTAGATCTTAACAGTTGGATCTAATGAATTTATAAATATAAAATTATAATATATATATATATATATATATATATATATATATGATGGGCCAGCCCACTAACCTAGGAATGAGTTTTGGCTTAAATTTGCCCAAAAATGAGTATTGCGTTAAAACCATGGACCAAAATATCGATAATATCGCCGATATATCGGCGATATTATCGCTTTTTCGGGGGAACGATATTTTTTTAACTTTCCAAAGGGTTTTCGTCATAATATCGCGATATTATCGATAATATCGATAATATCGCGATATTATCGAAATATCGGGAGAGAGAGACTGAGTAATCGCCGGATCTGTCGTCATCGTCGGCAATCCACGGCGTTGGTGGATCTGAATCATCTTCTGAAAGCCTCGTGGGGTGTGTGTGTGTCTGTGCATGAGGGAGAAGAAGGAATCCTTCGAGGGATCGAGAGAGAGAGAGAGACTGAGGCAGCTGCTCGGAGTAGACCGGACATGAACCCGCGCTCGATCGGACCCGATAGGAACCCTCTTTCCAAAGGACCGGACCCGGGAATCCCAGCGCCCGAAATCGGACCCGAGTTGATCATATTTCTTGGGATGGGCTGCAGTGGAATCGAAGCGAAAGAGGTGGAGCTCTCGAAAGCGGCGGCACGATCGATGCTGTTGTAGGAGTAGAGATCGATTAGGGAGGTGGAGAGAGGGGTGGAGGTATTGGCGCTGACGGAAGCGCCGGAGATGGTTCTGAAGGTGGTTGCTTCTTCGGAGTGGACTTTGGAGGATGCGAGCCAAGCTGGGTCGGGTCGGACATAGCAGAAGGAGTGGTCGTCGTGTCTGCCGTGACGGCGGCCTTCCTTGACGCCGGTGAAGGATCGACTCATCGAGAGAGAGAGAGAGACTGAACTGAGTCTGAGATCTCTCAGACTGAGGGAGGAGGACAGAATGAGGGAGAGAGGAAGGTTCGAGAGACGTGCGTGTGTTGCGTGCGCTGCGTGTGCTGCATGCGTGTGTGCCGCGTGCATTGCGTGTGTGTGTGCCACGTGTGTGCTGCGTGCATTGCGTGTGTGTGTGTGAGAGTGTACAGCAGTGCATTGCTTGTTTGGTCTGCTGACTCTGCCAGATTGCTATATAATCAACTTGATAATGTTAAATCCATCATGCAATGCATTTCCTTCCAATTTTTTTTGATAAACTAATAGATAATTGACTAAATAAACATCCTGCAAAGTTTCAATAAAAATTTCCAAGTTTTTCTTACAATTTCCGTAGTTTCCATGGAAATTTTATCGATATCGATATTATCCCGATATTTCCATCGATATTTCCATGTTTTTGGACTACCGATATTTCCGATATTACTGATATTTAATACCTTGGTTAAAACTCATATTTGGCTCAAGAGTTGGGGCAAGTTGAGGTATGTTTAGAACCTAAAATTTGAGTTTTACTCTAAGACCTAATCCAACTCTTGGAGTAAAACTCAAATTTTAAGTTCTAAACTTATCCCAACTTGTTTCGACCCTTGGAGCAAATATGAGTTTTAACCCAAAACTCATTTATGGGGGCAAATTTAGCCGAGGATTCTTCTGGGTTAGTTGAGCTGACCCACCATATATGTGTAATTTTTTTAGTTTTATATTTATAAATTCATTGAAATTCAACGGTTAAGATCTAGTATAATAACCTAAGAGAGAGAGAGAGAGAGAGAGAGAGAGAGAGAGAGAGAGAGAGAGAGAGAGAGAGAGAGAGAGAGATATGGAGCTTACATAGATCCAGTGACAACAGCAGCAATCACATTCAGCACGTCACCCCCAGAATATCCATTATTTCTTACCATTCTTGAACCAAACCATATCGCCAAGGCATAAGTGCAGAAGACAACTAGCGAAGCCAAGCCAATACCTGCTCCAGCAGCAGTACCTTCGTAAACGCCTGATTTGTAAGCAACCGCAAGATATTTGTTATAACTTGTTATAGCTTGCTTTTCTCCAGTAAAGGATGCAACCTACGTAAGCCAGATGACAAACATCATACTATTGGACAAACAAACGACAATTATTCCAATAGTTGTATGGCCAACGTGACCTACGGTTCTGATGGAGCCTATCGTCTGTTCAACTACAATTGCTGCTTTTGCATAAGCACTTTGTCCATGGGTTGCCATCTTGGTTATAATGATGGACATGGCTGCACCAGATGCCACAAGCAAAGGAATCGAGGATAACATGACAAGGGTAAGAAGCCACCCTTTGATGAATGCTATTATAAACCCTCCAATGAATGTTGAAAATAGTTGTAAAAATTTTCCAACCTGCACGAACAAGTACACGAATATAACAATTTATTACATAATAAGAATAACAAATTTCAAGGTTTTTATTCTCCCTGGGGTGAATTTAGGGGTTGCAGTTGTGCAGCCAGCGTAGTACCTTCTCGCCCATGGCATCTTGTATGAGAACAGTGTCTCCAGACATTCTCCCAATGACCTCACCAGTGTATGTTTCCAAATCAAAGAAAGCAACGTCTTGTCTCAAAATTGTTTTCAAATACAAACCCCTTATCCTTGCAGCTTGTCTTTCCCCCGTTACCATCCAGCACGAGACTTCTGTGAACAAGAAATACAGCTCTATCATTTCAAATGCTTGATATATGTATGAATTTCTCTGTGCATGCATGAAAAACTATTGTGGTTATGGGTATGAGATGTACTTACGAAGAGTTGCGGCCACACCTGTCCCGATTGCCAGATATAAATATATTAGAGCGACCTACAATGTACCAAGATAACTGAGTGATGATCTACATGTTCAGGCTAACAACTTAGTGAGTCAACTGAGTGATGATCTACATGTTTAGGCTAACATCTAATATTTGACCTCATAAGGGGAAAGGTGTAACTCAAAACGTTATTGAATATTCAACTCAATGTCTCAACAAAGATAAAGATTAAATTTCGGCTTGTGCAGCGTATTAACTTTACCTTGGAAACAGCACTAACTACGTCTGTATTGTTTTGATTAGATCCAAAAGAATTGATCATCTCCCCCAATAATATCGTCATAAGGGGCATGCCCGAGCCATTCCCAATGGCACCAATTGTGCCGAAGAGCATCAATATAATATCAGTCTTATCTGCATATGAAAATAGCTTGGAAAACGGAACTTTTTCAACTTTCTCATCTCCGCCGCTCTTGTCTGAGCCTTGATGATCCCCATTCGTGCCGGTGCTTTTGTCTTCTTCTACTTGGCTTCTTGAAGTGATATCCCCATGCTCTTGAGGCATAGCTCTATCCAACCCATTTTCGTCAGCCATGTTACCAACCCCAAGAATTTATCTCAGTATTCAGATGCTTTACACCTGAGTTTTTATACCTCAATCTGCACCTGCATAAGCAGTCCTGTGATCGTAAACTTAAATGCCAAGCCGGCGAATTTGTACTGGCAGTGCGGCCAGTGCAGAGAGGACACGGACTACTTCCAAATCTACCAGCAGGCCTCAGATAAAAAGTATAGTAGGGGAATTGACTCCGCACATCTCTTTCCTCAACTCCTACAAATATTAATGATCGGTAGACTTGCTCATTCATTGAGTTGAGAGATCTTTTCATGGTATCAGGAGCCAGCAATAACGACAAAAGTTACACCTAGTCAGAATGACTTACCTTACCCAACTGAATAAAATAAAATTAAAAAAATTAAAAAAAAATAAAATAAAGACAAAGGGGAAATATAAACCTTATCCTTCTTAAAAAAAAAATACAAGAAAAAAGGGGAGTGGGTCATAAACCTTATCCATCTCGGAAAAGAAAATACAAAAAAAATAAAAAAAAGTGAGGGGATGGGACATAGGATCAACCCCCCTCCAAAATAAAACCTAAAAGGTAATAACCTACAAGAAAAATTGCAAAATAGAAAAGAATATCCAAATGGATTAGGTAAAAACGAAAATGACACACCAAGAAGGAGAGATAAACTTGTAAGCCGACATGCCTATGAAATCTGATTGCAAAAAAGGAAGAATCTCAAGAGAAGGATCAACATGCCAAACAAGAGAAGATGAGAGAAGCCCTAAATTCGCTAATTTGTTAGCAACTGCATTCCCTTCTCAAAATGTATGAGTGCAACGAAAAATCATATGTGGCCAAGAAATACAGTTTCTCTAATGAGTTCGCAAAGCCTAAGGAGGAAAAAGAAAATCAGAAGCAAAGCAAAATACCACACTAAGGGTGGGCAAACATGTCCTAGACCAGTGGATAGGGGGTGGGTACCCTTGGTTCGGGGCGGGGCAAAAATTGGGAGATAGGAAACGGGGAAAAGCGGGGCGGGCCAAGAGTATTTACGAGCTGGGGCGGGTCCATAACTTAAGAGCCACGAAAATGAATGAGGATCCCGGGATCCTCTAATCACATTCATTCATGGTACATCGTCCGACCAATTTTCATCAGGTACTGTTTATATTCAATTTTAAATAAAAAAGTTATAATAATTTTTTACCGTACAATATACGATGATTGAAGAATCTTCGGAATCCTCACAAAGAGGATCCTGAAAGGATCCTCATTCCACGAAAATAACGGACAGGATTTCATCCTACGTGATTATCAAATCCCACAGTTGAAACGCATATAGGGTTTGCCCACCCCTGTTTCAGAGCAAGACTTTCAGTCCCTGACTACCAAATTCATTCCCCCCATCTCCCCCTCGGCAGAATCCATTGAGCACTCCACCGTATCACCGAGTGACCGAGTCACTGTCACCATCGTCTCCTCCCAAATTCCCTTCCCCTGTTTCTCCACCCCAGTGATCATACGGCATCACAGGTTGCGACGATCACCAGGTCCACCACCCATCGTCGCTGTCGAGAACAACGGTTCACCTCTTCATCAATCATGCAAATCCCAAGGTAAACCATCGTTCTGGAAAATTGATTCTCCAAATCCCCCGGTCCACCACTCCACCATCTTGATTTCTTTATAATTTTTTTCCAAATTTGCAGCAATATTTGTGAAAAATGAAAACCCAGAAATCTAATTTGGAATTTCTATAATCTGATGAAATATGGTATCCATAATTTAGTGCTTTTTGTGTAGTTTTGGTTTTTGGAATATCTGGTATCCATAAACTGATGGTATATGGTGATGGACTTGACCATGGTGACATATTATACGTTGAAGGATCCAAAAAATTGCATTTTTGAAAATGAGGTGTGCTATACACACAATTTTTTTACTTCTCACATAGCTTTTATTAAAAAATATGTGAATAGTAAAAATGATGTACACTACAATTTTACAAAAATATCCGGTTCCTCAGCACGGCCCGTGCCCACTCATATACCATACCACATTGGAGGAATCATTTTCAAGCCATAAATTGCTAATATCGTGCGTGAGATAATTTGATAGCAAGGATGGCGGCATAAAGTTCTGCATAAAAAGACGTGTGATTCTCCAAGCTCAAGTATAAACCACCAAGAAAATATTCCGCAGAATTTCGAAAAACTCTACCACAAGCTGCAGGACCTGGGTTATTTTTAGCACTCCTATCCGTATTCACTTTCACCCAAGGTAATGAAGGGTGCCAAATAACAGGAACTATAGATGGAGTTTGACAAGACTCAACTGAGATTCCAAGAGAGGCTAAAAGTTGCTTATACCACGTACATGACCAAGAGTAAAAACTCCAACCTGCCTAATCCAAGCCAAAGAAGAACGACAAAGGCGTGAAAATGAAAGAGGCTTACTTTTAAACTTCACCTTGTTACGCATCTTTCAAATAGTAATTAATAAGATAAATCCTGACGCAAGTCAGACATTGCGAAGTTGTGGAGAAAATCGCTTTGATACAAAGGCAAGCCATGAATCCGAGAAGGAATCAGTAAGCGGAAAAATAGTGTCAAATTGACTAGCGAGTCAAAACCAAGCACGTACCTTGTGCAAATTAACAACTAAAAATAAGTGCTTTACGGAAATGTAAACGGGGCTTTTATTAATTTAATTGGGTTTAAGGAATTTATATAGTGAAACTCCGAATAATTGTGACACAGTTACCATATTAGAATCAGAGGAATGCCTCATAGTTGAGTTGATCCTCTGTTGGGAGCTTATTGAAAAGAATTTTCCAAACTAAAATAGAGTGGCGAGGTGGAATGGAAGGATGCCAAATAATGGAAGCCCAATTTTTAACAGGAAATCGATGACGAACAATTTCATAGCCATTAGAAAACGAAAAAAACTCCAGATGTAGAAGCTTCCAAATTAACATGTCATTTTCCTCATCCATTGGAAGTGGCATCTGCAAGCTCAGTAGTACCAACGACATCCACAATAGGCATATCCAACCATTATCAATCCAAAGAGAAGTACTAGAGCCATTCCCAATCACCCATCGACAATTCTGAAATAAGATATAAACACCCATGTAGCTGAAATAGCTCCAAAAAATAAACATTCCGTAGAGAATCAAAAGTAATAACAACTCATCCAAGCTTTGATAAAG
Source organism: Cotoneaster glaucophyllus (assembly GCA_036320875.1). Taxonomy (NCBI): domain Eukaryota; kingdom Viridiplantae; phylum Streptophyta; class Magnoliopsida; order Rosales; family Rosaceae; genus Cotoneaster; species Cotoneaster glaucophyllus. Next base: position 26,427,920 of record CM070068.1, on the reverse strand, counting down.
TCATAGTATTTAGAGAGAAAAGATCACATAATCCCAAACCACCCTCATTTTTCGGCGCACAAATTTGAGACCAAGAAATTGTGACAATCTTCTTTGAGGTCACGTCACCAGACCAAATAAAGTTGCGAGCACATCGTGAAAGAGGTCTCAATAAGAAAGAAGGCCACTGATAAATAAAAAAACTATGCAAAAGCATACTCTGAAAAAACTAACTGAATAAGTTGAACTCTTCCTGCCATAGTTAAAAGTTTCCCCTCCCAACCTGTTAACTTTAGCTTCATCTGTCAATGCTCGAAGATGACACCTCCTCCACAAAAAATGGGAACTCCTAAATAAACAAATGGTAATTTGCCTTCTTTGAACTCACCCCAGGTAGCACTTGACCACAACTTTGCGATGCCTTGAAGTAGAGTCCAAGTAAAAAGTACTTTTATCCTTATTGATAAATTGACCAGAGGCTTTACTATATCTATCTAAGAAACCTTGCAGATAACGCAGAGTGACACCATCACTTAATGCAAAAAATGAATAGATCATTTGCATAACGTACATTAGAAGGAGGAATACGACCTCTTGGAGCAAAAATTGGATTAGTAAGCCCATCAAGTTGAAGCTGACTTGGACACCTTGATGAAGCCTCCTCAACTAGGCAGAAAAGCAACCGAGAAACCAAATTTAGTAAGCACCTGCAATAAAAAAAGAGGAAAACTAATGAAAATGACTTGAAAATTTTGAGTTTTAACGATAAGGACAAAATAAAGGGTACAGTGAATAGTACCAGGATTGACTTTTTAGTATAAAAATGTGGTTTTTCGTTAAAGTGAACAATACCGAGAGGTTTTCGTTAAAGTTCCCATAAAAAAGAGCAATTGAAAGTACCAGAAACCTTTGCTATATCAACTTCAACTGGTATATCAACTTTAAATGCTATAACGGCAAAGGTTCAAATTCTTGAGCTTGAAAAAAACTCAACACTACATACTTGTCTTGTATCCCAAGATGATAGGTTTTATGTTAATTTACTCGAATGTCGATCACAAGCAGATAATGATACAATAAGAGAATCTGACCATTTGATTCCATAGACTACGAAATTCACTACTTTGACAAGCAAACACCCATCCGATAAGTATTTATTTTTCTCTTTCTTTTGATAAAAAAGTAGAAAAAAAGGCAACCACAAGTAAACAAAACGATCCCACAGAAGACTTAAAAAGGGTATTTTTGTTTTAGGGAAAAGTAAGTTGAGTTCCACAACGAAAAAATACCCAATAATTTGACAAAATTTGTGAGTTGTCTGGCCTTACCGTAAGCAAGTGTGGTAGTCTGGTTTTAGGAGAGTTTTGTAATTCTCACAATATGCGAGTTTGGTCATTTGAGATTTGATATATTGGTGTGTCATTGTAGTAATTGGGGTGAGTTGGTTTAGTTTTGTTGGATCTACTATCACATGGTGCTTTAGAATCATAAGGTGATTTGGAGTCATGACGTCTTTCTATGCAGTGTCCAAATAAGAGCATGGCGTTTCCATATCTCACAATTAATTAGTTTTTGAGTGCTTAGAACTCTAATAGGATCTTGTAGTACTAGAACTGTTGACTTATGTGGATCCTTCCATCTCTTTCAGTTTCTTGCAACATTTGGTTTCGAATATTATTTGCAAGTACCCTCCTCTTGGGATAATGCTCTTTATTTGTATTAAATCTTGTGTGTTGGGAAAATAGGGTCTATGTGCTCATTTTTGGAATAGGTTTATTTGCTATATTAATCACATATAATACAAGAAATATTCATGCAATTAAATTCACAACTTATTGATAAACAAAACACAATGTTACCGCACGTGAAATTGGATTAGAAAAACCTGAAATCAACGGTGCAGTCAAGAATTTGGTTTTCTTTTTCTAAGATAAGTTTACGCCCTACTACGGACTCGTGGTTGATGAGCACTTGTCTCATGATACAACACCTCCTTACTATAATAGCAATCCAAATCGTAAAGGCTCATTAAGTATGATATGACTCATATAAGCTTGTATGACTCAAATAATTAGTTGACCAATGACTCTGGTAACACCTTTATATAGATGTGAAAGTTGTAAGAATAAACTTGCCCAATCGAGAAATCAAGATGAAGTTCACAAATCATGAGACATAAAAAAAAAAAAAATAAAAAAAATAAAAAACTTTAGTTTTAATGAAAAATGATAAATGAAGGTGTAATGAATAGTACTAGAGAAAGGTAAAAATGTGATTTTTCGTTAAAAGTGAACAGTAACGGGAGTATTTCGTTAAAACTCCTTACAAAAAATCTAGAATGACTCCACAAAAGCACTACAGAAGTTCTATATGGAACTATAAGAGCACTATGAGGATAATATGAAGTCTCAACAGCCCTAAGCCAAGATGATCATAACCAAGAATCATATCTGCAGAACTTGAAGAAGATGAAGCCATAGAAAAACTCTAATGATAGTCCTTCTCCCCTTTGTCAAAACTGTTAGGGTGCGTTTGTTGCACCGGACTATCTCAGACTGGACTAGCTTTATAAACTAAGCTGGACTAACTTAGACTAGACTAAGCTGGATTGACTTAGTGAAGCGTTTGGTGCAGAGTCGAACTCAGAAGCAGAATTAAGGACAAAAAGGAAAAAAAAGTTTTTGTTAACAAAACTTTCTCCAAAATTTTCTAATGCAAAGAAATTGAACCCAACATCAAAATTTTTTGCATAATCCAACTGCACCTAGGAACCAAATTTTATACACTCTCACCCCAAACTTTCCAATAAATCAATGGAACCCAAAAGCCCAACTGAAAAGCCTTCGAATTTTTCAATTGGGAACTCAACTTTCTATTGAATTAGCACTCACTAGTAAAATGCCCGCGCGTTGCTGCGGGACTTGAATGCACGAATCTTAACTACACACATGTAACTTGAAAAAATAATTTAACAAAATCATGAACAAATAAAAAGGATAGATGAGTGAAAGGTGAAAAAGTAGGTTGTTTTTGTTTTAGCAGCCAATTTTTCAAGCATAAATGTTCAAAGCAACAAAGATGCAGTATGCTTGTTTCCATAAGTTATAGAAGGAAGATGCAGTCCACACATATTTTGTTCCTGCAGTTACGGTGACAAAGTACATGTCATGCAGTCTAGGTATCTGTTTAAGTAGTTACAAAAAAGAAACCCAAATGTTCAAAGGAATAAAGATGTAGGATGCCTGTTTCCATTAGTTACAAAAGGAAGATGCAATCCACACATATTTTGCCCCTGTAGTTAAGGTGACAAAATACATGCCCTGCAGCCTAAGCACCTGTTTAAGCAGTTACAAAAAACTCAAAAAAATGTATTGTTGTTGTTTCAACAACTAAGTTTTCAGCTGCACATGTTTTAAAGGCAAAAAACTGCAAAGCATCTTTGTAGCAATTCATAACGGAGACTGTAGTCATTCATTTTTTCGGTTGGCGAACATCTTCAGCACTATAATAAAAAACATGAATCATAGTTTAGCAAACATTGGTATAATAGATGTTATGTAGGTGTGCATGCGAAAAACAAATTGTGATTTACCTATCCTTGGTTTTTTTGGCTTGAGACTTTGTTTTGAGTGCAGCTATCGGTTCTTTATCGATAGGCTCAATCTTAGGGACAACCATTTTGTGGAATTCTCTGGCAATTCTAGCATAATTGGTTGTCTCTGTTTGCCCGGTGCGAGTTTTTTTGTTGTGAATGAAGGTAGAATTTATAAGGTCAGAGAGAATTGTGATAGGTATGGAAAAAAGTGTCAAAGATTGGAACAAAAAGATTGGCTAACGGTTTTTTATCAACAGTATAACACATATGTATACCCAAGATAAGCAAGCATATTTATTAAGATTTATACCTAAGATGATAACTGAGAGGAAAACTTAACCTGTCTGGTTTGTCTGCTTGATCAATGAACAATGCTCTTTTTGAAGTTTTGGGAGGTGCAACAGATTGGGGATGGTTATCTGGCCGCTGGACAATCAGAGCTCACAAAGATAACCATGAATGAGAAAAAAAGCACAGAACAAACATATAATATAAGCCAAAAAAAAAACTAAACAGTCATTTTAAAAATTATAAAATCGTATTGTTTGAAATGGAAAGCATGGGGAAACAACGTATTCAAGTTCAGGACATACCAAAGGCTTGATTGAAATGTAATGGCTCAGAACCCCTTCATTAAAGGCAGCAGCAAGAGCAGATTATGATTCTACGATGGGAGCCTGATCTAAACTGCAAAAAAGCAATGAGACTGTGATTAAGAATTCGAAGTGGAAACAAACAGATACAATAGAAGTAACTTAAATCGTTACGGTATAACAGACTCAATCTGTGAAACTACACCAAATAAAGGGTTAAGTCTCAGAACATTAAACATAAAAACTAAAACACCCCCACCTCTCTGCAAATATTACAAACAAAATCTTAATCGTAATCGTTGAAATCGAAACAGACCTAATTTTGAAACGGTTTCTCTAGGACACCCTATACCATAGAAAATGCACCCTATACCCCAAACATAATGCTCAGTGGGCAGATAGCAATCTGTGCAGGTTGATTAAGATGTCACTAAATAGTTTTTGCCAACAGATGGTTAACCATTTTGCCAATTTTTTTTTTTTTTTTTTTTTGCAAAAAGTGGACCATGTTTAACTTTAAACGATGATCTCTATTTTGCCTAGACAGATTCCATCATGAATGCCTTGCCACACATTCACAAAAATGAGCAGTGCAGATTGACAAATGGACAGACTTGAATGGTACTAACCGAAGCACAACAATCCTCCAAAGGAAAACAAACAATCAAATGACTGAAGAAAAATCCGTATCATTTATTCAATGAAACACCCTAAGTTGGAAAAGAGTAAAATTTAAATTCAAAAACAATAATCTAACAGAGACAAATTTAAAAGCAAAAAACTATTAGAATCTTTACAGAAACCAACAAAAATGGCTGCAAGTTAAAATTCTAAAAATTTGATATATGGCTGAATTTCCCTAATGTTTATAATAATCAGTGAAAACAAAATTGGATACATCAGTTAAGAATACACGAAAACTTAATACAGCGCTGTAACATGTTGCAACCATTAGTGCATGTATATAGAAACACACATCTAAGATGGGAAAAAACCCAACAAAAAAAAAAAAAAACACACTTTGAGAATACAGGTGCTGCCTCACCTATCTGAAACAAAATGAAAGGCTATACTGAAATGAAAGCCTACCAGGTGCAAATAGAATTAAACTATATAGCTGGGCCTGATCATTGGTCTCCAGGAATTATGGTAAAAGGAAGACTAATCAAATGATTATGCTTTAAACTATAATGTTGTTTCAATTTTTAAAAACTATTAACTGATTGAAAAACCACACCATTTAAAGAACCAGTGGAGATCAGAATAACAATAAAATACTACAGAGGTAAATGAACAGCCATTAATATAATTTTTTTCTCAACATGGCAACTACAATCAGAAAAAGAAAAGGAGAAAATCTATGGGATAAATGTAAAGTCCATTTGAAAAGTTCAATACATTTGTATGTTAAACTGAGCTATCAAACTTCACACTCATGCTTTTCAAAAAGAAAAGAAAACGAAGAATTGAAATCATTGACAATTCCAAGCAATATAGCAGCTATTATTAAGATTCAAAACAAATTCTAGAAAGTATGGGGACCAAAGACTATTAGAAGTTGGAAAGATATGTCGATGCAGCTGTTTGAGAACACAGTTTGGGAAACTTTAGGTAGGAAATATGCTCGAAAGGAAAACTGACAATGGGTGAGTATGACTCTCAAAGCCGGTTTATGTTTAAATTACTGAATCACCATGATCGTTGTTGGTTGGTTTTGAATCATGGTGTACTTTTTTTTCAAATTCTTGTAAAGAAAATTGGTCTTTTAACATGCTCTTTTCTAAATTTTAAAAAGGATCATAATTCTGTAAATAAATTCAATTCCCAAATTGAAATTGCAGTGCAAGCAAGGGACAGTTGATCACATGGTTTTTTATCGTAGCCATAATTAGACTAATGTGATTTATACTTGGAGACTAATGTGTTTTTTCAGATGGTTTTTTCTGTCAAAATTTAGAGAAATATGAAAACGATCATCACAAATTTCAAAACTTGCATTAACCAAAATTAAAGGAAATGGACACCCTGAGTGCTTGCAAGATGATACAAGGGAAACAAAAAAGGAAATGGTGCATTTGAACAAAATGATGATAATTTAAAACTTTAGGTATGAAAATGCTTAATTTTCATGTGTTAAATGAATGAGGATATCTTAAAACTGTAATTGGAATGACCAGAATGTTTTAAAACCTGTTAAAAAAACAGAATCACAGACATAATTGGAAAAAAAAAAGAAAAAAAAAGCATCTAACATCTGGATAATCAGAGGATCACAAAGAGAAGAAAAAAGAAGAAGAAACAAAGCCGAAACCAAACGATTAACATAAGGGGATCAAACTGAACTACGTACAGTACAACTTAAGGGTCACTCAAGCTATTATTCATCTATTTCATTGATAACCCAAGCCCTAAAGGTGGAATCACCTGAAGTCAATACTTCAAGAGCTAAAAAGCGTCAGTTATGGAACTGGAAAAAGAAGATGAGCTCTCAAGTCCATGACTCTAAGCAGCCCAACCATTTTTAGAAACTCGACAACAAACACAGCTAACTTGACAGGTGTTTGAATCACATGTTTATATCTCCATAGAATCAAAAGAGAATTACTCATTCAAACATAGGCAACTTATGAGTTCTTAGTCCGATAAAATAATAAAAATAGAGAAACGGACAACTATACTACTCGGCAAAGAAATATTGCTTAGTAGAAATAAATAGAGCAGATAATTTATTTGTGCTGAATCCCCAAGTGCTATTCAACTATCAATGATCAGAAGATAGCTAATGGTGACAATGAAACCGAAGAACAAAAAACAACGATGCATTTGAACACACAGAGAAGAAACTTGTTTTAAAATTATACTGCCTAGCAATAGAGGAGCAAAACAACAAATAAAACAGCCTTCTAACCCATGAATCAGTACCAAATTGAGCTAAGAGGATGCAAAAAACAGCGATCTCATTCTTACCCATGAAAGTACTCCGACTACTTTTCTTACTTTTCAATTCAGTTTTGTTCGCAACTCTAAGTTCATTAGCTAGAGTGCCCCCTGCTCCCCCAGTTCATTACTCTCCATTCTATATTTGTCCGGTAAGCTCCATGCATTATAATCAGATAACAAATAATTGAAATTTTTTTTCCCTGAATTATCTCAATATTTTCCAGATTAATATTCAAACATATAATCGCATATCCAACACAAATTTAGGAATACAATCAAAGAACGTGAACACCAAACTTTCAAGTTATCCATGCTCAGTGACAAATATAGAATGGAGCTTACCGGACATACAGATATAAATAAAAAAAGGTAGATAGCTTATTAGGCTTTGAATAAAAGTGATGGCATATAATTATATACCTCAAAACAGCATGGAACCAACTTTTTCCTCCAACGATCCAAATTTCTGAAATCTGCAAACAAAGTAAATCCGTTAGCAACTCAAAAACTTTCAAATTTAAAGACCAAATCTAATGAAATTTTAGCTAAATGACCAAAGACACACGAAAAAATAAAAATTAGAAATATTTTGAATCTAACACAATTAATTTGGTCCAACGAAGAATATGAAAGCTTAAGGCCTAAGTGAAATGTTGAGTAAACTGCAAGGAGCCTCGGCGAAGGTTAGAATTAAACAGTTATGTCATACAACCCACAATCCCTTCAATACATTCAGATATAAAGGCAAATTAAATTTGTTCGATCTTGTCATAAAGAACTAAGTGCAGGAATAATTTATGTGGCTCAATGGCATGAGAAGTAAATATCTAATGGCCAAATACTGAATCCGTCTGAGAAACTGAGATTGAACTGGAAATTGACAGCAAGATTAACTTTTATTATGTTTCTTTCTCCTGCATAACATTCAGTTTAAAAATTTGGAAACTTTATGTGACCTCAACTCGCTCATAGATGTTGTAAAGGAAACAGGATGACTAAATCAAGCTCTTTATCTTCTTCCACTACCCTTAAAGTTGTCAAATGAGCAGGACCAGGGCCGGTCTAGAGTTTTTTGAGGCCCGGGACGATGCCACAAAATATGCCCTCATTTTATATAAGAAAATTATTTGTTTTCACACATAAGATATAGATAAAATTCTACTTAGAAAAACACTTCAAGCTTAATAATTTAGAAACACGGAAAAATTAATTTATTTTGTATCGTGAGGAAAAAAAAAACTCCGGGTTTACAAGTAGATAGATATGAGTTTTGTTTTCCATTTGAACTTTTAAAGTGTTTTTGTATGAATCGTGAGGTATTTTTTCTTATTTACTAACCTTGTCAATATGGGACTAAAAAAATAATGATGTTTTTGAGTCTTTAGTTGATATGTATAAGTAATAAATGGGTACTAAATTAAACTTTTTTATGACACGTCGTATGATTTGTAAATTTGATCTAAAAATTTGGTCAACATATTACTCTTTGTTGAAGATTAGACTTGAATTGAAACAAATGGTTTAAAAATAACAACCCACATAGCTACTAGCTACTAATTAAAAATAAATTAACAATCAAACAAAAATTGAAAAGTAAATAAGCACACATGGTGTTTTGAACCTAAGACCTCTTCATTAATTTTAAACAACAAAACCACCAGTTCTAGTTTAATTTCTTTGTCATTAAACCAAATTTTATAAATTTATACTCTTATGAAAACATATATAAATATACCATCCTAATAATTTTGGTGCCCCCAATTATTTTAGGCCCTGGACGGTCGCCCTGCCTGCACTGGGCCTGGGCCGGCCCTGAGCAGGACAATAGTACCACATGGATATGAGCTAAGATGGCAAGCATGTGAGCAACTTTCATTCATGTTAGTATAAATCTGGATTCACAGACCACACTGAAACAGTTTTAAAAACTTAAAGAAGCAATGTCTGAAAAAAATACAGGGACTAATATGGAACATTCGACAAAGCAAAAGAAAAAGGGAAGGAAGTAAATTTATGCTACCTTTTAATTGATAATAACTATAAATTAATCACCCATTTGCAATCAGACTATATTCAAGAATAAACCCTAGAAAGCAACAGTCTGATGACAATATATCACAGTTACAATAATTCTTCTCATGTACCAACATCCATAACCACAATACGGAAGAACGCTGTTTTCCTCTTAATGTAAAGATATTTACCAACCAAAATCCAGCAGAACTATAGTCCAAAATAGTACAATCTCATTTATATTAACATGAATAAGAAAACAAACGCATGATACACAGCTTAACGTAGAGCCAATAACAGAAACACCAAAATCTCTTAGCCAAAAAGAATATCAAAGCAACCTCAAACTATGCTGAACCCATGTGTGGAGATGGATTCTTGCTAACCAATATTGAATCACGTTAAAAGTCAAAATCCAAAGGGCTACCCTGGTGTCTATCTGTTCAAAAAACGATTACGCCCAAACTGACAGAACACCCAGAATGATCAGAAGAGAGCTAACGGTGAAAAAGAAACTGAAGAACAAAAAACAATGATGCATTTGAACACATAGAGAAGAACTTGTTTCAAAATTATACTACGTAGCAACAGAGGAGCAAAACAATAAATAAAACAGCCTTCTAACACCCTTATCACACAAATACAGAAGCAACAAAACATGGAGAAACAACCTAGCAACAAAGGGATATTGAAAGGAAGTAAAGCAGAAAAGGAACCTCTATTCGACTTGGTCAGAAGGAAACAGCAGCAAAGCATGAAGAAAACAGAAATGAGAACAGTGCAACACCCTAAGTTTAAAAGACACAAACCCGACTCTAACAATGCACGAAACAATGCACTAAATAGACCTATCTTCCTAACACCCAACTAAACAGGCTATAAACATCCATTACAATTTTATTGAAACAAAAAAAAAATGTCAATCACAGTTTTAACAAAGCAAATGGGAAACAAACAATAAACAATGATTTCTGAACAGTGTTTTACCTGTTGAATCAGAGGAAAAAACTGAAAACCCTCTCCTCTCCCATACCTCCCTCAAACATCCTCTATTCACCAACCCCTTTGGGTAACCCGTTAACCCCATGAAAAATGCCAACAGATTTATGCAAGAAATAATAAAAAAATTAAGATTTTAGTTCAAAATCCAAATGAAAAAGAGACTTATCTGAACATGCAACAGGGCATGGACGATCGGGAGTGAATCCCGGACTGAGGGACCATGCTCGGGCCTGTTCACCATCCCTACCCTTCCCTCTATGTTTCTCTCCCCGAAATCCGGACGACCCATCCTTTTTCTTTCACTGTCACCCACCCAGTCAGCATATCAAACATTGGGGCACTGACATCCTAACCTCTCCCACTCATGAAATCGAGGATCTGCAGCAATGGCGCTGAGATCCCCACTCCTCCCCCTCTCTCTCTCTCTCGCTCTGTCTCTCTCTCTCTATCCGAGACCCATCCCCGAAACCCTCACTGAATGACAGCAAACGTAAACCCACCCCTATACGTCTCAAACGCACAGGACAAAATTGCCCTTCCAACCCAACCCTAATATCAGCCCAAACCTCACGGCTTTGTTGTAAATAGCGTGAAATCGAGTGGCTCCCTGATAAACCATATGGACAAAATTACCCTCTGAACTTTTGAGAATTACCCACCCAACCAGTCCCATTCTGGCTGGTATTGTTGTAAATAGAGTGAAATAAAAAAAAAAATGTACAGTTGCCGTCCTCCCCCCTACTTTAGAATAGATAATAATATGAATTAGAAGAACCTAGATAAAAATCACATTGATTTTTCTAACTTTCAAACTCATCTTTCCATTTATTTTCAATCTTTCCTCATTTTCCAAATTACCCCTCCACTCCTCTCTCTCCCCTCCCCCCTCAAACTGTCAAATATGCCCCAAAAACTCAACCCCTTTTTCGTTTTCCCCAATTTTAATATCCCACCCAACCTGCAAATTTCTCAAGGCAGCAGGAAGCCAAACATCCGCTTTCTAAAAAAGAGAGAGAAAGCATTGAAATTTCCACAGAGCTTGAAGACTTGTCGCTCATTTGAGTTTTTCAAATTCAATGCGATTTTTCAACTCGAAATTCGCTTCTCGGCTCGCAACGTTGGCAGGTTCTCCACCAACACGCCGATTTTGGCCATAACGTCCACCGACAGCAGCGCCGCTTCGGCTGTGAGCTGCAGTTGTCCCCCCTCCCCCCTCCCGGCGGGACTTGGGCCACGAAAGAGCAAGCACCACGACGCCCTGGTGATGGCGCCGCAAAAGAAGCGGGGACTGGATGTCGGCCTTCCTTTCTAGTGCCCCTTAATACCATGCGAAAGCTTGGGATTAGATAGCCTGCTTTAGCGAACCCCGGAGGGCCTCGTAGAAGAGGCGAGTCCCACTTATTTTAGTCCGAGGACATGCCAAACATATCATTATGGTCCTACTTAAGCCAGTCCAAGCCAGTCCCTCCTAAGAAGGTGAAACAAACGCACCCTTATGTACTTAATCGTCAGTAGGCTTTCGATTCAATAAGATGATGACTTGCTGCTCAAGAAAAATAGCAAAAGGAACCTTCAACTTCAGTGTAACTGTTAAAATACTCTCCTCCCCCATGAGAAAGTTAAATCAAATTCACAAAAGAATTATATAGGAGTTGTTGCAGTCATATTGGAATAGGAATGTGATTGTGTAAATCCTAGTAAATATGGGAATGTATCTTATATTCCTATTAGGAGTAGATTACCTATTAAATGTTGTAATCCTAAAGGGTAAGTAATTAACCCTTTCTACTACTATAAATAAAGGCACAATGGGGTGAGATAACACACACCCACAATTACACATCTCTCTCTTCTCTCTCAATCTTGCCGCACCCTCTCTCTCTTTTGGCCTCCATAATTGCTTCAGTAAATTATGCCTACAACACGTTATCAGCACGCTCTTGAAGCTGCGCTAAAGAGAGTTTATTCTTCAATCAGGGGAGTATTACGTTTTAATCATTCTTTTCATGATTAATTTATTGTTTTATTAAATTGATCTACATGCTATTGATTCAATTTAATTTTTCTATGTTGAACGTGATACAACGCATTGGAGATGCTATTCCGGCTTTCTGCGAAGGAACTTCTACAAATTCAAAGGCTTTTGTTGTTTTCTGCTACTCAGGTACGCTTAAAATAAAGTAAGATATTTGAAACGACCCATGAAGCATGAAAACATTCCCCATGATGCATGAACCCCCTATGTTTACATTTTCCTTCCGATATATATATTCACAAATTCATATATATATTTGTTTCATGCATCGCACAATTAAATTGTTATGTGGAATTTGTGAGTCAAAGTATAAAAATGAATTAGAAGCAAGTTAGGGTTTCCTAAAACCCTAAGGGAATTGAAAAACAAAGGGGAAACAAAGGGACCGGATTTGGTGCACTGCACCATCCGTATGCGCCACTAGGCAAGATCACCGAAGGCTGGGCCTGCAGCCCCAAGCCTCTGCACGTTGACCCGGGCCCGCAGCCTGTTTTTGGCAAATCTGCCAGCAAGCCTTGCTCGCTGGGCCTCTGCCCGTACCTTCTCGCCAGCCCATGTGGCTAGGCCGCATCCGTCTGCCAGCCTTCGGCTGGGCACATGCACACACGCAACACGCCAGTCTTCGGGCTGGGCTTTTTGCGCCACAAACCCAAGGCCAGCCCTCTGTTTTGGGCTCCCCCGTGCAAACCCTCGGTCCAAATTGACCCAACCCAGCTTCGGCTGGGAGAAATCCTTTCCCCCGTGGCCTGCAGCCATGTCTTCCAGGCCTTCTTAGGCCCTGCCGTGACCCTTAAGGCACCCCGTGCCTTCCCACACCCCACGGCACAAGCCCAAATTATTTTGGGGCTCCAATTTCGATCCAATAATATTATGCTAATATTATTTTGCTTCTACAATCGACCCTGTATGGTCCCGATTTATTGAATTAATTAAAAGTGACCTTGCAGTCCATTAATCTGATAATGAATCCAAAATTATTGACCTGAAGATCACTTTTGGACATTAACGATTCAATAATTTCTCTTTATACTTTGAACCGTCACATACTTTCGTAGTAACGAAGCTCTCACACTTGAGTTCCCGAAGACAACTCAAATCCACTACACTAAGTTAGTATATTGCATTCTGTGTTTCTTGCAGGAACCTCTATTTTATGAACTAAATGTTCATAAACTAAATCGAACCTGTAGTTTCGAATTTAGTGCCTTTGAAACCCGAAGTTTTCATAAAACAGTACACCCATGAAAACCCGACGATTTTCATGAAAACCATGTCTTAGACATCGAATGTTGATGCCTATGGATGTTTCATTCCCATAGCACCCATCACAATCTTGTTCCCTCCAATTCAGTGGATTGTTGAACTGTCACAAGTTCGATTTTCCTGATTTGGATGTTTCCCGTAGAAACCACTTAATGTGGGGTACAAGACGTTAATCTCCCATTGACTATCAAGAAGCTGAGAAACCATTGAAGCCAACAATGGCATGGAAGAGCTGAATAAGCCTCCGCCATGATCTTCACTCAAAGACTTATGCCCGAAGCATTACAAATGGAAAGACCTCCAGATCGAGGATTCCATGGCTCTTTGGCTCGCTCCTACGGACTGTCTAATCATGAAAGACATTGCCTAAAGCACACCATGATTATGTCCACGAATGTGTACAATTCTGAAGTTTATAAATCTGATCGAATTTTGACTGGAGAATATTTTTCTCGTCCTTCCATGTTTCTATAGAAAGCGGAAGTTTACCAAATTCTCGGATCTGATTACTACCACAAACGAGAGAAAGGTATGGACCCAGTTCGGCTGGAGTCTACCAAATGGCTCAACCCAGTTCGGTCAAAGCCTACTAAACCCAAGTTTGGGTCTGTTTCTCTCATAAATCCAATTTCGAGTTTGTTTTTACAACATATGGTAGAATCAGGGCCTACCAAGGTGTGGCATCATGCCCGAAGCATGATCCTTGGTACCTAAGACCTAAAACTTCAAGAATAAGGGATAGTATTCCCAACCTTAACCCTGCAGAATCTACTTCCGTCTCGATGGAATAGATCGTTGGTTATGCACCTGTTCGTGCCTATACCAATGTCGTTGAGGAGTACCATTCTAGTAGTCAATATGTGAGACTAATTTTGCTCCACCAAACATTGTTGGAAGTACAAAATTTTGACATGGATGGCCTTTTGGCCGAATCCACCTAGTAACTTTGCTTACTTTGTGAACATCTTTCTATGTTCTTGGATTCAAGTTTGGTGTATGTTTTACTTATGGATAATCTTATTGATATTGTCCTCGAATATGAGTTAATTGAATCATGTTTCTTAGTACATGTGACCGATTCAATTAAACACGTGATTAGGTTGGAATGTGGGAAAGTTAGTTGTCTGGATGAATGCGTACTACGCACACTAACTTTACACCTAAATCTCATCTCTAACAACGACTTCAGGTCTATCCAACCTGATTAAGAGCAATGGCACGCTCCTCGTTGTATGAATGGTACTGAATCACCATTTAAGGGACCTTAAATTCTCCCTGACGTTGAGTTTTTAAGGATATTCGAGTTGACAATGATCATAAATGAAACCACTGAAGAAAATAGAGTGAAATATCTTTGCACCACCACCAAAAATGAGCCTGAAGCTTTGATTTGGGGCCAATGGGTTGTCCCCCAACTGGGGCACACGTCATATGTGGCCGGCCTAGGGCTAGGTGATTGAGCAGTTTACTTGCTTTGGCACGACCTTTTGGGACACTTAGGTCGACCAACGATGCTACGATGCATCTCCTTACCCGAAGTAAGGATATTGTGCCTACAAGCACACTTTGCCAAGCATGCTCATTAGGGAAATTCGATTTTATAAATCATCCCTTGCAAAGATACGACTCGACTCTCTTTTCACAGTGGATTCAAGGGAATATACGTGGACTAATCCAACCAAAATGCGGACCATATAAAGACTTATGGTTTTGGTTGATGAATCGACAAACTGGTCACATGTTTGTCCACACACATTACTGCTAAACCCTCTGGCCGATTAAGGGCTCACCACCCTACTTATCCCTTAAGGTCCGGGAGACTGGATAATGTCGGAGAGTTTACATCGACAGTTTTCGATAAAGTATTGCATGTCGTTTTGGGTTTATAATTGAACATCGAATTCCCATGTTCACCCCAAATAGCCTCGCCTAAGTGATCATAAAGCGCAATTTAAATGATCGCCCGAATTTTGGTAAACGTACCAAGTTTTCGGTTTCTGCCTAGGGCTATGCAATCCTTGTACGCAGTGATGAATTGGTCCGCCTTGAGGCCCATTGCCACCCAACCTATATGACGTTACAGTTGGTTACTGGGTACGAACCTGACGATTTTCGTATTTATGCATTTGGGTGTGCATTCCATGTGCCAAGTTGCGCCGCCGCAACGTACCACCATGGGTCCTCAAAGAAGGATGTGTATCTTTTGTCGATCATGATTCTCCTTCACACTAGCTCTTTTCGAGCCCTTGCACGCAATCTCTTTACCGCTCATTTGCGGGTTGTCACTTTAATGAGACAGTCTTCCCGCCGTTAGGGGGAGATAAGAACGTCAACGTTCCTGTAGAACGACGCGAATTTACGTGGACGTTGCCCACTATGTCTCATCTCGATCCCCATACCACACAAGTGTGATAAGCAAGTGCGATGAATTCTAGATTTCAGAATGTTGCTCCAGACGCATTCCTCTGATCTAGCTAAAGTGACGAGATCATATACCAGCTGCAAACATGCCTGCAAGGATAGACGTACTTAACGGACGTCGAGTCAACATCCCTGGAGGGTGTGCCGCCCCTGTTGGACGGTTTGGACGCCCCTGTTGGACGGTCCGGTACACCGGCGGATAGCCAATCAATCTGTCTTGGCCTGGAGCACGACAGATCATTCGGTTCGTAGGATTCACTTCCCTGGAAGAGGAAGACAAGGCACAACATTGAATCTGAACTCGATCGCTGTCTCAAATCATTTCCATCTCATGAGATTAATCCGGATTACTCCCAAGACATGAAGTTCTTGGTCCAGTATACTAGTTTGGGTGAGCTAAATGGAATTGAAATGAGATTATCATCGATGATGTTTTCACTTATATGGTAGCTACCGACATAAATGAAAAGCGACGATATCGAACCGTGTTCCGTTGATTAAGTGACAACGTAGAACTGATTGGACAACTGAAACTACAATCTAGGTCAAATTCCTTACCAAAGTGTGTATTGGACCCGTAGTTCCTACACTGCCCAAGGTAACCTTATTGTGTTACGAGTGGAAAAGGAAGCGTTATGAGATGAATGAAATAGTGCGATATGATGCACGCCTTACGGCGCAAGGTTTCTCTCAAACGTCCTGTGATTGATAGCAGCATTATGAAAAGTGGTTAGTATTTCTCCATGGGGATATAGATACGGAGATTGACATGTAAGTTCCTGAAGAATTACATGGACTGACTCAAATAGTTCCAGAACCACGGAACACCCTCTTAACTCGTTTTGAGGCGTTCACTTATGGATTGAAAAGTCCGACGGATGTGGTATACCCGTCTACGTGATAATTTGATCAGTCAGGGATATGAATGAATGCCCTTGCGTGTTAAACTATGAAGTCTTATTCCAAATTGCTAGAGTTACAGTTTATGTCGTTAACACGAATCTCACTAAGACTCTGGAAGAGCATGAGAAAACTGCCTCGCACCTGAAGATGGAATTTGAGATGAAGGATCTTAGGAAAACTCGTTTATGCCTTGACCTGAAGTTCAAGCATTGGTCTGACGGTATTTTGGTCTACCAGTCGAACTACGCTCTGAATGTGTCACCTTTGAGTATACCTTTGATCGTCCATACGTTATATGCAAATGAGACTCTAGAAGAGGCTGTGGAATCCGAAATTCCATATCTAAGTTCAACTTTGCGCTTCGTTGTACTTAGCTCATTGCATTTAGACAGGACATCTCCTTCGCTGTTGATCTTGGTAAAGATGCAGCACCGCGCCTACACGCAACCACTGAATTGGTATTAAAGACGTTCCCTGAAGGTACTACAAATTTGGGCAAATCAAATCCCAACGCATCTCGAGCGGATCCAACCCCCCTGATCCTCGAAATGATGCTTGCCTTGTTGTTATGCTGACGCTGGTTACTTATCAAACCCGCACAAGGCAAAATCCCCGAATGGTTATGTCTTTACCATTAGGGATATCGCAATATCTTGGAGGTCCACGATATGACCTTAGTTGCGAAATCTTCGAATCGTTCCAAGACTCACCTCACTTCACTACGCCACACGTGAGACATGGTTAGGAGTTCTTGTTGAGCATATTCGAAGTACTTGCTGTGTTTTCATCCATCGTTGAGTCCCAACGACGATCCATGAAGACTATGCCATATGTATCAACCCGACCAAGCCATGATACATCAACGAAGCCAACGCCAAGACATATTGCGTCTACATCTACATCAGCAAAGCATCAGGAGATTTGAAGTCATGCAAGCCAATCCCAGACAACCTTGCCGACCTCTACACGACGTCACTGCCGAAGTCAACCTTCCAGAAGTTTGTCCAAGGAATCGGTATGCGCAAATTATCTGAATTGAATCGCTTGTAGTTCTCTTATTTAGAAGTTATGTCTAACTCAGGGGGAGTATCCAGAAGCATACTCACATGATCTTAATGTACTCTTTTTCCTACGATTAGGAGCATTTTTCCCACTGGGTTTTTGCTACCTAACGAGGTTTTAATGAGGCACCCATCCTGGGATGATCATACTCCGTTGAGTTCACTACACTCGTCCAGTTTGACGTTTGTTTAAGACATTATGCATATTTTCTTACTTTTCCCTTAGTCTATGGGTTTTCCCCATTCCTTGGGTTTTACCATAGCGAGGTTTTTGTGAGTTTTTACACATGCATACTTCAAAGTAAATTTGAGACTCGCGATCACCCGTTGTGCCGATGACTTCATCAACTTTACCTGCTTCATCACTGAAGACCTGATGTGCCATTTACTTGAGTATTTACACACTCAAGGGGGAGTGTTGCAGTCATATTGGAATAGGAATGTGATTGTGTAAATCCTAGTAAATATGGGAATGTATCTTATATTCCTATTAGGAGTAGATTACCTATTAAATGTTGTAATCCTAAAGGGTAAGTAATTAACCCTTTCTACTACTATAAATAAAGGCACAATGGGGTGAGATAACACACACCCACAATTACACATCTCTCTCTTCTCTCTCAATCTTGCCGCACCCTCTCTCTCTTTTGGCCTCCATAATTGCTTCAGTAAATTATGCCTACAACAGGAGTAAGAATAACCATGGATTATTATTTGAGAAGAATCACTTTTTTACACTCCGATCCAGCAAGTAATAATTGAAAATTGATGTTTCCAGCTTCCACAAATGGTTTTAGTTGGAAAAGAACCACAAACATCAGTGTGTGTAATTTCTAATAAACTTTGACTCCTTTTAGCATCAAATTTCCTTGTGTAATTAGTCAATTTTCCTTTTAGACTTGGTATAAAAAACAAGATTGGGAATGAGATCCATTTTTGACAACTTTAAAATCCTTTCTTTTGAAATATGACCAAGATTTTGTGCCACAACATAAAAGAAGTGTCTTCATTATGCATTCTCTTGGTGGTTGCAGTTAAAGCATGTGATTCATTTAAACAGGTGTGCAACTTAGTTGCCAATGTTCCTCAACGAACGAAACAGTTCAAGAAAACAAAATCAAGCTTGTTCTTTGAAATTTTTTAATAGACTTATCATCATCAAGAAAAACAAAACCATTTTTAACCATTTTTTTAGGCTAAAATCAAACTTCTTGTTATTTTAGGCACATACAGTACATTATTCAATTGTAAAACAAAACCACAAGAGATTTCAGTTTCACAGTCTCCACTACAACCTTAGTTCCCTCCCAACAAAAACATTGTAAGTATTTTGACCAGTTAGTTTTCCTTTTTCAAAACCATGCAATATATTTGTTATGTGAACAAAATAGCCAGAACCAAAACACCATGACTTTGCAGGAATTTCAATCAGATTACACTCCACACACATAGATATCTGTTTTGCCTTTACTCTTAAGCCAGTCCTTAAACACTTCATTCTTAAAGTGACCTTTGGTTTTGCACCATAAATATTTGAGTTTGGTTTTGTCTTTATTTTCAAAAGATTGTTAGATGTCTTAGATGATTCAGTAGTTTTGGCAGATTTAGAAGGGTTTTTAGAAGACTTAGAACCCTTACTAGAAGCACCATTTGCCTCTTTCTTGCCACTGCAGCTTGCACCAAGTTCACATCACCACTTCTTTGTTTGTCTGTTTTTCTCCTGAACACATTGAGCAGTGAGTTCATCCATAGTCCAGTTGTTGTTTTGAGTGTTGTAAGACACCTTGAGTTGACTATACTTTAGCTGCAGTGCTTGCAATATCATGAAAATCAGTTGCTTGTCTCTGATATCACATGCAAGAATAAACATGGCCAATTGAGAGATCAAGTTAAAGTTAATAAATCAAGAGACCTATAAAAAATCTAGAACAGCTCTACAAGAGCACTACAGAAGCTTTATATGGCACTATAGGAGCACTATGAGGACACTATGAAGTCTCTATAAACAGCCCTAAGCTGATGTAACAACCAAGAATAGTACCTACATCACTTGAAGAAGATGAAGCCATAACAAAAACTCCAGTAATAGTTCTTCTCCTCTCTGTCAAAACTCGTATATGCTCAATCGACAATAGGCTTTGGGTTCTATAAGAGAGCGCGGTTTTGTGAGAGCAAAGGCCATCATATTCATAGGCATCTACTTGTCTCTCTTATTAGAATCCATTTGGAAAACTGACAAGCAATCCTTGTCCTCTAATGAGTGTATTCACTGGTTCATTAACCACATTCCAGTCCTTATCGAGTTGAAACTAAACCCAAACCTTTTCTACAAGACTTCCTGCATTCAATTAGAACTGTAGAATTTTTCAGGTCGACGGGCCGAGGGCCCACTCCAACAACACCAATACTGTCCCCACTTAACCACCTGCACAATCCTCAGGTGTGGGGTTTTCTCACAAAAGGCCTCGATGTTAGTTAGAGTGGGGTAAATCTATTTAAAGCACTCTTCTCTTCTCCCTCTGTCCGATGTGGGACAAATGGGGGTTCCAACAAGAACCAAATAGCCGGCCACAACAAACCACATAATACACAAAGTCTTACAAAAGTGACTCTTCATATGGTTGCATATTTCCTTGAAGAGTCAATAGTTGCATCTCTTAATTAAAAGGTAAATGTTGCACCCTTTCCGTTTAATTGAAGAATCGCAACCTTATTCATGAATAGTCACAACCCCATCAAATATAATTTTATTCAACTAACTTGAAATTCCTCTCAAAATGTATTGAGAGAATTTGAGATGAATTATTTTTTCAAAAAGAACTGAAATAATCTTAAAAAATTATGGTATCTTTTCTTTTCAAACAGGCTCACGAACAAACAAAGGCCATCATCTATGGCTTAAAAATACTTTTTATGCATTCTCTACAAATAACAATAGTACATACAACAAGTTAATAGAAAGGAAAAAAGAAGAAAAAAAGAAAGTGAAATATAGAACCATTAGCATTTCTGTAATATTTGCCTAAAAGTGTACAAGAAAGAAGCTCATGCATTTGGAGCGCTCATGTGCAGAGCGACCAAGGATGCATAAAATCCATCTGTAATTTTGATCAACTTATCATGCTTGCCTTTTTCTACGATCACTCCGTTTTTAACCACCGCGATCTCATCTGCATTCTTGATTGTCGATAGTCGATGAGCAACAACTACTGTGGTCCGGTTTACCATCACCCTGTCTAATGCATCTTGAACCACTCTCTCAGATTCAGCATCAAGTGCACTTGTAGCTTCATCCAACAGTAATATCTTGGGGCTCTTGATTATCGCACGCGCAATGGCTAAGCGTTGCTTCTGCCCGCCAGATAATTGTATTCCTCGTTCTCCTACTACGGTGTCATACCCCTGCACATTGCATTTGGATTAGTTCTGAAACTATCTTGTTATAAACTATTCCAAAAAGAATTTATTAAATGTTCTAACCTGATTCAAGCTACTAATGAATTTGTGTGCATTGGCCAACTCGGATGCAGCTATGATTTCTGCCTCAGTTGCATCACCATCCTTTCCATATGCAATGTTGGCACGGATTGTGTCGTTAAATAAAACAGGTTCTTGCCCCACAAGCCCCATCTGCTGCCTCAACCATTTCAAGTGGAACTTTCCGAGTTGAGTTCCATCAAGTAGGATATAACCTGAATCCGGATCATAAAATCGTTGCAACAATGCAACAACTGTCGATTTTCCACTCCCACTTTCTCCAACCAGGGCAACTGTCTGCAAACGATATTCACAAATAAAAGATAACACCGTATTACTACTCGAGCTTCATCAGCATGTCATGAAATTAAAGCAAAACAAAAGAAGAATTGCAATCCAACTCAATTGATGCAATCTTTACCTTGCCACGATGAATAGTTAAACTGAGATCTCGAAAAATCTGTGAATCTGGCCTGGATGGATATTTAAAGCTTACATGGTGAAGCTCAATTTCTCCCTTTACGTTATCCAATTTTACGCCAGATTCGTCACTGGGGTCTATCTTAGACTTCCTGTCTATAATTGCAAATATGGAAGCAGCAGCACTCCTGGCTTTACTAGAATCAGGACCAAAGGTGCTCGACTGAGAGATTCCCGTGGCTGCCATGGTCAAAGCAAAGAAAACCTGCAACCAAATACACATGTTAAAATCAGCCACATATACTTTGGTCTGAATATATATATGTATGTATGTTTTCAACAATTTATGAATAGAACTGGTAGATACATATGGAGAGAGAATAATTACTTGAAAAACATCGCCAAATGTTGCTTTGCCAGCCTCGACGAGTTTAGCTCCCGCATAGAAGCTCGTTGCATACACAGAAAATAGAAAGAAGGAAGACACTCCAAATCCGATTCCACTGATCAAGCCTTGTCTTTTCCCTGCCGCTGTAGGGCCTTCACATTTCCTTCTGTATAGTTCCATTACCTTCTTTTCAGCACAGAAAGAAGCAACTGTTCGTATGCTCCCAACTGCGTCATTAGCAACTTGGCTTGCTTCCTCATACTTCAACTGCAGCCATATCATTATACAACTTCATAAGACCTCAGAAGAAAGAAAAATATTGAATTTACAAGTAACGAAATGTCCTCCTAATTCATGGAGCTTGTGACCATACCTTTGCATCGGCACTGAATCCTTTCATGAACTTTCCTTGAACATATCCGTTAACTCCAATCAAAGGAATCAACGCGAGGATAATAATTGCTAGCTGCCAGCATGCAATAAAAGCAATGAACAAACCTGCAATTGCGGTCGCAGTGCTATTAACTATCTGAGCTAGCACATCTCCAACAAGGGCCCGCACTGTTGCTGCATCTGCTGAGAGCCTTGCACCAACTGAGCCACTTGAGTTCTCAGGCTCATCAAACCACCCAACTTCCATGTGAACCACTCTCTTAAAACACATCAATCTGATACGTTCAACTAACTTACAACCAGCAACTGAAAAGAAGTACGCTCGTGCAGGGACCGCCAGAAATGATGCCAGACCAAGCACCATAAGAATAATTGCCCAAAACTCTGAGTCTTTCTTTTGTTGACTAGGTGGTTCGTACAAAGTCTTTACTACCCTGGAAACAAGCACACCGAAAATTGGAAGCATAACACCATTGACGGTTGCAGCTAAAGTTCCAAAAAGAAGTGCTGGAATCTCGGGCTTGTTGAGGGCAGCGAGGCGGCGGAGAGAAACAGTTGGAGGTTGCTCTGATGCCACTGCAGCGCCCTCTGGTTCCGCCAAGGTAGTGTCCTGCATGTCAGCATGTCCTGTGGGTAAACCAAAGGCAGCTGAAAATGAATGGCGGCTGCTATTTCCTACAGAGGAATTCCAACTTATGGATCTTCGTGCAGAGGAATTCCGACTTATGGATCTTTGTAACGATATTCTTAGACTTGATTGTCTAAAAGATTCGGCAGTTATATCAGATTTGTTTTGAACTTCTCCTGTTTGTCCTGAACCCTTGTTTACTTCTTGCAAGCGTATAAGTTGAGAGTATGCTCCTTCAGGATCCTTGAGTAATTCTGAGTGCGAGCCTGATCAATGAACAAAAATACGGTTAACTGATATGTCTTCCTACACGTGACAGATTGGCAGGAACTTGGGATCTAACAATAAATTGCAGCCACGAGTAAACCGAAATTCTATCCAGAAGTACAAACACTATGCCTGGACCCTAGAGATTATAATAGATTTCGGTGGCATAACCAACTTGTCATATCAGAAGAAAGCAAGTCAAAATCAGGGTTGATTGTGCAGATTTCTTGAAAGCAATGCATATATATGTCTATCAATACACTTGACAAACAGCATAAACTGGATACAACATCTCCAACCAAGGTAATAAACAGAATGTGCTAGCTTTATCAGGTAGAATACCTTTTTCAACCATCTTTCCTTTATGAATGACAGCAATCGCATCTGCATTCCTCACCGTGCTCAAACGATGAGCAACAATAACAGTAGTTCTGTTGACCATAATCCGATCCAAGGCTTCTTGAACTATCCTCTCAGATTCTGCATCAAGTGCACTTGTAGCTTCATCCAAAAGTAGAATTCGTGGATCTTTCAAAATGGCTCTTGCTATAGCAATTCTCTGCTTCTGCCCACCAGATAGCTGAGTTCCATGCTCACCGACCATGCTGTCAATGCCCTGAACACGAAATATTCAAGTTCTAGTGAACTAATATTCTTATGATCATGCACTTAATTGAAAGCCGCAATTAAAATGAGCTAGAACTTAATTAGCACCTGAGGCAATTTATCGATAAATTTGGAGGCGTTTGCAACTTCAGCTGCTGCTTTTATCTCTTCAATGGTAGCACCATCTTTTCCATAGGCAATATTGTCCTTAATGCTGGATGCAAACAATACAGGTTCCTGGCTGACAAGACCAATTTTACTCCGAATCCATTTCACCTGAAATTCTTTTAGGTTTATGCCATCTATCAAAACTTCACCAGCTCGTGGATCATAAAATCTCTCTATCAGACTGATGACTGTTGACTTCCCACTTCCACTTTGTCCAACCAAAGCCGCAGTGGTGCCACTAGAGATATGAAGAGAGAACCCGTCGAATATTGGTTCATCTGGTCTGGATGGATAACTGAAATAAACTTCTCTCAGCTCTATGTCTCCACGAATGTCATCCAAAGTCTTTCCTTTTTCATCATAAGCATCAATCTCTGGTTTCCTACTGATAGTCTCAAACATCTTAAATGCTGCAGCTTGACCAGCAGCGAATGCACTCAAGCACGGAGATGCTTGCCCCAGAGACCTAATTGATCCACAATTGTTAATAAATTTAAACAAAAAGAGAAGAAGAAAGGGGAAGAAAAAAAAAAAACCAAACTAGGCACTCACGTATATATGTACCTGCATGTGTGTACGAGAATTTGAATTCAAACATAAAGAGAAAAAAAAAGATGATAACATTACTCTATTCTAAAGTTGGGGAGTGGGTAACTGCAGCTTAGCTATAGTGGAATTCAAACTGGTTGGGAAGGTTACAGAGAGAGAAAGAGAGGGCTGGGTGGGGATTTTGAACAGGGGCAAGTTAAGGCTTTTTTGTCCGCCCCATGCTTTCATGTCCTGATTGTAAAGGTGAGAAATACTTTTCAAATCTTTTGTGTACTGTTCGGTTAGTAAATACTGATTTTCGCATTCCTCTCTGCTGCTCAGATTAGATTGACAGATAGAAAGTGAGGGAGAGAGAGAGAGAGAGAGAGAGAGAGAGAGAGAGTGCTTAAACAGAAGAAGAAGGTGTTCTTCTCGGAGCTACCAGTGGAAAAGACGATTGCTTTCCGTCGTACTTGCTTATCTTCAACATAGCTCTGGCCAACTTCAATGGCGTTCTTGCTGCAGTTGCGTTTTCTCAGGTTTGTTTTGAATACCCTTTTCTTTGTTATTTGTATTGTTTGTGTTTTCGAGCTCTGTTGCGAATTTCATCATATGGGTTTGGTCTATTTTGTGGGATTTTCATTGTTGAATGATGAGTTAAGCGTGAGAAATGATAATGCATGTGTGTTCCCTGAATCTTGATTTGGATTGAAGGGGTTATTTGTGCTTATGTTGTGTTTGGTTGGGGAGAAAGTGGAGGAAAATTTGGAATTCTTACCGTTGTTATTGGACAATTTGGAATGCTTAAAGTGTTTTGTACATTGCATGGAAGTTTTTACTAATGATTAGACCAACGAATTATCCACATTCTCTAAATGGGGATTTCACACGATATGAAGTAAACCCAAATACTTGGAATTGAATACTACCTTCGGACAATTTATACACCCTTTAGTGTGAGTTTGTATATTGGATTTATCTTTTTTGTGTTTGATGAGTGTAAATTGTCATGTATATTGGATTTATCTTTTTTTATGTTTGATGAGTGTAAATTGTCATGTACGCTTGAAATCTGGCGTTGAAGAATACACTAGGTTTTGGATTTAATTGTTTAACTTTGTGTTTTTACAGTTTTAAGAGGAAGATTCAAGCGTTTTTGAATTCAAGACAACAAAAATTTGTGATGAGAAGTAAGAAATTAAGCCATGTGAAATAAAGTTGTGAATCATTTTTGTTGTACTTAGGCTGTTGATATAAAGTTAGTAAAATTTTGATGTAAACTAATGAATGTGAATAATTTATTTTCTCTTTGTGATTTGTACTTTGAAATCCGTCATTTTAGTTGTAGATAGGCTCTTAATGTAAATTCATAGAACATGGATGCAAACAAAAAGATTTATTTCTACAATGTGGGTTTAGCTGCTTTGATTGGTTTTTTGAATTTTTTAGAGATTGTGATTACGATTTTAAAACCCACAGCGGAACGCGGGCATTTGAATCCATATCCAATCCTTTGATTAAAACCTAAGATTTCTAACCCAAAAAATTTAGGTTTTAACCTAAAAACAGTTTTTCTGATCCAACCTTCTAGGTTAAATTTTTAGCCCTAGATTATTAAAGAACGAATTTTGGATAATTTTTTTTTCTTAAAGTAACTTAAAAAAAAAAATTGTGTAAACTATCCAAATTTAATTTTAAAAACATTTTAACCAAAAAATATTTGGAAACTTTCATGAAAAAGACTTGGACTAAGTTTATTTTAACCAAAAACCATGCTATAACTTTATTTAATGAAAAAGACTTAAATTTTAATGAAAAACTCTTAAATTTTAATAAAAATGATAAAAGAGCTTAAATTTTAATGAAAAAGACATAATTTTAATTTGAAAAAAAAAAAAAAAACTGACGCTCGAGACCCACGCATCCTAACACATACTGTTTATGAAACTTAACGATACCACACTGTTTATGAAACTTACTACATTGTTTATGAAACTTAATGGTACTCCACTGTTTATGAAACTTAACGGTAATACACTATTTATGAAATTTAATGGTACTACACTGTTTATGAAACTTAACGGTACTACATTGGTATATATGTATATTATTTCTTTTGCCTTAAGTAGGTACGAGTGAAATCTACATATATCAGTTTTATATATATTATTTATTATGTACATGAAAATACACCTTACGAGATTATAGTACCAGACGTGTGTTTGTGTTATCTTGCTTTGTTAAAGACCTAAAAATGGGTGTCATCGTTGTTCCAGTTAGCTAATTCACACATAATATAATATGTATGTGTATTTTCATGTACTTTTTCTTATTTAGTTATATTTGGGGTCAGGGGAGGGGGGGAGAGGGGTTAGGGGAGCGCGCGTTGGGCACACATGTTTATAATATGTGTGTGTGTGTTTTTTCCTTATCATTAAATAAAGTTATTAGATGATTTTTGGTTAAAATGCAAAGTTTTGAACTTCTTTTGATTAATTTTCTTAAAATATATAGGTTTCGATAAATATTGAAAAATTACTAAGCCGACACCATGAAACTCTTAGAACACCATGAAAGAATATGAAACACATGAAAGAATTTTTTTTAATTATTTTAGCCGTTAGATTTAAATTTGGATCGTTTGATTTTTTATATTTTTTTTACATTGGATTTGATCATATTAGATCTTAACCGTTGGATCTAATGAATTTATAAATATAAAATTAAAAATAAATATAGATATATGATGGGTCAGTCCACTAACCTAGGAAGGAGTTTTGGCTTAAATTTGCCCAAAAATGAGTATTGGGTTAAAACTCGTATTTGGCTCAAGAGTTGGGGCAAGTTGAGGTAGGTTTAGAACCTAAAATTTGAGTTTTACTCTAAGACCTAATCCAACTCTTAGAGTAAAACTCAAATTTTAAGTTCTAAATTTATCGCAACTTGTTTCAACCCTTGGAGCAAATATGAGTTTTAACCCAAAACTCATTTATGGGGGCAAATTTAGCCGATGATTCTTCTGGGTTAGTTGAGCTGACCCACCATATATGTGTAATTTTTTTAGTTTTATATTTATAAAGTCATTGAAATTCAACGGTTAAGATCGAATATGATCAAATTCAATGGTAAAAAAAAAATCTAACTGTCCAAATTTAAACCCAACGGCTAAAGTAATTAAAAAAAATATTTTATGTGTTTCATAGTGTTTCACGAGTTTCATGGTGTTGGTTCAGTGATTTTTTAATATTTATCGGAATCTAAATTTAGGTTAAAATGTTCATAAAATTAAATTAGGATAGTCTACATGATTTTATTTTTTATTTTTTTTAAAAGTTACTTTGAGAAGAAATTATCCTAAATTCATTATTTAATAATCTCGGACTAAAAATTTAAATCAAAGGATGAGAATAAAAACTGTTTCTGGGTTAAAACTTAATTTTTTTGTGTAGAAAATATTAAGTTTTAACCCAAGGGTTAGAGAGGCTTAATAACCTAAAAGAGAGAGAGAGAGAGAGAGAGAGAGAGAGAGAGAAATATGGAGCTTACATGGATCCAGTCAAAACAGCAACAATCACATTCAGCACGTCACCCCCAGAATATCCATTATTTCTTACCATTCTTGAACCAAACCATATCGCCAAGGCATAAGTGCAGAAGACAACTAGCGAAACCAAGCCAATACCTGCTCCAGCAGCAGTACCTTCGTAAACGCCTGATTTGTAAGCAACCGCAAGATATTTGTTATAACTTGTTATAGCTTGCTTTTCTCCAGTAAAGGATGCAACCTACGTAAGCCAGATGACAAACATCATACTATTGGACAAACAAACGACAATTATTCCAATAGTTGTATGGCCAACATGACCTACGGTTCTGATGGAGCCTATCGTCTGTTCAACTACAATTGCTGCTTTTGCATAAGCACTTTGTCCACGGGTTGCCATCTTGGTTATAATGATGGACATGGCTGCACCAGATGCCACAAGCAAAGGAATCGAGGATAACATGACAAGGGTAAGAAGCCACCCTTTGATGAATGCTATTATAAACCCTCCAATGAATGTTGAAAATAGTTGTAAAAATTTTCCAACCTGCACGAACAAGTACACGAATATAACAATTTATTACATAATAAGAATAACAAATTTCAAGGTTTTTATTCTCCCTGGGGTGAATTTAGGGGTTGCAGTTGTGCAGCCAGCGTAGTACCTTCTCGCCCATGGCATCTTGTATGAGAACAGTGTCTCCAGACATTCTCCCAATGACCTCACCAGTGTATGTTTCCAAATCAAAGAAAGCAACGTCTTGTCTCAAAATTGTTTTCAAATACAAACCCCTTATCCTTGCAGCTTGTCTTTCCCCCGTTACCATCCAGCACGAGACCTCTGTGAACAAGAAATACAGCTCTATCATTTCAAATGCTTGATATATGTATGAATTTCTCTGTGCATGCATGAAACACTATTGTGGTTATGGGTATGAGATGTACTTACGAAGAGTTGCGGCCACACCTGTCCCGATTGCCAGATATAAATATATTAGAGCGACCTACAATGTACCAAGATAGCTGAGTGATGATCTACATGTTCAGGCTAACAACTTAGTGAGTCAACTGAGTGATGATCTACATGTTTAGGCTAACATCTAATATTTGACCTCATAAGGGGAAAGGTGTAACTCAAAACGTTATTGAATATTCAACTCAATGTCTCAACAAAGATAAGGATTAAATTTCGGCTTGTGCAGCGTATTAACTTTACCTTGGAAACAGCACTAACTACGTCTGTATTGTTTTGATTAGATCCAAAAGAATTGATCATCTCCCCCAATAATATCGTCATAAGGGGCATGCCCGAGCCATTCCCAATGGCACCAATTGTGCCGAAGAGCATCAATATAATATCAGTCTTATCTGCATATGAAAATAGTATGGAAAATGGAACTTTTTCAACTCTCTCATCTCCGCCGCTCTTGTCTGAGCCTTGATCATCCCCATTCGTGCCGGTGCTTTTGTCTTCTTCTACTTGGCTTTTTGAAGTGATATCCCCATGCTCTTGAGGCATAGCTCTATCCACCCCAGTTTCGTCAGACATGTTACCAACCCCAAGAATTTATCTCAGTATTCAGATGCTTTACACCTAAGTTCTTATACCTCAATCTGCACCTGCATAAGCAGTCCTGTTATCGTAAACTTAAATGCCAAGCCGGCGAATTTGTAGTGGCAGTGCGGCCAGTGCAGAGAGGACACGGACTACTTCCAAATCTACAAGGAGGCCTCAGATTAAAAAGTATAGTAGGGGAATTGACTCGGCACATCTCTTTCCTCAACTATTCATTAGACAAAGTAAAAGATGATAAACCAAGTCTGAGTCTAATTGCTGAAGAACAACCCAACTCCAATATGGACACGCCTGGTGCTGAAGAATAATCCAAGCCTGTCCTATTTCTAGTTCTAGTCTAGTCTAGTTCTGGTTGTAATTATGTTTCTGTATTATTCTTCTACACAGATTGCTTTTGTACTCCTATGAAAAGATTGCTTTTGTACTCCTATGAATATTAAGGAAAACTAATGAAAATGACTTCAAATCTTTACACTTTAATAAAAAATCACCCACTAACTTTATTTAATAATAAGGATAAAAGATTAATAAGAAAAAAAAAAAAAAAAATCTGACACTTCCAACTTGCGTTGGGGCACGTACCCTCCCCCCAACTTCAAACACTCCATTTTTTCCTCCCATCTTTTTGTTTAATAGATTTTTTTTATATTTTATTTTTCTACCCCTCACCGTCGCCGTTGCCTTTGGTTGACGCTTCGGACTTGCCTCCGTGCAACAAGAGCCCCGCTTCGCCTCATGTGGCAAGGTTGAGTTATACGAGGTCAGGAGGTGCTGCTGCTGTGACTGTAAGGTTCAATCCAATTAGCAGTAGTTACGTGGATGAGGATATTGTTGGAAATGTTGAAGTTTGAGTGAAAATTTCATTTGTCCCACATTGGCCATTCCCAAAAGGCTTCAACACTTTATAAGGTTTTGTCCCTTATAGAAAATGATTGGAGTAATGAACTTGGAGAATAAAATTGGGCTCACCTTTGAGCTTGGGCTTTGAGGTGTGCTAATTAATTGGTAATTAATATATAATTAATATATATTTAAAAACTTTAATTAATTATTTTTCGGATTTAATTAATTATTTTTAATTAATTATTTATTTATTACCAACAGACTCATCTTTTCAGATGAAGTCTGAAGAGTGAAAGAACGCAGAACCAAAAAACACTTCTCTGAAGAGGTGTCTCCCAACAGATGCACCCCTTCCTCATACCTGTTGCGAACAGACATCCATCTACTATAAATACATGCATCTGCATATCATTTAAATTACTGAAAATCATCAATCCTTATATACCAAGCATACTGAGAGTACCACAAACAAATTCGCCAGAAGTCTAGTTTTCCAGTGCTGGAATTCTTACTTAGATCGTTGAATCCTGGTGAAGCAGACGTCCGTAGAACTACAAGCACAGAGTAGGGACGAAATTTCTGTTTCAAGGACATTGCCGTACGCAAGCCTCGATCTTCAAGTTGTCTGTTTTATATTGTTTATTCTTGTTCATACTTTGTTAAGTTTCTATTCGCATTTATTATTTATTTAGCATATATAATCTTATCACAGATTGTTGACATATATCCAACAGATATTCCATTGCCGCTACTACCTCCTCCTTTGCCAGATGAAGATTCTTCCTAGGATTACTTTGATCTTGTGGATGAGAGTGAGAGCTTTAGGTTTGTGGGAAGTAGTGGAGTGGATGTGAATTTTGATGATATCAAAGGGTGGAGACAGGGGAGGAGGGAAGAAGCTAGTCATAGTGTGGAGGAGATGAGAAGATGGGCAAAGGTTGGATTAGATGGAAGTAATGAACATTTTGAAGTTTCTGGTAATTCAATGAACCAAAACGATAGTAGTGTAAATGGTAAAGCGAATTTGCTAAACTCGGAAGTTATGGGTCTTTGCAAACATGCAATGGTGAAGGGAGACAGTTGGTTGTGGGACGTAATGCCAAAGGTGGAGCTACAAGTTTGACATGCAAAGTCGATGTTGAGCAGTCTGGTTCAAAGAGGGAGAAGAATGTGGGGGAGAAGGATTTATGTGCAGAAAGAGAGGACCCTTTAGAGTTTCATTTTAGTAAGCTTTCATAAACAGTGTTGTAAGTTTCATAAACAGGGTCGTAAGTTTTCATAAACAATGTAGTAAGTGTTATAAACAGTGTAGTAAGTTTTAAAAACAGTGTCGTAAGTTTCATAAACAATGTAGTAAGTTTCATAAACAGTGTACCGTGAGTTCAGGTGTCTGATTTTTTGCCAATTTTTTTTATAATTATGTCATTTTCATTAAAATTTAAGTTCTTTTGTCCTTTTTATTACAATTTAAGGGTTTTTCATTAAAATTTAAGTCTTTTTAATTCCATAAAGTTATAGCATGATTTTTTTATTAAAATAAACTCAGTCCAAACTCTTTTCATGAAAGTTCCCTAAATATTAATGATCAATAGACTTGCTCATTCATTGAGTTGAGAGATCTTTTAATGGTATCAAGAGCCAGCAATAATGATAAAAGTTACACCTAGTCAAGAGGATATAAATCTTACCCCTCTGAAGAAAAAAAGACAAAATACGAGAAGAGAGAGGGAACATAAACCTTATCCTTCTTGAAAAAAAAAAATACAAGAAAAAGAGGGGAGTGGGATATAAACCTTATCCATCTCGGAAAAGAAAATACAAAAAAAGAGAGGGGATGGGACATAGGATTAACCCCCTCTAAAATAAAACCTAAAAGGTAAATAACCTACAAGAACATCTGCAAAATAAAATAATATTCAAAAGGATTAGGTAAAAATAAAATAACACATCAAGAATGAGAGATAAATCTGTAAGCCGACATACCTATGAAAGCTGATTGAAAAAAAAGGAAGAATCTCAAGAGGAGGATCAACATGCCAAACAAGAGAAGATGAGAGAAGCCCTAAATTCACTAATTTGTCAGCACCTGCATTCCCTTCTCAGAATGTATGAGTGCAACGAAAAATCATATGTGACTGAGAAATACAATTTCTCCTATTAGTCTGAATCGACTAAGGAGGAAAAAGAAAATCAGAAGCAAAGCAAAATACCACATTAGGGGTTGGCAAACATGTCCTAGACCCGCGGGTAGGGGCGGGTACCCTTGGTTTGAGACGGGTTCAGGCGGGGCCAATATTGGGAGATACGAAACGAGAAAAAACAGGGCGGGCCGAGAGTATTTACGAGATGGGGTGGGTCCATACATGAAAATGAATGAGGATCCTCTCCGGATCCACTTTGTGAGGATCCCGAGATCTTCCAATCACGTTCGTTCATTGTAAATCGTCCGACTAATTTTCGTTTGGTATTGTTTATATTCAATTTTAAATAAAAAATTTATAATGATTTTTTATCATACAATGTACGATGAACAAATGGGATTGGAGAATCTCTGGAATCCTTACAAAAAGAATCCGAAGAAGATACTCACTCTACGAAAATAACGGACAAGATTTCATCGTACGTAATTATCAAATCCCACAGTTGAAACTCATATAGGGTCTTGCCACCCCTGTTTCAGAGCAAGACTTTCAGTCCCTGACTCCCAAATTCATTCCCCCAATCTCCCCCTCCGCAGAATCAACTGAATCCATTGAGCACTCCACCGTATCACCGAGTGACCGAGTCACTGTCACCATCGTCTCCTCCCAAATTCCCTTCCCCTGTTTCTCCACCCCAGTGATCACACGGCATCACAGGTTGCGACGATCACCAGGTCCACCACCCATCCTCGCTATCGAGAACAACGGTTCACCTCTCTATCTATCATGCGAATCCCAAGGAAAAGGAAAACCATCGTTCTGGAAAATTGATTCTCCAAATCTCCCGGTCCACCACTCCACCATGTTGATTTCTTTATATATTTTTTTTTTCCAAATTTGCAGCAAAATTTGTGAAAAATGAAAACCAGAAATCAAATTTGGAATTTCTATAATCTGATGAAATATGGTATCCATAATTTAGTGCTTTTTGTGTAGTTTTGGTTTTTGGAATATCTAGTATCCATATACCGATGGTATATGGTGATGGACTTGACCATGGTGACATATTATATGTTGAAGGATCCAAAAAATTGCATTTTTGAAAATGGGGTGTGCTATATACACACATTTTTTTTTAACTTTCGCACATCCTTTATTAATTTATGTCTTTTGATATTCTTTAATTCATCCGATTTGACAGCCGAAAATTAGAAGAATGTGTGAGAAGTAAAAATGATGTGCACCCCTTTAAAAATAGCTCATGTATCTGTGCTGCTATGCACTACTGTTTTACATAAATGTTCGGTTCCTCCAAATTTGGACCCGACATGTGCCCACCCATATACCACACTGGAGGAGTCACTTTCAAGCCATAAATTGTCAATATCGCGCATGAGGTAATTTGATAGCAAGGATGACGACATAAAGTTCTGCATAGAAAGACATATGATTCTCCAAACTCAAGTAGAAACCACCAAGAAAATATCCCGCAGAATTTTGAAAAACTCCACCAAAAGCTATAGGACCTGGGTTATCTTTAGCAAGCCTATCCGTATTCACTTTCACCCAAGGGAATGAAGGGTGCCAAATAACATGAACTATAGATGGAGTTTTACAAGACTCTACTGAGATTTCAAGAGAGACTAAAAGTTGCTTATACCACGTACATGACCAGGAGTAAAAACTCCAACCTGCCTAATCCAAGCCAAAGAAGAACGACAAAGGCGTGAAAAGGAAGGAGGCTTACTTTCAAATTTCACTTTGTTACGCATCTTTCAAATAGTTATTAATAAGATAAATCCTGATGCTAGCCAAACATTGCGAAATTGTGGAGATAATCGTTTTGATACAAAGGCAAGCCATAAATCCGAGAAGGAACTCGTAAGCGGAAGAATAGTGCCAAATTGATGAGCGAGCCAAAACCAAGCACGTACCTTGTGCAAATTCACAACTAAAAATTCAGTGCTTTATGGACTTCAAATTATTGTAACATAGTTGCCATATTGGAATCATAGGAATGCCCCGTAGCTGAAGTTGATCCTCTGTTGGGAGCTTATTGAAAAGAATTTTCCAAACTAAAATAGAGTGGCGAGGTGGAATGAAAGGATGCCAAATAATGGAAGCCCAACTTTTAACAGGAAATCGATGACGAACAATTTCATAGCCATCAGAAAACGGAAAAAAACTCCAGATGTAGAAGCTTCCCAAACTAACATGTCATTTTCCTCATCCATTGGAAGTGGTATCTCTAAAATCATTGTAGCCAACTCTGGAAAAGTAGAAGGAAAAATAGAAGTAATAACCCATTTTCATATACGAATAATGTCTGAAACCTTCATGTGAGATAGAGAATGAGCAAGCTCAGTAGCACCAACGACCTCCACAATAGGCATATCCAACCACTTATCAATACAAAGAGAGGTACTAGAGCCGTTCCCAATCACCCATCGACAATTCTGAAATAAGATATTAAGAATGGATTTAATACCAGGCCATATAGAAGATGGCTTGTAGCAAGAAGAGTACAAACACCTATGTAGCTGAAATAGCTCTAAAAAATTAACACTCCATAGAGAATCAGAAGTAATAACAACCCATCCAAGCTTTGAAAGAGTCATAATATCCAGAGAGAAAATATCACGTAATCCCAAACCACCCTCATTTTTCGGTGCGCAAATTTGAGACCATGAAACTGTGACAATCTTCTTTGAGTTCACATCACCAGACCATATAAAGTTACGAGCACATCGTGAAAGAGATCTCAATAAGAAAGAAGGCCGCTGATAAATAAAAAAAACTATGCAAAAGCATACTCTGAAAAAAACTGACTGAATAAGTTGAACTCTTTGTTAGGTTTTGGCTCGTCAATTAGTGTCCTTTTCTGTTTAGGATTGTTTTAGGGAAAAAAGGGTGCACCGATTCTTCTCCTAAAAGGGCTAGGAAAGAATCTTTGTTTCCTTACTCAATTTAGATTAGGAATCCTAGAAGTCTATTTGGAATTGGAAAGGAAGTCAAATTTCCTATTCCACTTAGAATAGGAATTATAATATGTAAATGACATGTAAACTGCACCCTATGCCTATAAATAGGGTGCGGCAAGGCTTAAATTTCAGAGAGAAAACAGCCAAAGACAGCAGGGAGTTTTGTGATTAGTTCTAGGGTTTTGCAAAAGTTCTGTAATCTCTATTATTAATCAAAGGAGCGGTGATTTCTCTACCTAGAGAAATCACAACTGGACGTAGGCAAAAGTTCTGCTGAACCAATATAATTCTTGTGTGTTTCTAAGTTTTCTAATATTTGCTAGTTTAGTCTATTGATGTTGGTTACATCAAAGAACAAGGTCTAGTGGGCGTTTTTCAACAATTGGTATCAAGAGCTAGGTTCAAGGTGTTCTACGATGTCAAAAGGGAAGATGAATGCGGATCTAGGACATGCGTTAAAGCCTTTTGACGGCAATGATGACTTCACGGATTGGCAAAGGATGATGAAGAACGTACTGATACAGCAGGATTTGGATGATGCACTCAATGGTGAGAAGCCGACAAACATGACAGAAGCAGCATGGACTAAGGTTCTCAAGAAAGCCAAGAGTTCCATCGAGATCCATCTCACAAGATCAGTTCGGTCACACATCATCGAAAAGATGACTGCCCATGAAGCATGGGAAAAGTTGGAGAATGTCTATATGGGCAAAATCGTGTCCAATAAACTTTTTCTAAAGGATGAACTATTCAGACTTCGACTAGAAGAAGGAGGTGATATTGAAGATCACGTATGCAGATTACAGAATTGCATAGCTAATCTTCAAAAGGTCGAAGAAACTTACAAAGATGATGATATGGCTATCATCCTGCTGAGGTCTTTACCTTCGTCTTTCAAGCACTTTCGAACAACTCTAATGTTTGGAAAAGAGTCCCTGAAGCTTAAAGACGTAATTCAAGCTCTTCAGTCATATGCTAAACTGGATGATATAACTGAAAGCTCTCAAGGCCTTTATGCCAAAGGCAAGGAGAGGGGGCAGGAAAAGACAAAGGAAGAGAAAACCAGCAACAGAGGTAGGTCAAAATCCAAGAAGAAAAAGGAAAATAAGGAAGGTTGCTTCGAATGTGGTTCAGCCAATCATTGGAAGAGGAACTGCGAGATTTGGAAAGAGAAGAAAGCTAAGATGGAAGGAAGCTCAGGTTCAGCTAGTGCAGTCACCGAGCATGAGAGTGACGGGGAGCTTCTTTCAGTAACATCGAGCTCCAAGTCTTTCACTAATTGGATTTTGGATACCGGATGCACTTTTCATATGTGTGCAGTAAGAGAATGGTTCGACACTTACAAAGAAGTCAGCAACGGGGAAGTTTTAATGGGAGATGATTCTTCATGTCCTGTAAGAAGAATCGGCACTGTTCGAATCAGAATGTTCGATGGGATGATACGAGCTTTGGGGAACGTCAGGTATGTCCCTAGACTAAGAAAGAATATGATTTCCTTGGGTACTTTAGATGAAGGCGGTTATGGGTACAAGTCTAAAAAAGGAAGACTCAGGGTAACCAAATGATCGCTAGTGGTAATGCGGGGTGATCTACAACATAATAAGTTGTATAAGTTAATCGGGACCACTATAGTCGGGAGAGCAGCTGTTTCTGTAAATCAAAGTACAAAAGATAAGACTGAACTATGGCATCATAGGCTCGGGCACATAAGCCAGAAGGGATTGCAAGAATTACACAAGCAAGGCCTGTTGGAAGGCGTGCCATCTTGCAAACTGGACTTTTGTGAATACTGTGTTCTCGGGAAGCCAAGAAAGGTATCATTCGCAAGTAGCAGTGCAGATAACCGAAGTAAGGAGCAACTCAGCTATATTCACTCAGATGTTTGGGGCCCTGCACCAACTAAATCAAATGGTGGAACAGGTATTTTGTTACTTTCATGGATGATTTTTCTTGGAAGGTTTGGGTTTATTTCGTGAAGCAGAAATCCGAGGTTTTTGCAAAGTTCAAGGAATGGAAAACAGAAACCGAGAATCAAACTGGAAGGAAGATCAATTACCTAAGAAGTGACAATGGAGGTGAATATACAAGTAATGAGTTCACCAATTACTGCAAGCAGGAAGGCATCACAAGGCATTTCACAGTAAAGAAGAATCCCCAGCAAAATGGAGTTGCTGAGAGGATGAACCGAACTCTCATGGACAGAGAGAGAGAGAGAGGAGCATGCGATTTCATGCAGGATTGCCCGATAGTTTTTGGGCAGAGGCTGTTAATCATGCAAGTTATTTGATTAATAGATCATCATCTACAGTTCTCGGTTTTAAGAGTGCAGAAGAGGTATGGTCTGAGAAGCCAGTGGACTATTCCAAGCTCAGGGTGTTCGGATGTAGTGCTTATGCACATATTCCAAGTGATGAAAGGTCCAAGCTCAAACCGAAGTCTATACATTGCATATTCTTAGGTTTTGAGAAATGAGTTAAAGGTTTCAAGCTTTGGGACTTCAACAACAAGAAAAAGGTTGTCAGTCGAGATGTTGTCTTTTATGAGACAACAATGCCTCTGAATAAAGTCGAGAGCAATAGGGAGAAGACGAACGATGCTGAAATTGAAGCAACAAAGATTCCATTAATCAGTTCAGATGAAGAAGCTCAGTTGGAGCAAATCGAGCAAGAGGCAGAATCTGATGGTTTTGAGGAAGAAGAAGAGCATCAGCATTGTTCACCAGTTTGGAATCAGGTGGAGCAAGAAACAGGGCAGATTGAAGGCACTCTCATCCACCAGACATCCCAAAGGGTTCGAACTCCAACCAACAATCCATCTGCATTCCAGAGGTGCATAGCATTGGACAAACCTAATCAAAACAAGAAGAAACCTGACATATTTGGGTTTGACCAAGATGAAGTTAATTATGCTCTTAACATTAGTCAAGGAGATCCAACTACTTATCGAGAAGCTATAACAAGTGATGAGCGAGATAGTTGGATAAGTGCTATGACATAAGAAATGGAGTCTCTTTACAAGAACTCTGTTTGGGAGTTGGTTCCTAAGCCCAAAGACAGAAAGCTAGTTGGATGCAAGTGGGTATTTAGGAAAAATGAAGGACTACATGAACAAGATGCCGTGAGATTCAAAGCGAGGCTCGTGGCTAAGGGGTACTCACAAAAGGAAGGGGTGGATTATGATGAGATCTTTTCACCTGTAGTCAAGCATACTTCTATCAGATTGCTTTTAGCAATGGCAGCTCAGCATGACATGGAGATTGAGCAGATGGAAGTGAAGACATCGTTTCTTCATGGGGATCTAGAGGAGACGATTTTCGTGGCTCAACCAGAAGGGTTTGTTGAATATGGGAAAGAAAACCTAGTATGTCAGCTAAAGAAGTCCTTGTATGGCCTGAAATAGTCTCCAAGACAGTGGTACAAGAGGTTTGATTCATTCATGCTGAAAATCAATTTTAGAAAATGTTTATATGACTGTTGCGTGTACTATCATGTGTTCCAAGATGGGATGATCATATTGCTATTGTTATATGTGGATGACATGCTAATTGCTTGTCAAGACAAGTCTAGAGTTCAAGACTTGAAGAAGATGTTGAGCGAGGAGTTCGACATGAAGGATCTAGGTGCTGCACATAAAATCCTTGGCATGGAAATTCAAAGAGATAGGACCGCTGGAAGAATCTGGATATCACAAGCCAAGTATATTCATAAGGTTCTTGAGAAGTTCAACGTGCAAGAAGCAAAGGTAGTTTCGACTCCTTTGGCGGCTCATTTTAAGTTAAGTGAGCAACAGTGTCCTAAGTTCGAGGAAGAGCAACAAGTAATGGAGAAGGTGCCTTATGCTAATGTCGTGGGCTGCCTCATGTTTGCAATGGTATGCACACGTCCCGACATAGCTCAAGCAATCAGTGTCGTTTCCAGATACATGGCAAATCCAGGAAAGCAACATTGGGATGCAGTTAATTGGATTTTGCGTTATTTGAAGGGTTCTTGGCGACAAAGGATTATGTTTGAGAAGCAAAAAGAAAATGCAGGGGTGTTAGGATATGTGGATGCCGATTATGCAGGGGACTTGGACAAGAGAATGTCAACTTCTAGTTATGTGTTTACATGCGCAGGAGGACCAATCAGTTGGAGGGCACTACTGCAACCAATTACAGCTTTGTCGACCACAGAGGCAGAGTATATTGCATTGGCCGAAGCTGGAAAGGAAGCAATTTGGCTTAGTGGCTTGGTAAGTCAAATGGGAATCACTCAAGATTGTGTGAAGCTTAAGTGTGATAGTCAAAGTGCCATTCACTTGGCAAAGAATCAGGTTTTTTCTGGAAGATCAAAGCACATTGAGGCAAGGTATCGCAGAATCATAGATTGGGTGGAGTCTAAGGAAATTTGGATTGAAAAGATTCATACGGATGACAATGCCGCAGATTTCCTTACAAAGATAGTGCCGGCCAAGAAGTTCAAGCATTGCTTGAACTTGATCAATCTCGTTGATTGATTAAAGTGGAGCACATCCTCACTTGAGGTGCAATAAGGCAAGAAGAAGATTGCCAAGGTGAAGACTCTTGAAGATTTCTAGAGCTGCTTCAAGAAGGTTCAAAGATACTCTGGGGTGAAACGATCAAGACTTGGTTTGAGTCACCAAGGTGAAGATTGTTAGGTTTTGGCTCGTCAATTAGTGTCCTTTACTGTTTAGGATTGTTTTAGGGAAAAAATGGTGCACCGATTCTTCTCCTAAAGGGGCTAGGAAAGAATCTTAGTTTCCTTATTCAATTTAGATTAGGAATCCTAGAAGTCTATTTGGAATTGGAAAGGAAGTCAAATTTCCTTTTCTACTTAGAACAGGAATTATAATCTGTAAAGGACATGTAAACTGCACCCTATGCCTATAAATAGGGTGCGGCAAGGCTTAAATTTCAGAGAGAAAACAGCCAGAGACAGCAGAGAGTTTTGTGATTAGTTCTAGGGTTTTGCAAAAGTTCTATAATCTCTATTATTAATCAAAGGAGCGGACGTAGGCAAAAGTTCTGCCGAACCAGTATAATTCTTGTGTGTTTCTAAGTTTTCTAATATTTTCTAGTTTAGTCTATTGTTGTTGGTTACATCAAAGAACAAGGTCTAGTGGGCGTTTTTCAACACTCTTCCTGCCATAGTTAAAAGTTTCCACTCTCAACCTGTTAACTTAGCTTTAGCTTCATCTGTCAATGCTCGAAGATGACACCTCCTCCACAAAAAATGGGAACTCCTAAATAAACAAATGGTACTTTGCCTTCTTTGAACCCCAGGTAGCACTTGACCACAACTTTGCGATGCCTTGAAGTAGAGTCCAAGTAGAAAGTACTTTTATCCTTATTGATAAATTGACCAGAGACTTTACTATATCTATCTAAGAAACCTTGCAGATAACGCAAAGTGACACCATCAGTTCTGCAAAAAATGAATAGATCATCTGCATAAAATACATTAGAAGGAGGAATACGACCTCTTGGAGAAAAAATTGGATTAGTAAGCCCATCAAGTTAAAGCTGACTCGGACCCCTTGATGAAGCCTCCTCAACTAGGCAGAAAAGCAACCGATAAAACCAAATTTAGTAAGCACCTATAATAAAAAAAGAGCAATTGAAAGTACCAAAAGCCTTTTGTGAAATCCCATCCCTGGAATTTCACCATTCATTACGTATCTCGTATTTTAAATTCGTATTTCGCGATTACGTTATCATTATTAGTTAATTTTAATTTCGTTAATTTTAAGTTTAGTAATTGATTGGTTATCGAGTTGGAAGTTTCATAATCAATCTTTATCTTTCGTTGACCTTTCAAAGTTATAACTAGTGTTTTTAAATAGATCTCGAACCCACGAACGCATAGGCGAAAGCCGTTTGCGAATCCGAATTATAACGGTATAGTTACGAACGTTTGAAGTTGTGAAACTTTAGGTTGTGGAAATTATTTAATTTCCACTTGAGGGTAAAAGGCCCAAATATATATTTGGGTTAAGGGAACCGGCTATTAGGAGTAAAAAGGGGGCCAATCCAATTTTTAGAAGACTAGAAAATGACCAATAGGAAGGAGAGAAGTGACATTTTTCTCCCCCCCCCCCCCCCCCCCCCCCCCCCATTTCTTGAACCTGTGTGCTCCACTAGCCATTTTTCAAAACCGGCCAACTTCAAGCCAATTTCTACCATTTCTTAGCTGATTTTCTTATCTCCTTCACCTGCAACCTGCTCAACTACCTTCCTCCTTCCATCTCCACAAAAAAATCAAGGGTTTTTAAGGTCTAATTCGGGTAGAACTCCACCGGAGAACTCGGGGGTTCTCGACAGCGATTCGTCGTTCCGGTGAGTATCACCATTCACCATCACCCTTAATCAACTTCCCTTGGACCCAGGAACAAGACCCAACTGGTGGTTGGGGCGTTGGAACACCAAGGAAGCCGAATTGAAGAACACCCACCTTAGGGTTTTCGACGGGTGCAAGCCAATTTGAGGGCCTTCCCGGCCAAATTGGACTCGGCCACAGGTATAAAGTTTACTCTACTTGTTGAGATCTTCATTCCTGTAAAATTTGAGAATTTTTTGAAAAAGTCGAATTTTCCGATGTGTGACATTCGATTTATGAAATGCTGTTGGTTGAGTATATTTTCGATAAGGTCCGCCACTTGAATATTCTAGCAGTCGACGATCTTACCATTGAATTGTCACCAAATTTCAGTATGCTATTGTAGATATTGTTTAAGGGCCTTAGGGACTTACTAGTTGAAAATCTAGTGGTTGGATCTTACAGAGCAAGTGATGTAAGATCATGGACCCTACCTTTGATCGACGGTTTGATTCTCACTAAATTTCGTTGTGGGAGACTTATGAGAGTTTAGGGTATGTGAATTTATCGAGAGAAATCTAAATGTGGACTTGTGCTTTGTTTTAGGCGGTGATAGAGTTTGACGCCTTGAATTCCATGCTAGAGTGCGTTAGTGTGGACCTCAGGTGAGTGATTTTAATCTATGTGATATGGTTATTACTCTGAAATCTTCCGTGCTAGTATACTTTGTGGTTACACCCTGGATTCTTAAAATCTGTCTTATGCTAAATAATTGTTGTTATAAAGTTTGCCATCGATCTACTTATGAAACATTATGTGACTTGGATATTTGAACTGTTGATGGATTGTGTTTTGAAATATATATTTGATTGTTTGATAAACATGAGGGATTTTAAAGGACCGTTACCCTAGTGTCATGGGGTTAGGTGACTAAGTCTGCACCATGTAGCAATGGTACATGGATGGTCTTGCTTGGTTAATCCGCGTTGGGGGACCATACTATTTGTGAATCGCGCTTGGTTAATCCGCGTTGGGCGATCCTTATATCCTAGGTATGGCCATACACATTTAGGGGTGATCATGCTTGGTTAATCCGCATTGGATGATCACTTCCCAATAGTTGTAGGAGTGACTTTGTTGGGGGGTCACTACCTACTTGGTTACTTTCTCAGGGGTGGCTCTGCTTGGTTGATCCGCTTTGGGGGGCCACTTCCTATTTGGTTACTTACGTAGGCTTCGGCCGAACGACGTCTCTCTAGCCCTAGTTTTGAGTGTATCCGTGAATTTTGGCTTCGAGAACTTTGAGTTTTGATTTAGAAAAGCCGTTGGATGTCTGTGTGACTCATTTGGAGCTTGCAAAGGTTTGGTATTGATTTCTTATGAATGATTTATATTCAAGGTTTATAAACTGTGATGGATGGTTGGTTTTATCATTATTATCACATACTTTGTATTATTGTCACTCACACGAGCTTCGTAGCTTATCCGGGTTGTTGTTTGCCCGGTGCACCATTCCGATGGTGTAGGCACTGATCTTACAGGTAACAAGTCTGAGTAGCTTTTGAGAGGTTCGTAGGTGGGGTAGCAATGCAGTTATCATAGATTTGGAGTGTTAGGTTACCCATATATCCTAACTTGTACTTTATCTTTTGGGACTTTCTTTTGAGCACCTCAAACTTGTTCTTAGTAAAGTAAAGATTATGCTTCTTTTTGGGATGTACATATTTGTAAATATCTTGTGGAGAACTTAGCCACCTTCATTTTAGTTTGGGTTTCAGTTAAAGAATTTCATTATGTATCTTATATTGTATTTCACGAATATTATTTTTCCCTTGTCACGTGTCGATTTTCGACGTATGTCGGGATCGGGGCGTGACACCTTTGCTATATCAACGTTGGAAGTTTTAACAAAACACTCTCGGTACTGTTTACTTTTAACGAAAAACCATATTTTTACCTTTTCTTGGTACTATTCACTATAACTTTATTTGTCTTTTTTCATTAAAACTAAAGATTTTTTGAACTTTTCGTTAGTTTTCCTCAACTTTTTAACTGGTATATCAACTTTGGAGGAGGATTGTCTGCCCTCCCACTTCCCGTGCCCTCCTGTTTGTGTGGTCACGGTTAAGCCACGTCAATATTTTATATTACTATTCATTTTTGTCTTATTATCTCTATAAAAAAAACAATATAAAATGTTGACGTGGCTTAACCGTGACCACACAAAACAGGAGGGCACGGAGAAGTGGGAGGGCAGACAATCCTCCTCCATCAACTTTAAATGCTATAACGGCAAATGTTCAAATTCTAGAGCTTTAAAAAAACTCAACACCACACACTTGTCTTGTATCCCAGGATGATAGGTTTTATGTTAATTTACTCGAATGTCGATCACAAGCAGACAAGGATACAATATGAGAATCTGACCATTTGATTCCATAGACTACGAAATTCACTACTTTTACAAGCAAACACCCTTCCGACAAGTGTTTCTTTTTCTCTTTCTTTTGATAAAAAAAAGTAGAAAAAAATGCTACCACAAGTAAACAAAACGATCCCACAGAAGAATAAAAAAGGGTATTTTTGTTTTAGGGAAAAGTGAGTTGAGTTCCACAACGAAAAAATGCCCAATAATTTCACAAAATTTGTGAGTTATCTTGCCTTACCGTAAGCGTGGTAGTCTCGTTATAGACGAGTTTTGT
Source organism: Cotoneaster glaucophyllus (assembly GCA_036320875.1). Classification (NCBI taxonomy): domain Eukaryota; kingdom Viridiplantae; phylum Streptophyta; class Magnoliopsida; order Rosales; family Rosaceae; genus Cotoneaster; species Cotoneaster glaucophyllus. The sequence goes on along the minus strand of CM070068.1, from coordinate 26,383,139 downwards.
AAGTCTCACAATATGCGAGTTTGGTCATTTGAGATTGACATATTGGTGTGTCATTGTAATAATTAAGGTGAGTTGGTTGAGTTTTGTTGGATATACTATTACATGGTGCTTCATAATCATAAGGTGATTTGGAGTCATGACGTCTTTCTATGCAGTGTCCAAATAAGAGCATGGCGTTTCCATATCTCACAATTAATTGGTTTTTGAGTGCTTAGGTCTCTCATAGGATATTGTAGTACTAGAACTGTTGACTTATGTGGATCCTTCCATCTCTTTGAGTTTCTTGCAACATTTGGTTTCAAATATTATATGCAGGTACCCTCCTCTTGGGATAATGCTCTTTATTTGTACTAAATCTTGTGTGTTGGGAAAATATGGTCTATCGTCTATGTGCTCATTTTTGGAATAGGTTTATTTGCTATATTAATCACATATAATACAAGAAATATTCATGCAATTAAATTCACAACTTATTGATAAAATAAAGATAAATAAATTAAAAAAAAACACAATGTTACTGCACGTGAAATTGGATTAGGAAAACCTGAAATTAACGGTGGAGTCAAGAATTTGATTTTCTTTTTCTAAGACAAGTTTATGCCTTATTACGGTACTCATGGTTGATAAGCACTTGTCTTTGATCTCATGATACCTTACTATAATAGCAATCCAAATTGTAAAGGCTCGTTAAGTCTAATATGACTCATATAAGCTTGTATGACTCAAATAATTAGTTGACCAATGACTCTGGTAACACCTTTATATAGATGTGAAAGTTGTAAGAATAAACATGCCCAATCGAGAAATCAAGATGAAGTTCAGAAATCACGAGACATAAAAAATCTAGAACGACTCCACAAAAGCACTACAAAAGTTCTATATGGAACTAAGGTGTGTTTGTTTGGGCTCACTAACTCTCCTGGAACTGGACCGGATTAGTTGTTATTGTAGTCGTTGAAGGATTAGGTTTAATGGTATTAAGTCAGACTCACTCCGACTGACTCTCTCACTTAAAAGTTCTTAGCCAGAACCCCCCAAATATCCCAGGACTGCTAAGACCCCCGCTCTGCTTCGTTTGACGCGTCCAAACCTTGTGCCTTGTTCGAACTTACAAGATCTCAATCCTCAAAAATAAGGAATTTTTTTTTTTCATCTGGGTTCAGTGATTTGGGGTCTTCCACCATCTGGGTCTTTTGGTATCTCAGATCGCACACATACACACATTGTTCTCTCTCAGAAATGCCCTTAATTTTCTCACTCACCAACCATCTCGCTTCCGCTGATTCCTCCCCCACCAGTTGCGTTCCGTCGCGGGAATTCAATTTCCGACTCTGTCGTTTTCAGCGAACATGTTCTGAATTTGGTATGCCAGACAAGGTGAGCAATTACTTGGAATTGGGGATTTTGAAAGGTGTTTGGTTGGTGAGAAAATTGAAGGAGAAAACAAAAGAAAATGGAATGGCAATTAGTAAGAACTGGGGAATTGCATGAAAGGAAATGGGATTTTGAAAGGTGTTTCGTTGGTTGATTTTTAGCAAACGGGATTCCATGAAAGCAACAGATGTTCAGGCTGAGCTTGATGAAGGAAACAATTAAGAGGTAGAGAGGATTGAGGTTACGAATGGAGAAAAAAGGGGAGTGGAGAGGCAGAGAAGACATAGCATTCTAGAAAAAGGGTTTCTAGAAGAAGAAGAAAAAAGAGAAGAATTAATATAAAATATTCTAGATATGCATTAAAAAAATATAATTTTAGGGTTTGTTAGATATGCTGCTTTTTAGTCCGACATTGCACTAAACATTTTACTAAATCAGTCAAACTTAGTCTAGTCTAAGCCAGTCCAATTTAGTCCCTAAAGTTAGTCCAATCAAACTTAGTCTAGTCTAAACCAATCCAGTTTAGTCCATAAAGTTAGTTCAGTCTGAAACTGTGAGGACAATATGAAGTCTCTCTAACAACCCTAAGCCACAAAGATGATGATAACCAAGAATTATATCTGCAGAACTTGAAGAAGATGAAGCCATAGAAAAAGGAAAGATATCCTCTCTGGATCTCTTCCATTAAGGCCACTGGATCAAGTGATCTGAGCCCTTGAAATTTGATCCAACGGCTAAAAACAGAGGGCCCCTTTAAAAGTTATAATAATTTTAGCCATTTGATCAAGTTTCAAGGATCCGGATCATTTGATCCGGCGGTCTTGATGGAAGAGATCCGGAGAGGATCTCTTTCCATAAAAAAACTCTAATGATAGTCCTTTTCCCCTCTGTCAAAACTGTTATGTGCTTAATTGTCATTAGGCTTTCGATTCAATAAGATGATGTCTTGCTGCTCAAGAAAAATAGCAAAGGGAACCTTCAACTTCAGTGTACCTGTTATACTCTCCTCCCCTATGAGAAAGTTAAATCAAATTCACAAAAGAATTATATAGGAGTAGGAATAATCATGGATTATTATTTGAGACGAATCACTTTTTTACACTCCGATCCAGCAAGTAACAATTGAAAATTGATGTTTCCAGCTTCCACAAATGGTTTTAGTTGGAAAAGGACCACAAACATCAATGTGTAATTTCTAATAAATTTTGACTCCTTTTAGCATCAAATTTCCTTGTGTTAGTCAATTTTCCCTTTAGACTTGGTATAAAAAAACAAGTTTGGGAACGAGATCCATTTTTGACAACTTTAAAATTCTGTCTTTTGAAATATGACCAAGATTTTGTGCCACAACATACAAGAAGTGTCTTCATTATGCATTCTCTTGGTGGTTGCAGTTAAAGCATGTGATTCATTTAAAACAGGTATGCAACTTAGTTGCCAAAGTTCCTCAACCAACGAAACAGTTCAAGAAAACAAAATCAAGCTTGTTCTTTGAAAATTTTTAATAGACTTATCATCATCAAGAAAAACAAAACCATTTTTAACCATTTTTAGGCTAAAATCAAACTTCTTGTTATTTTAGGCACATAAAGCACATCATTCAATTTTAAAACAAAACCACAAGAGATTTCAGTCTCAGAGTCTCGATTGCAACCTTAGTTCCCTCCCAACAAAAACATTGTAAGTATTTTGACCAGTTAGTTTTCCTTTTTTCAAAACCATGCAATATATTTGTTAAGTGAATAGGCAGAACCAAAACACCATGACTTTGCAGGAATTTCAATCTGATTACCTCCACACACACATAGATATCTGTTTTGCCTTTACTCTTAAGCCAGTCCTTAAACACTTCATTCTTAAAGTGACCTTTGGTTTTGCACCATAAACACTTGAGTTTGGTTTTGTCTTTATTTTCACAAGATTGTTAGATGTCTTAGATGATTCAATAGTTTTGGCAGATTTAGAAGGGTTTTTAGAAGACTTGGAACCCTTACTAGAAGCACCACTGCAGCTTGCACCTAGTTCACATCACCACTTCTTTGTTTATGTCTGTTTTGCTCCTGAACACATTGAGCAATGAGTTCATCCATAGTCCAGTTGTTGTTTTGAGTGTTGTAATACACCTTGAGTTGACTATACTTTAGCTGCAGTGCTTGCAATATCATGAAAATCAGTCGCTTGTATCTGATACCACATGTAAGAATAAACATGCCCAATTGAGAGATCAAGTTAAAGTTAATAAATCACGAGACTAATAAAAAATCTAGAACAGCTCTACAAGAGCACTGCAGAAGCTTTATATGGCACTATAAAAGCACTATGAGGACACTATGAAGTCTCTATAAACAGCCCTAAGCCGATGATAACAACCAAGAATAGTACCTACATCACTTGAAGAAGATGAAGCAATAACAAAAACTCCAATGACAGTTCTTCTCTTCTCTGTCAAAACTCGTATATGTTCAATCGACAAAAGGCTTTGGATTCAATAAGAGAGCGCGGTTTTGTGAGAGCAGAGGCCATCATATTCATAGGCATCTACTTGTCTCTCTTATTAGAATCCATTTGGAAAACTGACAAGCAATCCTTGTCCTCTAATGAGTGTATTCACTGGTTCATTAACCACATCCCAGTCCTTATCGAGTTGAAACTAAACCCAAACCTTTTCCTACAAGACTTCCTGCATTCAATTAGAACCAAGGTTCTAAAAGACGCTAGGCGCTAGTCGGGCGGCGAGCTGGGGCCTAGCGCCTAGGCGGCTAGGCGGGGACTAGGCGAGCGCCTAGGCGGACTAGGCAGATTTAAGTAAATCTGTTATATTTCGTGTAAATAAGTGTCTATTTATACTTAAAATATATATAATTTCATTATAAACTACAAAATAGAATGACATATATATTAGGAGGTATTGGAACATAATGAAAACATGGAGAACATGCATATAATGTGTATTCATTTAAGTATTCAACAAGTCTCTTACAATTTATTGGAAAAAAATAAAATGCAAAATGAAAGTTATCTATTTTCTGTCTAAGTGAGTTGCAACCTAGGCGGGTCTGGGCGGGTTAGGCGGGTGCCTAGGCGGTCTAGGCGGGCGCCTCAGCAGGTCTAGGCGCCCTTTCTTAATTTTCAAACGCCTAGGCATTAATCAGGGCGGTGACCAACCGCCTAGCGCCTAAGCGGGGCCTAGGCGGCGCTAGGCGGGGATTTTTAGAACAGTGATTAGAACCAAATAGCTGGCCACAACAAACCACATAGTACACAAAGTCTTACAAAAATGACTCTTCATATGGTTGCATATTTCCTTGAAAAGTCAATAGTTGCATCTCTTCAATTAAAGGTAAATGTTGCACCCTTTCTGTTTAATTGAAGAATCGCAACCTTATTCATGAATAGTCACAACCCCATCAAATATAATTTTATTCAACTAAATTAATTTACTTCAATTTAAAATAAATTTTCCAATAGTATTTCCCTTTCATGAATGAATATATCTTATTTTCTTTATTAAGAGAAGTCACAATTTGGTAGAACAACAATAACAAAGTTTGCTTCTCGGTGAACATGTTGCATTCGTCGAACTAACTTGAAATTCCTCTCAAAATGTATTGAGAGAATTTGAGATGAATTTTTCTTTCAAAAAGAACTGAAATAATCTTAAAAAATTGTGGTATCTTTTCTTTTCAAACAGGCTCACGAACAAACAAAGGCCATCGTCTATGGCTTAAAAATACTTTTTATTCAATTCTCTAGAAATAACAATAGTACATACAAGAAGTTAATAGAAAGGAAAAACGAAGAAAAAAAGAGAAAGAAAAAAAAGAAAGTGAAATATACAACCCTTAGCATTTTTGTAATATTTGCCTATTTGGATTTGTGGCAATGCCATTTTACTCCTCTAGTCTTTGGTTGAAACAAAGAAAGTGTACAAGAAAGAAGCTCATGCATTTGGAGCGCTCATGTGCAGAGCGACCAAGGATGCATAAAATCCATCTGTAATTTTGATCAACTTATCATGCTTGCCTTTTTCTACGATCACTCCGTTTTTAACCACCGCGATCTCATCTGCATTCTTGATTGTCGATAGTCGATGAGCAACAACTACTGTGGTCCGGTTTACCATCACCCTGTCTAATGCATCTTGAACCACTCTCTCAGATTCAGCATCAAGTGCACTTGTAGCTTCATCCAACAGTAATATCTTGGGGCTCTTGATTATCGCACGAGCAATGGCTACCCGTTGCTTCTGCCCCCCAGATAATTGTATTCCTCGTTCTCCTACTATGGTGTCATACCCCTGCACATTGCATTTGGATTAGTTCTGAAACAATCTTGTTATAAACTGTCCTAAAAAGAATTTATTAAATGTTCTAACCTGATTCAAGCTACTAATGAATTTGTGTGCATTGGCCATCTCGGATGCAGCTATGATTTCTGCCTCAGTTGCATCACCATCCTTTCCATATGCAATGTTGGCACGGATTGTGTCGTTAAATAAAACAGGTTCTTGTCCCACAAGTCCCATCTGCTGCCTCAACCATTTCAAGTTGAATTTTCCAAGTTCAGTTCCATCAAGTGTGATATGACCTGAATCCGGATCATAAAATCGTTGCAACAATGCTACTACTGTCGATTTTCCACTGCCACTTTCTCCAACCAGGGCAACTGTCTGCAAAAACATATTCACCAATACAAAAAACATTATATCAAGTATGTCATGAAGTTATCAGTAAAATTTAAAAAAAAAAAAAAAAAAAAAAAAAAAACAACACAAATACAGTTCAATTGACGAAATATTTACCTTGCCAGAATGGATAGTTAAACTGAGGTCTTGGAAAATCTGTATATCTGGCCGAGAGGGATATTTAAAGCTTACATGGCGAAGCTCAATATCTCCCTTTACGCTATCCAATTTTATGCCAGACTCTTCACTAGGGTCTATCTTTGACTTCCTGTCTATTATTGCAAATATGGAAGCAGCAGCATTCCTGGCTTTACTAGAATCAGAGCCAAAACTGCTCATATTAGAGATTCCCGTGGCTGCCATGGTCAAAGCAAAGAAAACCTGCAAACCAAATACACATCTTAAAATCAGCTACATACACCTAGGTGTGAATGTATATATCACTTTGATTTCGTATGCATGTTTTCATCACTTTCTGAAAAGAACTGGTAGATACATATGGAGAGGGAATAATTACTTGGAAAACGTCGGCAAATTTTGTTTGGCCAGCCTCGACGAGTTTAGCTCCCGCGTAGAAGCTGGTTGCGTAGACACAAAATAGAAAGAAGTAAGATACCCCAAATCCTATTCCACTGATCACGCCTTGTTTTTTCCCTTCCGCTCTTGGGCCTTCACATTTCCTTCTGTATAGTTCCATTACCTTCTTTTCAGCACAGAAAGAAGCAACTGTTCGTATGCTCCCAACTGCGTCATTAGCAACTTGGCTTGCTTCCTCATACATCATCTGCAACCATTTAATTATACATCTTTATGAGACCTCAACAAAAAGAAATAATTTGAAATTACAAGTTTGAAATGTGCTACTAAATCAGGGAGCTTTTAATCATACCTTTGCATCTCCACTGAATCCTTTCATGAACTTTGTTTGAACATAAGCACCAAATCCGATCAGAGGAATCAATGCGAGAACAATGAATGCCAGCTGCCAGGATGCAATAAAAGCAATGACCAAACCTGCAATTCCGGTCGCAATGCTATTAACTATCTCAGCTAGCGCATCTCCAACTAGGGCCCGCACTGATGCTGCATCTGCTGAGAGCCTCGCACCAACTGAACCACTTGAGTTCTCAGGCTCATCAAACCACCCAATTTCCATGTGAACCACTCTCTCAAAACACATCAATCTGATACGTTCAATTAACTTACTACCAGCAACCGAAAAGAAGTATCCTCGTACTGGGAGTACCAGAAATGATATCAGACCAAGGGTCATAAACATTATTGCCCAAAACTCTGAATCTTTCTTTTGTTGACGAGGTGGTTCGTAGAAAGTCTTTATTACCCTGGAAATAAGCACACCAAAAACGGGAAGTATGACACCATTAGCGATTGCAGCTAAGCTTCCAATAAGAAGCGCTGGAATCTCGGGCTTGTTGAGGGCAGCGAGGCGGCGGAGAGGGACCTGTGGACGTGGCTTTGATGCCAGGGCAGCGGCCTCTGGTTCTGCCAGTGTAGTGTCACGATTGCTACCAAGTCCTGTGGGTAAACCAAAGGCGACTGAAAATGACTGTCGGCTGCTATTTCCTAAAGAGGAATTCCGACTTATGGATCTTGCTAACGACACTCTTTGACTCGACTGTCTAAAAGATTCGGTAGTTATATCAGATTTGTCTTGAGCTTCTCCTATTTGTTCTGAACCCTTGTTTACTTCTTGCAAGCGTACAAGTTGAGAGTATGCTCCTTCAGGATCCTTGAGTAAGTTTGAGTGCGAGCCTGATCAATGGACAAAGATACGATTAACTAATATGTCTACCTATACACGTGACAAACAGGCAGGAACCTGGGATCTAACAATCAATTGCAGCTCGGATTAATCCGAAATTCTGCCAGAAGTACAATCACTATGCCTGGACATTGGACATTATAATAGATTTTTTGTGGAAAAAGCAACGCATTATAGTAGAAGAAAGCAATGGATATGTGTCTATTGTTGAATGCATGGCTGATCAGGGGGCAGGAATCGGGAAACATATGCTTTCTATGGTTCCATATGCAAGAATAAAATGAATGTGCTAGCTTTATCAGGTAGAATACCTTTTTCAACCAGCTTTCCCTTATGAATGACAGCAATCATATCTGCGTTCCTCACTGTGCTCAAACGATGAGCAACAATAACAGTAGTTCTGTTGACCATAATCCGATCCAATGCTTCTTGAACTACCCTCTCGGATTCTGCATCAAGTGCACTTGTAGCTTCATCCAAAAGTAAAATTCGTGGATCTTTCAAAATTGCTCTTGCTATAGCAATTCTCTGCTTCTGCCCACCAGATAGCTGAGTTCCATGATCACCGACCATGGTGTCAACTCCCTGACCACGAATAATTAAAGTCAATGAACTAATATTCTTATGATCACACATATAATATAAACGACAATTAGATAGAATTAGTTGGAACCTGAGGCAATTTATCAATAAATTTGGAGGCGTTTGCAAGTTCAGCTGCTGCTTTTATCTCTTCAATGGTAGCACCATCCTTTCCATAGGCAATATTGTCCTTAATGCTGGATGCAAACAGTACAGGTTCCTGGCTGACAAGACCAATTTTACTCCGAATCCATTTCACCTGAAATTCTTTTAGGTTTATGCCATCTATCAAAACTTCACCAGCTCGTGGATCATAAAATCTCTCTATCAGACTGATGACTGTTGACTTCCCACTTCCACTTTGTCCAACCAAAGCCGCAGTGATGCCACTAGAGATTTGAAGAGAGAACCCGTCGAATATTGGTTCATCTGGTCTGGCTGGATAACTGAAATAAACATCTCTCAGCTCTATATCTCCACGAATGTCATCCAAAACCTTTCCTTTTTCGTCAGAAGCATCAATCTCTGGTTTCCTACTGATAGTCTCAAACATCTTAAATGCTGCAGCTTGACCAGCAGCGAATGCACTCACGCACGGTGATGCTTGCCCCAGAGACCTAACTCATCCAAAATAGTTAATTAAGTTAAATAAAAAGAGAAGGAAAAAAAAAACCCCAATAAGAGGCACTCACGTATACCTGCATGTGCGTACGAGTATTTACATCAAACACAAAAAAGAAACAAAAAATGGCGCTTACATGGATCCAGTCAAAACAGCAACAATCACATTCAGCACGGCACCCCCAGAATATCCATTATTCCTTACCAGTCTTGAACCAAACCATATCGCCAAGGCATAAGTGCAGAACACAACTAGCATAACGATGCCAAAACCTGCTCCAGCAGCAGTACCTTCATAAACGCTTGATTTGTAAGCATCCACAAGATATTTTTTGTAACTTGTTATAGCTTGCTTCTCTCCGGTAAAGGATGCAACCTACATAGAAACCAGATGACAAACATCATACTCTTGGTAAAAATAAAATAAAAAATAAAAAATAAAAGAAGAACGCAATTATTTCAATAGTTGTAAGGCTAATGTGACATACGGTTCTGATGGAGCCTATCGTCTGTTCAACAACATTTGCGGCTTTTGCATAAGCACTTTGTCCATGGGATGCCATTTTGGTTATAATGATTGACATAGCTGCACCAGCTGCCACGAGCAGAGGAATAGAGGATAACATGACAACGGTAAGAAGCCACCCTTTGACAAATGCTATTATAAACCCTCCTATGAATGTTGAAAATAGTTGTAAAAATTTTCCAACCTGCATGAACAAGTGCACAAGTATGACCTCTAGTTACATAATAAGAATAATAAATTTCAAGGTTTTTACTCTCCATGGGTGAATTTACGGGTGCAATTGTGCAGCCAGTGCAGTACCTTCTCGCCCATGGCATCTTGTATGAGAACTGTATCTCCAGACATTCTCCCAATGACCTCTCCAGTGTTTGTTTCCAAATCAAAGAAAGCAACGTCTTGTCTCAAAATTGTTTCCAAATACAAACCCCTTATCCTTGCAGCTTGTCTTTCCCCTGTTACCATCCAGCAAGAGACCTCTGTGGACAAGAAATACAGCTGTATCAGTTGAAATGCTTGATATATGTATGAATCTCTCTACGCATGCGTTAAAAACTTTTGTACTTACGAAGAGTTGCGGCCACACCTGCCCCGATCGCCAAATACACAAATTTTAGAGAGACCTACGGAGTACCAGGATAAGTAAGTGATTAACAACATGTTTAAGTTAACAACTTAGTGAATATATAGAGGAAGAGAACATGTTATAATTATCAAATGAATCCCCTAAAAATTTATGATAAGAAAATAAGAATCCTCTAAGAATAAATGAACATAATAAATAAGTAAATAAATTAAATAAAATAAAAACCTGAGCTCATTAAAATGATTCGAATTTTGGAACTCTAATATTTAAACTCATAAAAGTAGTTCAAAACTTAAATAGAAGTCCAACTCGTAATTGAATGAATAATTTGAACATAAAACCTGAGCTCAATAAATTGATTTGAACTTCTGGAACTCTAATATTTCACCTCATAAAAGTAGTTCAAAACGCAATTAAAAGTTCAACTCGATTTTTCAACAAAGATAGAAGATTAACACTCAGCTTTTGCAGCATAAATTTACCTTGGAAACAACACTAACTACGTCTGAATTGTTTTGATTATTTCCAAAAGCATTGACCAAGTCCCCAAATAATATGGTCATAAGGGGCATGCACAAGCCATTCCCAATGGCACCGATTGTGCCAACGAGCATCAAGATAATATCAGTCTTATCTGCAAATGAGAATAGCCTTGAAAATGCAACTTTTTCAACTTTCTCATTTCCGCCGCTCTTGTCTGAGCCTCGATGAGCCCCGTCCGTGCCGGTGTTTTTCTCTTCTACTTGGTTTCCTGAAGTGGTATCCTCACGCTCTTGAGGTATAACGCCACCCATGCCATTTTCCTCGGCCATGTTACCAACCCCAAGAACTTATCTCGGTATTGAGGTGTTTTACTGCTGAGTTGTTATACCTCAATCTACACCTGCACAAGCACACGCCTGTTATCGTAAACTTACAAGCCAAGCCAGCTAAAGATCTGCAAGCAGATAACAACTACTTCCATATCTGCAAGCAGGCTTCAGATTTTAAAAAGAAAAAAGAAACAAAACCTAAATCTTTATGGAAAAAGAACACTACATACTAGTCTTCTATTCCAAGGTGACAAGCAGACAAGTCTAACAACAATACATCACCTCACCGGCAGGCCAAGGCAGGAAAACAAAACGATCCCAGAGAAAGAAAAACTAGGAGGAGATTGATACTGTAAAGATGTTTTATCGAGTGATTGGGTCCCAATAGAATAAAAAAGACTGCAACTTTATTTAGCAACTGACGGAATCAGATTCGAATCTCTGCAACTCGAGAAACCCAATACAACACCAAAACTTTTGGAGCGGTAAAAGAAAGTAATTAAGCAGCATCACAACTCAGTACAGAAGAGAAGAGAACCCATATGACATGCCGAATCACAGAAACACAGAGCAATAAATGAGAAACTTACCAAAAGGGTATCTTGAGCTTGAAGAATCCGCCGGGACTCACCAGCCTTCTGTATTTGTGGGGTGCTTGTTCTGACTAATTGCAGATATTAATATAAATGCACCGTGTGCTAGAGCTGTTTGGTATTACTTATTGCGCAAGCATTATAATTGTCAATATTATTAATATATTAATATTATTCATACAGCCTTTTCAACCATTGCTATTGCTATTGCTATTATGAACATGTGAACATAAAAGAATCTCATATCGATGAAAATACAAATTTTATAAGTGCTTATAAGACGTTTGGTTACTTTTCAAATTTATATATTGCTAATTATTTTTGTAGTGAAATCCTAATTTTTTTCGGTCATTCTTTTTGAGAAATGAGAATGGGGCCATTGTGAAGTGGGCATGTGGATATGGTCAAACTCTAACAGCTTTACAAGAAATGTCAAATCTATACTAACGCATCTGGAAGGGAAACCCCTTTTTTTATTTTCTGAGTCATAAGGCTCCAACAACCACCATGCATTTACCAATAAACAAAACATCTTTTGTTCTAACAAGAAAGATAAAACGACACTTCTTCACTCCGATGATGGCATTAGCATGGACAATACTTTAGGATGTATTCAACTCAAGCGCTGTATATTAGACTTTGCAAAATGTATGACACTTTGAAAAATGTCATTTGAAAATTTTGTCAAATGAAACGTATCTCATTTTGAAGTCACTCTTTCTAATTATGTAGTACATTCCAAAAAATTTAGGATGTTTTATAGGCTTATTTGATATTATATTTTAATTTAACTTTTTTAACTGAAAACAGTTTTCAAATTTTAGACCGATCTTAAGAAATGTTTTGAAAATTGATGAATTTTTTTTAATAAAATACCAAACAAATCCTAAAATTCTTAACCAAACATAGAATAGTATTCCATTATTTTCTTCAGCTTTTAACATAAAAATTCTTCATAATATTATATTTTAGGGAGAAACACTTTCAGCCTAATACTCTAGGAAAATAAAAATTCTGACTTTTCAATAAAAGAAGGCCACCGAAACAAAATTAATTTTCTAATTTAATACCACATTCACACTGAAAGATTAGTCAAGGTGGTAATTTGGCACGATTTTTACTCTTAGTAGTGTTTACAACGACACTAAGACATCGTTTGGTATGTTGGACTGTACTAATTATTTCTATAGAATAAACTAAATGAAATCCACTAGTAAATGAAAATGCTTCATGTTTATTGATCGATGATATGAAAAATTGCAAGTGTAGCACCGTAAAGCTTGTTGATACAGAGTTTTTTAGGCCATCTCCAACCGAATGGTCCATAGGGTCAGAGGACCAAAAATAGGCTGAAAACCGTCTTCAACCAAGGGCCATGCCAAAGGGTTTGTGGGCCCCATTGGACAAAAAAGAGTCAAATGACCAACCGGCCCCGGGCTGGGCCACATGATGACGTCATATTTGATTTTTTTTTTTTTCCAATAACTTCCTAAGTCATTAAATACTATTAAGTAACATGAAACAACATTAAACAATATTAAACAACATTAAATAACATTAAGTAACACTAAACAACCTAAAAAATTTAACAACATGAAACTTAAACAACATTTTTAAAAACATTTAACAGCATGAAAATTATTGACAATCCAAACATAAAATTATTGAGGTAATTTATTTAAGTAACCATAATAGTTCAATTAAAATAATAAATTATGTTTGGTCATATAGCTATTTGGTCCTCGGTTGAAGATGATTTTTCTTCACAGGGCTATATTTGCCCTATGGCTCTCTGGTCCCTCGGTTGGAGATGTAAGAAATATGGTCCTACACTGTTTATTAAAATATTAATTTTTTAAAATATTAACTTTCGGTTGAAGACAACCTTAGGCCTGGACTTGTAATCCATGGATAAGTGACATGAGATGAGACAAGGAAGTTTGGTTAATCAACTCCATGTGTAATGTATTGGCTGGGTGGACAGATAGATTATTAAGAGTACTAACCACCTCTTTAATTTGATGTACGGCAGTGGGACGCCATCCTCAATATAAAGTAAGTGAAGATATTTTTTCAAAAAACAAAAACAAAAAGTAAGTGAAGATATCAATTAAATATTAAACCAGTCTGCCCAAAAAAATATTTTAATATTAAACCACGTCATGGCTGAGCTAAGCTGGGTAGATTATACAAAAGTTGCTTTTAAGATTTATATTAATTAGCCTCTTTCGCTGACTCCGAGCTTTTAGCGAGTCCAGATCTTCTGCACCCAAAACCTCATGTGGCCTCTCTATGCCTTTGTTTTTTGGCTAAAGATTTGGTTTACTTTTTATTATTTTAATTATTGTCAAGTTAACATTAATTATATTTAGTTCAAAAAGCAAAAACACAGAAGGGCCACAGGGAGTTTTGGGTGCAGAAAATCTGGACTCGCTTTTAGCTGCTTTTGAATTATCCTCTCCCGTTGAAGAAAAGTTAAAACAACTAAACAAAGTCACATAACTATTTCAAGAATCTTTTGTCTAAAGCAAAATTTTGGTTGATTAAGCTCAAGGAAATATATTTTATTTTTCAAATTATAGTCATCCATTAATGGATGATGATGGTGATAAGGGCCTTCCTATATAACTCATATATTCGGACAAATTCTTCGCCCGTCTAAAAGTGTTCTTAGGCCCTTCCATTTTTTGCTCTTTTATTTTTGCCCAAGCCTTTTTGTTATATATATTACCTCACACTTTCACAAGGCGGGTTGCGTGGATGCAAATTCCGCCGAATGCTGGATTGACGAAATCAAACCTACAAAACAAGTAACATCGTTAGCTTAATTGATGAACACTCGAGAAAAAAAATGAGGATATTCGCTAAGGAGCCTCTGATGCCTGAGTTAGAAATAATTTGAGGGAAGCTAGAACAGAGAAAAATCTAAGTAGTAAGTGTCGATTACCGATCTACTTGTTCGACTTGGTTGTTTATAGAAGGAATTCATCCCAGGTAGTTGGGAGGTGAGGTTGCAGGGCATGCTAGACAAACCGCTACATTCTACTGGTGTGGTACACACCACACTTCGCAAGCAGTAGAGTAAGTCCATCTCCAACCGAAAAAGGGCCAAAGGGTCATGTTTAGCCCTATAGCCTTACAAGAAATTATATTTAATGAATAGTATCTGACCATATTTTATACTAAAAATATGACTTTAGCCCCTAAAACTTAATTTTCTCCATATAAAACCAGACATAAGTTTTTTACTCCAATAAAACCTATTGACTAGATTTCACAGCAACAAATTCATTAATTATATTTGATTTTACACATTTAAAAAAGATTATGCCTAAAATACCCCTATATAATAACAATAAAACATGCCTAATATATGTAATTATACATGCTTAGTTTAGTCAATCAAATAATATTTTACATATAAATGTAGGTAAATTATTTCACACACACATATATATAACCAAAAAAAATGCATGATATCGTAAAAATTCATGCAAAATAATTTACCTACAAACAAATGTTATTTAATTCAGTGCACCTACTATTCAAATTTTAAAATGTTAGATGCTTAAAAAAAGCAAAACAATTTACCCAATAAATGTAAAGTGCATGCAAAATAATTTACCTACATAATAAAGCAAACCCAATAGATGCAAAATAATGTACCTATTATTCAATAATAGTTTACCTATTATTTGTACATATAATAATAAAATGTGCCCAATATATGATACATACAAAATAAAATACCTACACAATGAAGAATGTTATTTGATTCAAAATTAATTTATTTACAAGTACCGAAACCTTTTGTGATAAAGCAGAGACAAGAAGAATTAAAATATCATGACCTCACTCCCACTAGTACCGAAGCCTTTTGACACCTGTCAGATTATGCAGGTGATAATTAACAAGTATCGGTATTGTTGGAAGTGAGCCTTTGACCCGTTTCTTTGATAACTTTACATGGTTGTCACGCCCCAGACCCGGAATCGTGTAAAAAAATCAGCCATGCACACGGTGCTTGGGAAAAAGTAAAAATAAGAGTACTAACAACTTCTCTTATAAAAATAACTCCAAAATATTAACAGAGTGTACAAAAATAAAAGCCTTAAATTTCTTTTCTAACACAACCTCATCTCGTCTATCACCTATCTTACCAAATAATTCATTTGTAAAACAAAAGGTGAGAGGTGAGTGGTGATCGACAACCACCATCGCCCATTAAGTACATATACCAGTCAAGCGTGTTGTATCATGCCATATCACATCGTCCCTTCACATGTTGGTTATCCTCCATAATATGTAGCTCACCACGCGACCTCTAAATTGGTCATTCTGCCCTAATGTCGTTGTGTGCCTTACATTTATTCCTGGGATGCCCCAACAGTGTAGTGCTCCATGAACAATTTGAACAATTCCACATAGAATGTATATATACTCATCAAAACATTACTCTAAATTAAATATGCTTGACTTGAAATAGAGAGATACTTGAAAACACATCAAATCCCACGATATAGCTCATGGTTTTTGTTTATCAGAAAATAAGAATAATTTGCAACACATTATATAAACCACTCACTTTAATAATCCGAGTTTCAGCAAGACAAGCCCTCTACCGATTCCCATATATCGAACCGTAGCTCCCTCTTTTTAATTCTTTTTCTCTCTCTAGCTAAACACACACACACACATACATATATTATAATATAAAGGCCCTAGCACGTTGCATGCATTGCATGCAAACTAGCCAATTCCGCTGACAATATTAAACAGGAACATTTGCTTCTATTTATAGGTTAAGGAAGCCAGCATCAACTTTAGTTCCAATTGGATGGTTTTGGTGTCCTAATTAAAGGCCTTCCACGCAGCCACTTTTTTATGAAGACTAAGCAACCTATACTGCTTATTCATCAAACCTATAATCACACATGTAAGAAATATAACTGACTAAGCATTTAGGCCATCTCCAACCGAACGAGGGCCAGATGGCTCGTTTTAGCCTTCTGGCCCTCCAAGATATTAATATTTTAATGAATGGTACATGGTCATATTTGCCTTCATCTCCAACCGAGGGCCAAAGGGTCATAAGGCTCGTTTTAGTCCTCTCACAAAAAACCGTCTCTAACCGAGGGCTAAAGGACCATAGGGCCAAACATATTATTTAAATTTAATGTTGTTTCATATTGTTTAATGTTGTTTCATGTTACTTAATTTAATTAGGAAAACTAATGAAAATGACTTGAAAACTTTGAGTTTTAACGATAAGGACAAAATAAATGGTAAAGTGAATAGTACCAAGATTGACTTTTTAGTGTAAAAATGTATTTTTTCGTTAAAATGAGTAGTACCGGGAGCTTTTCATTAAAGTTCCCAATTTAATTTAATGTTGTATAATGGCTTAGGAAGTTATAGGAAAAAAATAAAATTAAAAAAAATTGTACAAAAAAAAAAGCCTACCATTCCTGTCGGATATAACTGACATGAATAATGAAAATTCTTGCCAGCCCAAGGCTGGCTAGCTGGCTGAGTTGGGCCCAGGGCCGGTCCAGAGATTTTTGAGGCCTGGGGCGACGCTAAAAAATGTGCCCTCATTTCATATAAAAAAAATTATTTGTTTTCACACGTAAAACACCGATAAAATTATATTTAGAAAAACACTTCAAACTCAATAATTTAGAAGCACGGAATAACTAATTTATTTTGTACCGAGAGAAGGAAACAAAAAAACTTCGGGCTTACAAGTAGATAGATTATGAGTTTTGTTTTCCATCTGAACTTTTAAAGTGTTTTTGTATAAATCGTGAGGTATTTTTTCTTATTTACTAACCTCGTCAATATAAGATTAAAAAATAATAATGTTTTAGAGTCTTTAAGGATATATATATAAGTAATGCATAAACACTAAATTAAACCTTTTGATAACACGTAATATTATTTGAAAATTTGGTTTAAAAATTTAGTTTACGTGTTACTCTTTGTTGAAGATTAGACTTGAATTGGAACGGATATATAAAAAATAGCAACCCACATAACTACTAGCTAGTAAATAAATTAACAACCAAACAAAAATTTGTAAAAATTGAAAAAAAATAAACATGCACATAGCATTTCGAACTTAGGACCTCTCGTTAATTTTAAACAACAAAAACCATTGCTTCTAATTAAACTTCTTGATCATTTAGCCAAATTTTATAAATTTATACTGTTATAAAAAGAAATTTGTAAAAATTGGAATGTAAATAAGCACACATGGTGTTTTGAACCTAAGACCTCCTCCTCATTAATATAAACAACAAAACCACCAATTCTAGTTAAATTTCTTTGTCACCAAACCAAATGTTATAAATTTATAGTCTTGTAAAAACATACATAAACATACCACCCTAATAATTTTGGTGCCCCCAATTTTTTTGGGCCCCGGACGGTCGCCCTGCCCGCACTGGGCCTAGGCCGGGCCTGGTTGGGCCAGCCAGTTGGCCCTTTGGCCCTTTTTTGTCTAGTGGGGCCCACGAGCTATTTGGCCTAGCCCTCGATTGGAGACGATTTTCGGACTATTTTCGGCCCTCTGGACCCTTTAGTTGAAGATGGTCTTAAACATATCCACCCTTGCCACCTCCAGGTTCCATGTTTTGCATTAATAGAAAAAAACATGCACCACCTCAAGCCTTCACGTTGCACCATTAATCACCAATAAAATTGGCATCTAAAACGCTAAATAAATATTTCTAATAAAATTTATGGAACTTTCAAGGTTTCACAATGGTATCAAAGTCAAAAATTGGGGCCCGTATTGGCACATAGTGGGTGGTCCCTTTGGTTCCGAGTGATAATAGTGGGTTCCTTGGTCCTGCTTGTTAAGTGAGTCTCGTTGGCATCCATGTTGTTGCTATGTGTGGATTTGTCACGTGTGACTCATTAATTGGGTCTCAGGTGAAGGAGTGTGTTCAAATATCCCACATTGAGCAAATACAGAGAAAAAGAAAAGTTCATATATCCTAACCCACCCCAACTGATACTGATGCTTGTTGTGATAAAAGTCTACACATGTTGTACTGTGCATGAGGTGATTAACAAGTTGAGGACAACATCGATATTGTTGGAAGTTGGCTTTTGACCCATATTTATGATAATATGACATGGTATCAGAGTCAGGGAGTGGACCCGTACTGCTACTTACTGAGTGGCTTGGCCCTGTGCGATGATGGTGTGTCATTTGGCCTCGCTTGTTGGATGAGTCCCATTGACTCCACATGGTTGCCCACGTGTGAATCTCATATGTGTGACCCACTAATTAGGTCACACGTCAAGGGGCATGTTGAAATACCCACATCGAGTAAAAGCAGAGAAAAGAAGAGTTTAATTATTCTACCCACACTCCCACTAATAATGAAGCCTTTTTGTGATAAAATTCACACCTGTCGGACTATGCAGGTGGTAATTAATAAGTTTGAAACAATATCGATGTGGTTGGAAGTAGATTTTGGCCCGTCTCTCTAATAATTTGACAGCAGGCTTGTTGCAGGTAAATGCTTAGTATCACAAAACTATATTATAGGAAATGAGTATGGTGCATGAAAACTACATACATGTATAATCTCTACTAATTAACAAAACACTCTTTGTCAACCAAAAGTAAATGAAATTACCACTTTAACCCTCATATTAAAATTGAGCAGAAATTAAAAATATGGGCAATTTAGTAATTACATGACTACAAATTTTACTGTTTTTTTGTTGAGCATCACAGCCATGTAATACTAACAGATTTTATTTAAAATTTCTCTTCGTTCCTGTTTCTTCTCATCACCACTACTGACTTCTCTCTGCAGCTCTCTCACCAAAACATCCAAAAACCGCCCTCCCACATTCTCCTCAAGCTCTCTTCGTTCCTGTTTCTCTCTCATCAACTCTCCTGGACTTCTCTCTGCAGCTCTCTCGCCAAAACCCTCTTCAACCGCCCACCTCCTCCCTCCCACGTTCTCCTCAACCGTAAACATCATGATTTCACTTACCTCAAACTCCCACGCGTTGCAGAAACTCCAAAATTTGGTTCATACTTTTACAATTTTAGATGCCCAATTCGTTTTGATTCAAAAGAATTCATTACCGTTCCCACCCCTGCTTATGTTGTTGTTGATCGTCATAAATCAGCCACTTTCATCGGCTGTGGGGGCCTCTCCTTCCTGCGACAGCACCAAGGTTGTTCAGAGTAGTCATCATCATCACCCAATCTCAATGGTTTCCTTCCAAATTGCCGAGCCCAGGTTTAATTTTAATTCTCTGAATAGCTTTTGGAATTGGATCTTTAGTTTTATTAGTTTCATTGAGAGAAAGCATCCTTTCAACTGTTTAACTTACCAATTACATATTTGCAAGAATTGCATTGATGCTGAAATATTAATTGGGCATTTTAAGGGCACAAGAGTCTTCATGCCACACATTCCTTTGAAGCCTTCGGAAAATGTAAAGCTTCCGTTCTCTTTTATACGTCGATAATTTCCCATAAGATTAAGCTTTGCGCTGACCATAAACAAATCTCAAGCCTAAACAATTCCATATGTGGGTGTCTACCTCCCTAATCATGTGTTCAGCCATGGCCAGCTTTATGTAGCTTTGTCAAGAGGAGTTTCCACACATACAATCAAGGTCCTTATAAGAAATGGTGTCATTGTAGGACAATCTGGAGTTTATACAAGGAATGTTGTATATAAAGATGTTCTAACATCATGCCGTATGCAACAAGATGTGTAAGATCCCACATCGCCCAGGGGTGTGGATCCTGTAAGCCTTATATGTATATTCCCATCTCTACCTAGCACGAGGCCTTTTGGGAGCTCACTGGCTTCGGGTTCCGTAGGAACTCTAAAGTTAAGCGAGAATGGGCTAGAGCATTCCCAGGATGGGTGACCCATTGGGAAGTTCTGCTCGCGTAAGTTCCTAGAAACAAAACCGTGAGAGCGTGGTCGGGGCCCAAAGCGGACAATATCGTGCTACGGTGGTGGACCGGGCCCGGGAAGTGATCCGCCCCTGATCGGGATGTGACAATTTGGTATCAGAGCCAATCCCTGGCCGGAAGTGTGCCGACGAGGACGTCGGGCCCCTAAGGGGGGTGGATTGTAAGATCCCACATCGCCCAGGGGTGTGGATCCTGTAAGCCTTATATGTATATTCCCATCTCTACCTAGCACGAGGCCTTTTGGGAGCTCACTGGCTTCGGGTTCCGTAGGAACTCTAAAGTTAAGCGAGAATGGGCCAGAGCATTCCCAGGATGGGTGACCCATTGGGAAGTTCTGCTCGCGTGAGTTCCCAGAAACAAAACCGTGAGAGCGTGGTCGGGGCCCAAAGCGGACAATATCGTGCTACGGCGGAGTCGAGCCGGGATGTGGTGGGGGCCCGGGCCAGGATGTGACAAGATGAATAAAACATCAGGTTTACTTACTTATCCCTTTAACATTATTTTCTTTCTTTTTTTGCCAAAATGAGTCGATTATTACAAATTGATATTTTTTATTTAGACTTGAGTATAAAATTTGGTTCTCAGATAAAATTTGGACTGGGGGTACCAAAACCTCAGATAAATACAAAGACCATTTTACCTTTGGATGTTTCTACCCTAAATAGTTTGACGACAGTCTTACTTAATTTCTCAATACATATGTGCTCTTTTAGTTTTGAATTTCAGTTTTTTTTTCTTTTATGTTCTGATGTCCTACTCATATGGTAATGCTTTGTGCAAGTTCTGTCATGTCTTCCAAATTATTCTACCAATTTAAAAAGTAAGTCATATTCAATTCCCTGAAGATTTGGAATTTGAGGTGCAATTGTTGTAGATTGTAACTCTGAGGTGCAATTGCTGCAGATTGTAACTCAGTTATGCATTTTCTTTTTATAGCAATTGTCAGCTTTGCAAATGTTTCTAGCGCTCAAATGTTGTATATAAAGATGTGCTAACATCATGCCATATGCAACAAGAAACTTACAAAACGTAAGGTTACTTACTTCTCCCTTTAACATTATTTTCTTCCTTTTTTGGCCAAAATGAATCAATTATTACAAATTGCTATTTTTCATTCAGACTTGAATATACAATTTGGTTCTCTTTAATCTATTTGTGAATGAAAGAACTACTTGGTCTATTTCTAAAGCTTGATAAAATAGTTGTTAGTTGAGGCCCCTAATTATTTTCTTTAATTTTGAATGCATAGGGGCTGTTGTCTAGGATATGCTAATATTTGAAAATGCAATCTGGATCTGGGAGAGCTCAGTTATTCATTCTCTCTATATGCAATTAAATTCCTTTCCTTTTATTAATATTTTTAAGAAATAAGAGACTATTTTGAGATTGTGTATTCACATTAGCTTTGATTTGTTGACTCTAATGTTCTTTTCACTCTTTGTTGCAGGCTTTGCTCTCATCTTTAGTAATGTTCAAAATTCAACCATTGCTTGGAAGTTGGAAGTGGTACCAAAATTCTGAAATTAGTAAAGTTCCATGTCAAATCATCATTGGAAATTATTTCAAAATGCGTTGTAGCCCAACTCATGTGTACTCAGTAACTTCTAATTTCTTCAAATTTGGAATGTTTATGTATTATATCTATTGTATTTTTAGTAATTATTCTGGAAGTTATGTAGAATTGTAATTTCATTGGTTTTTTATGGTTAGATTGAGCAGCATATACACAACTGCCACATCCTATACTTTACTTTTGGATGTTTCAATTATGCCGAAACAATAAAAAAAGAAATAATCAAAAGTAAATTTGATTGCACACGCATAGCGTGTGTGCCTGTTGCTAGTTATATTTAAATAAACACGATGAAATTAATTAAATTATATATATATATATATATATATGTATTTAATGTTTAATTTTTTTAAGAATATGTAAAGTTATATGCGTAATTCAGGAATTTATATAAATTATTAGCTTATTTTTTAAATGCCCCCATAAAATACAACCTCCTCAACTCAAAATTCGCTCTTTGACAAGACTTTGTCAATTTCGTCAAGTTGATGTTAAGTTTGACATGAAAGGGTAAAATAGTACTTTCCCCTAATTGACAATTAGGTTCATCCATTTAAAGATGACATGAATTAGGTCTTAGGCATTGTCATTTAGGTAATAAATAGCGATGGTTGATTTTTTATTTTTTTGGAATAAAATACAGATGGTTGATTTTTTTTTTTTTTTTTTTTTGGAATAAAATAGCGATGGTTGTTTGGTGGGAGTGAAAACCTAATATATTCTAATGGAAAAATATACCGTATTGGAGAAAATAATTATGGCGCAACACATTGTTAAGTTAGTGGATTTTTTTAGCCTATTATGAAGCTTAACCAACTTCTTTTGCTTAAAAATAAAAAATAAAAAAAATTGCGTGAACTATTGTTATAAGTAAGCCTTTTTATTTATTTATTATTTATTATTGTTTTTTGAGTTAGAAAAGTAGAGTTAGTGGATTGAATAATTAGTTGTTAGGGGGAGGGCAATTAGAGAGGATCACATCCGCAGATCAGTGTGCATGACATGATTTCCCCCCACTACAATAAATGGCCATCTGCTTTTGAGTAACATTTTTAAATTGACTAACCTATATAGGTTTTTGAGTTATTTTTATGCTAAACTAATTAAAATGCAATGTTTAGGATTAATTCTGAATTGATTAAAAGGGATTAAGCTTAAACTGTAATTTCATGGGTTTATTAACTTTAATCTTTAAAAAGATTGAAATTTAACAAAAATCTGTGTTGGATTACATATTGACCTGGTGTTAAATTACATATTGATTATAGTCCTTGATGTGTCCTTAATTCAAATTAATTAATTTGTATTTTGTTCAATGTCTTCCATTAAATTTTGAATTTACCGATAAAAATTTTAATATATTTTTTGACCAAAAATAGTTTTTTTTTTTTTTTAATTATTAAATTTGTTAAGTTTGTTAACATTCTTCAAACTTTAAAAACTCAATTAATGCACCTAAATGTTAGTACCGAAATGTATTACATTGAATTAACATACCAAAATATATGTACCGAAATGTATATATCGAAATATAAGATGTATGCACCGAAATTGATATACTAAAATATATTAAATGATTTAATGTACCTTAATGAAAAAGACAATATATCGAAATATATCGTATAACAAAAATTATTTTATCTAAATGTTTACAACAAAACATATTATGATGAAGGAAATGAAAATTATAATTATAGGCAAATATAATTACTACATAAAAATTAGGAAGAAAAAGAGAAGGGAAATAATTAAGACATCAAAATATAATTTAATAAATGAGATGATTAATGTATCAAATGACTAAAATTATATTTTGATGTATCAAAGAACTAAAATTAAATTTTGATCTTACTCATAATTTTAGTCTAAAAATCATATTTGTCAAGGATTAAAATAAATTTTTCTATTTTATTAATATAATGAATTCACTTAAATTGAACAGAACATATGAGTATAGTTATTTTATACGGTTCTTTAGGTCGGAAGGGCTCTGAAGTTTTGTGGAACTGTCAACAAAAGTAGCTAGGGACGATAGCAGCAAATTGTACAGTTCTAAAAAATAGTTGGATCATTACTTAATACTATAGTCTAGTCGTATTTCTCTTTATTTGTGAGTAAGAGGTCTAAGGTTTAATTCTCACCAAATGTAAATTTGAACTATATTATTATTAGTCCATTATGAGACTTATTTCACTCCTCTACTCCTTAATTTTGATAATATCGTTTGTTAAAAAAAAAAAATAGTTGGACCATGCCTGCATGGATCATAGTGGAAAGTAGACCTGTAAACGAGTTGGGTTTACTGGGTTTGGGTCGGGTTCAACCTGACCCGTTAATTTAACGGGTCATCCGAACTCAACTCGTTAAGCTACCGGGTCACCCGTTTCAACCCGTTAACCTTTTTTTTTTTTTTTTTTTTTAACATTCATTCAAATCATTTACAATCAATAAGCAAACACTGCACCTGCATTTTCGATAGACATAAAAAGAGGATTCTTTACAAATTATGGTATACAAATTATGTCACACATTATAAAATTACTTATTTCATATAAGAAACCATATATTAGATCGCTCAACAAAAATAAGTTTATTTAATACCTGAACAACTAACTATGTGCGATTACTTCTCTGATTTAAAGATTTAAAGTAAGTAATAGTACTGACATATAATAGCCTTTCGTATTGCAGATCGATTTTGCAATTCGTTTAATAATCCAAATTGGAGGCATGCAACAGCAACTACTCTAAGCACTGATTCAAACAAATTAAACAAACGTATAGTTTAAGCTAATTTGGGTTGTCATGCATGAAAGACCGACGCCTAAAATGCCCATTTAGAAAATAGTACTACTGAAATTACACAAAACCCTCACTAATGGGTGTAACGGGTGGTTAACGGGTTTCACGGGTTCATCCAAAATGACCCGTTATGTAACGGGTGCTTAACGGGTTGACCCGTTAACCACCCGACCAGTTAAACACTCACCCGAATACTCATTTTAACGGGTCGGATCAACGAGTCGGGTTTGAAATGCCAGGTCTAGTGGAAAGGTTATATACGTATCTTGGGCTTGAATTATGTGGGTCAGGATTTTGGAAAGTTGGGAGTGAAACTCCAACATGCTCCAATAGGTGACAATCTTTCTGTTTTAGTTGCGAGAAAAGCATATTCTTGCATCACTCCTCTCATATTCTTGCATCGCTCTTCTCTCATAGTTCTTTTTAGAGGAGGATATTTCGGCCTATTTCAAATATTGTAACGTAGTGTTTCTCACCTGCAGACGGAATATGCAAACAATCTGTGCTGACAAAGATCCAACAGCTGTGATCAACCGAGTTTATAGGTATAATCGAGTTCTAAAGACCCGTATAATTTACGGGTAAAACCCGGTGAATCAGGGGAAGGAGAAGGGAGGTGTGTTTGACCTACTCTATTTCCCGGGTCGATGACGTTTTCCATTCCCGTAAGATATGCTTTATTGGCGAGGGGTGGTGTGTTCTTTGTTTTATTCTTTTCATTTTTTCGTGATTTTAAATTTTTGAACTTTTGATATTTAGTTGCATAAACAGTTTCTTTTAAATAACGATGACATATTAATCATAAATCGACGACATAACGATAATATAATAACTACACAACAAGAATATAACCAAACTTGATAATTTTCTTAACTAAATGTCAAAAAAATGATCGTTCACGCTAATTATCCAAATTTATGGAGCGAGTTTCTTCTTCAAGTTACTCAAAAAGCAGAAGTCCAACTATAATATCATGTGCTGTGAAAAAAGCAAATTAATTAATGTCCATTTCAGGTTAGTTAGCTGAATATCATGAGCACCACATGATCGCGCCTGCAGCCTTCATTGCCGCCACCTTCCCCCTCTCTTCAATTTCCCGGTACGCTGATGTTCTAATACATACTATGCATTTATTCCCAATTGTAACGTGTCAGTATTCATTAGCATTTTCTGAGATTTTGGAGGTCTTATGCTAAATTTATAAAAAAAAAAATCCTTTTTAAGATAATTTTTTTTATTAAAAAAAAAGACAATATACTAGTACTAGAAAACAATAATTTAAATCAAAACAAACTTTATGACTCACTAATTGTAAGTTTATAAATGTCATTAAATAATAAGTAAAAAAAGTTACAAACATAACTTTCACTAAATAATCAAAAGCAGTTCAATCTTAAGCAACTAAATAAGAAAAAGAAAAAGAAAAAGCTTAAAAAACTCTAACTTTAAAGTTCCACTTGAATATATAACATTATTATTTAATAAAATTGAAAAGAAAATCATTTTTTAAGGTGTTGTTATTAGCATTTCTAATGTCTCATTGTGCACCCCTAATTTTTATATTTAGAAGAAAAAAAAATTACACTTATGAAAAGTGCACCATCAGATTTTAAAGTGCTAATAATATAACATACCGCCACTTAATATTACGGTCTAGTGATATTCCTCCTAACCAAGGTATTAAATATCGATAATATCAGAAATATCGGTAGTCCAAAAACACGGAAATATCGGGATATTATCGATATCGATAAAAATTGAATAAAAACCACGGAAATTGTAAAAAAAACTTGGAAATTTTTATTGAAACTTTGCAAGATGTTTATTTAGTCAATTATCTATTAGTTTATCACAAAAAATTGGAAGGAAATGCATTGCATGATGGATTTAACTGATTTAAGTTGATTATATAGCGAGCTGGCAAACATTGTGAGTGTAGAAAATATGTAGTAATTAATGAAAGAAGTTTAAACACACCAAAATCATTTATATATAATGAATTAGTACAATATTTTACACTTTATACATTGCATGGTAATATTTTACACTTTATCCATATAGGGATTGGTCTGGTCCTGATAGTTAATGGTAGGGAAAACGAAAGCTTTAAAGAGCTTTCCTATCAATCACATTTGTCAATTGGCTTTATTACCAACTGCAGACTCATATATATCATTACATTCAATTGGCTTTATTGCATTCAAGTTTCAAGTTTTGACAGAAACCATTTTGACAAAACCACTCACACACACACACGTACGCAACACACACACACACCCACGGTTTTGACAAAACCACTCACACAACTCACACACGCACGCAACACACCCACCCACGCAACACACGCAAACCACCCTCAGAGAGTCTCGATCCTTCTTCTCTCCCTCATTCTGTCTCAGTCAGTCTCAGTCCTCAGTCTCTCTCTCTCTCGATCCTTCTTCTCCGATCCCTGATCCTTCTTCTCCGATCCCTCAGTCAATCCTCAGTCTCTCTCTCTCTCTCTCGATTTTTCAGTCCTTGGCCTCGATCTCTTCTTCTCCCTCAGTCTCTCGATCCTTCTCCGGTTCTCCCCCCATCTCTTCTCTGCAACTCCGCCGAGCACCATCACCATCACCAGCACCATCCCTTTCTCACCGCCCGGCGACGGCGAGGAAACCACAGGCAAGGGGAGGATCCATCAAATCCGAGCGGATTTTGGGATCCGGAGAAAGGGATCGCTCATTTTCAGGGTCTGAGCGTGGGTCCTCATCTTGGATTGCTCATTTTCGGCCACCGTTGCGACGCCGACGACGAATTCCGGCGATAATATCGCTAATATCGATAATATCGCGATATTAGCGATATTATCGCGATATTATTAAGATATTACAGTTTAAGTCACAAAAATATCGTTCTTCGAAAAAAACGATATTATCGGCGAAATATCGCCGATAATATCGATTTTTAAGACGTTGCTCCTAACTTATAAATGAGAAATCTTAGGTTTGATTCTTACCAAAGGTAAATTTAACCCATATTATTGCTAGCCCATTATGAGGCTTAGCCCTCTCCCCATCCATTAGTATGGATAATATCGTTTGTTCAAAAAATAAATATAAGGTACTAAAAATTGCCCCTTTAAATTTGGGAGTCCTGTGCAATTGCACATTTCGCTCTCTCTTAACGCCACCTCTGTTCATTAGTATATCGTTGTATGTAAAATACATATTAAGCCTCAAATTATATTTTTGTAACAAATAAAAAACTGCAAATATTATTGGCACACTGTGCCTGACGGCATGTTGAGTGAGATAGGACGTTGTATCACATTGCCGCCCACGTGAAATTAATTAAGAGATGCTCCGAGTCTCAAACTGTGTTCGACTCTCCCTCCACAGTCCAAAGACTCCAAACTCCAAACTCCAAACTCCAAACTCCAAACCAAGAGAGAGAATCTATTCCCTTCTTTTCTCCCGATGGAAAGGGAGCCTTTTCTCGGCCCCCAAACAGGGCCCCAACACCAACTCCTACGACCCACCCCTACCCCCACTGTTCAAGTCCCTGACCCTGATGATTTCTCTTTTAAAATCTCTCCCTCCCACAGCGAGCCTAATCTCCAACACTTCCAACAGCCCCACCATCACCATGACCACCAACAAGACCCGCATCCCTCTTCGTCCGGACCCCCGAATGCCCACAATCAGAAGAGACCCGGAACTCTCCACCGCTGCAGGACGGCCCCCGCCATGGCCGTTATGCAAGACCTCAATCCAAACCCAACTACCCAGGTCCCCAAACCACAATCCGACTCCACCTCCATCATCAGGCAAGCCGTCTTCTTGCTCCTCGTCTACCTCTCCCTCGGCGTTGTAATTTACTCCTTCAGCAGGGACAAATTCTCCGGCGTCGAAACCCACCCGGTCGTCGACGCCCTCTACTTCTGTATAGTCACCATGTGCACCATTGGGTACGGTGACATTGCTCCCACCACTCCTCTCACCAAGATTTTCGCCTGCGTCTTTGTGCTCTTCGGGTTCGGTTTCATCGACATTTTGCTAAGTGGGGTCGTCAATTTTGTCCTTGACTTGCAAGAAAACATGATCTTGACCGGAATTCAAATGGGTCAGACTTCCCGGAATCATGGCTTCTCCGCCAGGGACTATATTGTCGATGTGGCAAAGGGGAGGATGAGAATCCGACTCAAGGTCGGCCTGGCGCTTGGGGTGGTGGTTCTGTGCATCGGCATTGGGGCTTTGGTGTTATGTTTTGTGGAGAATTTGGACTGGATTGATTCTGTTTACTTGTCCGTTATGTCGGTTACGACGGTTGGGTACGGTGACAGGGCCTTCAAGACTCTCCAAGGGAGACTCTTCGCCGCCGTGTGGCTTCTGTTCTCGACGTTGGCGGTGGCTCGGGCGTTTATATATTTAGCAGAGGCCAGGGTGGACAAAAGGCACAGGAGGATTATGAACTGGGTTTTGCATAGGGATATCACTGTCGAGGATCTGCTTGCCGCCGACATCAATAACCATGGTTTCATCAGGTGTGTTGTGTTTCCGTAATTCCATCCATCCTATATGTCATTTTCTTTTTAATTGCCATCTCGTTTTTAATTGTCATTAGCTGCCACCTCACTCAACCAATCTGGCAAATTCTAACAATTCTGATCGGATTACAGTCAATCATATCTAAGTAACAGTTTAGCGTAAGTATTATATCGACCGTTGGTCTGGATGATCATTAGTATGACGATGGGATGTGAATTAGGTGTGTGAGCATAGCCGTGCAACATTGTGCGCGTGTAGTGTGAACTTAGCAAATGCACTTAATTCAAATTAGAGCCTCTAAAAGACGAGATGGTTTGGAGTGAATTGAGTTGGCAATTGAAGACTCAATCAACTAATTTTGGTATGAAATTAGTCAAACGTGTAACGTCTAGGTGCGTCGATCTAATAAGGATGCTGACTATTGTAGTGGACACCAGAGTCCTGCTACAGAAATGCGAATAATTCAAGAGGAGCAATTCCGTATGCTTATTTGTTTTGGATGCGTATTAGTTTTTCAGCTTTTGGCTACATATATCAAGTTTGAATTGTGAATCATACAAGCTACCTTGCACATTTCAGCAAGTCAGAGTATGTTATTTACAAGCTTAAAGAGATGGGAAAGATAGGGGAGAAAGATATTCTGCAAATCTGCGATCAGTTCAGTAGGCTTGACCAGAACCACTCTGGGAAGATAACACTGCCTGATCTGTTGGCGCATCGCTTGTAACTTCAAATGGTTAAGGCTGGATTCCTGCTCACTTCGCTCAAAGAAACAGACTCCTTTTCTCATTCTGGTGAAAGCGTAGGAATGTTGAACACAAAGGCCCTTGTATTGTATATTCCTGACAAACTATTCTTTGAAGATTAATGCATTGCATATATGGAGTGTATAGACATTATTCTGCACCGAGCTGCTGGACGAGGATTAAAGAAGATGAAGTGCGTAGACAATTTGTCCAAAGTTAGAATCTCTTCCTTTCTTTCCCTTTGCCTTTTTTGTACTGTAATTAAAACAAAAAGGAATCGAGAAACAAAGAAGGCCATGTGGCATTGGCGCGTACACGGGTTCCCTTTATTTACATCGTGTAATTGGAGATATACTCTCATGCAGGCTTTGAATAATCTGATATAGTTTCTCTCCTTTTCCTATCCTTTTTCGTGTTTTGACATTATAATTCTTTTTTGGTAGTTTGCTCAATCGTAGATACAGTGAGCTGGTTCCTCGGTGTGTTTTACTATACAGCTTGTGTTGTAGTCTAGGCCGACTTAAGCAAAACTTAGCATTTGTGGATTCTCCTAGTGGGTACGGCATTCCTCTTTAACCCACTGCATCTTGGATTCAAATCATCCCCTCTCGTAGAAACATTGCATATATTAAGATAAAATAAATCACAAGGGATATTGTTGAGATTGAATGTGTGTGAGACAGTATCAAACTCCCTTTCCCCCCACTTGTTCTCTGTAGTTTAGCTCACTTCACGAGTTATCGCCATATTTCTAGGACTTTAGGAAGCGAATATCATTGGGACAACTCAATATACCGTAGTTATCATAATTGACCTTCCAGACCAAGTGTTGGGGACCTTTTGATCAAGCAGAAATTGAACTTTGAGACGCCTAACTCTCATGGTTCGTTTTCGGCACCAGACCCTGAGATACCTTCAAAGAAAAGCGTGTTTTAGGAGATATTTCAGATAAATGAACAACTTCTTTAGTAATGATTGAATAATTATAACAACAAATTGTAACTTGCTTGAGTGATGTGTGGTGTAGGAGCTAAAAGCCTATTAATTTGGCGTGAGAGATATATCATTGATGGTTGCTGGTTTTAAAGTGGCTAATTAGGATTTCTAATGGGGATAATTTTGAAGGGTAAGGGAGGCTTATTGCAAAGGTTAGAATGAAGGAAAGGCTAGAGCTCATGAATTAGAGTTTTCCATTTCTTAGAGATTGCTTGCTCTACTTAGTCCATCCCCTTGTTCAAGCATGTTGAAGGCTTCAATTTATAGACGCGGGAATTCCTCAAAGTCTTCCTGGAGAATTCTTGGGCTTTCTCCCTTCTTCTTGTTTTGTTAAGCCTTCCCTTATCTTTTCCATTATAGCTACATCATGTCCCGTTGGGTTAGTATTGTAAGAGTAAATTGCCGCGTGAAAGCTAGGTTGAACATTCTGCTAAGAACCCCTTCTTTCCTGCACCAAGTCCCACAACAAAGCTCCATTTTTTGCTACGTTCGTTCTCTGTTTTCTTCTTCATTTCTTGCGCGAGTTTAAAATGGTTATGTTCTTCCAACACGTTAAAACTAGGTGCGTGGCTCAAGGTCAGACTCTGTCAACCCATAAATCTAGACGAATTGGATTTTTAAATCTTGTTAGTTTTGATATAGCCTGGCACCAAGAAGCACACGGAGGCTAGAAGGCCAAGAAGGTTCGTAACATGTGAAGGTTCAGTTGGGCCATCTTCCACAATGATTATTTGAGAATACCATTTACTTGATGGGTTTTTATCATAAATGATTCATAAAATTGACACTTATCGTTAAGATAATCTCTGAAATTGAAAATCAATCAATATAGTCCCTGAAAATAGGTGTTGCAAATCAATATGGTTCTTCCGTCACAATTCTGTTAAAAATCTGCTAAGTGCTGATGTGACACATAAATGAACCCCATAAGTCCTTTTTTCTCACAAATGGTTCTTGAAATTAACCCATGACATCAAAATGGTCCCTAAAATTAACCCGCGACATCAAAATGGTTCCTGAAATTAAAAATTGATCAATGTAGTCCAAAAAGTAAGTGTCTCAAATCAATGTAGTCATTCTGTCAAAAATTCTGTTATATGCTGATGTGACACATAAATGAGTCACACAAGTCTAATTAAATTAAAAAAAATTACAAATAGGCTTAATAATTTGATAGTCAATAAAAAAAATTGTCAACAATAAAAACCCAGTCTTGCAATCACATTCGATCCCAGTCCACATTTCTATACCTCCTTCACTCTCTATTCTCTAAAAAAAAATCTTAATACACTCATCTTTACACACTTCGACACCCTTCACCGGATTGAACCTGGATCAAGATCACCTTTGGTGATGGCTTGGCCCATTGGCAATGACTTATGGGACATCACCGTTAACACTTAGGCGATCAACATCCTCACAACCTTGATCTTGGAGAGCTTGTTCGGCGCTTCCTTGGTGGTCTGGTGATGCAAAGTACGACGATGTCTGTCTTGAGATAATGAGGTTGTAACCGAGGTGCGTCCATTGTTGGTTGAAAACTATTTCCACACCCCCTCTTAGGCTTTGGTTAAGCCTTATGCCTTTGAGAATTTATGGAAGGGAGCTCTCTTCGGAGTAGGCCCTACTATAAAATAAAAAAAAATTTCCATTGTGCAAAATGGTTTTTAGACAACTTTTTTAATTAATTATTAAACCTACATCAGCACATAACAAATTTTTTTACAGAATTGTGGTGAAATGATCATATTGATTTGGACACCTATTTTCAAGGACTACATTGATTGATTTTCAATTTCAGGGACCATATTGATGGTGTGGGTCAATTTCAAGAACCATCTTGATGGTGTGAGTCAACTTTAAGGATCATTTGTGATAAAAACCCATAAATCTTGTGGGGCCTATTTATGTGTCACATCAGCACTTAATAGAACTTTTAACAAAAGTGTGACGAAATGACCATATTGATTTGCAACACATATTTCAGGGACTACATTGATTGATTTTTAATTTCAGGGATCATCTTGATGGTGATGGTCAATTTCAGGGACCATTAGTGATAAAAATCCTTTAGTTGATTAACAGTGGTATCAGAGCCCTATTTGGCTTGTTGATTTGCCAATTCGGTGTCTATATCTTTTGTGCAGAGGGCATGTTAATTTTATGAGAAATGCTAAAGAGATTCTCTAAAAAATGAGACACTTTACTACTTTATATTTTTGATACAATGTTTTATAAAATTAGAACGGAAATTGAGTTAAACTATAAGGTGGCAGATAGTTTATAGAAAGTCTCATTTTGAGAGAGTTTCCCTAGCATTTCTCTAATTTTGTATGTACGTGGAAATAAAAACACACTTATGAAAACTGTGTAGTTAGTGTTTGGAGTGTCAATAACAACACTAAAATGGAAAATGGTGACATTATTGTCAAATACCCTACTCTAGTTGGTGCTAAAATGAGAACCACTTAAGCCCCCCATTTGATAACCATTTCATGTTTTTTTTTTGGTTTTCACATTTTTTTTCCGGTAAGAGATGAGGAATATATATAGCGGAATAGAGGGGGTGAAGAAAAAATGGATAAATGATGATTGGAAAGATGTAAAAGAAATGCGTAATAAAGACTAGTTTTAGATGCTTTCAATTTCAAGATTTTGTTTTCGTTCATTTTTCTCACATCACGCTCTTCATCCCTCCTTTGTTCTCATAAAGGACTAGACAGTTAACTAGAAATAAGACATCAATTGATATAATTTTAAAACCAATGCGAGAAAATTGAAACTTCTTGACAGATTTAGAAAATCTCTCCGAATGTAAAGGGTATAAATGTAGTTAGTCCAAAAATATTATGCTAAAGTATGAAATTAGAAAGGTCTCATTGCACTCTCGTGTTAGGCTTTTAACTTGTTTTGGGACGACTCTTTCTTTCTCGCTCTCCATCACCCTTCTTCATCCCTCCTTTTTTTTTTCTACATAGCCCAAATAAAAAAAAATAAAAATAAAAAGAATCAAAACTAAAAAACAAAATTTTTATCAAACACAATCTCTGAACTTTTGTATCACTATCAGATTGTCATGGGCATGTACCCGTATGTATAATTAGGAGTAAGAAAATGACTTAATATGGTGGCAAAAGCAAGTTGCAGAGAAGATGATCAGGTAGAGAACACAATTTATTGAGTAAATAGGTCTATATGAGCCAAACTTATCTGTGGGTGTGTATGTGTATATATAAATATATCATTTGATCAAATTTGTATCCACCACCTAACATTACCTGTTCCTTAATAACTCAAATAATTCATATACATGGTCCTTTCATTCATGACAGGATAATGGATATATATATTAGTTTTGGTAATGCATTCTGGTGAGTGGTTTCTCTGGTGCGTGTGAAATGTTGAAGGTCGATCGGATTGCAGGCAGCCGGGCATGTTCTCAGGATTAAGTGCGAAGGCATATTACATAATTATGTCTGGTCTTGCATTAAACTAAGACCATCTCACTAATCCAAATGTAGGGTGTGGTTGAAAATGACTTTAAAATGATTAAAAATCCTTTTGATGAAAGTGTTTTTTTGCAAAAAAACACATAATTGATGCTTCTCTCAAAATGCATATCAAGTGTTTTTGAAACTCAAAAACATTCTTACCAAAAATGTTTTTAATCATTTAAAAAGTACGTTAAAAAAGTTTGTAATAAAAAATAGTATATACATATAGTCTTTGTACTTATCTAGATGGAATAATGATTACGATTAATTGTGGGATGATGAACTAGGCTCGAAGGAGCAGGCAAACAAACTCATTTAGGAGTCTTAAGTTGAATTGAATTTGTAAAGTTAGTAGCTAGCTAGTGCCATATAATAACATCATCAACAAGTGGACTACTTGACTTCCCAGCTAGATATTATGTTCGTCCACCGTTTCCACAAACACGCCCATACTCATTATTTTTTCAACTTTTTATTATCGACTGACATAACATGACAAACGATAATATACGATTTGTTTCTTAAGTATAAATAAAATTCAAGTTGGCCCTAAAAATAAGCAAAATGAATTAAACAGTTAGGATTTGATTTTCCAGTAAATGGTTGAAAAAGTCAAAAAGGAGAATATCAGTTTACATTCCAGGCAAAAGATTTAGGTTTCCTAAATCTGATAAATATCTGTGACCATCCCAACTTTCACTACGAAAGTGAAATTACAAGAAGAACTAGTGCTCATTAATGGACAATTGCCACCCTTCCCCACAAAAATAAACAATAAAAATTAGAAAAGGCAAATGAATATGAATAAAAAGAGATTTAGGTTGTAAAACCTTATTTGTGACAACCACGTATTTACATGCAACGATTTTGATACCAAAATGGCCTACCGATCTACAGACGTCATTGTTTTATTAAAAAGAGGAATATGTAAAAGTGTTCTTGAGTCATTCTTCTCAGTCTTTATTAACTCGAAGCTCTTGATTTTTCGTTCTATGCATGAATTTTTTAGTTATGAACTAGGCGGAACAGGAACCGACCGAGAACCCGAACTGCTAGACTTCCTGACCCCTTTTAAGTCCTCCTCCCTTTCCAGACTAAATCCAATTCGGCTCATGCGTCTTTTACACCATAAAAGGTCCCACTTGTGACCGACTATAGAATCCCCTCCAGCGGATCGATAGTTGCTTCTAGTTGGAGTCACGCTATTTTTTTTTTTTTTTTTGGAATGGAAGTTAGAGTCACGCTATCAAATTCAAAACTAAAGCAATAATATTGAAAATAAGAAAAAGAAAAGGTCAAGGTTTTAGAGAAATGGATAATTTGATCACTTATTAGCTCGACCAGAATTGAGTTTTATCCTAAAATATTTGGTGTAATTTATTAAATATATGCTAGCAACTTTCTTAATTTTGTGTTGTAATTTGTTGTATCAATTGAGATTTTTAATAGAAATAACACATCTGATTTGATTATTTAACAATATGAGAAAGAATAACGCTATTTACATACTTATTTTAACCTCTCATATGCTTTTATTAATTTTTCTCAATTTATTCGACTTGATAGATTAAGAAAAATGTGTAAAAAATAAAAATAAGTGTGAATAGTATTATTGTATATAAAAATGGGTGTAAATATCATATGAAAAGAACTCGGTTTAGCTTGGGAGAGACAGGGGTCCACAAAAGACCTTTGTTGCTTTAGGTGAAACGAAAAAGAAGAGAGTCTATACTTACTTTTAACGGATTAATAATAATCCGATTAATAAACACATATTCGGCAATTTAATTAGTTAAATATTTTCAGAATTAAAAAAAGTAGAGGGAGGAACTGGCCAACATCCGCACTTCACCAGCATTCCCAAAATATCGTAGATATATAAGTTGCACCATCTTGCTCTTTCTCTGAGAACAGAAGAGATAGCCATCAAGAAGAATCAGAATCTGATGATGATGATGCATGTTTCATTGTTATTGTCACATCTGATTCTTCTGCTGCTCTGTATTGTTACTGTCATTGATGGTGCTTTTGCTTCTGGGAAAAGTGATTATGTCTCAGCAGTTGGAGACCCAGGAATGAGGAGGGATGAGCTGAGAGTGGCCTTGGAAGCTTGGAACTTCTGCAATGAAGTTGGAGAAGAAGCACCTCATATGGGCAGTCCCAGAGCTGCTGATTGCTTTAACCTCACAAGTAAGCACAATCACCATAAATCAACAAAGACACTGAGGAAAAATAGTGGGGTTCTTTTTTCACTTCTCGATTTGCTTCATTCGTTTATTTATTTGCTCACCATTTGTTCGATAAATGTTCCAATTTCTTGTCAATGTTTGTCACTGCATAATTCTTAATTAATTCTGATTAATTAATCCGTTAATCTTAGGTACTTCCTTAAAACACGGAGTAAGCAAAAAAGATAACTTGCTTGGGGTGGGGACTCCATTCCCAGGGATAAGCCAGGGGGCTTTGAACAATGTGGACCTTTATGCAGTGGAGAAGGAGCTGTATCTGGGTTCTCTGTGTCAAGTCCAAGACTTTCCAAAACCGTGGCATTTCTGGATGATTATGCTCAAAAATGGAAACTTTGACACAACGGCTGGGCTGTGCCCTTCCAATGGGAAAAAGACACCGCCTTTTAGCGATCCCGGAAGGTTCCCTTGCTTTGGGAAGGGCTGTATGAATCAACCCACTGTGGTCCACCAGAGGACTCTGCTAGGTGGTGATACTTCTACATTGAGAGGAAGTTTCAATGGGACTTATGATCTGGGATCCGATCCTAGTGATGGGCTCGATTCGATATCTTTCTACGAGGTGGAATGGAAGAAGAAACTTGGTGTTGGAAGCTGGGAGTTCAGGCACAAGCTCAAGACTTCAAAGAAGTATCCATGGCTGATGCTCTACCTCAGAGCTGATGCAACCCAAGGATATTCTGGTGGTTATCACTATGATACAAGAGGAATGCTCAAAATTGTAAGTAGAATAATGGATTCATCCCAATATAATTTCGAGCGCTCGAATCCAATTACGTTGCTTACACTTCTAATTGCGTACACACGGTTTAGTCTTATTGCTTGTCTTGGTAAATAAGAAAATATGTAATGTAGTGATTGGCAAACAGGACATATGCTTTCCTTGTTTCACATGACAAATAACAAAGTAACAATTAACACGACAAGGACATAATTGGACGGCTGAGAATCCTTTTTGCATGAAACGATTAATTATTCAATCCTGTTAGATAGCATTTCATACCAAATCATGGTCAACGGTGTTAGAAACTTCATATTCTGGACCTTTTTTATTTGTTAGTGGTACTATTAGGCCAACCCTCGAGTTGTTCATCTAGTGAAGGTCACAAGGCCACTGATTGAAGCTGTCTAACTATGAATTTTCGCCTAAAGTTCCGTGGCCTGGCTCTGCATTTAATAAGTAGAGATGAATAACTTGTGTCCAATTATAAGCATAATCATCTTTGTTAGAGTTGGATCTGCCCATGATTTCGAATATATTTGCTTCTAGATTATTTTAGAAGAGATGGATTATAAGTCCATTTAATCGTATAACTTACGATTCAAAGTCAATTTTCAGCCTCCAGAGTCACCTAATTTTAAAGTCAGGCTGACTTTGGACATCAAACAAGGAGGAGGACCCAAGAGCCAGTTTTACCTCATTGACATTGGTAGCTGTTGGAAGAACAATGGCAAACCCTGTGACGGGAACGTGCTCACGGACGTGACCAGATACACCGAGATGATCATAAACCCGGAAACTCCTGCTTGGTGCAGCCCCACAGGTTTAGGCAATTGCCCGCCGTACCATATCACTCCAGAGGACAGAAAAATTTATAGAAACGACACTGCCAACTTCCCATATGGGGCTTATCACTACTACTGTGCTCCGGGAAATGCTGAACATTTAGAGAAACCTGTAAGCGTATGTGATCCTTACAGTAATCCCCAGGCACAAGAGATAGTTCAGTTGCTCCCTCACCCCATCTGGGCCGAGTACGGGTATCCAACCAAACAAGGGCAGGGTTGGGTTGGGGATGCTAGAACTTGGGAGCTTGATGTTGGTGGCCTATCCAGTAGACTCTACTACTACCAGGTAATTTTTGCTGATTAATTGAACTGAACTTTGTTTAATTTACGGCGTGTTTGGTAACTATTTTGTGTTTAGTTAAAACTATTTATGTACTTCATGCGATTGATATTCATTTTTTGTTTCTGATTTGTAGGATCCAGGCACCACTCCTGCTAGAAGGATATGGGGATCAATTGATGTTGGTACAGAAATTTTTGTTAGTGACAAAGATGAAGTGGCAGAGTGGACTCTAAGCGACTTCGACGTTATTTATACACCCCCAAAATAATTTATAACTCCAGATCCATGCCAGCATTTTTCTCCAACCTTTTTCATCCTTTCAATTGTTCATCCTAAATATGTTTAGAGCTAGGTGTCGTAGGGTTTAGACCGATTGAACGAAGAGAAATGTGTTCCAGGATTTATAAGGATGATGGGAGTAGGAAAGCCAAAACAAGCCCGTAAGGGTGGCTTTGCTTCCCCACCAATCCCCGGCCCTCCCTGTACTCCTGCTTGCCTTCAACTTGAAGTCATTGTGAACATTCATCAATTCTTCTCAATATCACAAGGAGATCATCAAATTCCGCCTCCAAATGTGAGTGTATTTTTATAGTGTAAGCCCAATGAGGTTGTGAAATTACGAGCTTCGGGTATTTGGGAATAAGCCTTTAATCACTTGAGCAACAAGTCTATTGCAAAACCATATGTTAATACCTCTAGTTGACCTCAAGTTACCAAATTATCGTCTTCATAACACCAAAATGATGTTGACAAATTGAAATGTTATTGTGACAGTATTTCAAGTCAATTACGTATTATCATATTTTTTTCATCACATTACAATTAGTAGCGGATTTGAAATACTAACAAAATGGCATGAAAGTCCTCTCCTACTTTGAGTTGCTTGGTTGCGGTTGGCCATTGAAGTTGGCACTGTACAACGCGATGGGAAAAGCAAATTGCAGAGGACTTTGGGAGGGTGTCGTCTCCATTTGAAGCAAGAACCACCCACCACACTGCTTTGCAACAAACCAAACTAATATTTGACAAATTGGTCCAATCAAATGACTCAGATTTACACCACCATGTGCCATGTGGGGTTGGTGGTGGGAAATGCACGAGCGCTCAAAGTTTAATGTCGAAACGAGACTTTTTGAGTCACGGGATCGTCTGACGCTGACGCTGACCATCCATCTGCATCTGTTGTGTTGGTTAACACTTGGCCTTCATGTCTTCCACCTTTCACGGCATATTCACGAGAGCCCTGAAACGCTTAACAACAAATTCCATTAAACATCTCCAATGACATTGCTATAATTAAATAACTAAAATTGTACTTTACCAACTTATGTGGCAGCTTGCTTACTCATATGTTCGCAAACATGAGTTTAGTCAAGTGGTCCACTCAAATTTGAATTTTCTTCCCGTACTTTAGATAATTTTTCTGTAATTGTTTTATCGTTTTGTCAAAAAAAAAAAAAAAAATTAGGCCAATGAGGCCAAAAAGGAAGTATTCACACAGCCAAATGTGGAAATGTGGTATTCCATTCCTGGAAATCACCTAACATAGTCCATGACAGACGTATGAAAAGGAGAGGATTTTGGGCAAAGGGCAAGAAGAAAGATGACACCAAACATCAGCTGCAAGCTGTCACTTGGAGAAAAAATGGTTAATACACGCACTCTCATCGTGATTAAAGGACAACCATGATTAAAAGAAGGGTGATGTTGTTATCCATACGTAAGAGCTGGAAGACTGGGCTAACCTCACAATGACCTAACAATAATGTGGTTCGAATTTAATTTTGTCGAGAATCGAACCTAAAACTTCTCACTTACGAATGAAGATGAATATCACTAAAACTATAGTACTAAATGACAATTTACACATCTTTTTTACCACTTCATACATATGCAGTAGCTATTTAAGGGATACTCCGAATGTTTTAGCCGTTATACAAAAACTAAAATCTAACCGTTAAAATACTTGGAGTATCCCATCTCCTGGAAGACTTAACTTTCTTGGAGTGCACCAAACTGACCGGGCTCGAGTATCCCATCTCCTAGAGGATCTAACTTTTATGGCGTGCTCACCACACTGACTGGGCTGTAGTCCAAAAGGAAAAAAAAAATCTAAAGCCCACCCGAACGGATGTTTAGCCCATCGTTGCCGCCCCTAACCGACCTGCAGCTCCCTCGACACCCTTGTTCTTCACTTGT
The DNA here is from genome assembly GCA_036320875.1 of Cotoneaster glaucophyllus. NCBI lineage: Eukaryota > Viridiplantae > Streptophyta > Magnoliopsida > Rosales > Rosaceae > Cotoneaster > Cotoneaster glaucophyllus. The sequence goes on along the minus strand of CM070068.1, from coordinate 26,342,185 downwards.
CACAGTAAACGCGTCTTTCTCCCAAACATTCGCCTCCATCTCCTTCTCCACCAACCCTGGTCGGATATTTGGTAAGTTTCTTTCTGGATTTCGCTTTTTTTTTTTCTTTCTTTTTAACTATACTGCGAAGTGTAAATTTGAGTATTTATTTGAGAGTTAACCATTCATGATATTTTACTATTTTGTGGGGAAGGGAAGCAATGTAGGAAATTTCCTAACACTGAAAGTTATTGACTTGGGTTAAATTTTGAACTGTAACATAGACTAAAGCTCCCTCCCATTAGGGTTTAACGACCAAATTCCTAAACCCTAAGGCCCTCTGTTTTTTCCTGTATGTTCAATTTCAGAGCTTAAGCTTCGGCTCCAATGGCGGCATTCGACCATGTCAAGGACATGCACGATGTTGGTCTAAGGCCTCGTCTGTTGCAAACGCTCATCAGAGACCTCCCCGACGATAAACACCCGTCTGGGAGTCCATTGGAGCTGTCGAAGGTAGTCTACGCGATCAAAACCCACAACCTCCTTTGTGAGTCTGTACAAGATGTGACCGACCAAAAGCTAATCACTACGTGGAAATCCGCTATTGATTCCTGGGTCCGTCGCTTGGTGCAGCTTGTTTCTAGTGACATGGTATGTGCATATTAGTTTTTTTACAATTTCAATTTAATTGAAGTTACTTGTTTGTTTACTTTTTTTGAAAACGATAAATTTGATTTTCTTTGGTTTACTGAAAACAATTGGGTTTGGTACTATAGGAAAGTCCAATATATTCATCTTGAATGATAAATTTTCAGTTTTAGATATCAATGTTAGGCTGGCAAAGTGCACCCTGAATTCCACTTTATGGAGGAAGCCAAACCAGTAAAATTGTTTTGGGATGAGTCACCTTTTATATTAGTAGTTGCAACTAGAGGCATAAGTAACAGTTTGATACCATGTTACGACGAGGCAAATAAAGAACTATCTGTTTTCATTCTACAGAGTTTTCGTTGTCTTCCTTGTGAATTCTTTTGATCATATTTTCTGTTGTAGCCAGATAAATGTTGGGAAGGAATTTGTTTGATGGGGGTGACTTGTCGGGAATGCAGCTCTGAGCGGTTCTTGGAATCATACTCTGGTTGGTTCCAGATACTTCTATCACATATTCAGGTACCAAGATGAATGTTTGTTTAAATTAAATATTCATTATGCGGTAGTTATACTTGTTTTATGTAAAGAAAACATTACTTCTACAATAACACGTCATGCCTTGCCAACTGTGGTTTTGATTCACCTGAACAAACACAATATTAGATTTGTTAATCTTCCTATGAATATTGATATTATTGATCAGCACATGAGGGCCTCATCCGGCTACTTTAAGGAAAATTTGGTGCATTTATATTGATGGTATGGTTACGATGCTAAACATGGCCCTGGTGCCCAATTGCGCTCCACTTGGCATCAATGCCTTTACTAAACAAACCAGTCTCACGTTCGTCAATCAAAATATAAGAATTCACAGGACTACTTATGTAACATGACCCGTGCTCACAATTTTGGCTCATTTTCGAATTATAGAAACTACAAACATTCCCCTTGTTAATGAATGATAAAGATAAAGAGATGCCAGATATAAATACACAAATCCTAATATCGTAACGATCTGTAAAACCCTCACGTTTGGGATTAAACTATATGTTACTTAGCTATTTTTTACTGCTGCCCAAACATTTCATTTTTAGCACTCTCTGTCCTTTTGGATCACATGATCCTCTGTTGCAATTTGTTTTTCGAATTTTGTATGGCTCAGACTGTATTTTTATAGGTTTAGATGCTGTCATGAATTCTGTCCCTTGAACTTGTGAATAAACTGATTTATATATGAACTATCCCTCTTCCACCCTCATAAGGTACTCTTCAACTTTAAATCTTATTCTGTGTTTCATTTAGCAGCCCACAACAACTTCTCAATTTGTGAAGGTGGCCTCTTGTGCCTCGATGTCAGATCTCATCACAAGGTTGTATATTATATCTGAATTAATTCCTCAAATTTTCATTGGTACTTATATCTGTTATCTTGCTTTATAATACCAAGTTAAGATTTAATGTTGATAAATTACATAAGCAATTCTGTACTGGAATTAATATTTCTTATTGCTTATCCATTGTATTTGAAGGCTATATAAATAAGTACTGTGCCAGTCCTCAAGTGTGAAGCTATTTTCTTTTTTTATAGGTTGGGTGGATCTCTAAATGCAAAAAAGGATGGAACTGCACATGCCGGGAAACTTGTTCAGCAAATTATTCAACCTGTTTTGAAGTTGTTAAATGATGATCATTCAGAGGTTGTTTGGGTAAGCTGCTAATCAATGTTGTATAACTGTGAAAGAAGCGTTTTTTCTTTCTGGTCGATTTTTTTTGGAATGAATTTTTGCATTTACTTATAAAATAAAGACCATAATTTAAGGCAGTTGTAAGGCAACATGTTTGGCCATGTTTTGCAAATGGATGTTCTAAGATAAAACCCTGAAGAGGCCAAGCTGGCTAAAGCTATAGTCATTCAATAGTTCGATGTTCTTAGGTTTACTGTGTATAGGCAGTGTTCCTGGCTAAAATAGCTTCATGAATCCATTAAGTTTCATTTACAGGTGTTAAAGTTTGATTTTGGAAAATTACTTTAAGAAGTAGGCTTATCATGGTTCGTGTAGAGTCTGTAGACTTACCTTACTTAGCCTTGTAAATATATTACATTCGTCTAAAATAGAATATATAATTCAGTAAGAGAATACTATTATTTTTTATTTTATTGATGTTAGTTATGTATGAAATGGTTTCCATATTACATGCAGGAAGGAGCAGTTCGATTGTTATGCACAATTATATCTTTCTTTCCATTGAGCATCAATCGTCATTATGACTGTGTAAGTTCCTTGTCCTCCATTACTGGATTTGTACACGGCGAAGTACAGTAAATATTATCAAATAAGTTTCTTTTTGGTGGATGAAGTATATTGTTATTATTTGATTTATTGAGACTTGTTTGCCTGTTCTTAAAGCAATCAAATGCCAATTTTACCAAATTGGATCAGACAATCGTCTAATTTTTTATTGTGTGGGCATTTCGGTTCTAAGTTGTCAACATTAAGTTACAACAATATCAACTGCACCTTGCAATAAATACATAACTTCTCTTTGTGAGACGTGGCCTGCTAGAAGCTGAAAAATGATGTTAATACCGCAGAGAGTATCTCATTGTAGGGGGTCATACTATCTCATTGTAGATAATGCATAGAAACCTAATAATGGTTGGCTAGATATATGTCCTCTTGAATTGTTCTAGAGGTATATTCACCTTACCATAGGTATGTTAAGCCTAGTTAACAATACCTTAGAGGTAAACCTTATTTGATCCGCTTTACATGAAAAACCTAGAAGATTTTCTTGTTGCTTGAAATAACGCTCAAGAACATTAAACCTCTCGTCCTCTCCGGACCCCTTATTTGTTGGACTAACACTAGAAAGGACTTTCTCACATCCACACTAGACCTTGCTCGCTAATGAATTTTAAATGTACATTTATGCAGGTTGAAGATGTTATTGCTTCAACAATTTTGTCAGGAAAAGGAAGTGATAACGTACTGAAGGTAAACTCTTGTTTGTTTGAACCAAATTATGTGAGGAAAATGTAGTGTTAATATTCTGGCACAATAGTTGGCATCTGCAATAACTTCTGTCTGGTATTCAACGTTCAGAAACTTGCTTATTGCTTGGCATTACTACCAAAGTCAAGAGGGGATGAGGATAGCTGGTCCTTAATGATTCAGAAGATTTTATTGTTGATTAATGGTCACCTGAATGATGTTTTCCAGGGGTTTGAGGAAGGTACAGTTATGATGCTATTATGATATATTTTTGTATTGATATTGGCGTTAAGGTAAATAACTGATATTCATAATAACTTGTATTGCAGAAACGAAACGCCATGAAATTATTAGATTATTGATTCCCCCAGGAAAAGATCCCCCTCCTCAGTTGGGAGGAAATAAAGTGTCACGAAAAGATTCAACGAAGGGAAGAAAGAGTTCTCAACGTTTGACAATGTCCAGTATCTCTGCACTGATGGTTTGCTGCTCTACAATGATAACAACTTCGTACCCTGTTCAGGTGGGTTTCTGTGAAAAAGAAAAAAAAAAAACAGATAAACTGAGTGTCACTATAATATTAGGTTCCACTTATCTTTCCTTGTTTTATGCACAATGCAAATGAATTTGATAGTCCTCAAGTATCTAATATATTTACAATAATAGGTGACAGTTCCTATTCGGTCCTTATTTGCCCTTATTGAGAGAGTGCTGATTGTGGATGGTTCCCTCCCACACTCTCTGCTGCCCTTTATGACTGCCACACAGCAAGAGTTTATTTGTTCGGAACTACCACTTCTGCACCTGTATGGTTTAGAGTTCCTCACTGCTATTATAGAGGGCGTGCGCAGGTAAATCTAGAATATCTTCTTCTATTATTTACCAGATGTGTCTTACTGATATAATTTGAGTTAGCCATTTAATTGTTATTTTTTGGTATAGGTTAAACTTCGACATAGTTGATTGCTCACCTGGAAATTTGTTAACAGGGACCTGCTATTGTTGGCTTTTGCCCGATATTGTTTAAGTGTAGATAATCTAACACTCATTTTCTGTCTAGTTGCATAAATCCAAGAAAGAAAGGAAAAAAAAAGAGGAAGGAAACAATGAGAGAACAAATGGTTTTTTCTTTGAGCTGACAATTAGTGATGTAAAAGCTTGAAATATAATAAATTGTCTCTCTAGTGTTATTACTTTCTTTGCCATTTGTCAATGAATATCTTAGAACAAGATAAATTTTGTTCAATAGAACGTTTGGGTAATAGGTGACACCTTAATTCTTGAACTTGTGATATTCGGGGGGATGCTTACCTGATATCCCAACTATAATGTGAGTTCAATATGCCAAGTCATGAACTTAGGAATGCTAGAGATGTTTCTTTTAGGCTCTATTTCTCTCAGCTATTAAACGTCTTAAGATATTTCCTTCTTTAGTTTGTTTCCTAGCTGTTGAGTAGTGAGAATGCTAACTTTCTGGTAATCTTGTTGTCTTCATTGCAGTCAACTTCTACCACATGCTGCTTATTTAGTGCATCTTCTTTCCGTGTACTTAAAGAGATGTGCATTGCCAGAATTAAGGATAAAGGTCTACTCAATCACAAGGATTTTGCTGATATCCATGGGTTTTGGTATGCAGTAATTTCAGAAAATATATTTTAATCTGGTTTTTGTCATGCTGAATAGAAACCTTCCTGTTAAATAGTAATGTCACATTACAAAGACAGGGATGGAGCAAGATATGTTGACCACTCCAGAAAGCCTAATCCCTCTAGAAAGGAACTAATCTGCATAGCCATATTACTAAACAAAGTCATTCCTTTGAGAAAACCTAGAAATAAAGTATACGCATTGATCTTAGCTATCTTGTGCGGGGAGATGGCTACTTCTAACCTGAATTTGCATTAAAAAGTCAAATTCAGTAAGTAACCACCCTTCCACTATGTTCCTTTACTTCTGATATATTGCCATGGTCTTGTGATTCTTCAGTCCATGTTCCTCATTTATTTAAGACAGCTATTGTTTAGGGAATTTGCATAAAGCTTTATCCTGATACCCTTTATTTTGGTTGGGGGGTTGCCATTTAGTGCCCTTCTTCTGGAAGTCATTTTTTGGTTTTGTTAATTGGGAACTATATGCTTATCAGGTATGACAGTAAGCTTGGCACAGGAAGTTGCTAACAATGCTTTGATTGATCTGAATCCCATTGTGAATGAGAGTGGCGGTGCACCTTCTAGTGGAAACTCAAAGCCTTCTACTGAAGCATTGCTTCAAACACCACAATCTAGCCATAAAAAGAGGAAACATGGAGCTTCAAGCGGATCTCTTGAGTGGCATAAGACTAGTAGTTTGGGAGAGGGGAACCCCAAGAGCCATACGATATCTCCTATTCCTGTGAAAATCGCTGCACTTGAGGCATTAGAAGCTCTCGTCACTGTGGTATGTGTAGTCCATGTCCTTTTTTTTTTTCTTTCTTTTTTCCTTTTGTGGAGGGAGAGTGTACTCTGTATGTCCTTGAATAGAATGTTGATTCAAATGCATCATTGTATGATATTTATGTCAATGCAAGGTCTTGGATCAGGTTTCTGTCAATAATTAATGTAAGAAATAGTAAAGTCCTTGCACAGTAGAAGACTAGTGATACTTGACTGCTGGATCCTAGATTTCAATATGGAGTCTTCAAATCTGAATTTTAGCAACCACATAATCATCCGCCCACCTTGCTGATTTTGTTGAGTTCATTTTTTTTCTTTGGTGATGAAAATATATTTAAGAATGAGGATAAGATTAAGAATGAGGATATCCGAGGTAAAGTAGGATGCTTCGTTGGATGTGTGGGCACACGAGAAAGGATAAGATTAAGAATGAGGATATCCGAGGTAAAGTAGGAGTAGCCGAAATTGAAGGAAAGATGAGAGAAAATCGGTTACGATGGTTTGGACATGTGCAAAGGAGGCCTACTAACGCTCCGGTTAGAAGATGCGATCACGGGACAGAGGTCCAGGGCCGAAAGGGTAGAGGAAGACCTAGGAAAACGTTGGAAGAGACTCTAAGAAAAGACTTAGAGTACTTGGATCTAACGGAGGACATGACACACGATCGAGCGCAATGGCGTTCTAGGATTCATATAGCCGACCCCACTTAGTGGCAAAAGGCTTTGTTGTTGTTGTTGTTGGTGATGAAAATATATTTAAAGGGTCAAATTTTGTCTTTATTCTGTCTTAATAGAACAAGGGTGTGGTCTTTTAAACTTCTTGTGTTCCTAATCTACTTCTGTAAGTGAAACTTCAAATGCTTGTGGATCATTCTTTCTGACCTCAAAGGACTACTAATGAGTGACAAGAGGTTCTATGTCTTTTGCACAGGGTGGTTCATTGAAATCTGAAGGATGGCGATCGGATGTTGGTCTTCTTCTGATGGACATAGCTACAAATTCTATGAAAGGGGGACGTGCTGGTGATAGCAAAAGCATTTACCAGCTGAAGGAACCTGTTGATATCTGGGGTGATTTGCAGCTTGCTGCTCTACGTGCACTTTTGGCATCGTTACTTTCTTCATCTGGTGTCCGCCCCCCTTATTTAGCTGAGGGTCTTGATCTTTTCCGCAGAGGTAATTCCTTCAAGAATAATTGAAATCTCTTTTTTCATTTTGATTATCTCGTGGATGTATCAACAACAACAAATAGGCATCTATTACATCTAATTACTGATGTCAAGGAAGGAATTACACCTCTTTAATAACACTTGATTACTCATAAGGGAAAACTACCGAGTATGAGACTGACATTGTTTTCTGAATCTACAAATTGAAACTCAATGAGAAGCATGAGACATCTTTGTGAAAAAGAAAGAGACACGTATAGAAATGATATTAACCATCTCAATAATTTTTCTTTAATTAGAAAAGTATATTTTCATGCAATATGCCTGAGTGAAACGGCTACAGATGAATTTTGTATTTCTTGTACGTGTATTTCCTTAATTACTGTAACCACATAAAAGTGGTTTTCTGCAGGCAAGCAAGAAACTGGAACCAAAGTTGCTGGATTTTGTGCTCATTCTCTTTTGACCTTAGAGGTCCTTATACATCCCAGGGCACTCCCACTGGCAGGTTTCTCGGATGGAGTTAGCCACAAACTCCCAGAAAACATGTACTCTGGTAGTGTAAAGCACCAAACTCCGTTTTTAAGTGACGTACAGGGAATGGTGTATGATGCTTCTGATTCAGATTGTGACGACCTGTATAATAGCTGGCTTGCAGCTGGTAAACAATTAGAAGCACCGATGAGTGACCTAGACAAGACTATGCAGGCGGGAGAGCCATCCAAAACTATAACAGTTCATCGGGATAAAAAACTTGCTGTAGATGGTTCATTTGGAAAAGAGACTCTAGGTGGAAGTGCACAGGAGCTCGAATTATCCATTCAGGATGTGGAGATGAGAGTCAATGGGGATGAAAATATGGTTGAATCCTGCCAATTTCAAGAATTTGCAGTGCAACTTGAGAATGGTCTGTCTTCAAAAGTTGCCTCAGTGGCTGGAACTAGAGTTGCTGAAGAATTCTTTGGGAGAATTGCTCTTGGAAGTGGTCCATCTGATCAAGCAGGTAGCATTACGGTTACAAGCCATGATGTTCCGGTGGCTAAAGGTGATGGGTTTCTTGGCAGAGAGAAGAATTCAGCGTCTACTTCAAATCCTGAGAAGGGCAAGGGAATTGCATATGAACTGGGTAATGATTCGGATGCGGATTCATTTCCTGATATTGTGGATCCAGATTCTGATTCTGAATGATGTAAGAATGTTTGGTTTATTGAGTTTGTTTTCTAGAGACTAGAATTTGTCTTGGGTTGGGAGGAATTAGGGAGTTGGTTCACTTTGTTTGTGTCGTTAGATGTCTTTAGTCAAGTGTCTGGTGAAGGGGAAGAAATTCAAAAATTGGCTCAAGTAAAGAAGGCCCTTGTCATCTTTTTGTAACAAAGTTATAATTTTACAGGTTCATGATGTCTTTTGAGATGTTAAAGAAGCTATTCTTAGCCTTTTATGGAAGTTTTGCCTAATTGTGAATCGGTTACGTAATGCTCCTCTTAAATTTTGATCTGTACGCAACAAAATATTGCCTCCCCCCAAAAATCACCTCGACCACTTTAGTTAAAACATACAGTAAAAAAATAAAGGTTTCTGCAGATAGAGGCAAGGCAAACTTCTATCTGGTGTGGTGGTTGGTTGGTTGGGGTTTAGATGATTTTGGTGATGAAGGTAGCTCAATCGTCAATCATCACATTTGTCAATTGTTGTGGGCCCTTTCCATAACTGAAATTACGCATTAGGTTTAGGCAGAGGCACTACTTATTTGGTTTATATACGAACAGCTGTAAGGGACAAATATTATACCCACCCACAAGTTGAATGAAGCAGATGCAGATGGAGGCAATTATCAATCTCAAATGCCAACCAACTGGTAAAGTATATGTTTTATTACATGCAATGCACTGCCTCTTTTCTGGCTTGCCTCGATCCGCTTTCTTTTTCTCATCCTCTTAACTTATTATTTATCATTTAAGTGTAGATTCACCGTCTGACAACATAACATAATACGTGTCCGAAAGAGATTATTACCCTAAAAAAACTTTAGGGCCCTCTCATTAACTGCCTTGTTAGGTTTATGTCATTCATCGGCAGATGTTCACCGCTCTTTTGTAAATTTGAATTGATCGCTATGTCATTCAACGCCACGCCTCTAAGCAAATGACACAAGTTTGGAGGTTGAGAATGCGTTTCATAGACACTGCAATACAGACACTGCAATACAAGAAGGCTTAGCCCCAAGAAACAGCAAATTTATGGTTTCTGAATAAAATGAGCGTCTCTATCTTCGAGCAGTAAGGTGGTGCATGACTGTTGTCAGCTCGTGCCGTAAGGTGTTGGGTTAAGTCCCGCAACGAGCGCAACCCTTGTGTCGGTTGATTGTAAATTCTGTTTCCGTTGTCCCAATCAAATATAGTTTCTATTAGTAACGTTCTTCTTATTTATGGCACAATTTCGTTCATGCAAAGCAAAATGTATCTTAATCAGAACAGATTGCAAAACAAATAAATAAATGTCATTACAATTTTCTCTATCTTTGCTCAGCAGTTGGCAGAAATCTCATCAAAGGCGAAGTAGTTGATCGATCACCATATAAAATAATAAACATTGTTTAATGATGCAGATCATGTATAAAGATATATAAGTAGGTAGAAACTAAGTGAGGATTAAATTTCTATGAGAAGAATCAGAATAGAGTACCCTATTTAGGGTTTCGAGTGTCAATCTCTGACTTGATTTCACTAAACTTGTGTTTTACAAGAAGAGAAGGGTGGATATTTTACAAGCTGCTGAGAGAGCTTTCAAACTGTTACACTTGCAATGACCAGCAGCTTCACTTCATCCTATTTTGGATACACGCTTGAACAAGAAAGCTTCGACAGATAGCAATTTGCCGGAAATATTTAATTCAAGTCCAACTGAACCAGCAAGCTGTTACACGACATTTTCTAAACATCAGAAGAAAAAAAACTCAAATATCCCATGTAACTGAATAAACAAGATTAAGACTAAACTAGCTATCTAACAGGAAGGTAGGAACAAGTCCTGGTAGCCGTCCAAGTTACATATGAAAACCAATAAATGAAAAACAAATAAAAGCCTTTTTTGCAGTAATCAACGACTTTAATCCACAAAGATTTCACATACTTGGTAGTTTCGTCAGTCCAGCATACGGATTGAGTACAATGATCCACTTGAACATAATTCTTCGGCGGCTGCCGTCCGAGTTTGTGATCCAGTTTACCAGATTCTATGACCTGCAAATCCTCCAAAAGAATGACATAATGTTTCTGGACATCCTCTGCACTCTTTTTACCTCCAACCAAGGCTGCAACTACATCCCAGCGCTGCGGATCTTCCTCGTCAACCACTGCCAAAGCCAGCTCGAACAACTTGTTCTCCTCCCAACTCCACCCACACACAAGCTTTGGAAAAACATTCACGTCCATGTCAGCAGCAGAAACAGATTTTTTATAAAAAAAAAATTGGAGAAAACAAGGATGACCCAACAAAACAATTCATTCACATATTGTTGCTACTTGCTAGGTATCCATTGAAGAAGAATAAATAGAGTTAGATTCTTTTCTGACCACCTATTGTTTCTGATGGGTATGTCCTGAGTATTTGGTTATTTTGTAAATCATATGACGGAGTTGTTGATGACGGATTATTAGTTAAGTGTTTATTAATGTGCTTATTTTCTATTGTAACATGATTTAAAAATTTGGTCTAAAAGATCAGTCTACCTAGTATTACTCTTCTTTTGTGTCAAGGAATATATTTTGGTCCTCCTTAACTCAAATCTAAACCATGATTCAATGTTTAGCTTTTTGTTAAATATGCTAATCTGTCTCCTTCAGTCCAGACACTCCTGGACCCAGAGGATTTGCATTTTGCACCATATCTTCTGCGTTTTGCTCATAGCCTTGTATATTTCACCATCACATGTGAATCTCGTGTGCACGTAATTATTGATTTTATAATTTTAATGATTATAAACTAGTGAACTGTTCTTAAGGGTCCGTTTGATAATATTTTTGTTTTTGTTTTTTGTTTTTTATTCTATTTTCACTTTTTGTGTTAATGGCAGAAGAGAATTACCTGCGAGAAATTAAGGATGAAAATGACTTGTTTTTATTAACACTTCACATTCATCTTTTGTTTTGGTTTTCCTTTTCACTTTCTATGTTAGTGACAGAGGAGAATTATGTGGGAAAAATTAAGGATGACAAATGACTTGTTCTATTAACATCTCGCATATTATTGAATACATCTTACATCTTACATATGTAATACATCTTATATAAATACTCTTATATTTAGTTTTTCAATTAAAATTTATCATAATTGTCACATCCCGGCCCGGGCCCCCACCATAACCTGGGCTCGACTCCACCGTAGCACGATATTGTCCGCTTTGGGCCCCGGCCACGCCCTCATGGTTTTGTTTCTGGGAACTCATACGAGAACTTCCCAGAAGGTCACCCATCATGGGAATGCTCTGGTCCATTCTTGCTTAACTTCGGAGTTCCTACGGAACTCGAAGCCAGTGAGCTCCCAAAAGGTCTCGTGCTAGGTAGAGATGAGAATATACATATAAGGCTTACAGGATCCACACCTCTAGGCGATGTGGGATCTTACAATCCACCCTGTAAGATCCCACATCGCCCAAGGGTGTGGATCCTTTATGCCTTATATGTATATTCACATCTCTACCTAGCACGAGGCCTTTTGGGAGCTCACTGGCTTCGGGTTCCGTAGGAACTCCGAAGTTAAAGCGAGTTCGCGCGAGAGCAATCCCATGATGGGTGACCCACTGGGAAGTTCTCGTGTGATTTCTCATAAACAAAACCGTGAGGGCGTGGCTGGGGCCCAAAACGGACAATATAGTGTTACGGCGGAGTCGAGCCCGGGATGTGATGGGGGCCCGAGCCGGGATGTGACACTGGGCGATGTGGGATCTTACAATAATACACCTCAAATACTTTCACACCCTACACTTTCAACATACAATATATTTTTACATAAACTCCTCATTTTCTACTTACACTCCAAATTTTTTCCATACACCTTGAATTTTCTACATACTCCCCCTACCAAAACACAACAATACCCTTCACAATCACATCTTCAAATTTTATTAGGTGTGTGATTCTCATCATCAATCATAATTTTCAATGATATCATTCATAACGCAGTTATAGGGATGCCGATGTCGTTGAAGTCACTAAGACAACTAAAAATATGGTTTTACCTCATGTAAAGCTTTTAAAACGTCGATTTCATGTGTCATTCGTCAAAATAATTTTTCTCAATCAACGTGTTGTAGTTTCATTGGTTAGGGTTATGTTCTACGAGGGTGAGAGTGGTTTTAGAGTTGAAAATGATAAAATAATCTTGAGATATACATGTTAAAAGTGATTTGAGGTGTATTTAGAATTTTGTTTTATTTTTTTAAACCTTATGAAGTCGAAATTGTCATTGCGTATTAAGGTATATGAGTCATTTCATATTAAATTTTGATGGAAGATGTATTCAACCTTATGTGAGATGCTAATAAAAAAGCTAAACTAAAAACAAACAAAAAAATTATATGTTATTTTAACTTTCAAGATCGTGCTTTTATTCATTCATTCATATTTTTTTCCTCTCTCTCTCTCGTCATCATTTTTTTCCTTACATACTTTTCTCATATCCTAAATTTGAATCGTTGTCAAAGACACCAACGGTTATTTGGCATCCAGTCATCACTTTGTTAAATGTACTTAATTTAAATCTCATATTTCATAACTTGCACAGATTAATAACGGAGAAAACCAGATTATATATAGCATAGAATCCACATTTGAACTGCAAAGGGAGACTCTCTCTCTCTCTCTCTCTCTCTCTCTCTCTCTCTCAAGTTGGAGAAATTTTTAATTGTGATGGAAACACAAGTGGTATATCACGTGTTTTAATAGAAGTTGTGAAATTTTTTATTTTTTCAGTTATTAACTTTTTAGCACACATATCTCACCATTTGTATAATGATACGTGATGTACCACCCCATATACCGGTCACACTGAAAAATCTCTCCTCAAGTTGAGGCTCTCAGCATGTATTTTGTTAATTAGAGAAATAGACGAATCAATCATGGTGGTTTTATCTTTGTTTTGGTTTAGGTTAAGAGATAACATATTAACGAAACCCACTTGTTTGTGTGGGGCAATCCCTTGCCTTGCTGGGGGGGAGAAGATAACGATTGATAATTACGGGGTGACTTATCATACCAACTTGCGAAAGGTCAGTTTTTAATCTTTATTTCTTTCAACTCAATTGCCAATAACCAAACATTTGGACTTGACGACTTGGAAGATTACCAATTTGGAGCATTAATTATCTCGTTTCCTCCATTATTCCTTGCAAACTTATAAGTTATTATTCATGTTCTAAACAGTCCAACAAACACCACACAAATCACTTATCGAATTGCTTAACCAGATATTTTCTACCAAGAAAAGAAAATACAGAGTTGCATGGTTGAGTCTAACTAGTTTATGCAAGCATTTACGGATGAATGACGTTTTTGTGATTATATTTTAATTGCAAAAAAGAGTCTCTTGTAAAGGAGAGAAATGTGCATAACAAATTAGTAAGCAATTATACTATTTAAACACACAAAATTGACATTTTATAACACGGATGAGCTCAATCCATGTATGTAATAGAACACCCTTTTTTTTTATATAGAGGGTTTTATTTAGACAATTAGACCTTAGTAATTTACCAAGACAAAAAAAGCGCATAGTTGCGTTGTTTAGAAGAACAAGTTTATGCTCACGGGAGAGACATAAAAGTACTCTATCAGTCGACATCTAGTTGTGAAGGTTTCCTTCATTTTAATCTGTCAACTTTTTTTTTTATACACGATATATTTATAATAAAAGAATTAGTTTCGCACTCGATACTTATGAAATTTGAATCTAAAACTTCTAACTTATAAATAATAAAGAATACCGTTAGACCATAATACTAAATGACTTCAACCTCGCAACCTCAAAACTCATAAACTCAATTATTTCAAAAATGGGTTTGTGCTTTGTGCAAACCATGGACTTTGATACCACTTGTCATGAGTCCACATAACTCTTACACGTATTTTTTCGACTTAAATACCTTATCACGTTTTCCTTTTTAATGAATATTATTGGAAATGAAGTTTAGGACTTAAGACTTTTTTAGTATCGAGGAGACAAATACCTCAAGATTAAAAGCTAGTTGATAACTGTTGTGAAACATTCCTAATCGAAGTATGATTGTGTAAATCCTAGGTTAGATTAGATTAGGGTTTATCCTTTCCTATTGTAACTGATATTCCTTGGGGACCAAGGAATATCCTATCATCTTATTATTATAAATAAAGGTTCAATGTAGGAGGGATAAACACACAATTCCCCTACAATTCTACAAACACATATCTCTCTTTTCTCTCTTTCTCTGCCGCCGGCCCTCTCTCCCTTTGTCAGATAAAATAGTCCACAACACGTTATCAGCATGCTCCTACCGCTGCGCTTAGGAATCTGACGTTGGAGAATTTTTCTGCATCAAACCAGTTCATCCATATCATCACGCAATCAGGTTCTTTTCAAAACAACGGATTTTAACTCGATATTTTGCAAGCCCTGATAGCATGAACATTCACCATGATGCATGACCCAACTTTACGTTTTACGTATTTTAGATTCTACATAAATTGTGTATGCCTCATAACCATAATTGCTGAAATTATGTGAATTTGATGTTGGTTATGAATTGAATCTTACATATGTACATGCATTGAAAATATTATTTTGCATATGCACCACTGTAAATCTGTGATTCATTGAAATATATATTGAATTGAATTTTATATGCCTATAATTGAATTATATATGAAAAAATTGGAATCAGGAACATCTGGGTTCTTCGAACCCATGCCTTTGCATCCTGCAAGACCGCAAGCCACCAAGCCGAGAGCCTGCAGCTCTCCCTTTTTCTCTCCAGAAAACCGTCGAAATAAGCATGGCCTGCAGCCATGCCCAGCCACCTACCCCCGACGACCTGAAGTCGTCCCCGACGACATTCTTGGCTGATATTCGATTTTTTTTTTCTTTGAAATAACAATCGAAATTCTATGGTTTTGATATCACGTCGAGATTTCTCCAATCTCCGTTCCCAGTTGGTTCCCCATGATTCGCCATGCCATACCCTCCGAGGACAGTCGCCTGAAGCGACACCGGTGTTCTTCCCCGGCGGTACACACCCAGCACGGCTGGGATCTGTGACCCACGGTTTTTTGGGTTTGAACCCTCCACAGCCTGCATTTTTTTTCTGTTTTTGGGCCTGCTTGCAGCGGCCCGCATAAAAAAAAAATAAAAAAATAATTTGTTTCTGGGCTTGCCTGCAGCAGCCCGAGTTGAACTTTTTTTTGGTCTGCCTACAGCAGCCCCACACAAAACCCTAGCCCAAATTTGGGCCTAGGTCACACAGACCAAAATTTTTCAAGCCACCCATGGCTTAGTTTTTTTATTTGGGCCCTGAATTTTATTCGCCTAATTATTTTTAGGCCCAAATGGGTTTTTATATTTTTACCCACACTTTAATTTGGCCCGAAGTCCAAATAAATTAATTCAATTATAATACTAAACCTAAAGCTATATTTTTGCATATACTTGTTGCATATTTGTTTGCATATATATTTGTGTTTGCCTGCAGGAATATATGAACCTGAAGTTCATAATTATTTTTGAAACCTGAAGTTTCTTCTTATAAACATGCCTTGTTTGAAAACCTGAAGTTTTCACTTAAACAACTCACCCATGAAAACCCGCAGTTTTTCATGCAAAATTAAACCAATACATGTCTATTAGAACCTGTATGTTCTACTCCTACGTGAATGGATCGATTTTCTTCTCCATTACACTAACCACATCTTGTCCATCTATTTGTGATAGGAACATGTCAAATTTGAACAAACTTGACTTCACCGCTTTGGAGGTTTCTGGAAGGAACTACCTCAAGTGGGTTCAAGATGTGAAGCTCCACCTCACTGCAAAGAACTTGCGTCCGGCTATTGAAGAAGCAACAGATAAACCTGTTGGCGAAGCTGAAAAAGCCACTGCTATGATCTTCATCCGAAGACATATCCATGACGCTCTACAAACTGAGTATCTTGCTGAAGAGGATCCACGTGCATTATGGGTCGCTTTGGCTGATCGCTTTGATCACCAAAAGGACATATTCTTGCCTGAAGCAAGACATGACTGGCAGCACCTGCGCTTCCAAGACTTTAAGTCTGTGAATGAATATAATTCTGAAGTTTGTCGAATCCGATCACTTCTCAAGTTTTGCAATGAAACTTTGACTGAAGAGGCTCTCCTGGAGAAGACCTATTCGACCTTCTTTGCTTCTAATATTGTCCTGCAGCAACAATATAGAGCTCAGAAGTTCACTAAGTTCTCGGATTTGATCTCTGTTTTACTTCTTGCTGAAAAGCAGAACCAGCTGTTGATGAAGAATCATCAAGCTCGACCTACTGGGGCTACTGCTGTGCCTGAAGCACATTATAGCACTAACCAGCACCCACAACGCCAAAAGAGGCGAGGTAGGGGCGGCCAGAAGCCATCCCACCAAGGTCAACAGAGCCAAGGCCCACCCAAGGGAGGAAACAAAGCCCAGAAGCGCTTAAACCTCGCTCCCCAGGCCCCGAACTTCAAGAATAAAGGCAAAGCACCTAAAACCATGGATGATGATATGTACTATCGCTGTGGTTCAAAGGACCATTGGTCTCGTGTTTGCCGTGCTCCCAAGAAGGTTGTAGATGAATATCATTCTCGTCGTAACAAGTTTAAATCAAACTTCATGCAAGTGGACGAACCGGAGACTACAAAGATGGAGGTTTCTGATTTTCAGGAGGATACCACCCCTATGGAAGATTAGACTCTTAGACATAGACTTATTTTTAGTTAAAATAAGACAAATGGGGCCGAATTCCACCTAGTGGCCGAACCCCCCCTTGTTTTTGGTTGATTTTTGAACAATTTTCCTTTATGTTTTGGATTATTAGTTGGTGATTTATTTTGGATATTCAATTTTAATCCTTGAATAAATTAAAATATTTTGAATTGATAATTGTTTTATAAACTTTTATGCATGTGACCGATTCAAATTAATTTTTCATTCTAGGTATGACTAGTGGGAAAGTTAGTTGTCTGGCAGATAGTGCAACCACGCACACAGTTTTGCGTGAACGCATCTATTTCACTAACTTCATACCTAAGAATGCACCTCTGACAACCCTCTCAGGCCCATCCAACCTGATCGAAGGATACGGTAAGGCACGTATAATGTTGTCCAATGGTACAATCTTGACCATTGCTGAGGCACTCTATTCTCCACGTTCCGGAAGAACGTTGCTAAGTTTCAAGGATATTAGAGATAACAATCACCACGCTGAAACCTACATAGAAAATGGAGTTGAATTTCTGTGCATAACTTCCGACGAATATGGCCAGAAGCGTATTCTAGAGAAGATGGAGCGTACCCCGAGTGGTCTGTATACTACGACCATACGCCCCATAGAATGCCACTATGTGGCCGGCCCTACTACTGGGACCGCGCACGAAATTACACTTTGGCATGATCGTTTGGGACATCCTGGACGAATAGCGATGCGCCGTATCCTCAAAACTTCACACGGGCATCCACTAACCCGTAGTTTAGGTTCGATCCAAGGAATCGCATGTCAAACATGTTCAATGGGAAAGCTTATCACTAAGCCTTCTTATGACAAGATTCGTTCGAATCCTCCCATTTTTCTACAACGGATTCAGGGGGACATTTGTGGACCGATTTACCCTCCATGCGGACCATTTAGATACTTTATGGTTTTGGTTGACGCTTCCACACGTTGGTCACACGTGTGCTTGTTGTCCACAAGGAACGCTGCATTCTCCAAACTGTTGGCTCAGGTTATCAAGCTCAGGGCTCACCACCCTGATTATCCGATCAAATCTATTCGATTGGATAATGGTGGAGAATTCACATCTAAAACTTTTGATGACTATTGCATGTCGGTTGGGGTTGAAGTTGAACATCCTGTACCCCATGTTCACACCCAGAACGGCCTGGCAGAGGCTTTCATTAAGCGCTTACAAATGATTGCTCGATCGTTGGTCATACGTACCAAGCTTCCGATCGCTGCTTGGGGCCATGCAATATTGCATGCAGCAAAGTTGGTCCGCCTGAGGCCTGTTGCGACACAACCATTTAGTGCCCTTCAGTTGGTTACCGGATACGAACCCGACATATCGCATCTGCGCGTTTTTGGTTGTGCGGTATATGTGCCGATCTCGCCGCCCTTACGTACAAAAATGGGGCCTCAGCGAAGGATGGGAATCTATGTCGGATATGATTCTCCTTCGATTATTCGTTACTTAGAACCTTTGACAGGCGATCTGTTTACCGCTCGTTTTGCGGATTGTCACTTCTATGAGACAGTCTTCCCGTCGTTAGGGGGAGATAAGAACGTCAACGTTCCCGAAGAACGACGCGAATTATCGTGGACGACTCTCACTTTGTCTCATTTAGATCCCCGCACCGCTCAGTCTGAAACTGAAATGCAGCGCATATTAGATCTTCAGAGCATAGCTCAGAGCATGCCAGATGCTTTCACCGATCTAGCGCGCGTGACAAGATCACACATTCCAGCTGCGAATACGCCTGCAAAGATAGATGTACCAAATGTACGACGGACTACCCTCCTGGAAGCCCGGGACACCAATTCTGGTGATCCACGTACATTAGCGGCTAGCCAATCATCTGCCCCTACACAAAAGCGTGGCAGACCCCTTGGTTCAAAGGATTCACACCCTCGGAAGAGGAAAACCACGGCACAAGGTCCTGAAGAACCTACCGTGAATCCGACTATCGCTTACTCATTCTACCCAACTCATGAGGAAATTCTAGATTATGGAAGCGTCCTTGAAGAGACGAATCCTCCTCCCGAGAATCGTGAGATTTCGGTCTATTATGCTAGCTTAGATGATGTATGGCGTAGAAATGAGATGATTGTCGACGATGCATTAGCATTTGCAGTAGCTACTGAGATCATGTTGAGCGATGACATTGAACCGCGTTCCGTTGATGAATGTCGACGTAGAGCTGATTGGTCAAACTGGAAACAAGCAATCCAAGTTGAACTCGATTCTCTTGCGAAACGTAAGGTGTTTGAACCTGTAGTTCCTACTCCTCCACATGTGAAGCCCGTTGGCTACAAGTGGGTTTTCGTTCGGAAGCGTAATGAGAAGAACGAAATTGTGCGTTACAAAGCTCGTCTTGTTGCACAAGGTTTCTCACAACGCCCCGGGATTGACTATGACGAAACTTATTCACCCGTTATGGATGTGATTACTTTTCGCTACCTTATCAGTTTGGTAGTTTCCGAAAAACTGGATATGCAGCTGATGGACGTAGTAACCGCGTATCTTTATGGGGATCTTGATACGGAAATTTACATGAAAGTTCCTGAAGGACTTACATTGACTGGTTCAAATATTTCCAAACCTCGGAACACGCTCTCAATTCGGCTGAGGCGTTCACTCTACGGCTTGAAACAATCTGGAAGAATGTGGTATAACCGTCTGAGTGAGTAGTTGACTAGTCAGGGATATGTGAACAACGAATTATGCCCTTGTGTGTTCATTAAGAAGTCACATTCCGGATTTGCGATTGTTGCAGTATATGTCGATGACATGAATCTCATCGGAACTCCTGAAGAGCTCGCGAGAACAGCCGCGCACCTGAAGTCGGAATTTGAGATGAAAGATCTAGGTAAAACTCGATACTGTCTCGGTCTCGAGGTAAAGCATTGTTCGGATGGAATCCTAGTACATCAATCGAACTACACCCAGAAGGTGTTGCGCCGCTTTAATGAGGATAAAGCGAAGTCTTCGAGTATTCCTATGGTCGTTCGTACACTAGATGCAAAACGAGATCCCTTCCGTCCGAAGGAGGATGATGAAGAGATTTTGGAGCCTGAAGTTCCTTATCTAAGTGCAATAGGCGCTTTATTGTACTTAGCTCAATGCACTATACCCGACATCTCCTTCGCTGTTAATCTTTTGGCAAGATACAGTAATGCACCTACACGCAGACACTGGACTGGCGTAAAAGACATCTTCCGTTACCTTAAGGGTACTACGGATTTGGGCTTGTTCTATCCCTACGAATCCTCGAATGGTGTCGCGCAATGTACCCATCGAGTTGATTCTCGCCTTGTTGGTTATGCCGACGCAGGATATTTATCTGATCCGCACAAGGCGCGCTCTCAAACGGGTTATGTCTTTACCGTTGGAGGCACCGCAATATCTTGGAGGTCGACGAAACAGACCTTAGTTGCCACTTCGTCTAACCATGCTGAAATCCTCGCCTTACATGAAGCAACTCGGGAATGCTTTTGGTTGAGAGCAGTAGTGGGCCATATTCGAAGCTCCTGCGATCTTCACCCCGCCGTTGATGTCCCGACGACGATTTTTGAAGTCAACGCAGCTTGCATCGAACAACTCAAGAAGGGTTACATCAAAGGAGACAACACCAAGCATATTGCGCCAAAGTTTTTCTTTTCACATCAACAACAAGAGCAGCAGAAGATTGAAGTCACGCAAATCCGTTCGCAAGACAATCTGGCTGACCTCTTCACCAAATCACTACCGAAGACGACATTTCAGAAGCTTGTTCATGGAATCGGTATGCGTAAACTTTCTGAGTTGTAACTTTGGTATTTCTCTTTGGAATTATGTCAAACTCAGGGGGAGTATCCTGTAGATACTTGCTTGATCTTAATGTACTCTTTTTCCCTACGATTAGGAGCATTTTTCCCACTGGGTTTTTGCTACCTAACTAGGTTTTAACGAGGCACCCACCTTGGGCTGGTCATATCCCTGATGACGTCATTTAGACGTTTCTTTTGACTTTGCATTTTCTCACGCATTTTTCCTTAGACTATGGATTTTGTCCCTACTCGGGTTTTTGCCATAGCCTTAGGGTTTTTAAGTGAGACTTACTACTTATGCAAGTTCCTACCTTATTGAGAATAAGCATTGTTCCTTGGAATCAGCACTGACGAGTCGACTTCCTCAACTTCTGCATGATGCTAAATCTACCTTGAGTATTTACACACTCAAGGGGGAGTGTTGTGAAACATTCCTAATCGAAGTATGATTGTGTAAATCCTAGGTTAGATTAGATTAGGGTTTATCCTTTCCTATTGTAACTGATATTCCTTGGGGACCAAGGAATATCCTATCATCTTATTATTATAAATAAAGGTTCAATGTAGGAGGGATAAACACACAATTCCCCTACAATTCTACAAACACATATCTCTCTTTTCTCTCTTTCTCTGCCGCCGGCCCTCTCTCCCTTTGTCAGATAAAATAGTCCACAACAATAACAAATTTATTTAAGTTTAAATGAAGATTGATCTAAAGTTCTAAACAATCTTTTCGCGCGACTTAGGAAAAACTTTGCAAGATTGGTGGTAACTTGAATAATTCATGCTTCAAAGGAGATTAAAGCAGAAGCGAGGTTCAGTATATACTAAATTTAGATCAATTTCCCTTTACTTTTCCAAAGCCTAAGGATTGTTGAACCTAGAAAAAAAAAACTTAAAAAGGAGAAGGGAAGAACTTGTATCTTTATACCTCTTGAAGTAATGTTTATTCGGTGGTGTTATCCACATACTCATTTTTACTTTTTACATACTTTTTAATTTTCGGGTGAAAAATTAAATAAATTGAAGATGATCAAAGAATAGAAATTAACAAGAGGTGTAAGATGTAAAACAAAAGTGTGGAAATTAAACGAGTTGTCATTTATATATCATATAAATAATAAAATATTTACATTTAAAAAAAGTTATACTTGTATTGGAAATTCAGGACAGATAAAATAAAGAATACACAAATTATAAAGTATTACAACTTATTAATTTAATTAAATTTATTATAAGAAAGAGCTAGTTATACATAATATGATGTGAATGTCAAAATCTGATTGTTGTCTTTCCTGTTAAGGATCTTGGCCCTCTCCATTATTTCTTAGGCCTTGAAGTACAACGATCAACAGATGGTTTGTTTCTCCATCAAGGCAAGTATCTTCTTAACATGCTGCAGAAAGCAAAAATGGAAGGTGCAAAACCATGCTCCACAACTCTTGAGTTCTATCAAGCTTGATCACACTGGACCGCTTATGTCTAATCCTACAAAATATAGATCCATAGTTGATGCCTTGCAGTACTTGACTTGGACAATACATGACTTGTCATTTTTAACCAAGTTTGCCACTTCATGCATGCTCTAAGAGAATCCCACTTGTGGGCTGCCAAAAGAATTTTGAGATTTCTCAAGGGAACTATTACACATGGATTATGGTTCAAAAAAGGTTTAATTTATTTCAGTGCATAGTTTGATGCAGATTGGGCAGAATACACTTTTGATAGAAGGCCTACAAGTGGTTATTGCATCTTTCTTAGTACTAACCTCATTAGTTGGTGTAAAAAGAAGCAATCCATTGTTGCTAGATCCTCTACAAAAGTACAATATCGTTCCTTAGCACATCATGTTGCATAAATTACTTGGATTTGCGAAGTTCTGCATGATATTGGCTTTTCTCTGCTCAAAGTTCCTCAGCTTTGGTGTGACAATATCTCACCATATCACTTGCTTCTAATCCAATTTCCCATGCTAGAACCAAACATGTTGGAATAGACTATCATTACATCCGAAAGTTAGTTCTTGTCAATTCAATCAAGGTATAATACGTATGCAGTCAAGATCAGCTTGCTGATATTCATACAAAGTCATTGTCCAAGAATAGATTTCAGTACTTACAATCCAAGCTTTCTCTTGGTTCCTTAATTTGATACCAAGTTCAGCTTGAGGGATTGTAAACAGCATCAAGTCTAGTATCAAAATTAGTTTCTGTTTAGTGTAAGCTTGCTATAAATGTACATGTGATTAGTTAGAATAGTTAAGGATTAAAATGTAATTGTCAACATATCACAATGCTATAGATACCAAGTGTATCTTGTAATTATCACTTAATGAAAGAAGATGAATATTCAGTAAACAATTTGTCATTTCTGTTTTCTCTCTAAGTTTCTATAAATTATACATCGATTGAGGATGGGGAAAACAATTCATTCATTAACCTATGCACCTATATATGCATACACCATCTGCATGCATGCATCCATCTTGTACGTACGCCACTAAAGTCATTAAGTTAATTTTTACTAGAGTAATCGATATATACATACATACATATATATATATAGAGAGAGAGAGACAGAGCTACATGATCGGTGGTATATTGTTATGATGTGATATATGCGCGTACTAGATCTCTTCTTCTCTCTCTGGGCTGAAAGTCAGCAGCTAAAGACTCTTAGGCATCAGCACTAATGAAGCCAGGGAGGTACGGAATGTTAGCGAATTTCAACCAGCGATCAGCCAACAGGGCGGGTTGAGCTGTGAACTGCACGGCGGTGGCCCTGTTCATCTCTCCATACAAGCCATCACCACTCCACCTGGCCCTCTTTGCAAGGTTGGCACCGGGGCCGCGGTTCTTAAACTCTCCGAAGAAGGCGTGTTGGGTGTTTCCGGCCTTGCCGTCCCAAGCGGAGTATCCCTCCGGCCTGATGAAGTCTGCCAAAGTGCTCTCCATGACGACAACTCTGGAGTAGGGCTTCCACGGCCTTCCCAAGTACGTCCTCACCTCGAACCTCGTGGGGACCAGCTTCTGTTCGGGGACGATCCTGCAGTTGTGGATGATGATGGCGCCGATCTCGTGCTTGAATTGCCTTCCGGGAGCGGTGATGAAGGCTTGGTTCTGCTGCGGGTTGGTTGACTTCCTCACGATGATCAACGAGTTCTGAATGTATGCGCGGGCGTCACCAAAGATGTAGTCCACGTGTCCGGAGATAACGCAGTTGCGGAAGAACTGTCGGCCGGACTGCATGTACAAGGTGTCTTGGTATCCGCTGATCCTGCAGTTGAAGAAGGCGATTTGGTCCCCGACCGTACGGAGAGCAACGGCTGGCCTTGCCTCTGGACCGGCGGTGTTAATGATTCCCATGGACCTTCCAATGAAACCCGGTCCAAACACTTGGAATGTACCACTGGTGGAGATTTTGTCACCGGTTCCAGCTTCGCTCTTACTTCCACTCACAACGGTGGATCTGGGTCCATCTCCGTACATGTAGACGTTGATCATTTTCTTGTCCACGTAAACATACTCATTGTAAACTCCGGCCTTGACGTAAATAATGTATCGCCCTCTCTGTCCGTACGGGTACGCCTTAACCGCGTCGTTGATGCTCTTGTACTGGCCAGACCCGTCCTTGGCAACAACGACGTGAGGCCTCAACCTCCCGTTGTCTTGCAACCCCATGAGCTTGCGGTCGGAAGCGGAGAACCAGGTCGGGATCCCGTCGCTGCCGAGCTCGTTTTGCAAAAGCCGGCGTTGAGTTCCTCCGCCATTCAAGGCCTTGTCGTTAACTTTGACACCGAACATGCTGAGGATATTGCTGATCTCACCAACGATGGCCAATGCATTGTCTGTGTTGGCAGAGGCGTTGCCGATGGGGTCCTTCAATGCCTCATATAGGTTGTGGTCGTTTTCGCCAATTATATCAAGGCAGGTGGTGGAATAACTGATGATGCTTCCAATCCAGGCCTTGAGCTCCATCACGCGGTCCTCCATGGTGTGCATGTCAGCATCGCCCACGTACGAGGACACCGCCTGCACCTCGGCAACAGCTTCCTTCAACATGTCCTTGCACTCCTCGAGCGTCCTCTTGGCGGAGGTGCCATTTTTGGCTTCGGCGATAAGTGACTCGGACGTGTTCAAGGCCTTGTTGGCCTCCTCAGAGATGGACATCAATGCGGCATTTACGTAGTCCTTAAACTCGGCGTTGTTATTTTGTGAGACGGGGCCGAGGCTCTTCTGGCATTCCTGCTGGTAGTCGGTGAAATTACAGATTTGGGTCACCATCTTCTGCTGCGCTGTTAGGGACTCGCTTCCCAGTTTCTTTTGGTTGTGGACTACGGCCACCACGGCTCCGATGACCGCACCAACCACAAGTATCAGGGAAATCCCCGATACTACCACTTTTTTATTTAGTGCCATGTTTTTGTTTTCAGCTTTTTTTATTTTTTATTTTCCCTAATATCCCTCCGAACCGCTTTATTTTCTGCCGCTACAGAAAGGAATTAACACATGAGCCGGCGGCGGAACGGAGAGAAATACTATTGAGAGAGGAGATGAGAAGAGAGAACCCTAATTAATTAATGTCTACGAGAAATGAGGGAGGTTTGCATGGGTAATATGGTGGTGGAATTTTCCTGAATTAGGTTTTGCATGGAACCGAATGGATGTTAATGTTGCATGGTTGACCGTTTTTTGAGATTGATTTAAGGGTGGATTATGGTTATGGATATGGTGGCTTTGGCTTAGGACAGCCCCGAGACAAAACACACCGGAATGTTGGAGAACTGCCGTCGTCGTCGTCCTATTTTTTTGGCACGGATCACTGGATCTCATGTCTTTAAACAATCAACAATGAACCAGTTAGTTTGTTGTGTGTCAAACACTGTATTTGTCATTTCTTGTGCTATTCCTATATTCTACATAAGAAACGATATTTAACAATGTGGCAGAAGGAATGACTTTGACTTGAAATGTGGCTGGAATCCACCAATGTTTGCTTTCAAAATGTTGACTAGGTGGGATGTGGGGTCCATCGTTTTGGAATAGAAAATGATAAGGAAAGAAAATGGAAAATCAAGTTTTCTGATAAATTTAGTCATGCGCACATATGACCCTTTTTAGTATACTCAGAAATACAAGTCGGTACAATACATATCATAATACAAGTACAGAAAAATTAAAACTTTTTACTTATATTATTACGTATGGTTTACTATCTTATGTTCTGATTACACGTAAAAATCTTTTCATGTGGACAAATGACATCTCTATATTTGAATTATGAGGTCTTATGTTTTGGTCACATGTATTTTAAAGTTATGTTGATGGAATTATGTGGTATAAAAGATTATATTGAAATGGACGACACTTTGAAGGATATTAAAGAGAAAAAAAAAAATTGTGGCCAACTAAAGGTATGAGATGATTACTCAAGAAGAAGAATCATTCATTCTAATCTTTCACAAAATGATACAATTAGAAAGAGAAAAAATTTCTTCATGTCTGAGCACTTTTTGATCCCTTCAAAATGAAAAACCGTTCTCCTTTAGCTTCAGTATGCCTTGACTTTATAGGGGTATTCTTTTCAATCCAATCCTCTGTGTCAAATGAGGCCACAAAGTACGGTTGCAAAAATATTCATGATATTTTGAGGGATAATTCTTGTTGCCTGCTTGCTTTCGCACCTCGTATACGTGTTTACTTAATTAGCATCCCAAATTCGCGTACCCTTGTTTCCTTTAACAAGCTAGTACATAAGCTACTAAGGCCATCTCCAACCGAAGGCTGGCCAGATGGCTTGTTTTAGCCTTCTGGCCCGACAAGAAATTAATATTTTAATGAACAGTACAGGGTCATATTTGCCTCCATCTCCAATCGAGGGCCAAAGGGCTATAAGGCTCATTTTAGCCCTGTCACAAAAAACCGTCTCCGACTGAGGGCCATAAGGCCAAACATAATTTATTATTTAAATTAAAAAACTACAACAACTTAAATTTAATAAAAACTACGACTTATATTTAAAAACTACAACTTATATTTAAAAAAGACAAATTAAATTTAAAAACTACAAATTAAATTTAAAAACAACATTAACTTAAATTTAAAAACTACAACAATTTAAATTTAATATCCATAATCAACATCATCTTCATCATCCGCCATTGTAGGAGTATCGTTAGAGGTAAACAACTGTCGCCGAGTCATAATTTCTTTTTTTTTCCTATCAAAATAGGCTTTACTCATTGGAGTGTAATTCTAAGTGTTCATTTCCATATTCTTATCATCAATCTCTTCTTGTATTTGTTTGGCCCGTTCTTCATGCCTATGGTTCCTTTGTTCCGCCTCAAGGGCCGTTTGCTCCACTATTAATCGCAATGAGGCCGTCACTTCATGTTGAGCGGCGTAATCATCATTTGCCTTGCCCTTTTTCTTCAACATTCGCGCCTTGTTTCGTCCCATAGCCCTAGGTATGGAACCTTCACCCGAAGACATATTTTCTACCCTTGTTTGTTGAATGGTAGGAGATCCATCTTCATCCATATCTGCAGCTGAGGATGCAGTTCCGAACACCGGCGTAGGAGCTCTATGTTGAGGTTACAAATTTCCCAACAACCGTGAAACTGAAAGGGTTTTGAGTTGCCCTCCATATACAATTCCTCCACTTGGCGCACCTAAAAAATATAATTACAAAAATTAAAAGAAATTAATTTATGAAATTAAATGTAATATAATTAAACATTTAAAATAAACTGTGAAAACACTAACTTCGTCGTAGTAATTAGCGTCGCTTTCATGTCTATTTGTGGATGCTAACAGTGCTTGATGCCATTTATTCAAACTTGGATGAAGATGTTTCTTCCATCTTGAAGAACAACTCTCGTGGTTTTCGGGTATTCGGTGGAATGGTGCCTTTGTAGAACTCTAAGTATTTTTTGGACACACGAGTCCAAACACCTTCACTTGTTTGAGAAATCCCTCTCACACTATCTTTTGAGACCCATCTATAAGCCCTGCAAAGAGCTTCATCTTCTTTTCGGGTCCAAGCCCTACTTTTCATTGTAGATGAGGCCATTTGAAAATTATTGAAAAAATTGAAGGAAATATTATTGGAAGAGTAACAAAATATAATGTGAAGAATTGAAATAGAATGAAGTGGGATAGTATGGAATGGTGAAAATTATGTGAGAAATGGTGTAGGAATGGCTTAGGTATTTATAGGGAAAAAAAAGGTTTAAATTCATTAAAAAAAAAATTAATACAACGGCTAGCTGCAGTCAGCTAGTCGTTGTATTCAAATTTTTTCCTACTATTCGTGTCGGTTATAATCGACACTATTACTTTTATTCCTATCGGTTATATCCAACAACATTAATAAAAAAATTTAGCTAACCCGGGGCTGGCTGGCTAGAATGGGCTGGGCCCATAAGCCCTCTGGCCTAGCTCTCGGTTGGAGACGGTTTTCGGGCCATCTGGACCCGTCGGTTGGAGATGGCCTAAAGCTAGTAAGCTAGTATATTAGCATTTGCCCTATTGCTTTAACAGAGGCTTTACCTCCAGGTTCCCACCTGTCTTGTCCAAAACTAAGGAAAAAATCGATTTTCTAGATCAGAACATGAACTCGAGTACACATGTTAACCACCTAGTATCGATCCATGACCGCTTAACTAAAAAGTCATTTACACTTTTAACGAAAAACCACTTTTTTACCTTTAACTGACACTATTCACTATACCTTTAAAAAGGACTTTTCGTTAAAAGAGAAGTTTTTTTAGACTTTTCATTGGTTTTCCTAAATTTTAAACCACATAGTATGGTTGCAAAAGTATTCATGATATCTTGAGGGAAAATGCTAAGGAAACCAAACTTTTTAAACCAAATGATATGATTATTAATGATTGGTTATTACTTAAGCATTGATTAACATGTTTATTTCTTATTGGTGATACATAATTTGGTTTGCAAATTTAGTTTAAAATTTTGATTTCCTTAACATTTTACTAACGCACATGAAATGAAAAAGTGAGTGGGTCTCACGTTAAAATTAGTTATTTAATACATAGCTGCTTACAATACAATTGTGTGGCATGACACCACTCAAATTACTAAACTTTGCGGGCCAATGACGTAGTTTAAGGCTAAAGATATGGGAACACCTTGCCATATCACTAAAACAATAACTTGTCGCCATATCACTAAAAAATTATAGTACACAATTTCTCCGACGTACTTGTGATTCGTGTGGGACGAAGCCAGGAAAGACTCATGGATCCTTAACTTGAGCCACAATCTTAGGTTTAAAGATACAAGTCCAAGCTACCGGCATAGCAATTTTCCAGAGAAAACTCGGTTGATATGATCAAATCTACAAAGGGAACCAAACCGAAATCATGGGAAGCTTACACATATTTAACACAGCATTATTTCTGAGTTGAGCTCCAGGAGCAATCCAAACTGAACAGTTCGGCCTGAACTCCAACGAATGAAAGCTCGAGTTGCAGACAATAAACATAAAGGATGAATACAAAGAAAACATAACATAAAGGATGAATACAAAGAAAACATGTAGTTATATTATACAACTCTAATCTCCTAGAATATATTTCAAAACCGAGAGTGTCGCATAGGATACGAAAAGCTTGATCTAAATTTTGCGTTCTCTGCAACATCCAAGCATGTATATTATTGCCATACCAGGTTCCAGAAATCGCATCCCTACTACGTGCATGCAATTGCAGGTAAGTATGGCTTAAACTTGGCATCCTTCTGAACCCAAGACACTTTCTTAAGTGTGCATACTTCCAATTGCTGTTCCAATGTCTGAAGTTGCTTCAATCTTTCTTCCCCTGCCAACGTGTCTTCGCATCAACTAATAATGTCCAGTACAACATGGAACCACATCCACTTGGTTTTACATACCTGATAATGACATGGTCTTCAATGGAGCTCATCAGCACGGACAGTTGAGTAATAATGTCCAGAACATAATCCTGTAATCCCTGATCATTGTAAACCATGCTCAAACTTATCCACAACTATATAATCTTGCATATGCACTCATATGCTGAAACATGATAGTACCACTTCCAGCTGTTCCTGACATACTTCGTCACTTACGAGGAAGGGTTTAGGCAGAACGATCCATTGATTTGTAATGGACAAAAGGCCTCACAATGCTGGTACAATCAACTTCTCAAATAGGCAGCTCGCAAGAACTTTGATAGCATAATAGGTCTTGTGTTAGAAGCATTTTTACCTATTCCTTAGAAGTTCCTAAAGTACCCCAGAGAGGACAAAAGAAAAACAAAAAGAAACGGAAGAAGAAGAACGAGAAATAAAAAAGGAGAAGCCAAGGGCAGGGGCAGGGGATGACTTGGATCACAATGTAATGGTTTCCATCCCCCTAGTTTTTTAGATACTCTAGTAACTGTATTTTGTTTCAAAAGTAAACCCAGGTGGTGAAGGTCCAATGAAACTGATAATATTGTTGCAGATGTAGCCATATTAAAGCCACTTCTCTGCAATTTAGAGTATTGTTGACTAAATCCAAGTACCAGTTTCGGCAGTTGTTTCAGCTTTAGTCTCTTCAAGGGTAATAGTAATCGGTTGCCATCCAGATTGATGATGAATGATCCATTTCTTCATGGTGACTAACATATTCCAGATCTGAAGCACATTGCCCAAAGCAAACTCTTCTAAGCATGCTTTTTTCAAAATAATAGCTGCCTCATATCTGTAGAGGAAATAAGATGATCAAAGCTTATTTTCAAAACTCAACAGTAGAGGAAGCATAAGTAGCTGAATATTCTACTGTAAACATACCTGCATTGAGATGCCATTAATGCCGATCGTCCGTATGAGGAACTCAGAAAGTTCTGTATCCGATCCCATGTTGCTTTAGAGTAATGATTAAGATTGCCCCCTATAGGGTTCACACACTTCCATAATTTCTCATTCTTACCAACATAAAACTGAAGTGGACCCAGGCTCTGCTTCACCACCATATGTTGCTCTACTGCGTAATCCAAGGCCTTCCTTACATCGGTATTGCGGTGTTTCAGATCACCATAACGAATGCAATCGATAATGTTTGCTTCAGTCGGCATAATTTTTTCAACTTTCAGGGTGTTCAAAGATAGTAGAATAATGCCAATAAGGCCTTGAACATGTTCAGATGGTGGTGTGCAGCCTTGAGCTCCCCAGGTACCATTACCAGGTATGTTGTTTCCAACAGCAGCGGAGGATTGAGGAGGCTGATACTCCGAACCACGAGGATACCTGTTGTTCATGGAATCATGATGAAACACCTGGCCACTCTGCATATGATGGCCTTTATGAGGCACATTTAAGCTAGCTGAATTCAGTGAATCGCTAGACCTTGGTCTTCTAAACTCTTCCCCATTTCGATGAGGGAACCTTTGTGGATTTTGAGCATAGTTGTTGTACTCAGAGATATTTAGCTTACTCATGTCAGGCACATCTGTAGGTGGGGCTGAAGAAAATCTAGGGCCATCTGATCTGGGAGGAATAGGTCGAAAACCATGACTATGAGAATTAGGAGGGAGTATAGTATCTGGTCCAAAATAATTAGGTTGCATGTGGAAGTTGTTTGGCCTCGAAGGAGGAGGATACTGATTTGGTTGACCTAGGAAATTATTGCCATTACCGCCTGAAGGATCAGAATTTCCATGGAAGAAATCGGGAGAGGACCTACTAGTGGAGACTGAAGTCTCACCAGAACCAAATAATTCATGTGGAGCTTTCTTAAACTGATTTGCTTGTGTATGTTCCGATTGGTAAGAGTAATCAGTATTCTTGTCATCTTGGTTCCCAACTGGCCTACTTGAGACTCTTGATATGTGGGGTTGATTTGGGCTTTTCCGATTGGATTTCCCCTTGTTTTTAGTATCACCAACCCTTCCGTTGGTAGAAGGCTTTTGATTTCCCACAGGACGTTCAAAATAAACTGAAGGCGGGTTTATCGGGAAGGTTTCAGGCATCGAATGCTGCCTCATTTCAGGGTTATAAGAATTGTTACCATTTGCAAGCTGAGATGATTCCCCGCTTGAAAGTGGGGGCCCTCCAGCTGAGAGGCTCGTCCAAAGCCATACACTTTTTGCTGCAGCGATGAGGGGTGCGGAAGCCTTATGTGGTTGTGCCAGAAGAATATTATATCTTCTCATGCGCAACTGGTGTAGAGCATTGGAGAAATCCCTGTCTCCAGAAATGAGCAGGTAGTTTGCTGGTGCAGGGTTATCTACTGCCCAGAACAACATGTCGACTAGAATCTTCTTATCACTTGCATCTTTCACACCTGTTTCAGACAATGAGCTGTCAACGAAGATGCTAAGGACGATGACAACTTAACTACCATCATAAATCATTTGAAGAGAAAAACCATACAAAATACCAATTACAACAACAACAAAACATTCAATAATCAAGACATATTAGCAAGAAGGAATACAAGAACATAAGAAGGAGGTAGCATACGATCAATCTGCTATGAAAAACACAGCTTGTAACGTAAATTCAAGCACTTGGAGGTATAAACAAAACAAGTAGTTGCTAAACTGAAGCAATTTATGAATTACCCAAAAACAGCACCATATTGATTCAGTTTGCTATTTCAAATTGAGGACTGACAAGATTAACAAAAATCATTGACAAAGCAAATCAGTAGATCACTATACTACAATCAAATCACACTTGACACAATCAATTTCACTCATCAAATAAAAAAAATCAATTCTTGATGCTATCGAATCGGAAAATTAAATAACAGCAGCAGGCCAAGAAAATACAAAATTCAAAATAATAATAACAATATTTATAATTAAAAATAAAAAAAAATAAAAACCAAGTACCGGCGGGGACGTGGTTAAGGGCGATGCCGGTGCTGGAGAGGGCTTGCTGAACAGAAGCAGGGATGCCATGAGTGTCGCCGTACGCGCAGATGGAGACGGGCCCACAATAATTCATATTCACGAGGGCGGAACTGATGTTCTGGGCGATGGCGTGGACATCGCAGACCTTGGGAACATGGCAGTTCTCTATGTCCCACCACACCGACGTTTTGGCCTTCTGGTACTGCGCCTCCGCCATACCGATGGAGGCGGCCCCCGATGCCGTGCTGCTTCGGTTCACATCCCCAGGCATTGGCGCTCTCTAAAAAATCGAGATCTAACGATTACTGAGTCACTGACGAACGAAGACGATGGGTTCTTCAAAACATAAACACCAAATTAAAATGGGAATGGAAATCCAGTGGATTGATTCGCCACTTGCTTTTCTTTGCCTTTTACTTTGATTCTCTCCCACTCGCATACTTAAATACTATCCTGCACCGCTTTCGTGGGGTAAGGGTCAGTGATTTTCCTATTTTAGCCCTCCTTTTGCAAGCAGACTTAACGGTTACGTGAGTTGGGATACTTTTGTCTTTTAACAATATATTTCCTGGTTGTAGTGGGGATAACATTTCCCTTGTTGAGACTAGTCGCTAGCTGGGTGGGTGGGTTGGGTTGGGTGGGTGGTGGCGCAGATTCACAATTTCTTACGTCCAAACTGGGTAGGACGACTTTGACCAGGAAAAAAAAAGAAAAGAAAAAGAATGAGTCTATCTCTTGGCCTTAGTTAATGCCGAAAGATTGGGGTTAGTGATTCTATACCACTAGGCCACTACAAGTCCATCAAGAAATACCCAATACATGAGGAAAAGGATCCTTCTTCTGGGAATCCTATAAATTTCGTGATCGTACACGTTTATCGTACATCGTGCGATCAGTTTTCGTTAGGTATTTTTTATATTTAATTTTAAATTTTAAAATGATTTCTGACCGCACGATGTACGATGAACGGTCACGATCACAGAATTCCTAGGATTCCCAAAAAAAAAATCGGCAAGAATCTTTTTCTAATACATGAATCACGTCTTTTTCGTATCTTTGTTTTTTTTTCCTTTTTCAGAGCTACTTTCTTTTCTAAAAGCTACTTTCTTCTCTTCTTTACAATTTATAGTATGTTGTAGGCCTATTTGACAGGCCAGCTGCAATAAGAAAGAGTAGAGAGATTTAATTGTGAGGTGTGCTATATTACCCGATTATGTCTTTATTTATAGTAGTAGGATATGTTAAATCCTCACCCTTTAAGGATTACAACTCTAATACGATATTAACTACTAAAGGGAATATTCAAAGATATCCCTAGATACACTAGGATTTACACAATCACATTCCTATTCTAAATATGATTGCAACAACACAATATTTATTTTCCAACAATAAATGTATTGTTGCAGTCCTATTGGAATAGGAATGTGATTGTGTAAATCCTAGTATATCTTGAAATGTCTCTCATATTCCTATTAGGAGTAGATTACCTATTAAATGTTGTAATCCTAAAGGGAAAGGTATTTACCCTTTCTACTACTATAAATAAAGGCACAATGGGTGAGATAACACACACCACAATTACACATCTCTCTCTTCTTCTCTATCTATGCCGCACCCTCTCTTTATATGGCCTCCATAATTGTTCAGTAAATTATGCCTACAACACGTTATCAGCACGCTCTTGACGCTGCGCTAAAGAGAGTTTGATCTTCAATTAGGGGAGTATTATGTTTTAATCATTCTTTTTGTGATTAATTTATTATTTTGAATTGATATATATGATATTGATTCAATTTAATTTTTCTATGTTGAACGTGATACAACGCATTGGAAATGCAATTCCGGCTTTTCGAGAATGATCTTCTACAAATTCAAAGGCTTTTGTAGTTTTCTGCCAATCAGGTACGCTTAAAATAAAGTAAGATATTTGAAACGACTCTGAAGCATGAAAACATTCACCATGATGCATGAACCCCCTATGTTTATATTTTCATTCTGATATATATATATATATATATATATATATATATATATATATTGTATATGTTCATATATTTGTCAATATATATATTTGTTTCATGCATCGCACAATTAAATTGTTATGTGGAATTTGTGAGTCAAAGTACAAAAATAAATTAGAAGCACATTAGGATTTTCCTAATGTCACATCCCGACCCGGGGTCGACTACATCCCGGGCCCGCTCCACCACCGTAGCACGATATTGTCCGCTTTGGGCCCCGACTACGCCCTTACGGTTTTGTTTCTGGGAACTCACACGAGAACTTCCCAGTGGGCCACCCATCATGGGAGTGCTCTCTCGCGCTACTCGCTTAACTTCGGAGTTCCCATGGAACCCGAAGCCAGTGAGCTCCCAAAAGGCCTCGCGCTAGGTAGAGATGGGAATATACATATAAGGATCACTCCCCTGGGCGATGTGGGATCTCACAATCCACCCACTGGGGAGTTCTCGTGTGAGTTCCCAGAAACAAAACCGTGAGGGCGTAGTCGGGGCCCAAAGCGGACAATATCGTGCTACGGTGGTGGAGCGGGCCCGGGATGTGGTGGACCCCGGGTCGGGATGTGACACCTAAACCCTAAGGGATTTGAAAAAAAAAAGAAAAAAAAGGGGAAACTGGGCATGGTGCGGCACACATACCGTACCACCACTATTGGCAAACCTGCTGGCCTGAAGCCCAGCTCACTCTCACCAAGCCCTGACCTGGGGTCCATCTCATCGAGGCTTGCAGCCCCGACTCTCTGCCATCCATTCCAGCCCAGATTGGATGGGTTTTCTTTCCCAGACCCGTGCACTGCAACCTCTCTGGTTGCTGGGCCCTGTGGCGCCCTGGCCCACGTCTTCATCTGCAGCCAGCCCATGTGGCTGGACCCGAGCCCCTGCACGCTGCAACCTTTTAAGGTTGCTGGGTTTTTGTTGCCAACCCTTGCGGTAGGGCCATACGCACACACCCATAGCTAGCCTCTGCTGGGCTCTCCGTGTGACAAACCATCAAGGCCAGCTTGCTGCTGGACCTTCCCGTGCCTTCCCCTTAGCCCAAAAACCGAACCCAGCTACAGCTGGGGCTCCGTCCCTCCCCCGTGGCCTGCAGCCACAACCCGAGGCCCTTTTGGGCCATGAGTTTTTTTACTCAAGGCACCCAGTGCCTTCCTTATCCCACGGCACAAAGGCCAAAACATTTTTTTGGGGCTATATTTTCGATCCAATAATATTATTTTAATATTATTTTGCTTCTACAATCGACCCTGTATGGCCTGATTTATTGAATTAATTAAAAGTTGTCTGCAGTCCATTAATATGATAATGAATCCAAAATTCTTGACCTGAATATCACTTTTGGACATTAACGATTCAATAATTTATCTTTCTACATTGAACCGTCACATACTTTCGTAGTAATGAAGCTCTCACACTTGAGTTCCCGAAGAACCCCAAATCCACTACGCTTAGTTAGTTTATTGCATTCTGTGTTTCTTACAAGAACCTCTCTTTTATGAACTGAATGTTCATAAACTAAATTGAACTTGTAGTTTCAAATTTAGTGCCTTTGAAACCCGAAGTTTTCATAAAACAATACACCCATGAAAACCGGACGTTTTTCATGCAAACCATGTCATAGAACTTGAATGTTCTAACTTTGATGCTTATTGATGATTCATTCCCATAGCACCAAATCATAATCTTGTTCCCTCTAATCCACTGTGAAAAGATTGTGATTTGGTGCTATGGGAATGAATCATCAATAAGCATCAAAGTTAGAACATTCAAGTTCTATGACATGGTTTGCATGAAAAACGTCCGGTTTTCATGGGTGTATTGTTTTATGAAAACTTCGGGTTTCAAAGGCACTAAATTTGAAACTACAAGTTCAATTTAGTTTATGAACATTCAGTTCATAGTGGATTCAAGGGAATATATGTGGACTAATCCAACCAAAATGCGGACCATATAAAGACTTATGGTTTTGGTTGATGAATCGACAAACTAGGTCACATGTTTGTCCACATACATTACTGCTAAACCTCTTGGCCGATTATGGGCTCACCACCCTACTTATCCCATAAGGTCCTGGAGACTGGATAATGCTGGAGAGTTTATATCGACGGTTTTCGATAAAATATTGCATGTCGTTTTGGGTTTCTAATTGAACATCGAATTCCCATGTTCACCCCAAATAGCCTCGCCTAGTGGTCATAAAGCGCAATTTAAATGATCTCCTGAATTTTGGTAAACGTACCAAGTTTTTGGTTTTTGCCTATGGCTATGCAATCCTTGTACGCAGTTATGTTGGTCTGCCTTGAGGCCCATTGCCACCCAACCTATATGACGTTACAGTTGGTCACTGGGTACGAACCTGACGATTTTCGTATTTACGCATTTGTGTGTGCATTCCATGTGCCAAGTTGCGTCGCCGCAACGTACTACCATGGGTCCTCAAAGAAGGATGTGTATCTTTTGTCGATCATGATTCTCCTTCACACTAGCTCTCTTCGAGCCCTTGCACGCGATCTCTTTACCGCTCATTTGCGGGTTGTCACTTTAATGAGATAGTCTTCCCGTCGTTAGGGGGAGATAAGAACGTCAACGTTCTTGTATAACGGCGCGAATTTGCGTGGACGTTGCCCATTATGTCTCATCTCGATCCCCATACTGCACAAGTGTGATAAGCAAGTGCGATGAATTCTAGATTTCAGAATGTTTCTCCAGACGCATTCCTCTGATCTAGCTAAAGTGACGAGATCATATACCAATTGCAAACATGCCTGCAAGGATAGACGTACTTAACGGACGTCGAGTCAACATCCCTGAAGGGTGTGCCGCCCCTGTTGGACGGTTTGGATGTCACATCCCGGCCCGGGCTCCCACCACATCCCGGGCTCGACTCCGCCGTAGCACGATATTGTCCGCTTTGGGCCTCGGCCATGCCCTTACGGTTTTGTTTCTGGGAACTCACACGAGCAAAACTTCCCAGTGGGTCACCCGTCATAGGAGTGCTCTCACGCGCTACTCGCTTAACTTTGGAATTCCCATGGAATTCGAAGCCAGTGAGCTCCCAAAAGGCCTCGCGCTAGGTAGGGATGAGAATATACATATAAGGATCACTCCCCTGGGCGATGTGGGATCTCACATTGGACGTCCTTGTTAGACGGTCTGGTACACTGGCGGATAGCCAATCAATCTGTCTTGGCCTGGAGCATGACAGATCATTCGGTTCATAGGATTCACTGCCTGGAAGAGGAAGACACGACACAACAATGAATCTGAACTCGATCGCTGTCTCAAATCATTTCCATCTCATGAGATTAATCCGGATTACTCCCAAGACATGAAGTTCTTGGTCCAGTATACTAGTTTGGATGAGCTAAATGGAATTGAAATGAGATTATCATCGATGATGTTTTCACTTATATGGTAGCTACCGACATAAATGAAAAACGACGATATCAAACCGTGTTCCATTGATTAAGTGACAACGTAGAACTAACTGGACAACTACAGTTACAATCCAGGTCAAATTTCTTACCAAAGTGTGTATTGGACCTGTCGTTCCTACACTGCCCAAGGTAACCCTGTTATGTTACAAGTGGGAAATGAAGCATTATGAGATGAATGAAATAGTGCGATATGATGCATGCCTTATGGCGCAAGGTTTCTCTCAAACGTCCTGTGATTAATAGCAGCATTACGAAATGTGGTTAGTGTTTCTCCATGGGGATATAGATACGGAGATTGACATGTAAGTTCCCGAAGAATTACATGGACTGACTCAAATAGTTCCAAAATCAAGGAACACCCTCTTAACTCGTTTTGAGGCATTCATTTATGGATTGAAAAATCCGACGGATGTGGCATACCCATCTACGTGATTATTTGATCAGTCAAGGATATGAATTATGCCATTGCGTGTTAAACTATGAAGTCTTATTCCAAATTGCTAGAGTTACAGTTTTTGTCGTTAACATGAATCTCACTAAGACTCCAGAAAAGCTTGAGAAAACTGCCTCGCACCTGAAGATGGAATTTGAGATGAAGGATCTTGGGAAAACTTGTTTATGCCTTGACCTGAAGTTGAAGCATTGTTCAGACGGTATTTTGGTCTACCAGTCGAACTACACCCCGAATGTGTTACCTTTGAGTATACCTTTGATCGTCTATACGTTATATGCAAATGAGACCCTTGAAGAGGTTATGGAATCCAAAATTCCATATCTAAGGTCAACTTTGCACTTCGTTGTACTTAGCTCATTGTATTTAGACAGGACATCTCCTTTGCTGTTGATCTTGGTAAAGATGCAGCACCACGCCTACATGTAACCACTGAATTGGTATTAAAGATGTTCCCTAAAAGTACTACGAATTTAGGCAAATCAAATCCCAACGCATCTCGAGCTGATCCAACCCCCCTGATCCTCGAAGTGATGCTTGCCTTGTTTGTTATGTTGACGCTGGTTACTTATCAAACCCGCACAAGGCCAAATCCCCAAATGGTTATGTCTTTACCATTAGGGATATCGTAATATCTTGGAGGTCCACGATATGACCTTAGTTGCGAATTCTTCAAATCGTTCCAAGACTCACCACACTTCACTACTCCACATGTGAGACATGGTTAGGAGTTCTTGTTGAGCATATTTGAAGTACTTGCTATGTTTTCATCCATCGTTGAGTCTCAACGATGATCCATGAAGATTATGCCGCATGTATCAACCCGACCAAGCCATGATACATCAAGGAAGTCAACGCCAAGACTTATTGCGTCTTCATCTATATCAGCAAAACATCAGGAGATTGAAGTCATGCAAGCCGATCCCAGACAACCTTGCCGACCTTTACACGACGTCATTGCCGAACTCAACCTTCCAGAAGCTTGTCTGAGGAATTGGTATGCCTAACTATTCATATGCAATGCTTGTAGTTCTCATTTGGAAGTTATGTCAAACTCAGGAGGAGTATCCAGAAGTATACTCACTTGATCTTAATGTACTTTTTTTCCCTACGATTAGGAGCATTTTTTCCACTGGGTTTTTGCTACCTAACTAGGTTTTAACGAGGCACCCATCCTGGCCTGATCATACCTTTGTGAGCTCTTCTACTTGCGTCCAAAAGACGTATAGTTTTGACTTAATGCAACTTCTCACTTTTCTCCTTAGACTATGGGTTTTTCTCCCACCTTGGGTTTTACCATAACAAGGTTTTGTGAGTTTTACTTTTTATGCATTCTTCCGTTAATTTGAGACTCGCATTCGCCCATTGTGCCGACGACTTCATCAATTGTACTTGCTTCATCACTGAAGACCTGATGCGCCATTTACTTGAAAGGGAATGTTGCAGTTCTATTGGAATAGAAATGTGATTGTGTAAATCCTAGTATATCTTGGAATATCTCCCATATTCCTATTAGGAGTACATTACCTATTAAATGTTGTAATCCTAAAGGGAAAGATATTTACCCTTTCTACTACTATAAATAAAGGCACAATGGGGTGAGATAACACACACCCATAATTACACATCTCTCTCTTCTTCTCTATCTATGCCGCACCCTCTCTCTATATGGCCTCCATAATTGTTCAGTAAATTATGCCTACAATATGTATTTATATGTATGCTTCTTTTCTTTTCTTTTCTTTTCTTTTCTTTTCTTTTTTAGGACATACCTGTTTTCTTTCCTTTCTTTTCTTTTCTTTTCTTTTCTTTTTTAGGACATACTTGTTTTTATTAGGTTTTGATGAAAATTAAGTCCAACTAAACATAAGTTCAAACTTGTTATAATGAAAATCAAAAGCTCATGTCTAGTTTACAAACGAACCGAACACGAGCTTGAAAAAAAAATATAAGAGCCGAGCTTGAGCTTGCGGTTATGTCACGACCCGGTCATAAATTCTTTTGTGTAGTTAAGTTTAACTTTTGGTTAGTATCAGATTTCATATCAGCCTGAAAGTGCACATGGTTTTTATTGGATAATCTGGGATTAGCGACAAAGAGTTAGGCAAGATAACTAACAAATGGTACGGAGGTTAGTTCGTATAATTAGTCACTCACGGTCAAGAAGTATAAGCACGAAATGGAACGTGCGAGACCCGGGTTTTTAGTTATACAAATTAACGGTTATAGATGAAGAATTTGCATTGCACTCAGTGGTGGATCTATAGAGGGACCTAGGTGGTCCCAAGACCTCTTGGTGATCTGAAATCCTTGCTTGAAATTTCCCAAGGACCTCTAGAAGTCGAAAGCTGGTCCTTTGGCTCTATGTTCAAGCTCTGCAGTGGCGTCTTCACAGAGAAGACGACGGTTAAGAAGAAAATAATTTTTTTTAAAAATGATTTGGCCCAAAACACGTTGGTGTTATTGATAGGCTTCAAGAATTGGAAGAATGCAAGGGGATGTTTTGACAAACATGTTGGTCCTATTGTAGCGTCCACAATACAGCTAGAGAAGCGACTAATTATCTAATGAATCAAAAGACACATATTGAAGCAATTGTGATCAAACAATTGGAAGAAGAGTGTATGAACTATCATCTTTGCATGAATGCATCAATATATTGCACAAAGTTCTTGTTGCGACAAGGCTTTCTTTTTCGTGGCCATGATGATAGAAATACTTCGAATGATAGAGAGAGCTATTTAGAGCTCTTGCAATTCCTTGTGGATCATGATGAGAAAATAAAGGCCTTTGTGTTGGAAAATGCTTTGGGAAATCTCAAGCTAATAGCTCATTCCAAATGATCTTGTCAATTCATGTAGCTTCAAAACATTTTAAGATTATGAAACCTTGTCATGGACGACTTTATTAGGATTTTGTAGCTTGTAAGGTTATTTTGAGTATGATTTATGAATGAAAATGTATTATCATTTAACTTTTCAGTTATTTTTGTCTACAAATTTTTTATTTTTTTATTATTGAGACTTCCGAGTTTAAATTTTGGATCAGTCACTGATTGCACTCTGCATTGCTATCGATAATAATTTGATATTTGATTGTATGATGCCATGACACTTAATTAAATAATGTCAATTTAATGTGGTTAGGTTATGTCCCTATTAAATTGTTGAAGTTCATCCCTCCATTGTTTGTGCAGGTTATTAGACAATCAAGAGAGTACAAAGGATTAGAACGAATTAGATAGAAAGGAAAGTGTTATTTAGTTATTTACTTTAAACTTAGCTCATATTCTAAAGTTCGAGATTTTCTACCAACCCTGTGTCCGGACTGTGACAGGTTACGAGCTTTTTCAGATTCGGCTCTCGTAGGCGGCGGAGATGTTGCTATGGGTCCGTTGCTATGACCAAATGCTCTCATCTTACTGAGTACACACGTACTTCTGACACACAGATCAACATAGAAGCTCTCTTTTCACTTGTATAAATTTGGTGGGTAAGAAAGCATCAAATGAAAAACGATAACTAGTCAGCCCGCTAAGAGAAAAATACCCCCTTGCATTATAAACAAATCAAATACACCGCAAATAATGAAGCAATATAGTACACAACTTTCGAAAAGAGGAAAAAATAAGAAAACGAAGCATATAGAACATTGTGCAAACAATATACCACCACCCTCAGAACACAATGCCTTTGTTACAATAATTGCATGCTGATTTACTCATACATGCACACATGACACACCTATAGAGGCAAAGAGAGAGACACGGAGATTGGGAGATTCACAAGTTTGGTGATTCACCGGCGGGTCCATGCCGAGCATTTAACAGGGGTTGGAGGGCTTTGACAACAATGCTCATGTTTGGGCGGAAATCGGCCTCATATTGCACGCACAGGGCGGCAACTGCAGCCATCTATAATCAAGACAGAAAAAAGCATTCAGTTATAGATGTTTGATCGCATAATCAGTATTAGTAATATTGTGGTATGCTGTCAACACACAAATGTATGGGGAGAAATGGAAAAGATGGATATTCAGCAACACCACCCTCGTGCCAATAGAAACAAGAAATAGCCGGAATTGCATATTTGTGCATGTATGCATGTGTGTATTATGTATGTATGATCTAGTTATTACCTTTGCAACCGCCTTTGGTGGGTACTCTCCTCCTAGTCTTGAATCAATGCACTGCCTAACTTTGTCTTCACTAAGCTTTGGTGTAGCCTAACACGGTCCAAATACTTTAAAAATCAGTTCACTTGACCCCCCCAAAGAAACACTAATAACAAGAATGAGAACATATTCTTATCTCTAGAATTCAAAATAATAACAAGAACGAGAACATATTCTTATCTCTACAATTCAAAAAACAGATGGCACGAGCTATGCATAAAGAGCACAGAAACAGTACCCATGTTACTAGACTCTGCTGCCCCCGTGGTAATGTATGATCAACAGGTTTTCGTCCAGTCAAAAGCTCAAGCAGGACAACACCAAAACTGTAAACATCACTCTTGGCATTCAACTGTCCAGTCATTGCATATCTGCAAACCACAAATAAAATTACTGAATATTGGGGATA
This sequence comes from Cotoneaster glaucophyllus, assembly GCA_036320875.1. Classification (NCBI taxonomy): domain Eukaryota; kingdom Viridiplantae; phylum Streptophyta; class Magnoliopsida; order Rosales; family Rosaceae; genus Cotoneaster; species Cotoneaster glaucophyllus. The sequence continues at coordinate 26,298,819 of CM070068.1, read as the reverse complement.
ATGACATGCACCCTGATACCAAACTTTCAGGATGCAGTATTTAGTAAATTAGGTAGGTTATTGTCTAGCCTTTAAAACTTAGGTTGGTTATTTTAAAATAACATGTATTTATTCTTTCAACAAAGGATCTTCAGCAATCAAGAACAACATACTCTGATTTCAAGTTTAGAATAGAGCAAATGCGGTACATCGTTACTAGATGAAATCTTTGAAGAACTATTAAAAGCTTACTCAGGGGCATGATAACCAAAAGTTCCTAGCACACGAGTGGAGTGAAGACGTGCTGCATTATCAGGAGCTTGATTGGACAAATCAAAGTCTGCAATCTTAGCAACATCATCATCAAATATTAGTACATTGCTAGATTTGATGTCGCGATGAATGATGTGGGGATCAGCCTTTTCGTGCAAATACTCAAGCCCTTTTGCAGCACCCACGGCAATTTTCACACGTTGCGCCCACGACAAAACTGGACCAGGCTGTGCCCCTTTAACACCTTTCCTTCCTGCATTAGCAAAATAATCAGGTCAAATACCGTATAGTAACAGCTAAGACAACAGCCCTCAAGTAGTCTACTCTCACCCAATGAAAGAAACTGCTTTCGCTAGAATTAAGATTAGACAATAAAAAGCAACTTAGTTGATTTCCTTGCACAAAAAATGCATCAACAAAGACTGCGCGGCTAGATAGAAACATTAAACTCAATCGTACCCTTAAGGTTGCCCTTTTATCTTTCTCTTACATACCGTGTAGAATATCATGAAGAGATCCATTAGATGCAAACTCATAGGCAAGAACACGTGAAACCCCATCAACGCAGTAACCAAGTAGTTGAACAAAATGGTCGTGTTTCAGCCTTGACACCATAGAAACCTGTATCCGTCATTTGTCAATTTAGAAATGAATTTTAACTTGTTTCGATAACACGGCAATAACAAAAATAAAAACAGGTTCTCATGTCTAACCTGCGCCAGAAATTCCTCATCAGGTTGTTTGCTGGCATCCAACTTCTTGATTGCTGCATGCTGCCCACTTTTAAGCACCCCATAGTATACTCTTCCATATGAACCCTCTCCGATCAAAGCACTGGTCCCAAAGCCTTCTGTAATCTCCTTTAGTTCGTCTATTGGTATCGTAGGAACTTCGATAGGCTGGACCCTTACAGGTTGAGCGCCTCTGGGTGCAGTTCCTGAAGCATGATGACTTCCCTCGTTTCCTGTGACGAGATTCAACTCAGTACGAAATTGATAAAATTGGGACGGAAACAAACAGATACAAGCAGAAACGAAGTAAAATTCACAAACTTTTCGAAAAACGGAACACTAAGAAATAAAAGTTAGTAGAAATGTATGAGGCTAGATGCAACACAAGGCCTCAGCTATAAGAGAGTGGATTGGATCATTACCTGCCGGATTTTTCACTGTGTATTGACCTCCATTGTCGTTCGCTTTATGCATACCATCGTCTTCGCAACAGCTGAAGCAGCTCATGATTCTTTACCCGCACAAAAACAAAACTAAAATTAGTAAAAATGTAATTATACAAGTTTCAGAACGTATTATGTAATCAGTAATCAAATTCAGTTCAGCCATCGAACACGGAGATCAAACAAATCGCCAGCAAAAACAAAAATTCGTAATTTTTTAACCAAAAAAAAAATTAAAAAAAATTAAAAAAGTGAAAAATGAGTAGATCGTTATCAGCAGCTGAGAAATCGAGTAAAGAATCGGAAAATGAGAAAGCTTTAAAACAAAGAGATCGTAAGAGAGCGTACCTGAAAGAATGAAAAATTAGAGAAGAAAAGGAGACGCCGGTGCTGCTTGCTGTTGTTGTAAACTAATTACAAGAGACTAATCTTGTCCGGGGTGTCTGTCAGTGAGTGTGTGGAGAGAGAGGGAGAGAGATCTGAGAGCTCCAAATCCGGCGGAGGAAGCGCGGCGCAGGATAAGCTGGAAGGGGTGCGCAGGATAAGAGGGAAGGAGGTTGAAGTCTTTGTAATTATTATTAGTGCATATTTTAGAATATTTTGTTTTGGTAATCTTAGAATTTAAGAATGTATATTTATTATTTTTAAATTTGGTGTTGGCCAAACTTGACTGGTTACAGTGAATGACAAAATGTGAATGAGTCCATTGTCTCCTTCCTTGCTTGTTTCCTTTCTTCAAGTTGGACCTGGATCGCTTACTTTCGCGTGGAACAAAACTCACATCACATTATAAATTTATAAGAAGACTCTTCTTCCCCGTCAATGTTACCTACGTAGATTAATATATAATTATTCAAGCACTTCATTTTGGACACCATATTTATATCTAGTAATGTTAGGCTGACAAAAATTACAAATTAAATTATGTGTCACCAATAAAAATATAAGTACGTTTGTTAATGCTTAAAAGTAATTCAATCATCAATTTTCATGTCATTTAATTTACAAAATGAATAGTTACCGAGAAAGGTACAACAAAACTTGTTTTTCTCGTTGTGCTTTTGATTGCTACACCTTCAGGTACAATACTTCTCTCATATGACTTTTTTTTTTTTTTTTCACCTAACCTTTCTCATCTTTTCTTTACATTTTCTGTTCCAACTCTGCAATTTCTCCTCGTACATATTTGTATTAGTATGTGATATTTTCTAGTTAATAAACCAAATAGGAACGAGTCGGATTCAAACCATTATTTTGATTGGTTGGTTTTCATATAACCTTTTCTATTTCCATACTTGGCCATGCTTTAAATCTTAATATATGTTTACCTTTGGGCTCATGCATTCAATTTAATTATTATTATTTTAATACATGAGCTATTTCATTACATATTGATGGCATATTAGTCATTTTATCATGCAATTCTGGTACTACATGAGGCTGCATCGTATTTTTAACATCCAGTTCAACGGTTTGCTAAAACAGAGTCGTTGGTTCCAATAAATGCATACATGAGGGTTTCCAAATCTTAATTCGTATTTTACTAGACCAATTCCTTCAATTTTCAGTTGATTAAAACCTTAACATATTTCTTTCCTTGTTGTGTGAGAAAGAATAAAAATGGAACATATCAATTTTTCCAGAAAACCAAAAGAAGAAAAGCTCTGAAATAGAAGATTATCTTTCTTTTGCTTTATAGATGCCAACGGTGGCTTTTGCTTAGTGCTTTTGAAAACACCGTCACTGATGGCATAACCGGCTTAAGCTCTCACCAATTGCCAATACCTCGAGAAAACGGATGCATATATGCACGACAAATGCAACAAAATAGTAAAGCAGTGCAGCTAGCACTTGCAGCCACCTTCCTCATCTCGATCACATGTCCTTATTCAATAAAAAAAAAAAAAAAAAAATTTATTTTTTTTTATTTTTTTGGTCGATATTCCATTAAACTATTCAATTTCTCTACTTTTCCACCAAATCCCAGTTCAAAGATTCCTACTTTTTCACTATTGCCCATGCATGTATAATTGTACGTCTGGTATGACAATTTTGGCCTCTTGAACTTCGGTCTTCTGCTTTCAGAAATATAAAATACCCTTAATTAATAAAGGGCATGTTTGGTATTTGAAATCATACCCATCTCTGAAGCTTTCTCCTCAGTCGGTATATAAACTCCTGCGTATTCCTCGTACTTGGCCATCAACTGAGCTTGCTATCTCTCTTTCTCGGCAGCGACCGGCCATCGACCAACCTAATTGAGAGTGAGAGAGAAAATGGAGGTGACAAAGAGGCCTGTGGGAATGTTGGCAATGGGCTTAGCTCTTCTTCTTTGCTTTGCTGCTGCACAGGTGCGCTCAAAGTCATTATACTAGTTTGTATTGTACTTGTAATATCTGCCCTTCTCTGTCGCAATCAGTGCATGCATCCACAATCCACATTATCGCCTTGTTTCAGCAATTGCATATACTCGACGTGGAATTGCATTAAAATGTGGTGACACTTGCCTTTTTAGGTGAAACTAGCTTTTGCAACAAGAGCTAAAAAAGTTGATTTTAGCCCAAATTTCCTGACATATTTTAGGGAAATGGGGCAGTTATATTTACCTTCTCTTTTCTCTATCGTTTTTACAAAACTTTAATCTGGGTTTTTTTTTTGTTGACCTGATCAGGTAATGTTCATGACTTTATTCGTTTAATGATACATCGTACTCTTTAACTAGGCATCGTTTGAGCCGGAAAAGGACCACATCTTATCCATAAAAAGAAGGGGATACATGAAACGGAAACTTATTCATGTGCTTGCCAAATGTTTATGTCATTACATAGGTCTTCCAATGGATCCTGAAAGAAAACTAGGACTTAAAAGAAAATAATGATATACAGTAGATGGCTGTACGTAGTTCTAGTAGTTAAAAGCATTTATTAGGTCCAATAAACCTAAAATCGCTTTGTATCTAGAAGAAAAAGTAGCACAATTTGAAAAAAAAAAAAGATTTAGAATATATGGAAGCAATTGAAAGATGTTTGCAATCATAGGAAGGGCGATACAAGTTTTTTTCAAGGAGATTTATTTGTTTGATTTAAGAAATGGAAGTGAAAACTTTGATTGCTTTCTTAGGATGCCGGAAACGGTGGGGCAGCTGCAACATTAACATGGTGCATTGCAAAACCGTCGGCAGATGTTGAGAAGCTTCGGCACAACATTGATTATAGCTGCGGCCAAGCAGGAATAGACTGCAGGCCGATTCAGCCAGGTGGCGGTTGTTTCAGCCCAGAGAATGCCGTCTCACATGCTTCTGTTGCCATGAATCTGTTTTTCAGGGCCACGGGAAAGCACTTTTGGGACTGCCATTTCAATGGCACTGGCTTAGTCGTTTCTCAGAATCCATGTACGTCTCCAACCCCCTGCCGCTTTTGTTCCAATTCTCCCTTGATTTATTTATATAATTATTATTGAGTTTCAGTCTTTCATATTACTAATGCAATTGTAATTTGATTGGATGGCAGCTGTTGGCACTTGTGAGTATCTAGTGTGATGACGGATGATGATTCATGGGGATATTTGCTTAGTCGAGCAAGGACCTACATCAATAATGCAGAGATATATTCTCTCCCCTGTCAAAATTTAATCAGTTATTTTTCGAACTGTACTTGTTGTTTTGTACTTTCAATCGAATTGTACTTCTTGTTTTGTAATGTCACCTTGTTATCTCATGTGCACTACCCAGTTACTTTTGTTTTCAATCAATTTATGTCAGTATTTGCTACACTCTTTTTTCATTCGCACCTCTTTAACCCTTCAAAAGGTCAAAACTTTAAAAGGAGTTTGTAATTTAATTGAATAAGGACAGTTTGTTTTTTACACAAAATCCCAAATTCGAGTTCAATTCCTTACCATCACTTGTAGATATAAAATAAAAAGAATTTTTGAGAGACTTTGATTTTACCATATTAGTGTAACATATGATGCGACAAGTAATGTATATATATTTGTTGTATGATTAAATATAAAAGTTCAAAATTAACAAGGAACATGGTAAAAGAAAATTGATTGGTAGATGCAGGCAATTAATAAATAACTTTGGCAAATTTCGTACAAACTTTGGCTTGAAAGTTCGAGTTTTCTATTCTTCATATTCATTCCAATTTCAATTCCACTATGAAGAAAATATTTGTATTTAGAAATTTTATTTCATTGACACATGATACCATGTCGGTGAAACGATGTTATGTGTTAATTCTTCTCTAAAAACAATTTCGACAAATTTCCATTTCTTTTTATAGAGACACTGGTGATGAACATATCATATTACAGAAAATAGAAGGATGAACAAATAATAGGAAAAAAGACCTTAAAAATAAAAAGTACGAAATTAGAACATTAGAAATTTGCTTTTTAAGTTGTAGAACAGCAGCAATTAAAACACGCAAATTATTCATCCGGTGCCAATTAATGCAAAGCTTCGGCAGCAGGGGCGGTATTTGATCCATCTCTCAAGACTGAGGCTTCTCCCACTTGAGGGGCTTCACAACCTCCCAAGTGAAATCTGGGTCGTCCCTTCCAAAGTGTCCGTAGGCAGCTGTCTTCAAGAACCTTCCACCGCCACCCCTCTTGAGATCGAGGTTGATGGTGATCATACCAGGCCTGAAGTCGAAGGTCTCCTTCACAATTTTAAGGATTTCCTTGTCAGGGATCTTTCCAGTTCCATATGTGTCAACGAAAACCGACAAGGGCTCTGGCACACCAATGGCATAAGACACCTGCACGATGGCCCTGCGAGCCAGCCCATTTGCTACAATGCTCTTGGCAGCCTGCCTCACAATGTAGGCGCCACTCCTGTCGACCTTGGTAGGGTCCTTTCCGGAGAAAGCACCACCACCATGGGCCCCCCATCCACCGTAAGTGTCAATGATGATCTTGCGTCCAGTAAGACCTGCATCACCATGAGGACCGCCGATCACAAAGCGGCCTGAGGGGTTAAGGTGGAAGATTGTCTTCTCATCAAGGTACTTCTCAGGGACAACAGGCTTAATGACATGCTCCTTGAGGTCAGCGGCAATCTCATCGTTTGTGACAGTCTCATCATGCTGGGTGGAGATAAGGACAGTGTGGACACGCACAGGAACCATAGCTCCGTTTTCGTTGTAGTACTCAACGGTAACTTGGGTCTTGCCGTCGGGTCTCAACCAGGGGCAGGTACCATTCTTCCTGACCTCAGTAAGGCGAGCACCAAGCTTGGTGGAAAGCACATGGCTAAGAGGCATCAATTCAGGGGTTTCGTCAGTGGCATATCCAAACATGTGGCCCTGGTCACCAGCACCAATCTCCTCAGGTCGCTTGGTAAAGTGACCATGAACGCCCTGGGCAATATCTGGGCTCTGCTGCTCAATGTTAACCAGGACCTTGCAGTTATCGGCATCAAGACCCACGTCATCAGAAACAAATCCAATGGCGCGGCAAGTGTCACGGACAATCTTCTCATAGTCAACATTGCCCTTGGTAGTGATCTCTCCAAACACCATGACCATGTTGGTTTTGGTGCATGTCTCACAGGCAACCTTGCTGTCAGGGTCCTGGGCAAGGCAGGCATCTAGCACTGCATCAGAGATCTGGTCGCACAGCTTGTCGGGGTGACCCTCGTTCACGGATTCAGATGTGAATAGGAAAGTCTCCATTCTCTACACGAGATAACAGTGTCCCAAGACACATCCATATAAATATAAGCAACAAAGACAAGTCATAGCTCTAACAACACGAAAGAATAAAGATTAAAATCCGTACATCACTAAATTCGCAATTGTCGTAAATCTGAATACCACATCAGTTGTACTTTCGAATTTAACAAAAGTAAATATTCCCAAAGAAAAGCAAATACAGATTGAACAAACATATCACTAAACCATTTAAGCTAAACCTGTAAACGGGTCAGGTTTATTGGGTTTGGATCAGGTTCAATCCGACCCGTTAAGTTAACAGATCATCCGAATCCGATCCGTTAAGATAACGGGTCACCCGTTAACATCCATTAAAAATTATTATTATTATTTGTTTTTGCATAGAGTTTATTGTTTGTTGGTAAGTCTTTAATGAAATTACTAAAACATCTTCAACTAACAGGTGCTAACGGGTTGAGCCAAAGTGACCCGTTATTTAACGGATTGTTCACTGGTTAGCGACCCAACCCGTTAAGCATCCACTCAAATACTAATATTAACGAGTCGGGTCCGCCAGGTCTAATTTAAGCATCATATCAGATCAGATATAGAGCCCAACAGATTCTGCACTCCAAAACAGATACAATGAATGACAACATCAAGCTCATCTTCAAGAAAAAAGGGCAGTTCACTAAAATATCCACCATTAACAAGGTTCTACTTAGAAGGACAGTATTACAAGTCACACCAGTCTAAGAAAAATCTTCGGAATTCATAAATTTACAGCCACAGGGAAAAATGGTAATCCCATAAAACTACAAATTATCAGATCTGCAAATTTTACTGAAACAAAACCCAAAACACTTGAATTTAACTTGTCAAATCACAAAACACAAGGGGAAAATGCTAATGAAAAATAATTCTTTTAGCCAGATCTTTCATTCTTTCCAAAGCAAAACTTATAAAGTACCCCTAAAAATCCCACAAACCACCAGCCCGCTCACATTATAACCAAACCACAAACAGCAAGGACAAGGAAAACGAAAACCCAACAGAGAAAAGCGCTAAAATGGTACCTCTGAAGCGCGGATCTGGAAGTGGAGGAAGTTGGAGGGAAGAAGAAGGAGGCTGTGCTTTTCGAACCACCCCTTAGGCAGAGAAAGCGGAAGAAGATCAAACGACTGCAAATGTCCGAAATGCCTCTTATTCCTATTTATACTATTTAATTAACCTCACCGGTTTACCGGACGCCTCCGTTTCAATTTGTTTAATCTTCGTCGGTCATTAACCATCGAATGGTTGCGAAATGATCAGCCGTTGGATGTGAGCGAATCCAGGGACAAGATTAATCCAGGGTTTGGTGAGAATATCTAGTACTTGGGCCTTAGGTATTACCGGCTGTTGCTTGTCTTTCACCAACCCTAACCGGTGGTCGGCTCACAGGCTTGCCTTCTTTGGTTTCACTGGCTTGGCTTCGATGTATTTGCATGCAAATCACATCCAAATACCAGCCTTTTTCTTTTCCTTTTTATTTTTCAATTTTTTATGTGATAACTACAAACAAATAAAAATAATGAGAAAAAAGAAGAAGAAAATCTTGGTTTATTTCTGGGATAAAGAGATTTTCTTGAGGTTTACATCGTTATGATTTGATCCTCTTCTAAGTAAATGATGGGGATCCTCATGACCCACTAACAGGAGTCGTTGGATTTCGATCCAACGGCTACAAACAGGGGGGTCCCTCTAAAAGTTATAATAATTGTAGTCATTGGATCGAAATCCAACGGCCCCTGTTAGTGGGTCATGAGGATTCCCACTATTTGCTTATGAGGGAATTCAAATCCCAAATCAAAATCAGAATTTACCTTTTCTAAATTTTTTTTTTTTTTTTTTTTTTGTCAAACCAATAAAAATACAATATTGATTGAAGTAGCAAAAGCGTTCAAGAGTTTAAATGTGGTCTGATTATTTAACAATTAAAAATACAAAATCTAGTGGCGCATCGACGGCCAAATTCCGTTGCTGATTTGCAGAGTTAAAAATTAGACGGGCGGGTCATAGCCCGAAACTCAATAAAATGATTTAAAACCGACCCAACCCAATTTACCGTGAGTGGATTCTTGGGCAGTTTGTTCAGAAAATTGTCCACTCACAATTGAGGAGTGAGTGAAGAGCCACCTGCTTCTTCAATCGTTTTCTCCATTATTTTCCTAACCCCATTAACATATAAATGAAAGTGGGACAATTACTAGTGAAGTTACTAAAAAGACCTTTTGGAATTAGACCGTGAATTTTAGTAGCAATGGCATTTTAGTCTTCGCGAAGCCACCGACAACACAGTGAAAACATATGAGCTGGAAACTGAAAGCACCAGGCGTCCTCCTCCTCCATAACATCATTTCTTTTCCTCAATGATATGTGGCAATAGGGATATAACAGATGCCCCTTTGTTCACAATGGTCAATTGATTTTTTATTTTTTTTATACATCGATATCTTTATACTAAGAAAATAAAGAGTTCAGCTAAGTCACACAGTAGACAATCTAATTTGAAATCGAATTCGCTATCCACGAAATTCTAATGCATTTCTCTTTTTATTAATACACATACAATGAAGTCACAACTAAATAATGAGTAATAAGTTTATTTTATTTATTTTTAAATAGTTTTCGCATCTATAACTTGTGTGCTTTTATAGCATCATAAATATTTTAAGATGTCAATATGAGAACAGAAGATTTTTTTTATTATGGATTTTTCTTGTGCTCTTGCAATTGTGTAGAAGAGTCTTTAAACATGAACTTTCTCACTCCTTCGCTAAAACTCAACATTTTTTACCGACACATTCACAATTACGGCCATCACAATCCTTAGGTTGTTTGCCGACACCAGGAAGCATAAAATCATGTGCTTCGGCTCCAAGATTCACACCTGCCACGAATATAATTTTTATTATTGAATCGGAAATATACATGCTATTATGCTATGTATGTGGAAAAGTTGCAAGGATGAAAGAGAAAATATACAAAAAAACATGAGAGAAAAATGGGTGAAAACAAAAAAAGTAGTCAAGAAATATGGTACCAAGATATGCAACAACCAGCACAGTAATAAGGAAAGCTAACTTGGGGAACCTTTCTCCATGGTAATTCAATCTGTTAATTACTAGAGGAAGATATTACGATTTTTAGACTTGTATTGTGCTATAAAACTTCTGAAAGTTCTTTCTCAATCCACGATTAAATATAGCTGAAGTTGAGAATTGTTTCAGTACTTGCGTATCTCGATAGCTAGATTGTATTTTTTTCATGTATGAGATTTGAGAGCAATAAAATTTAACGACCTTAATGGTAAAAAATATGGCCGAATTAAATTGCAAACCATATTAATTCTGCTTCATATCTCAAATAATTTGATAAATATAAAAATTAATTGAACTGTAATGATATATAAGTCAATCGAAGCAGCCTTCAAACTATATTAGTTATATTCTTTACCTTAAATAACATGATGTCCAAAATTATCCAGATTCTCTTGTTGTTAACAAGAGTGCTAGTATACAATGACATATAGTTGAATTTGGCACTTATTTCAATAGTACCGTCAAGAAAAAATATCGTATCTTTTTTACTATAAATTGTTGGTATTTCAAAATTCTCATTTTACGCTTCAATTTTTTTATATTAAAAAAAATACATTTGTTTGAAATGCAGAATACAAATTTTGAACTGTCAATAACAATGCCTCTTTTATTTTCTTTTCGGTTGGTGAAGTTATCGGTATGCCAATCTCATATTTGGACTGGTAAGTGTAACTTGATCAACTAGTATCCCTTGTACAAATTACAAAAGCCCAAGACTAAAGAAGTTTATTTTAATTGAAATGTTGCATACGAGATATAAGACAACAAAGCAGAATTTGATCAGAAGGATGTGGTCATAACCAACAGGCGGACAGAGGGATAATCTGTGGTTCGGCTGAGTTTATGATTGTGTGAGAATTGGATTCAAACATACGTTAAAACATGTGATTTCGGATGAAATGTCAAAGTAGTATCATGTCTCTCTAATTTAAGACATACGTTAGAACTGCGCGGACTTCATTTTCTAATCCCATCCCACAAATGCAGCAAAAATCCAAAGAAGAGAGTTGGGGTTAGCCAGGGCATCTCCTAACTCCAATGCACTGGAAATCTAAAAATTATTGATTCACATCATGAAACAACAAAAAAGTACTGCATTGTATTAAACTTACTAAGATCTCACGGCTCGTGTAAGTTATCAGATTTGATTAATAATACGAATCTAGTTGTTTGGTGCCCTTCTATACTAAATAGGCATTAGATTATTTAACCGATTCCACTTATTTAATCCGATGTTCGCGAAACCATGGAGATTTGGTGGCAGTGATTGCAAGGAGTAATGGAATGTGAGCTTTTGATTTCAATGGTATGGTGGTGGTGGTGAGTGTTGGGCGGCTCCCTGGTTTTATTTCTTCCTCTCTTCTGGTTTTTGTGTCCGTGAAAATTGTTTTTTTAATTATTATTGTTTACTTATCTCTATTCTTCTTCATTTTATCTGTCATGATTTTCTGAATTTTGTTTTTTTTTTTTCATTTTTTTATTCAGTTCAGTACCAAATACAATATAAATAATATGATCCGATATTGCATAAAACGTCCAATTAATTACTATTCAATAACTATTTATTCTATTCAATCAATACAGGAACTACCAAACGAGGCCTAAATGATTTCAGGCTAAACAAATAGTGCACATAATATTAACTAACTAATTGGTTAATGTTTAAGCGACACTATCACTGCATATAGCTAACGTTGAGAATTGTTTTTTACATGGATCCTTGACCAATAACGATTGATATCATTTGATGACCCATAATCGAACTCAATGATATGTGCCAATAGGGATATAACACATGCCCCATTGTTTCTAAATTGAATGGTTAACTTTTAGCCATATCAATTTTGAAACAAGCAACATATGTTGTATTACTATTGTCCATCTAAATTGAGTATTGTATGTTACTCTAGCACATTTTTCATTTTATTGACATACATACAATGAAGTCACAACTAAATAATGAGTAATAAGTTTATTTTATTTATTTTTAAATGGTCTTCGCATCTACAACTTGTGTGCTTTTATTGCATCATAAATATTTTAAGATGTCAATGCGAGAATTGAAGATTTTTGATTACGGAATATGCTTCTGCTCTTGCGATTGTGTAGAAGAGTCTTTAAACATGAACTTTCTCACTCGTTCGCTAGAACAATAACATCTTTCACCGACGCATTCACAATTACGGCCATCACAATCCTTAGGTTGTTTGCAGACACCAGGTATATGAGTATCCTTTGCTTCGACTCCAAGATTCACACCTGCCACGAATATAATTTGTATTATTAAATAAAAAATATACATGCTATTATGCTATGTATGCGGAAAAGTTGCAAGGATGAAAGAGAAAAGATACAAAAAAACATATGAGAAAAAATGGGTGAAAAAAAAAATTAGTCAAGAGATATGATACCAAGAGATGCAACAACCAACACCGTTACGAGGAAAGCTAACTTGAGCGAACCTTTCTCCATGGCAATTCAAACTGTTTATTACTAGCAGAAGATATTATGATTTTTAGACTTGTATTGTGTTATAAAATTTATGAGAATTCTTTCTCAATTCATGATTATATATACTTGAAAGTACGAATTGTGTCAATAATTGCGTATCTCGACAGATTGTATTCTTTAATGTTAGAGATTTGCGAGCAATAAAATTTATGGAACCGTAATGGTACAAAATGTGGCCAAATTAATTTGCAAATCACATCCAAATACCAGGCTTTTTCTTTTCCTTTTTAATTTTTAATTTTTATTTGAAAACCACAAACAAATAAAAAAACTTGGTACATTTTTGGAATAAAGAGATTTTTTCTTGGTTTACATCCATATCGAATCAAACCAGATATTCTTAAATAATTTATCATTTTAAGTTAATTATTTGCCCTTTTTAAATGAAGATAGAATATTTTTATTGTCATATCAGTAAAAATAGGATATTGATTGATGTAGAATAATTTAACCCAGTAATGTTGTACTTTATAAAAAATTTAATACCAACATATATCCTTACTGATCCCTCCTAACAAATAGAAATTTAATCTACTAACGCAATTTTTTTATAAAAAAAAAAATTAATACCAATTCGTTTGTCATCATTCATTAATAAACCTACCCACATGTATATGGGGTCTCACATAAATATGATAAATAAATGCATGAAGAAAAGTAGAATCCCAGTATTTAGCAGCTCGAACAGTAGGTCTCTAGATGAGTTGCTCCCGCTCGGATATCTCCCATGTAACGCTACAGAAACATTTACCGGCAACGAGCCTGGAAAGAGAATTTGAAACGAAAAGTTTATGATCTTACAATCGTAGTCTGCCCATCCCAACCGCTGACGGCCTATATCATATACCACAATTTTGTCCTTTAGAACATGATCTGCAATTGAAGAAACACACATTTCAAAACAAGTATATCACAAGAGATTAACGGTAGCATTCATGCAGTAAACTGTAACACTGTCTTAACTTACGAACACTATCAACACATGGGACAACTATATTAAGCCAAAACAAAAAGAGGCAGCAAATCCTGACCCCTCTCTCTCCAACTCTAGCAGAAGAACACTACACAACACGCACCATTCTCTTCGTTATGAGTAAGAGTTCTATTTGTTTATATAGATTTTTCTTGTGCGGTGAACATTGGAGATAATTTTTGGGGTTTTTGTCTGTGATATGACACCGTTAGACAGTTCTATGTGTGCAAATTATGGGGTCGTAACACATCAATACACATTTTGAAGCTTATTGATTAACTTTGGTGGCTTTTGGTATGAATCTGTTCGACACTTTACTGTTTAGGCTGAAAAATATGAGGGAGAAGAGCATTAAAATAGGAGCAGAATCATCAAAACAAAAATGAATGAAAAGTGTTTTTATTGCCTTTTAGTATACATAATTTCACGTTTCATGTTCATTCTTTTTCTTTCTTTTATGGCAATAAAAGTAATTTAAAAGTACTTGTTAGAACTTGTATATAAAAATTTGTGTCGTAAATTTCTTGACTCAGCATAAGAAATAATGAAGAAGTAAAGAACAAGCAAGTCCAATACAACATAAGAATTCAGGTCTCTTTTTAATATATTCTTGTAAATTGGTGTTTGTACGTATCGAGAAATTGTCTCTTGGTATAATGTTATATAGTTTGAAGAAAACTACATGCTCCTTGAAAATTTGATTTCTGCTTAGAAATGATCTATCATTTATCTTGGCAGTTCAGACATTGGATTTTGGATGCTCGGTTCTAATAAGGACTAAATTAGTTCGTTTTGTTGGCATAAGTTCTATACTTCATTGTCATGTCATGTAACTTACATAAGCACAAATAGTATTGTAGTAGGGAACCTTATATTTGTTATACAATATCTATTTACTGAGATTTAGTGTTTTTACTCTAAAATGGTGTGGAGAGATGTATTAAATTGAAAATCCATACAGCAGCATTATAATAACATGTATAACATTGTTTCGAGAACTAACCTCCTAAAATTGTGAACCCACGGTTCACTCCCTCAGATTTAAGGAGACCAAAGCACCACATAATAGAACCATTCTGTGACAAAAGAATGCATTTATTAATTCTATACATTTTGATATTTTTACAAAATAAGCTGGAGCCTGGAGGAAAACTTACCTGATCAGGTCCCTTATACAAAAGGTAGTCTTCTGGTTTTAAAACCATAGATGCACCAGCGGCAAAATTAAGACTCACCATAGGAAATGCCTCGGCCACACTAAAATGTAGACAATGTCATTCATTTCAGAGTCCTTTGAGAGAGAGAGAGAGAGAGAGAGAGAGAGAGAGAGAGAGAGAGAACCTGGTGTAAACTAGATAGCATTGTTTTCCTGATGGTGAAAGGAAGGGACTCACATACTTTGAAGACAAAGTTATCTAGACAGACAAACCAAAATCAGTTTTTACTAAGGATATGAATTTAACTATACGTTCCTCCCACACTATATAAATTTAACTAGAAGGGAACTTGAACTGAAAAGTCAAATGGAATGCAAACTTACAGCATGAACAAGCGGATCATAGGCCTCTTCCGCAACATACCCAAGAGTGCTTCCCGAGTCCACCACTGTTGCTCGGTCACGTGATGGTGTGAACGCTGCTGGATCAATGGGCAAGATTTGACCATTGATAGAAATAGTTTCGAGATTAATTTGATAAAAGGGGTGCCTGAAAATAATAATTAGCGACTAGTTATTACATTAACTGGAAAGCTATATCTTTCTACTAGTCCTTATAAACTTAGGATATTTAGTTGGATTTGGAACTGTAGGAATTAGCATCTAGCAAGTCTGTTAGCCTCTATCAACCATTCAAGTCAGTTTCTCTTGAATTCTAAACTCTATTTAAGAAAAAATCTTTGTAAATCTCGTTGTTAGTTGCTAGTGTTACTATTGATAGTTCAGTGTTCTGTTAGAATACATAGAAATTGATAGTTCAGTGCTCTGTTAGAATACATAGAAATCTGACTGTTCTCCAACATTCATTTCACAGACTCCTGGGCTATCAAGGAAGTCAGTATATACACTACTGCAAGCTAAGGCTCAACCAAACCACTCAGCTTCTTAATGGACTAACAAACCCAACTAATTGACATGTAGTGACAAGAAGACAAGTGGACTAATCAAGAAGATGATTCACAAATCAAACATCCTATCCCAAAATTTTCAATTAAATAAAATAAATTTTAAGAGGAGAGACATACACTGTCGGGACAAGAGGGGTATAAACGATATTTGGCTCTAAAATTTCACCAAGAACGAGTATACCACCTCCATTGTCATCTCCCTTCAAACAATGGGAGAACACATTAGCAGTTGCCCCTCGAGAGGACAACTGTGATATAACTGACATTAGCCCTTTGCCAAATCCAAATACTCCGTTGACTGAAGCTATAGTTCCCTCCAAAAGCCCAGCCACAGAGGTACTACACCTGTTTCCAATCCATTTGATCACCAAACCAATAATAGTTTAGCTTAAATGCAACAATAAACAACATGAAACAAATTTCTCGATCTGTTTTTTCCTCTTAATGTTGATTGATTGTTAGAAAAGAAAGGTTAAGATAGCTCACCCGAAAACAACGGTCGCTGAAGACTCAATTTTAACATGAGGCTGAACCGGTATCATGTCAAAATGTAATTCATCTGACATGTAATACCCGGCTATCTCATCTTCGTCTGCATATCTCAGATGATATCTGCACTGTTTTGTCGGATGTGAGCATTCGGTCTCTAAAGAAGCTTTGCACAACTTGTCGGAACAAGGAACTGGCCGAGCGGTGGATGAGTTGGCAGGGTCGTAGAAATTGAACGAAAGCTGTTACATGCATAGATTATTTAGGATAATTATCATACAATTTTGAGTAGATCAACATGGCATACAACGTTTAGTATGCCTGATGTTTGAATAAAAGTATGATATGAGTGTTCTGTTTCTACTACCTATTATTCAAAAGACCTAGACTGACTAGATTGGAGTTAGAGGGGGCCAAGACTGAGGACTTTGGCCCAATGAACTGTGGATCTTAAGTTCTTAACACAGCACTTCTGTC
Source organism: Cotoneaster glaucophyllus (assembly GCA_036320875.1). NCBI lineage: Eukaryota > Viridiplantae > Streptophyta > Magnoliopsida > Rosales > Rosaceae > Cotoneaster > Cotoneaster glaucophyllus. Next base: position 26,282,019 of record CM070068.1, on the reverse strand, counting down.
AAGGGAATTGGAAACCATTTTCTTCACCAAATATGACATCACTTCGGTTCGGGCCATCTCAGTCAGTATTGTCACTTGGGTTGGGGGGACACGGTTGCGTAACCTAATGTTTACTGTTATACACAAGGAAAAAATTGAAAGATGAAATTTATAGAGTGGTGTACCACCTACCAACACAAACACAGATGAACGCTGGTTTAAAAATTTAAATAGAACCACTCTAACTAGGGACACTCAAAGGTATAAGAACTAAAAGTCACATCAAAATTCTGTTAGGGGTATTTTATCTTCCGCTAGTATAAAAATGTGTTTAGTTGAATTATTGTCACCGAAATTTAACCAAAGAGCAGTCAAATCTGCTAAGAAATGAGCAAAAACTTACTCCGCCGAGCTCTGTATGCCGGGGACAAACTTTGCATGATGAGCATGAAACCCACAGCACGTCGCTCCCTGTGTCGATCAACACATAGAATTCTCTTGGTGGAGAGCCGAGTTTCACTTTTGTCAAGTACACCCTAGTGATTTCATGCAAGAACAGAAAATGAACAAAAGTTATTCAAGTTTTTATAGCATTAACTATTCAAATCTTACCAAAAGACTAAAATAGAGGAGTGATTGAAAGAAGAAATGAATACAAAGAAACCTCAGAATCATTAACCAAATATAGTGAACTTTGTAACAAAAGATTATATCGGCAGCATTATATAGGAGATTGTGCAAGCTTTCAATTAAGTAAATGACAAACACCCATCGTTTAAGAAATTAAATCAAAATAAGAACCTTCCCAATCAATGTCGGCTAAAGCAAAAAATTTGCAAATTCAACGGAAATTAAAACACTTATAACAAACAAAAATTTACTTGGAAAAAAAAAATCAGTATCAAAACTTGGGGTCAAGAAAAGAGTTCTTGCTGCTTTATTTTTTCAAGTGAGAAAGATTCAATTTATTTAATTTAAAAGCCCAAAGTCATCCGAGATTAAACAATTACCCGACATGTTCAGGACTGTAGAAATCTTCATATACCACTGACACGTTGGCTATACCACCCACAACTCTTTTAAAGAGGTGGGCTTGCCTGATTCGGTCACGAGTTTGGAGCTCGTCAAGTCCGATATGGTGACTCCTAGGAAACGCTCTCTCTAGTGAGAAAACGTTACCATGGGCACCGAAGGACGAAATAAGGACGGCGAGACAGGCCACAAGTATTTGAGCAGCTCCCATCGTAGTATGAAATATCCTGCCATGCAAAGAAAGAATCAGTGAATATCACAAAATCATCATCACAAGCAACACTAGTTCCCCAGTTGGGTGCACGCTCATGTATATCATCTTAATACATGATACATGGAAATAATTTAATATGAGCACTTTTCTGCTTTCCTTACTTCCCACATGCAAATAATTTCATCTACCTATACAAGAACATAATTAACTGGTGCCACAGAGCAAGAACTGAAGTAAGATCTTCTTGTTCGACACTCAGCTGTTGAATATAATTATACCCAACAAAATAATATAGCATCAGCAAGACTTAAATCTATGAGAAAGGTGCCTAATTTCCAAAACCAGGGCCGCGAGCTATCAAGATTAATTTTTAAGAAAGGCACCTCTCTCAAATGTTTGGAAGGCTTCAACAGCCGGACAAGGTACGTGCCAGTAAAATGAAAAAATTCACCTGCTTTGAGCCTTTACCTAAAACAAATTTGTAAAAATACTACAATTCAATTTCTCTGAAACAAAATTAAAGTGAAAAAACAAGAAAATTGAAATAAAAAAGTCTATAGGGGGCGGCGTTTAGACCTGACAGGCTGAGGGAGAGAGTATCGAATCGAACGGGGACAACAATGGTCTGGGCCTGGGTATGCACTCTACAGGGTCTGAAGGTCTGGTTGGTCCAACTGGTATGGGTCTGGGAGTCTGGGACTCTGGTGGTGAACGCAGGACGCCGGACGGTGCAGTGCCGGGGATGCAGAAGTGCAGCCTGCAGCGAGTAGGTCAGAACCTCAGAGGTCTGTCTGTGAGTCTGTGACTGAAATTGCTTCGAAATCAGTCGTTCACTCTTTCTGGGGGTGAGAAGTTGCTTCGAAATTCTGGGAAATTGCTTCGAAATCAGTTCTTCACTCGTCCTTAAAGAACTGATATATGATCACTTAATTAATTGAAAGCTTCATGCTTGGAACTCGGTCCTTGAAATCTGGAAATATGGAATAGGTATTAAAGATGGAAGAAAATCGAAGCGTTTAAGACGAAATAATGCATCTAATATGTGGACAATGATAGAATATCTTTGAGGAAATGGCTGTCAGAGAGAGAGCATGAGAAAAGAAAAGCCCGGGAAAGTTTCTTATTTTAACTTGTGCTGTACATTGTAGCTTTATGTTTATGGTTGCATAAAGTGGAAATTTCTCTCCTGCAGCAAGTGCAAGTCCTCAGCCTTGAAGAGCTTAATATATGGACTGTATTGGAGCCACCCTTTTAAGCCCAAACTTGAGAAGGGTCACTACTTTTGGGTTCCATTAATTGTTTTCCAGAAATGTCAATTGAAGCTTTTAAGCTTCTTTCGTTAACCCTGAACAGAAATAGGCCTCCTCCTCTCTACAAGCCTTGTGGGCTGGTGTTGTGGTCCTCTACCCACTTTTACCACTTGTTACGTATTTTCCAAGTGTACTCACCACCATGGATTTCCCATTTCTCTACGATTGATTTGCATGACAATTTAGAAGCAACTCAATTCTTGATAACATGAGACAAGAAAAGCCCTGGAAAAGAAGTAACTTTGTGTTTGTGTTTAATTCCCCAACTGCTTCTTTGAGCTTTTGAGCTTCTTTAACTTCTTTCATCCTAATTCAACAGAAACAAAAATAGAAAGATGCATCTTAAAACTCTCTCATCTCTTTGATTTTTGCTTTTGTCTTTTAAGGAGCCGATTAAGATGTTGGGCTAAACTAATTTGTGGTCATTTCTTTTCGTTTCAACTTTGGCGCATGCTTTAGCATTCTTTGTCAGACGAGGATAAACTTAAATCCTAATTTGTGAATTGTTGAGAATATAAATCTTACAATAGAGAACGAATTGAGTTTGCAATTGCTTGTAATTAGTTGGGTTACTTACCATGTTAAAACATCATTAAAACTACATTTGCTTTTTAAATATAACAAAAGTTTTGCCGACAAAGTACTTCCATAAAATTGGGGACTCGGGTATTCCGGGGTTAGAGGACAAGTCCTCGATAGAAGCCTGCTCCATTAGTCTGCCTGGCATGGTGCATCAGTATAAAGCTAATGCCAACTTCTCTTGTATATAATAAAGAATTAAAATGTCTCAAATTTCCAATTTAACTTTGATTTTGAAACATAAAATTATAATATACTTTGTTTTTAAGAGTATTTTTGTTGATACGCATGCACACAAAACGTAAAACTTTTATTATTTATTCAAATAGTCCTCACCCTCACATGTGTACCTTGTGTGCTTTAATAGGCCAGCACAAATAGTTCAAGAATCTAATGAGAGAATTAAAGATTTGTGATTACAGGGTTTCCTCATTAGGGTCCGAACGAAACTATTTCGAGTATGCAGATGAGGGTTCAGACATTAGTATCTCCATTTCTTTGGGACGAACACACAGACCAGCCGCGTTGCATTTATCACAATCCTTAGGTGTTGTGCAGATACCAGGTTGCCAAAGGTTCACTGCTTAGACTTCACATTGTACACCTACCACAATATTTCCTTGATTATTAATTAGAAATAGAAAAGGCGATCAGGGAAATATGATATAAATATAATAATATATTCAAGCAAATATTTTATCTGTAAAGACCAATAAAATAACAAGCAAATTCAGGTTGAGTGAAACTTTTTCCATATGTATATGCATATTACATACATATATATATGCATATTACTTATATATATATATATATATATATATGCATATTACGTACCTATGTATGTACCAAAACTTATGTACCGAAATTTATGTACCGATACATTCGTACCAAAACTTATGTACCGATGCATTCGTACCGAAACTTATGTACCTATACATTTGTACCGAAACTTATGTACCGACACATTCGTACCGATACATTCGTACCAAAACTTATGTACCGATGCATTCATACCGAAACTTATGTACCGATACATTCGTATTGAAACCTATATTCTGCATTCGTACCGAAACTTATGTACCGATGCATTCGTAGCGAAACTTAGATTCCGAAGCAATCGTACAAAAACTTAGGTACCAATTTTTGTACTGAAACTTATGTACCGATACATTCGTACCGAAACTTATGTACTGATTCAATCGTACCGCTTCATTCGTACCGAATTGTAATGGTTTCTCTTGTTCATCTAGGTCATTGTTGATCAAGAAAGTTAGAATGTATTTGACGATATGCATGCAGGAGATAAAAAAGAGATGGGGAGTTTTCTTAAGAATTGGAGTGGTTAGTTATAAATTATAGATAATCCTTGTGTTCATATGGAGGTACCTAATTATTTTTTCATCTATGATTAATGTATCTCAACCGTACAAACCATTTATCTTTTTTATCATCATGTAACTAAAGATTATATTTGTAAAAGATTATTCAACTTGTTTATCTTCTTTATCATCATAACTTAAAATCGTTTAGACATCCAAGATAAGTTATTTGTACCAATTTTTCAATGCGTGCTTTTGAGATATGACTAAGCAAATCCTGTTTTTTATCAATCTAAAATCTTTCTTTAATTCATTATTCTCTCTTTGAATAACAATGTTTGATACTCAAAAAAGAACAAACAATAAAAGCAAAGCTCAATCTTAAATACATTGTAAAATCTCTCAATTTTTCTTGAAATCTTTCACTTTAAAAATCATTTAAAATTGCCACTTAGTACTACGGTTCTAAACACCTTTAAAATCCTAATTAAATACATCTTTTAATTTAAAAATCATTTACTTTTTTCTATGCGATTGCAGCGGACTACCACCTCCCGGCTTCCATCTGGACTGGAGACTCTAGATTTGCATTATAATTCCTTTCGGTAGTTGGCATTAGTAACTTTTTTAAAGCATAGAGGGGCTAGCAAGCAAGAAACAGAAATTAAGGTACTTATGTTTAAAATTGGTTTTCTCGATCCATCTTCGAATGTTTTTTACCAGAAATGTGGTTTATGGTTTCTAGTCTGGTCTGTTGAGCTAGCTAGCTTTTTATTAAAGACCCTTCCAAAAATAAACCTCACAAAGCAATGTTGAAAGGTATAAACACCGCTCGATCATGAAATTGAGAACGCAATTAAGTTTTGAATTGAAAATAATGAAATTAATATCGGGACAAAAATAGATTATGGTAGTTGTGTGCTTGTTGCTTTTTGTATATATGGGAAGATTCTTATTTCTTCTTTGTGGGTGCACAAAGTGGAAATTTCCCTCCTGCAGCAAGTGCAAGTCCTCAGCCTTGAAGAGCTTAGTAAATGGATTGGACAGGAGGAGAGCTAGCTTTTAGCCCAAACAAGCAAAAGAGCCCGCGCGTTCCCACGGGTTTTAAAACTTTGTTAAATGTGTGGGACTTGTAAAAATTTATATACATCCATATCAAAATCTATTGACATCCTATGTTCTATAAAGAACAAATCATACGTAAAAATTGTCTTATTTACATCCATATAGTTATACTCAAGGTATTAAATATCGGTAATATCGGAAATATCGGTAGTCCGAAAACACGGAAATATCGATGGAAATATCGATAAAATATCGATATCGATAAAATTTCCATGGAAACCACGGAAATTGTAAGAAAAACTTGGAAATTTTTATTGAAACTTTGCAGGATGTTTATTTAGTCAATTATCTATTAGTTTATCACAAAAAATTGGAAGGAAATGCATTGCATGATGGATTTAACTGATTTAAGTTGATTATATAGCGAGCTGGCAAACATTGTGAGTGTAAAAAACATGTAGTAATTAATTAATGAATTAGGCCATTTTTATAACTTATTAAATCACAAAACTTATACTCTGCAAAGTCTGAATAATATTATGCAATTAAACTAAATGATCTCATTCTTCTACCAAGATAGTAATTAATATGAATTAGACTCGCTCCCTCAGAGTCTGTCTCCTTCTCTCTCCCTCACAAGAACAGACTCGCTCCCTTCTCTCTCCTTCTCTCCGTCTTCGTCCTCACGACGAGTCACTCACTCACAAACAAATCAGAGAGTCACAACAATCAGAGAGAACAGACTGTCTCCTTCTCTCTCCCTCGCAAGAAATCACAGAGAGAACAGACTCAGTGACTCGGTCTTCGTCTCCGTCCTCAAGAGTCGCAACAAATCAAAGAGAACAAATCAGATCTCCTCTGTATTGCACCATCAGTGACTCGGTCTTCGTTTCCGTTAATGGATTCTTCTCCGCCTCGGTCTCTCCGTCTCGGTCTCTCTCTCGGTCTCTCCGTCCGTCTCCTTCTCTCCCTCCGTCCGTCTCCTTCTCTCCCTCCGTTAATGAATCGCTGTAATCGTGCCAGCAGATGAGCATGGTGACGCAGCGCCTCACGATGTAGAACCGAGCTCTCTGCTCCTTCACCAACCTCGCACACTTTCTGGAAAACGAGCACCGTCGATTCGACCGCCGCCACCACCTCATCGTAGTCTCCGTCCGCGGCGATTTTGAAGTTTTCTGCGGAGAAAAGTCCGAGATCTACCTCATCCTTCAGCTTCGAGGCCCCGGGCGAGACCTTCCGGAAGACGATGGCGTCGGAGATCGCGAGATCGGCCGGAGCCGGCGTTCTTCTCCGATTCGCGATCCAAAATATCGATATTTCCAAAATATCTCGATAATTTCGTAAATATCGCGATATTATCGATATTATCGATAATATCGCGATATTTGGACGAAAACCATTTGGATACCTATTAAAATATCGGTTCCCTTAAAAACCGATAATATCGGCGATATATCGCCGATATTATCGGCATTTCGGACCATGGTTATACTTCACAAAAAAAATATCTAGTTTTCTATGTCCCAACTTTTCACATTGTTGTTCAGTACGTCACTCTTCTTTCTTCTTTGCTGCTAAAGAGATGTTTTTCTTGTACCACGCATAGGATTTTTAGAAATGGATCAAAACTAATAGCTAGAAGATCACTATGGAGCTTTTTGATAGCATGAATAATGCCGACCTACAGAAGATTAGATGCACAATTGACAGAGTAGTAAGCCAAATGTTTTTAGCAATTGCGAACTACATCATTACTTATGCAACTATAAATCACCCACATTCAATGAAAGAAGCAAAAGAGTACTTCGTACCCCCTAATTTACTAAGATCCACAAAATCTAAAAACCACAAAATTTTGATTATAGAATCAAAATATACAGCTTATTAGCATTTCCTTGATTGTATACTCTTTGACTGTCAAGGATTTCCGTGGCATTGATATAATAGCTCGACTACCACATTGAGATACCGTAGGTGGTTGGAACATAGTTATGTACCTATAATTTGACAGAACAGTTATTATAAGAAATGGCAGTTTACGTAGAGGTGAAATAGTGATCCAGTCATAACATGAATTGCTTCAACCAAGGAACCGTACTTAATCAAAGGTTCTCCCATTCCTTGAAGAAACACACAAAATCAAATACTGAAGATTTCAATGGTTCCCATATTTCTTCCATATGCATACCACTCAATAATAACCACAAATGTGAGAATTTGGAAAAGGATCAAAGGATCAGGGTCACCTTGGGCACAGCTCCAGTTTGAACTTTATTGATAGCATTGCAGAGGATTTTCCCAAAAAATCTGTATATTAGCACTCCCTGCAATACCCCAAAAATCAGAAAATTAGAAAAATTGAGTTTAATAACAGTGTACCTTAAGAAACCTCTAAATTTCTAATCAAAGAAAAATTTATACCACCTCTGCAAAAAAATAATCAAAAGATAAAAACTCAAATTCATGAAGCATTTGTCCAAAGCATTTATTAGAGAAAGTTACATATGGATGAAGGTGTTGATCTCTTGTATCATGTAGAGCTGCATTGCTTGGACTTCGCGAATATAATAGGTTCTCAGCATTCAAATGATTTTACACGCTTTGCACAAAACCAGACCATACAACTGCACAGAAAATTGAAAAAAAAAATTATATAATAATAAATTCGAATCTATAGTACAATAAAGAACAAAGAAAAAGTCACTTGTTATAAACCACCTACTTTGCTTCATCATCGTCTGCATAGTCTTCTGCCAATTCATACCTAAATATCCATAAGATCAAACAAATAAACCGCCTGAAAAAACATATGCAAATCCAAACTCCAGCAGTTATGAAGAAACCTAAAATAAAATTATTCTTAGGGTAAATTACACAAAACTACCTTAACTATTGGTCTCACGACACTTTCATACCTCATCTTTTAAAATTGACAATGTCATACCTCATCTTTAGAATTTGGTCAATTTTTTACATTCCGTTAACCTGACCGTTAATTTGACAGTTAAATGCTGACGTGGTTTAATCCAGACCCCAATTTCTATTAAAAAATTAATAAAATATAATAAAAAAATAAAAAAGATCATTTAATATTTTTTAAATATTAAAATAATAAAAAAAAAGTAAATAATAATTTAAAAAAAAAAAAAAAAAAAAAAAAAAAAAACCCAAAAGCTCTTCGTCCCTTCCCCCCTCCCCTCCCTGTCTCCTTCCCTCCCCTCCCCTCCATCTTCTTCCCTACCTGAACCCAGAAACAGAAAAAAAAAAAAGAAAAAAAAAATTCTCAAAACCTCTTCGTCCCTTCCCCTCCCTGTCTCTCTCTCTCTCTCTCTTCTCCTTCTTCTTCTTCCCCTACTTGCAACCCAGAAACAGAAACAAAAAATAAAATAAAATAAAAATCCCTTCCCTCTTCGTCCCTTCCCCCCTTCCCTCCCCTCCCTGTCTCTCTCTCTTCTCCTCCATTTTCTTCCCCTACCTGCAACCCAGAAACAGAAAAAAAAATAAAAAAAATAAAAAAAATCCCGCACCCACTCTCTTCCCGGGATCTGGGTTATTTTTTTCTTCGGGTTGCAGGTGCCCACAGGTGGGGGAGAATAGGGGGTGGGGTGGGGTGGTGCGGGGGAAAGACAAACTGAAGGTGGGTGCGGGGGGGGATTGGTTTTTTTTCCATTTTTTTTTCTTTGTTTTTCTGGGTTGCAAGTTAGAAGAGGGAAGAAGAATAAGATGGGGAGGAGAGAGAGAGAGAGAGAGAGAGAGAGAGAGAGAGAGAGAGAGAGAGAGAGAGAGAGGTTTTGGTTTGTTTTTTTTTTTTTTTTTTTTTTTTAAATTTAAAATATATTAAATGATTTTTTTTTAATATTTTTTAAATTTTTTAATAGAAAGTGGGGTCTGAATTAAGCCACATCAGCATTTAACTGTCAAATTAACGGCCAGGCTAACGGAAGGTATAAAATTGACCAAATTCTAAAGATGAGGTATGACATTGTCAATTTTAAAAGATGAGGTATGAAAGTGTCGTGAGACCAATAGTTGAGGTAGTTTTGTGTAATTTACCCTTATTCTTATCTTCTATATTATTTAAGATTTCAGCGTAAAAAAAAAACAAAAAATTGACTTAATTCTAATTCGAAGCACATAAATATTTCCAAAATACCTAACCTTTCATTTGGTTACTAAGAAGATTGAAAAAAAAAAAGCACAAATTTAAATAATATGATTTTAGTTGCTCCTATTACCAAAGAACTATAGAATAACCCAAATTAGTCGATCAATTGAATTATGCTAAGCAAAATTACATGATAACTCTCTCCATTGTAGCCAATTAAAAACTAAGATTTAAGTCCTATTATTTCATTTTCTTTTCAAACCTTTTTATCAGCAACCAAAGAACAATTTGAGCTGTAAACCCAGATGAGTTCCATTAGTTGTTCACTATTGTTATTTTATGAGATTGTTTTGAGAACAAATCAGTTTGGGTAAGAGTTTTGATGGAGTAACCAAACACAACTGCAAGATTGAAAAAGCTAATTAGCAATTGTAATATGAAAGGAGTTGCACAAAAAAAGTTCACAAAGGCAATACAAAAATCCTTATAAAAACAGGGTGTGACAAACAATTTCATAATGCACAAATATTTGTCGCATTAGCCCACAATAGTTGATTGTCAAATACTTGAAAGATAGAAAGATGGAAGCCTCCTATGCACCTTATCAATCTCTTACTTTCATAATAAAAGCAAGAAGAAACCCGAAAAATTACTCTAAAAACAGAAGGGAAAAAAATCCAAACCTCAAGAGTTTGACTTTACCACTGCGCCTTGAGGATGTCCTTAAAGTCATGTGAAAAAAAAAATAGAAATGAAAGCCCAATATAAGCACCAAACTGATGATGACAGAGGAGATAAACACCAAAAGTGAAGAATAAGAAATTACACAACCCAGAAGCTAATTAGTATAGAAAATTATAATCAAATCCAAATAAAAGTCTAAACCCAAAATCTGATTTCAATATAATCAAACAACAAAAAAGCAAATTCAAGTCCAATATAATAAAAAACCAAACAAAACACTAAATCAAAACTTTGAAATTTTGAAATTGATCATAATATTATCTCAATCTGTTGGTTTGCATTAGAGAAGCTTGGTTGCATGCAAACCCAAAATGATTTTCCACCTGCATGTATTATACCATCTCTCGATGATAAGAACTACAAAATCAAATAAATGAGAATCAAATCGAAATTCAAAGATACAAAGAAACTAAACAAAATCTATACCGTTCTCTTTTCTCGGATATGAGATTTCGAGAGCCCCAATCTCCTTTCCTTCAGTCCAGACAACAGATTGAGAAGCCCCTCTACAAAATACACACATGCATGAGTCAGAGTCGCTTGATTTGACATTCGGCCATGAAAACGAAGAAAGAGAGAGGTGGCCGTGCTTTACCTTTATCGGTGATGGGATTTGCAGAGTACTCCGTGAAGGCAGAGTCGTCGATGATAAGTGCAGAGCCGATCCGAGCAAGGCATCGCGAGATGGTGATGGATCCTGATCCAGTTTGGGGGTTGAATTTTTGGAGATCGATTTAATTTCTTGTTTCAAAAGTGTTAATCGCAGAAGATGTAGCAGAAACGTTTGTGGGAGGTGTGTTTGGGAAGGAGAGGGCTACAGTTTTTTTAGAAAGAAGCAGACGTCGGAGAACTTAGCTTCGAAATGGAATGAAGAGTCCAGAATTTCTAGAACCACATCGACGCGTCGAGATCCCGTAAAAGCAGATTTCTTTTTCACGATGACCAACACGTGTATACAAAGAACCTTTATACCGACACACGTGTACCACAGGGATAAAACTGCCATTTTACTGTTAAGATTGAAAAAATGAAAGGGTAAACAAACAGAAAAGCAGGGGCAAAAATGTTAATGAACAGTGATTTCAAACCCAGTTTTAGTATATATAATTTGAGAAGGGTCTCTAATTTTGGGGTCCATTATAGCATTTAACATATATTTGAGTTTTAACATAGAAGGTGATAGTTTTTGGATCTTCCTCAATGCAAAATAGGGTCTAGAGATAGGTGATTATTAGATGATTTATCCTGGAGACGGTGTAGTAATTTGAGACTGCTTGCATATCTTGAGCAGAGTCACAAAACGTCTTAGTGACATTGTCCGTGACTCAACCTAAAAAGTTGTTTCGATTGTTTTCAACTCACTGGTAACTTCGATAATTGTTATTATTGCCTCAAAAGTCATTGTCCACAAGGCACATAAAAGAGCCTTTTATGGATTTAACCCATCTGTAAACAATTCATTTGAACTCAGAAGCCCAAATAACTTGTAGCGTAAGTAATCAATCCACTTGACAGTTAAAATTCATTATGTTAGACTAAACTAATAGTAGCACGCTCAGTATTGCTTTAGTTTTGATTGAAAGCCTGATGGCCTGTCCAAGACCCTGCAAAGGCACCTTTCAAACTAATACTAACATATAATGCAGAGAAACAAGGGAGTTTATATGAAGGACATTCTAGTCCTGTTTACAGTGTTTTTCATGTGCACTCACCACCATGCGATTTTCCATCTCTTTGAATAATTTACATGACAAGATGAAGCAGCTCAGCTCTTGATAAGATGAGAAAACAAAAGCCCTGGAAAAGAAGTAACTTTGTGTTTGTCCTTAATTCGGTCCTAATTTCCACAATTGCTTCTTTAGCTTTTGTGACAAACCCCAATCTTGATGTCTGAGGGACAGCGAGATGGCCACGTGCTGGCCGACACCCGAGGGTGATGCAAGCCATTTCATGATTGCATATGCCGAGAACATGTGAAATATGCATATAAATTTTGCGGATAACTACGCAATGTAATATTCAAATATAACCTTAACAAAATAATATAATAATATTCAGCCGTCAATAAAATGATTTTGATAATGCATGATATGTTCAGAGCATACATCTAATTCAGAATACAAGCGGAAGGTGTACAGAAAGTGCTATTAAAAGTGATGTCAAAAGCAGAGAGGATGACACGATATCACTAGTAGGGAAATGCCTCGTAGCTCGAATCGTATGCCTCGTTCTTATGTCTTGAGGGGGCGCAAAACAAACATGAGTGGACCAAGTTGATATATAAGTAATATTGAAACAGTTATTCATCAACGTACTACCCCCAAAGTTATATGAAAACTCAACAGTATAATATGTAATAGGTTTTCCGAAAACCCTAGCATGCCATAAAACCTTCATAAAACATATATCATATAGTGTGCTTAATAGTGGTATCATATCTAAATGTCTTCCGGCCGAAGCCATCTACCAACGTCTAGCCGAAGCCATAAATAAATATCTCCCCGCCGAAACCATCTACAAACGCTCGGCCAAAGCCAATATAAGTATCTCTCGGCTGGAGCCATCTACAAATGCCTGGCCGAATCCAATATAAGTATCATAACCCGTAGGCAGAACATTGAACACTAGATAAGCACAAAAATCATTGAACATAATATTTCCAACATAAGTACATATATCTCAACGGAGCTCAGTAGCTCAAACATCATATCTTAAAACATCGTTATAGTATATAGTCATCCATCATATATACTATGGAGAAAATGAAAATCGATAAAGCATGGTATTCCAAAATATTCTCAGTAAAGCATGATATCTCATAAAGTGTAAATCCAATTTACTTATAAACGTTTCATAAAACGTAACCATTAAATCATGTTTTTCATGTATGCATTTCTAATAGCAAAATTATGCATTTTAGAAAGGATCCGCTCACAGGTACTCTGTCGTCAAAGAGCCATGTGAAAAAGGAGGGACGGAAATGCCGCTAATAATCGTACCTAAGCACATAGAGGATCCAATTAATAAAAGGCTTTTTTTATTAGCACCCCACAAAATGTTGAATGCACCCCACATTAAAATTTAATATTAAATAACTTATGTACCCTATTATGTAATAACAATTTTGACCTTATTAGGCTAAAAAAAATTATAAAACACCCTAAATCACTTTTAACGTATTATTTACCTTCTTCAACTATCAAAAACCCTCTCCATTATTGTACAAAACCCTAACCAAGCTATGAACATTGTTTAAGCTATCAGCATTATTTTATTCCCTAATTTTGATTTCAAAGGATATTAGTCCCAAATATCTGCTTGTGATTTCCCATAAACTATACTACCCAAGCCCTATTATTGATTGATTTATGCCTAATATTTATTTACAATTCCCAGAAAATGATATTACCTAAATGCTTCTCTCTTAGGAACTTCTCTAATAATATGCATTTTTTTTTTCATTGTGCTATCAAGTTTAACCTCTAACCATATAACAATTCTTTGGTCCTTTTAGTAATTGGTGCCTCACTGTTTTCAGTGGTGAATTACTGCAATTCAATTTCACGATGAATTATTGCAATTACCCATTCCATTTAATTGGCGCTTCTCAAGTGTCTGTTTTCTTTTCTCCATATCAAGCACGCAGGATGTTAGGGTTTTTTCCTTCAAAAAAAGATTTGAAGAATGTGGAGCGTATAGAAAATGTGTGGTGTATGTAGAAAATGTAAGGTGTACGTTGAGAATGTGGGGTGTGAGACTATTATGGGGAAGTAGGTGGGGTGTATTAAGATAATTTTTAATTAAAAAACAAATGTGGGGTGTTATATAATAAGCCTTAATAAAACTCTACCATAACGATTGAATTTCAAAAAACGGACATCATAAATGGATTCAGGACGTCGAAAAACATAAGGAGGGACCTCGAGTATCCCTACGCACCGCCGCAAGGTGGCGGCTCTGACGGCTACACGCCGAGATGGGTAGCCGGAAAGTTCGCCGAAAAAGTCGCCAATGTAGGAACATAGTACCTCCGGTGGAGGTGCATGTGCTCCAAGCGCTGGCACAGGCGGCCTCTCACCCGTTCCCACGCGAAAGCCCACGCGCCGCTCATGCGGCCTGGGTTATGGGGTCTGATTGGGCCTAGGCCGGATCTGGGTCGAGTTAGGGCTTGAGTTTATTGGGCCGAAGGCCCGAGTTGCACGGCCCAAGGGTCTGGGTTCAATGGGTCTGGGCTTGGCCAATTTGGCTGGGTTTTAGGTCGAGAGTATTGTGCTGGGCTCTAATGGGTTTGGGCTTGGTAGCCCAGCCTAAAGGTTTGGGTTTAGGGTCGTTTTAACCCGATTTTGATGAGGAAGAAGGTCAGAGCTTCTCGAGTTCTGATCGACTCCGATACTTTGCTAGATTCGACGATCTAACCCTAGAAATGAAGTTGCGAGGGAGAGGAAGAGGTTCGTACCTTCGTGGTTCTTCGCCGCTGCCGGAGCTGATCGGAGTTTGGCTTGAAAGCCACGAGGCTTGCTGAAGAGCTTCCTGGGTTCTATATGCTTCATAGAGAAAGATGGAGAAAGAGAGGAGGCCCATCACGGTGGTGGTGGTTTTGTCTTTCGTCGGAGGGAAATGTAAAGGATGGTGGTGTTGTCTTTGCTTGTCGAAAATGAGAGGGAGAGAGTTGAGAGTTGTGTGGAGGGAAAGAAAGAGTGAGTTGCCGGAGAGAGAGAGTGAAGTCAGGGGAGAGGAGAGAGGCCAGGGGACAAAATCAAGGGTAGGCCCTACGTGGCTCACCAACCAATCCCATAAAATATAAAATAAGAAAATATCTCCCCTGAGTGTGAAATTACCATTTTGACCCCTGACGTTCCAAAACATCCGGGACGGGTTGTTACATTTTGAGCTTCTTTACTTCTTTTACCGTTTATATGTAATTCAACAAAAACATAAACATAAATGGGCCTCTTAAAAGTCTCTCCTCTCTTTGTTTTTTGTTTTTGTCTTTTTAAGGAGCTTTGCTTAATTGACGAAACTAATTTGTGGTCATTTATCTTCGTTTCAACTTTGATGCATGCAGTAGCCTTCTCTACCAGACTTTACCAGACTAGGACAAACCTAATTTGTGAATTGTTGAGTGGTTAGTTATAAATTATAGATCATCCTTGTGTTCCTATGGAGGAACCTAATTGTTTTTTCATCTATGATTAATGTATCTCAACCATACAAATTGTTCATTTTCTTTATCATCATGTAAAATCATATTTGTAAAAAATTTTAATTTAAAAAGCATTTAGACATCCAAGAAAAGTTAATTGTACCAATTTTTCAAGGGGTGTGCATCTATGATTAATGTATCTCAACCATACAAATTGTTCATTTTCTTTATTATCATGTAAAATCATATTTGTAAAAAATTATTTAATTTAAAAAGCATTTAGATATCCAAGAAAAGTAAATTATACCAATTTTTCAAGGGATATGCTATCCACACACTCCATTTTACTTCTCACACACCCCTTGATAATTTCTGTCTGTTGATCTTCTTCAATTCATCTGATCCGACGACCAAAAATTAAAAAGATGTGTGAGAAGGAAAATGGGATGTGTGGATATCACACCCCATTTTTCAATGCATGCTTTTGAGATCTGACTAAGCAAAGAATGTTATTTCAATCTCTTTCTTTACTTCATCGTTCCCTCTTCGAATAACAATGTTTGATATGCAAAAAAGGACAAACAATAAAAGCAAAGCTCAATCTTCAAGATTCAAATTACGCCGAAATCTCTCCGCAATTATCACTGGGTATGGCACTGCTTGGAGCACCGGCTGCCACCGTGTCGTAGGTACAAGTGAATAAATAATATTTGTGTGAAATGTTTTATCAACAAATTCAATCAATAAAGCAACGAGGAAAGCAAGATTGAGCGAACCTTCTCTCTGTATTTTTTTTTTCTTCACTTTGTTGATATCTAGAGATATTCTTAAAATACACCACTTATACTACGATTCTAAACACCTTTAAAATCCTAATAAAATACATCCAAATTTATGTGGATTCTTATAAATTCTCTTAAAATCATTATTGAATACACTAGGATTTGGAGAGGATCATTTAAAATCACAATGGATACATGAATAAAGAATTAAAACGCCTCAATTTCCCAATTAAACATTTTCCCCTCTCTTCGAATAATTTATATGAAAAGTTGAAGCAGCTCAGCTCTTGATAACATGAGAAAAGAAAAGCCCTGGAAAAGAAGTAACTTTGTGTTTGACCTTAATTCGGTCTCAATTTCCACAACTGCTTCTTTAGGCCATCTCCAACTGAAGGGTCTATAGGGCCGAAAATGGCCCTAAAACCGTCTCCAACCGAGGGCTAGGCCAGAGGGCTCTGGAATCTGGGAGGGCCCCACGGAATTGGAGAGGGCTGGAGGGCTGGCTGCTTTCGGCCAGCCAGCCTCGGGGCTGGGTATCTAGTTGAGTTTTTTTTTTTTTTTTTCTGTAAATTGCAGGTAGCCGTTGTAAAGTTTGTTTTTTTTTTTTTTTTTTTTTTTTTTGAAACATTTCTTTTCTTCTATAAATATGGTGAAGTTCTTTCAATTCTTCACTTCATTTGCAATATTTCCTTCTCAATATTTCCTTCAATATATTTTCCAATATTTCCTTCATCTATAATATTTGTTTCAATTTTTCAATAATTTCCTTCAATATATTTTCAATATTTCCTTCATTTTTTTCCAAAAAAAAAGGCCTCATCTGCAATGAAAGGTAGGCCTTGGACCCGAAAAGAAGATGAAGCTCTTTGCAAGGCTTATAGATGGGTCTCAGAAGATAGTGTGAGGGGGATTTCTCAAACAAGTGAAGGTGTTTGGACTCGTGTGTCCAAAAAATACTTAGAGTTCTACGAAGGCACCATTTCACCGAATATCCGAAACCACAAAAGTTGTTCTTCAAGATGGAAGAAACATCTTCATCCAAGTTTGAATACATGGCATCAAGCACTATTAGCAGCCGCAAGTAGACATGAAAGCGGTGCCAATTACTATGACGAAGTTAGTGTTTTCACAGTTTATTTTAAATGTTTAATTATATTACATTTAATTTTTGTAATTATATGTCATTATATTACATTTAATTTCATGAATTAATTTCCTAAATTTTTTGTAATTATATTTTCTAGGTACGTCAAGCGGAGGAATTGTATATGGAAAGCAGCATAAAACCCTTTCAGTTTCACGGTTGTTGGGAAATTTGTAAAGGGTGGGTGTTATTTGAAGATCCACCTCAACGTAGAGTAGATCCTTTGGGAGCTGCATCCCCATCTGTAGATATGAATGAAGATGGATCTCCTACCATTCAAGAAAATCCGATTCCGTCCGAAGCTTCTTTACCTAGGGCTATGGGACGAAACAAGGCCCGAAGGTTGAGGGAAAAGGGCAAGGCAAATGATGATTACGCCGCTCAACATGAAGTGGTGGCCTCATTGCGATTAATGGCGGAGCAAAATGCCCTTGAGGCGGAAGAAAGGAAGCATAGGCATGAAGAACGGGCCAAACAAATACAAGAAGAGATGGATGATAAGAATATGGAAAGGAACACTACGAATTACACTCCAATGAGTAAGGCCTATTTTGATAGGAAAAAAAAGGAAATTATGGCTCGGCGGTAGTTGTTTACCTCTGACTATACTCCTACAATGGCGGATGATGAAGATGATGTTGATTATGGATATTAAATTTAAGTTGTTGTAGTTTTTAAATTTAAGTTAATGTTGTTTTTAAATTTAATTTGTAGTTTTTAAATTTAATTTGTCGTTTTTAAATTTAAGTTGTAGTTTTTAAAATTAAGTTGTTGTTTTTAAATTTAAGTTGTTGTAGTTTTTAAATTTAAATACTAAATTATGTTTGGCCCTATGGCCCTTTGGCCCTCGGTTGGAGACGGTTTTTGTGACAGGGCTAAAACGAGCCCTCTGGCCCTCTGGCCCTCGGTTGGAGACGGAGGCAAATATGGCCCTGTATTGTTCATTAAAATATTAGGCCATCTCCAACCGAAGGGGCCAAAGGGCCAGAGGGCCGAAAATGGCCCTAAAACCGTCTCCAACCGAGGGCTAGGCCAGAGGGCTCTGGAATCTGGGAGGGCCCCATGGAATCGGAGAGGGCTAGAGGGCTGGAGGGCTGGCTGTTTTTTTTTTCCAGCTTTTTCATTGCTGTCGGTTGTAACCGACAGCATTAGGCAATTTAAAATTTTGAATTCTAACGGCTAGTGGTTCACTAGCCGTTGCTTCAGGTTTTTTTTTTTTTTTTTTTTTTTTAATGAATTTAAACCTTTTTTTTTTCTATAACTTCAATTCAAACCTTTTCTTTTTCTTATTTTTTTCTATAACTTCAATTTAAACCTTATTTTTTTCTTATTTTTTTCTATAACTTCAATTTAAACCTTTTTTTTTTCTATAACTTCCTATAACTTCTATTTTACAAAATGTGTTTCAATTTTTTTTAATTCAATTTTTTTCTATAAACAATATGAAGTTAAATTAAGTGAATTATAGCCCAACATTAAACAATATGAAACAACATTAAATAACATTAACCAACATAAAAATTATACAACATAAAAAAAACATTTAACAACATAAAACTTAAACAATATTTTTAAAAATTGTAGCTATAAAATAATAAATTATGTTTGGCCCTATGGCCCTCTGGCCCTCGGTTGGAGACGGTTTTTTGTGACAGGGCTAAAACGAGCCCTCTGACCCTCTGGCCCTCGGTTGGAGACGGAAGCAAATATGGCCATGTACTGTTCATTAAAATATTAATATCTTAGAGAATCTTGGAGGGCCAGAGGGCTCAAACGAGCCCTCTGGCCAGCCCTCGACCGATCCGGCCAGAGGGCCAGAGGGCCGAAAATGACCCTAAAACCGTCTCCAACCGAGGGCTAGGCCAGAGGGCTCTGGAATCTGGGAGGGCCCCACGGAATCGGAGAGGGCTGGAGGGCTGGAGGGCTGGCTGTGTTCGGCCAGCCAGCCAGCCCGCTGGCTGGCTATTTTTTTTTTTATAGTTTTCCTGCTGCTGTCGGTTATAACCGACAGCATTAAAGAAGGTTTTCTTAATACTCTCGGTTATAACCGACAGTAATAGGTATCCATAAGCAAATATTTTTTTTTATTTACTATTAGTGTCTGTTATAACTGACACTAATAGTTTGAAATCTTTTGAATATAACGGCTAGTAGCCGTTGTATTAATTTTTTTTTTTTTTTTTATATGAATTTAAACTTTTTTTTTCCCTTTTTTTTTTCCTTTTCATATGAATCAAATTTTGTTTCATATTTTTTTCAATTCTATTTTACAAAATTTGTTTCAATTTGTTTTAAATTCTATTTTTTTTCCTATAACTTCTATTTTATAAAATTTGTTTCATATTTTTTTTAACTTCCATTTTTTTCCTATAACTTCTATTTCACAAAATTTGTTTCATATTTTTTTTCAATTCTATTTTTTTCATATAACTTCCTAGGCCATTATACAACATTAAATTAAATTAAGTAACATGAAACAACATTAAACAATATGAAACAACATTAAATAACATTAACCAACATAAAAATTATACAACATAAAATAATAAATTATGTTTGGCCCTATGGCCCTTTGGCCCTCGGTTGGAGACGGTTTTTTGTGACAGGGCTAAAACGAGCCCTCTGGCCCTCTGGCCCTCGGTTGGAGACGGAGGCAAATATGGCCCTGTACTGTTCATTAAAATATTAATATCTTGGAGAATCTTGGAGGGCTAGAGGGCTCAAACGAGCCCTCTGGCCAGCCCTCGGTTGGAGATGGCCTAATATATTGGAGAATCTCGGAGGGCCAGAGGGCTCAAACGAGCCCTCTGGCCAGCCATCGGTTGGAGATGGCCTTAGCTTCTTTTACCGTTGATATGTAATTCCACAAAAACAGAAACATAAATAGGCCTCTTAAAACTCTCTCCTCTCTTTGTTTTTTGTTTTTGTCTTTTTAAGGAGCCTTGCTTAACTAACGGAACTAATTTGTGGTCATTTCCCTCGGATTCAACTTTGATGCATGCAGTAGCCTTCTTTGTCAGACTAGGACAAACCTAATTTGTGAATTGTTGAGTGGTTAGTTATAAATTATAGATAATCCTTGTGTTCCTATGGAGGAACCTAAACTTGTTTTTTCATCTATGATTAATGTATCTCAACCATACAAATTGTTCATTTTCTTTATTATCATGTAAAATCATATTTGTAAAATGTTATTTAATTTAACCATTTAGACAACCAAGAAAAGTTATTTGTACCAATTTTTCAATGCGTGCTTTTGAGATCTGACTAAGCAAAGAATGGTATTTCAATATCTTTCTTTAATTCATTGTCACAATCACTTTACCATTAAAACAATTAAACTATGGAAAATAGAATAAAACGTCGAAAGGGGGTAATTGTGATCCAAGTGTCACACGTGCTGCACATTCTTTGAAAAGATGATTAAAAATAGGGTACAAAGCAAAGGCGGCCTGATGGGTTTCATCATCATATTCTGTACAATCACCTCACTCATTGCTCTCTAAATTGTAATGCTCCTACTCTCATACATACATTTTCCTACTTCAATTAGGTTGCCATGAAAAGTAAGAGAAAAAGGTGGAAGCACCAGCGGCTTAATAAACATAAGATGTTTGATATGCAAAAAACGACAAACAATAAAAGCGAAGCTCAATCTTCAAGATTCAAATTAAGCCGGAATCCCTCCGCAATTATCATTGGGTCTGGCACTGCTCGGAGCATCGGTGCCACAATGCCATAGGTACATAACAAGTGAATAAATAATATTTGTGTGAAGTGTTTATCAACAGATTCAACCAATAAAGTAACGAGGAAAGCAAGATTGAGCAAACCTTTTTTCTATATTTTTTTCAATTTGTTGATATTTAGAGGTACTCTTAAATTAAAATACACTATAAAATTTCTTCATTTTTTTTTTTCACAATCTTTAACTTTAAAAATCACCACTTATACTACGGTTCCAATCCCCTTTAAAATCCCAATAAAATACATCCAGATTTATGTGGATTCTTACAAATTCTCTTAAAATCGTTATTGAATACACTAGGATTTGGAGAGAATCATTTAAAATCACAATGGATACATGAATAAAGAATTAAAATGCCTCAAATTCCCAATTAAACTTTTATGTTGTATTTTGAAACATAAAATTGTGATAGATTGGCTTGTTAGCCTATTTTTGTTAATATGCATGCACACAATGAAATTGAACCAACTATAAATAAGTTGGTGTTATTTATTATTTATTCAAATAGTCCTCACATTTGTAACTTGTGTGGTTTAATAGGACCGCACAAACAGTTTAACAATCTAATGTGAGAATTAAGAGACTTTTGATTACAGGGTTTTCTTATGCTCTTGCGAGTATGCAGATGAGGCTTCAAATGTTAATTTCACCACTTCCTTAGGACAAACACATAGACCATCCGCGTTGCATTTACATTTGGCGGGGTTATCACAATCTTCAGGTGTTCTGCAGACACCAGGTTGCTATAGGTTCATTGCTTCGACTCCAACTTGTACACCTACCACAAATATTTTCTTAATTGTTAATTAGAAATATCACATGCTTATAATATATACTATGTATGTGGCAAGTTGCACAAGTTTAAAGAGAAAAGGTGATCAGGGAAATATGAGAAAAGTGAGTGAAATAAAAGTTATTCGAGCAAAGAATTTTACCAGCAGATGCGACCAATAAAGTAACAAGGAAAATCAGTTTAAGCGAACCTTTCTCCATAGATTTTCAAGTTTTTGATACCTAGAGAAAAATGATTATGATCGTTGTGCACTTGCAATGTGGTGCAAAACTTAATTTCTGAGTTGTTCTTCTTCTCCAAATCTACGAGTATACATAGTTGAAATTAAGAATTGTTTTCAATAATTTTAGGTCTTGATAAGGTTGGATGAAGTCTGAAAATATTTTTGTAATAATTGCATAGCTGTAAAGAGTTGGGTTCAACGAATCGTCTCATGCACGAGTTGCAAGTTTTACAATTTGTCCAACATTAATAGTAAATAAATTGCCCGAGTCAGATTCCATGCTATATCACTTCTATTTCATGCCTTAAATGATATTGTGTCTAAAATTAGTCAGATTGAACCAATGCATCAAGAGGAGCACAGTCACAGTTTTTAGCAACTTGATTAGTGTGTCTCCTGATGAGCCACTGCTTTCACTTCGGTGTGTCGGGTGAAAAGCCATAGAGAAATTCACCGGAGATGAGCCTGAAAAGAAATACAACATTAGTGAGTATTTACCATAAACTCAACATACAAAAAAGTGTGTATGGGAAGCAAATTAGAAACGAAAAGAGTAGTTTAATTAGACTTACAATTGTAATTAGCCCATCCGAGTTGTTGACGGGCTAAATCATATACCACAATCTTATCTCTCATAACAAGATCTGCAATCCAAGTTACAAAACAAGTATAATAATAGTAAAAGTAAAGACAATAGATACTGGAACATTTTGCTGAAATTTTTATTAGTGTTCAGGCCTAACCTCCTAACACTGTGAAGCCTCGGCTTGCTTCCCGAGTTTTCTTGAAACCTAGACACCACATAGCAGCACCAACCTGTAACCAATAGAATAGAACAAACCATTTAATTTACCACTACATACATCATTAGTACAATAATATTCATTTGCTCTGAACAAATAGCATTTTTCTTCTTCTTTTGGTTAGGAAACCTTACATGAGATCCTGAATATAGCAGGTAGTCTTGTGGTGTCAAAGTCATTGACGCAGCAGCTGCAAAGTTGAGTGTGACCGAAGGAAATGACTTCCCCAAACTGAAAGTTAATGGAAATACATTACGTCATTGCGTTTTCTTTAAGAGAGTGACTCTATGTGAGAAAAGGAGAGAACTAACCTGGTGTAGATCAGATAACATTGTGACTTTCCTGAAATGATGGGAGACACAAAGTTGGAAGCCGAAGTTATCTGCACAAACAAGAGGGGGAAATGGTATAACAGAAAAAAAAAGAATAGCAAGTGACAATGGCAATCAAACAAAGTAAACAAACATACCGCACGAACAAGAGGTTCATATGCCTCTTCTACAAAATATGCCAATGTGGTTCCAGTGTCAACAACGGTAACTCGGTCATCTGATGTTCTGAAAGCTGCTGGATCAATGGGCAAGATTTTCCCATTGACTGCAATGCTTTCAAGGTTGATTGCATAATAAGACTTTCTGAAATAGAAATGAAAACTAGTTATGTTAACTCAAAAAGATGAAATATTCATCAAGAGTTCCAACTAAACAAAAAAGTTCAAGGATAGAGTGCTTACTTGGGGACAAGGGGAGTATACACAATACTCGGCTCCAAAATCTCCCCCAGTACAAGTATACCTCCACCATCGCCATCTCCCTCTAAACAGTGGGAGAAGACATTCGGAGTTATCCCTCGAGAGGATAACTGTGATACGACAGACAATGGGCCTTGGCTTAATCCCAAGATCCCATTGAGTGAAAGCTCGGTCTTAGCCAAATTACTGGACACCGTGGTAGAACACCTGATTCAGAAAATATCAAGGAAATAATGTTCACAACATCATCGTCTTTTGCTATACTAGCTATGTGGCAACTGCTAGCTATGAGGCAACACTACAAGTATACCTCAATTTAGCATTAATTCTAACAATTAAGCTATAATAAAGAGATGCTGAGCATTTTCAATTTGATCCAATTAGTAATAAACAGATGCTATGAAATTTTATTATTTATTTTACTCACCCGAAAATAATGGGTGTTGAAGATCCATGTGCAACTTGGGAGTGCACCGGAATCATATCAAGAGAAAACTCATCTGATACGAAATAACCGGTGGCTTCTGCTCCGCCCATATATGGAATACTATACTCACACTGGTTGCTCTCGTCAGAGCAATGTTTGCACTTTCGGTCCGAACAAGGGAGCAGTCCCGCAGTAGAGGAATTGTCATAGTCATAGAGACTAATTGGAGTCTGTTAAGCATGTTAAAGTACACTTAGGAAAACGAAATAACAGAGAAGATTAGCATTGAAACAAAACTCTAGTAAACATATAAATAGTCAGTCATGACCTCAATCCAAACAATAAATTACACTTCAATACTATTAACTACATTGAAGGATTTGAGAAAACGAAGAAGAAAAGAGGAACATGAATCAAGAAAATGAAAGGCTTTGTATTCAGTAAAAAGAAATCAGGAACAAATCAAATGAGCTGCAGAGCTATTTATACAACTAGAATCTAAGCTTTACTTAGCTCGGAAGCCTTTAACTAATTATGTAACCTCTCCTAACTAACACTTGTAACCACTCTAACGACCTGTACCAGTTACATAAGGCCATATACAAATAATCACTTATCACTACCCCCCATCCCCCAGAAAAACAAATCTCAAATGGGGAACCCCAGTTTTGAGATTAGCACATTGTCTCACAAACACAGGACTATGCAATCCCTTTGTTAGAATGTCTGCAACCTGTGGGCAAGTACTGAACAATACTATCATCCTTCTGAAGGTTACGGCTGAACATGATGTGTGGACAGATCCATTTGTGAAGACAATGGACAATCTGGAAGATTTCTTAACTGGTTCTGATTGTGGGAATTGGACATATCAACAGCACGCGAAAAACAACCTCTACTTTTAGACCCACAAAAGGTGGCTCTGCTAAACAGAGGACTATGAAGTCCCAACATCTCTGTAGACTTTTGATGGAATTTCACCAAAACAGCTGCTATATATAGGAGTTGTACACATTGAAATGGAGCCTGTTGATTTCTGGACTGAGAGCTGGATGCGTTTGTGGACTGAGAAGGAAAGGGTCTCAGGGACTATCCGACGATAATATAAGCATTAGGCATAGAAACTAGAGCTTGGGGTTGAGGATAAACAGGAGCATTAGGAATGTAGCTTGCATGAGGTGGAATCATATTCATAGCAGAAAATAATTCAAAGAGACCATGTGCTTTCATCATTGAGCGGCTTCAAGAAACTTTATTCCAGAAAACCAAAACCAAACAAATGAATGCAGGGATTACCCTTCATGGGATTTACTTGCACAGGATTACTCTTTGTGGGATTTACCCTTTGAGAAAATGAAAAGAATAAAAGAGGAATAGGAAGTAAGAGAATGAAAGGCTTTGTGTTCAGTAAAATGAAATCAGGAATCGTTACAAATCAAACGAGCTATTTATACAACTAGAGTGTAAGCTTACTTAGCTAACAAGTCATACGCCCTTTGTAAACTCCTCGCAAACACTTCTATCACTCTAATGACCTGGACCAGTTGCATAAGGCAATATACAACCAACCATTAAGGACACTAGCCAATAAATACACCAATGTCTACGACAATAGACAATTAATTTTGTACCAGTCTGAAAATCTCTCTAAACTGTTGTAGCAGAGATTTGAACTGGCAAAGTTTAAAAACTTAAAAAAAAATAGCATACAACGAAAGAAAAACAAAATAAAAACTTACCCCAAGTCCAGTAAATCTAGGGCATACATTGCAGGAACTGCAAGAAACCCAAAACACCTCACTGCCTGTGTCAATCAACACATAGAACTCTCTTGGTGGAGAGCCTATTTTCACCTTCGTCAAATAGATCCTAGATTCATAAAATCATGCAAGAAAATTTGTCATTGACTTTCTATACAATTAAAATTTTGGTAAAACCTAATTAGAGACTAAAATAGAAGAGAAATATGATATAAGAACTTGCATATTTATGTCTGAGAAAATTTATATAAGTTATGTATGGTACTACCTCAAATTGCTATAACTTTCTACAAAATCTAGACAAAAGTTACACGAGTCGAATGTGATAAGGTAGTTACACAAATTCCTTGATTTCAAAAAAATAAAATAAAATAAAATTGCTATAATTATGCCTGTTCCTATGCAACAGCCTCCAACATATAGATAGGATCAATTTCCAGCAATCAAATAAGTAAATGTCCTGCGCAGTTTGAAGCAAGAAAAGCCTAAAACTGAGATTACCCGTCCGCTAAACCTTACCATACAAAACACAGGATAAAGGATGAAAAGATTACCCGATGGGATAGTGGATATATTTTGGTAAGGTGACCGACACGTTTACAACCCCACCCAAAAACTGGTGGTGCCTGACTGTGTCCTGTGCTTGGAGCTGCTCTAGCTCGACACGGTGATTCATTGGAAAGGCTCTAAGTAGATGAAAAACATTTCCGGCAGAGACACCAAAGATAGAAATGACAACCACCAAGGCAAAAAGCATGCAGACTCCCCTTCTCCTAAGCAAACGAAAAAATTAATCAATCTGAATTGTAGCAAAGTGTCTATGGATGCAGTTACTAAGTGATCATAAAACTAATTTACTAGTTCCCCATTTGGGTACATGCTCATGTATATCATCTTAATACATGATACATGAAAATAATTTCATATTAGCACTTTTCTGCTTTCCTTACTTCACACAAGCAAATAATTTCATCACGTATACTAGAACATAATTAACTGGTGCCACAGTGCAGGAAAACTGAAGTAAGATCATCCTGTTCGACTCTCAGCTATTGAGTATAATTATCCCCAACAAATTAATATAGAATCAGGAAGACTTAAAATCTTTGAGTAAGGTGCCTAATTTCCAAAACCATGGCCACAGAATAAGCCACAACGGCTCCACGAGCTATCAAGATTAAATTTTTAAGAAAGGCGCCTCTCTCAAATGTTTTAAGGGATTAACAGCCAGACAAGGTACGTGTCAGTAACATATCAATCAAGATGTAAATGTCAGAGAAATACGACTAGCTAGCACAGAAAGCTTGCTTATCCACCAAATCAAACTGCTCAAAAAGAGCAATAGGACGTCGTTCATGTTCACCAAACAAGAAAAGTCCAGATTGCATTTCAAGCATGCATGTTCATACAAAATCATCATCACAACCAATACTACATCTAGTTTCATCAAACACTGGTAACCAATTACTAAAATACCTGACAATGTACAGATTCTGCAACTCCATTTTCTCTATGCGAGCAGCGGATTACCACCTCCCGGCTTCCATCTGGACTGGTGACTGGATTTGCATTATAATTCCTTTCGGTAGTTGGCATTAGTTACTTTTTTAAAGCATAGAGGGGCTTGTTGGATGTTGGACTATAATCTAATAGTTAATAGGTCTACAGTTAATTTAAGGATTGCTTGGAATATAAATAAGATTAGGATTTAGTTAATAGCTATAGCTTGTACCCAAAGTAAAGTTAATATATTTTGGATTTCCTTGGGAAAAAGGGCTCCTAATTCTATCCTATTTGGAATGAGATTTGGTGTATCAATTATCCTTGGACTGCAAGGAATTCTAATGGCATTATTATGGGAAGATTCATCAGGTTAATTTCATATAAATACAAGGCTAAGGTCCTTGCTCACAACACATAGAAAACTTATATGAACGCCCCATTAGTTCGAGTATAAAGGAGTGTTGAGTGTGCAAAAGACTTTGGTCAACTAAAACATTATTCCGCAGGATTCCAATACGATTTCCACTGAAGGAGAAGTCCATGGTTGAGCCTATTCCGCACGGTTCTATCAAAGATGGTTGATCTTTCCTACATGCCATGTTGACTTCGAGTACTTTATCAATTGAGCATAATTTATGAATTCTTTCAGGTTAGTGTTTTTAGTTGTTTATGAAATATATAAAGTCTAACAGTTTGTATCAGAGCATGTCATAATACAACTAAAGATCTACTCGGTAAACCCTAAAAATTGATGTCTTGAATCGATGACATGTTTTAAGTTTTGCTTAATTTCCATACTCATGTTTCACGGCAAAAAGAAATTGGTTTACTATGTGAATTGTGTTTTAACCTAAATTTCATATTGAAATTTGAGATAGCTATATATATTAAAACTTGTCCTTTGACTTGAAGGAATATTACAGACTATTAATTGATATTACATCCTGTTTCGATTTCATTATCCTATTGGGTTTATACATGTTTATTAGCTTTATCACAACTACCTTAATTAATTGAGTCTCCTATGTGGTTGTGGACATATAATTTGGGATGTTCAAATTTAAAAGTTATGAAAAAGGCATTAAGTATATTCGTCATGATTTGGAAGTTCTTGGAGTTGGCATACGTATGTATTCAATGGCATGATGGCAAACTTCTTTTTAGCCTTTCGGCAAAAGGTAAACATGGTTCTATAAAGTTATAAACCTGTTAGTTTCCTTTTTTTACTTTTGTAAACACATAGAATTTCGGGAATGGCATTTGGCATATTTAACGTTTATTTTATCATGTTTGTTTGGTTGAAGTCTAAACCCTAATATATATATATATATATAACATATATGTGTGTGTGTGTGTGTGTCTGACTACGAGAGAGATGGAAAATCAATCTTAGAAGCGATGGTGATATTCCAAAAGATTTGATATTATACAGTGTCTGAAAAGAAAATAATTTTTAGAATTTTGGTAGCAAA
Organism: Cotoneaster glaucophyllus; assembly: GCA_036320875.1. Taxonomy (NCBI): domain Eukaryota; kingdom Viridiplantae; phylum Streptophyta; class Magnoliopsida; order Rosales; family Rosaceae; genus Cotoneaster; species Cotoneaster glaucophyllus. The sequence continues at coordinate 26,253,123 of CM070068.1, read as the reverse complement.
ATTCCAAGCATTTAGAAGGGTAATGTCGGTCCCACCTCAGATTATTTTCGGACTTCCAAATCTCCTCCATATAACATTTATTTTATCATGCTTGTATTCCCAGAAAAATAAAAGGTGCACGACCTTATTAGTTTTATCATCATTTAAGGTTATTACATAATTTTTTTGCAACATAGAGAATTTAAGGATTTTAATAAGCATTAAGAATATGTGGCAACCCACAATTTGCTTTAACATATGGTTTTGACTTGGTTTCCTTGTTCCAGGTTTTTTGATAAATTACTTTCTAGAGATTCTGGGTACTACTAATGTAAATTGTGTTTCAGGTTCTTGGTTAGTTCACATCCATTGTAAGTCTTAATATATGTATAAATATACCAAAAATCTGATAGCATGAAAGTGGTAATTTAAAGTGATTTTGATTACCTTTTATTCATCAAGTTTTTGTTATATGCTATCAGTGGTACTTGCAGCCTTGCAATTCATATGCACATATGTAAATCTCATGTTTGTCTGCAGTACCCTTCTCTGCAAGACTAGGACAAACCTAATTTGTGAATTGATGAGTGGTTAGTTATAAATTATAGATGATCCTCGTGTTCCTATGGAGGAACCTAATTGTTTTTTCATCTATGATTAATGTATCTCAACTATATAAATTGTTCATTTTCTTTATCATCATGTAAAATCATATTTGTAAAAAGTTATTTAATTTAAAATCATTTAGACATCCAAGAAAAAGTTATTTGTACCAATTTTTTAATGCGTGCTTTTGAGATCTAACTAAGCAAAGAATGTTATTTCAATCTCTTTCTTTAATTCACCGTTCTCTCTTTGAATAACAATGTTTGATATGCAAAAACGACTAACAATAAAAGTAAAGCTCAATCTTCAAGATTCAAATTACGTCGAAATCTTCGCAGTTATCACTAGGTCTAGCACTGCTCGGAGCACCGACTACCACCGTGCCCTAAGTACATCACAAGTGAATAAATAATATTTGTGTGAAATGTTTTATCAACAAATTCAACCAATAAAGCAACAAGGAAAGCAAGATTGAGCGAACCTTTTCTCTTTATTTTATTTTTTTCAATTTGTTGATATCTAGAGGTATTCTTAAAATACACTATACAAGCTCTCTATTTTTGTCAAAATTTTTAACTTTAAAAATAATTTAAAATCACCACTTATACTACAATTCTAAACACCTTTAAAATCCTAATAAAATACATCCAAATGTATGTGGATTCTTATAAATTCTTTTAAAATTGTTATTGAATACACTAGGTGTCACATCCCGGCCCGGGCCCCCACCACATCCCGGGCTCGACTCCGCCGTAGCACGATATTATCCGCTTTGGGCCTCGATCACGCCCTCACGGTTTTGTTTCTGGGAACTCACACGAGAACTTCCCAGTGGGTCACCATCATGGGAATGCTCTCGCGCGAACTCTCTTAACTTCGGAGTTCCGATGGAATCTGAAACCAGTGAACTCCCAAAAGGCCTCGTGCTATATGGAGGTGGGCATATACATGTAAGGCTTACAGGATCCACACCCCTGGGCGATGTGGGATCTTACAATCCATCCCCTTAGGGGCCCGACGTCCTCGTCAACACACTTCCGGCCAGGGATTGGCTCTGATACCAAATTGTCACATCCCGACCCGGGCCCCCACCACATCTCGGGCTCGACTCCGCCATAGCACGATATTGTCCACTTTGGGCCCCGACCACGCCCTCACGGTTTTGTTTCTGGGAACTCACACAAGAACTTCCCAGTGGGTCACCCATCATGGGAATGCTCTCGCGCGAACTCGCTTAACTTCGAAGTTCCGATGGAATTCAAAGTCAGTGAGCTCCTAAAAGGCCTCATGCTATATGGAGGTGGGCATATACATGTAAGGCTTACATGATCCACACCCCTGGGCGATACGGGATCTTACACTAGGATTTGAAGAGAATCATTTTAAATCACAATGGATACATGAATAAAGAATTAAAACGCCTCAAATTCCCAATTAAACTTTATGTTGTATTTTGAAACATAAAATTGTGATAGTTTGTCTTGTTAGCGTATTTTTGTTAATATGCATGCACACAAAGAAATTGAACCAACTATAAATAAGTTGGTGTTATTTATTATTTATTCAAATAGTCCTCACATTTGTAACATGTGTGGTTTAATAGGACCGCACAAACAGTTTAACAATCTAATGTGAGAATTAAGAGACTTTTGATTACGGGGTTTCCTTATGCTCTTGCGAGTATGCAGATGAGGCTTCAAACGTTAATTTCACCACTTCCTCAGGACAAACACATAGACCAGCGTTGCATTTACATTTGGCGGGGTCATCACAATCTTCAATTGTTCTGCAGAGACCAGGTTGCCATAGGTCCCCTGCTTCGACTCCAACTTGTACACCTACCACAAATATTTCCTTAATTATTAATTAGAAATATCACATGCTTATAACATATACTATGTATGTGGCAAGTTGCACAAGTTTAAAGAGAAAAGGTGATTAGGGAAATATGATAAAAAGTGAGCGAAATAAAAGTTATTCGAGCAAAGTATTTTACCAGCAAATGCGACCAATAAAGCAACAAGGAAAATCAGCTTGAGCGAACCTTTCTTCATAGGTTTTCAAGTTTTTGATAGTTAGAGAAAAATGATTATGATCGTTGTGCACTTGCAGTGCCTCCAAGTGTACGAGTATATATAGTTGAACTTAAGAATTGTTTTCAATAATTTTAGGTCTTGATAAGGTTGGATGAATCTGAAAACATTTTTGTAATAATTGCATATCTGTTAAGGGTTGGGTTCAACGAATCGTCTCATGCACGAGTTGCAAGTTTTACAATTTGTCCAACATTAATAGTAAATAAATTGGCCGAATCAGATTCCATGCTATATTACTTCTATTTCATGCCTTAAATGATATAGTGTCTAAAATTAGTCAGATCTTGAGTCAAGCTTTATAATTTAGTTTCTATTTTACTAGTGCTCTCCAAACCTACAATTAGATTAATTTAGTTGAATTTGGGTAAATATTAAATAGAAACTAAAATATATGTTTCAAGAAAAAAATACATGTTCAAGGAAAATATCAGCTCAATTAAATATGTTAGGATATGTCACAAACTTTATTGCAAATTTGGCCTATTACTAAATGAAAGGTACGAGAGATGACCATCTTTTCCTCAAGCTTATACTTTTTTACGATTTTTGAAGGTCTATTAGAGCTCAATGTTAACAGATAAAAGGAGTATATGAGATTAAAAGTGGTGGAGAAATCATTTTTCAAAGGAAAAATTAAAAAGGCAGTAAGCGTCCCAGATGTGGGGCACGTTTCCATGCCAGCCAATCGAGCCTCAATCGATGGAGAGATTTTTTAATGTGACCAAAACACAAGGTCACATATCTCTATACAAGTTGTGAGATTCTTATGTTAAAATATTAATAATATAAAAAGTAAAATTTTATGACCCAATTAATTTTGGGTAATCCAATTGGCAACCGACTCCTATCTTAATATTTTAAATCCCCTTTAGCATGCCGGCGTTTCATTTGTGTATGATTTGTTATGCGTCACATAAGTTAATGTTAAGTAATCAGAATACTAGTTGGGTGCCCTTAATTAGTACTACTCTTCTTACTGTCGGTATACCTGGGATTATTCGAACTATCATACTAGAACAATCAAATTTTTTATGATAATATTTGTCTCCCAAGGGTAGTATATATAGTACTAAGCCGAATTGGATTAGCTATAATCTACATTTCATTTGTTAAGCAAACGGATTATCCTTTGTTAGTCTAACGACACCACCTTTTTTTTTTTTACAAAGGTTTGACGACATGTTCTACTCATATAGTGTTTTTTTCATGCGCAAAATGTAAATTTCAAAAAAAAAATTGCCGACAAAGAAACTAGAACGTTGTGTTTAATGTAAAATTCGGGTTTTATTTTTTTCTGTAATAAAGAACGTTTTCTCTTATTTTTGTGGGAGATCACTTCTCATCAACTATGTAGAATTTGTTTTGAAGATAAAGTAAAAGACCTCGTCTTTCTCAACTAGATGAGAAGTTCCTGATTCTTTGGGCACTCTCTTCTCAACTTCTTCAACGTACTCTATTCTGCTCTGTAAAATTTAGGGTTTGATCAGGCTTCCAAGTATAAGAAAAAGAGTTAACTAGTATAAAGCATTTAACATCTATTTGAGTTTTAACATAGAAGGTGATAGTTTTTGGATCTTCCTCAGTGCAAAGGAGGGTCTAGAGAGAGGTGATTATTAGATGATTTATCCTAGAGACTGCGTAGTAATTTGAGACTGCTTTCAATGTGTGCTTTTGAGATCTAACTAAGCAAAGAATGTTATTTCAATCTCTTTCTTTAATTCATCGTTCTCTCTTTGAATAACAATGTTTGATATACAAAAAACGACAAACAATAAAAGCAAAGCTCAATCTTCAAGATTCAAATTACGTCGAAATCTTCGCAGTTATCACTAGGTCTGGCACTACTCGGAGCACCGCTGCCACCGTGCCGTAAGTACGTCACAAGTGAATAAATAATATTTGTGTGAAATGTTTTATCAACAAATTCAACCAATAAAGAAACTAGGAAAGGAAGATTGAGCGAACCTTTTCTCCGTATTTTTTTTTTCAATTTGTTGATATCTAGAGGTATTCTTAAAATACACTATACAAGCTCTCTATTTTTGTTAGAATTTTTAACTTTAAAAATAATTTAAAATCACCACTTATACTACGATTCTAAACACTTTTAAAATCCTAATAAAATACATCCAAATTTATGTGGATTCTTATAAATTCTCATAAAACTGTTATTGAATACACTAGGATTTGAAGAGAATCATTTAAAATTACAATGGAAACATGAATAAAGAATTAAAACGCCTCAAATTCCCAATTAAACTTTATGTTGTATTTTGAAACATAATATTGTGAGAGTTTGTCTTGTTAGCGTATTTTTGTTAATATGCATGCACACAAAGAAATTGAACCAACTATAAATAAATTGGTGTTATTTATTATTTATTGAAATAGTCCTCACATTTGTAACTTGTGTGGTCTAATAGGACCGCACAAACAGTTTAACAATCTAATGTGAGAATTAAGAGACTTTTGATTACGGGGTTTCCGTATGCTCTTGCGAGTATGCAGATGAGGCTTCAAATGTTAATTTCACCACTTCCTTAGGACAAACACATACAGCATCCTCGTTGCATTTACATTTGGCGGGGTTATCACAATCTTTAGGTGTTCTGCAGAGACCAGGTTGCCATAGGTCCCCTGCTTCGACTCCAACTTGTACACCTACCACAAATATTTCCTTAATTATTAATTAGAAATATCACATGCTTATAACATATACTATGTATGTGGCAAGTTGCACAAGTTTAAAGAGAAAAGGTGATTTTGGACAAGTTTAAAGAGAAAAGGTGATCAGAGAAACATGAGAAAAAGTGAGCGAAATAAAGTTATTCGAGCAAAGTATTTTACCAGCAGATGCGACCAATAAAGCAATAAGGAAAATCAGCTTGAGCGAACCTTTCTCCATAGGTTTTCAAGTTTTTGATACCTAGAGAAAAATGATTGTGATCGTTGTGCACTTGCAGTGTCTCCAAATCTACGAGTATATATAGTTGAACTTAAGAATTGTTTTCAATAATTTTAAGTCTTAATAAGGTTGGATGAATCTGAAAACATTTTTGTAATAATTGCATACCTGTAAAGGGTTGGGTTCAACAAATCCTCTCATGCACGAAATGCAAGTTTTATAATTTGTCCAACATTAATAGTAAATAAATTGGCCGAATCGGATTCCATGCTATATTACTTCTATTTCATGCCTTAAATGATATGGTGTCTAAAATTAGTCAGATCTTGAGTCAAGCTTTATAATTTAATTTCTATTTTACTAGTGCTCTCCAAACCTACGATTAGATTAATTTAGTTGAATTTGGATAAATATTAAATAGAAACTAAAATATAAGTTTCAAGAAAAAAAAATACATGTTCAAGGAAAATATCAGCCCAATTAAATATGTTAGGATATGTCACAAACTTTATTGCAATTTTGGCCTATTACTAAATGAAAGGTACGAGAGATGACCATCTTTTCCTTAAGCTTATACTTTTTACGATTTTTGAAGGTCTATTAGAGCTCAGTGTTAACAAATAAAAGGAGTATATGAGATTAAAAGTGGTGGAGAAATCATTTTTCAATGGAAAAAATAAAAAGGCAGTAAGCGTGAGCGTCACAGATGTGGGGCACGTTTCCATGCCAACCAATCGAGTGTCAATCGATGGAGGGTTGTTGATCCTAAAAACTACCAAGCCTACGTGGCGCGCAGGCCGAGTAACTAATAAGCTAACTACGTCCTTCGGTTGAATGCGGGGCGTGCCAACTCGACGGCCGAACTCGGCCGGTGAGTAAAATGTTGATGTTGCGTTGTGTGCGCGGCTGACTTCTGAATCTTGCGACTGCGGCCGAAGAAGGAACACGCCTCGGCCTTTGGGTTCTAGAGCCTGAAGACAAGGCTGCTAGTCTTGCGAAGTTCACGAATCGTCGGCGCCGGATTCGGTCACAGTGATTATATTCGTAAAGGTATAAGCACGCCGAATCGACACCAAAGTATAGGGGCACAGATACTCAAAACAGATATATGTCTTGACGGTGAAAGTGGTTCGGCCGTCGGAATGCCGAACTCTGAAGCTAACCTGTGAGTATCCAATCATAAAACAACTCGGCGTTCAATGTGCCGAGCTTGGTAATTCGTAACACCTCACTTCGCCGAGAAGGCTGATGAGATGACCTCTGTCGATAAGGACTCGAAAGCCCTTCTCGACCAAGACTTGGATAGGTAACCAGTCGGCCTCGACGCAGTGCTGTTTATCCAAACTGAAGGTGCTCCGCGATCGGCTGGTTCTACGGCGATAGTGTTGTTTATCCAAACTGAAGATACCACCGGTTGCCTTCACAGTGCTGTTTATCCAAACTAAAGATGTGTTGGCGAAGAAAATAAAAATCTCAAAGTTGAGAGGTTTCGCGTAGAGCGAGAATTTGCGCAGGGCAGTTTTGTGTGTTGAGTTGGAGAGTCTGAATGTTATGCTCCCCCCTCTGTTTATAGTAGCGCAAATACTCCAAACTATTCTTGGATAGAAATCTTCTTCCTAGTCTAACTCTACCTCAACCGATACTAATCCAATTCTTTCTCGGCCGATCCTAATCCAACTAGGACTCTGAACCTGCCTCCAATCGCAGACTTGATTCGCTCTTTATCCTTCAGCTTACCCAGGACTCCTTCTCCTAATGTGTCTCGGCCTCTATCACATTCTTATACTTATCTGTTCCTCCTTCCTTTTCCAAATAGGACTTGATCCTCCTAACCCGTGGCCCATGGCGTCAACTTACCGCCTCCGCGCAGGTCCTGGGTCGAGAATGGTCCGAGCTCGACCCAATGTCATTTTGGGCCCAAACAAGGGTTCAAGGAAAGTACCACTTGTATAATAATATGTAAAGTATCATTTATATAATAACACATAAAGTACCGCTTGTATTAAGGGTACAAGGAAAAAATTGTCCAATCGATGGAAATGAGGGTGGTTGTGATATAATTGTAAAGCTACATTGGTAAAAGTTGACAAAATCCAAAGTAAAGTGAAATTGGTGGAAATTAGGTCAAAACTACGAACGGCATTCTTATAATTTGCCCAAAAATAAGTACGACTCGCTCTTTCCAATCTTTGCATTTACATTCCAACTTCATTCTAATTGGAAAGTTCGAACCATTGCCAAAACAAGGGAGAGTACGTAAGTAATAAACAAAAATAAACTTCGACTTTTACGTGAATCACATCTACTCATTAAATAAATTCATGATCGCATTACCAGTCATTAAACATAACAATATATATTATACATTGGCGTACTGAAGAATTTTCGTAACAAGGGAATCCCTACACGTAAGTACGTCACAAGTGAATAAATAATATTTGTGTGAAATGTTTTATAAACAAATTCAACCAATAAAGCAACGAGGAAATGAAGATTGGGCGAACCTTTTCTCTGTTTTTTTTTTTTCAATTTGTTGATATCTAGAGGTATTCTTAAAATACACTATACAAGCTCTCTATTTTTGTCAGAATTTTTAACTTTAAAAATAATTTAAAATCACCACTTATACTACGATTCTAAAAACCTTTAAAATCGTAATAAAATACATCCAAATTTATGTGGATTCTTGTAAATTCTCTTAAAACTGTTATTGAATACACTAGGATTTGAAGAGAATCATTTACAATCACAATGGAAACATGAATAAAGAATTAAAACGCCTCAAATTCCCAATTAAACTTTATGTTGTATTTTGAAACATAATATTGTGATAGTTTGTCTTGTTAGCGTATTTTTGTTAATATGCATGCACACAAAGAAATTGAACCAACTATAAATAAGTTGGTGTTATTTATTATTTATTCAAATAGTCATCACATTTGTAACTTGTGTGGTTTAATAGGACCGCACAAACAGTTTAACAATCTAATGTGAGAATTAAGAGATTTTTGATTACGGGGTTTCCGTATGCTCTTGCGAGTATGCAGATGAGGCTTCAAACGTTAATTTCACCACTTCCTTAGGACAAACACATAGACCAGCAGCCTCGTCGCATTTACATTTGGCTGGGTCATCACAATCTTCAGGTGTTGTGCAGATACCAGGTTGCCATAGGTCCCCTGCTTCGACTCCAACTTGTACACCTACCACAAATATTTCCTTAATTGTTAATTAGAAATATCACATGCTTGTAACATATACTATGTATGTGGCAAGTTGCACAAGTTTAAAGAGAAAAGGTGATCAGGGAAATATGAGAAAAAGTGAGCGAAATAAAAGTTATTCGAGCAAAGTATTTTACCAGCAGATGCGACCAATAAAGCAACAAGGAAAATCAGCTTGAACGAACCTTTCTTCATAGATTTTCAAGTTTTTGATACCTAGAGAAAAATGATTATGATCGTTGTGCACTTGCAGTGTCTCCAAATTTACGAGTATATATAGTTGAACTTAAGAATTGTTTTCAATAATTTTAGGTCTTGATAAGGTTGAATGAATCTGAAAACATTTTTGTAATAATTGCATATCTGTAAAGGGTTGGGTTCAACGAATCGTCTCATGCACGAGTTGCAAGTTTTACAATTTGTCCAACATTAATAGTAAATAAATTGGCCGAATCAGATTCCATGCTATATTACTTCTATTTCATGCCTTAAATGCTATGGTGTCTAAAATTAGTCAGATCTTGAGTCAAGCTTTATAATTTAATTTCTATTTTACTAGTGCTCTCCAAACCTACAATTAGATTAATTTAGTTGAATTTGGGTAAAATATTAAATAGAAACTAAAATAAAAGTTTCAAGAAAAAAATACATGTTCAAGGAAAATATCAGCCCAATTAAATATGTTAGGATATGTCACAAACTTTTATTGCAATTTTGGCCTATTACTAAATGAAAGGTATGAGAGAAGGCTCCAGATTTGCTGTCCCCAAAAGAGTGTCTCCTTTGTGTCTCCTTCCTAATATGTTCCTTTAACTTAACTTAAAACTTAACTCTGTTAACTTTATTTATTTAACATTTAAATTTTAAAAAAATCCAAAATAATAAAAAACTGTTGGGTTAACGAGGTGAGCTGACCAAAATAAGATTCTTCACCTTCTTTTACGTGGCTGTTCAGTGCACAAACAACGCTGTTCAAGCTTTCTGGTAGAACTTGATGATGGCGCGTGGCTTCTTGCGGGCAGGAGGAGGAATCACCAGACAGGAATCGGTCCAAGTGTAGATTAATCTGCCAGTGCTGCTGGAAAGTGGGATTAATAAACAAGCTTTTGCGTCCCAGTTGAAAGGTGATCAAAGAACTCCATGCTATGAATCAGGTATGTCTTTATCTCTCTCTCTCTCTCTCTCTCTCTCTCTCTCTCTCTCTCTATATATATATATATATATATATATATTCTTGCTGAAATATTCATATATAAATTTGACTCTTATATATTGTATTTTTCATTTTTCCTTAAGGACATGGGCAGAGAAGATAATCCCAGTGAAGCCTATGAAACAGGTACTGACTTGAATTCTGTTATAGACTGTGAAAGAAATGAAACAGTAGATTTGGAAAAAACTGATGTCCAGAAACAATTAGTTCCAGTATTAGGCATGGAGTTTGAGACAGAAGAAGATGCCTTTGAATTTTACAATGCATATGCTTATAACGTTGGCTTTAGTGTTCGAAAAAGTAAAGCTCATAAAAATGAGGATGGCAAGTTGATGGACAGACTTTTTCTTTGCTCTTCGGAAGGGCATCGTCAAAAAAAAAAGTGTGATCCCAATGTTGAATCTCATCGCGCTGAAACAAGATTTGGATGTCGAGCAAGGATGCAAATTAGTTGTGGTCGATCGGCAAAGAACTATAAGGTTATTAAATTTATTCCTGAGCATACACATCCAACATCAAGTCCTAGTAAGACTCATTTTTTTAGGTCACATAGGAACATGTCTTTTGTACAAAAAGTTGAAGCTGATATGGCTGATAGTTCAGGAATTGCTCCAAGAGAAAGTGTCGAATTTATGAGTAGACAAGCTGGTGGTCGTCAAAATCTTGGATTCATTTATGATGACTATAAGAATTATTTGCATTCCAAGCGAACAAGAGAGATGAAGTTAGGTGATACAGGCGGAGTGTTGGAATATTTACAAAAAATGCAGTTGAAAGATCCTAATTTCTTTTATGCTATACAAGTGGATGAAGATGATTTGATTACTAATATCTTTTGGGCTGATTCAAGGATGATGGTGGATTATGATTATTTTGGTGATGTTGTTTGTTTTGATACCACATATAGAAAAAATAAAGAAGGAAGGCCTTTTGGGATGTTTGTTGGTGTCAACAATCATAAACAAACTGTTGTATTTGGTGCTGCATTATTGTATGCGGAAACCGCTGCAACATTCAGTTGGTTATTTGATACTTTTGTCAAGGCTATGTCCGGAAAAAAACCAAAAACTATTCTAACTGATCAAGATGCAGCAATGGCCAAAGCATTGTTTGAGAAGTGGCCACAAACATGTCATCGTTTATGCATCTGGCACATATACCAAAATGCAGCCAAGCAACTTAAAAGTGTCTTTGAGAATTTTAATGATTTTGCCAAGGAGTTTAGTAGTTGCATATACGACCATGAGGATGAAGATGATTTTCTATATGCTTGGAATAACATGCTGCAGAAATATAATCTTACAGACGATGATTGGTTGAATCGATTGTTTGCCATAAAAGAGAAATGGGCATTAGTTTACGGACGACAAACTTTTTGTGCTGATATTACTACTACTCAGCGCAGTGAAAGTATGAACAGTGCTATCAAGAAGTATGTCAACTACAAATATGATTTGCTACGATTTGTTCAACATTTTGAAAGGTTGGTTGACGATCGTCGGTATCAAGAGTTGAGAGCTGAATTTAAAGCAAGTCAAAGTTCCCCTGCATTGTCATTTCCAGTAGAAATATTAAAGCATGCAGCAGGTATTTATACACCAGCAGTGCTTAAATGGTTTCAAAACGAGTTATGCAAAGCTCATGATTGTGTCTTGATCTTCAATGGTGAGATTGGAAGCATCAGCAAATATGAAATCATCCCTCATAGGAAGAATTGGCACCATACAGTCACATTTGACTCAACAAACAATACTGTTTCATGTAGTTGTAAGAAGTATGATTTTGCAGGAATCTTGTGTGCACATGCTCTAAAGGTTCTTTCAACAAGAAATATTACAAGCATTCCAACTCAGTACGTCTTGGAGAGATGGACAAAAAATATCAAGTCTAAGAGTGCAAGAGTTACACTCAACATCTCAAGTAAAGATGACCCAAAGGCCAACATTGTAAGGCGTTATAAAGAGCTATGTCGATTGCATATTCAATTAGCAACACGAGCAGCAGAGTCGCCGGAAGCATATGAAATTGCTATATCAAGACTGAACAAGACGTTGGGAGAGGTTGATGCATGTTTGAAGGAGAAAGCAACTCTACAACCAACTCAAGTGAGTGCGTCTGAGCTCAGTGAGACTATATGCATTGATGATAATGTCATTCAAGTTAGAGGAATCAAAACTAAGGAAAAAGTTGCTGGAAGTTCTAAGAGGCCAAGAAATGCTCTAGAAAAGGCCACAAAAAAGAAAAAGCCTCGAAATAAGGAACTAAAATATTCAACGGTGGACTCCGTTGCCGGTTCTATACAAACAGCTCTACCTCATACTCCCATATTGCAATCGGTATGTAACCTTGTGATCCGTGGATTCATTGAAACTCATGGTTTTGAACATTTATTTTACTTTCATTTAGTGATGACTTCCATCTAATTTTGGATGGTTTTATAAATTTAGGTTGGTCAACCCAATCTAGTGCCTGGACATATGCATTTTGGACAGCCATTTGATTTTTCACAGGTATATAGGTTCACTTATACAAGCATACTTCTACAATCTTGCACTTATTTTCTTAAATATATTGTTTACTTATAAGCATATTTTTTTGCACTTCTGTTTATATGTATATTAGCAATACTATTTAGGGATCCAAAATCCTACAAGCAGTTATCCGCAAGATCCAACTAGCATGGTTAATTTATTGCAGGTAACTCTTTTGTAATTGGTTAATACTTTCTTCTTTTTTTCATTTATAATTTCTTTCTTGAAGGACTAATTTTATGTCATTATATATGCATATAGGCGCAGATACAATTACCAACAACGAAGGATTAGGCTTTGATAAGCTTTCAAATGACAAGCACCACGAAGACACATGATAATGATATGAAAGTGCAAGATGCTATGAGAAGAGCGCTCAGGGAATTTACTCTGTTTTTGGGACTAAAGCTTCAGTTAATACTTTTTATTAAAGAACCATCTTATTTAGTTTGATGTTTGGAAAGTAGTGACTATCAGTTCTTCTGATGCTCATAGTGCTCAGGGAATTTACTCTGTTTTTGGGACTAAGGCTTCAGTTAATACTTTTTATTAAAGAACCATCTTATTTAGTTTGATGTTTGGAAAGTAGTGACTATCAGTTCTTCTGATTTGCTAATGACTCGTAAAATAGTTTGATTGAAAAGAACGAATTTTACTTTGTTTTTAGAGTAAAATTCGTTTGACCCCAAGCACCTGCATGCAAGAGCTTTCATTTAGTCACAAATCAGTTCTTGCATTTAAAGGACATATATAGCACTATAGTTTTGGTTTTGTGTAATTCAGTCACCTCAATTTTGAACATCTGAACCAAAATATATAGTTACAATCAATAATGTTCAAACATTTACTTGCCACAGTAACATGTAAAACCAGAGGGACTACGAAGTGGGTTCAAAAGTAGCCTCTTCATGCCAAACTCCGTTCAAACTAGACTGCCACAACCGTGCAGCCCCATCATTTCCGGTGGCTGCCAACATCATTCCACTCATGTCCCATTCCATCTGCCAGACCTCGTCTTTGTGACCTGAAAGTAGTGCAATCTTCTCCAATGATAGCCTTCCATCCAAGTTAGGGTTTAACCCAAGATGCCATATTAATATTCCCTTGTGAGTGGCAACAACAATTACCTCATATGGCCTTCCAATGTTCGGTGCCCACGCAACTGCATAGACCTGATCACCATTGTCACCAGGTGAAACCAACTCTGCAACTGGGAGCCATCTTTGATGAGCCTGATCAAATTCCCATACCTCGGCGGAATTAAGTTGTGGTGTGTTTGAATTGAAACCCAAAACAAAAATTGATTCCTGGCTTTTCTTTCCTTGGTGGATTCCAAGATATAGATGCAGATAAGCATATGGCATGGCCAACTGTAGACACCGAGTCAATAACACTCTGAAATTCAATCTGAAGCTGCCCATTCTTCAGTTCCAAGGGATTCAGTAGCTCATAGAACTTGACACGAGCATCTGAATATGCAGTAACCATTTTTAAACCTGCCGGTGAGACTCCAAATTGGGTATCTAGCAGTTGAGCCGAACCGCTATTAAAGCTTGTGCACAGCTTCCATTGAAGAGGTTCTGCATCTTCAGCAACTTCCATCTGCACAGACACTGCATCGCCGAATTCCGTTGGAACCCAAGCAATTTTCACAATTTTCACAATTCCGGCAGAAGCTTGTTTATTAATCCCACTTTCCAGCAGCACTGGCAGATTAATCTACACTTGGACCGATTCCTGTCTGGTGATTCCTCATCCTGCCGGCAAGAAGCCACGCGCCATCATCAAGTTCTACCAGAAAGCTTGAACAGAGATGTTTTTGCACTGAACAGCCACGTAAAAGAAGGTGAAGAATCTTAGTTGGGTCAGCTCACCTCGTTAACCCAACAGTTTTTTATTATTTTGGATTTTTTTTTAAATTTAAATGTTAAATAAATAAAGTTAACAGAGTTAAGTTTTAAGTTAAGTTAAAGGAACATATTAGGAAGGAGACACAAAGGAGACACTCTTTTGGGGACAGCAAATCTGGAGCCATGAGAGAATGCCATTTTTCCTCAAGCTTATACTTTTTACGATTTTTGAAGGTCTGTTAGAGCTCAATGTTAGCAAATAGAAGGAGTGTATGAGATTAAAAATGGTGGAGAAATCATTTTTCGATGGAAAAATTGGCATTAAGTGTCCCAAATGTGGGACACATTTCCATGCCAGCCAATTGAGTCTCAATCGATGGAGAGATTTTTCAATATAACTGGAACACGGAGTAGTACACCACGTATTTCTATACAAGTAGTGAGATTTTTATGTTAAAATATTAATAACGTATAAAGTAAAAAATTCCACCACTTATATAATAACACGTAGAGTACCACTTGTATTACGGGTACGAGGAAAAATTTCTCCAATAGATGGAAATGAGGTTGGTTATGATATAATTGTAAAGCTACATTGGTAAAAGTTGACAAAATCCAAAGTAAGGGGAAGATGGTGGAAATTGTGTCAAAACTATAAACGGCATTCTTATAATTTGCCCAAAAAGAAGTACGACTCGCTCTTTCCAATCTTTGCATTTACATTCAAACTTCATTCTAATTGGAAAGTTCGAAGCATTGCCAAAACAAAGGGGAGTCCGTAAGTAATAAACAAAAATAAACTTCGGCTTTTACGTGAATCATATCCACTCGTTAAATAAATTCATGATCGCATTACCAGTCATTAAACATAACAATATATATTATACATTGGCGTGCTGAAGAATTTTCGTAACAAGGGAATCGCTACACGTATGGCTGAGAGTGACCAAATATCTGTTTTGAGGGAAATTGTCCAAAATAATTTGAACAATAATCCGATTGCAATTTGCAATGGTGCCCTTGGTTGATTGGATGGGAAGGTGAGCTGGATGCTTAAATCGCTACATCACCATAAGAACCAATCAGGATAAGGATCAAGATACACATGGATTCTGGATAGGATTCTGGATCTCACAGGAACCCCTACAAAAACAGAAGCATCATATTCTGCATACTCAAATCATCAAACAATTTCATCTGTCTCTCTCTCTCTCTCTCTCTCTCTCATCCCCAATGGCAACTATGGCTCTCTCATCCCCATTCACTGGGAAGGCCATTCCTCTGAACACACAGAGTGAGTTCTCAGCTGTCCAAGGAAATGGTAGGGTTTCTATGAGGAAGACGGGCAGAAAGCCTGCTGTCTCATCAGGGAGCCCCTGGTACGGCCCTGATCGTGTCAAGTACCTCGGACCATTCTCCGGTGAGGCTCCATCTTACCTAACCGGTGAATTCCCCGGTGACTACGGGTGGGACACTGCTGGGCTATCAGCAGACCCCGAAACCTTTGCCAAGAACCGTGAACTTGAAGTCATTCACTCGAGATGGGCAATGCTTGGTGCTTTGGGCTGTGTTTTCCCGGAGCTCCTCTCCAGGAACGGAGTCAAGTTTGGCGAAGCAGTGTGGTTCAAAGCCGGAGCTCAAATCTTCAGCGAAGGTGGCCTTGACTACCTTGGAAACCCAAGCCTGGTTCATGCACAGAGCATTCTAGCAATCTGGGCAACCCAGGTGGTCCTCATGGGTGCTGTTGAGGGTTACCGCATTGCCGGAGGACCCCTTGGTGAGATCACTGACCCACTCTACCCCGGAGGCAGCTTTGATCCTTTGGGACTTGCAGATGACCCAGAGGCATTTGCAGAGCTTAAGGTCAAAGAACTCAAGAATGGAAGACTTGCCATGTTCTCAATGTTCGGCTTCTTTGTGCAGGCCATTGTCACTGGAAAGGGCCCTATCGAGAACCTTGCCGATCATCTGGCTGATCCTGTTAACAACAATGCCTGGGCCTATGCCACCAACTTCGTGCCCGGGAAGTGAGGAAACCTAATCAGTGTGTACAACAGAGGGTCTTTAAGCTACCTGCTTGTGTGTACAATTAAGCTTTATAAACTGCATCAATGGACAATTTTAACTTAATCTTGAAAACACGTACAACCATTGAAGCTAAATTATACAATTTACTGTCGTATCTATTATTTTCTGTTACACTTCACAACTCAAGATTTTGCATTCGAACCCCAAATCCGGATAAATTGGCAAAAATATACTTTATGCTTGGCATCAAAGGCCCAAAAGAAAAATGAACCCTAAAATATAAAGGACCCCTTATCACCATATCATAATCCTCTAAGAGTTTACAATTCTTGTTGCAATTCAGAGAACAAGAATTGGCAGAAGGCATACCAGTGTGGCAATTGTGAAGACTCTTCTGATAGCATGATGGCTATTACTAAAATAGCCGTTAAAAATGCCGTTTGGATTATAAAATCACCAAAAATACCAACTTGACTCTTCTGCGTTCATCAACTGACATTAGAAGATTCGGAGAACTCAAGCATTTGCATTCCTCTTCCAGCTACTGCAATCTGATAATGGTTCCTAAACAATACACAAACAATATTTGGTAAAATGTCAAAGAAATATGGTATCAGTTCATATCATGCTGAAATACTAAATAATTCTGCTATAAAGGCATTTTTGAATCTATGTTAGTATAAGGAACTTTACTCACCTGCCACACACTTACTTCTGGCTCTGGCACACTTATGATAAAATAAGCACCCTCAATTAGTTTGCCTTCATCCTCAAGACGCCAGCACCTAACACGTTGATCAAGACCAGTGGAAAAAACCCAAGATCCGTCTGTCCAAACACCTTCATAAAATAAAACACAATTTGATTACACAGTAAATACAGTGAATTTCAGCAAGAAAAATCACTGACACTAGTCCTTCAAAGGTCCTGGGGAAGGAGACGTCAAAAAAAAACAAGGGGTTATAGTAATCAGGTTTCAAAGAATTTCCTTTACCTTTTACAGCAGAACTGTGAGCTGAGGGGACCTTATCATGATTTACGAATCTGATACAATAGTTCTTGTCTTGACCAGGGTGAATAATTTTTTTGTACTTCCAAGTTCAGTGACTGAATTTCTAATTATCAGTGCCATATTCTCAAATTCAGAGTTCGATGCTGAAACTGACAATTCAAACGTAAGACAACTAAGCGCTTGATCATCACCCCCACTTATTAAATTGTATAGAAACCCAATTTCAGGACTTCAACAACCATCTACACCTGAAACGTGGAGAGAATTGACATCAGATTGGTGAATGTTCTTGAAAACAGCTGAAGGAGATATTTCACATATATCAGAGGAGGAATCATAAGCATTCACTTCTGAAGCAGTATCAATAGCTTGGGAAGAAATTGTTCTCGTGAACATTTTGCATCGATGACATTCCATCCATAATGTGATTAGGCAAATTGCGATTAGTTTCCCCTCCAGCTTTTATGATGGTGGAACCAGTGCCTGGTATATTCTTTGACATGCTACTGCCTAAAGATCTCCACTGCCGTCCACCTTGACTTCCCCTCCCTGTCCGTGGCCTTTTCGGACAATCAATGAACTTTCCTACATCAAGTACTGACACAAGTTGCATGAAAGCTTGAATGCTTTTCGTGAGGTCCCAAAAGGCAATACTTCCATCAGTAGCTCCACTAAAGAGAATATACATACTCCCCATCTGAATATTATCTGCAAATCAAAGTTATAAGAGACAATAACGACTTTAGATGAGCTGTGACAGTAGCAAAAGTCTAAGGGAAAAAAGGGGAAAACATCAGATCAGAGAAGGCCTTGCATACAGAAAATTTAATCAGTACAAGGTTCATCCCAAATTGAGAAGAGGGATTTTAAATTGGTGTGTATTTCTCAAACCCATACACCTATTTCTCATGCCCATACGTGATCCATTCAACAACGACTGACCTTCAGAAGGGACGCATGTGGGAAGGATAACATGCTGCAATGCCAAAACTGGTGATGACAGCGGAAGCAATACAGCAACATCAAACCTACAGTATCATAAAGAAAGGATTGTCGTAAATGAGGTTACGAGGAAATAATTAAGAAAAGAACAACATAGGGCTCCCCCATTATTACCATAGCCTATAGGGCAAAAATAGAGCCTGCAATGCAAGGGTGGCATCTGAGCAGGTGACGACAATAAAACAGATGGTAATCCTGAAAGGAAAACGAGAAATTGGAATGAGATCAAAAAGGGAAATGAGATAAGAAAATCAAACATTAGTCATTTCCTATTACCTGGAACCAGCACATTTGACCAGAAACACGGTGACAGCAAGGTATCTCCAGTCATCTTCATATTTATCCTTAAGTGAAGATTTCGACTCCATATTTCCCTTTTCCGAAGACAATAATCTAGATCCTGCATAGGTTTCTGCATTCCCTATGTTTTCTGGAAATTTAGGATTACTAGAATACTTGACTGGCATATCTGTTGAAAGCCACTGGAATGACATCGAAGTTGACTCTTGTGACAAAACTTTATTTCCATTTCCAGTGATGTTATGCTCCTGATCAGATAGTGTTTCATCCTTTTTGTTTACCTTATTACTTCTTAGTAGCCAAGAAGTTAAGACCCGCTTTGCACCAAGAGAAATCAATAGAACTGGAGTTTCTCTGTTCTCTGCTGCTCCATTTTTTCCATTTATGTTGACAGTATCTGATGGAACAATGTATAACTTTGAGGCACCGCATATTGATCTCACAGCTGATCCACCAACATTCTCCCCAAGCAATTTTGATGCTGACCAATTTTCAACACCTGGTGTATATCTAAGTAAATCATTAGACATTTAGCTGGTCTTGCATAACCCTCTGAAAAACTCCACAGTTTCATAGCAGAAGTGCTAGTCCATTCCACTTCTCCAGTGTCCAATAACCTAGCATGGTACAGATAGCCATGGTTAGTTGAAACATAAAGGGTATCCTCACAAGCAAAGTGCAAGCAACGGACGTATTTGCTTTTGCTGGACCAAATCAGAAAAACGAAACAATTCTTCTTAAGACCAATGTAAGTAAGATAACATTACTATATTCAATAAATTTCAGGAAGACAACATGTAGGAAACCAAAACAAGGAAAGTGTGTGTGCATATAGAAGTCATTATAAGGTTTGCTTGGATTTCGAATATTGAAGCATCAATTTTTAGGCCTTAACTACCCATCCATTGTTTATTCACAACGCATTAAAAATTTCTATAGAACGTCTACCATTTAAATGACCCTTGAGAGAAACGAGAGTTAAGATGTTGGACACTTACAGCCACAATACTTCTTAGCTATGGTACCAATGAATCAAAACCCTGGCTGAGCAGGTGGAGGACCAAATTGTTATATGGCATTTTCTAATACAAAACAATACAAACTTAGGTTTTTATTTTCTTGGAGTTAAGAATGTTGGGATAGACCCCCAAACCTCCTTCAATAATCAGAGTATTACCTGTCCATAGGTCCAATATTCTCTGAAAAAGTAGGGATATGAATTGTGTATGGAATCGTTCTATTGAATTCTTTTGTCTCTGCATATCCCTCAAGGCCCCCAGAGGAAGTGTGCAGCTGATGCACTTTAATTGCAGAATCAAAACCAGCAGTAATGAGAAGTGAAGAGTTTGGAACATACAAACATCGCCATAATAGCCCCTTCCTCAGCACATAACAGGACCACAAATGATGATCAAGGCTGTTACCAGAACATCAATGTTTCTAGAATCACTACCAACATTTTTTTTTCCTGTAAAATTTATTCTTCCTATTCCAATACGAGCATTTCATTTACAAGTTCAAGTTAAACAGAATAAAAGCAATAACTTGCTATTTCAAATCATTGACAGAAAAAGAACTACAAGGCACTTAGGTGTGCTCCTTGATCATCTGAAGGTGTTTACCATCCAGTCCCCACACACGACATGTGCAGTCCTCTCCAGCAGTGACAATCAACTAAAACAAATAAATGGTTTTGGAATCAGCAATCCATACATAAGGAATCTTCCAATCTAGTTTATACCACCAGGACCATTCCCATCATGAGTTAATCACACGCAAGACAAACCCAGTGTGATTACATAAAAAGTTCAAGCTGGCTAGGATAATTGATTTTGGAAAGTTAACTCTTCTCACCCTACATATTGACACAGTGCACCATTAAATGGCAAGCTTAGAGATAGATAGGATTGAAAACCCATTCAAATGAAAAAAATTCCCCAGGATATAACTGATGCTAATACTCTGTTCTTACCTATGTTGCACGGATATGGTGAGTTAATTTTCCAATGATGTTATTTTGTTTGGATAGGAGAGAAACAAAAAAGAAAGGAGAAGAAGACAATGACTGCTCAAAAGCTTTTGTAAGGCTTACCGAACCAAGAATACAGCAGTCCCAAACTCAGGCATTGTGACCAAACAGCACAAGGCCAATGGGGTCTCCTGGCTTCTCAGAATGCTTTGTTTCCACACAAGCCGCCCAGACACAAGCACTGTACCAAAGAAGAGACCAAGTTGAATGAAAACACTCTCAAGGGGAAAACACATGATACTGAATTTTAGGATCATAGAATTGAAGCAACAAATTCACCTACGATCATCAGAGACAGAAACCAATTTGGTTCCATCAAAAGACCAGGCTATCCAAAAGATTGAACCTTCATGTCAAACAAGTTTGCGTATATGAACAGCTTCATACTGGCAAGCATGAGGCTGATAAGAGTCTGAGAACAAATTCATCTGGTCAATGCCGTCTTCTACTTGATTTGTTAAAGATGCAGCATTATACTGAGACGCCACTTTCCATACAATGATCTGTGCAAACCCAATTGTTTAAAAGTTAAGAACTTAAGAAAACAGAAATATCAGTATATTAAGACTATTAAAAGGGGCATCGGGGGAAGAGGGGGTGATTCATAGAATATGTAATCGATCAGATCACTGTGAAAGACTTTTCTAATTATGATAGTTTCTTTTTTTCATTTCAGAACCTCGGTGAAACTTAAAAAAGTAGAACAATTTAAGCATGCACTGGGTGCATATAGTAATCATGTAGGTGGGTTCGGAGAATCATGGAAAGAAAAGATTAGGCACCTCATTATAGAGAGTGCCAGATCCAACATGGAGAGCTTGAACAGTGTCACCCCATAACCGCATTGAATAAAGAAGGGTCCTCTCTACAGTTCAAATTAAAATTTTAATACTTCAACTTCAAATAAAAATTGGAAATTGAGAAAAAAAGCTCAAAACAAATTGGTAATGGATGAGTTAACGGGACATATTCAAGACGATATTCCTTGGTGTATGCTTTTCGCAGACGATATAGTGTTGATAGATGAAACTCAGGAAGGGGTAAATGAAAGCTTAACCTTTGGAGAGAAGTGTTGGAATCTAAAGGCCTTCGCCTAAGTCGATCAAAGACAGAATATATGGAGGTGCAAGTCCAGTGCAAATGGAGGCCTAAATGAGTTAGGGGTGAGGATCGGAGATTAGGAAATACCAAAGAGCGACCGCTTTCGCTACCTACGATCTATCTTGCAAAAGAATGGAGAATTAGATGGAGACCTCAACCATAGAATACAAGCTGGATGGATGAAGTGGAAGAGTGCATCAGGCGTGTTGTGTGACCGCCGTATGCCACTGAAGCTCAAGGGAAAATTTTATAGGACGACAATAAGGCCGGCGATGTTTTATGGCACGGAATGTTGGGCGGTGAAGCATCAACACGTACATAAAATGGGTGTAGCAGAGATGAGGATGTTTCTTTGGATGTGTGGGCACACGAGAAAGGATAAGATTAGGAATGAGGATATCCGAGGTAAAGTAGGAGTAGCTGAAATTGAAGGAAAGATGAGAGAAAATTGGTTATGGTGGTTTGGACATATGCAAAGAAGGTCTACTGATGCTCCGGTTAGAAGATGCGACTACGGGACAGAGGTTCAGGGCCGAAAGGGTAGAGGAAGACCTTGGAAAACTTTGGAAGAGACTCTTAGAAAAGACTTAAGAGTACTTGGATCTAACGGAGGTCATGACACAGAACCGAGCTCAATGGCGTTCTAGGATTCATATAGCTGACCCTACTTAGGAAAAGGCTTTATTGTTGTTGTTGTAGTTAGAACTAACTAACCAGGATGTCGAACTTGAAGAACCACGGAAGAAGCTGAGACATCCCATAGATGGACAGAGTTGTCACTACAACCTATAGCAAGACAATCATCCTCCCCATTTGAACCACTCACAGAGCCATGCAACCAATTCACCAATCAAACAACAAAAACTAAATTCTCAACTCCATAACCCGACGTAAGCCAGCCGGAAACCGAATATTTAATTAGAAAAAGCATTGGAACTTGAAGTTTTACCTTGAAGAAGGAAACATCCAAGACCCAATTCGCGAACTTTGGCAAGGATTGCGATAGAGTAAAACTGACACTGACTTGCTGCTCCGTTTCACTCTGCAAACTAAACATCTTCACTCTCCTTTCTCCGAACACGGCAATTTCGAAAGCAACAGAAGAAGCTAGTGTCCCCTCTGCGCATTCAGTACTAGAAGTAGAGCTACAACAGATTATCCCGTGCACTCGAATCCCTTGGAACACGTCGAACGACCTCACCATTCTTCCCTTTTCCAAATCATACACCATGATTTGCGAACCCGACCCTGTTTTGTGCATTCAAATCAACATACAATGAATTTGAAGCTGAAAGGTTTTAGAGAGAGAGAGAAGCGTACCTGCGAGTAGGTAAGGGAGAGCAGAGAGGGAGAAGGAAGGTGGAGGAAGCACAGGGCTGAGATTTCTCCGAGGTATTGGCCGCTCTGCAGACGCCATGAACCGCTCTTCTTCTTCTTCTCCACAGGACCACAGCCATGCTTTTGCCTTTGCCCGGTGCTCAAAGCCTCAAACCCCTTTGCTTCTTGTCTGAGATTCCGACTCAACCGTTTCCGTTTGAACTGTGAAGGGTTTAAGCGTTTTGATAGGCCTCGCCGGGTAGGGCCCAAATGTTCGGCTCAAAAATATCGTCAAAGGGCCAAAGGTAGCCAATGTAAGGTTAAGAGGTTGGAATGTTTGTCTTGGTCACCAGCATTCGAATATTTACCAAAGTATCTAATTTGTGGAATGTTGTTTGGGCTCAAAATGATGATTTGGGCTGAGAGTAACAAAATGGGCCGAGACTCTTGGTCCAGCGATCTTTTGGGGGTATCATGGGCCTGCTGTCACCAGGAGTTGTTTAGTCGGTTTCGGTCGAGTCCTAGTATAAGGAGGATTGAGTTGGATAAAGGCGAAGGGGTTGAATCCTGATACAACGAGGGGTCTCGAAACTGGAAGTATGAATGAATCTAGTTCGTTATGGGGCTTGGTTTAGAGACCTATTGGAACTAGGATTGGTCGAGACCTAATCAGATTGGATTAAGGAATCATGATTTGAGTACATCTTTGGTTCGGCCAGGAGTAGGTTTACTGTTATAAATAGAGGAGGAAATGCATCATTCAAGGGTCTCCAATTCAACACACAAAATGTCATGTGCAAACTCTCGCTCTACGTGAAACCTCTTAACAACCTTGAGATTTTTTTTTTTTTTTTCCGCCAACACACCTTCAGTTTGGATAAACAACACTGTTGCCGTAGAATCAGCCGATTGCAGAGCACCTTCAGTTTGGATAAACAGCACTACGTCGAGGCCAACTGGTTATCTATCCAAGTCTCGGTCCTTATAAGGTCATCTCATTAGCCTTCTTGGCGAAGTGAGGTGTTACATATTACTGGGCTCGGCGCTTCGAACGCCGAGTTGTTTTATGATTGGATACTCACAAGTAAGTTTTAGAGTTCAGCATTCTGACGGTCGAACCACATTCACCATCAAGACATACATCTCTTTAAAGTACTTGTGTCCATACAATTTGGTGCCAATTTAGTGTGCTTATACTCTCACGAATATAATCACTGTGATTGAACCCGGCGCCGACGAGCCGTGAACTTCACAGGACTAACAGCCTTGTCTTCAGGCTCTATAACCCGAAGGCCGAGACATGTTCCTTCCTTGGCCACGTTCGCAAGATCAAGAAGTCAGCAGTGCGCCCCGACGTGACATCAACACATTTTACTCCCCCGATTGAGCTCGGCCGACGAGTTGGCACACCCCACATAAAACTGAATAACGTAGTTAGCTCATTTAGTTACTCGGCATGTACGGGCTTGATAGTTTTTAGGGTCAACAAATGTATATACCTTGTTCTTCGAGACATGTCCATTGGCATTTTATTTAAGTACAAACGATATTCTAACTTAAAAAAGAAAAATAAAAAGGGTAAATTTCGAATTCGCACACAATGAGTTCAAGAGAAAGCTCGAACAACCAGAGCAATTCATAACTTGCATCTCCTTTTTTATTAAAGCATAAATTTATTAGTTTCCGCCAAAAAAAAAAAAAAAAAAAAAAAAAAAAAAAACATAAATTTATTTATTAACAAAACCCTCCCTCCTTTTCTATTTCTAGAAGTCGCAAGAAATCCAATGAGGTTCCGCAAACTGACCCTTGAGCTCATCTCCTCCAACTTCATTTCCCAACCGCAAGCCCCCCATATCCAGCTCATCACCACCCTCGTGCCACGCTGGCGTACCATCCTCGTACCCATTCCACGTCAGCCTCCTCAACCCACTCCCATCCATTCTCACCACGTACAAATCCCCGTACGGCTGAAACTGATTTGGCAACGACACCGGCTCAGCCGTCACGCCACTCAAGTTCGCCGTGAACAGAAGCCACTCCCCGTCCTTGCTGAAGCACACGTGGTTGATCCTCTCCCTGTGCGACTCATTTCCCGCCACCGAGATCCTCCTCAAACCGGTACCGTCCGGTTTGACGACGTAGATGCCGAACACGTCTGCGTCATCCGGATTGTGTCTGTTCGAAGAGAAAGCAATGAGGTCACCTTTTGGTGACCAACTTGGCATGGTATCGATACAGGGGCCCTCAGTTAATTGACGCACACTGCCGTTAAACTCGCCGTCAACGGCGTCAATAATGTAGAGGTTCTTGTGCCCTGTCCGACCGGAGCGGAATACCAACGACATGCCGTCTGGAGAGCACGAAGGGAAAGCGTTATTCCCCGTTTCTTCCTTAGTCAACATCTTTAAATTGCACGGGACGTCCTCTTTATCGCCGTCGAGATCTGATGGGTTAAATTCGACTCGTGCAATCTGGACAGTTGTTTTGGCCGACTGGAATATTGGGCCCACCGAGGTGTAGATGACGTGCTTCTCGGTTGGGCTCCAGGCGTTGTAGAAGGCTGCGCGGCCCTTGATCAAATTCCAGCGCTTTGAGCCGTCCGATTTGATGACCTTGATTCCGCTGTTCGCATCCAAATCCGGATTATACGCGATCAGATCGCCGCTCGGAGAGAAGGTTGGGAAAAAACCCTGAATCCTCAGCATCTGGAGTTGTTCAATAGGCGACGACACTCGCTCGATATAAGGAATTGTGGAATCGGACTCGCCCCACTGAGTCGAATCACCCCGGAATCGGTGATACCCGAGGAGCTCTGAATCGGGCGAAACAAACGGGTTGTAATGGTGGAAATTCGGGTTCAGGATCTCTGTCATCGGCTGAAACGTCTTGGATTCGACATCAAAGAGCTCAATGTGTCGGAAATTCTTACCGGGCCGGCGAGTCGCGACGGCGATTCGTTTACCGTCGTGGAGAGCTGCCGGAGTGAAGCAGTGGAGCCCCGATGGAGTGACTCGAGTGGGAGTGATCGGGAACCCAGAAGAGGACTCCAGTTCTTTGGCAAAATGGAAATCGACCCGGAAAATGCTCCACCAGCCGTCGTCATGTTGGCGGTGAAAATATATGACGGAGTCGCCGGACCAGGTGGGCCAGCCACCGCGCTCGCAGACGAGTACGCGCTTGCTGGGTCGCGATGCTTCGAATACGACGATATCGGTGTTGAGCTCGTGAAACTCACCGCCCCATGGACGGGATCCGTACGAGGCGACGGCGACGAATTTTCCGGAGAGAGAGAGGGCGGGACTGTAATCGACGGAGTCAGAGGGAGTCAATCGGGTTGTGATTTTGTCATGGAAGAGTGTGGAGGAGTAGAGAGCAGACCAGGATTTGAAGTATCGACTGGGATCCTGGTGAGATGAGACGAAATAAAGGGTGTTATTTTTTATGATGGGTCGGTCGTGGAAGAGGGATCCGGGTTCGGAGTGCAAGAGCTGGGGATGGGGGAGTCCAGGTCGGGTTAAGTAAATGGCGGGAAACCCGGTCCGCTCGGAGATGAAGACGAGGGAGTGGGGTTCGTGGCTGTTGTCGGCGAATTGGGCGTTGAAGTTGATGGAACGGCCGTCGGAGAGGCGGCGCTCAGGGCCGATATTGGTGGAGGAGGGGTGGAGGAGGGTGAGGAGGGCGAAAATGTCGAAGCCATAGTGGGGTCTGCCAATGGTGGAGAAGACGACAGTGCCTTTGGGGTCGCTGTTCATGCTGGGAGCAGTGAGATGACCAAGGAAGAGGACGACGATGGTATTTATTATGGGGGGATCATGTCGTGGAGGAAAAGAAAAAGATAAACATGGTGGGTTTTGGGAGCAAGTGGAAATCCTGAGCAGCTGCTGCGGATATGTCCTGACGTAGAGCTGACATGGTGGGTTTAGACTAACTGAAATATTTTTCATTATCCATATTTTTGACCAAGAAGCCAAAATACTTATTATTTATTCAAGTAGTCCTCACGGGTGACGTCTACTAATTTAACTCTTTGAGAAATTAATGTGAGAATTAATTAAAGATTTGTGATTTGGGGATTTTCTTTGTGCTTTTACACATATCAAGTTCTTGCATGAACAATTAGGTCCAGCGCTATGATTACATACTCTGCAGAATACTTGGAAAACCACTTCTGAATTTAAAAATTAGAATCCGATTTGATTCTGAAATTTTGAAATGAAAATTGGAAAATTTAGGTTTTTTTTATAAATAAAATAAAATTAATGGTATTGGCTCAGATTGTAATTATTCATGGGCATTTTGCTGCCCACTAATTAATATGCATAAAAAGTCCGTTCTTGCATTTGAGAGCCTGAAGAAAGCCAGCAAGAATATCCAAACTGAACAAAATGTCTATGAATGCTAAGAAAATGTTCGCTAAATGCATGAAAAAGTTTATTTCTACATAAAAAAATCATTAGAATTCATATTCAAAGAATAAAGATATACAAACATTACTTAAATATTACACGTCTCGCTTTTTTAAACGTAAATGTATTAATTAAATTTACATAATCTAACTTTTCAATCGATTTGCAGGCACAAACTCGCCTTGCTACTACCAGTATGCTGTGCATTAAATTCCGAAAAAAAAGTTGAATTATTGCTAAAGTTGCATCCCACCCAAAACACTTTGTACACCAAATTTCAAGACAATTATATGATTTTATATTTAAATATTTTATTAAATTCAAACTCTAAAAATATATTTATATATTATATACACACATATTTAAAAAGAAATATCTTCCCCCCTCCCTCGCCCCCTACCTTGGTGTTGCATGGCAAGTTCAAAAAAAATATTTAAAATTTCATATTTAGATATTTTACTCCCCCCCTCACCAAGTTCAAAAAAATATATTTATAATTTCATATTTAGATATTTTACTCCACTCCTCCGCCACCTTGGTGTTGCATGGCAAGTTCAAAAAAAATATTTATAATTTCATATTTAGATATTTTACTCAAACTACAAAATTATATATATATATATATATATATATAATTGTTATTGGCATTTCAAAATTCTCATTCTACATTCCGAACTTTCTATATTTAAAAAGAAAAATATGAATGTAGGATGAGATTCTTGAAATGTTAATAACACTTCCCTACATATAAAAAAATAAAAATAAAATATTTAGGATCCACGAAGTGGTGGCCCTAGGCAGGCACCTACTCGAACTACTCTCAGAACCGCCCCTGCTACCAATCAATAGATGGTTTTCAGGAGAAACGCTCGATGGAACGTATTTGACAAACTCTGCTTCTAATCCACGATCCTTCATCCACATTAACCTGCCCGTGTCTATAATCTGCTTGCACATAAAGCCTAACACAGCCGTTTCAACTGCCTCCATATTTCGCACAATGTCTTCAACTCCGTCGTCCCCACATTGCTTCTTTTCACTGTCACAACATAGTTTTCCCACTGATAAGCAACCGTTAGAAAAGAGGAGAGAAAAACGGAAAGCTAACTAGTGGAAAGCATTGACTATAATTCCGGCTATTCAAGTAAACACAAGTTCAAGAATCAAGACGATTACATGGATTCTAAATGCAGTCTGCAATCAGTAACATCGGGAAGATTAGCACCGTGATCAGCATCTACTGCCCAACTAGTAAACCATGTAATTGCATGGAATACCTCTTTTGTGATCCCCAACCCCAATAAATATTTTTTATCTGCAGGGAAGCGAAGCCAATTGTATAAAGCCTGTTTAACGATGAAAAGATATATGCAGGTAGTTTAAATGACATATTAACAACTAATTCATGAATTTTATGGCGAGAGAAATTGATTAGTGATTACTCACGTAGTGCTTCCACTGGCAAAGATGATGGCAACATGTTGCTACAGCCAAACCTCTTGGGTTTGGGTTAACACTGCGCCATTTCACATTACTTTGATTTAAGTGTTCCTCAAGGCAACATCTCAGAGTTTTTATCTGCATAAGAAACATACTAAAAATATTAAGAAGAAATACAATGATCACTATGAGACTCTAACTTCTTCTCTGTGTGATGATTTCTGTGGCTTTCAGGGGAGTTTATCGTTGATTACCTGTTGCAGGTCAATGACCTCCCCGCAATGACTCAATAGCATTCACCAACGAGTAAAATCTCCTTGTTTCAGGACCGCATAGTAACAACAACGAGTGCGCTAAACTATTAGCCGGAGTGGAAACTACCGTGGTTAAGAAGTTATAGCCTTCCAAATATATAGGAACTTGCTAATCCATGGGTGTTGATGAGCAAAAATTGTACGAAATATGTAAACAAATATTTCACTCGACATAATTTCACCCTCCTTCATTTTTCCGAAGAGGGTTTTATTAATTTGAGTTCGACCTATTCTAGAACTATGCGTCTATTAATTACAACATTTCACTTAAAAAACGGAACACCCTTTGATTCTAACATGAAAATATGAATTTCAAGGGTTGGTGTTTTTATTTGATTTTGTGGTTGCATTTAAGCGAAAGGCCTAAATTGCCTACGTACCCTCGTTGAGGGATCAAGCCGCTCGTAGTTCTTTTGATTTGGTATGTGGATTTTTAGTGTGTGAATGACCCACTAAAAAGGATTTGGTGTTTGGTTTATTTGGGTGAATTTGGTTGAACGAACCAGGAATTCGGTTTTGTGTTTGAGCATTGCGATTGCATCTTGAATATGGTACTAGATTGTCTACGTATCCTTGAAGGAATCAAACCGGCGGAGTTCACAATGTATTTGTTGATATTTGATGCATGTGTAGTTTAGGCACTTGCAAGCGAAGACTTTGAGTCACTTGGAGCCAAACGTAGTTTCATGCCATTTGAGACTTGTCGCGGCTCCGTGCCATTTGATATTTGATACGGCTTCATGTCATTTGAGACTTTTCTTCGGCTTCGTGCCATTTGGGATTTGATACGGCTTTGTGCCCTTTGAAACTTGACGTGACTTCGTATTGTCCGGCCCTATTTTTATTCACGGAGTCCACAAAATATAAATTTCACGTGAATAAAATATTGTTGTTTTACTTCAATCTCACATGGGGCAACATTTATATATAAAGCCAACGATAAAGTGAATAGTGTTTTTTTATGTCACAAGCTTCAACAAAAATAATTGACAAAGATGCCCTCAAACAAAAAACTTCAAAAGCAAATGTGGCAGGGGTATTTTCATCACTTTAACAATGTCTTTTTAATAATTAATTTTTTGGTACTTTTTTTTTAATTAAACAATAAGCTAGCAATAATGTGATTCAATCGGTTGTTCATTCACTATTATTTTCTCTATTTTTAAACACGTCCAAAACATCTTAAGAGGCGTGTAATTCCGATTATAAAAAAAGTCTTTCGCATGCAAATAATAATGTGATTAAATTAGTTGTCAAATGATTTTTTTTTTTAACAAATGATATTATCTACACTAAGGAGAAGAAGTGGACAAAACTTACTTGTTCAAAGTACAAAACTTTAGAACCATCCACCATTTTGGGCAAGTTACCATTCTGTAAGAAAATAAAGAAATCATGTCAAATTCAACCACAAAACCCTTGAAACAAAAAAACCCAATTCTATTGAACACGAAAGGAATGAATAATTGGAGGCCGAATGGGTATTGGGGACCCACCTCATGGAGGCCAAATGGGTATAGAACAAAGAAATCATGTCAAATTCAACCACAAAACCCTTGAAACAAAAAAACCCAATTCAATTGAACACGAAAGGAATGAATAATTGGAGGCCAAATGGGTATTGGGGACCCACCTCATGGAGGCCTAATGGGTATTGGAGAAGGATTTGGGTCCCCGTTTGGGGGTTAGGGTTCTTCGAGCTGGGGTTGGGCGAGAGAGATTTTCGGAGAAAAGTGCACGACTTCTGGGTGGGAGGAAATAACTCATTTCTATACAAGGGTAATTTGATCATTTCAAGGTGTAAGAAAATCCTATTTTTGTCCTATTTTTGTGCATGGTCTGTGAATATTTGGTTGTCCTAAGATTAAGAAAAAAATGTCATTTTTGGCAATTTCCCTATTTTTATTGTGCCTTGGATGTTTTTAATCTCACTTATTATTTAATATGGCTATTGTAGTAAAGTTTTTTGGTAGTTTAAAAGTATCAAACTAACTTTTTTCTTGTCAAGTTGAAATTTACCTACGGGTAAACTTGTTAAGAATCTGTTATTAACGAATCATTAACGTGTGACCAGATAACGACTCGATTAACGTGTTAACCCAAAACTTGTTCTTTTCGTGTTGTTTCGAATTGGGTTAACAAGGGATATAAGAAATTGACAATCATTATTTTACATTAAGAGGAAGGGAGAGAGTTTAACCCAAGACATAGTGGGTCATTATTTGTGTCACACTATTTTCATTGCTTGCACCCTTTAGGTTTAAGGTGATTGGACTAGGCTACGCTATGTGCACATGACAAATTAAGTCTCAAACTCAACACAAATATAATACGTCATTGTCATGAATGTTAGAAGCCTTAAGACTTATCATTTACAAATAAAATAAATACTATTAGACTGTAACATTATTTGGTTGCAAAGATTGTCATTAAAGCTTATAATTTCTTTGACCTATCTACATATTCATTGATGACCAAATAGCCCTTATTATGTCAACAAAACTAACGCCTCTTTCATCCCAGTTGGCTAAATGGAGTAACATGGGGCACGAATAGTGAGGACATGAGGAACTGTGAAACAGATAAAATATACGGTTCAAATGAGATTTTGTGTAGAGTACATACATCATGGCTAAATATGTTCCTTAATTTTCAAGTAATTTCCGCCTATATTGTCTCGTGCATACTTTCGTTCCTTAATTTTCTTTTCATTCATTCAATCTAATGACTAAACAACATGATAAGCAAATTTAAAGTGATTTCTGCCCTCTCTTTTTAACTTTTTACAGTCTAATAATTGTCAAAGGATTACATTACTAGAGTGGTGCCTTTGCGTTGACACCATATGGAAACCATAAACCTAGAAGGCAGAAGCCCACACCGACAGCGGGCACAATTTTTTTGGTGCAGTGGAGGAAGCTCCTTTTGGTGCTAACATTAAACATTAACAAGAAAAACATCTTATAAAACCGTTGCTGAATAAATCGAAACTAAACTTGTGAATAATCAATCATATATGTCTGAAAAATTTTGAATTTTCAAAACAGAATGTAGAAGTAGACAATGATATAGAGCGAGAGGGAGAAGACGGCAACAATATGCTGCCAGAAGAGAAGAGCAGAAGCCTCTCTGACTGCATAACCCCTCAAGCTTGCAACTGCTCCTAACAATATGGCAGAAGGTGTG
This sequence comes from Cotoneaster glaucophyllus, assembly GCA_036320875.1. Classification (NCBI taxonomy): domain Eukaryota; kingdom Viridiplantae; phylum Streptophyta; class Magnoliopsida; order Rosales; family Rosaceae; genus Cotoneaster; species Cotoneaster glaucophyllus. The sequence continues at coordinate 26,220,584 of CM070068.1, read as the reverse complement.
GTGTACTGCAGCAAAAGAACGAACCGATACAATTGATCATCGGCTACCAAAAGGTTCAGTTTATCCGACAACAGAACCACACCAATCCCAATTAAAGGAAGTACCAAAAGCCTTGCAACAATAATCCCAATCGTAGTTCTCATTCCTAGATTGGATTCGTTGGGACCTTCAGCTAGTATTCCTCCAAGAACAAGCACAGCCGAAGGCACCATGGCCTCGGCTACAATTTCCAAGCTGTCTGTGAGGAACGAAAGGACTTGGTCATCATCAAAAACCAGAGCTTTCAATGTGGGAATCATGCCGATGACAATGGCCAACAGAAAAGCAATTGTTGGCGGCTGAAGAATGCCATGAATCGGTGTCGTCCAAGCAACAGATCTGATTTTCCTCACGATCCTAGGCTCTGCCAGACACTTACTAGGCTTGGTACTTCTCGGATGACCTCCCTCCTCCTCCGCACCAAGTTCCGAAAGCACACCATTGCTGCTATTAAAAAGCCTTGCGATAAAGGGTGTCTTGCAATGTTCAGTTTCCTTATCTTCAATTCCAGGCCATTCAGCCTCAACGAGGAGCGGCCTAGCAAGATCATTTTCATCTTCATTCCCATTCCCATTCCCATTCCCATTCACATTCTGATCCGAACCCAATTCCGCAATCTCATGATTCTCCTCTTCCTCCACAACTGCATCAACACCAGACTCCGATGTGGGCTCCATCATATGGTAAACAAGAGTGTAAACAAGAATGACAGAAACCCATTGGGAAAAAGAAACATATGCCACACCAGCCTCAGTGCAGTCATCTTCTGTACCAAAAGGGTTATCATCACTATGGCAAACAGATGCAACAATCGCAAGAGGGAGATTACCCGTGTTTCCGAACGCAGTCGTGATCACGGTGAATCGAAAAAACTGAGGTGGAGGCCTACAAATCACTGCAACCAGCAAACCCAACACACACCCGATCGCCGTACTTATTACAACATTAACAGGAATGAACCACCAATTTACAAAATTCTTTAGACTAATTGATGGCCCTAGATTTGTGAAGATTAAGCAGGGTAAAAAGACAGCAAATACCAACTTACTGAGAAATGTGAAAGTGAGTTTAGGGACAAGTTGGTATTTTGGGTGGGCAAGAAGTAAACCGATGGCAGCCATTGAAAGGAGCTTCAGCAGAGGAAGCACTGCACTTAGCAGCAACTCTCCTTTTAGATTGCTTCCTTGCATTGCAGGTAAAATCTCCATATTTTGTTGATCCCAGATGACAAAACTACTAATTAAGCAAACTTTGATCAAATCAAATCAAACACTGTTGAATTGAGAAATCACAAGACAATGAGAATTAAAGATGTGGGTTCTGACCTTTGAATCTCCAATTATCATATTTTGTTAATCCAGAAGAGCCGTAGGACTCGAAGCAAATCGTATACAGTTGTAAGAGTTGAAAATTTGAAGGTGGAGGGCCATCACATGATGCACGTGACGTCTTCAACGATAGTCTGTGCCTATCTTTTTCTTGGAAAACGTCTGGCTATCTTTAACAAAAATTTGAAGATCTTTTTTGAAGATCTTTTCAGACCTTTTTATTAATCTGATAATAATAAATTAATAAAAAATTATAATAAAAACAAAAGACAATTAATGAAAAGGGCTTGAAAAATTTTAGTTTTAATAAAAAACCATGTTATAAGTTTTGTTTAATAAAAAATCATGTTATAAGTTTTAAGTAACACTGTTTCTGGAATTTAAGTCACTGTTTCTGGATTTTCAGTAACACTGTTTCTGAAAAGTTTTAGTTTTAATAAAAAACCATGTTATAAGTTTTGTTTAATAAAAAACCATGTTATAAGTTTTAGTTTTAATAAAAAAACCATGTTATAAGTTTTGTTTAATAAAAAACCATGTTATAAGTTAAGTCACTGTTTCTAGAATTTAAGTCACTGTTTCTGGATTTTAAGTAACACTGTTTCTGGAAGTTAAGTCACTGCACTATTAGTTTATTTCCAGCGACAGTGTTATTTTTTCCAGCGACAGTGTTAGTTTTTCCAGTGACAGTGTTTTTTTTCCAGCGACAGGGTTAGTTTTTCCAGCGACAGTGTTATTTTTCCAGCGACAGTGTTGGTTTTTCCAGTGACAGTGTTATGTTTTTCCAGGGACAGTGTTAATGTTCATTTTCTTTCCAGATACAGTGTTTGTTTGTGCATGGCCCAAAGGGATTGGTGTGGTTGCTGCTCGCCAGAGCTAAACGGAAGGGAAGACCGGATTTCGGCAGGAAAGTTGGACAAACTTTAAACGCTCATAACTTTGTCAATACTCAATGAAATCAAGTGATTCAAAAACGAAAATTGTAGTTCTCGCAGAGACGAAGAGAATGGTACCTTGCACGATAGCTAACTCGTTGTGGTTTGGCTGGAAAACGCATCGAAACCCTCAGAGGTCGCCGGAAACTGGGTTGGACAAACTTTAAACGCTCATAACTTTGTCAATACTCAACGAAATCGAGTGATTCAAAAACGAAAATCATAGTTCTCGAAGAGACGAAGAGAATGGTGTCTTGCACGATGGCTAACTCATTGTGGTTTGGTCGGAAAATGCCTCGAAAGCCTCGGAGGTCGTCGAAAACTGGGTAAGATTCAAATAGATATAACTTCTTCAATACTCAACGAAATATGGTGATTCAAAAAGGAAAGTTGTAGTAATCAGCGAGACGAAGAGGAGGAGGAGGATGAGGGCCAAAGGAGAGCCCATGAGTGACTGGCTGGTGGTCGAGCTGTCTGTTGGTTTGGTGGGTTTTACCTTGTTCTATGATGGTTTTTGGTTAAAAAAAGAGGAAAACTAATGAAAAGTCCAAAAAAAGTTATAGGATGGTTTTTGGTTAAAATAAACTTAGTTCAAGCCCTTTTTATTAAAGCTCCCTAAAAACAAAGGTGGAGGGGTAGCCCATGATACACCATGGTGCAAGTCCAATTCTCATTATTCTTCTCTCTTTTAATAATTAACAATTTAACATACTAACGTTATCATTTGAAAAGAAAAAAAAATGTATATATATATATATATATATATATATATGTATGTATGTGTGTGTGTGTCTGAATGAGACCAGTTGATATGATCACGTAAGTGTTATGTTTATCCTATTGGACTCGAATCAAATCTCATGTGAATTAGAGTAATTAAAATACAGATTTTATATAGAAAAATCATATATCTAATGCAAGAACGAGAAATTGTAAGATCATCTTTAATAGAAAATGCAAAATGCTTTAAAATAGACATTTTACATTTTCTTGTTCTCTATAAATTAGGAAGTTTGTTGCATGAGCAGCATCCATTAATTGGAAATCTAGGAACTGTGCTTGCAGACTTCTCTTTTACTCTTTGTAGAATTTGTAATTACTTGGGCAAAGTAGCAGGAACAAAGGTAGGCCCATTTTAACTTAGGTTTGCCATGTGAGTGAGTTTCCCAATTAATTTGGAAAGTTTGACAGCAAGCTTTTTTCCTTTTCTGTGAACTTAGGACAACTTGAACTCTTTCAGGTCCAAATAGGACTTCATGTGCTGAAAAGAAGATCACATCCACAATTTGTATTTACTTTCGATATGATAAAAGCCTCTTTTGTATTTTTGGCTGCAGCTTTTTATGGTTTTGTACCCAAATGTATTCTTATCCAGAACCCCACTCTCATGGAGGAGAAAGAATCATGAGTGATGATTTATCACATGTTCGTATTGTTGGGTTAATATTTGATATTGGGCTTTGTAATACTAAGGCCCAAAGGCGCTAAAGCAAATAAGACTTGCCCAAGCCCAGCCGATAGGCCTGAGACAAATTGAAGCCATTTCAGCCAATGCTTAGACCACATGCCTAAGATTGAAGTGATGGGTGACATAAATCACCTCACCACCAGCCAAAAAACACTTTTCAAGGGCATGACAAGTAAATAAGTAATTACTCACTGCCCTCCAAATATTATCAGCTAAAGACAAAGACGAGAAGGCCATGCCAAATGGTCTATAAAAGCTGAGAGAGGCACCAATGGCACTTAACCAATCAAACAAAAGACATACAAACTCTACTCTCAAGCCAATTTGTACCCAGAAAGCTGAATCTTTTTCAGATCCAGTCTCTTTTAACCATAGTTTACCCATATAAAGCTATCTTTTGTCAGATTTAGAAGTTCTGCTACTTTCCCTTAGTTCTATAGTATCAATTCTCTTTAGGAAACCTTGTTTATATTCCTGCATACATTTCCATTTCCCAGCACGCATAACCCATGTAAACACAAAGTGAAGTGGCCTGCAAGAAGTTTGAACCTTGCTCGACAAGGTGAAATCTTGCCCGACTTCCTTGTGTTTGTATTTATAGTTCGTAGGTCTGTTGTTTAATGCATATTTTGTTATTGTTTTAGCTCACTTTCGATTGCTTTTCGCTTTAAGTCCCTATTTATGATCAGATCCGGCTGATTTAGCAAACTTGGACTCTTTAAGTGTTTTAACCTGTAACCAATAGGCCCTAGACTCCTTTCATCTAGGGCCTCCTTTCATCTAAACATATAAAATCACAAGCAAAAGCCCTTGTTTAAAAGGCAAGAAAAAAAAGAACCTAATGCAGACTTAACCCGTCTGTGACAATCATTTGATTAACATGAAGTCTAAGTAACTTGGGCCACAAGCAACCAACTTAACTCACTTACATTCAACAATTTGTTATACTAAGATAACAGTTAGTATAACAGTGGCACGCTCAACATCCATGTTAGTTTTGACTGTGAGCCTCAAGGCCTACACCAAAGGCACCTTTCAAACTAACTGTAGACTCATCTTGCAGCACACCAAGCAGCAAGATCTTGCCCGACAAGCAAGAAAGAGCCATTTCCTAGGGGAGCCGTGCGAGGGACCAGGTCCAGAATCTAGCTCGAACAATTGGGACCATGTTTAAAATGAACAAATGAGGCGAATGACCAAGAAAGATGCACGGCTTGCTTAGTGTAATTATCCTGCTTGCTTCAGACTTTGCCTTCCACTTGATCGTTTCAGTTCATTGCTCTCGCTAGCCCGTCCCTTGTCTGTCTGCATATTCTGTTAGGCTGCAAATTTCTCTCTGCATGATTTCTCTTTATATCTCAGGCCTTCCCCTTGTAGATTTTATAATCACTTGGTTGAAGTAGGATCAAAAGTATGGCCACCTTCCCTTCATGATTAAAGGTTTTTACATAGCATGTTTTCCAAATAACGGCTACCTTTCATATTTAGTCAAGCATAGGAGCTGCACACCTCTGAGTAGCGTCCTTGCATAGCTGCTGTCTTTCCTTGTAGCAATCACAAAGTCACAAGCGGCTAATGCATTTTCCCTATTGAACCGCTCCGGTTTCTGGTAACTTGGTGAACGAACGAACAGGCGAGCCTTGTGAGGACCAGTTTTTGGATTGAGATAGGACTTTTGGGGAGCGTCTAAACAGCTGAGATGAGCTGGTTGTTGTCTTTCTTTGCTGCAACTTTGTTCCTCCATGTTTGATGTCTGTCGCAGCGAACCTTGAACTGCTACCGTGAATGAGGCATGAATTTTACATCTCGCCATTGTGACTTTCTTTTTTGCTCAATGGCTCTGATTATGCTTCTAGAGTGGAGATGGATTGCTTGCATCCTCAAGGGCTCTGTCTGAGAAAATTCCCGACAAGTAGATTTTGACCGTCCCTGTAAAGATCACCTTCCGGCACCTCCGTGTCTACATAGAGACATGATGTGTCAAGAAAATGCTTGACGAGTAGATCCAACTGTCCCATACATATCACTTTTCGGCACCTCCGTGTCTATGTAGAGTTACGCTATGCCGAGAAAATTCATGACGAGTAGATTTTGACCGCCCCTTTAAAAATCACCTTCCTTTCAGCACCTCTGTGTCTACATAGAGACATGATGTGCCGAGAAAGTGCTTGACGAGTAGGTCCTGGGATTTCTTGAAGCAGTATTCTTTGTCTTCTAACTCATAACTTTTTGCTGGGATTTCTTGACCACCTTCTATCCAATTCGTTGCATTTCTCCGAAAAAGGTAAATTGTTGCTGGATTTGGAGATGAATCCTAGGCCTTGGGGAGTTCCATGGATTTTGATGGAGAATCCGAGAAACAGGAAGAGAGACAATGTGTAGCTTAATCCCATATTGGGTTTGAGAGAAAGTAGGATTTGATGGTTGCAGTGTTCTCCTGCAAGAAAGGAGCAAGATAGAAAACCAAAAGGGTTAATTGACAATGCTAATTACCTTCTAAAGTTTGTTGCTTGCTCTTCGAAGTTGTTGGAATGACAGCAACCTCCTTCCTTTCTACCTCTTCGCCGTGTATCTCTTATTCTCTGCTTGCTTTTCTATTTTGTTTCTTCAACGTGTGCTTCTCAATTTCTGCAGTGTTTTCTTGTCTCTCTCCTCCTTTCTGCTCTCTCTGTGCCCTCCCATTTTTATAGACGCAAAGAGCAATTCCATTAACCTCTTCTATTTTCTGTTACGTGTTCTACTTTCCCGGTGTGGGGAAGTTGAGGAAGGCCATCATTTTACTGAGTTGAGAACGTGGGAGCTTAGGACAAGAACTCTATTTTTCAGTTTATGGGTTGTTGAGATTTTTTTCTCTCCTTATATATATATATATATATATATATATATTACAAAGGTTGTACCTGTGAACCAACCCTCTAAAGCGAAATAGGCACAAGGAAAGAGTAATAGGCCAAACCAACCTACAAAAACGAAGCGGTCACTCCATAACCAGCCATCCATAATATCAAATAAATCATTTTCGTCTTTGGTAAATTCAAGTTTAAATCCTCAACTGCAAAAAGTTAAAATTTGAACTACAACAAAGTATCCGGCATCTTATATATAACAGAAAACATCGCATGCTACGATTTCTGCCCATGGACACAAATAGTGTTGTACATTCAAGTCCCAGATAACTATTCCTAAATGAGAGTTGCAAAAAGTAACTAAAATGTTGAGAAAAAATAGCACTGCACTTTTTTTTTTCTTGTGATAGAATTCCATCGCACTTAATTTATCATATTCTGATTGAAATAATGAAACTACAAGAAAACTTTCTAGTAAACAAAATTTCAAGAAACCTTACTGTCAATTCTCAAACGCTGCAAAATCAAGATCTCCTTCTGACGCAAGGATCGATCAGCCTAGAATTAGCATTTTCATGACAGAGAAAATGAATAAGCTATTAAACAATGAAGGTTCGCAAAGGTGATGAGTCTATTCAAATTTTCCCATATGAAAGACAAGCAATCAATCTAGCCTTAGGAAAAGGATGCTCTCAACCAAAAAGACCTTTTTGATCATACAACAATCTGCCAGCATTTGTGTCAAGTATCCTCTCTCCTCCTTCCGAATTCTTCAATACCCCAAAATCTTCCAAGTTCCCAAGGATTGACACCTGCTGCATAACATGTTTCTCTTGAAATGGCAATTTTCTGCAAAGAACAACTTAATCTAACATAATCAAACAACCCCCGTCAAGAACAAACCAAACATACCAGCTTGTACATACCTATCTACCTCTCGTTTAATCCACATCCCACAAGCTTCCGTCACCTTATACGAGTCCCGAATATCCTTACACAAAGATTCATGAACAGACTCAATTTTTTCAAATAATTTATAAAAATCAGGCAGTCATATTATAAACAGCATTCCTCTTCATCTCCGAAACAATGTTATCCACAGCTCCCAACACGGGACCATTAGACAATGCCAAATCTCCGGTCCCCTCGACTCCCAACTATTCTATTTCATCATGGTCATCTTCTTCGCCAGCATTGATACCCTTTTGGTAAAAGGGTTGGTGGGTCAAAGACTCCACTTGTTTGAGTAAAGGGCACCTCCTAACATGTACAAACAAACGATTTCAACAACTCACTCACAGAGAGAGACCATGTTTGCTGAAAGCAAGAAAGATTCAAACTTCAATTACATAGACTAATAAGAGAACGAAGGAACTTACTGAGAAGGGTCAATTGGGTATGGAACCCACTCGCCGTGTGGTTCCCGCAAAACCTACCATAATATGAACAATCAGAAACCATCTGTAGATAGAGAAAGAGAGGAGTGAGAGAGAGAGCGCTTACAGAGAGTCGTTGAGGGGGACATAGGCACAAAATCTCTTCTTTTTCGGAAGCCAAAACCTGCATCGAGTCTCCACTTTTCGCTCTGTTTTTTTCACTCTCCACTTCCACCCCAGAGAAAAAAGAAAAGTTGAAAACTGCTGCTTCTACCTAGTGACGATGCAGAACGCCTCGTCGTATATAATCAACGCCTCGACGTATTATTATGTTAGGTGCCGGGCCAAAGCCCATTTGCTAAAGCCCAGGGACAAAAACGTCCTCAAAACCCTAATCCCCTCTCCCTTCTAAAAAGCGCGCATTTGGAGGGAGAGTTGAAAACCCTAGCCGAATCTCCCCCAATCTCTCTGTGTCTTCTGCGGAGAGCAAAAGATGCAGATCTTCGTGAAAACCCTAACGGGGAAGACGATAACCCTAGAGGTTGAGTCTTCCGACACCATCGACAATGTGAAGGCCAAGATCCAGGACAAGGAGGGCATCCCGCCGGACCAGCAGCGCCTCATCTTCGCCGGCAAGCAGCTGGAGGACGGCCGTACCCTCGCCGACTACAACATCCAGAAGGAGTCGACCCTGCACCTGGTGCTCCGCCTCCGCGGTGGCGCTAAGAAGCGTAAGAAGAAGACCTACACCAAGCCCAAGAAGATCAAGCACAAGCACAAGAAGGTGAAGCTCGCCGTCCTCCAGTTCTACAAGGTCGACGATTCCGGGAAGGTCCAGAGGCTCAGGAAGGAGTGCCCCAACGCTGAGTGCGGCGCCGGGACTTTCATGGCCAACCATTTTGACAGGCACTACTGTGGTAAGTGTGGTCTCACCTATGTTTACCAAAAGGCCGGCGGCGACTGAGTTAAACGCACCGTTTAATATGTTTGTTTCTGAAACAGATGGTTAAGTTTAAATAATTTTGATTTGGACTTGGAACGGTGGTTGTTATGGATTATGGTTTTATGTATTTTGATATGATACTTTAGAATTTTAATTTCGACTTTGAAGTTCAATGGTTAGCTATCACAATTTTGTTTTATTATTTGTCCTGTGATTTTGTGTGCCTTAGATTATTGAATGGATGGATAAACTCGTTGTTATTGAATTGGTACAATCTGGTTTCCGATTGTTTCTGCTGCGATGGCGTGTAATTGGTTGCGTAATAATGTAACAAGGGACGATTGTCATTTAGACCCGTTTGCAGTGGGTTCTTTAGTGTTCATTCCGAAGTGGTTTCCAATTTTTGTGTGGAAATTCTTTATGTTATTCGATTATTAAACAATGTAGAACTTCATAATAATTTTTTGGTTCTGCTCAACGTATGTTACTTTAAGCACGGAGTGAGTGTTTGATTGCTTCTTATGTGCTTCTCACTTGCTGCTGAAGCACTAGTGCTTGTATTGATACATGATATATAAACTGCCATTTCTTGGTGTCACAATTGCGTTTTGAGGAGTAATTTCTGTTGGAATTACTATAGTGGGAATCGTTACTTGTTTCGTCTATTGTCATGTCTTAGCTTCTTTTGTTTGTCCTTTACCTTTCAAGTTCCATGGGACTTGGGGTTAAAGTTGTTAGGAATGCATTACGAAAATTAGATAGGGGGATTTGAAAATGGCTAGATACAAGAGAAGTATCAAGCGACACCGTGGAACGTGTCATTTAAAAGTCCTTTATTTAGTGTGTTTGTTGTGCGTTGTAGTGTTTTCGTAGTAGCTTGTTGGTGCTTTGAGTAATTCATTGGTAGGGTCCTTGCATTTTTAACAACTTAAACTTCCAACTCCTTAAGTAGTATGGAATTTTATTGTCCATCGCATGTCATTTCATCTTAATCTTCCCTTGTTGAACTCCTCGTTTCGTTTTTCATCATTCTGCATTTGGGTTTTCCTCACACGCATTGCGAAATATGTGTTGATGTTAAATGTAACCAACACTTGTGGAAGTTTGATATCCCTTCTTATTGAATAATATTCTAACACACATGCTTATATGGAATTTAAAATATATTTAGGCTAGTGAATTTAACACTCGTTGTCGGATGTAACAACAATGGTAGACGGCTGCAACTCTCGTCGCCGTCGTCGGAGCATTAGGATCGTAAAAATGAACGAGGAAACAATCTGGGGAGGATTGAAAATTTAGAGTCGATGATGAGGGAGTAAATCCAGTAACAGGGGATGTGCCACACTGCCAACCCAAGATACCACAAAGGTGCCAATGGTGTGTTCAGCTCAAGAAAAGGATATGGCCACCTGCACATTCAACCCATAATTTCCATGCATTTTATTTTTATTTTTAACAAAACTAATTCAAAGTTCCATCAAACAATAAATAAACAATGGAGCAAAAATGGCTTACCATTTAACACCACCAAAGGCGTGAATGAGCCATTGAAAACTAATATAGAGGACTCCGAATAGCGCAAAATATGCAAAACCCAACTTCGAAAATGGCTGACAAAACAACACCCCAACATGCATCATTCATTAGTTTAGTGCTTTGAAGGCAACATGTTCTAATTCGAAGGTATGTTCTTCGTGTAGCATTCAGACCCAACGACTCTATGAAATTATGTCGATACATCAATGTAGTAAGACTAACTAAGGAGGCAATTGACAACTGTTTCGTTTTCACTTTTCACATTTTTGAAAATTCAAAACTGAAAAACGAAATGGTTATTAAACGGACCTAAATTCACCAGGAAAACGAAAAGCAACTCTTTGAAATAAGAAAACGAAATGATTATCAAACGTGCCCTAGATTCACCAGGAAATAGAAAGGCAACCCAAGTTAAAAAGCATGTTACTTACGAGCCTATTGAGAGCGGTATCCACGATTAGAAAAACAGCGTTGAGAGCATGTATGGCACCTATCAACTGCAAACCAAACATCAAGTTAGAGGAGATTAGGGTGTTGGGTTTTAACAAGTACGTCTATGAGATTATGACAAACGGTTAGGACTGTGTGTCAATTAAGTTAGAAGATGAGAAACTCACAAAGGTTAGTTGGAATTCCATACTTGTGAGGAATGGCAGTATCAGACACCAAAATACAATGTCTGTTAGCATTACGGCACCTGCGCACGTCTGATTCGAAAGGACATGCATTAGCTTCTAATCTTCAACCATATAAAACCTCAAAACATTCGAAACTATCTGTTTGGTTTCAGAATGTAAGGCAAGACGAAGAGAATGACCAACAACGCCTCTAATCACGCCCATATAAAACAGCAAAACATTCGAAACTAACTGTTGGGTTTCGGAATGTAAGGCAAGATGAAGATCATATCGATTTAGAGTGACCAACGACGCCTCTAATCTTCAACCATATAAAAGTTTAAAACCGCAAAACATTCGAAACTAACTGTTTGGTTTTGGAATGTAAGGCAAGACGAAGATAATATCGATTTAGAATGACCAACAACGCAGCTACCTTCAAAGATTAAAACTACTCTTAACATGTTATGTTCGATATATCATACCAAGGATGATCAAAGGTTGAGCGCTCGGAAAAAACCGAAAAGATGAGAAAATTGACGGACAAATTATTGTTAACCTGATACATGATGAGCATTAGATTTCCAAAGAATCCAGCTCTTTGTTGAATCGCATTTCGAGCTTGGTTGCTTTTCGGTTTCACTTTACCCTTGATTTGATCATCTCTGTAAGAAGACCTTCCAACCCAGCATCCATGCGCAGATATAATTGTCCCCAGCTACACCAACACAAATCCAGACTCATATGATATTATGCAAACTTAAACCAATTCTAAGCTAAGTTACTGAGCGAGTAAAATTAGTGAGAAAGAGGTTTAATTAATTAAATAATTACCCCGAAATAGAGGATAACCAAAGCAAAGGTCCACCTGCAGGCCGGCCAATTTAATTAGTTAAAACCAGATTAGAAAGATTAGTTAATTAAATGGAAGGGGAACGTATAACTTACTGGGTGTAGAAAACGAGGGTGAAAAGGCCAAATTGGGAGGTCGTGTCGAAGAGCAGTTTGGCCATTAACACAAACGCGAAAGCTCGATAAAAGAGAAGCCAGAGAGGATCGAGGGTTCTCCAGCAAGTGCCCCACAACTCCACCGATTTCAGTGGCGGCTCCGGCTTTCCTTCCCATGCGAATTTGAGAGCTACGGTGGCCGGAGCTGCTATGATCAGAGTGCATACCAGGACTTGCCATTGAAGCCAGTACCCGAGGACGGGTCCTTCTACTTCACTCCACATCTCTCAACACTCTCGGATCAAATGACGATATCAGATCAGATTGTTTCACGATTCTGGGTTGGTGGGTAGGTGGTTGAAATGGAAGACAAACACTCGTACTTATTCTACCAGTAGGAGCAACGGGCACATATAAAAATATAAAATGACCAATTCCAATTATTTCAGTGTGGGATGGAGCCCACTAATTTTTTCATAAATGATACAACATATATCATTATATAAATAAATAAATAATTATTTTAAAATATTAATTTTTTAATATAAATATCTCACGTATATTCTTGATCGTCTTAACAAATGAGGTAAATTGTCTGCCCTCCCCATACCTTTGTGTTTGGATGCTCTTCTCATGCTTTTATATTTGTGCGGTCACAGTTAAATTACGTTAATATTTTATATTTTTATTATTTTTTGTCTTATTATTTATAATAAAAAAATCAATATAAAATCGTGACCGCATAAAATAGGTGGATACGAAGAAAGCAGCCAAACAGGAGGGCAATCTGCCTCCCTTAACAAATCCCTCGCGGCTGACGCCTCAACACCCTGTCCAATGGATGATGCGCTTTGAATTTTGCGTCTTTTGTTTCCTTTTCTGCGTTTTGTTTTTCAGTCTTGTAAGGTTGTAAATGTCCCTTGAATTTGGGGAGCAAACGAGAAGGACAATGAATTTCTTTTCTTTCAAGATAACGCTTTATCACAATGTGGTACAGTTGATAGAATTTATATTTTTTTTAGTACTTTGATATTTTTACATTAAGAAACTGAGGAGTTCGACTAAGTCACATAGGTAGCCTAATTTGGTATTGAATTCGCCATTCACGAGATTCGAACATAAAACCTCTCACTTTCAAGTGAAGAGGAATACAACCAGATCGTAGTACTGAGTTGCCTGTTAAGATTTGTACTTAAAATTGAAAATTTTGTCAATTTCATATTAATTATTAGCACATGAGCCACAAATATTAGGCTAAAATGAAACTCTCTGTTAATTGTTAGAACGTGGTGCTTACCTAGTTTATCTTTTTAGTTTCACATATAACGTGGTGCTTACCTAGTTTATCTTTTTAGTTTCACATATAAGCTAACAATTAACAGAGAGTTGACAAAATTTTATTTTCAACTTTGGGCCTAAATACTAATAGACTTCACCATGGGGTTTAAATCCTAATTTTTTTTATTAGAAGAATTATCTTCCAACTACCTTATCATCACATAGACTATTAATCCAATTAAGCGTAATATTATGTACTTACTACAAATTGATCCTTGCTGGTTTTTTTTCTTTTTTACTAAGGATTTGCCTCACTGATTTCCTTTCTCTTTACCATTTAATAATTTAACTCATTAATATTATATGTTTGTGTTTGGACCCAAAATTACACCATCGGCCCGAGTAATCGAGGCCGTTAAGTAAGCATAGCAACGCACCGTTAGATATCAAGAAGATGATTTTGTTATTGTTAAAAGATAATATTATGATTTTACATCATAGTAATTATTTTCTTTTAATGATAAATTACCTTGATATTTTCTTGTACAAGATGGATGGGGATATGCTTTATCGCGCGGCATCAAATGCATGCAGGTGGAATTGAAGCATGCATGATGGGATTGGACTTCTTGAAATTGTTATTATCCAATTTAAGTTTGGTGATAATGATAGTGACTATATCCTTATCATGCATGTGGTTTGGTACTGATCAAGTCAGAGATGATGGAATAATAGTGGGATAGTGATTACAGTTGGCGATTTACAACGAATTGCATAAGTGCATTTGGATAATAAAATGGAGAAGGGAGTCTCCTGGTTGAAGTATGAAGCATGACTTATGCATTATCATTTGGTTATTCATTGGGTCAGCGTAAAATATGCGGCTATCAAGAAAAGCCGTGTTATCTCATCACGCTCATTAGAGTCTTCATCGCTATAAATACGAAGCGTTGTGCAACGAACAAGAAACCTTCAACTCAACACACAAATCTGCCCTGCGCAAATCCTCTCAACCTTGAGATTTTTTTATTTTCTTTTTCGCCAACACATCTTCAGTTTGGATAAACAGCACTGTGGAGGCAACCGGTAAACATCTTCAGTTTGGATAAACAGCACTGTTGCCGTAGAATCAGCCGACCGCGGAGCACCTTCAGTTTGGATAAACAGCACTGCGTCGGGGCCGACTGGTTATCTATCCAAGTCTCGGCCGAGAAGGATTTTTGAATTCTTTTCGACAGAGGTCATCTCACCAGCCTTCTCGGCGAAGTGAGGTGTTACAGTTTATTACATTCGGCACATTGAAAGCCGAAATTCGATATTGAACTTCGCAGAACTAGCAGCCTTGTCTTCAGGCTCTAGGACCCAGTCGCAAGATCAAGAAGTCAGCCGCGCAACACAACACCACATCCACATTTTACTCACCGGCCGAGCTCGGCCGCCGAGTTGGCACGCCCCGCACACAACCGAAGGACGTAGTTAGCTCATAGATTACTCGGCCTGCGCGCCACGTAGGCTTTGTAGTTTTTAGGGTCAACAGTTTGTCAAAAAACAAAGAAACTTGTTTTTTTAATTTAATTTTCGGTTTTCATTATTATCAGCTCTTTTTTGTAGGAATACAATCAAATCATATTTTATCGGGAAAAAAATAATTGCGTAAAAAGGGAAGGCCGTACACTCGTATTTGTTTGGACCAGAAGTGAGGAAGGAACAAGCCGAAGTGACGGAAAAGAACGTCAAAACCGACTTATTGATTGATCATAGATGCGAATCTTAGTTAATATCAGTGATTAGTCTTTGGATTACGAGATATATAGGAAGAGAGCCCGCTAAGGAATCCAATAAATTACTACACTTAGTACGCACTTATTTTCGGGACCACTTGACTCAGCATACAGCAGTGCAACGTCAGACATTAATCAGGAAGCATACATCAATCTGATAAGTCGGTGGTCGATGGAAGTTGGCGATCCTCTTCATGTTGTGTTCAATACTTGGTCAAACTAAAGCAGCCGCCAGCACATTCAACATGTAATGCAAGTGTGGAAAAGCTCGTTTGTTGAAAACTAACCATAAATCATATGCCCAAGTAAAAATGTTCTTTTGATCACTCGGTGATCGAGGAATGTAGGGTAAAAAATATCCTCAACTAACGGGTGCTAACAGGTTGATCCAAAGTGATCCGTTATTTAACAGGTTGTTAACGGGTTCACCCGTTAGCGACCCGACCCGACCCATTAAGCATCCACCCAAATACTAATATTAACAGGTTGGTCCAAAATGCCAGGTCTACTCGTGGCCCAATTCATTTGTTGCAAACCCATACATTTGGTGTATAACCCGACCCGTGTCGTTGGAATCTCACTGGTGTGTAGAGATTTCAAATTTCTTATATGCAGCACAAGGAGGAAAAATTAGAACATGATTCAAGAAAACCAAAATTCCGAAACATGTAACTTAATTTAAACAGCAAAAGTATTGGGTGTGAGCTTCACCTTCAGTGTGAGAGAATAACAGAAAGGAAGAAGCTTCAGTGTGATTGATCCAAGTTGCAACTACTTAACAATAACAGTGTAAATTGTAAAATATGCAGAGGGAGGGGAGGGTCTATATATACAAGAAAATTTATGAAGATGATAAATCATTCCCAAGTTCCAACTGTATGTTTCTCTTTTAAATAAAACACAAGATTAGGCGAAATTTACTCGTCCGAAAGTAAGACGATGTAGGACACAGAACGTACGCCCTTTCTGGAGGCGGGAGAGGACTTACACTCTGTCGAAGCCCACTGCCCGTTCCCCCATAAGGAAGAATAGCAGCTAATCTCTACTAGTATGGCCTAGCAAAGGCGTGGGGAAACCATTTGGGCAGAAGTGAATACTTTGCCTTTATAATCAGTGCAAAAATCCCATAGCAAGGGATGTGAACCACGGCCCCACAAAAATACCTGTCAAATTAAAAGCTTTCATCACATTTTTCTTCTTATTACAACTTGAACTGAAAGGAAGAACGGAGAATAGATAAGCTAGTGTACCATAATGGAGCCCATGGCGTATCGAGCTCAAGGAATGGATACGGCCACCTAGGAAGATACTCAAAATAATGTTACTAGCTCTTTAACCGCAAGTATAAATGATCATATTTGTGCAAGAGGGAAAAGACTTCAATTAATTACACGTACCATGGGAAACTTAATGCATGAATGATCCACTGGAAGGCAATGTAGATGCAGCTCCAGAGGACAAAATATGAAATGCGGAACCATGGAAATGGCTGAAAAACAAGATGGAAATGACATCAGTAAACAGATGACGATAAAGAAATGACAAAACCGGTGTACAAGGGCTTCCAGACTGCCATAACAAAATACTTACAAGGCTGTTAAGAATGGTATCCAGAAGAAGGAACGCTGCATTTAGCGTATGCATGCAACACATCAACTGCCAGCACATGTACAAGTCAGTCACTGATCAATCTATTCAGGTACGATAGGAAGAATGGAATAAGTAGCAGCATTATTGTTCATAGATCAGAACATAGCTAAGCAAAAAGAACCTAGATTTAAAGGATGCGCGCTAGAATTGGACATATTACAAAAAGCAGACTCTCACCGTATTGAGGCCAAGGTGAGCATTTGATAAAAATGGAACGATGACACACCAAAAGACGATATCTGTGAGGATTACAGCTCCTGCACAAGTCTGTTACTAAAACATATCAACTTCTGAGCATACTGCATACCTCAAACAAAATTTGTTCATCAAAATGTTTCGAAAAGCAAGCTAATATTCCCTACCATCAGACACAATGGATATTACTATTCGACACAATTGTATATTTCTAGTACCCCCAATTTGATATTAGTTAGTTAATGCATGAGTATATATATGTGTGTGTGTATAACCTGGCTCACCAACAAAGTACAAAATCTGGTTCTTGATTAACTAACCTGGAATGCAATTTGCATAAGATAACCCCAATATCCTGTTCGTTTCTGAATTTCCTCCAGAGCATACTGGCTTTGCAATTTGATGGTACCGTTATTTCCTTTCTGCCTATAGGTATTCACAGTTCCATTATTCTCTTCCACTTCCCTTCTCAAAGCTTCCGTCCTTGTCCCATTTCCAGTGGGGGGCTTGTTTAAGGATAACCAACAACCGTACCCAGACACTAGAGTTCCCAGCTATATAGAGAAATTACCAAAAGGTAAAGGCAAAGCAGGACTGATTTGAAATAGATATCCTTTTGCTAATTCATTAGTTTAAACATCCAAACCCCAAATTGGCTCTATAGATTGTTCATGTTTGTTTCTCTATGCGGAAGTCTCCACCACAGAGCGTACAGAGCATTTACGATATGGACAACTAACAAAACAAGCCAATAATAAGGGAAAACATGTGTCTTATTTTGAAGGAGAACGTATGATGTTGGATAGCATGACATACCGCAAAATAGATCATAACCAGTGTAAATGTCCACCTGCAGATTAACAAGATCGAAAAACAGTTAAGGAGATCGTTGGCATACCATCAACACACATAAGGTCACGTATTGTGATCAACTGAAAGTGACATAGATATGGAGGATAACTAGTGCTTCAATCTAGTTTCAACGCAAATAGTACCCGTCCTAGTTAAAAATCCATTATTCTCTTGCACATGATGTGCACAATGTTCGGCGAGCTCGATGTATCATCCTCTTACACACTGAACCAAACTGATCACTGGTCTCGCCCCTTTCATCAAATCACTACCACTATTCTACTCGAAAACCAAATTCGTTTTTACGGGTGGAAACTAATGTACTTTCCTAATGTGGGTTTGCACAAATTAAAGCAACAAAAGCGTCATCACAATCAGCAGAATCAGGAAAATATGTAAATGGCATGTGATTGATCATGTTCATAAAATTGAATTGTTACTCAAACTTCACTACCCTAATTGATTATCCACGGAAGGGGTGGATTGAAACAAAATCTTACTCGGTGTAGTAAATGAAAATGGAAGGACTCCATTCGACAAGATCCCAAGCCAAGAAGCCAGCCAAAGCCAGAAACGAGACGAACCGAGAGGCGAAGAGCCAGCCGGGGTGGATCCCTTTCCAGCAGCTAGTCCAGAGCTGGGAAGTGCTGACGTGGCCCTTCGGCAGGGCGCTGACAAACACATGGCTTTCGGGGCGGGTCACCAGAAGGCTGTCGTACATGGTGCTGTCTTCGAACCTCTCCGAAGCTCCTTCCTTCCGCCAAATCACCCACAACGCGACCACAAAAGAAACCCCAACAATGGCGAAGCAGACGAAGTCGTACCAGTAAACTTGCAGCGCCATTGTCGAAGTTGAAGACATTCAGCGAGAACCCAGAATCAGTTGTTCCGAATTACGAAGTGAAATCGTGATGAGATGGACGACCATTTGTGGGGGTTCTGGAAGGTGTTTATTTGTGTTGGGTTGGTCGTTTGTTGTCGACGACTAGTAGTTATGACTGACTGGTTTTGCGAAATGCTGATTGGTGAGTCATGTCGACTACATTTGGTTGAGGAGAATATCATCTCCGGATCTCTTCCATAAAATTCATTCAATTTAAACTTTTGAAATTTGATCCAACCGTTAAAATTATTATAACTTTAAAAGGGTCCATGCTTTTAGCCTTTAGATTAAATTTCAAAAATCCAAATTAAGTGATTGGATAAATTGTTCTCCACGCAACAATATATTTTTAGACTAGAATGTCGTAATAACAGTGAACCAGATTCATGTTTGCTACTTTTAATTATGAGTACTCTTTCACACATTATTTTTCATAAATGAGTATTTGAGATTTAACTAAATCAAATTTAGTACTGTGGTCTAGTAGTATTCTTCTTCACTTATAGGTGTAGGTGAGAGGTTTTAGGTTCGATGCTCGCCAAAGTAGAATTTGAACCACATTATTGCTAACTTATTGTAAAGCTTAGTTCATTTTCTTGCTCTTAATATAGATAATATCATTTGCTTAAAAAAAAATCTCAATAGTTCTTTAGGGTATTTGATACTTAAGAGAGGCAAAGCTCCAAGAATGATAGTGTTTTTATCTATACCACCAAATATAGAGGCCAATTAGAAAAGTACGTCCTTTTAGATTGTCACATTCCAAACAAATTATTTAAGTCAATGATATGTACCCGTTAGCAATAGCTACAAAAAAACAAAAGAAGAAAAGCTTTCTTGGGTTAGTAAAATAGCTGGTCTTTTTAATCCTCCTATTCTCTCCTTTCAATCTCAACCGTTTAAAACAAATTTGATGATTTTACGTCACATATTAGTGAGCCTTATTTTATTTATTTTGTTGAACAAAAATAATAAAATAAGATCCATTAAATACATGACACGATTTTAAACTATCATATTTCTTTTCTTCTTTTTTTTATCGAAGTACGATATTCATTAAACGATTGAAATACGTACATACTGAGGATATGGTGCTTACAATGGGCCTCGATAAAAACCTTGTCGAGGCTTTCAACCCGATCGAAGGGAAAAAGAACGTCCCGCACCAAATTAACTACTAGGACTATCCTCAAATAATAAATTAGAAATTATGTAACACCCCAACCCCCAATTATTGTATAATTTCGTCTTTCCCAAAATGTATTTGAAACTTTCATTTTCATCCCTCTTTCTATTTAAATCTGGATCGTTCATCTAATTCCTCTTTAGATCCCAAACTGCCACTTGGCAGCACCCCAAGTCCTTTCTCTCTATCTCTCTCTGGCCCCTACCCGAGACCCTTTCATTCTCTCTCTCGAATCCCTCTCTCCTCTTCACTGTCTGTCTCTCTTCTCTCTCTCTCTCGAACTCTCGTCTCTCATTCTCTCTTGTCGTGACCACCCACACCCCCACAGCCACACCACCTGTTCGAGATCATCACCAACAGCCAAACCTCGTCAATCTTCTCTCTCTCATCTCCGCGAGGTCAACGAACCCAGGAAGGACCTCTGGCGAGTCCCTTCCATTTTCTCCGGTTAGGGTAAGTCACGAATCTCCCTCTCTGTGGTTAGCGTGATGTTTGGATGTGATTGTTGATGTTCATCCCGTTCTTTTATCAAGGTTTTAACACGAGACCGGCTTGGGTGTGCTAAACCCAGACTCCGGCGAGCCAGTGGGCTTCGAATCGAACTCGAACCACGTTCGACCATTACACGGCGGGTTTGAGGTAAAATCACACTCCCCTCGTCTTGTACTTTATTTTGGTAGCTAGATCGGAGCCTAGAACGGCGAGTTGGCGTCGACCGGAGCGAGGAGGTATCCGGCCTCCTTCCCCGGCGGGATCAAACGCACCAGGCCCTTTGGGCCACCCAGATAGCTCGGGCCTCAGGCCCGTTGTTCTTAAAACCTAAGCCCGTAGAGGCTTAAGGCCTTCGGGCCACTACTGCTCAACCCATTCGAACTAGGCCCTTTGGGCCGTGCCTAAACCCAACCCAACCCTTCTATTTTTATTTAAAGTATTTAATTGTTCTAAGACCTTAAGGCCTTTGGGTCGGTTTCAATTGGGGGCTTTAAGCCCAACTTTTTTATATTAGTCCTTTAGTGTTCTAGTTAGTTGTATGCTCTGAACACGTTCTTTAAATGCATATTCTTTATTCTTTTATATTCATAAGTCTTATCTATCCCTTTTTTTCAGCTTTTGCACTCAATAAATGGCTTTCGTCACCCTCAGGTGTCGGCCAACACGTGCCTATCCTAGTATTCGGGGAATATCAGGATAAGGGCGTGTCAGATTGGTATCAGAGCGAGGTTTTGTTCAGAGCATACTTAGGATTCTCTTCAATTCTCGTAATGTATCTGTCATGACGTCATTTGGATGTCACGACTTCCGAATTTTGTGTCATTCAGCGCAGTTGTGCAAATCCTTCTCTGTTTGAATTGTCACCTTCTGGTTGAAATACAAGAATTTATGTCGGGATTGTGCCTCATCATTGACGAAATGGATGGTTGGACGACTTTCAACATCGGATCGATACTCTTCGACGTGCATTCCCTAGGAATGGCAGGCGGAGTTGGTGTTAATTGGAAGAGACATGTTTTGGAAATCTCAGTTGAGGAAGTTTGATCAAGGCTAGCTGTAGATCTGAACTGGCAATGCACTCTACAACATGCGTTCCCTAGGAATTGCAGGCGGAGTAAGCTCTATATCGAAATCTTGGGAAATGGAAAATCTTGGTGGTACGAGTTGGTTAAGACCAATTAGAAAACTAAAACGGTGATATCACTTTATGACATGTGTCCCCCAGAAATGGCGAGTAGAACTATGTTTTAGTGGTAATTACTCAAAACTTTCGAAGTACGTGTTGGAAAAAGGCGAGTGTTGGTTGTTTTGACGGTTAGTAAGTGGTAATTGGTGGGATCGAATCAGTGTCATCGAACTCATTACCACTGAAGGAAGTTCGTGTGGATCTTTAGAACGAGTCTCAACAATTGTTCTATTGATAACTTTCTTGCTTATTCCAACGATGAAGTCAAGTTCCTTAACCTTTGACCGTCAACTTTACACCAATTATTCGAGTGTTGACTTCGTTTGCATTAATTACTTTTCTTGGGAAACTCCTCGGTAACAGACGTTATTCTCATCAATTTCCAAACAGAATTGCGATTCTTGTCGTTGTTGTAGTTGGATTTGGATGATGAAGATCCAGTCTTGTTTGGATAAACAGACCCCTTGAACTTCACTTGAGTCTGGCACTCGGTGGTAAACCTTAGCACCTTGACCATGTACTTTTCGATAGTGGTGAACTTAGCCTCTTGCTTGTAACCTAACTGACCAGTGCTCTTGTCCACTAACTGTTCAGCCTTGTAATTTTCAGTGTAATGGCTTGAGACTCTACCATATTCATCATTGTACGAAGATCGAGCTTTACTTTGAACTTCTCTGGACTCATTGAGCTTTGGTTTGCTCAAGGACATCACTTCAAGGTAGCCGATTGTATCACTGCATGCATACTCAGGTTGTTTTACATCTTTCTTCTTCGTCATTCTGTTGATTCAGAGGTTCCATGTTTAACTTTTGAACTTTGAAACAACTCTCACAAAGTATTGTGAAATTCGAAATATTTTTGGCCTCGTCAAATCTTATTAGCAGTTCTTAACTATTCTTTGAGCTTAGACCAATTTTCCTTTTGGCTAAGAAACCAGTTGACCTTACTGTGATGATTAATCAAATAATCATAAACAGTGACTTCTATTTCTACATCTTCACCTTCCTTCGCTTGTTCATTTCTGAGTGTAAACTGGATCATGCCGGAACAATACATCCAACAAAAAAAAAAAAAAAAAAAACGTTTGTTCTCGGCATGGTTTCTCACTCAAACCAGATATCTTGTACTCTCATTTTGGTGGACTTGTTTTGACTATCAAATTCTTGAGTGTTCTTTTAGCCTTCTCAACATGGTTTTTCGCTCAATCAACGAGGAATTCACGATCGATCGATTCAGCGGAAGTGTGCACCTAGTTTTTATCGTTTCGGACAGGAACGTTAAGAGCGTAACCTTTTCACAAGCTTACTAGGCTTACCAGGAAGAGTTCCACATGACTGTGAGGTTTGAGCCATCTTTTGGTAAGAGATTGGTGAAGACGGTAGTGCAGGTGATCAGCAGATTGCATCAGTATCTTCAGGTTGAATTGTTTGATCACCATCTTACTACAATTATAGGCATCACATCAGTTATTTCCCAACGGTATGTGCTCGTATCAACGTATCTTTTCACTGCTTCACTCCAGGACTTTTTTGTTTGTACGTGGTTGTTGAAACACTTTTAGCAAATCTGTTTGGTGCACTCTGGATTGGCACCACAGCGCGGTCGAGGCGAGAATCGGATAGTCTTTACATTTCTCTCGAAAGGTGTGTGCTCTCTTGGGACGTTTAGATGTATTGAGCACTATAACAATTCCCAAAATATACTGCTTGTTGGGAAATGTGACTTCTCGTTTTCTGCTTGTTTGACTCGAGCTTTTGGGTCTACTATTAACTTGGTAGCCATTTCTCTTGAATCCCAAGGTACAGTTTTCAAGTGGGTTCTTTGTTGGCAAAACACTGGAGTAGTGGGTCACATTTTGAAGAATTGAGGTAGAGGGCATTCTTGGCACTGGATAGAGTTTTGAGGACAACAGTTTTGTTTTGTTCAGTTTGGAGTATAGCACTTTGTGCGACATGGTATGAGAGTTTCCTACAAGCAACACTAGGTGGTAGTGGAACATTGTGAACTGGTATTCGGAGGATGAAATTTTTGACGTGTGAAATTGTGCATCCTCAGGAAATTACTGCATGCTTATCGAGACAACAAATGTGTGGTCGATATTATGGGCTGTAGACTATGGTATCGATAACTTATTTGTTGAGTTCTTTAAGCAAGTGAGTAGGAAGATTCGTCTATGGCAGCTGTTACAAATTCGGGATTGTTATTCTTGAGACTCGACCCAAAGACACATATGTTCTCAAAGTACGAAAGGTTACGAATTCGTGGGCGGGACCCACTTTCATTCTCAATTTTGGTTTTCAATACAAGTATTTTGAATTACCCTATCTTGAATTATCTTTTCGGCGATACAAATGTGTTGGGGGAAGCCTTTTTGGATTTCAATTTTAAGTTCAACTTGAGTTTTCGAACTATATGTTAGTACATATCTATTTTGACGTATCGTACTTTGCGGAATTACTTATTTTTGACCTTGCGTCAATATATGTTTTCTGCTTTATATCTTATTAAAGTTTGTTCTCTACTTTTACACTGATGGGGATGAAAGTAAGAGCTTGGAGGCATGATAGAGGATTTTGCGACCCGTTAGCGACGGTGTGGCATGTTCTCTTTAATGCACCCCCTCTGACTTGATTTCTCTTTATACATATATTCTCCTTCCTATTTTCGAATATTTCAGTTTTGTAAGTGATTTTCAATTTCGTGGACGAAATTCTTTTAAGAGGGGTAGATTGTAACACCCCAATCCCCAATTATTGTATAATTTCGTCTATCCCCAAAATGTATTTGAAACTTTCAATTTCATCCCTTTTTCTATTTAAATCTGGACCGTTCATCTAATTCCTCTTTAGATCCCAAGCTGCCACTTGGCAGCACCCCAAGTCCTTTCTCTCTCTTTCAGTCTGACCCCTACCCGAGACCCTTTCTTTCTCTCTCTCTCGAATCCCTTTCTCATCTTCACTGTCTGTCTCTCTTCTCTCTCTCTCGAACCCTCGTCTCTCATTCTCTCTTGTCGTGACCACCCACACCCCCACAGCCACACCACCTGTTCGAGATCATCACCACCAGCTAAACCTCATCAATCTTCTCTCTCTCGTCTCCGCGAGGTCAACGAACCCAGGAAGGACCTCTGGCGAGTCCCTTCCATTTTCTCCGGTTAGGGTAAGTCACGAATCTCCCTCTCTGTGGTTAGTGTGATGTTTGGATGTGATTGTTAATGTTCATCCCGTTCTTTTATCAAGGTTTTAACACTAGATTGGCTTGGGTGTGCTAAACCCAGACTCCGGCGAGCCAGTGGGCTTCGAATCGAACTCAAACCATGTTCGATCGTTACACGGCGGGTTTGAGGTAAAATCACAATCCCCTCGTCTTGTCCTTTATTTTGGTAGCTAGATCGGAGCCTAGAACGGTGAGTTGGCGTCGACTGGAGCGAGGAGGTCTCCGGCCTCCTTCCCCAGCGGGATCAAACACACCAGGCCCTTTGGGCAACCCAGGTAGCTCGGGCCTCAGGCCCGTTGTTCTTAAAACCCAAGCCCGTAGGGGCTTAAGGCTTTCGGGCCGCTACTGCTCAACCCATTCGAACTAGGCCCTTTGGGCCATGCCTAAACCCAACCCAACCCTTATATTTTTATTTAAATTATTTAATTGTTCTAAGACCTTAAGGCCTTTGGGTCGGTTTCAATTGGGGGCCTTAAGCCCAACCTTTTTATTTAGGCCTTTGAGGCTGTGTGTGGATTTGGGCCCGAGCCCAGAGACCCAAAAGCTTTCAACCCTAAACCCATTTCCTTTAAGCCCAACCCAAATCCTAAAGCCCTAAACCTAAGCCCAACCGGGATCCAAACCCTAAGCCCTGACCCATTTGAACTGACCTGTTTGACCGAACCTGTTGACCTTTGACTCGGTCAACGTTGACCGTTGACTCGGTCAACGTTGACCGTTGACTCGGTCAACGTTGACCGTTGACTTTGACCTTCGAGTTGACTTTTCTGATTTCGTTTGGGACCCCTCCTAAGCTAATTTTGATGTCCTGGACCCGTTTTTGATGTCCGTTTTCCCAAATTAAATCGTTTGAGTAGAGTTTAACCAAATGTACCCTTTATGTACTTAGGGGCAATATTGTGGCGTTTCCATCTTCGCTAGTTTGCGTGGCTCTTCAACAGCAAAGTACTGTGAGTGGACCCCTTCTAAAAATGCATGTTTGATAGTAGAAATGCATACATGAAAAGCATGATTTGATGATTATTTTCTATGAAATGCTTTGAGATAACATGCTTACTGAGGCTAGTTTGAATTACAACTATTTTTCCTATAACCCATGTTCTTTATAGGATATCTGATCGATGACGATACAATATTTAGAACATGTTTCGAACACCTCTTTATAGTATAGATGATCGATGACTTTATACTATGAAGTTGCTTTTCAATATATATATGCTCAATGGTTTTGTATTTACCTAGTGGTCCTTATTCCGCTACGAGACGTAGGGATAGTGTCTGGTCCGTCCCGGGCGACGGTTTGGGGTTGGCATAGGGCCTGAAGGGTGTTTCCTCTGGCTATTTAGCACAGAGACGGGGAGCTGGCAAGGGGCTTGGAGTGTATTTTCCCCTGACTGTCTGCTCAAAGACAGGGAGCCGGCATGGGGCCTGAAGTGTTATACTGGACATTCACTATTGATTATTATATTTGAGTTATGATTTGAGGCATTGTACGACATGCTAGGTTTCGGAAAACCTATGTTTATCATGATATATATGTGTTTTCATAAAACCTGGGGGTTAGTATGTTGATAACTATTTTATTATATATATATATATATATATATATATATATATATATATATATATATATATATATATATCAAATTGGTCCACTCACCTTTGTTTTGCGCCCCCTTCAGGGCATAGAATCGAGGCATACAATCCCGACGTCAAGGCACTTCTGCATCAGCATCTTCGAGTCCTCTCGGTGTAGGACCCATTCTTTGTTTTATTCAATTTTATATTAGTCCTTTAGTGTTCTAGTTAGTTGTATGCTCTGAACACGTTCCTTAAATGCATATTCTTTATTCTTTTATATTCATAAGTCTTATCTATCCCTTGTTTTCAACTTTTGCACTCAATAAATGGCTTTCGTCACCCTCAGGTGTCGGCCAGCACTTGCCTATCTTAGTATTCGGGGAATATTGGGATCGGGGCGTGTCAAATTACATATGGAGGTTCTTCAAACCAAGAAACGGATGATCAACATAAGACTAAATCTTGCAAGGCGGTGAGCCACTCTATTCGTCTATCGGCGTCCAAATGTAACTTTCCACTTCTTGAACTCCTGCAGCACCTAGTATCATGAAATAGATGTCCATAATGCCCATGAAATACCGCTCCTTCATTTTGAATAGCAGAAGTGACCAACAGTGCATCATCTTCGACATGGATTTGCTCTGAGATCTACCTGCGCATAAAAACAGCTGCTTGTCTAGCAGCCTCAGCCTTGGCATGGAAAGCTGATCGCACATCAGCTACTCTACTCACTTGTGCAGCCACAAACCTGCCATCCGAATTCCTCACAACCAGCCCGCATCCTCCAATTTACTGCTGCTCATCCCAAGACACATCAAAGTTACATTTTATCCAATCATAGGCCGACGGTTGCCATGTAGTTAAGTTGTCCACCGAGGTATGCCGGATCACCTCATTCCATTTTTTATACTCAGCCAACCACGTTTGTGCCATGATTTGAGTATCCAAAGGGAAAACCTCAACACCCTTCCATACGAAATCATTACGCGCCTTCCAGATACTTCACACCAGAATAAGAAGTAACTCAAAACTTTCTCTGGATACCTGTTGCGCAATATACTCCAACCAACGTCCAAAACCTTCTTCAACCATGTGAAAGGTGCGGAAACCCAAGGGACTGCCAAACCACACTGCTGCCGCACGAGGGCACGTTAACAAAGCATGCTCAATAGTCTCAGCTTCTTTATGACAAAAACCACATAAATCGTCCCTAATTGCCCGACGGGCCATCAGATTTACCTTGGCAGGCAAAGCGTTCATATATCTGCCATACACAAATTTTCACTTTCCCTGGGACCTTCGCTCGCCATAAAGCTTTCCATAAGAATTTAGTATCCACATTAAGTATCGATCCCCTAGGTATATCTGTCCAAATTAATTAAAAAAAGAAAAGAAAAGGGAATCCAAATCCGTAATTATTATCGTTGTGACGGGTGAAAAGTTTATCAGTGTATCTAGCTAGTATTATTCCTAGAAAATGTTGAATCGTTGGCTTTTGCATTATGAACGTGAGCAAGTGTTGGACCCATGGAAATTGAATCAAGTCCAGCAGAAATTTAAAAGGAAAATTAATGAAAAGCGCTTGAAAAGTTTTAGTTTTAATAAAAAAACCATGTTATAAGTTTTGTTTAATCAAAAACCATGTTATAAGTTAAGTCACTGTTTCTGGATTTTGGTTCTTTTCGACGGACACTATTTCTGGAATGTAAAAATAAACTGTTTCTGGATTTTAAGTAACACTGTTTCTGGAATTTAAGTCACTGTTTCTGGATTTTAAGTAACACTGTTTCTGGAATCTAAGTCACTGTTTCTGGAATTTAAGTCACTGCACTGTTAGTTTATTTCCAGCGACAGTGTTAGTTTTCCAGAGACAGTGTTATTTTTCCAGCGACAGTGTTATTTTTCCAGCGACAATGTTAGTTTTTAGTTTTTCCAGCGACAGTGTTATTTTTCCAGCAACAGTGTTAGTTTTTCCAGCGACAGTGTTATTTTTCCAGAGACAGTGTTATTTTTCCAGCGACAATGTTATTTTTCCAGCGACAATGTTAGTTTTTTGCAGAGACAGTGTTATGTTTTTCCAGCGACAGTATTAATGTTCATTTTCTTTCCAGATACAGTGTTTGTTTGTGCACGACTCAAAGGGCTTGGTGTGGTTGCTGCTCGCCGGAGCTAAACGGAAGGGAAGGCCGGATTTCGACCGGAAAGTTGGACAAACTTTAAACGCTCATAACTTTGTCAATACTCAACGAAATCAAGTGATTCAAAAACAAAAATCATAGTTCTCGAAGAGACGAAGAGAATGGTACCTTGTACGATAGCTAACTCTTTGTGGTTTGGCCGGAAAACGCCTCGAAAGCCTCGGAGGTCGCCGAAAACTGGGTTGGACAAACTTTAAACGCTCATAACTTTGTCAATACTCAACGAAATCGAGTGATTCAAAAACAAAAATCGTAGTTCTCGAAGAGACGAAGAGAATGGTACCTTGCACGATGGCTAACTCGTTGTGGTTTAGCCGGAAAATGCCTCGAAAGCCTCGGAGGTCGCCAGAAACTAGGTAAGATTCAAATGGATATAACTTCTTCAATACTCAACGAAATAGGGTGATTCAAAAAGGAAAGTTGTAGTACTCAGCGAGACGAAGGGGAGGAGGAGGAGGAGGAGGGCCAAAGGAGAGCCCATGAGTGACTGGTTGGTGGTCGAGCTGTCTGTTGGTTTGGTGGGTTTTACCTTGTTGTGGGATGGTTTTTGGTTAAAAAAAGTTATAGGATGGGTTTTTGTTAAAATAAACTTAGTTCAAGCCCTTTTTATTAAAGCTCCCAAATTTAAATGCCCGTCTCGGCTTGCCCACGTCAATTTTGTGCCTCTGGGCTCTGGATCACATACCAAAATTGAAAATTTTCTTTAATTTTCTATTTTTCTTTTAAATTAATGGGGCAATAATCTGTTGAATAATATCATATTGGAAACTTAATTACAATATGTTAGGAAATGAATTGTTTTCTGCTTACATGTTTTCTTCTCTTTTTTTTTTCTTCAAAAGATAATCAATGAAAAAGGTTAATCAGAAGCGCATAAGAAGAAAATAGTGTGTATAAACCATCTATATTAAATGATTCACTACCACTTATACTGAGGTCGTTTTGTATTAATCCCACAGCTATTAGTATGTGCAAGTGGCTAAGATAAAGATATGAGAATCACATATATCATACATCCTCATTTACGAACCACGTCTAACTAATAGAGCTTAGTATTAACGCATAGGAAGGATTCGAACTCTGGTACGAGAAGTTTTTCAGTGTGCCAGGAACGCTACCCCGCACACCAAGTGTTATAATACTTTTCAGTGTGCTGAGAACAATGTTCCATATACCAAGTGTCATAATACAAGTGGTTAGAAAAATATTTCTTCAAGTATCTAACTAATTGTATTGTGAAACTTGGTGTACCAGGTTGTGTTCTTGGGACAATGAAAAATCATCATTAATAGAAGTTAAAACTATATACAACGGATTAAACTATTTCACAATAACTTAAAGACTTGGACTTGTTTTCACTTTGTAAAAATTCTTAAATAAATAAAGCTTAAATTAGAGGGATTAGGGGTATAATAATTGGAGGAAGATAACATTGCAGTTGCAGATTACAAGGAAAATACACATGCCATTTACTCGTAACAAAGTTTGACTCTTCAAACAGAGACCACTCTTTAATTCAGAAAATTAAACAAATAAAAATGCCAACCCTACGTTAAAAGAGTTGGCTCTTTTGGCGACAACAAAGCGCAGTTTTAGTTGGCCGAAAAACTGTGATCAACCACCGAGAATCCGCCGTCGACAACCAAGTTGTGTCCACTGACATACGCCGATTCATCGGTGGCAAGAAACAGAGCCGCGTCCGCCACATGCCTAGCCTTCAACACAACGCCCTTCAAATTTCCTATGGCGGAGCTGTTGGCCTCAACCTCATCTGGCTCCAAATTGTACGCTTTGCACGCAAGCGAGGTTGCGACTCCGAATGGCGAAATGCTGTTAACTCGAATCCCGTGAGCTCCGAGCTCACTACAAGCTCCTCTGACCAAACCCAACAGAGCATGTTTCGAAGTGGTGTAAGCGTGCGGAGCCGTGCCTCCGAGAGAGGCTGCAACACTCGTGGTACATATGATTGAACCACGCACGGCACGTGCCACCATGGCGCGCGCGGCGTGCTTGATGGTTGCAGCAACACCGCGAACGTTCGTGGCCATTGTGTTGTCAAAGCCTTGAATGTCAAGGTCTAAAATGCCAGTCATCGGACCCATGACACCTGCATTGCTGAACAAAATGTCGAGGCTACCACATCTTTCCAACGTGAAGTTCACCGCGTTTTCGACTTGGTTTTCGTCTCTGACATCGCAGCGGCAGTAGCTAACTCTGTCTGAGCCGATTGAGGCAACAAGTCGATGACCTAATTCGTCTTGGATATCAGCAACAACAACAAAGGCTCCATTGGCTGCAAATAATCTGACTGCCTCCTCGCCAATCCCAGCTGCCCCACCAGTTATCAGGGCCACCTTGCCCTCCAACCTATAAACTTGAAAGTGTTTGTGGGAGATGTTCAAAGTAATCGAAAGAAGAAGAAGGTTGTGAAAAGAAGAAAAGGCAAATATCATTCATACCTTGGCTGAGACATTGATGGATGAGCGTGCTCAAACTTGCAAATAAGGCTCTTGGATCTGCATCTGCTGTTTATAATGCTCCCGTGGTCTCAAACGCAACCATATATAATATTTGGTAGGCTGCACAGCTCAAGGCATAGACATGTGGAAATGTAATTATATGTATAGCCTATGGGTACGTGCTCAAACTTAAAGCCTTGGGTCTCCTGTTTATAATGCTCCCGTGGTTTCATACACAACCATATATAGTAAGCGTCCCGGATCTGCACAGCTCAAGGCATAGACGTGTGGAAATGTAATTATTAAATGTATAGCCCATGCGCATGTGTTCGAAATTTAGAGTCTTCCACTTTTTAAGTAATAGAGCTTACTTTGTCAAATAAATCCTACTTTAACTGTGATTAACTTCTTACCCTTTTTCACACACCTCTTTTTAATTATGATCATCTCGTTATTTGGGATGGAACCCTATTCACTCACCTCTTTGGTGTTTACGAGTTAAAAAAGGAAATGTGTTGGTCATTTTACTATGCAAATAGTTACTTTTGAAATGGTCCATGAAGTTAGCTCAAGTAACAACCGAGGGCACTTCAAGGTCGGCCCGGCCTCTCATTCTTGTCTCCACGTCTCGATTGTTGTCTAGGACTGGCTTGAATATGATAACTCACTAGATTCAAATAAAAGTGGAACGCATAATTGAATGTATACTTGCGTTTTTTATCCAAGTGAAGGTAGAAGATGAATTAGCCATGTATAAAACTATCCTCAATCATAGGAGAGATTTAGCTTTCTTGTAAGCTGTAGCTAATCCACCTTAAATCTTCAGTTAAGCCAGAAATTACAAATAGGCATCCACTTTTATTATTAACATTCCTTGGGGGGAAGGGGATAGTATTGAATAACATGAAAGAATGCACATCTATAGCATCCAAATTCTGGCTTCCCTACATCTTCAAATTTAATGGGAATTAAAACATCACAAAATGAAAACTCCTGGTTTTCGAATTCAATCCATATCCAAAAAGGTTGCAAATCCACACCCCAAACCATCACACCACTTGGTAATTCTCCGTCACCAACTGCGTTCTTTGAGAAAACTTGGGAACGGCTCCACCTTGCAGAGGTATAATGTTCAAAACCTGTGCATAAAGGATTCAATGTCACCATCTTCAATTAAATTCTTTCATAATCCACTACCGTAAAGGCTGCCGAAAGTAAGTCAGAGAGCATAATATCAGGTTGAAAGCAATAGACGGCCCTAAGTGCTAGTGCTGTGTGAAGCAGTGAATTCTTGGCAGTGTGATGAAAGTGAGCATTATATAATACTTCACCGAGTCTAGAAGTAAAACATCCACAAAGGAATCAAGTAGTTATACTCATCGCACGGGTTTTTAAGTACATAAAAATTGAGCTAAGTATAAGACAATGGAATCAACAAAATATTTGCACTTATAGCATGGGCTCTTAAATCCACCAAAATGAGAAAAATATAATAGCACAAGGATCTTCATCAAGAAAAGGGATATTCAAAGTCCAGCAGTTGTACCTTCAGGTCACTGAATGTCTCGGTGGCAGCAAAGCGCACAGAAATGGGGAAAAATACAGATGGGTCTGCTGGGGGAACAACAAACTCCATTGATCCACTGCCAAGGATTCAAGAAGGATAACAATTCCATTAACATTAGTTCACAACGAATATGTAACGACCAAAAAGAATCAGTCCAGCATTTACAGACCTGCGGTTCGAGTTGTCCACAAGAAGTATGGACCACTCCAACGTTGAATTCCTTGCATCGTATCTGCAATGCAATTGTGATATCAAATTTAAGCAATATAAATTCCACCGGAGCATAGAATGTTCAAATCCTTCTGCTCCAGGAGGAATACTATCCTGTCACATGGAAGCAGGGGCATTCGGCATTGTTTCCGGGTCAATTCCATTTTAGTATCTGTTCCCAAAATCTATACAAAAGGATTACGTACGTGAAACAATACAAACGTCCATGAAATCACAAGCATATACATGTGCTTAATCTGATGTAGCAATCAGAAAAGAACCCCTCTACATTTACACTTTTTCACAGTGGATACTTTTGTACAGGTAAGATAATAACCGCATTTCAGTTATGTATAGCTGTAATTCTAGGTCCCAAGAGCAGGGGTAGACAAGAAAAATAAGATGAATTTTCTTACCTCCATTCCCCTTCAATCTGGTTTACACGTGGAGCCTCTCTCGCAGCAGGAAGAGGTACAGAGATAACAACATTTCTCAGATCAAACATCTCTGAAGCCTCATACTCAATGTTGACATAAGTTTCATTCCCAGA
Source organism: Cotoneaster glaucophyllus (assembly GCA_036320875.1). Taxonomy (NCBI): domain Eukaryota; kingdom Viridiplantae; phylum Streptophyta; class Magnoliopsida; order Rosales; family Rosaceae; genus Cotoneaster; species Cotoneaster glaucophyllus. The sequence goes on along the minus strand of CM070068.1, from coordinate 26,187,261 downwards.
AACGGTGGGCCAACAGTTGACTGCAACAAAGATGGATTGATATATAATGATCAGGACACACGAGATGAATCATACACCAAGATGATGAAATAAGTGAACTCACTTGTCAGGGGAACCATTGACTCATCTGAAGTCTGCATTCTCCATCTCAAAAGACCAACACCTCCTGCATCACCAGTTTGACCAGTGGGAAAAGGCCTAGAAGTATCCTTTAGGCCTAGAATGTTATTATTGGAGAATAGCTCTTTGTTCATGTTAGGGTGTGTTTTGAAAAGGATGCCAGGATTTCCACCAGTTTCAATCTGACAAATAAGACAAAATACATTTCAACGACACAAAACATTGGACCTACTTCTAAAAACTTATTAAGCACAGCCATAAACAGATCACCACTAAAGATTTACCACAAATCAGAATGAGTTTCAAAAGACAACATTCTAAAAAGTCATATATCTATAAAACTCCAATGGCAAGGATATCTGTGAAGTTTCCATCAGATTCATAGGAAACCTAGTATTCAAATAAGGCAATTGCCAGATGTGTCACTTAAACACATGACACATCATTATGAGTGCTGAAACGTTACGACCTAGATTGTGCGATTGTGCCCATAGTAATATATGAGGCATTGTGATGAAATACCTGGACTTGGATATATGCATCTTCCTGGTTAAGAATTTGCAGAGATAATGTCCCCTGAACATCAAAGTTGCTCAATCCACCATCACGTTTAAGTGTTACGTTAAGTTTCTCTTCAACATTCAAAGTGACAGGATCAGTTAGAGGCGGGGCAGCTGATTTAGATTGGCTTGCTTTTGGCTGTACATCTTCAAGAATCACCTCTCCCTCTGCTTTCAAGGACTCTAAAAATTGGTTGGTCCTTTGTGATTTTCCCAGCTGCATACCCAAACCCTTTGGAGGAGCAGTAGCAGATGAAGGTGGACGACCTGAGGATGAAAGATAATGCAGCAGAATAACCAGAAAAGGCTTTAGACCAGCACCAAAAACTTAAAACACACCAAGAACACAGTCTCTGGAATCCACCAGATTGAAATAATCTGAAGTCCGAAAATTAACGCAGAGAACTGTAGCCTTCAACTCCTAATCCTTCAAGGGAAAATAAAAGCTAAAGTCCAAATTAACAAGGAAATTGAAATCCTATTTGGAAAGTGAAATCCTAAAACATAAAAAAAAAACAGAAAACCAAATAGGAAAAAGGAAAACTAACTTCAATCCTATTGCTAGTGGGATGAATAAATCGTAATCAAGCTTGGTTTGGTTGTCCTACATCAGAAGTGTACATGGTGAAATTATACAAATGAGAAAAACAGGATGAATAAGGTACAATGGTGGCCAATAGCAACCTTGCACGTTATGTGCTTATAATTTTTCTTAAACAGAACAAGATGAGCTTTACCAATTGTAGCATTTTAATTATCATCAGGGAACTAGTTCATAAAGTTTATGCATATCATAATCAAACAGGAACCAGATCACATACTACACACCACCATCACCACTATCATTGATTTCAGAATGTATTGCACAATTCAGGCGGACAAACAAACACAAACCTTTAGTCTTTGTGGAAAATGAGTCGATATCAGTGCTCAATCCGAAACCAGAACCACTTCCAAAGCCACTTCCACTACTGGATATGCCCATCTCACTAAATGCACTATCAATTTTTCCAGATCCCATTGACTGTAAAGACATAAATCCGCCTTTATCAGCTCTGCCCCTGTCAATCTGTAGAACATATCACAATATTATGAAACAGGAGGCTTACAAGACTAGATAATTATGCAAAGCACTAAACTAGTAAAGGAGCCATCACGTGACCCTAAACAAATACCTTGCTTTTGTCAATCTCACTAGCCTTCCGTTTCATAACATCCTTGGTCTCGTTTATCTTGCTCTGCATCACAAGCTTGTGCAGTTTCTCTTCATGACTCTCCATTTCACAGTACTGCTTCACCTGTGCAACAGTCACATTTTCCTTGTGCCCAAGAGAGATTACTTCATCAAAAGCAAAAATCAGCTCGAAAGCAGTCCTGCATATACCCTCTTCATCTAGGGACATAGCATATTCAGGCGCCTAAAAACAATTAAGGAATCAACTCAGCAGTTCTTTCCAACATTTAACACAAATATCCAGAATAGGAAAACGCATAGCTCAAAAACGACTTATGGCCCAATTTTACCAGGAACATGGTATACTCTGGAAACACAATACGCTCCTATGTCCAGTACAGGGTACATCCCTGTAAATTTTTGCCAGTGGGATCGCCATGCACATTGTACTTATTACTTGGGTTGCTTGGGCATAACTTGAAGGAACATCCATGCATGCATAAAAGCATAAGCACTTGCATACAAGCACATAGATGGGTAAAAGATATCGTACATACTTTGGCCCAAGTTCAAGCTTTATACTTTGGACATGTTAACTCCTTTTTCATCACACATATCATGGCATGTTTAGAGACCAGTTTTGAAGAACAAGATCTCCAAGTACCATGTGTTGGGATATGAGATATAGATCACCATTCCCACATGTAGTTGGAGAATATGTTAAAATGAAGGCATCAGCAAATGAATCAAAACAAAAAATGGGATCTAGATCGATGCAAACATGTTTTTAACTTTCACAATTATGGAAACAAATTAATATTAATTCTACAAAACCAGTAATAATTCATGGATCCAAGAAGTTAAGTCACCAAGGAGATGAAATAGATGAAAATAATCATAAGCCAGAGAAAAAAGGATACAAGTTTAGAGAGTAGCCGCAGAGTCTCCAAATCTTCCAATATGTTGCTCTGCTTGTTTGTAACAAGTACCAAGAACAAAGCTTCTATAGGCTGGTAAACATAGCGGACATTTTCTGTCTCAACATAAGTATGTTGTTTGCCAGTGCCTACCAACTTAGGGAAAGCCGCAAGAAGACCCTCAATTCTTATACGAGACATATCCACAAATTGTCTAGAAACAAGCACTGCACAATGAAAGATAAAAATCAATTATAGACTAACTGTAACAACTCCAATGATATGCACCATTTTAACAATTTATTTACTAGCAAGTCAGATTAAAGAGAAAGCAAGTGTACGGATCACTGACAGCTCCTGATATAGTTAAAAATTAAGTAGGCTTTACTGTGTAGCTAAAGTATAAGAATGCAAATGTTATAACAACTCAGCCAAAAGCAAAAGAAAGTGAATGGATCACTCGCAGCTCCTGCTACAGATAGAAACTATATATCCGTGAAAACATCTTCTAAACATTAAGTAGGATCTACTGACTACGTAATCAAGTAATACGAATGCACATGTTATAACAGCTCAGCCAAAAGTACAACCATTTTAAAACAGAAGATAAAGCCTGAATACCCGTCATTCCTGCAACATCCCAACCTAGCTCCTCTAAGGAGAGATCCAAAGAAACCCATTGTCTCAATCCATAACCAAGATGGTACTAAAGCCTAGTGAATCACAATGAAACAAAAAGACCGGCTGCTAACGTCCGGCTTAATTTACAGCACTTGGGCATGAGACACAACTTAGACCACTTTATGGGTGCATCAAATCCTCAATTCAATCAGTGTCATTCTTAGATTTAATCAATCCACATTTGTTAGAGTTCCTCGTGTGAACTAGGAATAGACAAAAAAAGGGCAAGAACTGTTCTTTTGAAGCACCAGCCATTCACAGGAGAATTAAAAAAAACTGCACAGGAGAACTCACCTTTCCCAGACTTGCTTATAATGGAAGCGGCAAGCACAACCTGAATTACAAATAAAGGGGGGGAAATGAGAAGATATATTCCAAGATAGCAAAAATTTATTAGACCAACACTCTTAAGTTCTTTATACATTTTAACGACGCCATGTATTACAAAAGTAGTCCCAGAAATTAAACTCATATATTAGTTTCAGCATCTTCAGTTATATTTGCATCCAGAATAGATTGTCATGTTGAGTGTGTAAAATGTATGTACAATACTAATATCAATTACCAAAGACGTACTATCATTATCCCACTCAGATCATCACTCTCAAAAATTAAATGGAAAACCGAGAAGAAAAGGTGAATATGTTACCATCTTGATTAGCTAGGAGATTATCGACAGCCACCAACTCAAAGGCAGTAAAAAAGATTGCAGGGCACACCTTAAACACGAAAATCTCATGAAGGTCAGAAAATTAAGAATAATAATTTTATCACAGACAATCAAAATTAACCACAAATATGAAACAGTACGAAACGAAGCATCATGATCTCCCACAATTTTGAACATGTGCATGAGTGCAAACAGAACTCAACACCCAATGAGACACTACATATGTGAACATTCGGAATCAGTAGCTCAACTATAAGAATCAAAGGCTCGAATCCCAACTAGGTTGCATGGGATCTAGTCACTGCACCATCGAATTATTTATAAACAACAGAATTGAGAAGCAATTTTCCCACAACAAACTAAACTTTTCCAAAATCCAACTAGTCATAGCTTTGTTAATCCGATCCAACAAATTAGACCTCCACAGTCCACACATTTCGCAACGTTACACAGCTCCTAAACCTTGACGAAGCGAAATCTAAATGCACTACTATCAGATGGCATAGCAAAATTAAGGAAGTCTTGAAAGAAAATTCACAATTGAAACTGTATCTCAGCAAATCACGCAATGTAAAAGATGCAAGAAAAAAATCAAACTAAAAGATAAACCTAAGATCTACACCCTAATCACCATAATCTCAAGCGACGCAGTAGAAACCCTAAACTTCCCACCCCGATTGCTAGCCGACAAAACGCAAGAAAATGAAGAGATCGAAAGCATTTGAAAACCATAGATCTGGAGTGCAAAGCAATTAATGTAAACAAATTACACCAAAATACAAAATCAAGGTAGTGAGATCTAACCTCTTACCGGCGGAGAAGAAGAAGACGGGGAGGAGGAGGAGGAGGAGGAGGAGAAAGTGAGGAAGGCGATTCTGCAGTGCAGGCAGTAGCAGAGAAATATAAGTTCGAATCCCGGCCAATCAGATTAAACATCGTGGCAAATGGCAACAAACGTTTTAATTTACTTTGGGTTTAAGTTTTCTTTTGGGTCACTAGAGCCCAAGCCCAAACATGAAAAGCCCAAAAGCAACATCACACTTGTTTCTCCCTTGTACATGTAGTAGTAGTAGTATGTACACGCTATGCACATATTTTCTATTGTGACCATCTGATTGATGTTACATTTGAAATCGAAATATACATGTGTGACACTTTGTGTGAAATCGAAATAAAAATAAAACATCGATACCAATTTTGACTCGTAACAAAAATGCACCAACACACCACAATTACCAACTGGCATTTTCTAAAATAAAGCTATCAGCGCTGTCTTATAAGCAATTATATCATATGTGAGAAGAATTAGTTAAGGTACTAAGATGCAAAGACGTAATTACTTTGGTCCAACATGTATTGAAAAACTCAACCAAGCACACATGCGTGGAAATTCATGAAAAGTTGCAAGTTGCGACCAATAAGCGAGTAGTGTACATTTCATTACTTAGGAAAAGTGAGTTGAAGATTTTGCTAGAATACAGAAGAAAAGATAATCGCATGTTTTAGTCAAAGCTTCCCGTGAAAATTCAGGAGGATCGACGTCTCAACTTTGAGGCCCATAAGACACGTGTTAGTATTTCATGGCACTTATGACCTGGCAAACCTACGTGCATTGGAACCTTTTAGAATAACAATCCCATCCACATACATTTCCTTTATTTTCCCACAAGTATATATTCTTCTGACGTAATTCTAAAAGGGCAAGTAAATTCCATGCATGCAATTAACCTTGTATAAGTTTGTCTCCCTTGCAAACTTCAACAAATTTTGTAGCAATTTAAAGTTGATTCGTAAATGAAAACGAATTGACACAGACAAGTAAGTAGACGCAACACTTGTAATTTAATATTGATATGGAAATTAATGTTAAACTCTTTATACAGGAATGCTAAGGATATTCTCTTAAAAATAAGATTCTTTATGAACTCTCTGTCACCTCTTGTTATTAGCAAAATTATCGCTTCAACATTGTAAAACATTGTGCTAAAAAAATAAGGACGCGAAAAGTCCCACTTTAAAAAAGTTATTTTAGCATTTCTCATCAAATTGAAATTCTTCAATGTAATAGTTATGACAGAGAGAGATAAAAAAGGTTAATATTTTTTGCAAGCAGCCCCTCGTATAGGTTACAAATGTGTGATGCTTCTAAACTATTCCTTAACCAATATATAGTGAACAAAAAAAAGTGAAGAGTTGTAATTGATTCTTTGCTTAAATTCTTTTAAACTTCACTTAGTTGGACCACGCAAACATTGTGTATGTGATGTTCTTCCGTCATTTTTCAACTAATTTTTACCATTTTAAATTCTTGGGCAAAAGACTATTTACTACCCTCATGTTTCGTGGTTTTCAACATTTAGTACATCACGTTTTTTTCGTCCCAAAGTCATACCTAAAGTGTTAATTTTGGGACAATTTCAAACATCCGTTAGTCAAACTGTTAAGTCTTCTGTTAAGTGATGACGTGGCGCATATGTGGACAATGACTGGGCGCCACGTGTCATTAAAAATATTAAAATATTTAAAAATATTTAAAATGTATTAAAAATAAATAAATAAAAAACATAACCCCTTTTTACCTTCCCCTTTGTCTTCCCCATTGGAAAAAGGGTCGGATTCCTTCCCCCTTCGTCTTCCCCACTAGTGCGACGGTAAGCCGCTTGCCTCCCTCGCCCGCACCAACTTCCATCTCCACCGCTTGCTCCCCTCTCTCCTCTCTCCTCTCTCCTCTCCTCTCTCTCCTCTCTCCTCTCTCCTCTCCTCTTTCCTCTCCCTCTCTCTCATAATTTTATCTCTCTCTCTTTCTCTCGCCAGAAGGGCAAAACCCACCCACCTGAGTAAGTTTTCTCTCTCCTTTCTCCTCTCTTCTCCCTCCTCTCTCACTGTCTCTCTTTCTCTATCTAAAATTTGAATATATGGGTCCTTGTACTATTAACCTGCCATTTACATTCTTGTGCATATTTGTATATTTAAAAGCTTCAAACTTTATAATGAATTTGTTATTTTTCTCCTTGTTATACCCAAATCTCATATCCCAATTTCTCAGATTACGAAACCCTAATTTGTTGTATTTGATTTTGGATGGACATTTAGATCTGGGTGTTGTCTGTTTACTTGGTTGGGAGATATTGACCGGGAAACTTGTAGAGCTTGACGGAGTGGTCGACGGAGCCGAAGGCGAGGCAGGTGGAGTTGGGGCTGAGATTGAGAGTCGTGATGACGGCGCGGTGGTGGCGGAGGAGCTTGGGAGGGCTGGACAAGGTAAGAGAGTTGTGGATGGCGATTGTGGGGTCATCGTCGGAGGTCATCACGACATGGTAAGCCTGCTGGTCCCACAACACCGAGCAGTACAACGGCCCCCCGTCGCTGCTTTTGGGCCTCTCGGAGCTTCAAAGTTTGGATCTTCATGGCTCTGCGTGCGGATCGACGGAAACTAGGATTTGGGTTTTTGTTGGATTTTCCAGATTTCTTTGTTGTTTGATTTTTTTTTTTCATGGTTTAGGGGGTATTTGGGGCTGAGATTTGATCTGGGTTTTGAAAGTTTTAGCTCGATTTTTGTAGGGTTGTTGATTTTTTTGGATTTTGGAGATGAAGATTGAGATGGGTTTAGGATAATGAAGATTGAGTGGTTGTTGAGTTTTAGGAACCACTGTTTTTTTTTTTTTTTTAAGAACCCATTCTCAAAAAAAAAAAAAAAAATTTCCACGTGGACCCCTTAATGACACGTGGCGCCCAGTCATTGTCCACATAGGCGCCACGTCATCACTTAACGGAAGACTTAACAGTTTGACTAACGGATGTATGAAATTGTCCCAAAATTAACACTTTAGGTATGATTTTGGGACGAAAAAAACTTGATGTATTAAATGTTGAAAACCACGAAACATGAGGGTAGTAAACAGTCTTTTGCCCTATAAAATATTATGCTAAAATTACGAGGTAACAAAACATTCATAAAGTTTTTTTTTTTAAGAGAGGCTCGTTAGCATTTTTCCTATTTAAAATGATAAAAATTTGAAGATAGACAATTAAATACTAAAGAATTTAGGGCAAAAGATTGTTTACTACCCTCATGTTTCGTGGTTTTCAACATTTAATACATCAAGTTTTTTTCGTCCCAAAATCATACCTAAAGTGTTAATTTTGGGACAATTTCACACATCCATTAGTCAAACTGTTAAGTCTTCCGTTAAGTGATGACGTGGCGCCTATGTGGACAGTGACTGGGCGCCACGTGTCATTAAGGGGTCACCGTGGAATTATTATTATTTTTTTTTTGAGAATGGGTTCTAAAAAAAAAAAAAAAAACAGTGGTTCCTAAAACTCAACAACCACTCAATCTTCATTATCCTAAACCCATCTCAATCTTCATCTCCAAAATCCAAAAAAATCAACAACCCTACAAAAATCGAGCTAAAACTTTCAAAACCCAGATCAAATCTCAGCCCCAAATACCTCCTAAACCATGAAAAAAAAAATCAAACAAAAAAGAAATCTGGAAAATCCAACAAAAACCCAAATCCTAGTTTCCGTCAATCCGCACGCAGAGCCATGAAGATCCAAACTTTGAAGCTCCGAGAGGCCCAAAAGCAGCGACTGGGGGCCGTTGTACTGCTCGGTGTTGTGGGACCAGCAGGCTTACCATGTCGTGATGACCTCCGACAACGACCCCACAATCGCCATCCACAACTCTCTTACCTTGTCCAGCCCTCCCAAGCTCCTCCGCCACCACCGCGCCGTCATCACGACTCTCAATCTCAGCCCCAACTCCACCTGCCTCGCCTTCGGCTTCGTCGACCACTCCGTCAAGCTCTACAAGTTTCCCGGTCAATATCTCCTAACCAAGTAAACAGACAACACCCATATCTAAATGTCCATCCAAAATCAAATACAACAAATTAGGGTTTCGTAATCTGAGAAATTGGGATCTGAGATTTGGGTATAACAAGGAGAAAAATAACAAATTCATTATAAAGTTTGAAGCTTTTAAATATACAAATATGCACAAGAATGTAAATGGCAGGTTAATAGTACAAGGACCCATATATTCAAATTTTAGATAGAGAAAGAGAGACAGTGAGAGAGGAGAGAGAAGAGAGGAGAAAGGAGAGAGAAAACTTACTCAGGTGGGTGGGTTTTGCCCTTCTGGCGAGAGAAAGAGAGACAGATAAAATTATGAGAGAGAGAGAGAGAGGAAAGAGGAGAGGAGAGAGGATAGAGGAGAAAGGAGAGAGGGGAGCGAGCGGTGGAGATGGAAGTTGGCGCGGGCGAGGGAGGCAAGCGGCTTACCGTCGCACTAGTGGGGAAGACAAAGGGGGAAGGAATCCGACCCTTTTTCTAGTGGGGAAGACAAAGGGGAAGGTAAAAAGAGGTTATGTTTTTTAGTTATTTATTTTTAATACATTTTAAATATTTTTAAATATTTTAATATTTTTAATGACACGTGGCGCCCAGTCATTGTCCACATAGGCGCCACGTCATCACTTAACGGAAGACTTAACAGTTTGACTAACGAATGTATGAAATTGTCCCAAAATTAACACTTTAGGTATGACTTTGGGACGAAAAAAACTTGATGTACTAAATGTTGAAAACCACGAAACATGAGGGTAGTAAACAGTCTTTTGCCTTATTTTATAATATTAACATAAAAATTCAGATTAAATTATGAGGAACTTTACTTTAGGAGAGTATCCTTACCAATTCTCTTTAATTAGACCTTGTGTCTGTCATGCTTCTGGATTATTCTTTTTATTAACTAACCACTTTGATATAACCATCTTTGTTGTATCTCCTTAGTAAACTAACCCCGCACGTGTCTTTCAAAAAAAAAAAAAAAAAGTAACCCCGCACGTGCCTCTTCAACCAGCAAATATGGGAAATAAATAATAGGCCTTCTGGCATCTTCTACTCCACGGTCCAGAGTCCCACTCCAGAACTTTCCCCCAACAGCCACTTACCGTAGGATCCCTCCAGATGGACACGTGTATGGCATCAACCTCATAACCACATTTGACTCAATTTAACACAAATTTCGCTCAAATTTCATTTCATTGATTCTCACCCTTATTTAAACCCACCATCACCCCAACACCGAACCACCCACAAGAAGACATACCGACGACGTCCTAATCTCTGCCTTGCCTTTCTCTCTCTCTCGTCGCATTCAGCTACTTTTTCTCTCCATATTTCCAAGGGTCAAGGCTTTCCTCTGTAAACCCTAGTTCCCTTCTCCCTTGGACACGTAATTTCTCATGGCTCCCGGACTCGTCCCCACCAGAGTCCCCATATCGGGTTTCACCACTCCCGCCACCATGCCTAGTCGGGCGTACGTGACTTTCTTGGCCGGAAACGGCGACTACGTGAAGGGCGTCGTCGGGTTGGCCAAGGGTTTGAGGAAGGTAAAAACGGCGTACCCGTTGGTCGTTGCAGTCTTGCCCGACGTCCCGGAGGATCACCGTCGCATTCTTGAATCTCAGGGTTGCATAGTCCGTGAGATCGAACCCGTTTACCCGCCCGAGAACCAGACCCAGTTCGCCATGGCCTATTACGTCATCAACTACTCGAAGCTGCGCATTTGGGAGGTACGTTGTTCTCGCTTTGCTAACGTAGAGACCCCTCCGACCCCGTTTGCAGAACAGGACTTCTTAAACATGTATTTCCGGAAAATATACAAGCCAATTCCATTGGTATACAATTTGGTCCTCGCCATGCTTTGGCGTCACCCGGAGAATGTGGAGCTAGACAAAGTCAAAGTCGTTCATTATTGTGCAGCAGTAAGTATCGTACTTTCAGTTAATAATTGACATATTCGCGACATGTCACATTTTCGCTAGGGTTTTGGTTAATTAACGTTGATTGTTACAGGGATCGAAGCCGTGGAGGTATACAGGGAAGGAGGAGAACATGCAGAGGGAGGACATTAAGATGCTGGTGAAGAAATGGTGGGATATATACAACGACGAGTCGCTGGATTACAAGAAGGCAGCTGGAGGAGTTGTGGGTCCAGAAGCAGCTTCAGGTGGTGAAGGGGTGCACATGCAGTTCATTGACGCTCTGTCGGAAGCTGCGGTCCAATACATGACTGCACCGTCAGCGGCTTAGTCGATTAAGAGCATTCATTCATCTATGAGCAGACGAGATCTAGAGAGAGGGAAAATATTTAGATGAATGAAATCCCAATGCTTGTTGGATTGGATCGGGGGAAGGGGAATAAGTTAAGTAAGCAGCTTTTTATTTTATTTTTGTTTTGGTAAATCCATCAACCTGCTTGGATGACAAGGTTTGGTGCGTGTTGATGATATTCTATGAATGAGAGAAAGCGCCATTCATGTAATCATCCTCTTATGGAGAGGAGCAAATTGTAAATTAATGAAAAGTATATGTTTATTAGTAGGACTGATCGATTTGTTCTATTCTCCTCTGCACTCTTCTTGGTTCTATTCTGGTAGTGATTCAAACCAGGATCAATTTTGGAAGATTGCAATGTAAATAAGAGAGAATCAAACGTCTGTCGAGACGTATAGGTAATTAAGTGGGAACAATTTTGATGTGGTTTAGCATTGTGAGCAATTGGAGGACTCTGATATCTTACTGTGTAGCAAAGCTCCGTTAAACCGTATGCATTGGGTTTATATATGTGTGCTACTTGCTTTTCTCTTGGTTGCAGATATTCAGTGTGTTATGGTTTGAGGAATCGCCGTATGTAATTTAACGGCGGAGTCATGAAGGGACAGTAATAGGGCCGAGATTTTTCAAGGAATTAGGGCCCAACCCGAGGGAGAGAGAGGAAGTTGGTTCTCTTAGAGTTTAATTTTTTACACATGGTACTAGTGATTGTTGATAAGCTTGAATTTTGCTTACATTAGTCATTTCAATTAGGTTATTTTCTTCGCCAATTAACACCGCTTGGAACTGTCCAAATGTACTAATAAAATTAAGTGGAATTGAAGAAATCAACATCATCGTCACCGAGCAAACAAATATCAGAATCTGAATAAAAATCTAAAGTAGCAAAGTAGTAACTGAGACCATGGCTAGGAGATGGATTTGTGAGTTTGAGAGAGAAACTTGCGAGCGTGTTGTAGGGTTGGCGGTGATGCTGCGTTCTTTTATTTAACATTTGTGAGAGGCTCCTCCTAACCTGAAATCATGACTCCGCCACTGTAATTCTTGATTTACTACAAGAAGATAGTAGCTTTACAGTTTTTCCTTTGTCTGCATTAAAATTCCTAGTAAATTCTTTATCAAGGACCATCTTCTTTATTTGTATTTCATACTTTATACTTTAAAAAAAGGGAGCTTTAATGAAAAGGTCCCGGTACTGTTCACTTTTAACGAAAAACCACTTTTTTACCATTACCTGATACTATTCACTATACTTTTAAAAAGGACTTTTCGTTAAAAAAACCCATATCGATAAAGAGTGAATCTTCTTGACCAACTACGCTAGAAACATCTTGTCAACTTCTCGAATGCTTGAATTTGAAAGTTCCAAGTTTTGTAAAACAACTTTTCGGTGCTCCTATTCTCATACACTATCGACGACGGATGGCCTAGCGCATCCACCACCGTTGCCAACGCCATTGATGAAGTACGAGACATTCGGGGAAACTTTCTCAACCATGTCACCTCGTATCCCGTCGATAAGCAACGCATTCAAGTATGCAATGCAATACCAGTCCCATTACCATCATTTGATGCATTGGTAAGTTTTTGAGAAGACATACCGGACCTGAGGCATGATTCGCTGCGTGTGACACTCAAATGATCTTTTTATTACAAAAGATATTACTGTTTAAGCTACACAAACATAGAAAGGGAATATAGTTTCGGATTATGACAGTTCCCAGTTCAATCACTCGAGTCGTTCTAATACAAGGAAAGAATACACATTTGGGCACAGCCCCCCTGCATACATTATCATAGTTGGGGATTTTGGATCCTGTTTATAACTTCAAATCAGAAGATAATTTAAGAGGGCAAACAATACTTCCCAAATGCATTTCTGATAAACAGCCACGATATGAATTTTGTGTACGCGAGAGATAACGAGGGGAGAATTATCTTCCATAATCTCCGTCAAAGTAAATATAAACAAATCGATAACAGCTATTTCATTTCACAAAACAAAGCTATTATGTTAATACCGTTCGAAAAATTGAGATTTTTTTTTGCAAAAGAAAGCACAAATATGGTAAAAACAGGTACTTAAGATAAGAGCGGAGCAAATGCAGAACACCAGGACCGATAAATGTCAACTTCATAGTACAGAAGCATGGACGCTACACAGTATTCAAGTCAAGCCATCTATGCCTGCAAAATGTAGTATCAGAAAACCAAAGTCAGAAACGGAAACCATAATGAACAATCGAGTTATGCAGAATGTATGAGAGCATGAGTCCACCTTGTTTGCAATATTGTTTGAGAGCCAGTCAAGACCCTCGTACAGTCCTTCACCAGAAGTGGCGCATGTGCTCTGGATATACCTGCAAGGGATAGTTTACAAAGTTAGTTTCAAGGAGGGGCGTAGGTGTGAGTGAGTTTGTGAGAATGACAAGCTACATTCGGTTTTACCAGTGGCGTTGACGGAGGGAGTGAAGGCCAAGCTTATCAGTTATTTCAGCAGCATTCATGGCATTTGGAAGATCTTGCTTGTTTGCAAATACAAGAAGCACAGCCTCCCTCAACTCATCCTGCCCAATAGAATAATAAAAGGTTAACAATCAAAATTAAAAAGATATGACTACATAGCAATAATAGTACACAAGTTTTCAATGTGCTACATTTCACCCCTCTTTATCATCAGCATAAGAAGTTCCAAAGCTTATGCATACCTCATTCAACATTCTATGAAGCTCATCTCTGGCTTCCACCACACGGTCACGATCATTGCTGTCAACCACAAAGATAAGTCCTTGTGTGTTTTGGAAGTAATGCCTCCACAAAGGTCGGATCTGGAAAGACAATACAAAGAATCACAGACAAAACAAAGTGAAAAGCTGGCATCCATAAAGACATTTAACTGATAATGAGAAATGATGTTGACTATAGAAGTAGTACAGTATGTGACTTGTAAGCCACATAATGGCATCATCGAAACAATCCTGATGAACAAGCTTTAGTTGGCCATTATTCTGAAAGAGAACAGTCACGGAGGACATGTACGTCCCAAAATTGATAAACAGAACAAAGGAAAAACCATCCTCAAAAGAATAAGCATATCCCGAGCCTGACCCCATCGATGTTTAAATGATGAGCTTATAGCATGGTAGGCAAATGGTGTGAGTTGAGTGGATTCATTGATTAGTCGATTGGAAAGGAAGGTTAGGATTAGGAACTCTTAACTAATATGCATTAAAGATTTGACCTCGATCCATGAAAATGGAGATCATATACTTCACGTTGGGCGTGGCACAAACTTGCTGAGTTGCTATAATTTTCCACAATCTAAATTTTGATCAGGCAAACTCGACTCTGTAAATCAGATGCAGGAATGAACATTTACCAGTACCAAATTGCATAACCGAAAGAAGCAACGTTTTCGAAAATAAGGAAGTTGAAAAAAGCGTCCATACCTTGTCCTGACCCCCGACATCCCACACAGTAAAGCTGATGTTCTTGTATTCCACAGTCTCCACATTGAATCCTAACCAGACAATTCACCACAAATCAGAGCAATTAATAACTAAAACAATGTTAAAACGATGAATAAAACTGAAATCGAGCGATGAATCGAGATCAAGGAGCAAATGGGTTATGCAAGTGATTGACATACCAATGGTGGGAATGGTGGTGACGATCTCGCCGAGCTTGAGCTTGTAAAGGATGGTGGTCTTACCAGCCGCATCGAGACCCACCATCAGAATACGCATCTCCTTCTTCGCAAACAGACGGCTGAACAGCTTCGTGAATGAAAGCCCCATTTTCGAACCTTCAAAATTTGATCAAAAATCCAACCCAAAATTTCAAATATTTATACATCAATCAGCATTCACATTCACAATGAGGGTCTAAATCTTAAAAATTTCATCACAAATTGGGGCAAAAATCGAGATCGGAAAACGAAAAAGTCGGAAAATTCGAGATCGGATCAAATCGCGAAAATTCAAGCAAATGGGCACAAAATAAACGAAAAAGTAAAAAAGCAATTGCGGTTGCAGATCTGAGATGAAGAAGAAGGAAGAAGGAAGGGTGAAGTTGGATACCTGAAGAAGATGGAAGATTTGAAGAGAGAGAGAGAGAGAGAGAGTAGATCTGCGGTGGTTTCTCTCTCTAAGGCGTATGAGTGTCTCTAAGAAGAGGGGGAGGAGCTGTCCTTGGCAGCGATACGCACGCTATATTTCACGTTATATGCGGAAGGAAGGATCTCTCTCTGCATTTATAGATGGGCCGGAAGGAAGGAGTCCAGATCTTCTGCACCCAAAACTCCATGTGGCCTCTCTGTGTCTTTGCTTTTTGTCCAAAGATCGCACCAAATTTTTATTTATATTTTTTTACGTTTTAATTTTTGAAAATTTGATTAGGAGAAGAATACAATTTTCGAAGCAGTTGGTTGTTGTCGTTTGACTCGTTGTTAGCCTCCAAATAGCGCTAGGCTTTATGATCTCCATGATTTATCAACGGGGGAGGGAAAGAAGGGTATCATTCATTATAAACAGTTTTGTTAGACAGGGGTGGACATGTTCCTGTTTGGATTTATCTCTGCATTTTGGATTGACCGATGCATTTTTTCAACTTTCTTCGTCCAATTACGACTAGCAGATGAGCACACATTCTCTGTGTGTGAACAATTGTTTATCTTCTCTCACGTTCTCCTCAAGTGCAACCGTTTTAGTTCATTTAAACTATCCAAAAAATATCATTATTTCACTTACCTGTACGAAAAAAAATGATAGTAGGACAATTTTCTCTTAATAAGTGCATATTTTTTATCTTAAGTAAATATTTATGAGAAAAAAATTACTATTTTGCCCTCCTTATGCAAATATTGTGTACCAAAAGTGAGGGCAAAAATAAGAAAAAAGGCAAAAAGTTCAAAAGATACAAAATTACTATTTTGCCCTCCTTATGTCAACATTGTGTATCAAAAGTGAGGGGCAAAATTAAAAAAAAAAAAAGGGTAAAAAGTTGACAAGACCTCTTCTCTTAATAGAATAGAATAGATAGATAAAATTCTGTAACTTTTTACATGTTCTTTTTGTAGCACATGAAACTGTTATAAAATTTAAACAGCTGTGTCGAAGCCATCAGGTGGTCTCTTTCATACCTCCTTGAACATAGCTGTATAACATAGATCACAGCTAATAATTTGAAGGATTCTTTCTTATTTCTCCCATCATCTCTCACTCAATTCGTCTCCATATTTGTGCATTGAGCGGCTAAGCCAAACCCCTCTGGCAGCTCAACCACAATCTACCTTCCGACATTGTTGTTGATCGTCAGCAATTACGGTTAAAGCCGAGCCGAAGCTTCTGATTCTCCATCTGCTGGTATTCAAAAGAATATTGGTATTCAGCTTCCTCAGGTCGTAGATTTGTGTTTGTTAGCTTCCTTGCAGAAACGCATTCAACAAATTGGCTCACAAGTAAAAGAAGCTTACATAGACTGTATATCATACTTCTTCCAAAGATAAAGAGAAGTTTTCGATATGCCTTTCCGAAAAAAAGATAGAAGCTACATGACTAGTGTTACACCTTATTTTACTCTTCCATCACTGCATAGACTCCGAAAATAAAAGAAAAAGCACTAATCTTCTAAGATGATCTAATGGACAAGGGGGGAATATTGGATGGGGGGTCGATTAGAGTGGTACTCATGAAGTTCCGTCAAATCTCCCTCAGTTGAGAGCTGAAATGGGCTATGCAGCTCAAGCAGAGGAAGAGGACACGTCAGACTGCCCTCCTGTCATCTTCTCCGCCTTCTCTCCACGCTCCCCTGAAAATGACATATACAAGACAAAAGCTTTAGGCAAATTCTAGAGAGCAATCATCGATCCAAAGAGACACAAACAACTGGATAGATCATCTTAAACTTGAATCATTTGGTGAGTAAAATGTTACCAGTGCGAACTCTTATGACATCTGAGACTGGCACCACTGCAAAAGATACAAAAACTCATTAGAAAGCTTGATGAAACCTCACTGGAGAGGCCAGAAGATGATACGTTCCTTGAGTTTTAAGTTTTACATGTAACTAGCATAGTGATTGCAGAATACGGAGTATAAAGATTTCTGGCAAATGATCAGTGTTGTCAAAAAATCGCTACTTGTCCTACCGACCTGACTTTAAAGTACTTCACTAAAACTTTTAGACGACTGTAGTATCTCACATCACAAACCTGATATATATAATGTAAATTAACAAATCTGATCCTCCCTAATTCTGGAGGGGTATGTGGATCTCTTAGAACATCTATAGGTGACAAAATGCAAAGGTGCAAAGCCATCAAACAATTCTGTATACCATAAAAATTGTCTGAAAATAAGCTAACTTATATAGGTGTTATAGTTTGAATTCAGTTTACATAATGTTCAGCGCAATTTAATTATTATATATGTTAAAGAAATCGATATTAACATGTTAAAGTAATAATTATTCATTCAAATTTTATTTTATCCTGCTTACGGCCTTACTATAGACTGTATCTTTGTAGTTTCAAAATTAACAAGTTTAGAGACTTACCAAAAATCTTGCCATCGCCGATTTCTCCAGTCCTGGCTGCCTCAATTATTGTGTCAACCACAGCTTCAACCTAAGAAGTGATCAGAGCAGGATTCAATAGGTGATTTTCAACCCCTCTTCCCTGAGCATCAATATCTCAAAAAGTATGCATTATAGAACTAAAATAATCACTCACACTCTTCATACCTGGTCTTTGCTCACTACAATCTCCATTTTAATCTTAGCGACAAAATTGTCTTCAGAAAATTCAGAGCCTAACAAAGTAATAAAAAAAGAAGAAATTATGAAATGATAATATAAGAAAAGAGTAGGATGATAAATAAGTAACAGTAGATATAATGGCTGGGGAGTGTTCCAAAAAATCTGCTAGATTTAATTAAAACGAAGAGAAAATATCCATGCCAAAGCAAGAACATACCACCCTGCCTCTCTGTTGAACCACCTTGAGCACCAAAGCCTCGAACATCAGATACAGTAACGCCACGAATTCCAATTTTCAGCAGAGCCTTTGGTTTCCACAAAGGATGGAAACGAAAAGATTAGTGCTTATGCTTTTATCTCAAGGAGCTCTAGAAAATGACACCGGAAAAGATTGACGACACCAGAATCCAAAGTAGTGTTTATGCTATTATCTCAAGGAGCTAACAACAATACTGTACATAAAAATGTGAAAACGTGCAACCAAAAAGAAAGGATAAAATCAGGTACAATTCTTACCCAAATATAGACTATAACCCTATATTCTTATAATAAATTCATTAAATATGAACCACAGGAAACATCTCAATTCTTCAATTTCTAGTGGTCGCTTTGCTTCTACATTTCTTTTAGGAAGCAAACGACGTTACTTAGTGCACCACGGACAACTCCACTGGCATGGCATCCCAGGCCCCAACGGATGCCTCACGGATGTAATGAATTGAAAGGAGAGAACTGGCAAAAAATTCCGAGAATAGCATGAGTATTATTACAAGACCAATGCTATCTTGCCTTGACTATGGTCAAGGCAATGCATACGGAGAGGAGTCAGAAACTTGGCCAGCAAGTTACTGATTCCCGAATTGAATAGTGTAGTGGTACAATTAACAACTACCAATTGATCTTTTGAAACGTCACAACAGGGCAAACCGGAATCAAAATTTAGGTCCAGTGACATCAATGGCACTCTACTAGAATTTCATTAACCTTCAACTTTTATCGGGTTTGAGCTCCAATCTAAATCCGTTATGACTGTGTTCGATATATGCAAATGGATTTGAGTGTGTAAAAAGGATTAAAGCCAACTGCAGAAGAAGGCGGGATTGTGCTTCGATAACTACACAGGCTTAGAAACACACAGCTATTCTTCCTATTATCTAGTAAACAACATTTGAAACATCAGTTTATTGCTTTCCTAATTTTGTTATGCTAATGCAACGCCAATCAGATATGCAGTAAGCTGTGTTTAAGGTTCAACAGTTCTTACCGAAGAAACCTGCGAAACTCGCCAGGGCCTAGCTCGTCCCATAATCATAACAGAGATTAAGAAATAATTAGATATAATCAAAACCCATAACCTCATATATTCCACTCACAAAAATAATAGAAGAAAAAAGAAAGGTAAAAACACAGCAGACATGCAGAGCTATAAACAATCAACCTAAACAAAATTAACAACCAACAATGCAGACAAGAACAGAAGGGTGAAATGTTTCCGCACCTCAGAATCGCTTCGACTTTGTAAAATTTGGAGTCTGGGACATAACCTACGAGCAACCAACAACAATACACAGTCAGAAGCCATGCCAACATCTAAAAGTTAAAATCTGAGACACCAAAATCATAATTTGAATGAAATCTGGATGAACATTCAAACCCATGAACTATTTTTCCAGAAAAATGGGAGAAAGACGAACCAGAAGAACTCTGTGCTCGTACGACGGGAACAATGGACGCATTTCTTGCGTGCTTTAGAGCGACATTGGGCTGGCAGAACCGAAATTCTGCAAGCTTGGTGCGGATCGATCTCGAACAACCCAGAAGCGGAAGCTCGTTGAGGTGGCAATGGAGGGGGCTAAGCAGGCCTGCATTCCCAATTGTAGCCATGTTTGTCAACCGTTATGTAAAAAGCAGACCAAAAGCTTCAGCGATAGTGAACCCAGTTTGGGTACCCAGTCTACTCACGACCGAGGCAGTGAAAGTTTAAAGCTTTAAGAACGACGCGTGGAAGATTCTTCATGCAACAGCAGCTTGGGCTTGGACTCTTGGTGTTGGAATATCATAAGGGCTCACCCTCGCCTCAAAAGCCCATCAAAGCCCAACTGGGTCCAGTAGTATTGGAATATATGAGTAGTAGCGTCCAAATGGTGGTGGAAGACTTTCAATCTCCAGATCAATGGCTGCAGGTGGAGGTGGAGGTGAAGGGGTGGAAGAATATGTGTACAGAATCAGCACTGCTGCGGAGTGGGGAGAGTTGCAGAGCTCTGGCTCTGTTTTTGGTGGAGAGCTTGACAAGAAATCTGGGTTCATTCATCTTAGCAACCTCAATCAGGTCACTCTCTCTCTGTCTCTTCAAATACACACACACACACATATATATATATATATATATGTATGTATATATATCTATATATCAGACGCAGTTGCCAATTTGATTATATTTACCCTTTGCATCGATTAAACCTGAGACATAGTCCAACTGAAAGAAATTCTGGGTGGGCAAATGGGTTGCCCTGGTGGATAGAGCTCAACCCAGTGTGTTCCGGGTTCAAACTCTCCACCTCCCTTTTAGTCTCAGTTAGATTAGAATTATCGCTTGCAATAAAAGTAAAACAAAATTATGGGTGATGAATTGCGTTTAATTGATTTATTGATGCCTTCAATTTTTTCAGGTAAAGTCGACATTGCAGAATTTTTTCGTGAATACGAAGGTGGATCTTTACTTGCTTCAAATTGACACCAAAAAGGTACATAGATATGAACATCCATTTTGGTTATACTCGAACTTCGATTTCTATGGTTCGTTTGGATGAGGGACTTTAAAGTTTCCATGCAACTTACGTTAAATTTGGTAGGCATGCACTACAAAAGTTGGATTGGTGGACTTCCAAATAACACGTTGAAAGTCGTTTGTCTAGTGTCTTTGTAGTTTATTTGCAGTGTTTTGGTAGTAGCTTTGTAGTGCTTGAGTAGTTCATTGGTAGTCTTCTTCTAGTACCTTTTTAATAATCGTGTCTAAAGTTCCATATAACTTTAAAATCCCTCGTCCAAATGCACTACTGGAATCAAAATGAGCTATAGCGATTCCTATATATGGAGACCTAATATTGCAACTGCACCTGCCCCATGGTTCTGCCTATTTTTGGAATGAGAAGTTAAAAATGGATACCAATATTCTGTGGATTAAAAGAGAGGAAGCTTATGAAGGTAATATGCACTACTGAAAACTTCTTCAGAGTTGCTTGGAGGCGTTGTTGATTAGAACAGACTTCTTATTCTATTGTTTGGTTTACATAGAGGAACAAGACATGGTAAAATTACCCTGAAACATTTTGAAACAAATATCATTAGGGCCAGAAGGTAGCTGATTATGAATCTATAAGATTTTCCTTCCTGCACTTACGCCTTGGAATGATCTCTCAGTCTCAGTCTTGCTCATGAGCTTTTTGGACTAGCAGGGTGGGATTCCTGGCGACTTTTGTTAACCAAAGAGGTGGCAGTACTTGAATCTACCTTCCGAAAATCCATGTTTTGCTAGCTCATGGCACATGTAGCTCCCCTAAAGTATACAAAGACTTCATGAATAGAAAGTTAGAAACCTAGACTGAATGAGAAACCCCTCGATCTTTCCCCATCCTACAGTCCTACTGTTCTGTGACCTCCACCACCCGCATTTTCTTGGTTTCCTATTGAACAGCCATGGGTATTGAGCCTTTCTTTCCATTTGTTTATATAAGTATCAACATGAAGATCACACTCAAAGTTCGCTGGCATTGTTTTCTTTTTTGTCTTCATACCTTGTAGTCTTAGTATTTAGATAAATTTTCTCTGTTTGCATTGTTGCAGCTAGGTGAAGGGTTAGTATATGAAGTTGTTGATGGAACTTCCAATAGCTTCCCTCATTTCTATGGTCCATCTCGAAGTTTCATTCCTCTTCCTCTTGATGCCGTTACAAAAGCAGAGAAGCTGCATCTGTCGGGTGGCCAATTCAGTTGCAGTATGCTGGAACGAGTCGCTTAAGCTTTGGTTTGGTATTCTTTCATCGCAGCTTTACATTGTGTGGAATAGGAGATATTAACATCTCCCAACTCTCAACTGCTGTAGTTGTTATGTCCTTATAGTATTTTGTGTTCTTTATGAAAGATATAGCATGTTCGATTTTCTTCTCTTTTGCCTTCTTCACTCTCGTTCAATTCTTTGTGCAATTTTCTTCGGATTTATTTAATTTTGCTAGATTTTGTTTGATTTTCTGCGAGTTGTTCATACAAGCTTTTATTGTATTTTCTTCTACTTCGTGGTTTTTGAATGTGCTCGGTCGTTTTGTGTACTTCAGGTGCATAAACAACTTTGTGTTTACGGAGGAGGTTCAATATTTACAGTTTGTCAAAATAGAACTAGATTATTGTTGAAAATTTTTACTTTTGCAGAACTAATTTACTATTTAACCCACCTGTCATTTAATTTTTGAATTATTTTTACACACATTTGATCTTTTAATTCAACTATTATGTCAATCAGCACTGTCACTTTCATTAACAAGTCACACAAGTTTTTGTCATCGACTACACTTTCAATAGTTATTAGTTAAAGATTAATAATTATGATATTTAACCCGTCTTATTTGTCATGACACGACTTTTTACGGTATATACCATTAGAGATAAGAATATACAATTATCTTGAAGATCATTTTTTTTTTTTCGTCAAACTAAATTACTTCCATTGGATAAAAAGACAAAGAGAAATTTTATTTGAACTCATATAACTTATTGGGTAAATTACATAGTAGCCCCTCAGGTTTGAGGTCTATAACAACCTCATACAACATCTTTAAAACATTTCACTTTCATACATTTACTTATCATTTTATTTCAATTTCATACAACCGTTAAAAAATCTGTTAAATTAACCGTTAAGTGATGACGTGGCAAATATGGGGTCCCCATTTGTGATGACGTGGCTGCCACATGTGTGCCACGTGGCTAAACAAGTAATAAAAAATTTAAAATATTAAAATAATTAACTAAAAAAAGTTATATTTAATAAATAAATAAATAAATAACCCATAAGTCGTCTTCCCCACCCCTCCCTTCCCCTTCCCCGCAACCCCCCCACCCCTCTCCTCCACTCTCTTCACCTCCCCCAGGCGATCTCTTCTCCTTCCCCGCAACCCCTCACCCCACCCCACCTAGATACCCAGATTTGTTCTAAAAAAAAAAAAACTAGAATTCATCTTCGCCACCCATCCCTTCCCCTTCCCCGCAACCCCCCCAACCAACCCCTCTCCTCCACTCTCTTCACCTCCCTCAGCCGATCCTTTATCCTTCCCCGCAACCCCCTCATTCATCCAGCCACACCTCTATCTCCCTCCCCACTGCCACACACTTCTCCTTTTCTCTCTAACTTAACCCCAACCCACTATTTCTCTCTCTGTGCTTTCTGTGACTTCCAACAATGGCGTTACGATCAGTGACGCCGATTTCGAAGCTCCTTCAGTACTCCAGCAATGGTCGCTCCTCCGCCATCCAGCCTCTTCGCAGCGGACTCTTCCTCGTCGATTTCGTCAGCTTATACGGTAAATCTAAGTGGACCCGCAGGAAATTCGGAGCCGCCTTAAAGAGAAATAACAAATCTAAATCAGATCCCTTGTCGAAGCCTCACTCTCTACCTCTGACTTCTGTCATGTAGTGGTCGAACGCAGTCGAGTTTGTCCCGTCTTCTAGGTTCTTGCATAAGCTGTGGGTTTTCCTTGGGTGGTGCAGATCTGGGTTCTTACAGTTTGGTGAGTCACGATGGATTTTTGTGATTTGAACCACTTTTCAATCTTTGCTTCAATTCTTTGAAATTCATAGATTTTCCAGCATTTTTGGTTGTTTTGGGTTTGCAGATGGGTGGGTTGCAATGGAGTTTCTGTTTTAGTGCTTAGTGCTAGCAAGGTGGAGACTCTGAGATGGGAGCAGCGCAAATAGAAGGGGTGGAAGAAGAAAGACAAAGCACCACTATGCCGGCGCAAATCGTTAGAGGCAGAGCTGGTCAAGAGAAGAGAGGGAGCCGAGTGGCTCATAGAGAAGAAGATAGGAGATAGTGAGGGGTGGGCGGAGGCCAAGAGAAGAATAGAGAGTAAGGAAAGGGTGGGCTGGAGAAGGGGGAGACCGACGAGAAGGATTCGAGTTGCAGAGAGGAGAAAATGGTAGGTGAAGGGATTGGGTTCTGGGTGGGTGAGGGGGGGTGGGGTTCTGGGTTGGGGAAATGGTAGGTGAAGGGATTCGAGTTGCATAGGGGAGAAAATGGTGGGTGAATGGATCGGGTTGTGGGTTGGGGTCGCAGCAGCGGGGGTGCAGTCAGGTTTTGGGGTCGCGGGGGGTGTGGTCGGGTTTCGGGGTCGCGGGGGGGAGGGGAGGGGTGGGGGAAGAGCATCTGGGTTTTTGTGTGGGGGGGGGGGGTACGGGGAGACGCATGCATTTAGGTTTTTTTTTTTTTTTTTAAAAGAAAATTCAGGTCTTTTAAGAAAAAAAATAATTTTTTTTTTTGCCACGTGGCATACATTTGGCAGCCACGTGGCACAAATGTGGCAGCCACGTCAGCACTTAACGGATCAATGGATGGAAAATGTAACAGTTGTATGAAATAAAATGATAACTAAATGTATGAAAGTGAAATGTTTTAAAGATGTTGTATGAGGTTGTAATAGACCTCAAACCTGAGGGGCTACTATGTAATTTACCCTAACTTATTTCTACACCCAACTTACTTTCTACACCCATATCAATTTTAATTAAACCATCAATATCTCTTTAAACCCAAATTTTACTACCTAAATTACCCTCACAAACCCAATTAAGTATATACTTTGTCTTTACACCCATTGATAAAATAAAAACACAAAATCAGTTTTCTACATATTTGTCTCGTGTTTAATCCTTGTTTTGCTGCATATTTGTCATTGCGCTTTTTCTTCACCGAACCAACCCAAGCGTTGAGGTATTCAAAATATTTTTAGTTTTTAGAAGTTTAGCATTTTCCAATTGTACAGATTGTTTGAAGTGATTTACAGGTTGAATTAGTGAAGAATTGTGAGAAAATTGGATTAGGTTATCGTGTGAGTCTCTTTCGCAACTGGTGCTTAGACAAGTTATTGTTTCGATGAGATTTTATCAAGTATATATAGTTACCCAATTCAATTATTTGATTTCAATGATCCTTGATTCAATTTTCTCCTCGAGTGATGGCTATTCCCTCTCTAACAAGAAAGATTCACTTCTGACATATATTTATCAGGACACTACCACTAAAACTTGTCTCCAAATTGATCCCTGGTAAAGATGATTAGCCATATATATGGATCTTTGAAAGTACATGTGGTGGCAGAGAAACAAAATACCAGAAAATGCATCATCCACCTTTATTATCCTTGATTTCAAGCATATTTGCAGGCCGTATAAAACTGCTACTAAAGACTAAACAAAAAAAATTGAAATCAAATAAAAAAATTAACATAAATCGATTCATACCTTATTTGGAAGATCTAAAACTTCAAAATTATCATCCATCCATCAAAAAGATTTTATTTTTCTCTTTGACAACATCTTAGGATTTTAACCAAAACAGAACGTAAAAGAATTATTGCGTAAGGGTAAGGGTTTGATTATTGGATGTGGGTTTATTAATAAATTTTGATTTTGATTTTGATTTTATCTTGTACTTGATGGTAATTACACAATAGGGCTAAGAAGACAATTCACAATTCAGATTTAAGTTGGGTGTAAAGAGAGGTTGTATGGGTTTAAATAAAATTTCTCAAAGGCAAGTACAAGGAAAAGAGTGGGTAGCCCACAACTTAAATACAAGCTCAACAACAAAAAGGAAAATACAGTATAAATGTCCAAAAGTGGCCAGCTGAATAACAACAAAAAAACCCTAAGATTGGAATGGAAATCAACAGCCACCAGATGCACCTCCATCACAAGGCTGTCGCCATCACCACCAAGAGAACGAACCAACGGAACAACTGGATCATCTTCTATTTCACATCCAAAACAGAGAAAGCAAAAGTCTTCTACTTTAGCCAATGTACATAAAATTTAAATTTTTATTGCAAAAAAATAAAAAATAAAATTGCCCCCTGTTGTTATTATTCTAAGGGAGCCGTACTCATTTATTTTTTCTTTAAAACTTTATATATTGTAGGAAAAACGAAACAGAAAGTCAACGAGTGATTGTGCTGGCAATGCCTCCTTGTATTTTGTCAGGTTCATGAGTATTCCTTGGCTGTAAAGCAAGAACACTCTACATATTGTGCACCGCAATTTATTTGATTAAATTAGTATTCTTGTTTTACTTGTACGTGAAAAGTTTTAGATACGATTCTAATAAAAAAACGAATTTGAATCAAATTATTAGGGTTAACTTATTATGAGGCATATCCCACTCTCAAATTTCTTAATGTAGATAATATATCGTATGAATATGATATTATTATATTTTTTTACTTGTAAAGAGATCTTATCTTCGACTATCATGAGTCCGATACAAATTTATTATAATTGACATATTGCATGACTCGAGCTAAATCTCTTACCTCTTATTGTAAATCTGTCATTTGCAAATGACACTTTACAACAACGGCGAAAAATAATAATGATTATGTACTCTGGTGTGGGTGTGATTTCACCGATTCTCCTATCCTAACAACTAACTATTTAATCCACCAATGTTATCGCTTTATTAAAAAAACTAAATGTTGAAATCACACCAATCTTTCAAAAATTACATTGTGTTAATAAATACAAGAAATTTGTAGCTGAAGAATGTATAGTAGCATATCTATCTACTTTGGTCTTGAGTTTAATTCCTTCTTCTAGTATTGCAATTTTCTTGCATAAAAATACCAAAATCCCAACAACAAAAAAAACATAAAGAAGGATACACTGTATTTTTCATCCCCCAGCTGAAATGCACATACCTTTGAGAGACGAAAGATATGGAAAAGACTTTCCGTCGATTGAGGCTGAAGCACACCCTAGGACCTTCCCCAATCACTATCCGAGTAAACTCTTCGGGAGACAGTTTGATGGCAGGCCCGGAAACTAGTCTACCTACATGCTTGAAGATCTGGCAAGAACGGAGTGAACAAAATATATTTCACTTCTTGCGAATAACGTGTCTTTAATGTATACATTTTATAATCAAAATTGTTCATATTCTTAATCTTTATTGAAATAGCATCCCTTCAAAAAATAATTTGAATCGAAGATCGTTAGTTGGTACTTGCACTACTATTAATTTGTTTCATATAATTATATTTAGATTATAAAATGACAATGTGATGGTGATGAACATGTTATTTGATGCTTACATCGTCAATTTATTTCGTACATTGGATAACTAAACGATCTCATATCCATTTTATTATATAATTGGCAAGTTGATGAGAGTTGAGTACGATGTAAGAGATTGCCATAAAATATGCATGATTGTTTGGAGGGATGCTCATCAACTTGCATTGTTTTTTTTTTTTTTTTTGAGCAACAACTTGCATTGTTTAGTACCATAAAATATGCATGTTGTGAGTACGTCAATTTATCCATTTTATTATAAGAGAAATGCAAGAGATTGCCATAAAATATGCATGATTGTTTGGAGGCAGATTGCCCTTCCACTTCCCATACATTCTCATCCCCTCCTATTTTGTGCGGTCACGGTTAAGTCACGTCAACATTTTATATTGATTTTTTATAGAAATAATAAGACAAAAGGTAATAGTAATATAAAATGTTGACGTGACTTAACCGTAACCGCACAAATAGAAAGGGATGTGAATGTATGGGGAGTGGGAGGGCAGAGAATCTGCCTCCTGATTGTTTTGCAAAGAACAAAGAAGAAGATTATTATTATTAGGACCTCCAAGCCCAAAGACAATGCGGTGGCGGTGAGATGACATAAACAAAACAAGAGAAGTAGAGAAGCGTGTGAGATGATGGGAGATTAATTGTCTTGTCCTAGGTACTGACAGCGAGATTCACCTCCCTTGTTCCCTTCTGACCCGAATTCTGTCTGGCCTCGTCTACCTTTTCTTTTATTTTTTGAACTCGAAACATAATAAATTGAAGAAAAATACCGCTATAACATGGCATTTTCAAACCCTTCTGTGAATCTTATATATTTAGACATCCCAAACCACTTCTGTCATCGCAAATTAGTTCTCTCTTCCAAAATACCCACTACTAACTCTGCTTTGCTAGCTCTTTCTAATTTCCCCATTTGGTCCACCCTCCTTGCATTTCTCTCCACACCGCATTGATTGAATCTGGTAAAAAATCCCAGACCATGTAACTTTAGGTGGTTACTTTGATTGCTAGTTCTTCAAATTATGGCAATCTCTTGCACCCTGCTTGCTGCAAACTGTTAGCAATTTTTCAGTGACGGAGGCTATCTATATTTCTCAAAGAATTAAGTGGAACCAATCTGGCATCAGAGACAGAAGCATGGAAGAGACATTTGTGCCATTGCAGGGAATCAAGAATGATCTCAGAGGAAGATTGAAGTGCTACAAGGAAGACTGGACTGGGGGCTTTAAAGCTGGATTCAGGTATATACCATATTTAAAACTTCTCCCCACTTATATGATACTTGGTGTACCTTGCTGCGTTCTCGCTACACGGAAATATTTATCCGTCAACTCATGCAATATCGTACTTTTTTTTCCATTAATGTTGAATAAAATGCAAACTCATGTTGATATTGGGTTTTTCAGGATTTTGGCTCCTACCACCTACATATTTTTTGCTTCTGCAATCCCAGTCATTTCATTTGGTGAACAACTGGAGCGAAGTACTGGTATTTTTTTGCAACTCATCAACTGCCCCAACTTCAAGTCTTGAATTTATTTATTTATTTTTACTTCTTTCAATATTTAGGGTAACAATTTGATTAATTCACAATGAATTCGTCATAGTTAAATATTCTCATCATGCGTCGAATTTAAAACCTTTTGCTATAATTGCAATATTAGATTTCTTCACAACATTAATGACTCCTTTTTAATCTGAAAGGCACAATGATATAATATTTATTGTTGTTCTCTAAAGGTTTCACATTTCAAGATAGTTTACTTGAATCTTCAGCTAGCCTGTTCGATCACCATAGTTTACTTGGATCGTCAGATTTGATTTTTCGGTTGGAAAACATTATTGTTGTCCTTTTATTGTTAATCCTGATTTAAACACTATAACATCTTCTTTAGAGATGCTCTAATTAAATTACTGTTTGCAGATGGAGCTTTGACAGCAGTGCAAACCTTAGTATCGACGGCAGTTTGTGGGATCATACACTCCATCGTCGGAGGTCAACCCTTGCTGATATTGGGTGTGGCCGAGCCTACTGTAATCATGTACACCTTCATGTTCAATTTTGCCAAAGAACGTGCGGACGTGGGTCCAAAGCTCTTTCTAGCATGGTCCGCATGGTAAGCCTTTATTCCTAAATTTTGTAAAGCTCTCAAGTTTGAATTCTCTTCTCATGTGTGCGTTTGTTCGAGTTCCATGAATTTGCCTAGTAAATATTTCTTTGAAGCTGTTTTGACTAACCCCAATTTTTGGGGAATATTGAAATTTTGTAGGGTATGTGTATGGACAGCTGGGTTACTGTTCTTATTTGCTATATTAGGTGCTTGTTCCATAATAAATAGGTTTACAAGAGTGGCTGGGGAGTTGTTTGGTCTGCTAATCGCTATGCTCTTCATGCAGCAAGCCATTAAAGTATGGTTTCCTCTTACCCTCTTATCATTATTATTATTATTCTAAATAATATTATTATTTATTCTATACTCAATAATGTTTTGATCACATGATGAACCTTACAATATTACAAATGTCAGTCCACAGTTTGGTTGACAAAAGAAATGGAGCATTTTTGGTAACTTGGTGTATGTTAACCATATACTTAATTATTTGTTATGTGTCTTTTCATTTAACTCTAGTTAATTTTCACATTAAATGTTTTTTTTTTTTTTTTGAAAAAAATTAACCAATGTTAAGTAAAATGACACGTGTTAAATGGTTAGGTGTATGCAAGTGGCCCTTTACCACATTGGTGGAAAGGTGTTGAGCCCTTGCATGACGGCGTGTGTTCAAACCCTGCTAGTGGCTAATACTTCTCCCCCATTTCACCATGCATCTTTAACTCTTTCCACTGCCACTTCTTATTGGGTTTATATCACAAATGGTTCCTGAAATTGACCCCATCAATCATGATGGTCCCTGAAATTGAAAATCGATCAATGTAGTCCCTGAATTTTAACTCGCGAATCAATGTGGTCCTTCTGTTAGTGTTCCGTCTAAATTAACTTTAAAAAAAGGTTAGAGAACCAATTTTTCATGGTAAAATGATAAAAAATAACCCTGTTACTTATAATTTTACTTACTACCTCTCTTTTCTTTTTTCCATCTTCACTTTCTCTCCATTTTTTCATGGATTTGGTGCTAAAACTAAAATAAAAACAAAAAAAAAGTGGTTCTCTAACCTTTTTTTGGTCATTTTACCATGAAAAATTGGTTCTCTAACCTTTTTTTAGTGTTAATTTGGAAGGAACACAAACAGAAGGACCACATTGATTCGCGAGTTAAAATTCAGGGATCATTTGTGATATAAACCCCTTCTTATTTTAATTTAACTATTTTGAGTCTAGTATTAAAAAAATTGTAAGGTTTATTTGATGTTTATTTTATTTTTTATATTTAGTCTTTTATTTTCTCTCGCTAGATATAGAGAGAAAATAGATGGAAGGATTGACGAATCAAGAATGTAGAGGGGAGTGGTGGAAGAGAGGAGGAGAAATGCACATGAAATTATACAAAATGAACCCTAGAAATGATAATAAGAACACATACTTGCACGGGAATTGTCTGGGGTTTGTGGCATTCTTCTTCAACCCACTACGTTCCAAATTCTAACTCTTTCATCTTTCTTTAGTTTAGATCATAATAGAATATTGTTTGTCATCAAGAAAATAACACCTGCTTAAAGTTCTTTCTATTTTTGGATTTTTGTTTTCATTTTGGGTTCCATTTTATATACACTTCTTTCACATTCTTCCCACCACCCTTCTTCAATCCTAATTCATCCCCTCACTTCTTCCTTGTATTCTCTTAAACCAAAAACTCAAAACTAAATACTACAAACAAAGTGGTTATCAAATAGTGTACCGGCAACTACTGTTATTCACACTCCAAAATAGCCATTCATTCTCACAAACGTTCAAAAAAAAAAAAAAAAAATTGGAGGAGTGCGGAATGATGAGTTAGAGCTAAAAACACTAATATCCTTGAAAAACATGAAAAATGAAAACTTGAACTGGGCAATTTTTGGTGGTCTGATTTTGTAGGGACTTGTGGATGAGTTTCGCTTACCAGAAAGAGAAGATACTAGTCTACCACAATTTATACCTTCATGGAGGTTTGCAAATGGAATGTTTGCTTTGGTGTTGTCATTTGGCCTTCTTCTCACTGCATTAAAAAGCAGGAAAGCAAGGTCATGGCGCTATGGCACTGGTAAGACTAACATGATGTGCCACTAATTTCCGCTCCCTTGTTGATTATGAAAGTATCATGTATATATAGAATGTAGTTTGATTTTATGTAATGCGGTGTTTTTCGGCGTTGCAGGTTGGCTAAGAAGCTTAGTAGCAGACTATGGTGTGCCACTTATGGTTCTGGTGTGGACTGGTGTGTCTTACATTCCAACTAGTAGTGTTCCACATGGCATCCCAAGGCGCCTTTTTAGCCCAAATCCATGGTCGCCTGGCGCATATGACAATTGGACTGTCATTAAGGCATGTCTACCTAATTAAATTCTGTAATTAGTTTCGGTAGATTAAGAAGATGAATTAAGTGGTTTACTGGTTTATACTTGGAATCATATCGCAGGACATGCTCAATGTTCCGGTCCTCTATATCATCGGTGCTTTCATTCCAGCAACGATGATCGCAGTGCTTTACTATTTTGATCACAGTGTAGCATCCCAACTATCTCAGCAGAAAGAGTTCAATTTAAGAAAGCCATCTTCTTACCATTATGACTTGCTTCTTTTGGGGTTTCTGGTAGGCAAAGCAAATTGATCCTTCCTCGCATTCAACTTTTCCTTTTCCGCAAGCAATCCTATATAACTCTCTTGCTTTTTCATGGCAGACTTTAATGTGTGGTCTGCTTGGAATTCCTCCATCAAATGGAGTCATCCCACAGTCTCCAATGCATACAAAGAGTTTAGCTACTCTTAAACACCAGGTAATCACGCAAAACCTTTTCTTTATCTAACTAATTTTTCTTCGATTGTATCCCTTGATCATAATGATGTTTACTTGTGCAGTTGCTTCGTAATCGACTTGTAGCAACAGCACGCACAAGTATGAGAAATAATTCTAGCTTGGGACAACTGTATGGAAATATGCAAGATGCCTATCGACAAATGCAGACGCCTTTGGTTTACCAGGAGGCCTCATCTCGAGTATGACAAGAATATATATTTTGATTTTCAAGTTTTTTGATATATTAAACCTGTGGCTTTGATTTGCAATGGCAAGAAGGCCGTAGTTTAGAACATTTGATGACATTAATTACCAGGTGATCATGATGCTTTAATTGACACACTTTTGTATTGCAGGGACTGAATGAATTAAAAGAATCAACCATCCAGGCAGCTTCGAGTATGGGAAGTTATATTGATGCACCAGTTGATGAGACAGTATTTGATATTGAGAAAGAGATTGATGATTTATTGCCGGTTGAGGTGAAGGAGCAGCGTCTCAGTAACCTGCTTCAAGCGGTAT
Organism: Cotoneaster glaucophyllus; assembly: GCA_036320875.1. Taxonomy (NCBI): domain Eukaryota; kingdom Viridiplantae; phylum Streptophyta; class Magnoliopsida; order Rosales; family Rosaceae; genus Cotoneaster; species Cotoneaster glaucophyllus. The sequence goes on along the minus strand of CM070068.1, from coordinate 26,154,436 downwards.
TGGTGGGGGGATGTGTTGCAGCCATGCCTATCCTCAAAAGGATCCCAACTTCTGTCCTTTGGGGATACTTTGCCTTCATGGCCATTGAAAGCTTACCCGGTAACCAATTTTGGGAAAGGATCTGTTTGCTCTTTACAGCACCAAGTAGAAGATTCAAGTAAACCTTCAAATCAAATCTTCCTTCACTTGTTTCATAGCTGTTTAAGTTTACTTCCTCCTCATATATGGCATTTCATCATCCTGCAGAGTCCTCGAGGATAATCACGCCACTTTTGTAGAAACAGTGCCTTTCAAGTCAATCGCGATGTTCACAGTTTTCCAAACTCTGTACTTGCTTGTATGTTTTGGGCTTACTTGGGTTCCAATTGCTGGGGTTATGTTTCCAATGCTGATCATGCTCTTGGTTCCTGTGAGGCAATACATACTCCCCAAGTTTTTCAAAGGAGCACACCTTCAGGACTTGGATGCAGCAGAGTACGAAGAGGCTCCGGCTTTAACATATAACCTAGCAACGGTAAAACTCACTTTCCTCTTTTTTTTCATATAAACGTATGGCGACATAACATGACAGGCTGCGTGACAAAAAGAAATTGTCACCATCTTATTTATAGTTGAATTTTAATCCATTAGTCAAATGCGAACCAATATAAATGTTGAGTTTAATGTACTTGGAATGAAACAGGAGACAGAGCTGGGAGCTGGAGCTTCCTGCGTAGGGGATGCAGAAATATTAGACGAAGTTATGACCAGAAGCCGGGGTGAGTTTAGGCATGTCAGCAGTCCAAAGATCACAAGCTCTACTTCAACACCGGCAAATGCCCCTGAAATCCTTGCGAGTCCACAACCGAGCTTCAGTCCTCGCGTAAGTGGGCTAAGAGGAGAGCGAAGTCCTCATTCTGGCGGAAGAGGGTCACACAGTCCAAGGACCCCTGGCTCTTCTTCTATTCTTGGGAAGAGTCCTAGTAACAGCTAACAACACAGTATCATGATAGCTGTGTATTTTTCTTCGCCTTCTGTTCCACTATTTCACTTTGTTTTGTTTTGCTTTGCTTCTTTGTAAAGAAACATTTTCCTTCTTTTGTCTTCCAAAAGTGTACCTTTGTAATCTTAACACATTAGCATTGTGCTTATTTCTAGTAAACATTATTTATATGGTGAAGGTATTCTATCTGATCGCAATCGACTCAAACACCAAATCCTAAACACACTTATTTATTCTAATCGGTTTTCTTTTTTGATAGACAAAACTCTCAAATTCTCCATCTTAGAATCCCGACTGCAAACTGATAAGGTAAACAAAGAGAAACTTTTGCCTTTTTTTTTTTTTTTTTTATAGTTTTTTTCTTTTTGAGTTATTGGGACTTTTTTATTTGGTATAGAAATAGACCAACATTATTATTGTGTTTGTTACTTGGCTTTACGTAGGTTGAGAATTGTGATTAATTTTAGGAAAAATTAGTATCCGGTTCCTTGACACACTTCGACCCGCGGTATGTCCATTAGGACTCCGAATCGAGCTGTGCTGGCCGACATGTGGAAGGTGACGAAGCCATAAAGTGAAGTGATGTGGAAAATGTGAATAAATTTAAACCTAAAAGTGTCTAAGGATAAGAGTGCGTTGGTGAACGAGAATGAACCCAATTCACCAGTGATATCAGAGGTAGGCACCAATACTGAGATTCGCCAAGAATTCTCGTCGATACAAACGTTCAGCAACTAAAACCTGGATGTGCGAAAAACAAGGGTGAGTGGGCCTAAAAATAAAGTTTTAATAAAAACCTTTTGAAAACGGTATAACCCTTCGCCGTAAAACCTGTATAGTTTCCAGAAAATAATACTACGTAGGTACGAAATATGAATGCACAGGTGCAGTAAAAACAGAAACATGCCTTGTCATAATATTTCAGCAATAATAAGTGTAAGTCAGGTGTGAAATCAGTCTGAACCGACATGCCAATCGGAGTCACCTAACGTAACCTGTACAAATGGATCTATAGCTTATCAATCTAGGCTAGCACACGAGTCGGAGTCACCTAATGTGACCTGTACGACAGGTTGGGTATAAATATGTACGCTCAAGTGCTACGATCACGTGAAGGTTGTGCGATAAATCGCAGGTCACCTACGAGTCGAAACCACCTATTGTGGTCTGTACGACAAGCTGGCACCATACTTGGATCCAAGGTGAGCGTGCGGTGCGGGAGGTGAATGATCACGTGAAGGCTGACCTAGTCCCGGGCAGGAGCACTAATATCGGGGTGCAACCATGATGAGCTCTAAATAAATGTATGCATACCAATGCAATTACAATCCATTCAATCAAATAATACTCACCCGAAACTTACCTAAGTCTCCTCAGCATCACACAATACAATTCACAAGTGTAACAATGCAATATTTAAAATGTAACTTATTTACGACATGGCAAGCAAGCATAATTCTATAAATCTCATCATAATGCAATATTCAAATATAACACATTTAAATCATGGCATGCTATGCATAATCAATTTAAAACATTTCTGGAAAACTGTAAGGTATATATATTATAAAAGGAAAAAGACTCACTCACCTGGAGTTCGTGCTACAACTTCCTAGCACGAATATCAAGACGTCACGAACGATCGTCGCCTAAAACAATTATCAAATCACGTTTCAGAATTCTTATCGATAGAACACATAACTTACATAAAACACATCCCCAAGGACATTCTAGAATGATTAGTAACCTATTGACCAAAAGTCAACCGTCGGTCAAAGGTGGACGGTAGGGTCCACAACCCTACATAACTCGATCCGGAAGATTAGCTCCTCGGATTTCCGATCCGTAATTTTTAGAGATCCACATTATACTTCTAGAACAACATCCTAAAGTTTCCGAATGATCCAACGGTCGGATCTCCGCCAATTGCTAAAATTAAGTGGATGCCGACTTTTTATTTTACAAACTTACAAATTCAATTCGGTAAGTTTCGTAAGTCAGGTTTCCGATTTGTTAGTTCCTATGATCCTCATAAATTACGTACTATAATGTATTAAAGTTTGGTGACGATCCAACGGTCGGATCGTCGATTCATATAATAATCAAGTGATGTACCTTAATCAAACTAGGTTCACAATAATCAAATCACATCATATGGATATCAAATCTGAGGTCAAGATATCAATTTAGCATAAAATAACATCGGCGGCCCACTGGCCATGTGCAGCTGGAGGTGGCTGTCGGGGCGCCCCGACTTGCCGGAAAATTCAACTATTTTCAAAAATTACCAAATTTTACAGGCAAGTAGATCTCAGTGAGGGGAATAATTTTCATACCTGTGACCAAGGCTAATTTGGCCAAGAAGTGACCTGAAATCATCAAGAACCGCCGAAAAACCCTAAAATGTGAACTTCGATTCGTCCATTCAGTCGCTCTGCCGCCCCAAATGTTGATTGAGCTTTGTTCTTGGCCTCATGGGGAATCTAATGGTGGTGGTAATTGGAGGAAAACGTTTCACATTTGGTGGATCTCGGCATTGTTCCTCGCGGCACCCACTGTGTAAACCCTCGTGAAATCACAATCATTTTTCATCGATTTTAGCTAGAATTGGATGTTGTGATATGGTGATGAAGTTTGGTGGTGATGAGAGGTTGAAGAAAGCTAGAAAATTAGACGGAATAGCCGTCAGAATTGTCACAGAGAACGGCTCGGGGTCGCAGGTACACATGTCACAGAATGGGAAAATCTCGTTGGGTGTTTCTCACCCCCTCTAATTTCTCTCCCAACTCTCTTCTTCCATTGGCTCACATCCTTCCCTTCTTTTTCTAATTGGCCGCACCCCACCCTCATTTCTTTTCTTTTCTTTCAATCACAGCCATTCATCTTTTTCATTTTCATCTTAGCCATCCACGTGTCACCACAGATAATGGCTTCAGCAACCTGGAACCTTCTAGATCAAGCCAAAATTACAAAAACGTCCCTAACTTTAAACTTTAATATCTCTTTAGTTATAACTCCAAATCACATTCCGTTTGCCCACACGTTTGTAGCGATGAGTACTATGAGGATATGCCAAGAAAACGAGTCTTACATAACACGACACGACAGTCAACAAAAGTCAACACTTTGCCTCGAAGGGCATTTTTCTTAAATTCACTTTTAAAGTTATATAAACCTTAAAATTGGGAACGGGTCATTACATTCCTAGATACTAATGTTCATTGATTGAGACCTTATAAGTTTTCAGATTTTAATCGAAGTCCCTAGCATTAATGTAAATATTAATGAATTTACATGTCAGTTACATAATTTTAAAATAAAAATTAGTTGTTGATTTAGATTTTTAATACTCAACCCTCTTAAACTCCTAATTAATTTTCAATTAAAAAATTGCCAAATAAAAAAGGGGTATTTTGATATGGGTCCAAAGTAACTAAAAATTGGACCTATTTCAAAAGTCAAAAACCACTAAAAATTGGACATATTTCAAAAGATGGGCTAGAAAATTGGACCTATTTCAAATTTTCCTGTAAAAAATAAATAAAATTATAACAAGTCTGTACCCATTAATTTTTTTGTAAAAATATCTTCAATTTTTTAATCTTAAATGTACCCATTCATATCATTTTTTTTAAATCTTAAGTGTACCCATTCATAAATATACCAATTTGCTATATGTAAAATGTACATTTTTTTAATATTAAATGTACTCATTTTTTTTATATATATAATTAATTCAATTTTTTTCTAATTTATTTTTCTAAATTATATGGGTACATCCTATTTCGTTAATTTGAGAATATATTCATGTCAAGTTTAATCGAAAAAAATTTAATAATGTTATTAAGCCTAGTTTCTATTTTATTGTAGTTTTGAAAAATGTACTTATATTTTGGTACAATAATTTTTTGGTTAATTTTGATGAATGTACCCATATTTATACAATATATTGGAGAGTAAAATTTATCCTTTAATTTAATCTCACAAATTTTGGATTTTATTTAAAATCTAATTAATATAAATGACTACCACTTTCAATTTTTAATTTTAAAATATAAAACCTACATAGAAATTACATTAGTGTCAGAGATTTCGATCAAAAAATGAAAACCAACAAGGTTTCAATCAAAGAACATTGGTAGTTAAGGACCGTACCCAAAGTCTCCCTATTTTTAATAAGGTACCATAAAATCTCTTTTTCCTTATTATTCATCATGAAAAATTCTAATTAAAAATAAAATAATATAAGAAAATATGAAGTTTCTAGTGATATATTATTGTTTTAGGGCTTATAATAGATTCGATAAAAATTCGATGCTTATCAAATATGGATTTACAAGTTAGATGTGATGATCCGAATCGGATATATGATTATAAATGAATCCTTATATATATCAAGACTGACCCAGTTTGAACCCGATTCGTCTAAAAAACACATGTCCCTGATTTAATTTCATAAATCAGCGGCAAACAACCACTTTTCCTCATATTTCCATATCTCCTCCCAGTCGCCCGTACAATCCTTTCCCCGTCCTCCGCCGTGAACCTCTCCATTGTCAACAACATATGCATGAATTGAGCACATCAGTTCAATACTACTAGAGTCAAAATTGACCAGGAAAAGAAAAAGGGGTGTGATATTCACACCTTTCATTTTACTTTTCACACACTCTTCTAATTTTCGACTGTCAGATCGGATGAATTGAAGAAAATCAACGGACAGAAATTAACAAGGGTGCGTAAGAAGTAAAATGTGATGTGTGGATAGCACATCCTAAGAAAAAAATACTACTAGAGTCGAGTTGATAGAAGAAATCTTGACAAGAGATTTTGATTACTCATTTTAGTTTGATCTTTTATGATAAAGATCGAGGAACAAAAGTAGCTTGTCTGTCATTGTATATATATATATATATATATATATATATATACAGAGACCTTATGCAAGGGATTCCCATTTTTAGAAAAAAATGGGGATTAGGTGTGGGGCCCACTCCACATCGAATTTCAACGATCCGAACCGTCTATTTTTCAAGTTACACCTCATAGATCATCCTTACAAAAATTCAATTCAATCCGAAATCATTTGCCTATTTAATTATCACGATAAAATTTCATTGTTTCTTATATAACAAAGTATTCGTTAATTTCTTTGAACTCAATTAGATGCCTTAAACATTTCCGATTTGCCTAATATTTTGCAAGGATGATCTATGAGGTGCAACTTGAAAAATAGACGGTTCGGATCGTTGAAATTCGATGTGGAGTGGGTCCCACACCTAATCCCCATTTTTTTCTAAAAATGGGGATCCATTTGCATAAGGTCCCTGTATATATATATATATATATATATATATATATATATATATATATATATATATATATATATATATATATATATATATATATATATATATATATATAAGAATCCTTTCAAAAGAGGGATCTCCATTTTTCTAAAAAAAAAAGGGACACCCTCTTGACTGTTGGATTTGATTTTAATGAAATTGTGTGGCCTGTGTTTTAATCTCAACCACACAATTTCATTAAAGTCAATCCAATGGTCAAGAGGATGTCCCCATTTTTTTTTAGAAAAATGGGGATCCTTCTTGGTAAGGAGCCTATATATATATAAGCTATGATTTAAAAAAAAAAAAAAAACAAATATTACTATTAAGAGATGGAGAAGGGGGAGGTTTTGAAACTATAACAATAATTAATGAGAGAAAAAACTATTACACACACCAAATGATACATGGATTATTATTAGTTTGTCTTCTTCAATTCGTAACCTATAAGGCTACGACTAATACGTAATTACACACAACAAACGATACATAGTTAGAGAGAAAGCCTAAGATCTAAATCACCTTTTTTACAATGTTCTCTCTTACCACCCCCAGAGATGACATGAGGGATTTTGGACTGAGTTGCCACTTCCGTTAAATCTTCTGGCTGAAAAGTTGGCTTCCAAACTCCAGCTGTGGTCTTCTCTTCCTGATCTTCCTCTACCACTTTCCTTTTATTCTTCTTGGTTGATACGTTCTCATGAATTTCGCTCCCTGTCGACACATTCGAACCATTCATCAACCGATCACGAGCTTCCCGGATGTTGTTGATAAGAGCAAAGAACAACTCAATTTTGTGTTCTTCATCGTCATTATCAACGTTGCTATTGATATTCTTCCTTTTGTTGCTCTCCTTGCAGGTCTCCATGTGATGAATCATGCGAACGTGAATGTGATATTTGGTTGGAAAGAGCCACCGTCTAGTTTGCTTCACTAAAATACAGAATGATGATTACATAAAGATAACATCCTCTCAATTTCTAGGTTGCTTCTGCGCTCCTTCTTGGCTTGGCAGGGACTCCGTGATACATTATATATTAGGTCATGAGGATGACAGGGTTGTATCATTATTGCTTGTATCTTTCATGGGACCCAAATGGGTTTGTCACATGGCTAGTTGAAATTATTTTGTTTCAACGTAACTTAATAATACATGTGTTATAACATGTATGTACGAATATATTATACTCTTTTATTCATGGTGTAATAGTAATAAGATTATAAAATACGTAGTGTAACATAAATTAATTGATAAAAGCTTACTTGTCGATATAACGATCACATCGGAAACACACCGAAAACTTTATGGCATAGTTGTATGAACCCATATCATATCATGACGTTTTCCTATGAGCTAATATTTGTATGGAAAGCGTATGAAACATGGGGTAGGAGTATGGAGAGAAGATGGATTGTGGCCAAAAAACGAATTAGTGCATCGGGTTTTGTGTTACTTGCAAAACCAAAGCGCTATATGTCATTTTGTAAATTTCGCGGAAGGTGCAGGATTGTCTGTGAGACTGTGATGCACACTTTGCTTCTTGCGATGGCTTTTCCTTCCCGACTGTCCTTTCTCTTTTTTTCAATCAAATTATGAACCGCGTACAGCGGTGTGGATGAGTATGTTGTGGCCTTATGTGAAGTTTTTTCTACGTGATGTTATATCGTTGATAGAAGGCGTTACGATAATTTTGTAATCACATCATATGAATTATTTTCAAGATTAAATAATGTAAAATGATACGTCGTACGATGTCTTGTTCTTACTGTATATCGACCAATTATTGATAACCATCTCATCCTTGTGGGTGTCGGTAGGGGTGGGTTCGGTACGGTTATCGTACCAAAACCTTTGTACCAATTACCGTACCAAACTTTCGGCTTGGTAAAATCTATTACCATTACCGTACCAAACTTTCGGTATTGCCAAAAGTTCGGTTGGCATGGTATGGCAATGGTAATTACCATTTTGTTTTGGGACAAAATTAGTTTTTGTTTTTTTTACCCAATTCAAGGGCAAAACTTTTTTTTTGGTACCTTTATCTCTTCCATTGTAGCTTAAATTTATCTATTATTCATCGTTCACAATTCACACACACAATAATTCAAATAATGCATCAAGATTCATGATGAAAATTAAGCTTGCAATCCAAGTAGAAGTTACGAACCAAAACAAAAGAAGTTAACAATCCAAATAGAAATTAAAGTTTCAAACCAAATGAAAATTGGAACTAAACTTCAAAAGTAGAATTCATTGATCAATTATTCAAGCTTGAGATGTCAAAGCTTTTGAAGGAGGCATTGAACTTGTAAAAGATTGACCTTGTGTCAAGCCTACATTACAAACAAATAAAACATATTAATTAATAGCAAAAAGAATTAAAGTTGAAAACCATTTAATAACAAATTTACTAAAAAAATTAAAGCATATCTTTCTTGTTTCCTCTTTTTCCATTTCCTTGTAAAATTGAAGCATATATTCCGTTCGTTCTTTGTAGAAGTTTACTTCATCTGCCCTAAGCCAACCACTAGTACACACTAATGCCTCTACTATTTTAGGAATCAAGGATGCCCTAAAAAGGTCCACAACCCTCCTTCCTAGGCTAAATGCATTTTCACTAACAACGATAGAAGTGGGGGTTATAAAGGTATCTTGGCTATTTGTGAAAGAATTAGGAACTCTCTTGTATTTGATTTCCACCATTTCAAGAGATCAAAGTCACCAACAACAATGCTAATATAAGTAGGGTTTTATTTTCAAATTATTGGAATATTATAAATATGTGTTATATAATTATCTATTATATATTTTATAAATTACATATTTTATTTTATTTTCGGTACGGTACGGTAATGCTTTGATAATGGTATTCATTACCAATACCCTACCATGAAATTTTGGTTCGGTACATTACCGTACCATTACCGATTGGCGCAAAAAATTTGGCACAAAATCGGTATGACACGGTTGGCAATTCGGTTGGCACGGCAATTTGGCAAAAAAATCCACCCCTAGGTGTCGGTATCTCATGATAAATGTCCTCTAAATTGGCTTCTTTATACCTCTTATTAGAATATTGATTTCTCCTTGATCAACTATAATTGTGCGGCCTTCAGATTTTTTTTCATTCAAATAAGCGGTGGGAGAGTGGGTTAACAATAATGTGATTTAAATTTGTCTTTGGTAAATATTAAATCTAAGATCTATCATTTACCAGTGAAGATAATACTATTAAATTATAATATTAAGTAGCACGCCCTTCAAAATACTTAGCGCCTCCACCAACCACTAGGCTGTAATCTTCTTGTTTCTAAACAAAATTGAGGAGAAATTTTTCAGCGTGATCAGAATACGGAGTGGTATATCACATGTTATTATATAAATAATGATGAGATATATGTGTTAAAAAGTTAATAACTTAAAAATACAATTTTTCACAACTTCTATAAAAATACATAATGTATCATCCGTGTTCCGGTCAAAATGAAAATTTTCTGAAAATGGAGGGTCTATGCGGCTCTCTGAATAATATTTCCATACTCCATAGTCTATTTAAAGCGCTCGTGCCTCTTTGCATCTTGACAAACCAATGCCAAACAATAGAAAATTCACCCCTGTATATATCGACCATTAGAAAAGCTTTTAGGGTCTGACACTTATGACCATTTTTGTTTTGTGGCTATCATAAAGTGTCACATGATATTCTACATTCACGTGATGCAATATAAGTGAATAATAAAACAACAATGAAATTAGGTTTTCATTTTTTTATTCTACTTTATTGATTAAAATATTATTCTTTTTAAATTTTTAATTAAGATTTTATGTATTAATAATATCATTAATTATTTTAATAATAAAATAATTTTTTATTTTAAATATATTTCTTCTTCTTCTTCTTTTTCTTCAAAAAATGTTACAATTAATATATTTATATTTATGGCTAATTTTTATTATCATATATTGTTATTTTTAGTTTATACCCATTTTTAATTTGCAAACTTTTTTTAATTTGTACCAATTTTCTTTTCAGTTTTAATTTGTACCTATATATTAATTTCTTTTTGTGCCCATATTTTTTAAAGTTTTATTTGTATTTTTGCTCATGTGTTTACCGTTACGTGACATTGTATAATTAATCAATAATAGAAACATTACATATGGTATATTTATGTTTTATGGCTAAACTTTGTATCATATATTTTAAGTTTTAGTTTGTACCCACTTTTAATTTGCAACCTTTTTTTTAAAATTTAAAGTATTTTCTTTTTAATTTTAATTTGTACCCATGTATTAATTTCTTTTTGCGCCCATATTTTTTTTAAATTTCATTTGTACTCATAATTTTTTAATCTTTTATTTGTACCCTAATATATTTATAATGTACCCATTCTTCTTTATTAATGTACCACTTTGTTATATGTGAAATGTACCAATTTTTTTTAACACTATGGATACATTCTTTTGCCATTTATTATTTCTTATTGTTACATAGTTTTTATCCATTTATTCAATCAAAATGTTTGAATTTTTTTATTGTAGCCGTTTCTAATAGTATTATAATGAGGGATTTTAAATTTATAGGATTATAAATCTCATAAAATATTAAACAATTCATGTCAAAACTACAAAAATATTAATATTAATAATAATATAATGAGGTGTACAAAATTAAGGGACTTTGATCAAACTTTGAATACCATTAGGGTGCGTTTGTTGCACCGGACTGTCTCGGACTGGACTAGCTGCAGGGACTAAGCTGGACTGGCTTAGACTAGACTAAGCTGTACTAGCTTAGTGAAGCGTTTGGTGCAGTGTCGGACTAAAAAGAAGGATAATAACAAACTACAATATTATATTTTTTAATTCATATCTAATAATATTATATTAATTAATTCTACCTTTTTTATTCTAATAATACTCTCCCTCTCTCTGGAAGCCTCCATCTTTTTCTCCCTCTTTATTTCCTTGTTCTCTCCGTCCCACGCTCTCCTTCCCTCCCCTATTTTTTCCGATTAATTGCCAAAAAAAATTTCTGCAAAATGAAGAATTGAGCTTGCTTTTTCAGGTTTTTTTCGGTGCAAGATTCGAACTGGAGAGAGCTTTCCAGAGAGAGGGAGAGCTTTTTTCAGGTTTTTTTCTGTGGATTCAATCGAAGCCGCAAGTCTGTGGAGCGGCGAAACCGACCTGCAGCTATGTCTGGCGAGCTGACCGGCAACGAGTCGGGGTTTGTGGAGCCAGGGAAGTGAGAGATAGCGATGGCTTGGATTTCTTGGATCCGTTTCTGTCAAACCCAATATTGCAGACTTGGAGATCCTCTGAGATGGAGAAGAGGGAGGAGAAGAGAAGCGAAGCAAGCAACACGAGGTGAAGCCTGAGGTGAAGAACAGCAAGGACGGCGACGAGGGAGCACGGCAAAGACGGCGACGAGGGCAGACACAGAGATGAGGACGATGTGGGAAGACGCAGAAAATCTCCCGATGGTTTCTCTGGCTTACGAATCCGCCCTAAATTGGGATCCCTCGTTAAGAACGGCTAAGCCCCCCTTTAGTCCCAGCGAGTCCCCCCTAAGCTCATTAAAGCTAATCCCGGTGCACACCAAACACTGGACTATAGTCTAGTCCAGTCCAATCCCTCTTAATCCTGTCAAACAAACGTGCCCTTAAGGTTTTAGTAAAAGAGTGTTAGGGACGAGGGACATTCAGTGTTAGGGACTAGGGACATTCAAAGTATCTATGTATATTATTATCAAGAAAACCGTCTTTTTTATTATTTTTTCTTCTGCTGCACTCCTCCGAATGCACGCATCGCAATGTACAATTCCACTGCCTAAAAACACACATTATACAACAAGCAGATAGTAACATCATATAAAGGGCATTTGTTTAATTTCCTTGTTTTTTTCTGTTTTTATTTTTTATTTTTTTCCCTGTCGATTTAGTTATCCCTACATAAAATCATTTCGCCAGTTTTCTCAAGCAACTGAGTCGGAGGTTCTTCTGCGGCTGCCTCCCTCAACCTCAAGTAACCAATTCATCCATCTTGGATTCATATTTCAGGAGAGAGTAATGATCAAAATATTAACATTCAAATTACACATCATCAAGAACTGAGAACCCTAATTTAACACAAGAAACTTCAATTAGTTAATTACAGGTTAATTTAAGATGTACTTGCAAATCACACACTGGTCTATAGAGTGAGCTTCAAATCCAGAGACTCGTTCTTTCCATAATCTTGTTTTTGTTCTGCAGTACTAGCAGTACTAGAAATAATATTATTACAAGAATAAAGAGAACCTCGAAACTCCACCTCGTTGGCAAAATCCCCCACCTCAAAACTTGGCACCCAAATTTTCCCTCCACCTCCTCCTGCATCATCATCATCACCACCCATTTTCTTTCTTCTCTTGTTTCTGTTGACCTTGTTGTCCGACAATACTTCATGATCGTCACTCTGAACTTGTGGCGGCGGCGGCCATGTTGCGTTTCTTAATCTTAGACGATTACGAGCATCGTGGTAGCTCCGAATCAACGAATAAAACTTCTCCATCTTCATCTCCTCGCTCTCTTCTTCTTCTTCTTTAAGTCCATCATCATCCTGATGTTTCCAGCACACCTGATCATCGTCTTCAATCTTCTTCTTATTTTCCATGGTTGGCAACTCTTGGGGTGCCCTGCTGCTCTCTAATCTTAGACTTAAGACTTCTTATAGACATATAAATGCATGGTGACGTAATCATGTTGAGGTCACCAAAAACCATCATCACTGTGAATCCTGTGATCGATTTGGCATAAGGACAGAAAGACGAAATCACCCCCATCTGCCGTGCAGAAAACTACAGATTTGTACCCTAATTGGATGGAGATAATGGTAAAAACAAACTGCAGAGAACATATGACGTCATCGGGAAAGAAATGTGACTTTACTTTATTCTGTTCTGGTACCACCAGTGCGACTTTTTTAATTAGTTGGGTGAATATTGTGTATGGAGTGACGCATGTCAGCTGACGTCCCAAACCGCGGGCTTGCGTTTCATGCTGACAGATGATTTGATATTTACAACTGGCCCCTCCTTTTTGACTTTTTGACCCTAATATATACTAGCAGACAACACACATTTTATGTGTGTGAATAACTTCTCTTAATAAGTAAATATTTTTTTCTGTATCTCTACTAATTAATAAAACCCTCTTTGTCAACCAAAAGAGGGTGAAAAGACAAATTAGTCTTCTATCACACAAAAAAAAATGATGGGCAATAATATAATTTCACGGGTCCAAATTTTACAGTTTTTTATTGAAGCATCACCTACATGTGATGTTAAATTACGTCCAATATTAAAAAAAAAAAAAAAAAAACCAAAAACCAAAAACCTCCCACTCCCCACGTTCTCTCTCTCTCTCTCTCTTCTTCTCATTTTGACCCTAATATATATTAGCAGACATCACACATTTTATGTGTGTGAACAACTTCTCTTAATAAGTAAATATTTTTTTCTAAATTATTATATTAAGAGAAGCTTCATTGTCAACTTTTTTTTCCCTTTTTTTCCTATTTTGTCCTCTTTATGTATCAAAAGTGTTATTAAGAGATGCCTTATTGTTAACTTTTTTTTTCTTCCTATTTTGTCCTCCTTATGTAAATATTGTGTATCAAAAGTAAGAGTAAAATTGGAAAAATACGTATATGATTGTCATTTTCTCAAAAAAAAAAGAGGGTAAAATAGGAAAAATAGGGATATGATTGTCATTTTGTCAAAAGATACAAAATTACTATTTTGCCCTCCTTTTTGTCAACATTGTGTATCAAAAGTGAGGGCAAAAATAGAAAAAAGGGTAAAAAATTGACAAACCCTCTTCTCTTAATAGAATAGAAGATATATATAAGAAATAATACTAGAGAAATTAAATATTTAAATCAAATAATATGTCACCAAAAAATAAATATATTAATTAATATTTAATTAATAATTCAATCATTTATAATCATATATTTTATTTGCAAATTTGTGCATTACTCATATATATAAGATCGTTAACGTTTGTTAGCGTTTTGCACACGCAATTAACGTTTGTTAATGTTATTGGACCTCAAGTTCTGTCTCCCTTGAATATTTCTAAAATTCATAACTGGTATTTAAAAATTGTAATCTTAGCCAAGCAATATTTGTTAATCAAAGACCATCAATTCTGAAGGTTGGTAAGAAGGTAAGTAGAAAAAGTAGATAGATGAAAAAAAAAATACAAGGTAAAACAAAGTGAGCCATCAATTCTGAAGTTTGGTAAGAGAAAAGGTCAGTAGAAACCAACAGGATGATCTCCAGATCTTTTTAATAAGAATCATGAAAATTCGTGAATTGTATCCGTTAATCGTATATCGTGCGGTCAGTTTTTATTAGGTACTGTTTATGTTTAATTTTAAATTTTAAAATAATTTATGACCGCACGACACGATGAACGAACACAATTCATGGATTCTTGGAATCCTCACAAAAAGGATCCGACAAGAATCCAGATTCCAGTAGAAAAAGTAGAGAGATGAAATAAAACAAGATACAAGGTAGAACAAAATAAAATATATATAATAGAGACAAACTTATGTGGAATAACTTCCATGCCACGTATACATACATCTTCACATAGTGTCTTGTGCTGATGAAATGAGAACATACGAACAAAAACATATAGATCTCGATTTGTAATGTTTTGACAATCTTGTTTATTTGTTTTCTCTTTATTGAAATAACATATATAGTTTTATACTTCATGTAAGGACCAACATGTAAACTTAGAATACCAAAAAAAAAAAAAGTGTTATTGGCACTTCACTCATTTTGCATTCCAAACTTTCTATAATTAGAAAAAAAAAATACACTTGTGATGAGTGTAGAATGAGATTTTTGAAAAATTAATAACAGTTCCTTAAAAAAAAAAAAAAAAAAAACTCATTGATCATATAGAATTGAAATTCCTCTCACTGGCTTCTTTTTCATGCTTAGAAAACCTCTACGGGATAGGATTTTCCTCAAGACGAACATAAAACCGACCACTGCCACCAAAACTCCAACAATCTCCCAACTGATTCACTAGCAGAACCCCATCACCATCAATGGTTCCTCCATCACATCACCACTAATTCTGAGCAACAGTTGATCGTTAGGGGATTTATCTTCCGGAGTTTAAACTTTCCCCCTCTTCTCCTTAGTATATATTAATGTAGAATATCATTTGTATTAAAAAAAAACGCATGGAAAGATTATTAGAGAGAAAAGCTTCATAACTGTTTATTGTACTTTTTTGTGAATGATCTTAAGGACTATAGTGTAAAAGATAAGACTTAGAAGTATCAATTTATAAATATTTTTATAGTCTTTTAGAGTTTGTTATTTGGACAGTTAGGATCTGTTGTTAGTGAGCTATCAATCATCTGTGTGGTGATGTATTGTATAAATACTAAAGCATGTAATCTTATTTGATAATAAATGAGAAAATATTTTTCCTATCAAATGAAACTTGACAACTAATTATAAAAGATACTTGACAACTAATCTTATTTGATAATAAATGAGAAAATATTTTTCCTAAACCCTGATTCACTAGCGGAACCCCATCACCATCAATGGTTCCTCCATCACATCACCACTAATTATGAGCAACAGTTGATCGTTAGGGGATTTCTCTTCCGGAGTTTAAACTTTCCCCCTCTTCTCCTTAGTATATACCAAGGACCAGAATATCGATAATATCGCCGATATATCGACGATATTATCGTTTTTTCGGGGGACGGATATTTTTTTAACTATCCAAAGGGTTTTCGTGATAATATCGCTATATTATCGATAATATCGATAATATCGCGATATTATCGAAATATCGGATATTTTTTGAGAGGGAGTTAAACGGAGAAGAATGCCGGAGCTTCTACAGCTCCGGCCGACTGTAAAACAACACCATAGACTCCGATCTAGGTATGAAAATGAAATAGAAGACGAGATGAACGTTTTTATATATTCCGTTCGCCGTGAAACGGTCGGAGGTGTTCAGAAAGTTCGTCGACACCCACGGCCTCGCCGGAGATGGGTGTGCCGAGCCGATTTCGTCCCAAAAACACGATTTCGCCGATGGAAGAGACGAGAAGGAGAGGGAGAAAGACGAGGTTGCTGATGATGGGTGTGCGTGTGTGTATGTGGGTCTCGGACCCTAGGTGCAGAGAGAAAGGAGAGACGGCGCCGAGAGAGGTTTCTGTGCTGTGCGTGTGTGTGGGAGATGGAGGAAGAAGAGAGAAGGTTCGAGAGAGAGGTGAGGTGAGGAGGTCTCTGTGCGTGTGTGTGTATGCGACGGAAGGACGACGGACAGACGATGGACCGACGGACGGACGAACGATGGACGGAAGGACGACGGACGGACGAACGATGGACGGAAGGACGACGGACGGACGAACGATGGACGGACGGACGAACGATGGACGGAAGGACGACGGACGGACGAACGATGGACGGAAGGACGACGGACGGACGAACGATGGACGGAAGGACGACGGACGGACGACGGGAGAGAACGATCCAGAAACGAGAGAAAAAAAACTGAAAGAAAAACTGAATAATGGACGGAGAGACCGAGGGAGAGAGAAGAAGACTCTGGGTGTGTGCGTGTGCATGCTGCGTGTGTGCGTGTTGCATGGTGTGCCACCCAGACAGGTGGTGCTTTGTTGTCAGCCACGAAGACTGCGTTGTCATCCAGCCACAAAGACAGGTGGTGCTGCTTTGTCAATTCAGCAAACCACGTTGGTTTGTGTGTGTGTGTTGCAGATGTGTGTGTGTGTTGCAGCTTGCAACTTGCATGTGTGTTGCAAGTTGCAACTTGTCAATTCACTCATGTATCTTACCATGTAATGTATAAAGTGTAAAATATTGCACTAATTCATTATATATAAATGATTTTGGTGTGTTTAAACTTCTTTCATTAATTACTATATATTTTCTACACTCACAATGTTTGCCAGCTCGCTATATAATCAACTTGATAATGTTAAATCCATCATGCAATGCATTTCCTTCCAATTTTTTGTGATAAACTAATAGATAATTGACTAAATAAACATCCTGCAAAGTTTCAATAAAAATTTCCAAGTTTTTCTTACAATTTCCGTGGTTTCCATGGAAATTTTATCGATATCGATATTATCCCGATATTTCCATCGATATTTCCGTGTTTTCGGACTACCGATATTTCCGATATTTAATACCTTGGTATATACTAGCACATGGGCACACACTTTGTGTGTATGAAGACATTTTTTTAGAAAATGAAAAAAAGAGAGGGAGAGAGAGAGAGAGAGGGTGGGGGAGTGGGAGGTTTTTTTTTTTTTTTTTTTTTAATAGTGAAGGTATTTTAACATCACATGTAGGTGAGGCTTTAATAAAAAATTGTAAAATTTGGACCTGTGAAATTACATCATTGCCCATCATTTTTTTGTGTGATAGAAGACTAATTTGTCTTTTCACCCTCTTTTGGTTGACAGAGGGTTTTATTAATTAGTAGAGATTAATGTAGAATATCATTTGTATTAAAAAAAACGCATGGAAAGATTATTAGAGAGAAAAGCTTCATAACTGTTTATTGTACTTTTTTGTGAATGATATTAAGGACTATAGTGTAAAAGATAAGACTTAGAAGTATCAGTTTATAAATATTTCTATAGTCGGTTAGAGTTTGTTATTTGGACAGTTAGGATCTGTTGTTAGTGAGTTGTCAATCATCTGTGTGGTGTATTGTATAAATACTAAAACATGTAATCTTATTTGATAATAAATGAGAAAATATTTTTCCTATCAAATGAAACTTGACAACTAATTATAAATGTAAATTACTGATTCTCCAATATTCTCGATCATGGATTGGATACAAATTCTTTTAAAATTATGTTTTTGTTGCAGTTAATATTTAATTAAGAATGTGATTTTAGTAGATTGTGTACAGAAATCCTATGAGATCTTCTAAATATTTCCTATTGTACTCTGTATTATTTGTACAACATGTAGAGTCCATCATATTTACTATAAATAAAAACACAAGATATAAAGGAATATCAACACAAAACCCCTCTAGTCCTTCTATGCTTCTCTATTCTCTCTGCCGATCTCCCTCTCTCTTCCCTCTCTAAATTCATACTACAACATTATTATATGATTTTGCTGCATTTGCAAGAGGCTTATAGTTCAATGAGGTAAAAACATTTTCTTTTGTACAATTTGTTACATTTTAGAAACTTTGAAGACGTGATGGGCTTTGTAGCCAAGGTTCTAAAAGTTGCTAGGCGCTAGTCGGGCGGCTGGCTGGGGCCTAGCGCCTAGGCGGCTAGGCGGGGCCTAAGCGGGCGCCTAGGCGGACTAGGCGGATTTAAGTAAATCTATCATATTTCGTGTAAATAAGTGTCTGCTTATACTTAAAATATATATAATTTCATCATAAACTACAAAATAGAATGCATATATATTATGAAGTATTTGAACATAATGAAAATATGTGAAACAAGGATATAAAGTGTGTTCATTTAAGTATGCAACAAGTCTCTTACAATTTATTGGAAAAAAATAAAATGCAAAATGAAAGTTATCTATTTTCTGTCTAAGTGAGTTGGGACCTAGGCGGGTGTTTAGGCGGGTCTAGGCGGGGTAGGCGGGTGCCTAGGCGGTCTAGGCGCTATTTCTTAATTTTCAAACGCCTAGGCATTAATCGGGGCGGTGGCCAGCCGCCTAGCGTCTAGGCGGGGCCTAGGCAGCTCTAGGCGGGGATTTTTAGAACAGTGTTTGTAGCAAATAAAAAATGTGAAGGCTAGACTCTGTACCCAACTCGGAAATAAATACAAGGGACCGCACTTCAAAACCGCACTTAGGCCCTGACAACTTTGACTCTATAAACATGTCCCTCACAGAAAGCCCAGTTCCTATACTAATCCTGTACCAGCTGCATGTTTTCCGGGGATCCTCTTTGTAAAAATCTTAGAGATCATTTAATCACATTCGTTCGTTGTACATCGTACGATCAGAAATCAATGTTAATTTTTCTTATATTGAATATAAACAGTAACTGACAAAAACTGATCGCATAATGTACTATGAACGGATATGATTAGATGATCCTCGAGAACCTTACAAAGAGGATTTATCTTTGTTTAATTTTTTTTTATAAATTATCATACAAATGAGTACACACTTTAAAGCATGTACCCGATTAACTAAATGTTAAATGAACATGACATAATAGATTAGAAAAATTAGAAAATTGGATAAGGCAAATGTGAGACATTCTGCTTTTAAAATAAGTTTACGCCTCATGACAGTGCTAATAGTTGATCGGCGTTTGTCTCCTAAAATACAATGACAACATCCTTGTAATAGTAGCACTCCAAATTAATAAATTCTAATGAACTATGATTGTGTAGAAAACTCTCTTATGTAAGCTAATTTTTTCTCACCTAATTGACTTAATGATGCTCTCGATTTTGCTTTTCGTTTTTTTTTTCCACATCATATGATTTAATTAAAGGAAAATTCCTAAATGTTGAGCCTTTAGAAGTGTCATACACACACCAACAACAGATGATGAGTGATGGATTCTTTTGTTTTGTTCTTAATGTTCTTACAGTTGCGTACGGTGTTACCTCTCAGAATATCCATGGCAAATGACTGTTTATTTACGTATCATATTTAGGCAATTGCTAGTACTGAGATATATTTATGCCTGTTTTGTGGTGGGTAGATGAAAGGATTTAGTGGGCTAGCTAGATTCCTTTCTCTTCATGGGTAAACTTTAGGCAGCCGGCCATGCTCATATTCACTCGACTTCAGGCATTTCTACGACGGAGTCATATTCTCTCCCATTCAAATGTTTTCCTCCTCTTTCATCCTCATTCTTTTTTTGTCTTCCTTTTTTTTTTTTGTCTTTCTCTTTCTAGCACAAGCACTATCGTCCTCTGCCATTATTTACCTTCCAACTTTATAAATAATTAATGCATGTTCTATACGTAGAAAAATACTCTGACCTTTTGGGAATATATCGGCAATGTATCATGCATATCAAATGCGCTATCGTCTATCGATCCCTCACATTAAGAAATAAGTAGAGAGCATGGACGAAGATGTTTGAAAACTTTGATACCATGTGTGGAAAATTACAAGGAAATATGATGTTATTTTAAGAAAAATATAGACAATTAGTCTGAGGTGCGATTATCTTACTCTTTTTAAGGAGATTGAAGCCTACTGCAGTTTGACAAAAGTCCACGAACCGGTCCAATAGTATATCTCTTGACTTGTCTTATCCACGACACAATAGCCCAATTGAATTGTTGAGTGACTCAAACCTATCTGCACAAAAAGAAAGAGTCTAAAGCTCCACCACACGAACACCCTTCTTTGGCCAATAAGTAAGACAAAAAATGTAAAGGAATAAAGAATAATTGTTGTCGAGGAATTACTAGTGGGATAATCAATAAAAGGATGGTGAAGAAAATGCTACTAATTATAGGTTTATTCTCACACTTAGTGAATATGGTAATAAACACAAATTAACAAAACAAAGGTTACAAGAGTTACAAAACATGAAAGGCTAAAAGACTTCATCTTAATTTTCCAATAACAATAAATAATGACAACCATCTTAATTTCCCACTAACAAGAAGTTATGACAATCATCTTAATTTCCCACATACAACAAATAATGACAATTTTAATTAATTTAATATTAAAAATGTACCAACACCATGTTAATTACATAATCATTACCCGTATTAACCCCAAAACATGTAAGTTGTATTTGTATTTTAATATGGTTGGATGAAGAAGCTAATTAAGGTTCTGAGAAGAAAAAGTCATGGGCCTGAAAAGAGCTTCATATGTAGAGTACAGAAAAAGGTAGGGGTCCTTATAGTTATATGGGAATTTTCCTATATATAAATCCCAGCTTCAGAGTTCTCAGAAACTCTTATTGGTGCTGAGAATTTTGTACAAGACTACAAGTATGCCCCATCACTGAATGTATACTAATATACAAATGAGATACTAAGAAGTACAAGATGAATGTTGAGGCCTTTGAGGGGTCTATTATATTAAAGGAAAACTAATGAAAAGTTAAAAAAAAATTCCCTTTTAACGAAAAGTCATTTTTAAAGGTATAGTGAATAGTGTCAGGTAAAGGTAAAAAAATGATTTTTTGTTAAAAGTGAACAGTACTGAGGGTTTTTCGTTAAAACTCTCTTAGAGCATTTCCACCGGAGGTGGATTTGCCCGGCACCTAGTGAGATTATTGCCCAGCACCCTCTTTTTCAGCTCCAGCCCGCCCACTTGCCTGGCACCCAGCCCATGCCAGGCAAGAGCCCAGCCTAATTTTGACAGAGCCACTGACCGGGCAAGGCGCCGCGAGAGAGAGAGAGAGAGAGAGAGAGAGAGAGAGAGAGAACCCCCTTCGGCTCTCTGTCCTTTTTTCGCAGACCCAAAAAAAAGCTGTGAATTTGGATTGCTTGCTGGATTCTCAGGTCCTCCATGTCCAGAAGAACCCAATTCGCCAAACATCCCCCTTTGATGTTCTATGGTATGAGTTTCTTCTCTCAGTGATCCCTCTGCGTGCCGCAAGAGAGAGAGAGAGAGAGAGAGAGAGAGAGAGAGAGCGAGAGGACTGGTGGTTCTGTCGAATTCCGTCAACAAGGTGGAATCGTCGTCATGGCTGCTTGGCGAGGACTGGCGGCGCCATGGCTGCTTGGCGAGCACGGAGGCGGAGGACTGGCGGCGCCATGGCTGCTTGGCGAGCACGGAGGAGCCTCGCCGACAAGGAGGCCGATTCTGATTTTCCTGTGCTTAAATGATAATATCTGTTGGTTGGTTCTGAGAGTTTTATGGCAATAGGCAATTCGGACATGAAATAGAAGCAGGAAAAATGTATATTAAATGATAAAATATTACTTGATATGAACAAAGTAATATAATATTAGATTGACTGGGTGCCAGCGTATTTTTAGGGGTGGAGGTGCTTTGGCCTATTACTGTTTATTAGAGTCTATTACTGTTCATTTGAGTAGATAAATGCGCTGGGCGCTGGCACCCAGTCTTAGGGGTGGAATTGCTCTTATATTAACTATGTGGAGAGAGAGAGAGAGAGAGAGAGAGAGAGAGAGAGAGAGAGAGAGAGAGTGTGAAGGGAAGTTTGGTTGGTGGTCATTGGACATTAGCCCGTGCACCGACCTACACTTTGTCACAGCATACATATATATAAAGTCTACACACAAACCCTAATGGATCCTCATATATCAACTCAATTCCATAGACACCATTGATTCTTGAAGCATCATACTGTATATACACACATATATGATTATATTAGTGTCTGTAGCTACTGCGCGTGCAAGAAAAGAAAGATAAAAGAAGATTGTCTTTTGTCCCCCGCCCCTCCACTTCAACACCCACATCCTTTCTCGGTTTAAAGCTAGTGCTGCTGACTGCAGCTGTGGTCGACAATCCTCGTAACTTCACTCACTCTCACACTAATTTTCTCACTTACACAGTCTTGGACACTATTATGAGAAATGCTAAGAGGATTCTCTAAAAGTGAAACTCTTTATGGACTTTCTGTCACCTCACAGTTTGACATTAATTCTCATGCCAACATTATAAACCATTATGCAAAAAATATAAGGTGACAGACAATCTATAGAGAGTCCAATTTTTAAGAGAGTCTGCTTAGCATCTTTTTATTTTATTTTATTATTATCTTCCTTTCTTTTTCATCTTGTCACTCCCCAGTATATTATATTTTATGCTTTTTTTTTTTAGTTTGAACCCCATTTTTTATATAATAATTGTCTCTGTCTAACATACAAAAACAAAATCGGCATGCAGAAAATTGGAATCTTCAACTTTTTTTAGGGTTAATCACTTAGAAGCAGAGTGTCTTATAATTCTGTCATCATGTTGCCAAATCCATCATTAATTAATTAATTCTGACTAGTTAGATATGTCACATAAACTTTACGTCTATAATTTAATAGTACAAAGTTATAGCAACCACAAATTTTAAAAACTTTTAGACTTTTAAATTGTGGGAGTTTGTTGTTGCGGCTGAGAGGGTGCTTACTATGCTTCAACAAGTCTCAGAGAGGATTAAGTTTTTTATTAGTACTGGTTTTTTAACACTGCCTAGAGTTAATATGGTTGGCTTTTTCTGGTTTACTGATTTTTTGAAGAAGAGAAACCATGCTTAATCTAAGGTTAGTATCTTCATTGTAATTTGTGATCTGAAGCAGAATAAACAATTGAAAGAATTATGGGGAATTCTAGAATGGTGGAGTACATATATTTTTTTAAGTTGCAATATTGCAGAACAGTTCTAAGCTGGTGGCCGCCCTGTGCCTGCGTGGTATGTCTCGATTTATCAATATTATATGCATTTTCACATACTTGTGTTTGTGCACTGAATCAGAGGAAAGAAAATATTTTTGATTGGTCTCGTCATTCTTTAATTTACACCTTTTCTGCCTGCACTTCTACATCCCTTTTTTGCCTTTTGGATTGAATAAACTAACAAAAAATTAAGGGAGAAAAAAAAGTTTTAAAAGAGATGGGTGCGGAAATCATTTCTCTTGATTTTCTCGTTTTGTATATTTTCCAACAAATGCTTGCAGAGTGTTTGGTTACTGATGGATTGTAGTGGATTAGCTAGGACTTAATTTCATTATCTTTTTCAGTTAGAAGAAAGGAAAATTCATATATAGGAGATCAAGATGAGGAAGAAAGAAAAGGAACATATTCTTAATTTTTTTTATAGGAGCACATAAAACAACTCCTCTATCCTCACATAATGGTCCCTCTACTAATATTGTACAAACGTGGATAAGTTTACAAATCAGACCAGTTAATCAGCAACGCTCAATGTCCTTGTCCGGTAGGGATCGAGGAACACCATCCAACAAGCAAGAGACTGGTGGAATTGTTAGCGTCTGCAGCTCTCCATAAGCATTCCAACAATACGGGTCGGATACCCTATCTCCTACCGCAGGAAGAAGCTCAACTTCTGAGAGTGTCAAGTTAGTGCATGGGAGAGCATCACTGCAGGCAAAATGCATTGGTGAACTCCGAACGTCATAAGTCCCCTTTATGTTTGAATAGAGTATGTCCGATACGAACACTGCTGAAGTTTGGTTTGTGCACCCTTTGGTAAGGCAATAGTACTGGTCAATCAGAATAGGGTTTCTAACATTATCCATGTGAATATTACTGAATGTTACTGCAGATACCGATCCAGATCCGCCCTGCCATGTCTTGATCCTAACTCCATTATCCGTCCCTTTGATTATCGAGTCCCTAACTGTAATGTTAGAGACGCATGCCCGCGAATTGTGATTTCCGAGACTCCCAATGCTGATTCCATGACCAGGTCCACAAGTGATGTTCCGTATGTCTACATCATAACAGCCTGATCCAATTGATATACAATCATCACCTGCACAACAAAAGAGAGGTTTTAGTAACAAACAGGTAAAATTGAGGGAAAAAAAATAGAAGATTTGGAAGTAGTTCAAGGCTAACCATTAGAAATGACTGAGTTATAAATTTGGACATCATTTGTGTTCTCTATGTGAATCCCATCTGTATTCGGACTTTTTGCAGGGGCGGATATAGAAATGGATTCTATATGCACATTCTTACAATTATCAAATCTAAAGTGGAATTGGGGACTATTCTTAATTCTAAGTCCTTGAACTGTCAAGTTGGAGCTCATGAAGAACCTCAGGGCCTGCATTATTCAAATTCATGTCATTCAAGCTCATTACTAAACATATATAGATGATTACAAATAAAAAGCAATGGTTTCAACTTACAATTGGGCTATCACATGGCCCCGGCAATGTGGTTCCATTTATCCCCTGTGCCATTAAATTTTCATAGGATCAGAAATTGCTTGAATCACAACCCCCCAAAACCACCAATATATATATATAAGACAGGATTTGAACAATTTAGAAAGAAAAAAAATACCCTATGGGGTTTGCAGGGAAGATTCCACCATTTCTCGCCTCTCCCATCAATTACACCGCCGCCTTGCAGCGACATCTCGTTGACTCGGTAAAAGACCAGCCATTGGTGCCTGCTGATGTTCTTTGGCCAGGACTCTGGTCCATCAGGTGGCACTAGAGTTCCATCAACCTTCTCAGTACCAAATATACAAAAAACCAACAAAAAAATATTAAGTACTTCATCAACTAATCGGCCTAAAGTCCTAAAATAAAGTAAAGGTTAATCCAAACAAAGGCCTAGAATTAGTACATTACCTGTAACACCAAGCCCCCAAGGCAGGGACCAGTGAATATTGTAGATTGTATCATGAATGAGAAACCTTGGGGAACAAGGATCCTTGCAGCAGATTCATCACTTTGGCAGGCTGTGTCCCATGCCATCTTAAACGCCGCGGTGTCATCAGCTTGGCCATCTCCAACAGCACCAAATGATCTTACATCGAAAACACCAGAGGAATGGTACGGACTGGTAGGCGGCTCTTCGGGAGGACCAGCCGGCTCAGGTGAAGAGGAAGGAGGTTGTGAAATGTGAGATTGCTTGTGAGAGTGCTTGTGTTTTGTATGGTTATGCCATCTGGCTTGGGTGGACACTAATAAGAAGCAAAAGAATGAAATGCAGAAAACAAGCAGTGACCACTTGCAATTCTTCATGTTGGGTTGCTCAATTTAAATTGATTCTATAAATAACAAAGAAAAGTTCTACTTTTCACTTGAAATATATGGATGAAATTCAAGAAATTTATGGGTTAATTTGTCACTGTCAATGGCATGAGACAAATGAGAGAACAAATTGCACCCTATATTTTGGGAAGTAGAAACTAGTGGGACAAGAAGGGAGCAAGTTGCACAAGGTGAGAAGTAAGGTGAGAAGTTGAGCTTATTGGGTTTTAGAATTCATGCTGAATATATATATGCAGATAGGCTGATGAGTCTCTATATATAATAGTTACAAGCAAGTGTTGCTAGGGTTAGTGGAAGGTCAGTCTAACTTTTAGTTTTCTCTCTTCCTCTTGTTTAATTTAATACTTTAATGGGGCGGGAAATGGAAGCCGACCAATACCATTCAGGCATTGGCCTGCCCTTTTTAATTTATTTAACTGTTATTATTTGTTGTTGGTTCTGGAAAAAGGTGACGAAATAACAAGATTCATTGATATGGGTGGGTAAGGTGGGAAAATCCATAAGCCCCCCATGTTCTTCCCATAACTGTCATTTTCTTTGGTCTCGAATGTAGTTAGTGGCACGATCTAACCCTGGTTATGCGCCATTGTAGGCAATTATTCCCTTTCCCTTGTGGTTTGTTTCTTCCTCATTTGTGGCAATCTAGGGTTACAAATTTGGTTTGCATAATATGCGCCATTGTTGCAGTCCATTTTTTGGAGAATATGAAAATCACTAGGGAATTCTGGCTGTTTTTTGCAACACAATACGTTTGTGTTGTGGTATACATATTAAACCAAACCCCATACACCAAACAGCAAACACACATGCATAATGCAGTCCCTTTCGGTTTTCCAAGTGCTATTGGGAATGAGGTGCGACTTCGGCCGAAAAGGATTCCAGATCGAGTTTATCTCTCTCTTGAGTTGGGCAGCCCACCATCAGCTATACATCTCCAATATTTATATACAAATATATACGTGTGTGGTATATCTGATATCGCCGACCACATTAATGTCACTCTCTCTCTCTCTCTCTCTCTCTCTCTCTCAGCGCCAGGGATTCTCAGTTGCTTGCTGCTTCTTCAAACTTGTCCAACCCTCCATCTTCTAAATTTCTGCCTGAAATCATGAAATGATTTGGACTCTATGTGGGGCGGTGGATAATACACTACGCTATCCATTAAAAATACAGCATTACCTTATGCCTTGTATGAATGTGCAAAGGTTGTAAATGTTGTAATTGGCACTTGTATACATGTACTTTGTCTCAACCATTACGACCAGTAGTAGGATTAGCTTTAGGCTGCGGCGTTTCAAGAGGAATATTTCACCCAAGTGCCCCACTTATTGGCAGAAAGGTGCCTTTGTTGGTCTCTTATGGATTGCTTGCCCATTTTATTAGGGTTAGGAATGTCAACTAGTAGGGTTGGTGGACAGAACAGAGGAAATACGTTTAAACGATCAACTCATTTTATGATACAAAACCTCCTTGCCAATCTTTTCACTTCAACGTCCGTCCCCCGCCACCCACAAACTGCTTTCCACCGCCGTTTTTCAGTAACAAAGATAAAAACAAAGCCTATTGCGACTGTTACTCTGTCGATACGCACCTCATTTCTAACGGCTAAGGCAAAAAGAGCGCTTCACCCCGAGCTGAATGTGATCGCGGATCGGCCTGTGCGATCTAAAAGATACAAAAATGAGTAATTTAAATTTAGTACTACCTCTTCACAAACAATATTTAACAGAAACCATTCGGGTGTGAGAAGATCTGGTTACAATCTGTAAATAGAAAGAAGAAAATCAAGGAAGGGTGTGCAAACCCATTAAGATTTGAGGCACATAACAAGCAGAAAAAACTTCTTAATCTACTTTCTTTTACATACAAAGACAAATTGAGGGACCAAAGAAGGGATTAATAAATAAAAAAACAAATATTACTGCTTCAATTCGACGATCGCATATAGATGGGACAACCGCTACGGTTCTACAGCATCCCACTTTTTTCTGTGCAGATCAGACATCAACTACAAAGAACAGTCACGACCCAAGGAAGGCGCACTGTTTTCTTGCGTGTTCCGGGATCAGCTTAACAAGCATTTCTGCAGGCACTCCCTTCAGTTCTAATCAAAATGGGATCATTAAAAAGAATTACCAGTTAGGATTAGACTGCTCAAAGAATAAAATGAAAGTGATGAAAGTACAGTACAAAAAAGAAACAACGCTTATTACCATGAGCCTTAAAGTTGAACAAGGGGGGAAGGAAGCGTCCATTTGGAAAGCGGGTGTTAGGATCACGCAACTCGTCAAAGAAGGGATGAGCTAAGGCCTCCAACTGCATTGAAAACATAGCGCTTTACATTAAAACTTGTGATGGGGTAACAAGAAGCTAAGCTCAAGTAGAAACATTAAATTGGATGCGGATCACAAAAACTGTACAAGGCATATGTCATACGTGGGATGCATGATAATTAAGGTCAGACCCCAGCAACACACATCCATAATGGGACAGACGAAAGAAGTATCAAATGGACTCCACATGTGCTTGCACATGCAACAAAAATATCAATGAATATTTCTTAGGATGGGGACAACAAAACCTAAACAGCCTAGCATTCGTACGCCTAAAACGATCTTAACCTCTAGTGATTATAGGATGAATGCAAAGACAGAATGAAAGCGAAACACTGATAATGGATCCTATCATAAATACTCACAGCTGTACTTCGAAGGTTTGGAGAGTACTGCAGCAGCCTTGATACGAGATCCACAGCTTCTGGGGGCATGCGCTTGTGAAATATCTGATAATCAATGACGTATAAAAGGATATTAACATCCAATTTCTTGGACAGGAAATAAACCACAAGTAATATCCCAAGTACCTTGTGCCACGGGTGAGCTTTAATTTGGGGAAACTTAAACTCTGTGTAGTTAGGGTTCATGCATTTTATTTCCTCCCTCGTTGGGGTACCTAAAACCTGCATGAGAATTGAATAAGTTATTAATGAGAACTATTACCACTAACCCAACAGCTTAACCTTAAAAAGAAAAAGAAAAGAAAAAAAATAATCAAAGGTCGCAATCACCTTGATGATTTGAACAAGCTGGTCTACTCCACT
This sequence comes from Cotoneaster glaucophyllus, assembly GCA_036320875.1. Taxonomy (NCBI): domain Eukaryota; kingdom Viridiplantae; phylum Streptophyta; class Magnoliopsida; order Rosales; family Rosaceae; genus Cotoneaster; species Cotoneaster glaucophyllus. The sequence continues at coordinate 26,125,256 of CM070068.1, read as the reverse complement.
TTCTCCGGGAAACAGGGGCTGCAGAAATAGATATTACTTAATTAGCACATATATCAAAGCCTAAAGATGGAAGAAATTAACTCACTGAAGAATAATAACTACCTGTCCAAGCAGAAGTTCAGCTAGAACACAGCCAGCAGACCAGATGTCAATGGCTGTTGTGTATTCGGTTGCACCGAATATAAGTTCAGGTGCTCGATAGTACCTAGAACAGATGTAAGATATGTTGGGTTCCCCTTTTACCTGTCAAATGTACAAACAACTCAGTATTGCAAAATCATTAGCCAAAGAAAAAGGGAACGTGTCTAGAGAATGCCAGGATGCAGAAAACAAACCAAAACTTTCGCACTCCCAAAGTCACAGATTTTAAGCTGGTGAGTATGGGGATTGACCTGTTAGAATGGGGATAGACGATCAATTAGCCTATTCACACACAACTAGAACCAAAATACAGAACAGAGCAAATTCCAACATACCAACAAATTTTGCGGCTTGATGTCCCTGTGGCACACTCCAATGGTATTATGAATGTAAGCAAGAGCTCTACAAATCTGTAAAAAGATACAAAGAATTAGATGAAAGATCCAATAACTACCGAGTCATATATATTATTCTCAGAAAAATTGTAAAAAATAATTAGAACATCACGCAGAGTTTCCTCAAAACAACATGTATGTAGTGTGGTTCAACAAAATGACATGAAAAACACACCTAATCTAAAGGAATCAAAAGCAACGCTCTACAATTCAAATGATATATATGGAAAGGAACAATTTAGTAGAAAAAAAAAATTAAGTAGTACAGAATTAAAATGTAACAAAAAAAAATACCTGGTAAAAGTAAAGTTTAACATAAATATGGGGCATCCTCTGGTTCATCTTACTATAGTGCTTGATCACCCTATGGGCAGTCTCGGGGACATACTCAAGTACGAGGTTAAGGTATAGCTCATCTTTTTCAGTTGTCGAAAAGAAACAATGTCTAAGAGACACAATGTTTGGGTGGTCCAGAAGACGCATGGTTTGCAACTCCCGGTTCTTGTACCTCTTGTCTTGAAGAACCTTTTTAATAGCAACAGTTTCACCAGTTTCTAAGCACTTGGCCTGGATAAATGATAAATCAAAATATCATTCAGCTACCCGCAAACAGTTTATTAAGAATAAGCACATCAAAATCCAGAAGAAAAAAAAAAAGCAAAACGAAAAATTACCTGGAAAACCAATCCGAAAGATCCATGTCCAACAACGCGCTCAGCCATATAGCTTATTGTCTAGAGTTATTAAAAGCAAAACCATATCACCATCTATTTGAAACGCCTTAAAGTTGAAACTACAAAATGCAGCTGCAGGAAAGGAAGAGAAAGCATTTCAAAAGCTCACCTGTTTTGGCTGGCCATTCTTTCCACCAATCGTTGTGACAATAATATGACCCGCCTCCGTTCCATTACCATCAACAACGGTTGCCTCCATTTCCTGCAAATGGAAAACGAAAACATATTACAGATTTCACAACCAAAAGGAGCTTGCGTAAAACAATAAAGCTTGAGCACAAGTCATAAGAAGACGTCGCATAGTTTACCTTGTCATCCCTAATTTTCATGTCATTCATCTCATTCGGCAAATTATCGACACCGACTGCATTTCCACCGGGCTCCCTTAGACCAGAAGCAGGAACCACACTTACGGAAGCCATGATCTCAGACGAAAAGAACCGAGCGAATCGCCTTCTGGATTCCCCTTCTCAGCTCAATAAAACAAATCAATAACTTTCCTGCCAAAAATACAACCACGTATCAAGCATTTACCCAAAATGCAGCTAAGTATTACGCGCAACATAACATTTTCAATTTTTCGTAGGTAAAAATCTGCGTAGTTCTGCTCGTCTAATCCTCTATCGCGCACACTAGTGCTGTTGATTAAAATTAAAAAAATAAAAAACCTAAAGCAGGTCCTTGTATTTACTACATTCCTTATTTGGTGAATCTATGCACTGTAGTTTCAAGGATATTAGTTAATTAAACAAGAGTCGGAAATCAGAAGCCAAAGAATCCAATCCGAATTCGTTTCCAAACAAATCAACTCTTCAAAAAGCTCATAATTTCACATTTGGTTAAGCAATTCAACGAAATCAAATTAGAATTCGTACAAATTCAGCACACAAAAGAAGAAGATCGGAAATTGAAAAAAAAAAAAAAAAAAAAACTAAGTATCAAAATTGAAAAAAGAAAAGAGATTTACCGATTGGCTGGGAAGTTGGCGGAGGTGAGGGGATCGCCGCGACGGAGACATGAGCCGGCGATTAGATGGCCATGTGAAATTCTGAAACTTTGATGTCAATCAATCACTCAATTTAACTACTGATATAATTGCACAAACTGAGAAGGATAATTAAGAAGAAGAAAAAAAAAGAGATCTTGAGATTTGGAATTTTGGAGAAAATACAAGTTGAATGAAAATGGATTTGGTCTGGTTTGGTGGAAGGAAGAGGAGAGAGAGAGGCAGTCAAACTCAAAGCACAAAGGAAGAGGAGAGCTCAAGCATATTTACGTGTTTTTCAACATTTAATATTAATCAACCAATTAAATATAAGTAATCAACTAATAATCTCTCTCTCTTTGCCTCGTTCTTCGTTCCTCTATCCTCTCTTTCTTTCAACTTTCAACAGCCTCTCTCCTTTTTTTGACCGGTCAAACTCCTTTGGGGCCCACCGCCACCCACCCTTTCAGAATTTTGTCTTTATTCACAATTATGAATCTATGATTGCAGTTGGAGACGTGGCTGCTCTCCCTCCACATGGCTTTCTTTCTTCTTCTTCATATTTTCGAATGCCCAATTCTTATCCTGGGTTGCGTGGCCCAATAAAATGAACTAAGCCCAGTCATATTTGGCCCAAATTTGATTCCTCAAACTTGACACTTGAACAAATTAACATATTCAATAAAAAATTTGATCCAAAAAGAAAACATATTCAATCAAAATATAACCTAAGTTTTTTACCTGCCAAGCATCTCACATTTGTTTCACGTATTATACATATGGAATTCGCATATGCTCTTTCATTTATAGAATCTGGTTTTCAGTTGTGCTAGAATGACTTTTTTTTCCCGGTACTTATGTACTCATTATGCAACACTCTGTCCGAACATAATGCTAAGAAGTCCAATTTGATGTCTCCAACGACGTTTATCCATTACTTATTCCTTTGTAGTGTTCTATTGTTTATGGACAGTGCATATTTACTCATTATGCAACACTATGTCCGAACAAAACACTAGGAACCCCAATCTGATGTCTCCAAAGACGTTTATCTATTAGGTTTTTTTTTTTTTTTTTTTTTTTTTGTTTTTGGTAGTGTTCTATTGTTCATGGACAATGCTCGGTTAGGATGGGAATATTTACTTCACTAATGGTTAAATTGATAGGGTGTGGAAAATGTAAAGTTTAACATGTTTTTCTCTAATTGCATTTGAAATAAGTTCGGTTGAGAATAATAATGGTCAATAGCCCGTTTGATAACTATTTCGCAATTGTGTTAAGATAATTAATGAAAATACATGGGGGAAATAGGACTGATTAAGACTAGATGAATGATGATAGGAGACACGTAGAAGAAATGTATAAGGAAAGAAACACAAAATGATAACTAAAAGTAAAAAACTATTTAAGTTCTTTTGACTTTTAAGATTTTGTTTTCATTCATTCATCGCTCATTCTTCTTATTTAATTATCTCATATCTTAAGTACAAAATGTGAAAACTGAATTGTAAAAATGAATCGTAAATTGTGTTCGATATCCAGTTGTAGACAAACTGAAACTATGAATGTGTTGCTTAGTTCTTACATAAATCAATTGATTGTTTTGTGATTGAGGTAACCAACCCTAAGCCATATATACAGACTCATATAATGGCAGGGAAAGTTTTAGGTTGTTGGTGGTCGACCCACCATTGGCATTCCATGCTTTCCAGCTGCCGGTGTGTATCTAGAACCAATAACCCTAAAGAATAAGGACCATTCATTTGCTTTTGGGACATCAACCGTTCAATCATCATCCTCCATACGTGATTAGTGTGTCTTGACTAGTCGGATTACCCACCCACTTACACTTCAGCGTTTTAGCTAAGATTTAATTAATTTTATAGCATAAGTTAAAATAAATAGTGTGCCAACCATTTGGGGTAACCTAGCAGCTGAAGATGAATATTAGGTTGATATTTGACATGACACGTTATAAGTTCAATTTTTAGCGCTTGTGAATTACATTATAGTAATGAGAGACTAAAAGATAATATTTTCGACCTTAAAAAAGTGAAGTACCGTGACAAAGTCACCGTTTGATATTTTTTTATTTGTTTTTTAAAATAAAATAAATAAATGGTGTGTCACCTAATCACACATATCTAGTACTATTAAAGGTATTTGGCGTTCGGGCAGAGGCACTTGTAAAACGTCACCTAATATCCTCCGCAACCCTAAAGAATTGGACACCCAATAGTAATCTTAATCCCAACCAGGATAAGAAATTAAAGAATATCAAGGCACGTTACCTACAATAATTACAGCCACTGGTAGCCAGAATCCACAAGCAATCAGAAACAATAATACTGGTGATTGCTATGCCACCTGGCTATCATGCATGCAAAGGTCTTCAAGTGTCACCGTAGAGGAATGTTACCAAAAATAAAGACAGGTAATCAATAATATCTCAACACATCAAATTTATTTGCATTAGGATTCTCTTCCCTCATTTTTTCATTCTCTTTCATTCTTTTCTCTCACATTTTTTATTTTGTCTTTCTTTTTCTATAAAAAAAAAATTAATATAAGATATTGACGTGAGGTAACCGTGACCATTCAAATAGAAGGTGAAAGAAGGGAAGGAAAAAAAAGAAAAAAAAAAGAGAATTCTATTCCAATTTATTTAGAGAGTTTTAACGAAAAGTCCGCGGTACTGTTCACTTTAACGAAAAACCACATTTTTACACTAAAAAGTCAATCATGGTACTATTCACTTTACCCTTTATTTTGTCCTTATCGTTAAAACTCAAAGTTTTCAAACCCTTTTCATTAGTTTTCCTATTTATTTACCCAAAAAGTACGTGTGTCATCAAAAGTCAAACTACCAAAGCCCTTGTCTCAGGTTTCAGAAACCCAACTAATTTCTAGTTCGGTGGGATGACTTGCAATTTGAGTTGGACACTTAATACTCTTTAACAAATGTGATCAGTTTTGTAAGCCCCGATTATAATGTTACGTGGTACGAACTTTACGTAATATCTAATCATTGGTAAGTTTTATTAAATTTTTATATTCAAGATTTAACTATTAATTTGGGATTACTTAGTAATACATATCAAATAGTACATTCATGAGAAAAAAAAATTGCATATTACATGAAATTCGCGGTGAAATAAATTCAAATAGCGAATTACGATTCGATGAATGGAAGGGGGAGGGGGGGGGGGGGGGAGGGTGGGGAGAGCTCAAACTCAAGCACAAAATCAATGTTGAATTTACAATCATCGAGGAGGGCACCTTCAAGTGAGAACAAGACCAACACCTGTAAAAGATGGAGAAAAGCCCTGTATAGGGTTTCAAGCCTGCGGTTCTTCAAATAGCCCATAAATAACTCCCCGACATCGTCCCATAAAAAAGAGAGAGCACACGGGGCTCCCCTACCTGTAGGTGGTCCGCTACGTAAAGTGAGGAGTTGAGCTTGAATTGGCAAATTAAAGTCACTTTTGAAATCATACTTTCTACATCTAACACGTATTCATCTCAACAAAAAACGTACAACGCAAACAAACGTGGACTGCTATACCAAATTCCCTGCTTGCTGCCTTTAGTTTAGCATCCACCTTGATGCTCTAATGACTTAATGATCGAAACACTATATAACAAAGCATTGTGAATCGAAACGCTATATAAACGCAAAACTATTTCATATAAATTGCTCACCCTTATACCATCTTCAATGATTGGTCTAAAAGCCAAACATTTTAGCCTGGACACAATTTTTCTGCTTCTAAGCCTAAAATTTTAGCCCATGATTATTAAAGAATAAACTTAGGCTATTTGTTTCTTAAATTAATTTTATTTTTTTAAATAGGTAGACTATCGTAAATTAATTTTATGAACATTTTAATCTAAAAAAATTTAAATTCCGATAAATATTTTCACTCGACTAGGTGGAGCCCACACCGATTTCTGGGCTATATTCTTGGGGGAATCTACTTTGATTTAACATTTAGCATTTAGCCCAAATTTTTCCATTGAGTTGGATTGAGTTTGGAGGAAAATTTTGTGGTGTAGTTTGATTTTTAACCCACCATTAAAGATGGTCTTAGACTATAGGGATACAAAGAAAATAGAAAAGTCAACTCGGCAAGCGACAACTCATTCGTGCTGGAGTCTAGAGAGGGAATGAAGAGCATTGGTAATATCCACGAAACATCCCTTCCAAACAATCTGAAGGTCACGCGTCGACCCAAAAATGGTCACGTGTCCGTCAGGCGATATTCCAAATCCATCTTCTCGTTTAGCGTGTGCTCAACAGTGAGCAGTAAATGCTCCTGAGAACACACACGTGACACGTGTCGATGACCGAACAACTTTTACCGTAGCCACCAGTAACCGGTCTCGCTATCACCCCGTCCCTTTAAATACCGGTTCAACCCCAACTAACTCAATTTTTGCTGATCCAGCGAAAGAGAAAAAAACCGAACCTACGAGAAAATTTTCCAGAAACCGCGAGAAAATAACAAAAAAATTTATCCGATTCTCCTCGTCGTCGTCGTCGTTGGTTGTCGAAGTTTTGTTCGAGCTTAACAACGTTGAGGATCGTAATATTGTCTGGGGGTGTTTGTTTGCGTGGCATGATTTGATAGAAAATGGTGGCAGAAGCTAAGGTTGTGTGCCAGCAGAGCGTGCCGGTGCTGGATGTTGAGTACTTTGCCAAAAATGTTCACGAGGTTGAAGATGCAGTTGCAGTTACCCCATCGATTTCGTCGCCCAAAAGTTTTGACCGGAATCGTGCTTCGGAACCGGTCTCCGCCGCCGCCCTCTTGAGCTCCCAAGCCGTGAGTTTTCCGATCCTCAAGTTCCCTGCTTTTGGACTATTTAATCTTGTAGTTGTTAAATTCCTTGTGGGTTTTTTTGTTTTTAGGTGATCATGCATCTGGGTTTTGAGATTTGATGATTTGGGTGTTGTATTTATTGGGGTTTTTAGCTTACTGAGCAGCTGAATTTTGTTGGGAATTCTGTTAGAATAGCTAATGTTAAATTTTTGTTCTTGTTAGATAACTAATCTAATTAATTTTTTATTGATGTGAATTATCTTTTTAAATCTATTAAAAATGAGTTTAGCTACAGCATTCAATCTTTCGGGTATAAATAAAACATTTGGATTGACATTAGTTGGGTTTTGATGTAGATGAAATTGTAGTCAATTTCGAGTCTAATAGGGCGGGATTTTTGGTAGCATTTATGTGATGATATTATCAATGCTTAATTATAATTATGACTTATGAGCTATAACTATGATATCATCAATGCTTAATTATAATTGTGAGCATTTATGTCGTATGCCTTGAATTTCTACAGGGTAAATTGTTGCTCATTAGAAACTATGCTTGAGGGCATAATCATGAGTAATGCTATTCATACCATGTTTTTGTACCACATTTCTATACCAGTGGCATCTGATGTGGACAGCCTACATCATTCGAAAAATTTGCAAAACCCAAGGAAAGGAAAGAGAAAGACTCCTCGTATACCACAATCATAATTTAATTAACTAGTTTTTCTTAATTATTAGTTTATTAAATAATAAACTAAATTTAAAATCTGATTAATTCAAATGATGTGGCTGTCCACATCAAATGCCACCTAAGGTGTATGAAAATGTGGTAAAAAAACATGATGTGGCTGTCCACAATCATCATTTAATTAACTAGTTTTTGTGTTGCAGTCGAGAATCTTGGCATTTAATTTCTCTTTCCTTACTCCCTTTTTCAGGATGCTAAACCTGTGGATAAAATTCCAGATTTGGTTCCTGCCTCGGCCGACCAGCAATTCTTCCCCAGGCTGCGTTCTGGTAGCTTTGCTGACATTGGACTCCGTAGATACATGGAAGATGAACATATTCTAATAGATGATCTATCTTCACACTTGGGATCGCTCTCTAATTTTCCCAAGCCAAATGCATTTTATGGGGTAATATATTGCTTTGGCCTTTGTAACTGCGATGACCTTGAATTTGGTTGATTCTTTGCTTGGAGCTTACTGTGGTTGAAAATGTCATATAGGTATTTGATGGACATGGAGGACCCGAAGCAGCAGCTTACGTCCGGAAAAATGTGCTCAGACTCTTTTTCGAAGGTGCCAGTTTTCCCCGAAACTTCTGACGTGGATGAAATTTTCTCTGAGGAGCTTGAGAACTCCCTCCGCAAGGCATTTCATCTGGTTGACCTTGCTTTGGCTGATGACTGCAGTGTAAGCAGTTCTTCAGGGACAACAGCATTAACTGCTATGATATTTGGAAGGTATATTTCTGCCTTGAAATCTTTTTCCGCTCATTCCATTGTGCTAAAAGAACCAGTTTCCTTGTCCTAACTAGACTTTATTTCCAATATTTACTATTGAAACTAGTATTTTCTTCTATCCACAAAATCATGTGGCAATCTTTTACCCTTTTGAAACTAGTAGTTCTGGCATGATTGGTCAATCTGTTATATAGATTTAAGATACCCCTAGTGAGAGATTAATCTTTTATTCTTTTTTCATTGTAATTGACATTGTCATCTTCTTCTCCAGGCTTTTAATGGTGGCCAATGCTGGGGATTGCCGAGCAGTACTCTGTCGGAAAGGAGAAGCAATTGATATGTCTCAAGACCACAGGCCAATATATCCCTCAGAAAGGAGGCGGGTTGAAGAATTAGGTGGATATGTTGATTATCTGGATGGTGTCTTGTATCTGAATGGTGTCTTATCAGTTACCCGAGCATTAGGCGACTGGGACATGAAGTTTCCTCGTGGATCTTCATCAGCCCTTATTGCCGAGCCAGAGTTCCGGCAGGTGGTTTTAACAGAGGATGATGAGTTTCTAATTATGGGGTGTGACGGGATTTGGGATGTGATGTCTAGTCAGGATGCTGTTAGCCTTGTTCGCCGTGGGCTGAGGCGGCATGATGACCCTGACCAGTGTGCAAGGGACCTTGTCATGGAGGCTCTTCGCCTCAACACGTTTGATAACCTCACTGTTATCGTTGTATGCTTCTCCCCCCTTGATCACCGGGATCCATCACCGCAGCGAGAACGGAGATTAAGTTGCTGCAGCCTCTCTCCTGAGGCCCTTTGTAGTTTGAGGGCCTTGCTGGACAGCAGTGCCAGTGGCTGATTGTACATGCAATTTTTCAATAAAGGTCATCCTCGTAAGCGACCATACATTGTTTCGGCTGCTTCAGTCGCGAGATAAAAGGGCAGCTAGCAGTTTTGTAGGTGTTTGGGTTCTCATGTATACGTCGGTGAGCTCAGGATTGATGTACATACGTAAGAAAGGGCATGTGGATCGGAATCGGATGGCGTAGTGTTGTAAAAAGATGTATGTTGATACATTCTTTCTTTTAGTTAGTCCAGAGTGATTGTATTGTCCATCCGATGTAGTCCATTTCTAATCCGGTCATGGGTATTTATGTATATACTATTGGGATCATTTTCTATTAGCTCTTTCTTTTCTTACATATGCTTTTCCCTTTGGCACTTGGCAATCGACACACACTAATCCGGACTACTGTTGTATGGAATGGGACAAGCATAATATGAATGGGACAAGTATAATATGGAGAGTAGCCTGCCTTACAAGTTCATGCAAATTCCCTTCTCCAATCAATGTGAACGTTTATTCTCAACACGAACCCTGACGTGCTTGGTAATATGATTGAGATGACAAAATATTTTCAATATTAGGATTGGCGCAATGACATTGTGTGTGTGTGTGTGTGTGTGAGAGAGAGAGAGAGAGAGAGAGAGAGAGAGAGAGAGAGAGTCGTGGGAGCACCGTAGTATTTCATTGATTAACAGTTCAAGCAAAAAGTTGGTGTAATATGGATAATTTCTTCATTCTTTTTCTCTGGGAAGTAATTTACAAACAGGGAAAAGCCAGCCTTAAAGAAGCTGGTCATTGGACCCAAATGGTACACCTACCAATCTCTGTTGTGCTCACTTTCTTGCTTCAAAATCACTCGGTAAGTTTAAGTGGTTACCCATTTCAAATATCAAACTGGTGAGTCTGCTTTGTAGGTTCTTGCAAACGTCGCGAACCTTTCCAAGCTGTGTCCAAGTAAATTTTCGAGAAATGGTTGAAGCGCCTGCAGGATTCACATCAGAATCAAAATACTGATGGATTATTTCATCCCCACCGTAAAGTAAACAATATTCGTTATGTTTCTTTGAGTAATGCAGTGGAAAAACATCTGTAGGTATTTTAACTGATTTGGAACTGTACAGGGTGTCCGGACTGGAGAATGTATAATATCTAAACCACAGAGTTAGAATACTTACTGATGCCACTGGAGACAGAATTGGCGGAACTTCATATGACACCGTTAGCTGGAATTGAAAATTGATAAGAGCAATATGAGCAACACTGAAAAATGAGAAGCAAAAATGGCCTTTTCCCTGGATATGAGAAGCCTAGAACGGGAAACCCTGTCAATGGGAATTATTTTACATTTTACCAATCTAAGTACTGTGCGCTTAGGCCGTTCAATTGATGGCCAAGGAATGATCAAAGGTTGTAAAATAATTAAATTGACAACGAATGATCACCCCTCACGCGAGGCATCAATTGAATGGCTTGATCAGACCAAGTGCGTAAAGATGTATAACACTACAAAATAAGAATTGCAAACATCCAAATTCAATATATGACAGAAGAGCCTCACTTCTACTAAGCATGATGAAGGACCTTTTGGATAGAACCGAACAGCACCTCTGCGGATACAATAAGTAACACAGTTTATCAAGATTTCGATATCAACATAAAACAAAGGAAATTGTGTCTACTTCATTTTCACACAGCTTACTACTGTAATATTAAAATTCACCCGTTCGACATTATATCTTCCAATGTTGTAACCTCAATAACATTAGCATCGTTTTGCTTGTGATACACTAAACAGTGACTTCAAGAAAATTCAAAACAAGATATATCGAACATTTTACACTCTTGTCAAGTACTCATCTCCATCTTATGAAATCCACAATATAGATCTCAAAATTTAAACTTATCCAATGGTGAACCTAAGATCCCGTCCTTAAGTTTGTGCTAGGGAATGAACCACTAAGCTTCTAGTTTACTATGTACCCACAGATAAACCAGATACATGACTAAAATTTTCTGTGCACTAGTTTTTACTTGTCGAGTTAACATACTTTCCTCGATAAATCTTAATCAAATGACTAAAGGAAATTATGGGCATTTTGTAATATAAGCTCTAAGAACACATTCATAATTTGAGCAAAAGCGTTGCTAAAGTATACAGTTTCTGCTAAAATTTCTTGCTTTCTGACCTGTTAGGAAGACCTTCCAAAGATCTCCAGTGGATTTTCTGATTTGGTGTAGGCTGCATGAAGTTTTGCACAACAGTGAGAAAGGGTTCATTGTAAGGACACATCATTGAACTCAGCTCTTATGGAGGAATTATGGAAGGCAAAATAAATTTTAAGTAAACGTGATTCTTATGGTCTTACCTGCATATTCCGAGCAAGCCATGATAATTCAACATTACGACCAAAAGCTTCATACTTCAGGGACCATCGCGATAAGTCAGGTTTGTCTTCCAATATCTGTTTTTAAAGCATATAAAATATCAATCTTTCAAAATGTGATAAAAAAAAAAATCAAGCATCAATCTTCGAAACACGAAAAAATTGAATCTATAATCAGCCAAGTTGAAATCATATCAGCCACAACATTTAAAATCTAGGCTGCAAAACACAGTATTCAGTTGCTTCAAGTATTAATACAAGCGATTATGTCTCCAGTATCAATGGAAAGAAACATCAAATTTGCTTCAAATATAATCATAGATCATCCAAAGTGTATCAGGAGAGTTGTTTAACACCTTCACGGTTGAAATAAATGGCATCCAACGGGGAATCGCCTCACGGTCAGAGTAACAATCATAGGCAACCGAAATAGGCACATCAATTTCCATCTTTACTCTGCAATCGATCACATTGCCTAGTAATTAGTGCTAGTAAGCGTTCGGATTAACAGCCCAAATTTAGATCACAAACCGCTAGAGCTCACTCCAAGAACTCATTCACATCTTCATGATTTTGCATTATACTATGTAACCATTCCGAGAAAGGATTAAGCATCATAGGAAATCCCAAACATAAGAAACAGTTTCAGTACATACTGAATCAGCAACTATTTGCTTATGCAGCACCCTAGCGCGGGCTTGTAACTCAGTTGATTAAGAGCATTTATCCCGAGATCCAAGATCCTAGGTTCGATTCCCCCCTCCCCACTATCGCTTGTATAAGACAAACAAATAACTATTTGCTAATGTGTATTCTTAAGTACCAAATTAACTACTTACTGATAGCCAATAAAATTCAAATTGGTGGGCAAGAAAAACAGAGGAATGAAAATAAATAAATAACTGAAAATCTAGGAACGAACGTGCAGTCCTGCCATTGCATAACGACGGGGGACGTACTTCTGAATCCGGTGAGGACGGAGCTCCGCCTGAAAGACCCACATGGGATCTTGAAGGAGAAGTCACAGAGAGAAGATGGCGGCGGCGGTCTGAGAGAAGAGCTTCTCCAGATGGGTACGTGGGTGAGACTGCCGGGCCAGTTGGGCCTGGAAATGTAGGCTGATGCTACAGCAGTTGCAGAAGTACAAGACATGGTCAAACAAACTCAATAGTTAACGTGTTTTTGGTCGGAAAAAAAAAACGAGATTCATAAAAGCAGAAACAGCAGCAAAACCGAAGAGCAACTAACGAGTTACGCGAGTCAACTCAGAAGACTGAAGACCACAAAACCACGATGACAGAGCCACCTCACCTGTCCGAGCTGCCCACCTCTCTTCTCTGGGTTTGTTGTTGCCACGGGACTCCAAATAGATATGGGCCTCTTTCATTCCAGAAAAAAGGCTTGGGTCGAAAAACTTTACTGCGACCCGACAACATATAAAGCCCCTTAGCCAATGAGAGTAGTCAATGATAGTGTGTTGGAAGTGCTTTTAAAATGATTGAAAATATTTTTGATGAAAGTGCTTTTGGAACTATTTATTAGTATGAAAAATCACTTGAAGTGTTTCCTGTAAGAAGCACATAAGTATTTCTTCCGAAATGCACTTCTTTAACAAAAAAAGTTTTTAATCATTTTAAATGCACTTCTATACGAGTCCGGCGCTGACTTGAAAGTAAAACTCTAATGTAATGTAGTTGAATGATCTATCCTACTAAAGTAATGTCCATAATTACAAGGCTACAAATGTATGTTCAAGTTAGTCAAATAATATATTTCAAATTTTCTAACAAGCGAGTGTTTCCTTCTTCTATAATTAACCGTTGGGCTTATTTGTGTTTAGTGAATTTACGATTAGGAATGTCGAGCGAATTAAATTGATTTTGATTGAGCGAATCCTAAGTTCTCTCTCATCTCTTCTATAACAATTTTTTTGACTAAATACTTTGGTTTTTCAACTTTTAATTAAGGTGTTTTGACTTGGCGCCACATCGTGTAATTCAATTCGAGTTACATATTGATTTTCATATTTGCCTTTTTATTTCGCAGAGCTTTTTTCTAGGCATTGAGGAATTGTGGATTTTTTGATATATAAAGTTTTATCCCATTTTTCAAATTTTGGAAGGTTAGCTCATCATTTCCAATAGGCAAATAAAATAAATAAAAGAAAATCATTCTTTCTAAAAATTATAAAATATACGAGTAGAGAGAACAAGATAGAAATTGGGAGAAAATCAACGTAGGATTACACGTAAGCTTCTAGATTTCCAAATTTGATCGTGGTATTATCGTTAGATGTGTTTAAACCGGAATAATTATTTAATATCCTCGCATCTTATGTAAACGTTTCGGTTTGATTAGAAATACGCCGAAGACTCTACCAAGTGATAAACTCTCTTGCAGGAATAATGCCCCTGGGAAAAGTAAGCCAATAGATTCAATTGTTGTCATCATTGAGTTTGAAGTGGTCAGACATCCATCTTCAAAGAATTGAAATTTAGAACTTGTTCGTGGGAAGTACGAAAGTTCATTAGTGAATGACAATTGTGTTTCGTATTCTTGTAAACCTTGTTTTGATTTTTTTAGTTTAAGATGAGTATAAAAAAATTTGAACGTTAGGCTTACGATATTTGAGCTGAAACTTTATGATATATGAATAATGTTTGTTTCATATATGATTGACCTTAAAATCACCGAGTATCGGCCACTTGTAATTAAAGCACCATAAATTTATTGAAGCATCTCCATTGAGGTACTCTTGCCGAAGTATACGAACCAACTTCAAACAAGCGGCAACCACTTATTGGCTGTTGTTTAACTGATGAGAGATTCCCTCCAACTTAGAGACCAATCAAGACAGGACAAGTGGCAACGCTATAGTAAGCGTAGTCAATCCCACATTGACCAGCTCGACAAAGTTCCTTCAACTTCACCTCTATAAAGGGGTAACTTTCAGTCCCCTTTAAAAGTAATCGGTTACTAATCACCACTAAACACGTCCATGTGACACCCTAAACATACTTTGGTAAGCAATGAAAGTTTTTCGGCTGGTACTACAACGGAGCCCTTCAACACTATCTTTTCCTTGCAAATCACCTAGTCATTCTACCCTTGACTGAAGTTTCCCTGCGGAGGCCAACTTCACTACACCGTATGATGATCTGATTTTCGTGCACATCAACAAATAATAACTTCATGCAATCTAAAATATGAATTTTGCCATTTAATATTATATTCTAGTGATATTCTTTTTCACTTATAAGTGATAATTCTTAAGTTCGAATCTCGTGGACGACGAGTTTAATTCTTTTACCCCGTTCCTCTAGAAGAATAAAATGTTGCTCTGGTTATATGGTCAACTACGATAATGCTTCAAGTGATTTGAAGCATCTAATCCCTTTAAGAGAATAAAATGAATTAACTGAATTAACTGAGATAACTTTTTATTTTGCTGCACTAAGATGGAGATCACCCTTGTATGTCATGGATGGCGTTGGGTTGTAGCTTTTTCTTTTAAATATTATTTTTGGGTAATGTATTAAACAAAGGAGGGTTGTAGCATCGTAGGAGGGAACCTTGGACTCATTTATGCGTGCAAATCATTTTTCATGGAAATGCCATTAACCTCCGAGACACAGACACTGCTTTTAGTTTTGACCAAAAGTTCCAACAAAGTAATGTAGCTTTTCTGGGTTCACTCCACGTACACGTATATGCTTGCATGCTTTTCTTTGGTTAAATTCCACTTAATCCATTACAAAGTATTTTTCTAATCAAACTTTTGACTGCGTTTTTTCTTTCTGTTTTTGATTTTATGTGGAATAATTCCATTATCTTTGTGTTTATCTCAGGTAGTGCTTTGAAAGGTAAATAAGAATCTGTGCTGGTCCTTGTTGGCCTTTCTTCCTTCCTTCTAGTCTGCATTGAGGGATCCGTAGGCAACAAAGAATGGTTTTAGTATTCTTTTTTAGATTATATTTTTCACAATCTAATAGCTCTCTTGTCTTGTCCAGTATAAGGAATAATAATCCTAAGTGGTACGCTCTCTTCTCATAAGAAGAAATATAGGAATGCTCTCTATTAAAGTGCCCTGACTGGTTAATCAATTAATTAGATTTCAAGAACGTATGCCGAGGCTTATGTAGTTGATCTGTATAATAAACTGTTGGATAAAACTAATCAGGCTATTTCACTTGTAACATATAGAAATATACAATATGAATTAGGACCAAAAAGTAAGTCGAATCCATACAATTGCACATGAGGAGTAATTTAAGCAAATATTTTTCCACTTGTTTCTTAATTTCGGCCCTTGATTCTCCTTTTATATTTCAATTAAATAGGTAGAAAAAAATAGGGATCATATGCATGAGAAGAAAAAGCGTGTGCAGAAATTATTGTTCTATACACACATATACTTAAATAAATATTTTTTTTGTATGCATAGATACTTAAAAAGCCATAGGTCAATATCACACGACACGCACACACACATATGTACATGAAAGGAGTTGTTTTGGCACTTTAAAAATGTCATCATATACTTGCACTATTTCTTATACAAATACTCTATTTATTTTTTTAAAGTTGAAGTGCATGATGATTTTTTCGATGTGTTGTTAACAGCTCTCTAAGTGAAAGGGTAATGATATGGTGACTAAAATTGCAAACTAAATGATGCGTCACTAATAAAAAATAAACACGTTAATCAATAGTTAAATAATAGAGTAAATTGTAGCTATGGTCCCTTAACTTTAACTCAATTGGAGCAATGATCTCTCAACTAAAAATCCATTACCATTGGTCCCTCAACTCAACAAAACGTGCAGCTATGGTCCCTCAACTAAAAATCCATTATCATTGGTCCCTCAATATTAATTCAACTAGAGAAATGATCCCTTAAGTTTAATCCAATTGTAGCAATGGTCTTTCCAACATAACTCGTTTTGACAAAAATTTTGACGTAGTTGACGAAAAGAACCATAATTACACACTTTGATGAGTTTAGGGACCCTAATTGTATAAATGGTCATTCCAACATAACTTATTTTGACAAAATTGATGAAAATGACTATAGCTACACATTTTGATAAGTTGAGAGACCAATGGTAATGAGTTTTTAGTTGAGGGACCATTGCTACAATTTACTCTAAGTAATAATTCAATCATCAACTTCCATGTCATTTGTTTACAAAATTTAGTCTTCCTACCTAATTAATATGCTAGATAAATATATAATTTATACATGAAAATCCATAAATCTAACTTAGATGAGTATATAACACTACTACAAAATTATCTATAACTGGCGGTTCAAAAACCGACAAAAAACATATATTATTGTCGGATTTTATGCAAAATCCGACATAAAATGGATGCAGTGGCGGATATAAAAAGCGACAGAATTGCCAGAGTCAGGAAATGAATTTTCTGACAGAAAATACTCTAAAACCGACAGAAATTGTGAGATCCCACATCGCCCAGGGGAGTGATCCTTATATGTATATTCCCATCCCTACCTAGCACGAGGCTTTTGGGAGCTCACTAGCTTCGGATTCCATCGGAACTCCGAAGTTAAGCGAGTAGCTCGCGAGAGCAATCCCATGATGGGTGACCCACTGGGAAGTTCTCGTGTGAGTTCCCAGAAACAAAACCGTGAGGGCGTAGTCAGGGCCCAAAGCGGACAATATCGTGCTACGGTGGTGGAGCGGGCCCAGGATGTGGTGGACCCCGGGTCGGGATGTGACAGAAATTGTGTCGGATATAACCGACAGAGAATATATTAATAATGAATAATCATGAGCATTTCTGTCGGCTAGAACTGACAGAAAGTACTAAAACCGACAGAACTTCTGTCGGATATAACCGACATAGAATTTATTAATAAGAATAAATAAAAGCATTCTTGTCGGATAAAACCGACAGAAAATATATTAATAATTAAAAAAAAAATATAAACAACCACTTTTTGTTGATATTGCAGAAATCTTTCTTCCTCAACCGCAACTCCTTCTCCGGCTCCTTCCCCCTCCATCCTCGCCCTCCACCGCCTCACTGTCCTCGATATCTCCTTCAACGACCTCTCCGGTCCCACTCCTGACAACCTCCCTGGCCTGGACCGGGTCACCTCGCTCCAGCTCCAGTCCAACTGCTTCAACGGCTCCCTCCCGGGTCTGAACCAGTCATTCCTTTTAATCTTCAACGTCTCCTTTAACAACCTCACTGGCCTGGTTCCTTCTTCCTTGTCTCGGTTCGACACGTCGTCTTTCCAGCTCAACCCGGGGCTCTGCGGCGAGATTGTGAACCCGACATGCAGCTCGCACGCCCCATTCTTTGAATCTCGCAATGCCCGTTCCACCTCTTCGGCGTCGGAGCCGCTAGGGGAGAGCACTGCGCAGTTTCTAGGAGTTGTTCTGTCTTCGCTTTCCCCGAAAACCACAAGAAAACATGCGTCATCCTCGGCGTCGCAATCAGGATCTCGCTCCTCGTCGTGGCCGTCTTATGCCTCTTTGCGGTGGCTCGAAACCATAACAAAACCATCACTTACATAGATACAAAACCATCGCCAATCACCTCACCAGCCAATCGCATTCACTCTAATCCAAACAATTTCAGAACCATCAAAGCACAAATCCCAGAACAGAGGGAGGTGGTGCAGTTTTCCGACAAGGTAAAGACAGTTGAACAAGCAGCTCATTCGAGAGCAATTTCGAGGAGCGGGAACTCAATTTTTTCCTACGGGGAGGCTTAGCTATACAGTCTGGAGCAGCTGATGAATGCCTCGGCTGAGTTGCTCGGGAGGGGTAGCATTGGGATTACGTACAAGGCGGTACGCGGTAGTCCCCGACACAACAAACAACAGGCTGAGGCGTTTTATGTTGGAAAATTTTCAATACTGTCGGTTTACATTTTTTTAAAATATAAACCGACAGAAAATTATCATTACTGTCGGTTATAACCGATAGAAAAAAATTGGCGGCAAAATCCCCCAAAATTCCTTCCCAAAATTTTAAATTCCCCCCCCCCCCCCAAAATTTTGTTACGATTTTAAAAAATAAAATAATAATTCTTTGGTTTAATAAATAAATAAATAATATGTATTTAAATAGAATACGTTTTTAAAAATTACATAAATAATTGTTTGGTTTAATAGATAATAACCCATGTAAAATATGCAATAAAGAAACAAAAAGATAATTGTACAATGAAAATGTCGTCACACAAACTAAATATTGTCTAATCAATAATTGAAAAACAGAAATAAAAATTTAGCACAAATTACTTTTCCCACATCAAAATTTAGGCAAATTTAACGGAGATATGCATTCTACGAAACTAGTTTCAATGATCAAACCGTCAAACTTGTTTGTAGATACTACAAGATCGTATACGTATAAAATCGTAAACAAAAAAACATTCAGAGATTAGGTAACGGAACAAAAGTTTTCGACGGTTATAAACGAAAAATCACAATTTAACGGTTATTTTAGCTCCGGTTTTGATGATTTTTTACAGCTACACTCCTCGATCTTATAAGAATGCAATGAACAAATTCGATCTTCAATTTAAAATATGTACACAAGTAGATACCACAAAATCTTATTTTATACTTAATGGAAGTATAATATTAACTATAAGTGTTTGTTTAATCTACCGTTTTGACGCGACATGCATTCTACGAAACTTTTTTCAACGATCCAACCGTCAAACTTATTTGTACACACTCCGAGATTGCATACGTAAAAAATCTTAAATAACAAACATTCAGAGATTACGTAACGGAACAAAAGTTTTCGACAATTATAAATGAAAAATCACAATTTAACGGTTATTTTACCTCCGATTTTAATGATTTTTTTACAGCTACACTCCTCGACCCTATAAGATTGCAATGAATAAATTTGATCTTCAATTTAAAATATTTACACTGGATACCTCAAAATCTTATTTTATACTTAATGGAAGTATAACATTAACTCTTTAAGTGTTTATTTAATCTACCGTTTTGACGTGATTCACATTCTTCGAAACTTTTTTCAATAATCTAACCGTCAAACTTGTTTGTACACACTTCGAGATCACATATGTAAAAAATAAAAAATAAACAAACATTCAGAGATTAGGTAACAATACAAAAGTTTTCGACGGTTATAAATGAAAAATCACAATTTAACGGTTATTTTAGCTCCGATTTTGATGATTTTTTACAGCTACACTCATCAACCCTATAAGAATGCATTGATTGAATTCGATCTTCAATTTAAAATATTTACACTAGTGGATACCACAAAATCTTATTTTATACTTGATAGGGAAGTATAACATTAACTCTAAGTGTTGGTTTAATCTACTATTTTGATGCGATACGCATTCTATGAAACGTTTTTTAACGATCCAACCATCAAACTTGTTTGTACACACTCCGAGGTCGCATACTTAAAAAATCACAAAAAACAAAAATTCAGAGATTAGGTAATGGAACAAAAGTTTTCGATGGTTATAAACAAAAAATCACAATTTAACGGTTATTTTAGATCCGATTTTGATTATTTTTTGTAGCTACACTCCTCGATCCTATAAGAATGCAGTGAATGAATTCGATCTTCAATTTAAAATATTTACACTTGTGGATAAATCTTATTTTATACTTAATGGAAGTATAACATTAACTCTTAAGTGTTTGTTAAATCTATCAATTTGATTGGATATGCATTCTACGAAACTAGTTTCAACGGTCCAACCATCAAATATGTTTGTATATACTCCGAGATAGCATGTGTAAAAAATCGTAAAAAAAAAACATTATGAGATTATTCTGGCGGTCGTCCAAAATTTTGCTTTGTTCGTGTTGGTTATATCCGACCGGACCATGAGTGAAAAAAAATATATTTGAAACATGTGTTTATTTATTTATTTTTAATCAATATAACATTTTAAAATAATACAATCAGACATGATAGAGTACACTAGATGTTCATGTGTGTTTATGTGCCAGACAATGTGCCTTGTGACGCATTGAAAAAAATTGTTTGAATTTCTTTGTATCTTGTTGCTTGCCTGTGAGGGAGCATAATCCTTATTACAAAAATGATAGAGCTTCAGATTGTAGTCTGTTGCTATTATTTTCTCAAAAAATTTATGGCTCGCGAGAATTGGGGTTCATTAGACTTTAGGGTCATGAGTGAATTTTTTTTTTTTAAAATATGTGTTTATTTATTTATTTATAATCAATATAACATTTTAAAATAATAAAATTTTCATTTGTATCGATTATAACCGCCATAATACTAAAATAATAACCGCCAGAAAGTAAAATAATAAAATAGTCTATTTATGTCGGTTATAACCATCACCATTAATTTAAAAACCGCCAGAATCTGTCAAAAATATAAAATAAAATAAAGATTAAAAAATACTGTCGGTTATAAGACAAGATTTTTTTTTGATATCCACCACTAAATATCCGCCAGGACTTTATGTCGGATATAACCGACGTGATTTTTCTAATATCCGACAAGATTTTTCTAATATCCGCCACCATCATCTGCCACCTAAAGCTAATATTGTAGTAGTGTAATTTAAAAGACTATACTAAGTGTAATGAAATTTTATTGTAGGACCATGATTTTTAAAGTTTGGAGTAAGACAACTCGGAATACGTATACTATATATACATATACATGAATATCCATAAATAGATGAGTGTATAATTTAAAAAGCCTATACTAAGTGTAATGATGCTATATGAGGTGATAAAACTAACTATTTGGGCATAAATTAAAAAGTCAGTTTTGCAAGGATTCAAAAGTGTTATGGCCTAGTTAGAAATGCTTTTGGGTTAAACAAACACTTTAAGAACTTTATGGCCTTGTTTGGCACGCTGTATAAGATCACTGGATATTAATAATAGTACAGAACAGATGTTTGGTGAGCTTCATAATAAATAAGCATCAGATTATTTATTCCAGCATCCCACTTGTTTTGTCCCTTCACATCCGCATGTTTATCTCGTCCAAAACTTCTATATTATTAGTCAAGTGGATCTCTCACACTCACACCGGCTCACTCCATTCCTCTTTCGCAGCACTCTCCTTCAACTCTCTCTCATCCCCTGCTATCTCTCGTCTGGATCCCAGGTTCGTCTTTGCCATCTTTTTCTTTTTCTTCTCTGGTTCTCCCTCATCCTTTACACACACACCCCTCCCACCTCCTCTATTCACCTTTGATCTCTGACAACCATACTTTTCCATGGGTTGAAAGAGGAGGACGATGATTCAAATTCTTTCGATCTGGACACCGATGAACGAAGAGGACGACGAGGAAAGGAGCTAGGCTTCGACTAGGAGGGGGATAACAATTTGAATTTGGGCTCCGACTAGGAAAGGAGCTGGGCTTCGACGAGGAGAGGGACATGAATTCAAATATGGGCTCAAGTTCTCGACATTGGCCGCCTTCCTTTGAAATTGGTCGCCGAGGGTGGGATTTGATGCGTGAGGAAGATGGTGAAGAAAGGAAGAGACTTGGTTTTTTTTTTCCTCATTTTTCTCATTTTTTTTCCTTTTAATAACAATTATTCTATGAAATTTTAAAAAAATTATTATTATAGCTCAACGCATTATTCGATGCACAAATTAATCTGATACAACACCAAACGCTCGACTAATTTAATCAGTACTATGCAACGACTATTTATCCTATCTAACTGAAATAGTCAGTACAATCATTGCTGCAAAATGAGGCCTATGTGACAACACTTTATTTGATTTTTTAAGAAACAATTTCAAGTGAATTTTCAAACAAAAACTTTCTCACAAAACAAAAAATGCTTTCTATAAATATTATGATTTACGACTCAAAACTAGAGTGTCAGAACAAAAATCTGAAATTGGCTAATGATTCGATCGTGAGAAGCAAAGAAGAAGCATAAGAAGTTTATGGCAACGACGAGCGTTCAGTGGTTGCAGCCGCCCGGTCGATCTGGGTAGAAAGTACAAGGTTTTGTGACTCGTGTGTTAGCGCAAGGTTCTTTTAGACCCATCAAGATAATATATAGTTGTTGTTGGGCCTAATAGATGGGCCTGAAGATCAAGACATTGGGCCTATAAGTTAGCCCAACTAACTCAGCAGGCAGAGCATTACTGCTGCAACGAAGAAGACGATAATTAGAGAATTTTACTATTAGGCGTAGGGATGACAACATAGTGGATCGGGGTTGGATATGTCACCCCCATTCACTCGAACCTGCTTATTTTCTCCGAACCTGAAACTATAGAATTCCTGAACGAGTTTTTTCAGTAATTAAACTCCTCAGATAACGGATTTCCATCGAGTAAAGATTTTTCCCATTATGATGTTTATATATTTTAATATTTAATATATTATTAATTAAATAGTGAATTTTAAATAAAGAACGAGATTAAATAAATTACTATTATTAATACTACTTATAATGCATATAAAAAATAATATTAAATATTTACATTGACAATTTATACTATTGATAATTGATAAGCATATAATTATACTTTTAATGAATTTTGCATATAATTACTATATCATGGACTTCCATATTTGATAATGCATAACTATTGATAAGTTTTTCTCCATATGGTAAATGTCACATCCCAGTCTCGGGCTCCACCACACCCCGGGCTCGACTGTGCCGTAGCACGATATTGTCCACTTTGGGCCCCGACCACGCCCTCACGGTTTTGTTTATGGGAACTTACGCGAGCAGAACTTCTCAGTGGGTCACTTATCCTTGGAATGCGCTCGCCCGAACTCGATTAACTTCGGAGTTCCGATGAAACCCGAAGCCAGTGAGTTCCCAAAAGGCCTAGTGCTATAGGGAGGGGAGAAAGTACATATAAGGCACATCACCCTCTATCCGTTGGTCGATGTGGGATGTTACAGTAAATATTTATATATATTTTTATTAAAAATGAGAACGATTTGGTTTTGGTGCAGATACCTTAATAACCATAACCGGATCCAAAATTGAAAAATTTACGCCACAATTACCTATAACCATAAAATACCCAAAATTTAATCTCCCAAACTGAACCATTTGGATTGGTTACTTGCGGGGATCAGATTTGATGGGTTAAATTATCATCCATGATCAGATACTACAGATAACAAAGAAGACAACACTATCGAGGATGCCTCAGGTCTAGCAACTATATTATACTACAACTCGAAGTTTGTAACGTTTGACATGTAGTAAGCATTCATAAGTTTAAGCTTCTTCGAGGTCAATGTTTAGCGAACTTGTTCAGCAGAGAAGCACCTGTATATCCACCACGTGTCCAACATGCGTAGCATGAGACCTTGCTAACCTTCATGCGATATACACCGTCATTTCCGAGATAATGAATGTCCAGTTGACTTTCCAAATGGCTAGAAACTTAGTTTAAGGACTTATTGGTGACTATGGAATACAAGTCTCCCTATCATAACCTCGTTTATGACATTGCTTCCATACCTAAAGTCCTATGGACTCATTCATAGTATATTATCTCCATAATATAAAGTCAAACTCATAAATGAATGAATCCTGCCCTATTATTAGTTAATTAAAATTTAGTTGTTACATAATATTCAATATTACGAAATTTGCTTGTAGAGCACATGCATAAACAATTCGGCCCCTTTTTCTATAGGCATTGAGTGAGACCCAAATGTCTAGGGCTTTTAATTTTCTCACCGCTCCATCATTCAATGGGCTTAACACGTAGGTACGACCTATTAGGTATTCCTCCATTGTCTACTTCACACGTGGAAAGGAAGTGATATTTACACAGAACTACTTACATGGTTTTTCAGGTCGATGCGTCTCGAGCACAGCCCTCATCAAAGAATGGTTGGAAAGCACTTTACCCATGACCAGGACCAGGATTGGTCATTTTATGGCAATCGTCTTTCATTCTCACGATGGTGCTTTGTCATCTGAATTCATTCGACTGACTTGTAGGCCCAAGGTCTTGATCTCCTCATCCTTTAGTGTGCTCTCTCAAGGTCCATCTATTAAGCCAAATAACTATATATTATTTTGGGTAAATTACACAGAACCACCTCGACTATTGGTCTTGAAAAATTTCATACCTCGTCTTTAAAAATTTTCAATGTCATACCTAATCTATTAATTTGTTGCAATGTACTACCTCCGTTACATTATCTGTCAAAGCCACCGTTATTTGCTGACGTGGATTTCCACGTGGTCTGCCACGTATGAACTTCCCATCTTGTCCACATATGAACTTCCACGTGGTCTGCCACGTAGATTTCCCGGCAAAATTAATTTCCATGTCATTTTTGGAAAAAAAATTTGAAATTTTTTTTTGAACCGCCAACAAATTTTCCCGCCAAAAAATTTTAAATTTTTTTTTAAAAGGGTCCAAGTTTGGAAGATAATACAACCTAAAAAACCAAATGGAAATCCTACATACAGACATGATACAACCAAAAGATGAACATAAAGTCCACTTCAAACAAAACATTTGCAAAGAACAAAAGATGAACTGCAATTCATATGGCATCGTTAATCCATCCAACATTTACAAAGATATCCATTTGACATTCTTAAATATCCCAAAATGCACACTGCACTGATTAAAGAAAACCTACTGTCAAATCCATCTAGCAAAACAGTGCATTTTCAGGGTTCCAAATCAATTCAAAAAACAAAAAGAAATTCAATGTTTGTGATGTCTAATTCCAGAACCCATGTACCATCATTTCACTTCCTATTTGCACATAAAACATGAACCAAAAAACAGTAATTTGTTCCAATTTATGGCATCTTTAGGTCTTGGTTTGTCTTGTTTTTCTCTGCTTGGTGGGTCTCGGTGGATGAGCTTCAGGATTTGCAGATGAACCATCCCCGGTTTGTGATGCCTAATTTTGTTCATTACAAAAGGTCAGATGCAAAGCACGGTTCTAAACTAAACTTGTTATTGTAAACAAAGGAAATGATTAGGTTTTTACCATAGATTTCCTTGTCCTCTTCCTAGGTGCAGCTTCGGCTGATGATGATGTTCTCCCTTGTGCTGATGTGGATGCCTATAACAAAGTAGAAAATCATTCGAGCACATGGATTAAACTATTAAGGATTAAAGGATTAAAGAAAGTACAAAATGTTACCTGTTTGTCCCTTGGAGGAAGATGTCAATGATGGGTCCTTGAATTATGTCCTTCTTGCTTGCATATAGTACACTTCAAAGGACCTTGCCCTTTCCTTCCTAGCTTAAGTGGCTTAGGAGGACCTTCAGGATTATTTGGTGGGTTGGTGGGAGTTTGTTCACTATCTTTCTCCAATTCAGCAACTCCTTTGTTTCTCTTCTTCCTTGGTCTTCCAGGTTGTCTTGTATACAATGGAGGCAAGATTGGTGGGTTTTCAGTAACCTCCCACAATGACATACCATTCATCGGCATTATTAAGTGAGAATAAACTTCCAACTACCGTGCCTTTGAATAGTAAGAATCCACATAATCCTCAGGTTTTTCTCTCTTGAAATGGATGGCAGATATTGCATGGTTGCAAGGTATTCCCGTCAAGTCATACTTCCTACAAGAGCATGTCTTGTCAACCAAGTCCACCACATATTGTTCCCCACATCCAGCATCCACTTGAAATTTGGTCCCTCCTGACCATTGTGCAATGCATCTGCCACTTAAAAGTTTAGCTTCTTCCAACTTCTTCTTAATGTTAGGGCAGAGATCTCCTACTTGCTTCATCATTATACCTCGCCTCATTTGAATTCTCTTCATCAACATAGTTTGAATCATTTGCAGCATAGTTATAATAGGCTTTTGCCTTGGCACTAGTATGACTGCATTGAATGATTCACACAAATTATTCAGCAACATGTCACACTTTGGATAGGTATCAAAGTGGGACTTGCTCCATTGAGTTGCAGGCTTCTTCACTAGCCATTTGTAGGCCTCATCATCTAGCTTCTTAACCTCCTCTATTGCCTTTTTGAAGTGGGGAACCGTTGTTGTTTTGGCAACTGCCCATAGAGCATCCTTCAATGTCTTCCCCTTGAACAAATTCCTATAGTTTGTGTACAAATGTCTCACACAGAATCTGTGGTTGCATCTGGGGAGAACCTTTTGAAATGCTGGAAGTAACCCCTTTTGCTTGTCACTGATAAATGTCCACCCATTTTGGTTTTCTATACCCACATCATCAGCTAACAGTTGTAAAAACCAAATCCAAGCTGCCTTATTTTCCATTTCCACCACTGCATAAGCAATAACCCATGTCTCATCGTTTGGATCAATGCCAACAGCACATAGTAACTGTCCTCCATGTAAAACCTTTAAGTGGCACCCATCTAAACCTATCAAAGGTCTACATCCTGCCTTAAAGCCTTCTTTGCATGCCCCCAAGCAAACATATATCCTCTGAAACCTTCCCCGATCCAACTTCAACTTCACAGTGCTTCCAAGGTTTATCCTTCTTACCTCATCAGCAAAATCCCACAGTTTGCTATATTGCTCTGCATGTTTCCCTTCAATAATCTTGAAAGCTTTATTCAATGCCCTATAAGCCTTCATCTTTGTACAACCATGATTCCATTCGGATTCCACAGTGGATACAAAGGATTCGACAGGCCATGTGGGATTCAGCTTTATCTGATCCAAGTACAAATCTGTGAGTAGAGAAGCAGTCATATTCTTATTTTCCCAAGTCCTCCCACAGGTGTGGTCCTCAAGGATTGTCTTGATTTGGATGCTGTTTGATCCATAAATCTTGCCAGCAGAACACATCCAAGGGCAGTCCCTTGCACACTTGGCAATAATCTTCAACTTCTCATTCCGATGAAAATGAATTTCCCCATATCCATTCACTAAGGAATACATCATCACGGCTCTCTTGAATTGCATATTGTCTCTGAAAATAAGCCCTAAAGTAAATTTTGGATTCTTCATGTCCGTTTTGTCATTAAACTCTGGATAATGCTTTTTTTTTGCCTCCTTCCTCATCTTCAGAATGTACACTTTCCAGATCATCAGAATTATAATCTGGATCATGAACCAGATTCACCTCCCCGTCTCCAGCTTCTTCAACCTCTTGTTGTCCTTCTTCTTGTCTTTCCCCTTCTCCTTCATTGACTTGCACCTCATGTGCTTCCTGACCTACATGATACTTAGCAAAATTTGGATTATCTTCATCACTCCCATAATCACTCTCTACAAAGTCCCTGTCTTCTTCAGGATCTTCTTCTGGATCTTCTTCAGGATCTTCTTCATCGCTTCCTTCTTGGTCTCCTTCAACATCGACAAGTACATCAAAGAAGGTATCACTGTGTTCCCCTTCACCTTGTTCACCAACTTGTACATTTTCATCCTCAACTTGTACATCTTCATCACCAACTTGGTCATCAACTTGTTCACCAACTTGTACACCTTGTTCACCAACTTGTTCATCAACTTGTACATCTTCAATCTCAGCCACACTTGTACCTGCCACCTCTCCTTCAATAGCTAGAATTCTCTTTCGTTTTCTTGGTTTACAAGTCCTTGCTATAACATCCCCTTCCTCATCACTTAATTCCTCAATAACCACTGTGCTTGGACCGGTGCACTCTATAGACTCCATAAATTGTTGTTCCTTGGTAAGGGCTTCTTCTGCAGACAATTCTTGAATGTACATGTCTAATAGTCGAGCCTTTGGAACAAAGTTGCACATCTTCTGTACATCGGCATCACTCTGAATAAGCTTCAAACCATTACTAATGTCCATGTTGGGAATCTTGTAGTAGTAGTTCATGAACATGTCACTATATCCTAGACATTCCACCATATCATCTATCACAGGGAGTGACATTAAGTCTTTGTCGCAATAATCTATATAATCCACTTTCCCACCATGGTAGTATTCATGACCGAGGTCCCCACCATGATGCACCCGAATTGAAAATAGTTCCGGATAACCTGAAATTCACAACAACAAAAAAAGAGTTAAAACCCTAAGACCACAGCCCACCCCAAATGTACATCCCAGAGAAAGACCAATACACATCACAGAGAAAAACCCTAACCCCTAAACCCTAAACCCTAAACCCCTAAACCCCCCCTAACCCCCCCTAAACCCTAAACCCCCCTAACCCCTAAATCCCTAACCCCTAACCCCTAAATCCCTAACCCCTAAACCCTAACCTCTAACCCCTAACCCCCAAACCCCTAAACCCTAACCTCTAACCCATAACCCCTAACCTCTAACCCTTAACCCCCAAACCCCTAAACCCTAACCTCTAACCCCTAAACCCTAACCTCTAACCCCTAAACCCTAACCTCTAAACCCTAAATCCTAAAGCCCTAAACCCCTAAACCCCTAAATCCTAAAACCCTAACCCCTAACCCCTAAAGCCCTAAACCCTAAGCCCTAAAGCCCTAACCCGTAAAGCCCTAAGCCCTAAGCCCTAAACCCTAAATCCTAAAGCCCTAAACCCTAAATCCTAAGCCCTAAACCCTAACTCCTAAGCCCTAAACCCTAAAGCCCAAACCCTAAAGCCCAAACCCCTAAGCCCAAACTCCTAAGCCCAAACTCCTAAGCCCAAACCCCTAAGCCCAAACCCCTAAGCCCAAACCCCTAAGCCCTCCTAAACCTTAACCCTTAAGCTCTCCAAAGCCCTAAAAAGCCCAAAGAAAACACATCTTCTTCACCAACAAAAAAAAAGCAATTGCAATTCAACATATTCAACAAATCTTAGGACTACACCCACCATAAACCACAAGAGGACCACATTATCCAACAAATCAGTAATCATTTTGAATAAATTTGAATTTGAAAACCCCACCAATCTCCAATAAACAAAACACCAAAAGGACCATCTGTTATTCCACTTGCAGAATAAACAAACGACCCCCAGGACCACTAGCACCCATACCTTTTCCCCGACAACAAAATACAAACCACCCACTGGACCCCTGGACCACCAACACCCAAACAACCTTTTTCTCGACAAGAATAAACAAATCCCCCACATGCCCCCATTCTACTACTACATATCAGTAAGCATTTCCAATAAACAGTCAATGAAACCCATAGATCGCCAACAAATATTTTGGAATCAACAAACCCAGAATAACAGGAATAAAAAAAGGGAACCAACGAAGCACAAAACGAACTGAAATTTGTACTTACAGTAGATAGGCGTCGTTTGCTCGGGATCCTCTCGCACATTCCACCCCATTTCGATTCCTTCGAAATACTGTCAGATCCTTCGAAAACCAGAAGAAATTAGGGTTTTCGACAAAAACGAACAAAAAAAAGGTAGGCGACGACAAGCCCTAAACAAAAGGATTTCGCTGAATAAACTAATGATCGCGATTTGGCAGGAGATTTGGGGTGGGTGATATCAAATTAGGGTTAGGGTTCTTCGCTTAGGAACCAGCGTAATCCACGTCAGCAAATAACGGAGGCTTTGACAGATAATGTAACGGAGGTAGTACATTGCAACAAATTAATAGATTAGGTATGACATTGAAACTTTTTAAAGACGAGGTATGAAACTGTTAATGACCCAATAGTCGAGGTGGTTCTGTGTAATTTACCCTATTATTTTAATGGGTTTAAAATGATCAAGCGTTAACAAGGTGTATTTATAACTGGTGGTGCCATTCATACATTCATTGTTAACTTCGTCATTTGATATCCTTCAGGTCATTCAATCCGACGACCTGAAATAGAGAGGGATGTGTTGGGGGGGGGGGGGGTAAAAAGGATGTGTAGATAGCATCACCCATTTATAAATACATAATTTTGAAATAAACATGAAAACAATATTATTTTTCTTTTTCTATGAGAATTTAATTAAATGCATAGGCTAATTAAATATGGTTAGTTTAATGGACACGACACCATTCTAGAAGGGGTAATGCTATACCAAGGTTATGGATGAGTAAAAACAAACTCAGGAAACAATCTAACGCTAGTAGATAATGTAGTACAATCTAACTAGAATAGATAACATACCAACACCCTAACATAAGAGTAAACCAAATTGCTAACTGGTTAAGTTTTTCAGCAGATTTATCTGCAAAAGTAAGCATAATGAACTTTAGCAATATCTCTAGGGCTGGCATATGGAGTTATGTGGTGAAGGTATACAACACAGAGTTCATAATGAATGATAAATTAAACACATAATTATTCTTTCAACCTTATGTATTAAGTTTGTTTAACATCTCTAATGAGTATTTTTAACTGATGACTGATGTGTCATTTTGAATCACGCCGTCAAATTTTATTGTAATCCAACTAGTATGTTATTATATTATTATCATATAGACCCACATTAAAATAAAATACACGTTAAAACTATTTTTAAAACTTTATATTCTAGTGGATGATCGGATCCAACGAATTAATAACAATAAGATTGCAATTATTATTATTTTTTATTTTTTGAGAAAGAATAAAATTGCAATTAAAACAGCTGCGTCAAAATTGATGCTAATCTAGATCACCTAAAAATTAGTTTGATTTGAAACAATGTTTACTGTGAAAAACGACTACTTAGCATTCCATCTAAAATTTGGAGATGCTCTAAATCCACATATAGATATACCCTATCGTCTTTTCTGGTCAACCGAAATCCACCATACCATAAAAATGTTGGCGAACTATGGTTTATGGACGAATGATATGGATTTATAGTGCATGCGCCAAGCCATATATATCCATGATAGTTTCTAGAGGAAGAAGCTAATTGGTAGGTCATCTCCCAAGGCCTTTGTTTTACATTAACATTTAGATCTCCTGAAAATTTGTCTTTCGCATTCTCTTCACACGTGCAAATCATATATAATAAGGCCTTCAAATAGCACACATAAAACAACGTATGAAATGCACAATAGAAAACTACCATTACAAACAAGTAACCCAAGAGAAAAAAGGAAAGAGAAAAAAGCAACTAGTTTTAGAAGTTGAAACGCGTGAGAATTAGGTTGGTGCAAAGGTCAAAGGGTCAACTTCAGATTAAATATATATAAACAAGAATGAAGGATTTGTATGTTTGTGCCGTGGAAGATGTCCCTCTCTGTCTCTCTCTCACTAGAATTATTAATACTAATTCTTTATTAACTTTGAGTCTTGAGTCTTGACCGCGTTCGATCACAGGCACAGTAGAAATGCGGCCACTTTTTTCTTCTTTAGTAATTGAGTCAGTCCAATCCCGTTTTTCAGTCTTCTCTCTCTCTCTCTCTCTCTCTCCCCCCCTCCTCTCGTCTATATATCAACCCTTCTTCTCATGAGAAATCCCAAACTAATCCGTATTCTTTGTCTCCCAGCTCAAACCAGACAAAAGGAAATGGATATTAATAATGTTCATGATCAGATGAGATCAGCAGGTTATGGCCCATTAGCAGCAGCAGCAACTCATGATCAACCGATTGAAGGACTGGACTTAAGAAAAGGTCCATGGACAGCCGAGGAAGACTCCATTCTCAACGATTACGTCAACATCCATGGTGAAGGTCGCTGGAATTCCTTGGCTTGTCATGCAGGTACATATTCTCTTCCGATCCTCTTCCAAGACAGTGAAGGAAAATACCACTTACCAATAACTGTTTAGTTAGTCATGGAGTTGTGGTATGTACTATATACCATTTCTTCCTTTTAAGCCCTTGAATAAACAGAATTCGTTATTAATTATTTTGGAAAGTAATTTACATGCATCATAGATTAAAGCTATATATAGTTTCCAATCCTTCATTTTCAAAATTCTTGGGAAGATTTATGCCTGGCCAATTCTGATCACTATGAATTTTGACAAAGTACTAATATGATAATACATGGCCATGCAGGTCTGAAACGAACTGGCAAAAGCTGCAGATTAAGGTGGTTAAACTACTTGCGACCAAATGTTCAACGTGGAAACATAACTCTCCAAGAACAGCTTATAATTCTTCAACTTCATTCCCGCTGGGGCAACAGGTACATATGTATACATATATATGTGTGTATGATATATTTCTATTAATACACGTATAACGTTGTTTCTAATCTTCTGTGTGTTTTGTTTTTAATGGCACAATTAAATAATTAGGTGGTCCAAGATAGCCGAATACTTGCCCGGTAGAACAGACAATGAGATAAAGAACTATTGGAGAACAAGAGTGCAGAAGCAAGCAAAACAGCTCAAGTGTGACGTTAACAGCAAACAATTCCAAGACGCCATGCGTTACGTCTGGATTCCCCGTCTAATTGAACGGATCGGGTCGTTGCCCGAAGCTGTACCAGATCAACCCAGTACTTGTATCACTACGACATCTGAGTCTGAGTGTCAGTACTTGGTTGATCCTAATTTCGTGCCCGAAACCTCTGGCAGTACTTCATCAGACTCATATGATCAGGTTCAAGTTTGTTCAATTCCCGCCGACCGTACTAGCAGTGGTGATGAATTCATGACTTATCCATGTAGCGGTCAATATGGTTCAGAAAACGGGTCGGGTTATAGTCAAAATGGTATAAATTCAGATATTCAAGGCTTTGAGAAAAGCAATTATTGGTCAACCGGTGGGGACACATCAGTGGAGAACTTGTGGACTGAAGAGAATATATGGTTCCTACAACAGCAGCTTAGTGATGACTAATATTGGTGAATGGATCGAGCCATCGAGGACTAGTTTGCTTACGTGACGCATGGGTGATTCCATGATGTAATTGTGGTAGTAAAGTTGAGTTTACAAACTTTTGTTGTACGTATTCTTAAAGCAGAGGAAGACCATGAATTTTTTGTTCATTAGCATGAATGATCAGTTTTTTTAATTTAATTGTAAAAACAATCAGTGTTTATTACGTCGTCATTATATTATTGTTGCGCTGTTGTTTTATCGTTGTTGAGTCATCAATATATGATCAGTATAGTGTGGCGATAGGGTGGTTGGAAGATAGCTACTGTGGTAAAAAAAAAAAAAAACAATGATTTAAGCCCCTACGGTGAAGTCTATTAGGATTTATGCTCAAAATTGAAAATTCCGTCAATTTATGTTAATTATTAGGATGTGAGTCAGCCCAATGTGCTAACAATTAACGGAGAGTTCCGTTTTTGCCTAATATGTGTGGCCCACGTGCTAATAATTAACAAAAAGTTGATGGATTTTTCAATTTTGGGCATAAATCCTAACAGACATCACCGTAACAGCTTAAATCCTAGTTTTTTTTTTATACCACATGGGCTATCTTTCAACTATCGTATCACCACGGGGACTAACAATCCAATTAGGCCAAACTGATAATTGCATTTTTTTTTCTTTTTCTTTTTGTTTTGAGTTGAGGTTAATTTTATGCAGATGAGGCTGCCCAGTTTTAGCAAGTATGTAAAGGAATTAATCTTGTGTTGCAGACTATGACCAAACATTTTTTTTTTCGAATAATAGAGATCTTATTAGTTAAATACGAATGAATTACACTAATACCGGTTGTCAAAATGGCCACGCTGAAATCTCTCACGACCATGACAACTTCCCCTCTAATAAGGAATGAGATCAAAGATGATGGTGAATGAAAAATTTGGCAAAACTAATATCATTTTGAAATTAAAAGGTATGGCTGCTATATTAAAGAAGAGGAGTTATAAGAAGAAAAGGGGCCATGATTTTGACGTTTCACATTACTTTTGTGAGTCCTTTAATTTGTAACTTGCGATGCTCTAGAACAAGACGGTGGGGACTGCTATGCTTGTGCAACTGATAAGTACAGATTTTACAGCAAGTAAACGTGAGAATGCTTTTGACGCTAGAATATATTAAAAAAAATTAATAAGACTTTGGCACAGACACATTTGTGAGGAATCTTGAAAGATTAATTTGGATTTAAGCACTAACGGCCGCAACCCTTGAAGTTGAAGCATGTTTGGACCTTATTTAAGTCCTGTATATCAAACATAAATAAGACGGGTCAACTAATTAGTTAGTCTTAATCCATTTGATGTTTTGCAATTTCTTCTCAATTGGAATATAATAAGACAACTAACCAGGCAAAGGATAGTATAATATTATATAATACATGTCATTGGCACTCATGTTCTTGGTTGTAATGATCAAGTATCACTCTTATTAGATTCACTGTTATTGGCCAAAAGTCCATCTGCCGTCAAATTCAACACGGATGTATATTGGTCAACTATATATTTTCTTCCAGAAGAATGTTTTTTTGTTAATTTTATACTCGACATATGATGAGCAGCTATTAGCCTGTGGGTTGACAATGTTGGTAGAAGAAAATTGGAATACAATTTAGAGATGATTTCCAAAATGGTAGCAGCCAGAATGGGAATATTGACGGAAAATGATATCACAAACACGAAACTTCAATAAACTATCATAAAGATAGGTGGATATGACACTATACAAAAAATGACACATATTTTGTTAGAAGTTATACTCCGAATGACGTGACATTTAGTAATATTTTACAAGTTTGAAGGAGGAGGTTCACTTCGATATCATATCATGAAGATGACAGATGTTGTTGAGAAGCTTAACTCTAGGGATGTTAGCATTGGAGAAAAGCAACTGGTTTTTATGATCCTACAAGTCTTGCCTAACATGTTCAGTCAACTAAAGGTATCCTACAATACTCAGGACAAATCTTGGACGGATGAATTGATTGCTCAATGTGTACAAGAAAAGAACTGCTAAAAGTAAGAAAAGGGCAAGGAAGTTGAAGCTGTCAACTTGTGCAAGCTGCCAAAGGGAGGAAAGAGACCAATGCTACTTCTGGTAAAGCTTCTAAACTTACTAAGCATGCTAATAAGTCTGGTAGGTATACTAAAAATTCTATTTCCTCTAAATCTAACAATCTTAGGATTATGATATATATATATTTTTTTTTTTTTTCTTTTCCCAAAGATAGAAATAGATTAAAGTTTAATCTATTTCTATCTTTGGGAAAAAAAAGTGACTGAAAATATTGAAAAGGTTAAATGTTTCCATTGCAAAACCAAAGGTCACCGTAGGAAAGATTGTGAAACTCAAACTGTCTTCTAGATTTATTTTCCAACTTAATGATGTTCTTTATTTGCCTGGCATGAAAAGAAAATTAGTTTCTTCTTCAAAGTTAGTCAAACAAGGTTTTGTTTTTCTTGGTGATGATGCTTGTGTCAAATTTTTCCAAAATGGCTCACTTGACCTAGTTCTAGGAAAAGCTTACTTGAATGATGATTTTCTGAAAATTTCATAACATTGTAGAAAACAAACACATGCTTGTTTTGAATACAACTACTAAAAATATGCATGATTTTGGTCATGCTTACATGTTATGGCATAAGAGACTATGTAATATTTCAAAAGAAAGAGTTCATCTGGCAAAAATAAATTTGATTCCCTCTTTCAATTTCAAAATTGCGTCCGATTGTGTTGATTGTATCATAGGTAAATTGACAAATGTTAGCATGTTATATGCTAAAAGAAGTCATTTTAAAATCTTTAAAAGTGAGGTTGATAAACAATTGAACCTAGTAATTAAGATTGTTAGATCATATAAGAAAGAAGAATATTTTGGCAGGTATATTGAAGTTGGGAATAGAAAGGTCCTTTAGCATACTTTCTTGAGACACAATATACCACTACTGTCATAACAAAATAGAGTAGTAGAGAGAAGAAATCTCTAATAGATTTGGTTAGAAATTTGATTTCAAGGTCCAAGGTGCATGTTTTTCTCTGGGGAGAGGCTTTGAATATTACAAACTGCATAGTGAACAAAGTTCGGTCAAAGGTTGTGCCAAAGGCATCCTTTGAAATGTGGAATGGAAGAAGACCAAGTTTTGACTATACTCTCATATTTAGGGATGCAAAGTTGAAGCAAGATTTTACAATCCAAATGAAAAGAAACTCGATTCAAGAACCACCTCTTGTTATTTCATTAGATACTCAGAGAAGTCAAGAGGTTTTAAGTTTTATTATCCACAAGCTCATACAAGAATTCAAGAAACACATAATTCTATTTTTCTTGAGGATGAAGATGTGTTGATTGGGTTCCAGATGCTTTTATTTTTATTTTTTGAAGAAATTAATCAATCTGAAAATATAATGGTTTATCTCCATTGAACTACAATTACATATCTATGTTGCCTCTAAGGAAGGAACAAGATCAGGAGATGAATGAGTCTAAGGAAGGAACAACATTAGGAGATGAAGGAGTCTAAGGAAGGAACACAAACCCAAATTGCAACAGAACAAACTCAATGTGCCAACTGAACATCAGATTTAGGCTGTTCAGGAACAAACACCAATTTTTTAGCCAACTTTGAGGAAACCTAGCAAGGAAACCGGCCATTTCAGTAGATTATGTAAATTTTCAAGAAGCTGAATATGATATAGGTGACATTGATGATCATATAACCTATCTGTAAGCAATGAATAGTCCTCAAGTAATTTTACGGCAAAAGGCAATAGAAGAAGTATTAGAATCAAAGTTTAAAAATAATGTTTTGGCTTTGGTAGATTCAACTCTAAGAATTAATTCATAGGCTACACGTGAATTTATAAAACTAAAAAAGAATGTTGCAGGAAGGATAAAAGGTACAATGCAAAGATAAGATATTGACTACAATGGTACCTTTTCACCTACTTCTTCAATGACTGTATGAGAGTGGTAATGACTTTCACAACTCACTTTCATTCAGAATTGCATCAAATGGATGTTAACAAGAAGACATTTTCAGAAGGCAACCTACTAGATTTGTTGAAAGGGGGAAGGAGAATATGGTTTGCAAACTCAATAAGTCAATATCTGGACTTAAGCAAGCTTTAAGACAATGATATCTTAAATTTGACCAAGTGATTACTACACACGGCTTTGTTGAGAACAAGTTGGGTGATTACATTTATCTCGAGTTCATGGATCAAAATTCATCTTTCTAGTATTGTATGTCAATGATATCTGTAGACATAGAAATTTCGGTATGTTAACCGATAAATTAAAATATCAACGCCCACGTATCACATGAATTTTACATGTAGTGCGTGACTCAAAGAAAAATCGAAAGAAATCAGAAAAGTCACCGAATAAGACACGTGTCAACAACTGGCAGAAATGATTTATTTCATCTGAATATTATATTCAAAGTTAGGCCTTGAAAAATTCTATAAATACAAGGCCATTTCATCCATTTCAAGACACCAATTCACATACACATTTTCTCTACTCCCAAATTGGAAGAGAAGTCCCCTAAATCCTTGAAAGCTTTGAAACACTAAAAGCTTTCAAGCACCAACCTCCCAAATTCTCAAGAATTCCGAAGGATCAAGAAAACTCTCTTCGTTCTTCATCAAATCCACCTTCAAGATCAAGCCCCAACGGCCCTTGAAGAACTTCCACCAATTCAAGATCAAGCCCCGACGGCCCTTGAAGAAAGTGTTCATCGTTCATCACTCGTTCATCCTAAGATCAAGCCCCGACGGCCCTTTGGATCAACAACATAAACAAATCCACATCCTCGTTCATTCTAAGCTCAAGGCCCGACGGCCCCTTTGGATCAACAACATAAACAAATCCACATCCTCGTTCATCCTAAGCTCAAGGCCCAGCGGCCCTTTGGATCAACAACCCATCCACAAATCTATACCTTACGAAGATAGAATCAGAGGATTAAATTGTAAAAGAGATTGTAACCCCAAAATTAATACAAAATATTATTTTGTACACGTTGTTCTTGTCTCGTTCGTTTCAGGAATTTTTCGTGTTTACAAATTTGGCACTCCCGGTGGGATTATCTCTACCTCTCATCTCTATCCTCAAATTCGCAAAACGCACAAATGGCATCAGGAAAGGATCAAGCTGTTTCCGCAACCAAAGCGAAGAACAAGAGCATCCTCGCTGCAAGTGGCGACATTTCGGGCATCACAACCTGAAGCAAGTCAAGAGCTCTCTTTGCCGCAGCTTCCACCGCCGCATCAACTCTGCCGGAGGAACAAGAGCACCTGAGGCACGAGCCCGTGATCACCCTAGCCTCGCTAAGAGCGTCAAGGGAGGAAAGCCCGAGGAAGTACTCCGAGTCCCTGCTTTCCGATACTGACTCAAGCAGCAGCACAGCCATGCAAGTCATGACTACTTGAGCGACTTCAATCGAAGAGCAACTGGCTCAAATGAATGAAGCGATCGTAAAACTCACACGGACCGTGGAGGAGAAAGACTCACAAATCGCCGCACTCGCCAACCAGTTGGAGGTGCAGCACGGCGTGAAAGTTGACCTAGTAAAGAAAGAGGCCGATGAAGAAGAGGAGCCTCTAGCGGAGAAAGTCGAAGAGAAGAAGGAGCCAGACCAATCAACGGCGTTCATGGGATCCCTCTCTATCCAGCAGCTGCAGGAGATGATCGCTAATACCATCAAGGTGCAGTACGAAGGAAGCTCTCATACCTCCATGTTGTACTCGAAGCCTTATTCCAAGAAGATCGACGCCCTGAAGATGCCAAAAGGTTACCAGCCGCCAAAGTTCATGCAGTTCGATGGAAAGGGCAACCCAAAGCAGCACGTCGCCCATTTCGTGGAAACTTGCAACAATGCAGGGACGGAAGGAGACTACCTCGCCAAGCAGTTTGTGCGCTCATTGAAAGGAAACGCAGTTGAGTGGTACACAGACCTGGAGCCCGAGTCCATCAATAGTTGGGAGCAATTGGAGAAAGAATTCCTCAACCGTTTCTACAGCACCCGCCGCACCGTGAGCATGCTAGAGCTGACGAGCACAAAGCAGTGGAAGGACGAGCCGGTGATGGACTACATCAATCGATGGCGCAACCTTAGCCTCGACTGCAAAGACAGGCTTTCGGAGATTTCGGCAATTGAGATGTGCGTCCAGGGCATGCATTGGAGTTTGCACTACATCATCCAAGGCATCAAACCACGTTCTTTCGAAGAGCTGGCCACCCGCGCCCATGACATGGAGCTAAGCATCGCTCACCATGGAAAGAAGGAGCCGATCGCCGACTTCAAGAAGGACAAGGCGTTCACTCCAAAAGTGGACAATCACGGGAAGAAGCCTGCAAATGAAGCTTTTACTATTAACACTTCCCCCGTCAAAACCCCCTCTGCTCCCGTCAAGATTTCCTCCAAAACCAAAGTGAAGGAGATAAAGAGAAATGAGCCTCCTCGTACCCAAGACAGGTTCAAAAACACTTTGAGGGAGCTGGAGCAAAAGACATACCCTTTTCCTAACTCAGATTTGGCAGCAATGTTAGACGACTTGCTAGAAAAGAAGGTGATCGAGTTACCGGAATGTAAGCGCCCCGAAGAAATGAATCGCGTCAACGATCCCAAGTACTGCAAGTACCATCGTATCGTGAGTCATCCCGTTAGTAAGTGCTTCATCCTTAAGGAACTCATCATGAAGCTAGCACAACAAGGGCGGATTGAACTCGACCTAGAAGACACGGCTGCAACGCACACTACTACGATCGTGTTCGGATCCTTCGATCCCGTTCCCCTCCAAAGGATTCGTGACCATTCCCGCCAATGCTCGAGTCACATGGCACCTTCTGCACGACCACCGCTGGGGGCAAGCAACCAAGATGCACCTAATGACGGTGAAGAAGGGTGGACATTAGTGACCTACAAAAAGACGGGGAAGCCAAGACCGCAAGCCACAAAGCCAAAGGTGGAGCAAGCCAAAAAGCCAAAGGTGGAGCAAGGGAGAAAACACCGTCGGTGTAACAATAGAAAGCCCAAAGAAAGTGTAAGAGCTGCTGA
Organism: Cotoneaster glaucophyllus; assembly: GCA_036320875.1. Lineage (NCBI taxonomy): Eukaryota > Viridiplantae > Streptophyta > Magnoliopsida > Rosales > Rosaceae > Cotoneaster > Cotoneaster glaucophyllus. Next base: position 26,084,791 of record CM070068.1, on the reverse strand, counting down.
GCCAACGTACAATGGGGAACTTATGGAGCAAAAGCCACGTATTCCTGTATCCTTGCACGAGTATTTCCCGAAGGACTTTTTCCAACAGTGCACTATCGCCGCCTGCCACATGGTCGAAGTAGAGATAGAAGGGCCCTCAAAAGGCAAAGTTATCTCCACTGAGGAAGAAAAGACCCTCACGTCCAAAGAAGGTTTGCCAACACAATGTAGCATCGAGGAAGCGCTACAATTGCCAAAGAAGGTGCGAATAGCACTAGCAGCGGTCTTAGCAAGTCCCGACGATCACGAAGTGCAAGAAAGCAATGACGAAGGTTCGAAGCTCAGGCCACATGAATGTGCCACGTGTTATGCCGCCCAGGACGCAATCAACTTCACGGACGAGGACTTACTGTTGGGGTCAAAGCCCCACAACCGTCCTCTCTTCATCTCAGGGTACGTAAATGAGCACAAAGTCAACCGCATGCTTGTGGACGGTGGGTCAGCCATAAACATCATGCCAAAGTCAACAATGACCACAATCGGCATCAAAGTGGATGAACTGTCCCTAAGCCGTCTGCTGATCCCGGGTTTCAACCAAGGAGGACAAAGAGCGATGGGCATGATCCGAGTGGAGATGACCATTGGTGAACTTAAATCAAGCACGATATTCCGTGTGATTGATACAAGAACTTCCTATAGCTTGCTCTTAGGAAGGCCTTGGATCCACGGGAATGGAGTAGTACCATCCACCCTCCACCAATGCTTAAAATTCTACCGAGACGGAGTGAAGGTAATCCAAGGCGATACTAAACCATTCACCGAAGTTGAATCATACTTCGCAGACGCCAAGTTCTACATGGACGAAGACACGGTGCTTGAAACTCTTCCAAAAGAGATTAAATCCACAGGCAAAGCAGCACCTAAAAAGCAAGAATGGCAAGCCATGCCCAAGAAGCAAGAAGGGGAAGCCATGTCATCTTCAAGCAAAAACAATGATGAGCTTGCTAAACCTGCAACAACCAAAGGGAGTAAGACACCTTCAAAAGGACCGAACACACCTATCTTCCGGTATATCCCGATGTCAAGAGGAAAGAATGGTCAATCCCCGTTTGAAACAGGAGCAAGCAAAGCCGACACACAACGACACAAAGATAATGTGAAGTTGCTCAAGACAAACGCAGTTTTGCCTCTGACACAGCTAGGCGACGGTAAGGTTGCAAGACTACCGCAAGGCTTCATAAAAGCCCTGCCGGATGGGGTGGAACCAAACTTTCTTCCAACCAAGAGGACTGCAGAAGGTTTTGATCCAAATGCCTACAAACTCATGTCGAAGGCTGGGTACGACTTCGCTTCCTCTTCGAATCCTGGAAAGAAGGTTTCAAACATCATCAACGATAAAGAACGTAACCTCACCAAGACTCAAAAGAAGTTGAATGAGCATGGTTACGGAGTTGACAACAACAAAGCTGGACTTGGCTTCACACCAAATGCACCTGTGAAGATTTCAAGCGAAGCGAAAAATGCTAGCACCCAACACATCAGCGTAAGCATTGAACAAGATCAAGAGAAGCCTAAACCTGCCCCTCGAATATCAGTCTTCAATAGGATGAGTCATTCAAGGCCTAGAATTTCGGCACTTAATCGCATTGGTGGTCAAGACCGAACCTCCGTCTTCAAGAGGCTTAACGAGCCAACACCCCAAAGCTCTGTTTTCGGAAGGTTGTCGAAACCTAAAAGACAAAGCAACAAGAAGTCTTCTAGAAAGAGGGAGACAACGCCAGAGGAAGAAAAGCTCGACATGCTAGTAGAAAAAGGCGACGTTCGAAGCTCGATTCCTTCAAGAATGAGGCACCAAGTAATCTTAGAGGTTGACACAGATGGACCGCTGAAAGTAAGAAAGCACACCATCATCCACACTGGACAATCTTCATGCCAAACAAATCGAGAGGTCAACACTAAAGAGGAGGTCCAAGATGTCTTCCACATTACGATCCAAGAAGGCAAAGAAGACGAAATCCAGGAGGAAGATGTCACTGCTGCGCCACCACAGCTCGAAGATGAAGGGCAAGCCACAGTTGATGACCTCAAGGAACTCAACTTAGGCACGAGTAAGGAACCAAAGCCTATCTTCATGAGTGCACTACTAAGTGCGGATGAGATAGAGGAATATTACCAGCTGCTGTTAGAGTACAAAGACGTCTTCGCTTGGACATACAAAGAAATGCCTGGCCTTGACCCTGTCATCGCTGTGCATCATCTTGCAGTCAAGCCTGGAACACGACCAATAAAGCAGACTCAAAGACGCTACCGATCCGAGCTCATCTCACAAATAGAGGCCGAGGTAGACAAGCTAATCGAAGCAGGCTTCATTCGGGAGGTACAATACCCCAAGTGGATTTCCAACATTGTCATTGTCCTTAAGAAATCTGGACAAATACGTGTGTGCGTAGACTTCCGGGACCTCAACGATGCTTGCCCAAAGGATGACTTCCCCTTGCCAATCATCGAAATCATGGTGGACGCAACCACTGGCCACGAGGCACTGTCATTCATGGACGGCTCTTCTGGATACAATCAAATTCGCATGGCTCTTGAAGACGAGGAACTAACAGCCTTCCGCACTCCAAAAGGTATCTACTGCTACAAGGTGATGCCCTTTGGTCTGAAGAACGCCGGAGCTACATATCAACGCGCAATGCAAAAAATCTTCAATGACATGCTACACAAAAACGTAGAATGTTACGTAGACGATGTGGTAGTCAAGACACGGAAGAGATCAGATCACTTGCAGGATTTACGAACAGTGTTTGAAAGGCTGCGAAAATACAACCTCAAGATGAACCCGTTAAAATGCGCATTCGGCGTCACCTCTGGAAAGTTCCTCGGCTTCATTGTCAAGCACCGTGGCATTGAAGTGGACCAATCAAAGATCAAGGCCATTCAAAACATGCCAGAGCCAAGAAACTTGCGGAGCTAAAAAGTCTACAAGGACGGTTAGCCTTCATCAGACGCTTCATCTCTAACCTTGCAGGGCGTTGTCAACCGTTCAGTCGACTCCTAAAGAAAGATGTTCCGTTTGTATGGGACGAAGCATGCCACAACGCTTTCGAAAGCATAAAAAAGTATTTATCGAGTCCACCTGTCCTGGGGGCACCTGTGCCCGGGAGGCCGCTCATATTATACATCGCCGCTCAGGAAAGTTCAGTTGGAGCGCTCTTGGCACAAAAGAACGAATCCCAGAAAGAATGAGCGTTTTACTACCTCAGTCGAACTCTCACTGGCGCTGAGTTGAACTACTCCCCGATAAAAAAAATGTGCCTCGCCTTGGTGTTTGCCATCCAGAAGCTCAGACACTACATGCACGCTTACACCATCCACTTGGTTGCTAAAGCTGACCCGGTCAAATACGTCATGTCCAAACCAGTCTTGACAGGGCGACTAGCTAAATGGGCGTTGCTTCTCAATCAATACGAGATCATCTACATCCCAGCTAAAGCCGTCAAAGGACAAGCGATAGCAGACTTCCTTGCCGATCATCCAATCCCAGCCGATTGGAAAATCTCAGACGACTTGCCCGACGAGGAGGTGTTCTATATCGACATTTTCCCAACATGGACGATGTTCTTCGATGGATCCGCACGACCAGACGGAGCGGGGGCAGGAGTAGTGTTCATGTCACCACAAAGGCAAATACTACCATATTCCTTCCAACTAAGCGAATTGTGTTCCAACAACGTCGCTGAATACCAAGCACTGATCATCGGGCTCCAAATGGCGATCAACATGGAAATCACAGCCCTTGAGGTATATGGTGACTCCAAGCTCATAATCAATCAACTACTAACTGAATATGAGGTGAGGAAAGATGATCTCGTCCCATACTTTCGGTTAGCAACTCAACTACTACAAAAATTCGAGGCCGTGACACTAGAACATGTGCCAAGAAAAGAAAATCAAATGGCAGACGCTCTCGCCAACCTAGCCTCGAGTATGACGCTAGGAGAAGATGAAGCTACAGATATGCCAGTTTGCCAAAGATGGGTGATCCCGCTGGTTACTAAAATACCACTGGATGATACAAATGTCATCTCAGTACTTTTGGTCGATGCTGAAGAGTGGAGACAGCCGTTGATCAACTACTTGGAGCATGGAAAGCTTCCAGATGATCCCAGACACCGCTCTGAAATACGTCGACGAGCACATCGCTTCCTCTACTACAAAGGAACACTCTACCGACGCTCTTTTGAAGGAGTACTTCTGAGATGCCTAGGTGAAGAAGAATCCAATCAAGCCATGGAAGAAGCATATTCAGGTGTATGTGGGGCGCACCAATCTGGACCAAAGCTACATTTCCAGCTCAAAAGGATGGGTTACTACTGGCCAAGCATGGTGAAGGATTGCATGGAACACGCCAAAAGGTGCCAAGCCTGTCAGTTCCACGCCAACTTCATACATCAACAGCCCGAGCCGTTGCACCCTACAGTTGCGTCATGGCATTTCGATGCATGGGGATTGGACGTTGTAGGACCAATTACGCCGAAGTCATCTGCAGGAGAAGCTTACATCTTAGCTGCAACAGATTACTTCTCCAAGTGGGCTGAAGCCTTACCCCTAAGGGAAGTTAAAAAGGAAACTGTCGTTCGTTTCGTCAAGGAGCATATCATCCACCGATATGGAGTACCTCGCTACATTATCACTGATAACGGAAAACAGTTCTCCAACCGGCTCGTGGACGAGCTCTGCGAGAGATACAAGTTCAAGCAGTACAAGTCTTCTATGTATCATGCTCCGGCCAATGGTCTTGCGGAAGCATTCAACAAAACGTTGTGCAACCTCCTGAAAAAGGTGATCGGCCGAACAAAGAGAGACTGGCATGAAAGAATAAGCGAAGCGCTCTGGGCATATAGGACGACACATAGGACTCCTACCCAAGCTACACCTTATTCTCTCGTATATGGAGTGGAAGCTGTTCTACCACTTGAAAGTCAAATCCCCTCTCTAAGGATGGTTATACAAGAAAGCTTGACCGATGAGGAAAATGCAAAGCTGCGACTTCAAGAGTTAGAAGCACTCGATGAAAGAAGGCTCGAAGCTCAACAACATTTGGAATGCTACCAAGCAAGGCTTTCCAAGGCATTCAACAAGAAGGTCCGCCCGAGGTATTTCCAAGCTGGAGATCTCGTCCTCGCATTGCGTAGGCCTATCATCACAACTCACAAGACAAAAAGCAAGTTCACGTCAAAGTGGGACGGACCATACGTAATACAAGAGGTCTACACCAATGGCGCCTACTTAATCATGGCAGAAGATGGCTTGAGGATTGGCCCCATAAATGGCAAGTTCTTGAAGCGGTACTACGCCTGAGAAGAAGCCATGCTCTTGGCCCGCAAGAGCATAAACTGTGTACGGCATATAAAAAAAAATTACCAAAAAATATATATGTATTTGAACTACGTTATGACTTGATCTCTTTTTTGGAAGGGTACGTAGGCAGCTCAAACATTCAACTTTGAGTTCACTCATATCAAAGTAAAAAAATAAGGTTTTTTTTATTTAACACTGACTATTAAGAGTCAATTCCGTTACAAATACAAATAGAATAAACCATCAAAAATAAAAAAATAAAAAAATATGGCCTGTCTCCATTTCTCCTCGGCCCACAGCACGGCCCAGCAACTCATGTTCTCCTCCGCAGCGACCTGTGAGCCTTGCAACGATCAGCAGCGGCAGTGCGAAAACCCTCATGCAGCAGCGAACGGTAGCAAAACACGGCAACATCACCACCGAGGGAAAACTGTGACCAAAAGGCATTACACAGCAAAATCCTGCTGCAGTCTTTTGCACAACACCACACAGTAGCGCACCACTGAGGGAAAATTGTGATCAAAAGGCATTACACAACGAAACCCTGCTGTAGTCTCTTGCACAGCACCACACAGTAGCGCACCACCAAGGGAAAACTGTGACCAAAAGGCATTACACAGCGAAGCCCCGCTGCAGTCTCTTGCACAGTACCACACGGTAGCGCACCACCGAGGGAAAACTGTGATCAAAAGGCACTACACAGCGAAACCCCGTTGCAGTCTCTTGCACAAGCCCTAGGCAGCAGAAAAGCACAAGTACACCCACTCCCTGCTCACTCCACCACCGACTACCACGTCTCTAAAAGCCTCGTGAAGGGTCCAAGCATCACGCTCTGCCGTCTCAAAATTGAAAATTCCTAGCAGTGCAACAAAGAAATCCATCAGTGGGGGTACACACATTATACACAAATAAACACATTATATTATATATATATATGTGTGTGTGTGTAAGTCCACGGCAACAGGACCACGCCTGCCATATGTTATATATATATATATATATTCACGGTGATAAGACAACAACCTGCACATATGGATATATGTTATATAATATATATTGCATATATGAACACGACAATGGGTGGTGTCAGACAATAACTTACTATATATATATATATATATATATATACACATATATGAACATGTGTTATATAATATATACACCCACCTACCAAAAGATCAGCAGCTGAAAGCAGAAAGCACGGGGCACCCAGCTACAAACTCCACGATGATTTACGGCTGCAAACTCCAGCACGGACTTTCATTAACCAATTACCTGATTGGAGTGTGCTCCTTTGCTGCTATTACCACAATCTTCTTGGCTGCAGAGAAGCAATGGACGATGCTTGATTGGAAACCCAAGCGACCTGACATGCTCATTGACCCATTTGGTCTAGGACGGATTGTTCAGGATGGTCTTGTCTTTCGCCAGAACTTCTCAATTAGATCATATGAAATAGGTGCTGATCGTACGACTTCAATGGAGACGTTAATGAATCATTTTCAGGAAACAACACTTAATCATGTTAAGACTGCTGGACTTCTGGGAGATGGTTTTGGTTCAACTCCAGAGATGACGGTAAGAAACCTGATATGGGTGGTAACTAAGATGCAGGTTGTGGTAGACCGCTATCCTGCTTGGGGTGACGTTGTTCAGGTTGACACTTGGGTTAGTGCACTCGGAAAGACCAGCAGCAGACATGAAGCGGCGACAGCAGGCGCGGAGAACGCAAGGCTTCGAAAGGCAGACATCAGCTTTTGCAGCAACAAGGCTTCGCAAGGCGGACGCAGGGCTGGCAAAACGACACGAAACGACTGAAAGGTGGAGCTTCCAACAGATGGTGCAGCGACGGTGCAAGGCAGTTGCAGTGCAATGGTTGCGCAGTGATGAGAGGAAGGCTGTGCAGTGGCTGCCCAATGATTGTGCAGTCACGGTGCAATCTCGTATATGTATATACACATATATATAAAAGAATCCAGAGCAGAGTGCAGTGCGAAGACTGTGCTAACAGCAACCCGCGTGCAGCGAGGAAGGCTGTGCGAAGAAGGCAACGCGAAGGCTGTGCTAACAGCGACCCGCGTGCAGCGAGGAAGGCTGTGCGGTGACTGTACTAACAGTGGTCCGCGTGAAGAGAGGAAGACTGTGCTAATAGGACCCGCGTGGCATGGCTCGTCTTTGTCCTTCTCTACAAGCTGGATGACAAGACCAAACGTTAACAAGGACATCGAGCTCTCTGTAGCTCCCTCATCCATTGCAACTCCTCATCTTCTGATCTGGCAGCAAGGTGGCTGATTTCTCGCTCACTTGGCACATCTGCCCCAAGCAATCTTGTACCCTTGCGCATGATTTCTTCCAACATCTCTCTTCTGTCCTGAGCTGCAGACACAAGGGTGCAAGACATCCCTTCCATTCAATCTCTGATGCAGATGTGTTGCATTACTGTGAGTAAAAAAAAAAAAAAACTAATGGTGCAAACTGTGCAAGTAAAAAATAAAAAATAAAAAAATTAAAAAAAAATTAAAAAAAAGTACGCATGCAGAGAAAAGTGCAGTGCAGTGCAGTGAGGAATCCCATCGAGGAGGCCCAGCCTCGTCAGTTTGCCATACTCGTCATCAAAACATGCACCCACGCAAGAATGAAAGGCAGGTTATTGTTAGCAAGTAAAAAAGTACCATACGAATGAAATAAGATTTCATTTATTGATATCTTTAAGAAGTTACAAGTACGTACCCAAAAAAAAAAATATATATATATATATAATAATAATAATAATAATAATAATAATAATAATAAATAAATAAAATGGAGCCTTCACAAATGTCACTTGTGTGAAGCCTCAATACTTGAAGCCTCAGTACTCGGCAGGACACTAGCCGACGGAGGCACCGAAGGCACTGAAGATGGATTATTCGGGGCCTCAATACTTGGTCGAACCCCAGATGACGAAGGCAAAAAGTGCCTCCAGAATACATCCGCAAACTTCTGACGGTCGCTTTGAATTCGACCTTCGAAGTCCAGCAGCTGATCAAGCTTCCTCTTCATGCCCGCCGAATAATTATTTGCAAGCACATGCAACTCTCTATTCTCACGCTTGAGCTGCCTAATCTCGTGACTAAGGGTTGCCACCTAGGCCATCAATGATTCAACTTGGCGAGATCGAGCGAGTAAGCGTTGGCCCATGTTGGACATAGAGCTCGCACACTGAATGCTGAGAGCCAAGGAGTCTTGGACAGCCAACTCATCGGACCGTCCTGAAAGCAGTCTATTATCTTTAGGGGTAAGGAGGTTCCTAGCTACTACCGTAGCTATTATCGCATCCATCATCACGGAGTCTTCAACCGTAAGAGGGCCATTAGAGGATAAGAAGGATGGGCGCCATATATCACCCTGACGCGGCGCGCCTGTATCATTCCCAAGACTCAAGTCTAAGCAAACGTCAGACGGGTAAGCCATTTTCAGAAATGATAAAGGAGAAGGGTCGGATAGAGTGAAATTTCAGAAATGCAGCAGAGATGACTTTCACAAGCGGGAAATCTTCAAAGCATGCATTTTGGAATGCAATCAATACCTCTATAAAAGGAGAAGCAACACAGCCACCTGTTCAAGGGTCAAAGAGACACCACTCCCCAAATTTCAAAAGCCGGGTTTTCCTGCATAAAATCCGTCAACTCTTTTCAGACGCAATCTCAGCTTTTCAGATATCACGTGCAACTTTGTCAAAAGTCTCTGACAAAGTTAAAAACGCGTGAATCCTACTATTCCCATTACAACGCTGTCGCCGACAAGCATGGGTGACAAGGTCACGTCCACACCACTACCTGTAAGTGGGAAATCCCTATATATGATAACCTTCATCCTCGAAGACAAAGCACACATCCAAAACGCCTTATTCTTCTTCCTTGCCAAGAATGCATCTGCAACCAAACCCCTCAACATACTCAGTTCTCTTCTTCCCGGAAAACACCTCTTCAACCAGGTCGCACCAGAGCAAAAGTATTTCATATCATCAGGGATGAGAGCAAGAGTATCTCATAGCATGCTTTTTCCCCATCATTTTCTTTGTCCTCCCTCTTCACCGCAAGACAAGGAGAAAGGGAGCGATCAGTCGGCACTTGGACTCGACCTTCCGAGTTGGAACCGATTGCCTGGAAGCTTCTTCCCTGATTGCTTGCCTAGCCTCGCTCTCAAGTACTCATCTTTAACTGCTGATGTGCTTCCAGGGAAGATACCACACCTGCCTGAAGAACAGCTGAGGCAGGTGAAATTGATACATCAAAGCATGTGGACGCAAGCGCAACGTGCTGGTTCGTCCGCTGCTTCCGCCAAAGCAAACGTATCTCATATCATCGGGGTCGAAAGCAAAGGTATCTCATATCATGCTTTTCCCCTGTCCTTTCCTTTGCCCTTGCTCTTACCTCCAAGACAAGGGGAAAGAAAGCAATCAGTCCGAACCTGAAATTAAACGTCTGATCTAGGACTGATTGCTCGAAACCTTTGCCTGATTGCTTACCTTGCATTGCTCTCGAGTGGTCATCTTCAACTGTTGGTGGAGCTGGGTCTTAAGTCACCACCATCGCAGAATATTTGGCATTCTGTTGGCTCTTTGCACTGAAGCTGCCAAGCATGGATGAGTCGTTGAGAAGTGATGCCCTGATGGACCGTTCAAATGCAAGGTTTGCGTTCAACTCCTGCATCGGAGGGCAAATACTGCAGGAGCAGATGTCAAACCTGCATGGAGAAAAAAAAAAAAAACTAGGGAGAATACCACTTCTGCAAGGAAAACAGATGAAGCAGGTGAAATCGGTACACCGAAGCATGTGGAGACAAGCACAACCAATATATGTGTTGGTTCATCCGCTACTTCTCCAAAAGCGAACGTATCTCATATCATCAGGGACGAAAGCCAGCCACACTCATATCATGCAATCTCCCTGTCCTTTCCTTTGTCCTCACTCTTACCCGCAAGACAAGGATAAAGAAAAGCAATATGTCGGAACCTCCACTCAAACTTCCGGGAAGATACCACACCTGCCTGAAGAACAGCTGAGGCAGATGAAATTGATACATTGAAGCATGTGGAGACAAACGCAACCAATATATATGCTGATTCATCCGCTACTTCTTCAAAAGCAAACGTATCTCATATCATCAGGGTCGAAAGCAAAGGTATCTCATATCATGCTTTTGCCTTTTCTTTCCTTTACCCTGGCTCTTACCTGCAAGACAGGGAGGAAGAGAGCGATCAGTCAGAACCAGAAATCAAACGTCCAACCAGAGACTGATTGCTCAGAACCTTTTGCCTGATTGCTTACCTTGCATTGCTCTCGAGTGGTCATCTTCAGCTGTTGTTGGAGCTGGGTCTCAAGTCACCGCCATCGCAGAATATTTGGCATTCTGTCGGCTCTTTGCACTGAAGCTGCCAAGCGTGGATGAGTCGCTGAGAAGTGATGCTCTGAAGGACCAATCAAACGCAAAAGGTTGCGCACCACTTCTGCTATGCAGAAGAAACAAGCAGAGAAGAATGCAGCGTGACAAGTTGTAACAAGTCACTATAGCATGATGCCCTTATCTGCAGAACTGCATAATCTGGACGGAGGAATCTAAGTCAAAACCAAGCTCGGAGTCGTTGCTCTAATTGAAGAGCTCGAGAAGCCTCGACAGCCTCTTGTTAGCACCATCGCCGAAGAGCAAAGCCTCGCCGTGCAACGCCATCAAATCACCAAAAGCAAAAGCATCTCATATCATCAGGGTCTAAAGCGAAAATATCTCATATCATGCTTTCTCCCTGTTATTTCTTTGTCCTTGTTCTTACATGCAGGATAATGAGAGGAAGAGCAATCGGGCAGCACATGGAATCAAGCTTCCAGTCATGAGCAGACTGCCTGGAACCCCTTCCCTGATTGCCTACCTAGCATTTCTCTTGAGTACTCATCTACATCTGCCTGGAGAACAGACAAGACGAGCGACAATGAAGCATCAATCTTTAAGATTCATCCTCTGACCCTCTTCAATATGAATTGGAAAGATTGAACAAGGAAATAGGCCATCACCTTCATCTCGTGTCTGCTTGCCGGGTGTTCAAATCCTGAAGCCGCTCGTGGTCCCGTTTCCATTCATCAAGATCAAGCCCCCGTCGGCCCTTGAAGAAATCGTAAGTCCAATTAAAGATCAAGCGTCAGCCATCGTTGAAACAAATTCAGCTCCAGATGAAATGAGTAAGTTCAGACCTTTGGAGGAAACCAGAAAACCCTCCAGCCCAGTTCAAGATTAAGCCTGTGGAAAATCAACAATTGGAGGAAACCAGAAAATCTTCCAGCCGAATTCAAGAACAAGCCTCAAACGGCACTTGAAGGAATTTGCAGCACAAAATTCAAGATTCAAGCCGCTACGGCCCTTGAGGAAGTTTCTAGTCCAATTCAAGATCAAGCCTCAACGGCCCTTGGATCGACATCTGCATTAAGGGACTTCAAAACGCATCTTCTACACGTGACAAGCATATGTATACAACGCGCCTTGAAGTGGGGGCATTTGTAGACATCGAAATTTCGGTAAAATAAATGTTAATCGATAAATTAAAATTTCAACGCCCACGTATCACATGAATTTTACATGTAGTGCGTGACTCAAAGAAAAATCGAAAGAAATAAAAAAAGTCACCGAATAAGACGTGTCAACAACTGGCAGAAATGATTTATTTCATCTGAATATTATATTCAAAGTTAGGCCTTGAAAAATTTTATAAATACAAGGCCATTTCATCCATTTCAAGACACCAATTCACATACACATTTTCTCTACTCCCAAATTGGAAGAGAAGTCCCCTAAATCCTTGAAAGCTTTGAAACACTAAAAGCTTTCAAGCACCAACCTCCCAAATTCTCAAGAATTCCGAAGGATCAAGAAAACTCTCTTCGTTCTTCGTCAAATCCACCTTCAAGATCAAGCCCCAACGGCCCTTGAAGAACTTCCACCAATTCAAGATCAAGCCCCGACGGCCCTTGAAGAAAGTGTTCATCGTTCATCACTCGTTCATCCTAAGATCAAGCCTCGACGGCCCTTTGGATCAACAACATAAACAAATCCACATCCTCGTTCATCCTAAGCTCAAGGCCCAGCGGCCCTTTGGATCAACAACCCATCCACAAATCTATACCTTACGAAGATAGAATCAGAGGATTAAATTGTAAAAGAGATTGTAACCCCAAAATTAATACAAAATATTATTTTGTACACGTTATTCTTGTCTCGTTCGTTTCAGGAATTTTTCGTGTTTACAATATCATGCTTGCAAGTTTGGATTTGTAACTTTTGAAGGAAACAAAGGCCATTATGAGTACTAGTTTTGAAATGAACAATCTCGAAGAGGCACACTACGTTTTGGGAATTGAAATTTCGAGAGATGGATGGAGAAAACTTCTTGTTTCTCCCAAAAGATTTACATTGAAAAATGTTGACCAGGCTTTATATGGAGAATTGCAACAAGGCATATATTCCAATAAACAAAGGAGATAAATTCTCGGGTGATCAATATCCCAAGTGCAAGCCATATGCTTCATTAGTTGGCAACCTTATGTACGCAAACAAATGCACCAGACCAGATATAACCTTTATAATTGGGCTATTGGGAAGATTTCAATCAAATCAAGGTGAAGCTCATTAGGTGGCTGCAAAGAAGGTTTTAAGGTATTTGCAAATAGCAAATGGCTTTATACTAGTGTATGGCCGAGATGACTAATTGAAAACAGTTGGTTTTACTAACTCTGATCTTGTTGGAGATATGAACGACAGAAAGTACCAGAGGGCATGTTTTCATGATTAATGGAGGTTCTATTTCATGGAAGAGTTCTAAGCAAACTTTAGTGACAACGCTACAACAAAAGAGTTGTTTAGTGATAAAAAATTTCCCTCGCTAATAGTCGTAATTTAGATGCTATAAGTTTTCAGCAAGGAAACTATTTCGTTCCTCGTAGTAAGCCCATAAGGAATGTGTACAGCGAGAAATTTTTTCCTCACCTAAATGATACAACGAGAGTGGAACTTATTCTTGTGGTGGAGTTGGAGCGGCAAAAATTTCTTGCTAAAGGGGTAGGAATGTGGTCGCCAAAGTCTTTTGGCAACCTGAATATTGACATCCCATAACTTGTGCAAGGAGAAAATCCCTCACAAAAATAATCAAATTCATCGTTATAGATATCTTTGGGCGAGGAATTTGTATGTCAGTTTTACATCGAGGAATTTATAAGTCAGACTAAAACAGAGTGATTGAATGAGGTTATCTAGGATTTCATTTTTTCCCCCACTCATATTGCCCTTCAAATACTTAGAAGAAGTTTGGGCTCTTAAAAACTTGGCCTATCAACGAGAAAGTGTGAATAAAACGACGCCTTATTTGAAAATATTGAAAAATTACAATTGGAGTGCTACAACGGGATCTCATTTTCAGCAAGAAAAACAATAAATTCCTCGTTAATATTTTGGAGGGAATGGAACTAATTCTTGCTAAACCTACAACGAGATAAAAAAAAAATTCCTTGCTAGCATTATGTATAGCTACAAAAAAAATTTCTTGCATAAAGAAATTTTTTCTTGCTGTTTCTTAGACATGTGTGGAGATCAAAATGTCCTCACTTTTTGCAAGAACTCGAAATTTTCCTCGCCAAAAGGAATTCTACCTTGAGAAAGATTGTTTCCCTCGCTGAAACATTTCTCATTAAAGAACCAATTTGTTGTATAGTGCAACTCCAACAGTAGAGGCTGAGTTTGTAGCATGTTTTGAAGGCATAAAACAAGCAATTTTGTTGCTGAGACAAAGATTGCTGATTCTGTTATAGGCCTTTGAAGATGTTTTGTGATAACAATGAAGTTGTATTTTCCCCGAAAAACAATAAGAGGACTTTAAATTCAAGATTAATAGATGTGAAGTTTCTAAAGAGAGGGTCAAATTAAGTAGGAGACATTGAGGTACAGTGTTTGTCAACAAATTTGATTATTGTAGATCCCCTTACTAAGCCATTACCTAACAATGTGTTCAAAGATCATGTCACTCGCATGGGAGTTGTGGAGTCTTTCAACAAGTGGGAGTGATGAGGATGATTGAATTTGCAGTCTGCAACTTATGATACAATAGTTGTTTTGTAACTTCAGTTTGTTGTTAATGTTGCAGATAAAAGTTCAGTTTATTTTGTTAGTTTTTGTTTTTGTTCCATTAGTTACTAACTAGCTTGGCAAATAGTATTGGTTTTCAGTTAGTGTTCAATTTTTTCAAACTTGGTGATTGGTTGTCCCAAAAAACTTTTGTGGAATATAATTCTTGGTGCTGGAAAATTGTTATGAGATTTTGTTAATGCATTTGTTTGAATTATCTTTGGGTTGTTCATTGTAATTGACTATAGGTTGATAGTATTATTGTTAACTTATACTTAACTTAGTTGTGTTAAGTATGGCCAAGATGAGTGGGAGCAAATTACTAGCTTTGCTATATATAGGTCAGTTGGTTCACAAAATTGCAAAGTCCAGATTAAGTATGATGTTGTTTTGGGTTAATTTTGTGATGTATGTAACAAAAAAGATATTTCTTGAGTTCCATACTTTAAAATGCATAGGTAAGTTGTATGCCAAGTTAAGCTCTTGTTATTCAAAGACTTAGTGATCACTTCTATAAATATGAAAAAGTGGTGTGATTACTATGTTTCATACTTAAGTATGAGAATGTTAAAGTATGAGTATAAGACTAAATATTATAGTCGGCTGTAGTGTTCTAATTGATATAAGAAAATCTTGTTGGAAAACTTGAAGTTGTCCTAATTCTTCTAAGATTATAAAATCAGTTTGTCCTAGTTCTTGTGGGATTGGAAATCTGGTGTTTTACTTATGCAGTCATAATATGTTTTGGATTCATTGTTGGTATCCTATGATGATTCTAATAGGAGAATCATTATGATTGATATATTATAAATAGCGATCACTGCTCTAAAAGAATGTACTCTTAATTATCGATCAAAAGGCCTATTGTTTGGTTGAGTACTTTTGGATTTTGCTAGAGTGGAGAAGGTACATTGTTTCAAAGCTACCATGGCTTCCTCACTTGGGAATTTTGCAGGTAAATGTTCTTATCAATTTGCAAGGCCTGTTTCGATCTTAGTTTGTATAATTATTGTTATAATGAGCTTGTTGTGGTTCTATAATCAAATATATGATTTTGTGGTTTTGGTTTAGTATTGATCCTATAGATTTTGCTTCAATATACTCTAGTTACTGTTTCTTTCATTCCTAGAAGCTGGAATCACGTAGCTCATCATCTAGCAAGATATGCTTTACATTATTCTTCTGTTGTATTCTGAGTTGAAGAAACCCTAAATTTCTTGAGTCTTTCCTATTAAAAGATGCTAATGTATACCCTTGGTTGCCTAATGTAGGAGCTATTTGGTCTGCTCAACTTGTTTTCACATATGTGACATCTAAAATAAATAAAAAAACCACCTTGGGACGAAGAACAAAAATCTAAATCCGCTGCCAAATTAACCCTCCATAACACCGCTAACTAGCTCAATTTTCAAGATTGTCATTAAAACTCAATTTCATTAAAATATATATTCACAGCTAAAAAGACCAAATAATCATTTCCACGTCTATGAAGTCAACATTTATCTCAACACCGTTGATGAAATGAGTTAAGACGGGACATGATTGTCGAGTACAAGTGGTAAATTGATACCAAATAGAGAGGAGTGCATTTTTGCTCATCTCCATTTAATGTGGTGTATGCTCACCACCTTATTTATCACTGTTAGATAATTTTGAATTTTGAGATTTGTGCTTATCCACTACACGAATCTCGAAATTCAAACTCATATAACGGTGATAAATACGGTGGTGAACATACACCACACTAAATGGTGGTGAGCAAAAATGCTCCCAATAGAGATAAAGTAAAAATCTTCTGCAAAGTACATGAGACGGCTAAAAATAAGCCTTTTTGCATTGGACGTCTTGATGGGGGAAGGTTAAAGGGCAGAGAATCAACTAGACGAACACTAGCACAACTAGAGAAGGAGACTAAGATAAAGAACCAAGCTCTGTTCATAAATTCATTCATAATACCTCTTTCACAACCTCCAGAATTCTAGCCTTTTAAAAGGCCTAACCAACTGCTTAATTAAACGCTAACACAATTTCCTAGTCCACTAAAATTTCATAAATGATAATCAAGTCCCAACCCAAATATATAATTAAAACACAACTTACAAAAATACAAATTACTAAAATATAAATTAGCCACTTAATTATGAGAGCTCAATGAATTTCTCTTTCATGCACTGCATCACGTCTCCTTCCAACAACCAATGAAAAGCTCCATTTATTTTACGATTTTCTACGAAAGGCCGAATTAGTTACTAAATGAAATTGAGTATCGAAATGCATGGATATACGACCGAGAGGCGAACACTGTACCAATAGGTAAGTAATCTGAAAAGGCACAACTGAAAAGAGCAACTAAGTCCTCTGCTTAAAATTTATTTCAGCAAGGTCCCAAACGGAGAAATTCCACACAATGAAAATTGAAAGTTCCTTTCCCAGATCTTAAAGCGTAGGCAACTTTATTTTTACTAAATATTGAAAACGAAGTAAACCCAAAGCATATTTCCTTGCTTTACATGCATATGGGGTGTAAAGTAAGTAGTGGATGCAATTGTGTAATCACGGCCAAATGCCATACTGAGCTAACCTCCAGCCGGTTTTAAAATCTCGATCTTCATGGCTCATAAAAGTAGTCCATAGGTACGCACCGGAGAGCACATTCCGATTCCTTTTGCGCTCATTATGATAATTGCAGTGCTTGGAGTTGGACGGCTCCGTCGACCCCTCAATATTCACCAAAAGATCTCTATGGTGGGGCTGCGTTATCGCTCTCAGTAACAATAGTAAAGAAGCCATATGCATACAGGGTTTGAAGATTGAATATCTACAAGATCGATCATCGGCTTATATATATAATAAATTTATTCATTGAACTAACAACACTCAATTTTCCCCCTCCACTTTTTTCCACAAATAATTTGAGAAAGAAATGTATCATGCAACATGCAGAAATTACTTCATGCGACATTTACTTTTGTCACAAGAAATGTATTTAAGGTATAATTCTTTCATGCAATTCTTGCCGTGCGGAGTTATGTGACGGAGTTGGCCATCTAAAGCCATGCTATTTATTACAAAGTCAATAAGCGTTGGACAACCTTAGCTCTGTGTGTTTTGTGTGTGTGCATCAACAATGTGTTGAGAGAGAGAGAGAGAGAGAGAGTGAGTGAGTGAGTGAGAGAGAGATATGGCGTGGGCATCAACAATGTGTTGATGGGGTAAAGCGCATAATCAACAGCCATATGTAAGTAAATTAAAATAATAATAATTAACAAATAGATGGATTGTGAGTCTTGTGACATAATGCGATTCACTAATATGATTGTTAGGTATTATAGAACAATATACATTGTCTCGTATCGAAGCAATGACTGTCCATAACAAAAGCTTTCACGTAATTTAACTAAGAACATTTACTTTTACACTCAAGATCCCAAATCTAATTCCCCTCATATCCAAAGTGATTGTTCATAAAGAGGTATAAGTTGCAACAAGGTTTTCTGAAATAGAACCCCACACTTGGAAGTTGGATGGACTTATGACCTAACCCTACCATAATAGACAAAGTAATTAGGTTACAAACATTCCTAAAACAGTGGATTGTCTTTGTGATTAGGCTCTCCATTTTAGCCCATTGCATCTCGGGCTCAAACCGGGCCCTTTAGTGTAAATTAATGTAGAAGTATTAAAGAAAAAATGTTACAAACCCTACCGGTGCAACTCAAGAGGACATAGTGAGCCCCAACAAGTGGTATATCGAGCCGAATAATGATACTAATGATGATTATATGTACCATGCTTTTACTCGAACTGACATAATTGAGATACACTTACAAAACAATAATACAATGAGGAATGTGGAAACCTACCTAAACAAGTAAGAACCTTAATTAAATTAGCCTAGATGAGCTTGTTTTGAGCATCTTCATAATTATCTCGTAGTACCTAACAATAATTATTATTCCAAAAGCTATCTCACAAGTAAAGCTGCCAATCAGGGTGGGTGATAGAACCCTGATCGATCACTTTATTTTTGTCAAAGTTGGTGAGACTAAAAATAGCCAAAGACAAAATAACACTCACGATCGAGTCTTTCTTTTTCATCCCCTCTCGAGGTTCAAACTTCAAATAAAAAATCCCTCGACTCATCATTGTAACTTGATCGTACTCTAGCTAGCTTTATGGGTATCGTTTGTCTCTTTCTTAATTAATTAGGGGTTATTTAAGAAAAAATATGCGAGGGTATAATATTTTAGTTGAGGATCTTACTAATATAATTTTTTTTAGCAAACGGTCTTATCTAAACTAAGGGAGATGTGGTAGGTTTAACCTCATAATGGGCTAACAACAATGTGGTTCAAATTCGTCATTGGCAAGAATCGAACATAAGACCTCCTACTTACAAGTAAAGAAGAATATCACTAGACCGTAGTACTAAGCGGTGAGGATCTTAATAATATAGTTGAATGAAAAGTGTACATGTGACTGTACTGGAAATCTTCATGGCTAGCAGCTGTAGCCTGTAGGAGCATACATATGTCCCAGCAAAAAATGTCGGCATCTAGTGGACCTAAAGTGTGAGCCAAAGATGGGCAAATTGTTGATTGCGATATTGAAACCTATTAGTTGATGCACCTGAGCTCAGACGTTGGTATCACGTAATTTTCCTAGGTACGTATACCTAATTAAATCAATGACCATGGACCAACGTGCTGCAACAACAAAACTTGGCCACATTGTTTGATCAAATCAATTTATCCAGCTAGCTTAATTGATCAAATCAATTTATCCAGCAGGCAGCCAACTTAATTGACCAAAGAATACCTGAAGGAAAAAAATACAGTGGTTTTACTAATACAACAAAAGACAGAAAATACAAACGTACAAACGTGCAAGTAAACTTTCATACACTAATTAATATTAAAAACCTTCCTATATATAGCTACACTTGTTTTATATATATTCAAACAAACAAATCCACATGCAACTAGGCATAAATTAATTAATGGGGAAATGCTTAAATCTCAAAGCAAAATTCCCGATCCATACAAACAACCTCTAATTTTTCAACTACAATTTTGACCTAGCTTGCTATGCTAGCCATACATATATATACGCACCTTAACTATGACTACATATATAGACTTAAGTAATTATCTACTACCTAGTAATTAATCTTTGTACGATGTAATTATACATTCTATCGTACAAGATTGTCCAAGCATGGACATTGAGTTTGATCGTTGCACTTGCAGGTGTGATTATTAATCTTGAAATGGTCTAGACGTGAATCTCCCAATCGTGTAGTGTATGCAGCTTTCTTGTATTCACCCCATGTGAAAGGTTTGTAGAGGCTGGGCTTCTCCGGCGACACCATCTCTGGCAGAGGAGACATCCATGCATTGAGGGGTGGTGCCCCAAAGTACACCATTGACATCCTTGGCTTCACTACTGAGTTTGCCAGTGCTCTATGTTTCACACTTACTAACATCCCATTCGTCAAAGCCTGCAAATTATAATAAAAATTAAATTATACTAACGCATACGTTAGAAAACATATATGCACTTTGTAGGTTTGTTTAACTTCTGTTTTTTTTTTTTTTTTTTTTAAATGTTGTTTTTATTTGTGAATTACATGTTACTATTTTGATTTAATTCAATTGGTTTGTTCTAAGAATGAATTTATTGTTTGCAACACCAAAATAAAGAACTTGGCATTATCATATAAGAAATGATGTTGTAACCGAAGATACTTGTCACTCAACTTGCCACATTGTAAGGAGCTCACTTCCACATATTTTTCTGAAAATCGAACTTTGAAATTACTTGCCGGACAAGGAAACGGGTGAGATTTACTTGATTGTTTATCTATCTTTTTCTCTTGTTCTGAAGAGCACCCACAACTAGGATTGGTGAGAGAGAGGGGTTGTACTTTTATTTAATTTGATAAACAAATATTACCTTTTCAAATCATATAATTAGTTCAAGCTTTTCTAGCGATAAAAAAACTTATAAAACTTGGTAAATTTAAGGCAAAGTAAATGATGTTACTGACCTGTAAGGCATCACCAACCATTACGAAGAACTGATTGGGGTCCGGAGCCACGGGAACCCACAAGCCATCAGGTAGAGAAATCTGAAGGCCCCCCACGTTGTTGGATCTTAAGATGGTCAAGATCTGAGGGTCAGAATGCTCTCCAAATCCAATCCTATTATGATTATTGCTGTTGTTGTTAGTGAAGGGATGCTGTTTTGGTGTTGTTTCCCAGTCCTTGATGTCCTTGACTGGAGGATAGTGATTAAACCTAAGAATGGAGTCACTCTGGACGTCTCTGATGAACCTGCTGAACACAGACTTGTCTGAAACCCATAGTCCCTCGGCCAACAAATCAAGAATCTCACATGCCAATTCTTTAACTGCTTCTATGTAATCATTCACTGCACAGCTGGATTAATTGAAAGAATATTGATCATTGTTAGTTAAATAGTCAATGAATAACTACCACTAAATAATCAATATTTAGCATGCGAGTGAGTGACTGTGAGACCATTATCATATAGAAAAAGCAATATTCACTAATTAATCACTTCAAGAAACATGACAATTATTTGGTGACTTGACTGTCAATGCATGGTGGGATTTACTTATTCACTCGCTCATATGTACAATATAGCATAACCCAAAATTAAAGCAAGTATTTGGTTAGAAAATCATCTCAATGCATTTCAAAATTGAGTATATGAAAAAAGGATGCTTATATATGCAACTCAACTTTTCATTAAATTTCTCCATTTACTAGTTATTAATTGCTACCAAGATTCTAAATAAAATTTACAAACTAAATGATGTATCACAAATAGAAATAAGTACGTTAAAAACATAATTCATCATCATAAAAAGAATGTTAACTAATCTCTTTTATCTATTTTTAATTTGTTGACTTACACAACTTAGCTATATATCATCATGATTAGCGTGTTAATTGGTTCACTTTTTCATACAAATACTGATCTGCCCCTGGCTGCCGCGAAAAGAGGAAGTCCCACAATTGAACATGTGGCCCAATGCAAGCCTACCAAAGTACATAAAGTTTCGTTCTCTTTGTACTCAACGAAACTCGATGCCTAGTTTAATGTGGTTTCATTTTACTCATTTGACCAATACCGGTAAATCAAACTCAGATCATGCAAGAATATATATAAGGTCGATCCAAGCAGTCATGTCAAAGTTATTTAGTACATCACATGCCTGATTCATAGATCAGCAAGCATTTGGTACTATTTGGTGACCCCAGTCCCAAAAATGTATAAATGGAGAAGTGTAAAATTTTGCAGAAATAAGAAGAAAATGATGAGAAATTTAAGCTTTTGAGGTAAAATTTTCCAACTACTCAAGTCGGCCCCGAAAGGGTTAACCTAAAAATGACGAAAGAGCATAATTCCAATGCCAGTGCTAATGCCCTACATGTTGCAAATAGTGGCTGGCAGTTATAAAGCTAATTATACTCTATCTGCCTCTTTGCTACTTTTAGATCGTTTACATTTGAATTAAGAAAACTTAGAGGCCATCGACCCAATTGCTTTTCCCATCCTAAAAACTCATCATGTACTATAAGCCTCAATCAATAATCTTACAGTAATTGAACTTGGATATTCATTAATTTTTAAATCTTAAAGCTATTAGGTGAAGATACTCAATTTTGTATATTTTTTCAAGAAACCATGGTGGTACGACAGAGGTTTATTAATTGTTGGAATCCATGATTGTATAGTTAGTCAAAAACTTAATCCATTGTATTTGCAACATTCTAGATGTGAATTATTGATGTCATCTATTCACAATGTAGGAATACAAACATTATATATTGGGACTTGTTATCATCAAAGAGTATCTCCCCAACCAATTTGAAAGTCTATTAATTCTTTATGACTTAGGCATGTCCGTAATGAAACAAAAACTTTCGCACTAATTGACTAAAATTTGATATAATAACAAATAAATTATTATTCTAACAACTAACAAGGTAAGCACTGTATTAAAAATGTATTAGATACTTATAAAATACATCGTTTGCTATTTCAATCCTAAAGATGTCGTTTTCTAAGATACCAAGGATTAATACTAAACTATCTTTTCCACCTTCTTTTTACCAATTTTATTTTATTTTTTTTGTATGTATTTTCCACCTTTCATCTGTAAAGCAATCTTCTTTCTAGGACAAGTTTAATGAATTCAAAGTTATATACATTTGACAACATCTTATTACAATGACATGAAAAATTCAAATCAAAGAAATCAATTCAAACACGCCATAAACTTATTACCATGAACACCTAAACTTCTATGAAGAAACAGAAACCAAAAACCCAGTTCTCCACGCTTATCATTGTTTTCTTTTTCCTTGATTATATGATTAGTTCTCGGACATATATATTGTCTACGAAATATGTTGCATGCATACTATATAACTAGAAAATCATGAACGCAATATATGACCTGAATTTCGTAGGGTCGTCGGAAATATCATTGGATCTCTCAGAAATGGACTGAGGATTGGTTTGAAGAATAAGGTACTCAAGCTCTCCGGTGTCGCCTTTGCGGCCAATATTTTTGCAGCCATAGCCAAAAGGACAAGCCGGGCCAGCTCGTTGCTTCTCGATTGTTGGCTTGGCAAAAAAATCAGACCCTTGTGTTTCCATTGTCTCAATGACCGCTTTTGGGATACCATGGTTGACCACCTTAAAGAAACCATAATTTTCACAGGCTTCAACAATCTGTGCTGATAGCTTTGACCCATTGTAATTTGATAGATCGATTGTGGGAATTCCTATTGCCATCTTTTTCTTGCTTCTTATTGGTGAAGGAGATGGTACCACCATTCTTCTTTCTCTTTGTGAGATTGAAAGTATATTAATCTGAGAAAAAAAGGAGTAAGATCTAGGATAAGAAGGAGAACTTGAGTTTGAACTTTGTACTTTGGAGGTGCGATCAAGGTTGAGCTGGTGCTACTATATATAAGAGGGAGGGAGGGAGGGAGAGGGAGAGAGAGAAAATCAATTATTATTATTTTATGCTAGGTATAGAAGGAGGGGGGGTGGGCGGTGGGGTGGGGTTTTGAGTTGATGGTTAATAATTCAAACCAATTAGCATGAACTCTAAAACGTGGGAAATTTGTACATATGGCATGGCACCTCGAGTCCAAAACAACTAGATGTTTTGTTTGAACATTGTTATTTGTAATTTAATCCGGTTAGGATTGGGAGTAGGGGGGCGCTATCTGGATTTGATTTTTTTCTAATTGCTCTGAGAGAGGAAAGAAACTAGGATTTCAACCATAGTTTGATGAGAAAACCTTGATAATTCTTTTTTATACCTTGAAACTTCTTTCTATTTAATCTAAACGAGAAGAGAGTAAGACTATAATAGAAGTTCAACAATCAAACTTTACATGTAATTCGGCTCGCCTTTGTTTCTAGTTTTCTATGTGTTGTGGATTGCTTTCATTTTAAATTTTGTAATATCGTCTTCTCTTAAATATTAAGTTGAATAATGTTAGGGAAGTGATTGCCAGTATGTATATATATATAGAGTAAAATCTACAGTACCCGCTACATTAAGGTTGGATGAAATTGTTAGTTAAATATCAACCACTAAAATTGGTATCCGATACCAAATAATTATCCTAGAACGTATGATTTAGACTAAATTAGTGGTCTTTGAGGAAAAAATTGTCATAGATGATCAGGGGCATTTCTACTAGTGTACTAGAGAGATTTAGACTAAATTAGTACATCACACTACATATGGAGGCAGGGTGCACTGGCTACGTCACCCTATTATGATCAGTGTGAATTCATGATCAATCCATAATATGGTTCACTAAACTCCTCTAGAAATTTAGTCTTCTGTATAAGTATATATAAAATGTACTATGTAATTGAAAAGATTGAATGACTTTCTAATTTTTTTTTTATGATTTCTCTATGAATGGGGAGAAATTTTTCAACGTGCCGGAAACACGTTCTAGTACATCAAGTGTCATAATACAAATGGTTGAATTTTATTTTTTTGTTAAATATCCAAACACTTGTATTACGACACTTGTTGTATGTGTCATGTTCGGTACACAGAAAATAATAATAATAATAAATAAATAAATAAATAAATAAAAAACTCACCTGAGAAGTGAAGGTTGAGACTTATGTGTATAATAAGGAGGAGGGGTTGGAGCCAGGCTGGTAGCGGCTGTTTGTCCCCTCTAATTGGGTTTTTGCAAGAAACACTTTTCTAAAGGAGTTGGGAGCTTAAATTAAGGGATAGTTACGCGTATATATGTTTCTTTGATGTTGTTGACTTATTCACGTTTTCACTCCCCACACGTGCACCTCTTGTCTTCTTGCCCATTTTTTAATTCCATGAGACTTTGAAATTTTCAAAAAAATTAAAATAAGAGTGAATAGTTAGAATCAATCTTAATTTTTTTAGAGCTTTTCTGCCTATTTTTTGTGTGAAACCGCGATGTCTAAGGTACCAAGCATGCATTATGTTGTATGCTCCTCCAAGTTTGGTGGTCGGACCATGTTCGATAAGTGATGCATAGCCCTCGTTCTCCGTAATGATTTCATTTTAGGTTAAATTTATCTATTCTTAATTTGTTTTAAGTTAAATCAGGAACTAACAGTTCATTCTATTCAATGTCTCTATGAGATACCGATAAAGAAGGGCTCGAAATTATTAAAACAAATTTGTGTTTATTATATTTATTAACGACGAAAAACAATGAAAAAGCTTTTTTTTAAACACATATCAAATTGATATATAGTAATGAAAATGTAAGAAGCACAATGCAACCATTTATTAGTATTACTCGTTTTGGCACTAAAAGCGCTTTCTCATATTCCCATAGATCGGACAATACTATGTTGTTTTCGATGCTTGTATTAGTTTTATTTACATTTTAAGTATATACTTAATCTTAAAATGTATCACAAATTGTGTACTAATTAGTTGTTGTTGTTTCTCGACGGAACATAGAAAGGGAAAAATCGACTCATAATCTTAGATATGTAGAGTTTAAATGTTCTAAAGCAACAAAACAACAAATCTCTTGCCATGAGAGCTCCGATATAATATTCCTTTAGCAATACAAATCAATTGTAAATCGATGTGATTGTAATATACATTGTCACGGAGTCAAAGTATTTGCACGTGCAGACACGCAAAAATGGAAAATAGTTATTGAAGTCTTCATTTATCCAAAGTATTTTGAATCGTTGGACCATTTGTGCACGCTGACTCTCTCATGCTTATTAACTAAACGATTTCTAAATTCATGGTTCCACGTGAGCACGCGCAAAAATACAACGACGGTTCACCAATTATTGTAGAATAGATGGAGAAAAAACGTGAAAACAAGTCCAAGTTGTTTTCGCTTTTTTATGTTTTTGTTTTCAGATAATTTCTTCCTCTATCTTATTGCCTTCCTTTAATTTCTCCCTTTTCGTTCTTTATTTCTTTTATATACTTTCTTTTTCATTTTTATCACGGTAATGAAAACTAAAAATGAAATAGTTACGAAACGAGTCGTGTATTTATTACCATGACATTTTTTAAGATGTATATAAGAGTGTGTTTGCTAACATTTAAGTGATGAAGAAAGCCCAAGGGTGGGAGGGAAAGAATAGAGAATTATATTACTTTTTAATTTTCATTTTACATACCATTTCATATACATTTTTCCACATATATACTGTAATTCTACATTTCTCAATTTTCTCATGCGTGCGTGTGTGTGTGTGTGTGTGTGTTCATGTGAAGTTCATGCATGTAGTTTATTATTTATTTTGCGAAATCAGAGAACATCATTATGATTTCATCAGTGCTGTTTGTTTGAAAGTGATATTTATACTTTTAACTTAACCTGGATTAGCTTCACTTATTAATAATAGCCAAGTCTAACCAAAGAGAGAACTAGAAGCAGTACTGTGAAAACCCGCAAGTGTAGCAGTAGTACTTTATTAGCAGGAAAAGAATGATGAGTTAATTAAAAAAACAAAATCATATAGAAATGGTTTGTCGGTGTCTTAATTTCCTTGAAGCACGACCCTTAATTTGAGGTTGAAGGCCGGCTAGCTCGAAACATGCATACCTAGACAGCATTAAACAAAATTCCATACGAGTGAAACCCTAAAGGAAAAGTCCATATGAGAAGCTGACAAAACCATGGTGGGTTCTGCAGTTTTCCACGCTTGCCATCTGGCACTCATGTATGCCGTCTCCGAGTCCTTATCACTTACGGCTTGATCGATCGGCTGAAGGAATATTTCTTGCACGTATCACCATGGATGACTAGGGCATAAATAATTGATGTCCAAAGTCCAACCCAGTCTCCTGCTGAAGTTTTTTTTTTTTTAATTATAATTATATATCTCATTAAAATCACAAATTTCATATGAAAAATCTTTAGCAAATTCCTAGGCATAAAATTTAGAGCAATCATGTCTCTGGGTTTGATGATTTCTTCAAGATGATATACTCTTCTTCTTTGTTTTATATTTTTATTTTTTAAGAACACCTATTTTGTCATCAACACTGCTAATTAATGTCCTCATACATGTGTCTGATCACTAGGTTTTTCGCATGTGATTAGATCCCTTCAGATGAAACACAGGATTAAGAAATGCTTAATTATGTTTAATATGATGATGTTGGGGGTTCTTTTCTTTGCCAAGAAAATATATATGGGGTCCGGTAAAAATTATCCTCATTTTTAATGTAATAATTAGTCATTATGAATGGAAAATTTAAATTCATTGAATTGTGCTCAACACCTTGCTTGCACAAGGATAATGAGAATTTTCTATTGCTTAACTAGAAAACAGTATTGTTTTAGAAAAACTGCTTTAATTACTTGTTTTTGTTTTAATACAAAACGAAATATTGATTTTCAGGTAGTAAAATTTTGAGCCAATCAAGTAATCCATCCTGTTTGGATTGAATAAATTTTATTTTGTTAAAAATGATCAAGTAGACAGCATCCTCCAAGTTTGGATATAAACTACTCCACTACATGCAATGGTATATAACTGTCAATTAGTGGGTGAGCTTTGATACAGCTTGGGAGTATACTATATAGTAAACAATAGCAACAACACCAACAGCAATAATGCATAATACAATGACAAGGAATGATGGATAAATAAAGTTGGAAGATCATCCAAAAGAAAAGAACCAAGATTCTTTTCTTATATTTTGTTTATACTTGTTTATCTATATTTTATGGTTTTAATCGTTCTTGTCCTTTAAAAAAAGAAGAAGAGATAGTTGAAGAATATGCTACGTACATCAGCATTTCATTCAGTGCACCTACACCACAACAATAATGGTCTAACAACACAATTAATTTGTGCCCTTTTCAATTTTATTAAGCATAAAAACATTTTGTGCCCTCTTAATTTCATAGAACATATATAAAAATACCTAAAATGTGCCTTTTGTTCATAGGGCACATTAGTTTGTGCAAAACAAAAGAAAAAGAAAAGTCCATAGCCACTTAGTACTACAGTTTAGTGGTATTCATTTTCACTTATAAGTGAGAGGTCTAAGGTTCGATTCTCGTCAAATGCGAGTTTGAACCACATTATTACTAACTTATTGTGAGGCTAAGTCCAACCTCTTCCTTTAATGTAGATAATATTTTTTGTTAAAAAAAAAAGTCCATAAATATGTGCCTTTTAAAATTAGAGCACAAAAGTTTGTAGTCGGTTTTAACTCAGGTTGCATGTGTCCTTGTAGAACTGCTAGATGTGATATGCAGCAAGTGGAGGGATTGATAAACCTCCCAATTCTATATGAATGGTCTCCAGAATTTTGGATCGACCCAAATACACACAGAGGGCCGCAGATCCTGTCACCTTTGTGTCTCCTTGTATTTGGAGGCCTGCCTTATGACTTTCTGAGAACTAACTCTATTACTTATTTTTATTTGGCATAAAATCATTAAAGAAATTCTAAATAGAAAAAACCTACGCTCGGGCATTGGCATCTGGCAGCATCTTCCTCGCGCATCAACTTTCAAACCGAGTCCGGATCCTCTTTGTGAGGATTTCAAAGATTTGTTAATCGTGTTCGTTCATCGTACATCGTGCAGTTAGAAATTATTTTAAATATTTTTATTTAAAAATAAATATAAACAATATTTGACAAAAATTGATCGCATAATGTACAATGAACGGACATAATGACGAATTCCTAAGATCCTCACCAAAAGGATCCGAATAGGATCCTATTGGTTTCAAGCCCTACCCAAGTTTCAATCATACACATCTCCTATGACATACCATTAATCTGTGAGATTTTATATGTGTGAGTTGACCAAACCATTAGTTTTGATATGTCGGATAACAAGTCAATAGAATTGTGGTTTATATTGAATGAGCATCCTTTTCGGATTCTTTCCTTGAGAATTTCGAAGATCCTCCAATCATATTCGTTCATCATACATTATGCGGTCAGTTTTCATTAGGTAGTTTTTATATTCAATTTTAAATAAAAAAATTTACAATGATTTCTAACCGCATGATATACGATTAACAAATGTAATTAGAGGATCTCCGAGATTCTCACAAAGAGGATTCGGAGAGGATCCTCTTTCGTTTATAGGTTTTATATAATAAACTAATGGAGGGAATTATTGGACCTCAAAAATAAAATAAAACAATACTTGACTACTCAAATGATGAGTGGGAATTCCAACTCAAAATTGTTCGTTGCCAATTTATATAACTTCGTGTTTAATCATCCTATAAAGAGCATATCTGCACACACAAAAAAAAAAATTCAATTAAAACTAAGGTTATTTAGTCATCGAATTGTATAAAAACAAATGAACGGAATTGGTAAAAGCATTACAAACCATCTATGTATTTGCTAGAATAGTTTTACTAAACAACCTTAGTTTTAATTCATTTTTTGCAGAGATGATCTTTACAGTGTGATTGGTAATATAAACTGTTTTGATCATAAGCACAAAGCTCTGTAATTCAAATACTAAGAGTTTTGAGTAGAAGTTTCTACTCATCTTTTAGTAGGAGTTTCTACTCATCTTCGAGTAGCCAAGTAATATTCAATTTAAATAGTGTTGGTTACAAACTCTAACAACCCTAATATGGGGTGCAGTTACTATCACGTCGAAATAAGCCGCGTGGTCTCTCTTGTTGTTAGTATTATTGTTCAAAATACACAAGTCCTACTAAAAGTGTGTATTATTCTGAATACAAGAGAAGAGAATATCAATTCATATCGACATCCGGGATGTTTTCTCCTGCAAGTTAACATCTTTCCGTACTTTTAGGGTACGTTGTAAGAATTTGAGTAGACATGATCATTATTTTGATAGAAGTGTATTGATTAAGTTAATAGAGTTTTGTAACAGTAGGTTATATGAATCATTCAAAACAATAATGTAGTGGACTTATTGCAG
Source organism: Cotoneaster glaucophyllus (assembly GCA_036320875.1). Taxonomy (NCBI): domain Eukaryota; kingdom Viridiplantae; phylum Streptophyta; class Magnoliopsida; order Rosales; family Rosaceae; genus Cotoneaster; species Cotoneaster glaucophyllus. The sequence goes on along the minus strand of CM070068.1, from coordinate 26,054,828 downwards.
TTAATGATGAATTATTGAGAGACCTATGGTTTTCCTAATAGGTGAATATCAATAGGTCTTATGTGACTATAAAAAGGTTGGTCCCTGCTCTCCAAATATAAGCTATATAGTATGCTAAGTCCTATTGAAAGCATAAGCATCCAGTTTTGTGAGAGTAGAAGACTATCTTTATTTCGAGCATCAAGTCTTCTTTATCCTCAGTAGTGGGATATTTTTGGAGTATCGGAAGAAGGCAACCTTGTGAACTTATCTTTTGTCATTTGGAAGAGCCATGTCTTTCGTATACTAAAGATAAGTTCAATACATTTAGTTTATCTCTATTTTATATTGATTTGATTTGTTCGTGATCTTAATATCTTGTTGTTGTGAATTCAGAATATTTCTTACATGTGGTATCAGAGCCACACAACAAGCTTAGGATTCGGATTAAAGGTAAGGTGTTCGATTATCATTTCAAAGATGATCAAACACGCCCGCTGCTTTATCGTACTGAGGTTTTACCTAATGAGTCTTAGTATTGTGAAAACATATATGCGACTGAACATACATTTACACTTCTCCATTGAGTTCCTTCTTGGTTAATTTCATGATTCCTTTCAACCTTATTATGAGTAACAAGACGTAAAGATGAGTTTTCTTATCCATGTCGTGATATTAAGAAGCAAATCAGATTGCTTCTATACCTATTTGATGAAAGTTATACTCTAACCAATTCATCTGCAATTTCTTTTAAAATCAATTGCATGATGAATAATTACATGGTATTCTTCGAGTTGTGTTTGTTACATTTATGCAGAGAAGTATATCTATTCAGAGTAATGAAAACACTTGGATGATCCTGGTTAAATGCTTCCGCAATCCTGAATGAGTTTGTTATAAACTTGCTGCATATTTCGCACGCATCAAAACTGATACTTTGCATATTGGCTAATTGCATCCATCCCTAATTAATTAACGTATACATACGTATACATGCTTGTACATATCTTCCTCGGAAGAAATGCCTGCAGAATGGCATCAAATAGAAGGAGTATCAGACTTCAACAAATGAAGTAAAACTTTAGGAATCAATATCATTTATCTATCACTAAACGACTTGACAGATAAATTGATGATTGATTTTATTTTTGGATGAACCATGTGAGTGTTTGCTCAATGGTTCATGGTTAGAGGTTCAACTGATTAACATAAGCTTGAGACGCAAATATTTTTCCAGCGGCTTTTGGCTCTATTCGGCGTTTTTTCATTACAAATTCTCTCTGGAAAGGTATGAAATTGTTCTTCACAATTTAATCTCTTACCTAATTTGGTTGAATTGAAATTTGGTAAGTTCTCGATTACAATCTTGTGATATGATATTATTTTGAGTTAATGGAAATTAACCTTATAGATACTAGTTTCCTGGGTGAGCCATTGTATATGATTTCATACTTTAAAATTTGGATTTGGATACCATGGCACTAACATGTCGTATGCAGGCACACAACTTCATATCTTAGTTGAACGTATGAATTAATTCTACAGAAATTTAGAGGGTTTAGAAAACTTTTCAAGTCCCAAATCTTGCGATCGTAAGGAGCTTGAGCTATATGTACATATAATATCTTGTTCACATGTTAAATTTTCTGGACCATATGCCCAGAATTGGGGTTGTGAGGATTTTCTTCAATCACTTTTAATTGTCGTTTATTCTAATCCGCTACATAATTTTGAGTAATGGATTAATGAATCTAATTTTTCCTTCATTTGATATATGTAATTAGATTTCAGTTCATGTCCACTACACTTGTCCTTTGTATTTACTGATCTTCGTCTTCAAACATAAAATTAGATTACTTGAGACCCAATTGATTTTGAGAACTTTTGAATTGTTTTCTTATCTAGAAGTGATTTTGATATATCACAATGGACATGCTAAAGGTTGTTCTAAAAACAAGAGTATGTTGTTCTACTTTTGATTCTGATATTGATAGACTTCCATAACTCCAAATATTATGAAATTTTGTCATGTTGTAATATCGAATGAATTATAGACGCTGGTATTTTTTCCCTTTTTTGGACAAGAAATGGATTTGTGGTAAATTTTTTAAGTGTAATACCATGTTGCTGAAATTCTGCAGACTTCTGCAGAATAGTCTGTTTGTGATATTATTTTGATATACTTACGCAACTCATAAACTCAAGAAATTTTAGTATGATATACATTAAGATGTTTATTTCAAATCTGAAAATTTTCACGAGCATTGGTTTGAAAATGAATTATTGGGGAATTTTTTAATCTCGGAACTGTACTGCAGAATGTTTTCAGTTTCTGCAGCACATTCCATTTCGATTTTATTTTTAGCCCACTTGTGAAATCGAAAAAATTATGGAATTTTGGGAGACAGTAAATTTATATGTCTAATTCATTTCTGAAAATTTTCATGCATATCGGATGAACAATGAATATTTGGTGAATTTGTAATCTCAGGTCTATACTGAACATTTTCTGCAGTTTCTAAAGCACCTGTCTTTTCGAATTCATTTTTGGCTCGCTTAACAATTTTAAAAATCATGAAATTTTGCGAAGTAGTATCCATGTATGTCTAGTGCATACCTAAAATTTTTCATGACAATCTAAAGAGAATTGAGTTTTTAGTGAATTTGCAAACTAAAGTAGTACTGCTGAATTTTGGTACTTCAAAACTAGTTTTGTTATGTGATTGTTTTCACGTATTTGTGCACATCTATTGGTACCGATTATTATACTAGTTTATGGTTCCAATATGGCCTTATTTAATGTAAATTCTTAATACTAATGACTCTTATTAGACAACACTGATTAAATTTTGATTTAAAGATCTATTGGTTTGTTTTGCTTAAACCAATGTTTTGTTTGGTCATCAATTCTGATTATGATGATAATTGTTTTTTGAGAGAAAATTGAAAAATGGCATCAGTTTATTAATTGATCATTTTGGTCCCTATCGAATAACTGAATAACCATGTTTTCTCTTTCGAGAACTCTATTGTTCAATGTCAACAACGACATACTTTTGTGTCTGATTGAATCTTTTGATAATCATTAAATATCCAACAAAACGGTTATTTAATACTGTTCTAAAGGATTATTTTGAAAAATCAGAATTCTAATTTATATGGTGAATACTTTTGTTCCAATGGGAATTTCAGAAAATCACTCACCAATTATAAATTAGTATTATAGCAGATCATAAAGTACTTCTAACATATTTTCATCTGGCCAAAGCTGTTGAAGCTATATGTATTCTGTGTATTTTATGTTTTGGCTAGCTATGCAGGTATTTTCTTTGCATGATTAGTTTCTGCCCAAAGGTGTAACAATCATGCAATTTAGAGTTGGTTTGATCCTCCACAACTTGACTACTTCCATGATGAATCTTGCAGAATCGAGAATGAGTAGGTAAATTTGCCAATCTTTTGCCTTAAAATATATTCCAGTAATTGTTTTATTGGAGATGCTAAATTTAAAATATATTCCACTAATTGTTTTATTGTGAGATTAAAGGTTTTTTCATAATTATTGATATTGTCCATATAAAGATAAATTCTTTTAATACGTTTTCTTAAAAGGAAAAATAGTAGTCTCCTTGAATTTGGGTTGTGCATCACAATACAACTATTATGGGAATTTAATCTAGATTAATATTGCAATTAAATTACCCATTTTGTATTTGATTTGAATTAACTCATTTCATTTACTAATAAAATCTATTATAAAGAATCTTTTATAATTAAGAAGGAGTTACGTATTTTGGATTTCATGTTTCCATATTTTAAATTTGGATATGTATCATGCACTCACAAAGCTTGTGATTTCTTTTGGATTTTATGACTAAAGGTTGAGATCGATTAATAATGTTGAGATATTGTTCCTTATATAAGCCTAATTTTGATACATATAGATTGGTTTATTTTGTCCAAACCAACTATTTTGTGACTCAACAATTTTGTTTGAGAAATTTTAATGTTTTGGGCATATTAAAAGGTTATTTATCTAATAAAATGAACCTTTAATTTATTTAAGAAATTTTAGTGTCTTGAGCATATTAAAGATTATAAATTGGTTTTATTTAGATTATGATTAAATCTGAAATATAGAGTGTTTGCCCAAGTGGGAGAAATAATGTATTATGGGCTTCACACTCATCAATTTTGTAGGAAATTCAAGAATGTTAATGAGTATATTCTGCTCAAAAGTGTTTTGCTTATTAATTCTTGTTTGTTGTTCAAGAAATTGGACTTGTGATTTATATGTTATTGAGGAATAATTAATCTGCTCAAAAGAGTTTTCTTATTCAGTACAACTATAAATCAATGTATAGTGAAGCATGGAATTGACAAGATGGTATATACTTCATCTGCTCAAAAGTGTTGAAGTTATATACATTTGCCCTTGTATTTTATGTTTTAGCTATGCAAACCTAATATAATTAGTTTATGTCCAAAGATGATTCTAGAATTATATGCTTTTGATGCATTAGAAAACATTTAGTTAAAGTTTTCTATTTTTGTCAAATGTTAGATGAACAAAACTGACCAAATGATTTTGTATAATTTTTCAGTCACAAGAGTCACTTCCCTTAATCAGTGGGAGTAATAAAAATTTATCCATATAATTATTTCTCTGTTAATCAATAGGAGTAAGAGATTACCTTTTGTGTTGAAAATTTGAAGTCTTAGTGGCTGATACTTTAAAAGTAAATTTGGTTTAAATTTTGTTCATAAGTTTTAATAAGAGAGCATGATTTTGTAAATAGTATGTTGTATTTTACTTGTTCTCTTGTCATATTCTAAATTGACAGAAAAGTTGGATGTTGTTACCAACGTTGTTGAGTTCTTTTGTGAACTACTTTTCGACTATTGTGAGCTAATGTTTTGACTATTGGCTCTTGACACTTCCAATACTACATTATTTGGCATGTAGCTTTGTAATTAGTTGAGTTAAGCTTCGGTGATTATAGAGTAATGATGCAGCTGATATGCATCAACATTTCTATAGTTCTGGGTTTGATTTAGTTGATTACATCTACGTTTAAGTTAATAATCTTGTTATATAAACTCAGTGATCACTGTTAACTTAATTTCATATACTTCAATACTATGTGATTATGTATACTCAAGTGGGAGAATGTAAGAATTTGAGTAGACATAATCATTATTTTGATAGAAGTGTATTGATTAAGTTAATAGAGTTTTGTAACAGTAGGTTATATGAATCATTCAAAACAATAATGTAGTGGACTTATTGCAGTTAATGATGAATTATTGAGAGACCTATGGTTTTCCTAATAGGTGAATATCAATAGGTCTTATGTGACTATAAAAAGGTTGGTCCCTGCTCTCCAAATATAAGCTATATAGTATGCTAAGTCCTATTGAAAGCATAAGCATCCAGTTTTGTGAGAGTAGAAGACTATCTTTATTTCGAGCATCAAGTCTTCTTTATCCTCAGTAGTGGGATATTTTTGGAGTATCGGAAGAAGGCAACCTTGTGAACTTATCTTTTGTCATTTGGAAGAGCCATGTCTTTCGTATACTAAAGATAAGTTCAATACATTTAGTTTATCTCTATTTTATATTGATTTGATTTGTTCGTGATCTTAATATCTTGTTGTTGTGAATTCAGAATATTTCTTACATACGTTTGTTACACCAGACTATCACGAACTGGACTAGCATTAGAGACTAAACTGGACTGGGTTAGTTTAGACTAATCAGGATAAGAATAATGAAATGTTTAGTGCAGTGCCGGACTAGGTCTCAGGCTAAAATATTTTAGACCCAATATTCTTGTTAATAGGAGAACATGAAATTAAAGAAACAAATGCAACGCCAAGATTGAACGCAAGATTTTCAAGGCTAACTGCTTTGAAATCTCACTAATCATGGCATCATTCCACATTGCTAAATCAATCAAGGAGGCTACAGAGAGAAACAAGAAACTGAAATCGACACGAACACCCCAAAACATTTATTACAAACGGAACTGAATAACAAATTTACATAAGATATAAGCAAAGAAACAAAAACATTAATTTGGATACAGACAATTTTCAGCTTGCCTTTTACAAGAGCCTTGAACAGAAGTACAACCAAAGGTCCTTCAAAAATCTGGGATTCTAAATGTTTGGCAAGCATCAGGATCCAACAAGCACTGTAAATCTAGATCCAATTTGACAAGCTGGATAATGAGACAACCTCTCTACTCTGCAGCTTTAAGAAAATAATCAACAAATTAAGTTCAAAAACTAAAAAGATAACCTTTTAAACATTATGCAGCAGCTTATGAGCATATGATCATCAAAACCCATGAATTCACATATACCAATCTTCATCATAAACCATGATAAAATAAAGTGTAATACAATTCCAACATTCATAAACACTATTGTAAGTCTGCAACCACAAAAGGCACACCTTGAATTTGTGGCTTGCATATAGGAGTATCACCAGTAGCTCTTAGATGAACAATCACTGCACAATATGGAAAACCCAGAAAAATAAAGAGGTATTCATCAATTCTCCCCCTGAACTTGTGATCATTGGCCAATTTCCCCCCTCAACTTTAATTTTGGCCAATTTCCCTCCTCAACTCTCATAATTAGTCAATTTCCTCCCTCAACTTTAATTTGGCCAATTTCCTCCCTCAACTCTCATAATTAGTCAATTTGCACCCTACTGTTAATTTTTTCATTTGGTCATAATTAAATAAGTGTGTGTAAGAAACTAAATAAGATGTATGTTAATCATTTTCCTATATCTTTATTATTAGTCACAATAAATCAGTATGAAGTAATTTTATTTGATTTTTGACTATACAAAATTGATAACGAAAATGATTGATGTGTAAATTTTTGTATGTGAATACATTTTTCTTTATAAAAATAAAAGCTAAGTTCAAGTAAATTGTGGAGAATTGAGCTTTAGTACAAAAATGGCTAGTTAATTCATAATTTTCAACTCCTCATTAAGAATAACCCATTTTATTGAAATAGGTCTGATCCATGAGTTTAGGATTATTATTTCTTTTTGTTATTATTTCTTCTTCTACATGTTTTAAACCCAATCCATAATTTTTTCTTATAATCAACCCATATCACATACTAATTGTATTATGTTTTTGTACATTTTACCCTATATTATGCAGGTGAGTTTATGCTAATTTTAGTATTTTGTTGGAAGTTATTAGAAAGGTTGATTAAAAAAAATAATAGATGGAAAATTTTAAAAAAAAAATTAACAATAGGGTGTAAATTGACTAATTATGAGAGTTGAGAGAAAAAATTGGCCAAATTAAAGTTAAGGGGGCAAATTGACTAATTATGAAAGTTGAGGTGGGAAATTGGCAAAAATTAAAGTTGAGGGGAGAAATTGGCCAATGGTCACAAGTTCAGTGGTGAAATTGATGAATATCTCAAAAATAAAACACCGTTGGTAAAGAAACAGGAAACTCAAAAACTACTGATCAAAACAGTCCAAAAGAGCTTAAAATCCCAATTAATCATTGAGAATTAATGACATTTTTTTGTAAGAAATCCAAAAGTCTCGCTTTTTTTAACAGCACTTGGAGACTCCAGGTAGCCATTTGCAAACGATCTCTGAAATTGGAATTTCAAGTCGATTTTGCTAGGGGCGGTAATTTGGGAAAAAAGGCTTCAAAGAGGTTTCTTAGAAGAACTGATATATGAATGAAATTACTTAAGAAATCCAAGCCCAAATCAAAACGATATCGAAATCCAAATCAAAACGAAATTCAAATCTTTTTGCTTACCTTTCGAACAAGAAGATGTGGTTGCAGAGGATATCAATGAAAACCATTGGCAGCGATGGAAGTCCGTCGATCGTCTATTTATCGGACGCCTATGAGGACGGTGCGAAGCTAATGAAACAAGTCTAACTCGAGGCGAAGCGAAGCAGGTGAGATGAGTCGGAGGCAAGGTCTTAAAAATCGATATTATCAGCGATATTTCGCCGATAATATCGCTTTTTTTTACCGGTCGACATTTTTACGAGTAAAAATAAAATATCTTCAAAATATCGCGATAATATCGATAATATCGCGATATTAGCGATATTATCGCTAAGATTCGTCGTCGCCGCCGCCGGGAGGTGAGAAAGGGAGGAGGAAACCACAGGTGGTGGGTACGAGGCCGGAGAAGGATCCAGATCGAGATCGAGAGACCGAGGGAGAGACGGAGAAGAAGAAGGATGGAGAGACTGAGGGAAGGATCCAGATCGATCGAGAGACCGAGGGAGAGACGGAGACGGAAAGACCGAGGCAGAGAACCATCCAGAGTTCGAGAGAGAGAGACTGAGGGAGAAGATAAAGGATGGAGAGACAGAGGGAGAGACCGAGACGGAGAGACCGAGGGAGAGACGGAGACGGAGAGACCGAGGCAGAGAACCATCCAGAAAGGCTCTGTCCTCTCTCTGTGTTCTTCTGCTTGCGTGTGCGTGTGAAGGAGACGGAGAGACCGAGAGAAAGAGAAGGAGGAGACTGGGTATGCGTGTGTGCGTGTGCTTGTTGCGTGTGTGCGTGTGCGTGTTGCGTGTGTGCGTGTTGCATGATGCAACACGTGTGTGTGTGCGTGTGTTGCTTGCAGAGTGTTGTGCAACACGTGTTTGATAACTACTCTTCACAATACACTCACTCTACACATAGAGATGATGAAGATAGTGAAAATTTTGAACCTCATAGGAACTCTATGTGGTACTAAGTCACTCATGTATCTTACCATGTAATGTATAAAGTGTAAAATATTGCACTAATTCATTATATATAAATGATTTTGGTGTGTTTAAACTTCTTTCATTAATTACTACATATTTTCTACACTCACAATGTTTGCCAGCTCGCTATATAATCAACTTAAATCAGTTAAATCCATCATGCAATGCATTTACTTCCAATTTTTTGTGATAAACTAATAGATAATTGACTAAATAAACATCCTGCAAAGTTTCAATAAAAATTTCCAAGTTTTTCTTACAGTTTCCGTGGTTTTTATTCAATTTTTATCGATATCGATAATATCCCGATATTTCCATCGATATTTCCGTGTTTTGGGACTACCGATATTTCCGATATCCTCGATATTTAATACCTTGGTTGGAGGTGAAGAGAAGCAGACAGTCTTGGGCCATCTCGAAGGGTTCGCAGCGCCACAGGCTCGAAAATAACTTTAAAATCGTTTCTAACCGAGGGCCAAGCCCAAATAGCTCATGGATCCCACTGGACAAAAAATGACCAAAGGGTCAATCGGATGGCCCAAATGAGCCAGCCAGCCGGCCCCAGGCCGGACTAAAATTCAAATGCAACGGTCAGCTAGCTGTTATTATATATTTTATTTTATTTTTACAAAATTTGTTTAAAAACTTTTTTTTTCCTATACCTTCCTAAACCATTAAACATTACATAACATCAAATAACATTAAACAACATAAAAATAACATTTGGCCCAAAGATGTGCAACAAGATCCTGTTGTATGTACTTGTTTGTGGCACGGGAACGTATTATTATATAACGCCTCATGTACTCATTTATAGAGCTACTACCAGTTTTTGGATTGAAATGCAAATTAGGCCCATCATATATTTTTGCATGAGCCCTTCTTGACCTATTTGGATCGTCTTAGTCGTCATCGAACTCTCCGTCAATATACTCATCTCGCTCATCCTCCACAATCATATTGTGTAATATGATGCAAGACATCATGATGGAGTCCAAATTTTCTCGACTCAACCCTCTTGCCGGTTCGCTGATGATCTTTCACCGTGCTTGTAGAATACCGAAAGCTCTCTCAACATTTTTCCGGTATGCCTCTTGGTGTAAGGTAAACAACTTTTTGACGTCATTCGCAGGGTTTGGAATTGCTTGGACAAGTGTCGCCCACTTTGGGTAGATGTCATCTGCCAAGTAATACCCCATATTGTACTGACGGTCGTTTAAATAATAAATTATGTTTGGCCCTCGGTTGGAGACGGTTTTTTGTGACAGGGCTAAAACAAGCCCTATGGCCCTTTGGCCCTCGGTTGGAGATGGTAAGAAATATAGCCCTATACTGTTCATTAAAATATTAATTTCTTGGATGGCCAGAGGGCTAAAACGAGCCCTCTAGCCAGCTTTCGATTGGAGATGGCCTTAGTAGTCCGCTGCTCTTTGAGGGCTATCGCTAAGACCGGCTAGCGAGGTAGTTAGTCGGGATGAGTCCCTTTAATCTCATTAAAGTTAGTACTTGCGTGTAACAAACATGGGATTAGACTAACTCTTAGTCTAGTCTAGTTCAGTGAAGGCTAGTGAAGCCAAACAAACACGCCCTTAATGAACTTGAGTTTCTGCAAACTAAGGTTTGTTGTGTAAGACTCAATTTATCGAAAACATAAGTTAGCAGATTAGCTCATGAACCACAAATCATACAACTATCAAAACTAAAATTTGATAAAAACAAGAACCAAACTGACTTGTAAAAGCAATCGAAAACAAGTTATATAAAAGGCGTCAAAATAGTGCGTCTTTCTTCGTAGAGACCTAAGATGATGAAGCCACCAATCTTCTATAGCGAACCTTCTCCTCTCTTACAAAACCTTAATGCTTGCATTGCACTAATAATAGGTCTTATTCCAAACTCAAGCGGTCGTTTTGCGATAGCAGAAACTTACTATATATACACGTTCAATCCACTCGTCTCTTCTATTAGAATCCAAGTGGAACACTGACAAGAAATCCTTATCGAACAATGAGTGCATAAATTAGGATGGAAACCGTGTTTCAATCCTATAATGTCTAGAACAATTCAAAGCCTTTTCCTTTTAGACTTCTATGCACCATTTTGAATCCAAATAGTCGACTCCAACATACATTCTCATACTCATATTTTGCTTTCTATTATTCTTCGTTCGTGACGTAACAGTGGGATATTCTGCAAATGTTTTCTTTCATTTTTCTACTGAATATGCAGAAGTTAATAGAATTCCCCCTCAGAAGTGTTTACTACAGATAACAACCAGCGGCTAATTACACAAATTCATTGTACAAGTAACGATAATAAATCACTTATTCAACGAGATACACAAATTGGAAGTTGATGGAGCCAGCGGCTAACCGTTTTGAATACAATTATACATCGGAAGACATCTCCATGGGAGTCGAGGCTATCCAGTGAATACAACATTGACAATATCTGGGAACTTCTCCTTAATTGCTGCTTTGATTCCTGATCCGATGGACTCAGGCCCTACATAATTTACATGGCAATCCCCACCTTCAACCGATAACACTTCCACACTCCCGCCAAAGTTCTTTATGGCTGGTCTCAATATGTCCAGATGACGATTCACTACCTGCATTTGCAATTTTAACACACCATCAAACACTATGGGCCTGCTTGGCAGTTCTAAAACCTCTTTCATCAAAAACGCTTTTGACACCATTTGGCCAAAAACGTTCAAAGTGGTTCTGGATTAATAAAAACGCTTACTAGTATTAGCTTTTTTTTCTTTTACGGAAATTATTCAATTCATTATTCAGTCCAACAATGTTTTGAAGTGCATTCTCTCTTAACATTTTCTCTTAATCGAGACGGCAAAATTGAACTATAAACATCTAATTATTGATTTTTATTCTGGAGCTGCACATCTTGCAGCAGGAGGAGTCCAATTGGCCCTTCACGTTCTTTTCGGCAATAATGCAGGCAAGTGAACATTTTTTGAGTGATTTTGAACCTTCAAGCATAATCTTGAATTTCGAAGGCCAAGCCTTTCTAACATTCACCTTGCCATTGGTGCAGTTTTTCGGACATCTTCCTGAACATGAGTTCTGTTTTGAGGGATCATGAAGGAAAATTTTCGAAAGGTGTGGCATCGGTAAGTGAGTAATGGACAAGATCATTAGGGCCAACAGATCGACCCATAATTGCTTCCCTTCATCTCCATAGCTAGCTCTAATCTCAGAGAGTCTCTCGCTCTCAATGTCTCTAAAACCCACTACTTCACTAAACACTTCAGGAAAAGGACTTTAGACGTGCTTCTAGCAGAAGTCCTTCCTAAGGAAGCACTTTCAAACATACACCCTGACAAATTAAGAGTATGCAATCCATTAAAATCAAGTCAGGAAACACTGACCTCAACTGTGATCTCTTTATTTTCTTCATCAAAGACTTGTTGAATATCCTTGAGCGCATCTCCAAACTTTTCCTTGAGCACTCTTTCGATTCCCATCTTCATGGTGGTCGTTGAGCTCGGACAGCTCCCACATGCCCCTGTTCATTCATTAATTTTATCAAATTCACTTTAGCGTACAACGATACGATAATTACACTAAATTCATCTAAACTGCGTAGAAGAGAATTCAATTTCAAACTAGTGGTGTACACCGCTCCAGCGAACTTGATTAAACCAAATTTAATGTATTTTCAATTACCTAGTGACTTGTTTATACAATGGTTTCAATTTAATAGTAAAAAAAATTAAAGACTTGAATCAAATCCACCTTGAAGCTTGAGCGAAACGACGCCGTCCTCAACGGAGACAACGTCGACGTTACCGCCATCGGAGATGAGATAAGGGCGGACGTCCTCGAGAACCAAGTCGACGTTGGGAACCGTGAGTTCGTACTGCTTGGCGGAGTAGAGTCCCGGAGAAGAGGAATCGGCGGCGGCGCTTGGGTTCGAAGCTCTAATGGCGGTTTTCAGAAAGATGGGCGTTTTAGAGGTGAAACAGTGCCGTTTCAAACACGTCAATTGTGGGCGTTGGTGGGATTTGGGTGGGATTTTGGAAGAAAGCGTTGGGGCTTTGGGGAAGCCGGTGGCTGCGAGAGACGCCATTGTTTGAACAAAGCAAGGCCGTGCAAGTCTGTTTATGGAAGATGGGGGTTGGGTTCAGTTTATGACTTCGACAAGATTGGGCCCATTGGGGTACAAAACTATGCTACTATAATCCCCCACTTCTTCAATTTTTTTTTCTTTTTAAAATATGATCAGTTGTTGGTTTCGTCACAGTAATCTATCATTTTGGAGACTGAAAAGACTCACATAACATTTTAGTCTCCTGTGACCATCATGATATGATTCATCAGTATCAGGAGTCAACACAATTTTTCAAATTGGAGTTAAGAAACTTTTGCTTGCTATAAAACATTAGATTTCTAACATAAGAAAATAAATATTTAGAAGAGTGCTTCCATGTGCAAGTGGGTAACTTTCAACCGGAGGAATGTGAAAATTTGGTTAGATTTTAAAAAGGGAAAAACTTTGATGACTCGATGACGTAGAACAGCGAGCGGACTAGATTATAAAGCATGTCGACACGAGCAAGCAAAAGAATACCGATATTGAAAATTTTGAAGTTGAGAGACTAGATGTCCAATTTGATTCCATAATATGGTTCGCTAGCGATTCCACACCACTTTACATGCTACTCTAAGCTATAAGTGAATATGGTACTTATTACATGCGTACATGCATGCGACAACTGAAACTTGAGTCAGATTTATAAGAATTTGCCCATGCTCAAATGAGTGGCTTTGAAAAGTAAGTGCCACATGAAGCAAACCATATTGCGGGTTGAAACTTGAGTCAGATACCCAAGTGAGAAAATCTTGATGAGAGTTGTACCTGGATTTTGTGCACCTTCGTTCTAACAAGTCTGGATCTAAGTTATACAACCTCTTGTCAAAATATTTCCCCCTACGGAAAAGAAAAGGCAAGATGAAGGGGAGAAGAAGAGAGAGGGAGGGGGAGTGAGGTTGCTTTTTGGTTTGCAGTATTTTTGGAGAAACCACTCTGAAAACAACAAATAAAGAGGCTTTCTACATTACATAGAGAATGCAATTTCTATTAATCTTCAAACAATTCATATTTAAGAGGTACCGTAAAGCCGCAACGAAGAAGTTAAGGCTGAGGAGTAGCAATTGTTTTGTATTACTGCTACATCAGTCACTAAACAACTCAAAACCAACGAATACCAATTAGAAAGTATCTACACGAGATAAAATTGAACTTCTAATTGCTTTCCTGTCAAAATTCCAAGGTACAAAAGAGAAGAGCATCTCATGAGATAGCTTGCTGCCACGTCGATCTTGCCCAGATTCACAAACATATTTCATCACCTGTAATACGATGCCATAACGTAGAGCATGAACGCGGTTGCTGAAGTGATTATCAACTCCTGCATGCACAGAGATATTTTCACAACGGTAAATACTAAATATTATACAACCTGTCAGGTAGAACATAGACTATTGAGTTAAGTTTTTTCCTCGCCAACATTTCACACCGTTTGTCTACAGAAGTGCTTAATTGCTGAAATGAAGCGCAAAACTACTTTATAGACGTAATAAACTAACTTTTATAAATAAAGTACTCAAATAGCCATCAATAGACTATCAAAAAAATCTTTAGGAAGGTCGCTGATCAAAATAAAGAAGTATGGATGATATAATCCTCTGTCGTTCATCCTAATTTCCCGATTTACCCTGACCTTGTCACCTCTATTCCCGTGTGCTTGTGAAAAGTGTTTCAACAAAACAAGTATAAAAGGAAAATTTTACCCCAAATTTAATTCAAAATCTGACTCTGAAAGGATCTTCAAAGTTTTGAAAATCTGATAGCTAACTAGAAGTTGACTTTGGATTTTGGGCGGATTGATGGAAAGGAAGCAAAATCTGAATCTGAGTCTTGACCAAAATTGCAATGGCTAGAATTACCTTCTTTTAGTGTAGAACAAAGTATCGAATAAATACAAAAGATTACTAGCCAATACCTGGTTATTGTAAAGAGTGGCAGGAATGTAGCTACCCATATACTCGATCAAATTCAGTGCAGTAGTGTATCCCTGCCAGAAATTAACAGAGACTTTGGTGAAATGAACATGAAGGAGAGGAACTAAAATTTTAAGATAATCCGATATTGAAATCAGAAGCAAAATAAACAATCAGAACAGAACTGAAATCCCCCCACTTATACCCCCTCCCAGACAAACACTAGTGCACCAAGAATTCAAGCAGCATAATATACCACAGAAGCAATCGCGATACAGCCAAACACTAGTGCAAGTGAACGGAGCAGCCGTTTTCCCATTCGCAATCCCCTCCCTGCATCCTCACCATCTTCCTGCATCAATAGAATTATTAGGTTGAAAAGCAGTTTATCATAAGTTTCTACATATAGTTTCAAAAAGTAGCATGAGGACATGCAATCTATTCAGAAATATGACTCACTGTATATGTTGGAGATACAGGCTGTTCAAAGGATTTCAACTTCTCAAAAATCCGATAAACAAATGCAAAAGTTAAAAATTGCAGGGGTTTATATTCAGCGTTCTGCTTAATAAGAAGCCAAGCTACCTGCAAAAGATAGGAAGAAGGTGAGGATAAGAAAAATTCACAGAACGAAGCAAAATACAAAATAGAAGCAGGAAGGGTTAAGTTATTGAAATATATAAGTTGTGCTAGCTAATTGCCATGCAACTTCAAGAGTTGTTCCATAGCCAACACCATGCACCAAGCAATACTTCATAAACAATAAAGGATAAGAATCATATATAACAACCATTCCCTAAATACATACAAATACAGCAGATATTGCCAGGTTGATACGCATATCTTGAACAGAAGACTTGGTGAACCTGTAAGCAAATAGCAGTCCAAAGATTAGAGCATAACGTGCCACCACTATAATACATATTATATACTCTGAAAATAGTCAACATATCAAACGTGGAGGAAAGAAACAAGAGCTGGTTTCAGATTTTAATTGATAAATGTCATGCACCATCCCGTTTCCAAAAATTTTAAAGCAGAATAAAAAGGAAAAATTTCTGAATATTTATATCATTTTCCACATTGAGAGCTCATAAGAAGTTCATGTTTTTAAGCATGCGTTATATTAAATGAAGCAAGGAGTAAATCCGCATTGCAAAAGTACCAGCCTCTATCGAAGCAGCCATGGGTAAGCAATAGGATTTCCGGAACTAACTATTAAGGTAATCCAACCTACTTATTTCTTCATATAAATAGATTACATGCTTTAAAAAGTATCAAAATCAGCAGCCACTGATATGCATCTTCTTAGCAACATTTTCCAATGCTACTTATCCGTAGTCACATGATGCGTAGACAAACCTAGGCCCCCATGGTACAATTGGTTGCTTATCAGCGTATTTGATGTCTTTTGAAACCTGAAATTCAAGATTAATATAAGAGGAATAATCAGTACAAGGAAGAGAAAAGACAAGATGATAATTAATCAACCTGAAATTTAAATTATCAAAAAGATAAAATCTAGAAGTACGTAGAACCAACTTAAGGGCTATTTACACATAACAGTTTTCAATGAAAATTTGTAGATCAGATTTTTCTGTTGTACTATAACAATTATTCATTCTTAGCTTCAAATCTTACCAAGCAAAACTTACAATGATGATAATGATAGTGGTTACTTTAACTTCAATATTCTGCTTCACCACTATATTAATCAATCCTATCTTACCCAAACCAGATACCAATGTATATCGTACAAGTTTCTGTAAAATGTAAAGTCACCCGTGTTTCTTCCCATTCCACTACTTTAATTATCTGTAAGACAATATTTGTGCTTGACATTTAGCATCTCTTCAGGATCCAAGTTCCTCATTATTCCTATATGCTGCTACCATGAAAAGTGTTAACTTGGAAGGAAAACAAGTCCAGAGTAAAGCAAATACATGTCCATTAAGAACCACACGTTCTCCAACTTGTTGCACGCGTTGGAGTTAATCCACCAATAGTGACTGTTTAAAGGCGTAATACTATAGAATACAAGGTCAAAACAATAACTTAACCCATAAAGAATCCACAAAACGTCATTTTTCAACTTCCAAATTCTCTCTTTTGATGAATAATGTCCACCCCAGGACTAGAAAATTAAAGTATGGCTGCATGTACCTTGAAGGAACCAAAGGTTACACCTTTCTTCCTATTAGTTAGCTGGGCCATCATAACTTTGTCATATGCTTTCTCCAGCTACATAAATGATTACATAGTTATAAGAACACCGTTCATAAGATGGTTGCAACCGAACTTTTAGAAAAAAGGACATAGAGAGTTTTGAAAAGTACTCTAGCAGCAGTTGCATCATCACCGCTCCTTACGGCCTCCTTATGTTTTTTCGTATATGCTGCCTTGATCATGTCAAATCCCTCAATTGGGCTCACACCGAGAACCTGTGAGATAATATCAGTCAGTCACTTGCAACATCAATTTCAAGGGTCCATACAATTCACAAAATGAAATTACCTCATATGGATTCAAGTCACTATCCGGATTAGAACTTCCAGCCGCAGACGCAGAAGCACAAATTACCCTTCTATTCTGTGGAATTGTTCTAGAAACATGATAAGTTTAACACCTTGTTGCTATATCTATACATTCAAAACATGAACAATTATAACAATATTTGCAAAACAAAACAAAAAACAAACAGAGACCCAGCATTCGAATCAGAAAACGAAACTTTCTACAGAACAAAAAAAAAACCTTTTCTCAATTTTCTCACCAACCAAACAGAGTGATTGAATTACCTGACAAAAGAGGGTGGCAGCCTCAACTCTGGGACGTTAGGGCAGAAATTCCTTTGGGAAAATTGCAATTTGGGGCAGAGAAAAGCATGGGAAATCGCCAGAGCCATTTGCACTGTGGAAAATGAGTTTTGGTTTGAGTTTTTGGGTTCAGGGTTTTTCGAGCAGAAGAAGCAGGGGAGAAGCAAAGCTGGAAAACCCCATTGGGTGAACCCTCCAAAAGGGATTAGTACCGTACAGGCCAGCTGACAAGTACCAAAATACATACGGAATACGGAATACACGTAATAATACTTGGGCCTAAAAAGATTAGTACGCGGACTAATATAATAAGTGGGCTACTCTTCTGGATGCAGTTGGGCCGAGTTGGGCTCCATAATGGTGAACAGATTTTTACTTCACGCTACGTGAAATTACGGGTGTACTCGTGTTGTGAGTCGTATGAAAAGTTAGAAGAGCACTTCATGAGCAAGTGTGTAACTGAGTATCTCTCAACAATATACATGTCAAACTTGGATTAGATTCTTCAATTTGATGTAAATAAGGGCTTCAAAAGGGCAAAACTTTGGAACCTAAATGATGTAGAATAATTAGTGGACTAAATTATAGAGCCAATTGACATGCGCAAGCCAAAGAAAATGAGTGTTGAGAAACATGAAGTTGGGGTGCACTGGTGTATAATTTTGTACCATAATTGGTCCGCTAAAGGAGGCACTTTAAAGACTTCGCCCACTCGCAACTTTGAACCATAATGAATATCATAGTTATCACGCGTTATGCATGTATGCAACGGTTGAAACTTGAGTCAGATTTATGATATTCGTTCACGCGTAAACGGTAACTCTGTCAGATAAATGTATATAAAATTTATCACACGGCGTACATGCACATTACAGGTGAAACTCGAATCAGATTCCCAAATCAGAAAACTTCAAAACCTCCGCTCACGCACGAATAAAGCAACTTTTAACTATAAGCATATACAAAACTCACCATTCAACATACATGCATCAAACAATTAGAAATCGCTCACTCACACACCAAGTCTCCCCTCGTAATCAATGTGTTTATCTAAGAGCATTTCCACCGGAGGTGGAATAGCCCGGCACCCAGTCAAAAAACCAGGCTGGGACCCTGTCAACCCATTCCAGCCCACGGGATTGCCTGGCACCCAACTCAAGCTGGTCTACAGGCCAGCCTAAAATTGACAGACCTTGGGACAGGTCCATATGACGTCAGGCTGACGTCGTGATCTGAAATAGGTGACGACGAACTCCATCTTCGGCGAGGAAGACGGCTGGACGACGCTACCTTCGAGGACGAGGTCGCCGACCCGGAACTTGCTGTTGAGGACGAGCTGGTGCTGTTGAGGACGATGACATCAAATCCGACGATGCAGCTAAAGGTTAGGGCGTAGGTCCAGAGGCGGTGGGTTTGGAGCTGGCGAGCCCAGGCGCCGATGTCGACCAGTTTGGGGCGGGTCGGACCGAGGAGGGCGGTGGAGAGGAAGCGGAGTGAAGGGGAGGTGGGGATTTGATGGAGGGTGGAGATGGGGGGTGTGGGGTTGGCGTGCTCTGGTCTGAGTGGAGAGAGAGGGAAAGAGGGGGAGAGAGGGGGAGAGAGAGAAATCACGGTGAGGGAGAGAGAGAGCTCTTCATTTTTTTAATAAAATTGACCAGGCTATTTTTGTTTAGGGGTGGAGATGCTTTGGTCTATTACTGTTTATTGGGGTCTATTACTGTTTATTTGAGTAGATAAATGCGCTGGGTGCTGGCACCCAGTCTTAAGGGTGGAATTGCTCTAAAGGGAAACTCAAAAGCAAAAGCAACCAGACATAGTTCTTACTGTGTTTATCTCTTACCGCGCCAGGTTTGACCGTTCAAGATTGGTAAAGAAAGTAGGTATATTACCCTACGGCTCTTACCCAAAGCTCCCAGAAAAAGAAACCTAGTTTAGGGCCTGCCACTCAACGACAATGGCGGGCTCGGAGGGCAGAGAAGAAGAGCAGCAGCAGCTACAGTTGTTCGGCGTGGGCTCAGAAGTAGAAGTGAGGACCGACGAAGAAGGGTTCAAAGGCGCCTTGTTCAGAGCCACCATTGTCACAAGCCCCACAAACTCCGCCTCAAAGAAGAGGAAAAGGGCGTTGGTCGAGTACAAGAACTTGGTTACGGAAGACGGGTCTAAGCAGCTCAAGGAGTACGTCGATTCGGAGCACCTGAGGCCCACGCCGCCGCAGCTCGCTGACCGGAATTTCGAGGAGGGAGATGTGGTGGATGCGGATTACAGAGATGGGTGGTGGACTGGGGTCGTAGAGAAGGTTGTCGAGAACAATTCCAAGTACAGCGTCGTCTTCGACAACCCTCCGGATTTGATCGAATTTCAGAAAGAACGTCTCAGATTGCATCAAGATTGGGTTAATGGCGAATGGGTTCGGCCCAGTAAGCAGGTAATTGCTAATTCTTTCTTTCCTTATTTCCCCTCTTGATGCGGTTAATTTGTCTCCTAATCATGATATGATGATCTGCTGTTTTCATACTTTGGTGCATTAATACACGGTTTTTTGGATATCTGTGAGTGCGTGCTGAACAGTTCTTGGATGGCAGCATTGTTGTGCTCATGCATGTAAAGGGTGCACATTGCTCACAAGTCCAAAATTTTCGTTCACGAGACCGATTTATCGTGGAATTTGATATATGCGTTCGACACTTATGTGTTCGAAACTTATGGGTCTATGCAATGCAGTTATCTGAATGGGAAGTAACTGCATTGATCTTCCCCCTTTCTTGTTTCTAGTGTGTTCTTTTTATTGGTTTCTTAACTCAGTTAACGAGTAAATGTAGTTGTTTGTGGGTTGCATAGGCTTTGTGTGTTCGTGAATTTAACGTTGGCGGCTAAGAATCGCAAATGTGTGTTATGGGTTAATTTTCTGGAAAATTTAGTTGATGCTTGGTTCCCTGCAATTGTTGTAAAAGAAAATGTGGATAATAC
This sequence comes from Cotoneaster glaucophyllus, assembly GCA_036320875.1. Classification (NCBI taxonomy): domain Eukaryota; kingdom Viridiplantae; phylum Streptophyta; class Magnoliopsida; order Rosales; family Rosaceae; genus Cotoneaster; species Cotoneaster glaucophyllus. The sequence goes on along the minus strand of CM070068.1, from coordinate 26,034,268 downwards.
CTTTCTGGTGAAGTATGATGATTCAGATGCTAGGGTTCAGAAAGATACTGTAGATGTTCAGCATGTTCACCCTCCCTCATATGTTATTTTTCTACGCGGGCTGGTGTTATTTCCATCCAATGTTCTAGCTGAGAGGATGAGGATGTGCACCGCAATTTTAAGCATAGGATTAAAAGTAAGGAACTAGTTTCTTAGAGATAAGATGGCAAAGGGTTGGTGCATCGAACGTATAATCCCTTTTGTATTTAGTGTTTCCATTACTGAAAGGTTCAATATCTCTCCTGGAAAAGAAGAGAAGTGATCGGGGGGTTATCGATATCTCCATTAAGGAAAGGTTCAATATCACTCTGCATACGATGGAAAAACAGCCTTTTTTACTTTTTAACATATGGAATGATGCCTCCTGTAGCATACGAACCTAATGTACAGTAATCACTTGTGTCTTGGTTAATGGCCATGAAGTATGCCAATGCAAAATACTTAGTTCTTGATTTAGTTGAAGTTTAGCCAGTGCTCCCAGGGAATATATTTATTTGTTGGTAACTAATCAATTTAATTTCGTTCCAGGAAGTATTGGCTGCTTCAAATACTCCACAAGAATTAGAGCATGTGTTGCCTGCTCAAAAAGGTTCTAACAATCTTGAAGTGGCTACTAAACTAGAAAATTTGAGTGCTCCAGAGGAGAATCCTGAATCAACCATTTCAAGGAAGAATTTAATGGAGCAGCCAAGTTATCCACGAAGCGTCAAGGACAAAAAGATGTTAGCCCATAATGGTAGTGCTACAGACTTGCGTCCGGTTAAAAAGTTGAAGGACGACAAAGCAGCCGAGCCCATATTATCCATTACAGCACGTCAATTGAGGAAAACGCCTGACAATAAAGAAATGCCCCAGGAATTACCTCAACTGAGCACAGGAGTTAGGGGAACAAGACGCACACGGAAACCTGTTGTACGCCATCAGTTTATTAAAACAGAGAGCCTGCTCGGGAAAAATAATGTTGTGAGTTGAATGTCTTTTCTTAACCTTTATTTGGTTGTATTCATGTGATGCAACTTGCCATTCGTGACATAATGTTTATGGGTTCCATGAAGTCGGTAACACACATAGAGGATGCGCACATGCACACACTTTTTTTTTGTGCCTAAATGATTGATTACAGCGACTAGTAGCAATGCTATGTAAACATGAAATAGATAGGAACAAAAAAAGATTCTGAGTAAACCACATGTAATGGAATGTTGTCCTACATCCCCTTCCCTGATGGGCAATGATGAAAGTCACCATTTCGGTTTTGATTTCCCATGAACCACTGTTTAGGAATTAAGATCAACATATTTTTTATGTGTAGAAGACTAAGCAAGAGAATGACAGTGAAGTGAATAGCCAGTGGATTCATCCCGTAGCAAGTAAAGGAAGGCGTACAAAATCTCAAACTGGAAGTCGATTGATCCCAGAAGCAGGTAAAAGAGAAGAAAAAAAAAAGGTACATATGTCCGTCAGTAGACCATGCACTGGTTAGGCTTCTTATGAAAGAAATCTGGTTCTTCATGATTTTCAGGGTATGTCTGTGCACTGCCTAGCCAAAAGAGCGAGAAAGAAAAGGGTATATATGTTCATCAATAGACCCTGCACTGATTTAGTTTCCTATTTGAGAGTAATTTGGTTATTAATGATATTCAGATAAGGAAGCGTCTGCAAGTGTTTCTTTGGCTGGACAACATGTTCAGAATGAGGGCAAGGAAGTTTCACTGGCTGAAAAACCGGCTCAGCTACCTGATCAAGAGTTGCAAGTGAAAGATCAGAAAAAGAGTGCAAATGATCCTGCAAAACCAGCTCAGCTACTTGATCAAGAGTTGCAAGTGAAAGATCAGAAGAAGAGTGCAAATGATCCTGCAAATGAAAAGAGCGTGGTAGGGCAATATACAAAAAATTGATACATATTAGTCAACAGAAGGTTTAGGAGTAATGAGTAGTTTTAATCAAACTGCTTGGTGGGTTCTCCCAGAAAGCTAGAACTTCACGGCTCCCTTTTAAAAAAAAAAATGGAACTTCACGGCTCCCTTTTAGCTTGACAAAACTTGATTTGATGACTCAATTCACCAATTACTAAAGAGAAAAGGATATAAATGAAGTAAAGAAAAAAAAAAACTTGTTTCATACGAATGAAGTTTCTATTTAATTATTTATCTACTATCTCATTCAAGTTTGTCAAATGAGGAACCTAAGTCATTAGGGATTTTTAAGCTATCAACATGGCAACATTGGTTATTTTCTAAAAGAAGCTATTAACACCCAGGTTATGTCAGCTGAACTTGGCAGTGATTCAATTTTGGCTAACCTGCTCCTTAGCCTGGTTACTTTTCCAGACATGGTATAATCATGGAGTGAGAGGTCCTCAGTGAAAAGTTATCTCTTGTGTACTTCTATTTGCTTTTCCACTCAATGGTATTGCCTATGGATGTTTGCCTGTACTTGTGCAGGAGTTTAAGCAACAACCAGCTGGAGGAAGTAGTCATAAAAGAAAGAGAGGCAGGCCTCGAAAGTTAGCGGTCGTAAGGTCGCGAGCTTCAGACGGAGGTAAAAAGTCCTTAAAACTAAATTCATTGTCTGATATTTTAGATTCGGTCAAGTTCATTTTAAGTTCTTGCTTTTCAATGTATTTCAGTTGTGTCCCTTTGGTTTTAATTGAACATTATCAACCATTTAATTATCTTATTTGTGTCATTGTGGTCCTTCTGGTTAATTTAATCCTACATTTTGCAATTGGAGAGTATGATTCGGGTGCAAATGCGATCCTATGTGAGCCTCAAATTGTATCGGAGTCATGCAGATGCTTGTCTAACATCCTATCAAGTTATTGGAAGTGGATGGATGGACAATTGCTGGGGAAATATTGAACAGTTACTTTTATTTTCTCAAATGATATAAGTACCAAGTTGCGATATAATGACCTACTCAAATATGAGTTTAAGCAGAGTTATCCTCCTTATACCACCATGCTACAAGTGGGGATATATATATAGATAACATTGCTCAAGTTGAAATGAGATGGAACAAATTTGGCCAGCTTATCCCTAAAAGAAAAAAGTTGTTACTTTGACCAATGAATTCTTGGGTAAATAACCATGCTTTTGAACTGCAGTTAAGGGGCAGAATGTGTCGGGAAATGTTGCTGACAAAAATGATAAGAATGATCAGACGCCTGAGGAAGCTGCTTTGCATGTGCTGAGGGGGACGGATTCTACAGGTTTGAGATTGTGCAACTTGATTTCGTTTTAAGCCTATCAGTGAGGAAATTTTAACATTTTCATTGATGGGAACAATAAAGTTAATAAAAAAAAACAACATATAACTATATAAGTAGCACAGTTACTCTTCCCTACCAGGGATAACTGAGAATGTTGTATAATTTTGAGTTAAGCAACTTGTAAAGCATTAAGGAATGACATGAAGCAAACCAGAATTTGAAATAATTACCGGAAGTTTGAGACTTGGAAAAGAATTGTGCACACAATTTAATTGATCAACAAGGTGGTCTAGAAACATTTTTCTATTTTCTGTATAACAACTTTCTCAGTGAGAATTAAAGCCAAAGTAGTTCTTATTATTCTATTGACTTTGTTTCCCCCTCCCTTTTAACTGGAACACTTTCTGGAATTTGTTTAGCTGCAAAAGATGCCTCTAAAAGAAAAACAGCCGATTTTCCTGGAAGGTGCAAAATAAAAGAAGCTGCACCGATAGCATCTGATAATCCAGATGATGATGATAAACCTCTATCCATGTGGTTCGGGGGGATGCAGCTTTCTGCGTATGTTGGTGAATCAAGTAAGCTGCTTCATATATTAGTTATTTTTCTGTTATAGTAATTAGTTTGACTATATGTGTTCTTCTTTCTAGGACCATCCCCTGATGCAAATGTCAACCAGCATAGTGATAGAAAAGAACCAGTTGAGGTAGCTAGCAAATCTCCTGCAGTTGTTGCAGTCAGTGGCAGCAGGCCACATGAGAAGCAAGGGTTGCCTTTTGTTAAGAGCTCCCCTGTGTGGAAGACAATTGAAACATTGGAAGTATTCAGGCTTTTCCCCCAAAATCCTCATTTCCGACCTCTGGTTGAATGCAAAGAGGAATTCCGCGAGGGTTCAGCAATTGGAAACATGATAACCTTTTCCAGTCTGGCGGATAAAATATCCAGGCTGCAGTTCGACGACCATCAAAGTGTTTTTGATAGCATTTTGGAGAGTCTTGTTGACTTGGAACAGTATGGATTCAATGTTACAATTCTACGCAGGCGGGTGAATGATCTGCTGTCTGTTAAGGACAAGCAAGGGCGGTTTCAGGTCGAGTCAAAGGATGCTGAACAGAAGATCATGGAGCATTCTCGTGAGAAGACCAAACTTGTCGAAGAGGCTGACTATATTGCGAAGAAAATAATTGAGTTGCAGGACAAACATGCATCAATCAAGTCAGTAGTGGATGCCAAAGATCATGAGATTGCTAGATTGCGAATATCTTTGGATGCCATGAATGAAGGCATTCAGAGATCTCGGAGTGATTTTGAAAAGCTAGCTTTGGCTCCCATGAATTAGGCCTTGCACAGCTCACAACGCACGACGGGAGTAGTTAAACTTTGCTTCTCAGATTAGGGATGTAGTGCTTAGGTATCGATTCGGACAATTGCTCTGCTTGTATTAGGGATGTTGAGTTGCATTGTGGATTGTATCGATCATTTGTATTTTACATGTTGCCTGCATTCTCCGGGCGAATAAAAACGCGGGTTTTATTCTGCTTTTCGATTCTCGTTTCTCCTTACCTACTTTGGGAGTCCTGGGGAGCAAGAGTCTTATTGCTCTCTTCTCATTAGTTCAATTCAAGTGTTCCTTTATGGCCTATATGAGAAGAAATTCTAAGGCCTGATACCGGATTACGTGTTCGTGCGAACTTTAGACACAAAAACCACCCCATGACCCACCACCCTATAACTTGAGACCCAACACTACTCAATGTAATGACTCCACCCCCTCTCACACCACCCCCACTCTATACGCCGGACCTAAAACCTTCTATGCGAGAAATTTAAAATCTCACTTAAGATTAACATTAGTGAAATGCATCGTCCCATGTAATGCATGTCGAAGATTTCGTTACTGGCGTATGTTACAGTTTATGCCATGGTCAATTAATTTAACTTTTATTTTATTGTAAAATAAAATTTGTAAAACTTGAGTTAATTTGTCTTTATATTATTGTAAAATGTTTATTATAATGACTTCATTACTGACGTATGTTATAACTTATGTCATGGTCAATTAATTGTAATCGAGATAAGATTTCACCTTTCTACAATCATTGGATTAAGTTCTCACTTCAATCTTATCCATTGGATTATTTCACTTCAACATGGTACGTGATGTTATCGTCACATGAGCTAATTTTCAGCGCATGTTTTTTCGAAGGTTGGAGAATTTGATCTGAGCATATTAGCTTACTACGCGTGATGCGCAGGTTAGACAAAACCTCGCTGCTAACAAACTACCGCCAGCTTTGTACGCTTCCGGCAGCCAGTTTCCCTGCATCCCATAACATTCTGTCATGTAACAGAAAGATTGCAGAGTATGTGAGAAATGACCAAACGCCAATTGCACAGGACCTGTTCGATCAAATGCCCGTGAGAGACGTCGTTTCGTGGAACACCATATTGTCGGGTTTGCAGAAGGCCAAAAACCCACACGCAGTTAATCGATGTTTCTTGCAAATGACAAGAGATGGATTCAGACCAAACGAGTACACCGTCTCGATAGTACTCAATGCGTTTTTGGGCACAGCGTTTAATGTTTTGGTCTCGCAGGTTCATGCCGTTGTAGTCCGCTCGGCGCTCAACTCGGGTGTGTTTGTTGGGTCAGCGCTGATGAAAGGGTACGCAAATGCGGGCAATCGGGTAGCTTTGAGCGGAGTGTTTGATGAGATTTCAGTGAAGGATGTCTCGTCTTGGAACGCTTTGGTTTCGAGTTACATGGAATTGGGGTGCATCCATGAGGCTCAGACAGTTTTTGACGCGATGTTGGAAAGGAACGTTGTTTCGTGGACTAGTTTGGTGAATGGTTATATCAGCAATAAGAGGGTTAACAAAGCTCGCTCTGTTTTCGACAAGATGAGCGAAAAGAATGTGGTTTCATGGACTGTTATGATCAGTGGGTACGTGAGAAGCCATAAATTTGTGGATGCTTTGGATCTTTTCGTCTTGATGTTGAAATCGGGGACTCGGCCAAATCATTTTACATTTTCAAGCGCGCTGGATGCATGCGCTGGTTGTTCTTCACTTGTAATGGGACAGCAAGTTCACTCGAGCATCTTAAAGTTCGGTATGCCAGAGGACATCATCATGTCAACCTCGCTTGTTGACATGTACGCAAAATGTGGAGACATTGGCGCGGCACTATGCATTTTCAGATCAATGCCAAGGAAAAACCTGGTGACATGGAATTCGATTATAGGAGGTTATGCCAGGCACGGACTCGCTACAAGAGCATTGGAGGAGTTTCAGAGCATGACTGAGTGCGGTTTTAGGCCTGACGAAGTAACGTTTGTAAACCTGTTATCGGCTTGTGGGCATGGCGGGATGGTTGAAAAAGGCAAAATCCTATTTAACTCCATGAAAGCAAAGTTCGGACTTGAACCAAAGGTCGAGCACTATGCTTGCATGGTTGACCTATATGGGAGAGCAGGTGAGCTAGAGGAAGCCGAGAAGTTGATACAAGGGATGCCATTTCAGCCGGATGTGGTGGTTTGGGTCGCATTGCTTGGTGCATGTGGCTTGCATTCAAGTCTCGAACTTGGCGAGTTGGCTGCTACAGAAATTGACAAACTGGGACATGCCCATCCCGCAAGATATTCGACGCTTTCAAAGATTCACGGCGAAAGAGGAGCATGGAACAGCGTCCAAGAGATCAGGAAGACGATGCAAGAGAAGGGCATTCGAAAGCAGAACGCTGGTAGCTGGGTCGAATCTCCACAAGGAATGAGATGAACAGATTCATGAAACTGACCAAACACGTTGAGATTACAAGGTCCGAGGTCCGATTTACCCTACCACAACATTTACGCTTGGAAAATAGACCTTCATTGATTAAAATCAAAATATAACCTTGTGTAATACCGTCACATCCATGATCAAATAACAATCGTTAGTACGATACAAAACTATAGATAGACTACGAAAACTAAATTCAAGAAAAATGGTACAGAGACAATGCAAGGCCTTTCCCCAATTACAGTGACAACTGGGATGCTCAGAGAAGCAAATTGCTGAAATCTCATCATTTCAACCAGCTCTCAACGCTTGCTCCTTTGTTACTCAGAATAATTTCGCACTTTCCGAAGATTCAGGACTAAGAGCTTCACTTTCGGTTTTTGTTCTCATCCTTGTCCTCCCGCTTCCTGTATAGCTTCTCAAGAACACGCTTGGCCTCACACTGGGGAAAATTCGCCAAGTCATAGTAGTGGGGTGCTATATCGACTAACCTGTAGACATTTAATATGGAAGATTAGAAACAGATATACTCGAGAGAATAGGAACACAGTTTAAAATCGGGTATTTGGAAAATAATGAAAGAAACTAGAGGGGGGGAGAGAGACTAACCACTCCCCACGAACATCCGTCACTGTACGGATAAAATTCCTGCTTGTCAAAACATACTCGTTGTAGATCACCCATTCTGGCTTGTGATCCAAGCAATTCGACGGATGCAAATGTACCACCTGCGAACATAGATCATACACATAAGAGGCAGGCACAAACACGGATACGGGAAAAAGGGGAATATTACATGGCCTATATGGAAAGTAAAGAGTATATTTACATACTTGGTTATCTTTCACTGTCAGATAGTGTCCAGTACGTTCCAGATGAGCCACCTGCATGAAATATCCAGCTAGCATGGCCTTCCTTATGTTGATGTAGTAGTCACGACTATTGAATTCAGTACTGCATAGCTTGAGGTTAAACCGGGCCATAATGCGCACCAGCTGCTGCCTGACGTTGTCTGCAGACTTCAATGCCCTCTGATTGACAAAGTTCTCATAGCACCACGATGGATCCTCATCTACACACCATTCAGAAATAAAATTTTAGACCAAGACACACCAGATGATCAACTTCAAACCAGTAATGAAACAAACATATACATGTACTTACTATTTTGCTTGTATGCATGATACACATTCAGAAGCGTCAGATGATCTCCATCAATGTGCCCGAACCTAGCTTTTGCTTCGTCAGCAGCTTTTTGAGCCTCCCTAGGCCGGACAAAGCAATTGGGTACTAAGAAATAAATTGGTTATCACAGACGAGGCCCATGGAACGTTAGCAGATGCATAGAGGCGAGACGACACCATTTGCTTCATGAGATAATACTGAGAAACTGCAACTATATGCATCAGCAATTACTTAAAAATCCATAGGTACAAGCCAACCGGGGGCATGGAACCCAGACAAGACAGTTGCTGATGACAACCTAATTTGACACAGTACTACTTCAACCACATGCATAAGCATTAGCATGCAGCTTTAGCAGTTAGGATAGTGTGTGCACAAAAGAAAATGTCTGTACACATAACAGACTCAAAGGCATGCAATCAAGAATCATGCAGCCCAACCTTATCTACTTTGATGTAGATAAGAGCCTAGACAGACACAACTGAGAAAGCAATGATGAAATAGAAAATAAAGTACCTGAAAGCATGGCAGATACTGACAAAATTTCATTTGAGCAGTTGAACTCAGGGCTGACCACGAGCATCTTTGACATCTGAGGATCCAACGGGAACTCACTCATAATCTCCCCTAGCTTGGTCAAGTTACCTTCATCATCCAATGCTCCCAAATAATTCAAGACCTCTAGTGCTCTCATCAATGTCTCAGGAGCAGGGGGATCCATAAAATCAAAATGAACCAGATCATCTATTCCTAGTTTCTTCAAAGTAAGAACTGTATTTGCAAGGTTTGATCTCAAAATTTCTGGATACGTTTGTGGTTGAAGATCATTATTGAAACTTTTCTCAGTATAAAGTCTGAAACATTTTCCTGGCTGAGTTCTTCCAGCACGACCTGACCTCTGATGTGCACTTGCCTTGGAAATTGGAGATACCAACAAGGATTCAACACGCACTCTTGGGTTATAGACTTTTTGTTTAGCAAATCCGGGATCAATAACATAAACAATTCCATCAATAGTCAGAGAAGTTTCTGCAATATTTGTTGACACCACAATCTTCCTTCCAGGAATTCCACCTTCTTTTATGGGAGGAGGAGCAGGATCAAATATTTTCTGCTGCATAGCTGGAGGTAGAGTTGAATACAGAGGCACCACTTTCACAGGACCAACCTGATCACCCAGATTTCCGATTTCCTTGTTAATTTTGCGGCATGCATCTTCTATCTCCTCCTCTCCCGTTAGAAAAACAAGTATATCTCCTGGGGTCTCATACAGATGAATCTGTACAACTGTTCGAATCGCTGCTTCCAGATAATCCCTTTCAGGTTCCTCAGTGTAAAAAATTTCCACTGGATGAAGCCTTCCAGGAACTTTCATGAGTGGCGCACCACTGAAATAACCCTGAAACTTTTCAGCTTCAAGTGTAGCACTCATCACAACCACCTTCAAATCAGGTCTGTTTCTCAACACTTCCTTCAAAAGCCCAAACAGAACATCTGTTGCTAAAGTTCTTTCGTGAGCCTCATCAAGAATTATCACGCTGTATCTTTCTAAAAGTGGATCAGTCATTGCTTCTCTTAAAAGCATTCCATCAGTGAGATACCTGCCACACAAAATGCATAATCTGTAAGTAACTTGTCTTTCCCTTGGGTCTGAGCAGAAATGATAAAGCAATAGAAAAGAGCAGAAGAGATGTTGAGCTTACTTCAACACAGTTCTGGCACTGCTGCAGTCTTCAAAACGGATGCTATAACCAACCTCTTCTCCAATGGTTACATCCATCTCTTCAGCAACACGACGGGATACTGACATTGCAGCCACTCTACGTGGTTGGGTACACGCAACCATCATCTTCTTGCGTTTATCTGAAGATTCTGAATGGACAGCTTCCAAAACAAATTGAGGAATCTGTAAAAGAGAAGTACATAGACAATTGCCATAGTCAGACAATTTCAACAATTCTCATTCTTTACATGATCTTCAGCAAGAACAATACAGAGGAGAAGATAAAATAATCTGACAATCAACTTTCTAACAGGTTTATAGAGCATAATCTATGATTTATAAAGCCCTATCCCACATTCACCCAGATTTATGTTACCAGAAAAAATATATAAAGTGTCCAGTTTCTTTACATTTCCAGTAGGCAAGTCCTAGTTGTGTTGAGAAAGTGGCACGAAATATAAAGTTCAACCAAATCCTTTATACAGGGCCTATAGTTTCAAACCTTTACATTCTATTAAGTTAATGGCACTGCCATAAATGATATTATGGTAAATGCGTACCCTCGGCCATGGGTGACAAATGTGGTTCAGAAAAAGTGGAGAGGTGCATCAGGTAATATCGACCGTCAATACAGAATTAATTCCAATATGCATCATTGCAGTGTACAACATAAGACCGTTAATTAAACTTAACCATTGTCGCATAGCTTGGCAACTGAGATTTTAAAAGCAATGCACAAATAATTCCAACTACACGGGTTTTAAATATGCCACTGTATTCTTCTCTCTCAACACTACAAAAGCTACTATTATTTCAAATTAACACGAATGGAAAAGCATATACCTATTGCAATTTTGCGAAAAATCAAAACATGTCCGGGAACTGTTTTTACATTTTCTAGTCAACAAAATATTATTTTTTGAATAATATACATTACCAAGTTCGAATTTTTATTCAGCTTCCATTAGGTATTTCATGCTACAAAATAGGCGAAAATTACAGTAAAAAAGTTTGAAGAAACGAACCTGAGTGGTTTTACCGCTACCCGTTTCACCGACCAAAATGAGAGACTGGCTGGCCTTGAAAGCTTGCAAGAACTCCTCTTTCTGGTGCCAGACAGGCAACGTCTTCCTCTTCTCAAGGATCTCATAGTACCTCTGAGAGTACGGCTTCCCGGTCCACCGATTGATCAGACTGTTCACAGCGTTTTGGTTGGCAGCAGTTCCTGCGCTGCCGTTCGATTTGTTCATCTTCGCCGATGTGATGGAAGCCTCGTCCACCACGTCGAACAAGCTCACCTTCCTCTTCCTCTCCGTACCCATCAATCAAGGACCCAACCGGCGGCAAAAACCCCCCAAAATCCTATCACTTGGATCCTAAAGAGGTCGGATAGGATCCGAAGAGAGAGGCTTTCCTTCCCGATTTACGATTAAGCCCTAAATTTGTAAACCCTAGAAGATGGAAGAAGATTGAGGATTTTGGAGAGAGAGAGAGGGGCTAGGGCTTTGGCGCTGCGCAATATTATAGGAGGTGAAATTTCAGAATTACGATTGAGTCCCTTCCTCCCTCCCTTGTTGTTGCAGGCCAGGAAATGGAAGCCTTACAATTTCAGTTTGGTCCGGCCTTAAGTGGGAGGCCCAATAACTGCATTTGTAATACTGTGAAAGGCCCAATCAAAATGTGGATTTCTTTAGACACCCAAACCGCAGTTAACAATATATCAAACTACCCTTTAAATTTGTTTTAGTGTATTCATTTTGTTCATTTGAAACCTTAGGGAAAAAAAGTTGCAAAATTAAAAAGGAAAATGAGTGACGGTTGAGCCACCCATCCTCCCACCTAGATTTGTAAACAGGTCAGATTTGGATCAGAACATCCTTGATTCATACTCGAATCTATTATCGGAAGTCACAACACTTGTTTCCACCCATGTTAGTCACATGTTTGGATTTTTAGGAAAATATATCTTCGTTTGCATAGGAAATGGCACACTTAACATTTCCATTAGATTTAGTAATAGATTCAGTAATATTAGGCCAAACAGTTTCTGTAAATTATCAGCAACACTTAGTTTTACTGATTGAAAATTTTGTTTACAATTTCTAAATGTTTGTCACATTTTCAGGTCCTTGCTTATGTTTCACTAGTTCAGAAGGTTATGCTTCCCGACGAGTTGGTTGATCATCACACTCTAACACTTGATCAGGTGCGATAACGGATATCGATTTAAAATCTCAGGTAGCAAGCCATTCGAATTTCCAAGCTGTATCTTTCCCTTAAAAGTGAACTGCAGACTAAAACTCAGAATGTTATTGTAGTTAAAGTAATAATCCCCGTGACACTTCTTCATACATACTCTATTTGCTAGTATCGCAGCTCTGCATACATAGTACGTACCTCGTTTTGTAGTATGACATTTTAAACGTTTCACCAATCTGTCGTGGTGATTTTGCAGTATCGGTGTAAGAAGCAGAATACAGTGACGATCTAAAAGAAAGAGAGAACTAATAGCCCGTGGTCGTCATGATCCTTGTGTTGTTCCGCGAGGTGCATCTGTGAATGATATGTGAACTCTCATGCATCATTCTCTATGTACATTCCTTTTTTCAGCATAGCGGTCCTTCCAGTTGCAAATTACAACTGACCAAATCATAGTGAATTTCGAATTCGTTTTCCTTTCTTTTATGCTATAAGATATATTTCATCTAAAAAGAAGAGACAGATCCTTGAGGAATGTGAATTGGTCTTCTATGGTATTTAATGGAAAAAATTGCATTAATCAAATCCGTCATCTTCGTGTTCATACTTTCACCTTTCGTCCCTGATTACATATGTTTTACATGGTGGAATGGCGCAGTTTTGCCAATGATGGAAGCTGCAATAGCCCTTGTGGGTGGACCAACTAATGGAAGATTATGCACAGCGTCATATGCTTCCTATCAATCCTGACCTACAAGACCCCGTGCCGCAGCCAAAGATTGCAGCGGAGGCAGCTGCTCTGCACATTTGAAAGTTGACAAACTTTCTGTTGCATTACATACGTTTTGAACCGTGCAGTGAAGATTCGTTTGTTCTTTGCTGGTCCTAATTTTCCTGACTGCCACCCACATTAAAATATTTCATATGAATAAAGTTAATCTCACTAAACAGGCTCCTATCTTCACTAATGAACTAAATATTAATGGACAAAGACTGCATCAAACTAGTGCCATTGGATTAGGTGATCGTGTAGTTGCATGGAACTGAGAGGTTTCTCTATTAAATAAACCGGGGGTGCAGCGAAGAAAAAAGGTGTGCAAAACTCGCTTTCCATATGCACACACTAATTAAGGAGTACCTAAACAACAAGAGATTGCTAGTCAACTGGAAATACATTGATGATTTTGCACCCAAACAATTAATAGTAAAAAGGAAAATCAGTTTAAAATACACACTAACCAAATTAGCTGCAAATATTTGTAAGTTCATAAATACTAATTCTGGCTTCTGAGATGTAATTATACGATTAGAAAGAGGGAAATCTAGAATTGCCACAATTATCTTGAAAGACTCGTGAACCTATTCCAATTAGAATTACTCCTTTGTTTCATCACTTTATGCTCTAAATAGATTCACATGTCACACAATTGAAATATAAAGCAATGAATCAAAATTCTCTTAAAATAATAATTAAAATTAGGATAAAAACATATATAATTATGTAATCCATGTTAACCTAATAAGCTTAGCCCATCATTTGAACCTAATAGGCAACCGAATATGCCTGTATCTCTTCAACAAATCAGGATTAGAAACCCTATTAGCAAGAATAACAACTTTAATATCACGTTCCTTGTGCAATGACTAAATGCCGAATTAAATCCTTAATCCTACTTTATCCTCAAGTAAGTACAATGATTTTGAGACCACATAATATTATTGAGACCTGGATTTTACTCAAACATATTGGACCCAGACAAATACCATTCAACCACCACCTCATTTCCATGATTCCAGATCTATCTCCGTTCTTTAAAGTTTTAGTTTTTCATTTGAATATATTTCCATCTGTCTCTAGTCAATTGTGATTTTTCATTTTTAAACATCTTGTATAATGGCTGGTCTACAAGGGGAACACGCGTTCTTGGAATGAGAAGCTCGTACTCCACCTTATATATATGTATACAAAAAGGTGCATTCACATTTACAATCATTTGTCTTATCAGAAGAAACATATCAATTATTAGACGTGATTTTTTTGCAAGAAATATGGTGATTTTGTATTAATAAACGGGAATAGTTATAAAGATTGCCAATATTTTAGGTGGTCAAATTTATTGATATGAAGATCATTCGCACAAACAAACATAATAATTCTCTAAATGGTTATTTCAAGCATACGCGCACCACCCACAAATACCATCGGTGTAGATCCACCACAAAGACAATAAACACAACATACCAATATCAAGGTACGCACAATGTTATCAGCAAACGGGACTGCATCAAGTCATATGCCACTTCATAGGTACGAGTTGGACATGGAAATGGTGATTAGTGCTTGAATTCCTTCAGTCGGATCCCCAGCCCCAAGCCGCCCAAAAAGAAAAACAGCACATGGTGCTGGAGTTTGATCACTTTAACTACACACTTTATTTATTTATTTTTGAAAGAAGCAAGGGACCCAAAACAGAAGGAGAAGGATCCAAAAAGCCTTTGCAACACATGCAATGAAGTATTTTGTTGATAACAAAATTAATTTTGTTTGGTTTGGTTGGTCGTTTGGATATATATTAGATTATCCACACGCAAGAACAACCACACATTTACAAACAGCCATTTCATTTCGACCCATGCACGATTCCAGCTCTCTTTAGTATAAATCAATATTTATTTATTAGGGCCTGCAAAGGATCAAGATTCTCTCCTAATCATTTTCCACCTAATCCTCCTAATTCGGGATCCAGGCCGTTCAAATTTCATCCAACGGCTACAAACAAGGGGACCCCTTTAAAGTGATAATAATTGTAGCCGTTGGATGAAAATTTGAACGGCCCAGATCTCGGATTAGGAGGATTAGGTGAAAATTGATTAGGAGATGATCCATTTCCTTTCCTGACGAAGCAATCACATGATCTCGTAAACGATGATTTGTCTTTTCTATAGGCAATATAATTTGAAAAAAAAGTAGTGTCAAGCAAGAAATACGCTTTTTTTCTTTCTTTCTGTTTTTTTACATTTCCCTCATTGCCCGACCTAACATTTGATGATACTCATAACCACGTAAATTGTATGCTTTTTTTGTTTTGTTCAGAAGATAGAGAACATTTATAAGATAATGTCCAAAAGGACATATTAGCATAGGTAGCTCTAAGAAGGACCGGCATACAAAAAGAAGACTCCACTTATGCAAAGAAAGCATAAGTAAAGATTCTTCTCTGCAGCAATTACAAAAGTACATAAAAGAAAAAACACAAAACGATTTTACCCAATAAAACAAATACTCCATAGGTGCTCAACCAGTAGAAGCACAAAATTGGCTAAGAGAGAAAACCGTAAATTGTATGCTTTTGTCTCATAAAAATTTCACATTTCAATAGCCCTTGCATTTCAATGAACCTAATAAACATGATGAAAGGAAGAGTTATAAGAATATAAACACGAGCATAGGAAGGCTCTCATATGTCATTTCCACATTATATAAAAACGGGGACCAGATGTGGTAGACTCACTTCACATCGAACTTCAACGATCCGAATATTTTATTTTGTAAGTCTCGATTCATAGATCACTTTTGCAAAAAATCAATTCAACCCGAAACCATTTGCCTATTTAATTATCACAATGAAATTTCATTGTTTCTTATAGAACAAAGTGTTCGTTAATTTCTTTGAACTCAATTAGATGTCTTAATATTTCCGATTTGGCTAATATTTTGTAAGGATGATCTATGAGGTGCAACTTGTAAAATAGACAGTTAGGATTGTTGAAATTCGATGTGGTGTGGGCCTCACAACTAATTCCCATTAAAAAAAATCGAGATCTCTTCCCTTAAATGCCTCGTATATATGGTTACGCGCATGCAAGTGCAATGTTTATCAAGTGTGTGTATAAGAAGTCATATATATGGTAAATACATACAATAAAACAATATCTTGTTAAGAAGAGGCTTGTGTGTATATAAAAAGATGGCTACACAATTAAAACCTATTAACACTTCTGAGTATAAAAAGGAGAGACCTGAGAAGTCATGACCAATACTTAGTTACAAATTTGAGCGAAACAGTTGGAACTTACAATCTACAGATAATATAAGAAGGGTGATGCGAAAGCATCGACTTGAACTATGTCTTTGTAAATGACATGATGTGGCGGTTAATGATCGGACTCATTTTTTGAATATTAAATAATGAATCCGACTATCAACCGCCATATCATATAGTTTACAAACTATAGTCTACAAAATATAGCCTTAAAACAAGTTCTTCCTAACATTTTCCGTATAAGAAAGAAGAGAAAATAAAATACTTAACAAAGGGAATCCCTAGTCTACAATAAAATGTATCATTAATCAATAATACTACATTAGCTTGAAACCAAAGCAAAGACTTTAAATGGACACAAGGTAAAGGACACGTTCAGTTTGTCCACTCTGATTAAGAGACCCTAATTGATAAACGGCTATTATTCACACACTTAACCTTACATTGCAACATATGAGATTCAACTAAAGCAAACACATATTTAGATTACATTAGTGAACCACAGAAATTATTTTGTATTAGATTACCAACTCGTCATAACAATTTGATGTGACAAGTCGATTTCACTTTCAATCTGGTTCACTTAAATGTAGTCGGAAAATACGACCATGTGGTGTTACCATACTCGGGATTTAAATTGTACATTTGGAAGCAATACCTTCGTTCCCGGCCAAAATTAAGTATTTATCTCTCCTTGTAAGCTTGGTGCATTCAAACCCCAATGCCTTGCCAATCTCTCCTTGCACGTAATTAGCCACATCAAAGCTTGATCTATTCCCATCACGACAAGTGGACAGCCCGGATACCTTCTCCAGCAACTGAACGGTGTAGATCGGTGAGGGGTTCATCATAAAGAAAAGTGGGTCCAAGCACTTGAGCCCACCAGCAGTTGTGCCATGGAACATGCCGACACGGGTGTTGATTGCAACAGGAATTATTTCGTCACTAATTTCTGTAAACAAGGGACTAAACCTAAGGAGGTAGGGTTCACGACATGTCGTTCCTTCGGGGCAAACAACGACGTCCCCTTGATTCAACAACTTCTCCATCATCTTTCCGTCTCGATGGCGATTTCTTGTTAATCGGACGGTCTTGATTGGTGAGAGGATCTCAGACATCTTGCTTAGGCTGTACGTTACAGCGTGTAGATTTTTCTTCAGTGCGAAGCAAAGGTAGAGAGGGTCTACTAGGGTTCTATGGTTACAAACGTAAAGCGTACCTCTAGGCTTGTCCCTTGGAAGAGTTTCACTCTGGGCTCTTGGACCTCCCACAGTCAGTCGTAGACCACTGAAATACAGTAGAGGGAACGACACGTCGTAAGGCAGTGATATCCCTACGATGATTCTGAAGATTGCTAGGGCAATTCCTAGTGGTAACCAAATCAATATTGCTAGGGTTTCAAGTGGGGTTGGTGTGAGAGCCAATCGACCATCATGGAAAACGAGCTTCTTTTGGTATCTGTCTCTTGGTAGGTTCTTCCAGCTCCTCTTATCTGAATCTCCCACTAGATAAACTTCCTGTACGTGCAAATTGCAACAATTTTTCAGGTCAAGACGGAAAATATTGCAAAACTTAAATTTAATTGAACATAAAGTTAACCAAATCGCAATCGAGGAAGAAAAAGAAAAGGCTGAATGGACTGAACCATCTCTCAAAATTTTCAATAATCCAATTAGACACACACAAATGGTACCATTAATTCTTGATGACCCTCTAAACCATGTATTACGTACAGATAACTTTGTGTCTACATTATTGCACTACTCCAATATTTTAAGTTGCAAATGTTTTATAGGGGTGAATATATATATTCACTACTATGGTTGGACCAATCAACATTTTGTGTTTTTAAGAAAAGGTCAGTGAAGAGAAATATTAGTAGGTGATTATATTAACCTTATAGTTAGAGAGTAAATTTTTATTTATTGATCTTAGTTGAACAAAAAATTATTTTATTGACCTATGTTCGAAAATGATATGTCCACGAAGTTATACCAAAATATGAATTATGTATAAAACTAAACCAAATCTCTTTAATGTATATGAAAATTGTTTATAAGATTTATATGAGTTTATTTCAAATCTCTTTAATTTTTAATAACCTACTATAATTATACCGTTTTATCATATCACCTAACAGCTTAAAAGCTGAAAAAACAAATATCAGTACGTTTTTATTATAATTTGGCTAAATGACATTCATATAGACTAGTTTTTCAAATTTTGCATCCTATGAAGTTCAATTCTTTATTTTTATATATAAATAAAGGAAAGTAAACTAATTAAGTACCCTTGGTTGTCAATTAAACTGAATTAACTACTTAAACCCAAGTGAAAATTGAATAAGGGAAGTACCTTGCAATAAGAGAATAGTTGGTGATCATTAAATTTGTTGGAGGCAGAGATACCAATTGTATCAACGCCCATGCTATCATGTCCACCATGTTCTTGTTCTTCCAGAAGCGAAACAATATTGCTCCTCTCTTCCTCCATGATACCCAAAAAGTATCCACCAAACGCCTTCAGCTCCTTCCCGATCACCATATCAATCTCCAAGTAGTCTTTTAAGAAGCTTTCGATCATTACTTGCGGTAGCTTACTAACACCAACTTTATTCCCACCTCTTTGAAGCACCTCAAAGGCTTCCAACCCAACATCTTCCAAGAAGAACTTAGGCAAAACAGCTGTGCCAATTCTAAAACTGTCTTTCTTAACCCCAAAGAAGCAGACCATCACCATTATTTTCAACCCTAATTCGTCACCGACGAAAAATATGATAGGGCATAAAAGGAAAAGAACAAGTGCCCTTAAGAAATTTCCAGCTTCAAAAGCCACGAGCATGAAGTAATTAAACAAACAAGAGGATTTCAGTAGAGCTCCTTCGACGTCGAAGACTATCCGAGTTTGGTTTGTGAGGTTCGATCTTTGAGAGTAAAGAGAACCGAACGAGTTGTGATTTTTAGACTGGCTTGGTGATATGCCGGTTGCATGGCTGTTGCTGCTTACACTTCTGGGGAGACCTCCCAGTTTCCGAAAGAAAATGCGATATGAAAAGAAAAATGGCATCAAGAAAAAGGCCGTGGGCATTTTTAGAAGAATAATATGTGTTCTCCAATCCAATGCTACAAGTCTTACAACTTAATTAGGCTATGTTGTTATGACGTTTTTTTATATAGTTGGAGATATATTTCATGCCCTCATGCTTCAGTTTTATTACGAAAATGCTCACGTCAAAAATACAATTAAATAGGCACCTTGTCGGGGCTGCCGAGTGCAAGATTGAGGCATGAGGCTATCTTTTCCGGAAGAGGATCCTCGCCGGATCCTTTTCCTAGAGATCCTAGGAATCCTTGAATCCCAACCGTATATCATTTATCGTGCGGTCAGAAATCATTTCAAAATTTAAAATTTAAAATTAAATCTGAATAGTACTTAATGAAAATTAACCGCACGATATACGATGAACGGTTGAGATTCAAGGATCCCTAGGATCCCTAGGAAAAGGATCCGGCGGGGATCCATTTCCATCTTTTCCATGCAAACTTGGTCCAAATAAACAATAAAATATAGCAATAAAATATTTTTCTGATTTCGCTCTTTAATTCAAAAGATTTCAAATAATTTATAAGATCTTTCATCTCTAGTTTTTTTTTTCTTTACGTTGAAACTAATATCGACTATTGTTAATTTCTTACCTCTCTTATTGTGATCTTTTCTTTGTTTTTTTGTTTTTTTTTTATCAACTCACTTTTCTTAGTGTGAATTAGCATTGTGATATCTATTTTTTTTTAAGGCAACTTCAAACCAACAAGATCTTCAGTTTTGCGAGGGTCGCTGACTCGCTGGGGAGAAGAACGTCGATCGTATACAATTTTATTTTTACTTTACAAAGAGATTGTTTTCAAGACTCGAACCCATAACATTTGGTCTTTTAATTAAAAAAATAATCTTACCTTAATCTTTTAATTTAGTAACTGTCATTGTGCACGATTTTTTTCATTTAATTAAATTGTCATTCTGCATGCTCACAAAATTCAAACTTTTTCCACATTTAGAAGTATTTATCAAACAAAATCATGACCATGATCATAAAATAAAGAATGTATCCCACAATTTCTCACAAAATTCAAACATTTTCCACATTTAGAAGTATCTGTCGTACAAAATCATTGTCATGACCATAAAATATACATTTTCTCACAAAATTCAAACATTTCAATTTTTCCACGTTTAGAAGTATCTGTCATACAAAATCATGATCATGACCATAAAATATACAATTTCTCGCAAAATTAAAACATTTTTCATATTTAGAAGTATCTATCAATCAAAATCATGACCACGTCCACGACCATAATAGATAGAATTTATCCAACAAATGTCTTATAAAATTTATATTAAAAAAATAATTCACGTTTAGAAGTATTTATCAAACAAAATCATCATCATGACCATAAAATATAGAATTTACCCAACAATGTAATTAAAAGATGTAGTTTCGACTATAGAACATCTTCTTGGTGTTATGCAACATGCATGTATTTCAATATATTGTAATATCGTATACAATTTATTTTTCTTTGCTAAAGTATTGGTTCTAGGGTCACCGACTGAAGCATGGTAGACTAATTAGCTTGCAACCTGTAAGCATACATTATGAGCAATTATAATAACTGAATTATTATTAGTGATTTTTGCATTATAAGAACCTCTTTAAATGAGGTATATCCACTAATAATTAAAAACAGAGAACATGACTACCAACCAAAAGGGTCTTGTTGTCCTTTTATTTTATTTTTGGCTTAATTTGTGTAACTAATTAAGAACAAAATTAAAGAACGCCACAAACTAACAGGCCTTACCGATTAGGCCATTTCAACTAACTACTTAATGTTTTAAAAATTGGATATCTGTTAAGTTATCAACGTTAAGTGATGACCTTGATAAGTATTGAAGCGAGATTTCATTCTCACGTCACAGAAACAAGTTCTAAATCCTCAAACCGATCCCTTTTAACTAGACAAAATTAGCGTTTAACTTCAATTTTTGCGGATTCATAACTCTACAATAACGTGTTAATGAGAATTTGATTCAGTATTTGTCCATACCATCCCTTAATATTAATGACATCGTCAATTAATGGTAATTGTATCATCACTTAACGCCAGTCACCTAACGAGGGTCGATTTTGCAAAACATTAGCTAGTTATTTGGATTGCTTTAAAAGATTATGACCAATTTGGAATCATCTCTAAACGTTGATAGTTATTTATACTTAACCCTAAAAAAAGTACAAATCCTAGTTGGACCCGATTTTGCACCCTCAACCCACCTATTTTAGGCCGTTAGATGTATACAAAATGAGGATGAAATGTGATGAGTATCATACCAACATTTTGTTGAAAATATCCTTAATTGACTAACGGAGAGGGTTCAAGGCGGTAAGTAAAATCCACGTTTATACCCATTCCCCCCACTCAGCCGACCCCCGACCTATACAACATTGTCCAGGACCAGTAAAATCCATCTTACAAGAATTTTGCCACACGATCTGCACTTGCCAACTTCTGCAACAAGGTGCCATTAAGACTTGACTTTCATGTTTGATGGCATGTAGTGAACTTGTGACATACTAATTCACCAACAAATAAGCACTACATTTCTCATCAACACATCATTCTTTTCACCAAATGAATTAAATCACTGTACAAGAATAAAAAAAACTCCTGCAGTTTTTGGCTGTACGTACATATATACAAATGAAAAAAAGATAACCCTGCTGCAACATTAAAGAATGGAGGAAGAAAACAAATCTGTGTTAGTTCCATGGCTGCAAAATGTAAGTATTATCGTCAACCACCTTTCATATTGTCCATCAACTTCCTCATCTCCTCAGCCGCACCTGAACGGGAAATCTGGTCTTCCCCAAAACTGTATTAACAAAGAAACAAGCGAGGGGGGAGGATTGATTAGAAAGAGTACTAAAGTTTGTTAATGTTTTAGTTATGGATCATGGAGAACGTGAACCATAGGGAAATGGAATACAAACTTTTGACTGGTAGAACTTCGTATGCCGCTTTTGTAGTATTGAAGTGGGACAAAACCTTGAGTTGTTGCGACCGCTGGCTCAGGAGACCCATGTATACTCACATTTGGAACGCTTCTGGAGCTTATCCCTATACAAACAGTTCAACAAGCATTTAGATGTTTTACAGATATGCTTGAGTAGGGACAGTGATTTTGAGAAACAATGATTCTGGTGAACCATCAATGGAGTGAGGACACAATTAGGGACATGACGGTTACTGCGTTGGTAAATTGAGTGATGGTAAGAACAGAGTTGTACAAATTCAGCAAATAATCTACTTCACTATCAGTTCTGGTAGAGTATATGCTCCCAATGTCTTTATTCGAAAAACAAGTAGCCCCATATAGGAGGAGCTGGAGGATGAAGTAATGAGTTAAAGAACCTGGACGTAAGCAACGGACATGGTAACGACCAAGAATCCATGTGTGCATGAGCAGGCTTGATGTGTGACATTAATACACTAGTAAAGGAGAAGCTTTTGTTATGAAATGCAAATAACACAAACTTAGAAAAGGATCACAATCTCAAAGACTAAAGAGAGATACATAAAATTTACAGCGAGGAGGCGGAAGAGAATTTATAGAGTGCAATCTTAGCAAGGGTCACCCCTACCGCATCATACGTGAGAATTCCAATGAATTCAGATCCTGACTAGTGCAGCTAAGTATGATATTTGAAATATCCTTTCAATTACTTTTTCCTTTGTTAGGACTCTATTGAATTGTCACTGAGCATAATAACGACAATCATACGTGGAATTAATTAATTAAAGTCAAAAACATTTAAAGGATAAAATCCCTTGTTTGTAGGACACTAAAAACATGGTTTAGTTGTGGTTTAACAACTGACGAACGTGGAGGTTTTTTAGGCTTTAACGATCCCACGATAGTTGGGATGCAGTTGGGATATAAGTCTATATAGGAGGTGTCCCTACTCATAGGAAAAACATATATCAAAACAGGATCTAGAACTATCGCTAGGGTTTTGATATCAGGTTCCTTAGTGAGTAGAAGACTCTCTGTGTTGCTGCACTACTGCTCGTATCATGGCATCCTCAGAGCCTGCACCAGGTCTTTCAGTTCGGTGTTGCTGCTGTCTTTGTTGCTGGACAGATGGGTTCTCAGGTATGGTCGATCTCTTTCTTAATGCCAACTCTTGTAATGTTATATGTAAGATATGTTGTTTGTGATCCTTGTTGAAGACTAATCAATTGAAGGACTTACATTTGGTATCAGAGCAAGGTTAGTCTACTTGGATTCAAACTTAATTATCTTAAAATTTATACCTATATCATTTACTGGGAATATTTGCTGTACGGGGAAGAAAATTACCTCAACCTAGCCCCTAATGTTAGCATCGGTGATTGTTGCCTTGATTCATGACAGCATCTAATTCCCTACTTCATGGTTGCCTTGGTTGATGATGGTTTCATTTATTATTTTGAGGCATTTATTCATGACTATTTTGATTTCTTGATTCATGGTTGCCTCGAAATCTTGTTGCCTAATTCCAATTACAAGTTCCTGTAATGTTTTTTGATTGTTTATATATGCAAGTAAAAAGATGATTAGGTCACCAAACTTGTGAAACCCAATCTCTGCTTTGATCAGAGAAACTGCATGTGGCGTGCATCTTGGTTGAAAAGACACAGAATTAGGCAAATTCTACAAAGAAGGGAAATTTTGAGTGTTTTTTTTTTTTTTTTTTTGTGCTATGTTGGATGCTCTCTTCATAAACATGTTTATTCCTTGATCTCCTTGGGTGCATGCAAGTAAAGTTGAAACTAAACTATTTTCATGCACTGGTTGATGGTGTGTAAATGAACATTGCGAGAATGTATCTTGGTAAAATTATAATGCAGTGTGTGTGCTATCTGCTGTTGTGATTCTTCTGATAAAGTTTCCTCGTTAAACAACAGATTGAGTGCATGCTCTGGGACATGACTTATCAAATGATGTTTTTCATTAGTTTATTAGTATGATCATATCCCATTTATTTAAAAACGGAAGATGAAGTGGCTTTATGATCTGCATATGCAACGTGTTTGGCTGTAGTGAGAATGCAGTTTTCATCTATTTATGTTGTGATCAATATAATGATCCGTATATTGTTGGAACTATATCACTTTGAGTTTTATCTTTTCTGCTACTATACTAATAGTTTGGTTTGCAGTAAATGTTAAGAACAATTAAGAACATTGTTCGATTACAGTAAAGGAAGACTGTTTGTGGTTTAAAACTCAAGAAATGTTCACATTCTTTTCCAAAGAAGGGGATGTATAAATTGTTGGTAGTTTTAATCAGTGTATGGCATCATGTAGATCAGGCCATATTCTTGTCCAAAGACTTGTAATAATTGCATGATAAGATCCTTGAATGATGGCTATACAATGAAGGTCAATGGCAGTTTATATCTCTTGCCCAAAGGTGTGATATAAACATGCATTTAACAATCACTAATGATTGTTTCAAGTTTTCCATGTCTTCTTTAGATAGTCCTTACAGTTTTCCAGATGATCTTAACTGGCGTATTAGGATGGATTTAAGGACTGGGAATCTTCGCGTTTTGAGATTGTGTCACTGCTGTGTTATGCGGGCAGAAGCAGATGCTGAGGTATCACTCTAATGCTTTCATTGTTTCCTGTGTGTGCTGTCAGAAGACAGCAGATGGTGCTGCTGCATGTGTGCTGCCATATACTTGATATAATTGTATGAAAAGATCCTGTGATGGTGGGTGTACAATACAGAATGAATGGTTGCTTATAGTTTTAACTAAAGGTATGATATAAGCATGCGTTTCAACGATTTTAATGTTTTCATGTCTTCTTCAGTGAATGCCTTGGCTATGAACCTGTGCAATTTGTTTATTGTGATAAGAAATCCTAATGCTTTATGCATGTATAAATTTTGTATGATGATTGCTACAGTTTTTGTATAGCATAATTAATTGTTTTAATGCCATATGCTGCTGCCAAAGTTTTATTCACAGCAGGAAAAGGAATATATGGTTTGGAGATTAAACCACTGTAAGCATTGTGCTTTTATCATTCTAGAATTGGTAGTCATGGTTGCTTCAGTTTCACAAACGATGATCGATATATGATTGAAATCAGTTTCTTGATATCTAAATATGTATTGGCAATAGCCATTGGTGTAGATTGTAGCTTAGTAAATTTATGTTGAACTTGTATATGGTTGGTAGGTTGCAAGGTTGAACCTGATACATGTGAAAATAATCTATAATTAGATTTTACGTGTGTAGCAAATTGGTTTTTCATTTGACGTTTGGATGATTTCTACAATCAAATTGAAATGCTAAAGTTTTAAGCAGGTTTTTAACACTAATAATTTCTATACTTGAACAAATGTTTGAATAAATCTTCACCAAAGTGGGAATTATTAGGAAATTTTGTTCAAGGGATTCTTAATTGAATTTTGTGAGTGACAGTTCATTGCATAAGACCAATCTTTCAAAAGAAAGAAATAGTGAATGGCTTGAACTGTGATATAGTGTGTAGTATTTTATAAAAGTTTTAAGTCAACTTTGTTCCCTTGTCCAAAGACATGATTTGAGTTGTAACTTGAAATTTTTGTGAAATAGCTATGCAAATAAGGATGCATGATTAAGATTGCATAACTGATATTTTATGTCTCTTGCCCAAAGGTGTTACATAAAATTGCATGTCATGGTTATTCATTGAATGACTAGTTTATCTGCATAAGACAGAATTGAGGCTTGGTTGGAAGCATTAGGCAAACTCATTGGAGTTTGATAAAGGATCGAATATGATTGTATCATATTTGATGTTATTTCATATATGTATGCAATATATTGAAATGTTGTGAACTGATGAAAGATTCAGACTAAATATGCTTGGTAACATAAGCATTCCATTGGAGCTAAACAAAAGCTTGACAATGGAGGACTGCTCTGATCAGTGGGAGCTTGGAAACAAAGTTTGAATTTGTTTCGGTGCTAGTATCATGCGTAAGTTATTTTGGGTGATGTGATCTTAGGGTGCTTGTACGAGTTGACGTACAAGATTTTCTAAGGTTTATTTCTTTGAAATAATTTATGGCAGATATGCAAAGGGATTAATGGTTGTGTTGACAAAAGTGATCACTAAGGGATTAATTTGATTCAATACATTGATTAAGGATATGATCAGTGATAATTCAAGTGGGAGAATGTTAGGACTCTATTGAATTGTCACTGAGCATAATAACGACAATCATACGTGGAATTAATTAATTAAAGTCAAAACCATTTAAAGGATAAAATCCCTTGTTTGTAGGACACTAAAAACATGGTTTAGTTGTGGTTTAACAACTGACGAACGTGGAGGTTTTTTAGGCTTTAACGATCCCACGATAGTTGGGATGCAGTTGGGATATAAGTCTATATAGGAGGTGTCCCTACTCATAGGAAAAACATATATCAAAACAGGATCTAGAACTATCGCTAGGGTTTTGATATCAGGTTCCTTAGTGAGTAGAAGACTCTCTGTGTTGCTGCACTACTGCTCGTATCATGGCATCCTCAGAGCCTGCACCAGGTCTTTCAGTTCGGTGTTGCTGCTGTCTTTGTTGCTGGACAGATGGGTTCTCAGGTATGGTCGATCTCTTTCTTAATGCCAACTCTTGTAATGTTATATGTAAGATATGTTGTTTGTGATCCTTGTTGAAGACTAATCAATTGAAGGACTTACATCCTTACCATCTTCAATTAAAGTACTACTTTTTGTACTGGTAAATATACCCTGACTAGAATAAAGTTCAATTGTGTGCTAGGAAATTTACGGGTCAATAGGACATTCAAAACCTATGAAGCATGGATACGAATACAGATACGCCGATACGACACGATACGACACGGCGATGCGGAAAATCTGTAAAAATTAAGATACGATACGCTATGGATACGGCAAATAAAAATGTATATAGCAACAAAACTATACATTTTAAAACATAATTCATCATTCAAATTCAAGTACATTTGAGTTGTTAGAGAAGAAACGTTCGAAATCTAATCCTCTTTATACAGTAGAAGAAGTGTGAGAGTCGTGTTCATGGTTTTAATCAGGGGGAAGCTCTTTGTATTCATCACATTTTCAATTATAGATGTCTCCTATTAATTTTCTCCTCCTCATTACCTTTTTTTGAAAGTGTAAATGTATCCTAAAAGCCGGAGGATACGCGTATCCATCATGTCAAATTCGTGTCCATCAATCAAGATACGTGTCGGACGAGTATCCGAGAGTATCGGGCAAATATCGTATCCGATCAAGTATCGGACATGGGATACGAGACCAAACAGAAGTATCCGTGCATCATAGTTCAAAACGAATGAGAAAAACGACATGAAAACGAAGATCACCAATGAAATCAAGGAAAGAGCCGGAATCCACAAAAGATTAAGTCCATGATACCACAAAAAGAGCGGCTTCAGATCCCTGCCTAAACTCACAAATAGGAAACTTGATACCGTCACTACTAAAAGAGCATACCACATAATACCAAAGAATCAATGCAGTGTTTTAAACCAATTTTTCTTTCTTTCTTTTAATCCGCATTCAACCTTTTGGAACTTCTGTTAAATCATAAGATGTGTCTTATAAGCAACCGAATGAGACGTCAAAATGTAGCATTATAGTATGACATATAAAAAGAAGACGGGAAGGAAAAGGGTCCAATTAAATGCTGAAAAACAAATCTTACCTTGAAAGATTATGACAAAGAAGAAGAGTAGTGTGATGAGCATAGCAGATGTGCCACTGTGTAACGAGGATGACTCGGATGCTTTTATCTTCTTTGTTATTTTCATCTTTTCAATTCTCGCTCGCTTCCTCTTGGCAAGCTCGATGATCTCCCTTACCAACTTCTGGTCGGCGGCATCAAGTGATGGAGGTTTAGGAGGTCGTGGTGGCTTAGAAGCATTCCTAGAGTTGGTCTTCCTAGGCCGATCATTCTCACATGCCTTTTCTGCATGGGTCATATGTCCTTGACTCTCCTCCCCTTCTGAATTCCTTTCTACTACTAACTCCACACTAACATTCGAAACCTCCCCAGATTTTTCTGAACTCGTAGATGATACAATGCCACATGTAAACATGATTGATTCATTGGAATTCATCAACCCTCTCAAAACTCTACCCAAGAATTTATATTTCGGTCTTTTGCTTGAAACAACGTCTAAGCTCGCATCTCCTTCACGAGTACCCCCTCCACTTTTCAAGGTCAAATTCAAACTCCTTTTCTTTTAGAGCCATAAGAATCCGTCCAATCAAAGTAGGACAACCCTTTGAGTTCAATCGAAACGTTTGAGAAAGATCGGCTTAAGGTGTAATTCCTTGTTACAAATTATCATAAGCCAAGAATTCTCAATGAAATCTCATTGAACCACCTTCAAAAAACTATCGGAAGAACACTGCAAATTAAACAAGTTCCAAAGTTTAAATCTTTAGAGAACAAACTACAGAGAAATGTGGGGCTGTTGATGCCAAAATAGATGGTACCTTTGAGTGGAAGAAAACTGCTGAAGTTCATGGAAATGGAGTTAGCAGGCACGCAAAGTCTGGCAGGAATCCAACTTTTTCTTGAAGAGACGGGAACAAGAAAATATAGATAAGACAAAGATTCAAAAATAAAAAGAGAGAATATTCTTATATATTTTTGTGTCGTGTGGTTTGTTTGCTAGTGTTTTGTAGCCGAAAACAGCTGTTGGAGACCAAGTACGTGGTAAGCATTTGGTAGTCCAACGGCCGGCAATGGCTGGGAGAGTTGAAATCTGCTGTGCCAGAACTTCAACTCTGTTTTAATTAATTTTTATAAAAGAAAAATAAATGTTATCTCAAAAGTGCGATTCTCCATGAATTCTATGTCATTTTATATTTGTAGCATAATTTTCGTGCCAACATTATAAAATATTGCAACAAAAACATGAGGTGACAGAATCCATACTGAGTTCCGTTTGAGAGAGTCTCTTAACATTTTTCTAAAATGAAGTTTTAAAACAAGCCCAACAGCACCCGAATTCCCCCACAGACCCAACTCCCTCAGCCACGCAATAAACCAACTTCCTCAGTGACCCCACCGTGTCGGCAGTGGCGGAGCCAGAAAATCAGACTAGGAGGGGCCTTTGAAGCCCTACAAAAAAAAATTAGAAAAATTAATTACAATACAACTAATGAGAGGCAAATTAAAGTCTTTGTTTTTTGTATTGGCATGGAAAATTTTAATCAAACAATAATGGTGGAGCCTTAATTTTGTAAGAAAATCTTAGTATTGAAATGATTACATAATAAGAACAAAATTTCTTTACGAGTTTTAATATAAAAATTTTAACACATTAAATGCAAACTAAATTTAAGGTTATGGTTTTTATAGTTAAAACATAAGGCCAATTAAAAAAAAAAAGGTTAGCTTTAATATGGTAAAAATATAAGATAAATTATAAGGATTTTTTTTCTTTCTTTCAGCTAAAAAAAATCTAAAAGTCTTAGCATACCAAAAAATCCCGAACCATGGCCTTTTGGAAGTGCAAAACACCACTAACAAATGGGGCACACGCTAGTTTTTGTAAACATCTGTAGATAATAGATATTAAATGTTGTAATTGCAGGGTAGGCCTAGGCCAATCCTAGGCTCAATGTGGCTCCGCCACTGCGTGTCGGCGCCACCCGACTCCTCTTCCTCGCCGTAAACTTCACGGAGTTATGTGGGATTAAGGAAGGGGCAGGTGTCAACTACGTAATGCAGGGTAGGTTTTTAGACACAGCAGATTGATCTCGCCTGGGGGCTAGGGGTGGGCACGGGCCGGGCCGGGCCCAAATTTGTAGGAACCGGACTCGACCCGTTTAAAAATGCAACGGGCCGGGCCGGGCCGGGTATATGAATTTTAAGATTTGGAACCGGACCTAACCCGGCTCGTTTTAAACGGGCCGGTTCGGGCCGAGTCCACGGGTCCAAATTACTTTTCTTTTCTTTTTTCATTTAGATCAGGTTATTTGGATTGTGTATATAGAAACAATGAGAAAGACTCTGCTGTCAGTACAGGGCGTTCGCAGCCTTCTCCCAGTTCTCAGAAGGGTGAATACATCTTTCCCTGCCAATAGTTACAAATAAAAGCTTATAAAGATGAGTTTACATTCAAATCCAATTTGCATGAAATGATCAAAGCTAAAACTTAAAAGGGGATTTTGAATACCTCCTCCTGATCATATTTGGTGTCAACTTGCTGGGCTTGCATACGTGATAGACTACAAACTGCAAACATAAATTGCATCTCAACGTCAAATTGGGAATTTCGAATGGATTAAATTTCAGAACTTGAATCAAGTGGACTTGCATATTATCAGATATTGTTCGTCCACAATGAAACTAAATGGTTTACCGGATGTTCATCACGCTCATCTGGAACCACTGATGGGAGAGCTGGGGATCTCGCCGTCTCCAATGGCCGCACTGTGTCACCACCACTGGGAAACTGCATTTTGTCCGTTACAACCACATTCATCGGCGACATTGTGATCAGAATCCATTTCACCAAACTCACTACTACAACTTCCAAAGCATGCCTCAGTACCTTCCAGATCCAATAAAATCAAACCTACGGCTAATCCCAAATCCCACAAAATTCAAGTAAACCCCACCAATTAAACCCCTAATCTAGCAGGAATCAACTTAAAGACCACAACTTTTTAAACTTTACCACATTTAGAATACTAAACCCTGAAATTAATTTCTTAAGAACAATGCAAAACCTGAGACGGGTTCCCCTTAAATAGTTCAAAATAATGCAAATTTAAACCCTTGGGGTTTTCTTGAAATCCCATATGATTACAGAATGTAGAGAGTCAGAGATTGCATATATCTAGAAAACCCTAAATCCCTAAATCTAAAAAATTAATCAGAGAGAATCAGAGATTGCAGAATGCAGAGACTCCAGAGAGTTAAGATTTAAGAAATTATAGTACCTTAATTTGGGAGGAGATGAGATGAAGGTGGTAGATTTCGATTCGCAGGATCATGGTGGTGTTCTAGACGGCAGTGATGGGGTAGTAGCGATTGGGAGGAGAAGGTGGTGATGGTGGTTGGTGATAGTGGTCGCACTTCGCAAGTCGCCAAAGAGAGGGAGACAAAGACGAAGAATTGGCGATGGCTGCTGTGAAGAGTAGAGGAAGAAGATGAGACTGGGTGAGGAAGATCCAAGCGAATGGTGGAGAGTGAGAGTGGAGGTGGGAATAATCATTAAATTCATCCAGTATCCCACGTTAGAAACGGTTCGGGCCGGGGGCCCGTTCCTCTTAATATTTGGATCCGCCCCGCCCCGTCAATTCCTCCACCCCGCCCCGCCCCGCCCCGCTTCTTCTTCAAAATATTTAGACCCGCCCCGAACCTGACCCGAACCGCGAGGACCCGCCCCGACCCGCGGGTCCAGGACCCGTTTTCCCACCCCTACTGGGGGCTGCTTGGTTTGTTGATACTGACGTGGTGGAGACTCGTAAGCTTGGGTCCCACGCACGAAGTGAGCTACGCAAAGAAAAATGTCAATATTTATATTATTTCACTAATAAAAATAAGGCTCACCAATGCATGTGGATTTAATTTTTTTCGTCGTGCAAAACTACACCATCACAGACACTGTATGATTTTTTTTTTTTGGAAAGCGTATGATGTTTGTTTAATGAGATAGATGGAATATTAAACACGTAGCAGACATTGAATGAGATAGATGGAATATTAAACAAGTAGATAAAGTTTTGTTTCTCATTCAAACTTCAAAGTGAAGGAAATTAAAGAAAATAAAATTGAAAGTCACAGTACGTATAATAAAAATACAAACAAACGACTACACAATTACGAATAGTACTTAATTAATTAAAACAAAAAACACTATAAAATTGCCAAGAAAGCTACGTACTTAACCATAAAGACCACATAGGAGAAAACAAAAAACAAACCTAAACTTAACAAACAAGACATCTAAACTTAAAGGGCAAAAGAATCCTATTCCTTAGCCCACAAGAAACAAATAAAATAACAATAATCCTAAACCCTAAGAGTCGTGTAGTTTTGGGGTTGGATTTGGAGTTATGTGTGGAAACATGTTACACGTCTCAACTTGGATGATGTTGATGCATTATTACCTAAACCAGTGAAGAAAACAAGAGAACTAGTTGAAACTACATCTAGATACAATTCGGTGACTCAAGTCTTTCAATTGCATCAAAGTCCGTCCATAGATGAACCCAAAATTCGTTCATCTCACCCGATTGCGGCTAGGAGTTCTGAAATCGACAGTTGGATTGAGTTCGCGGTGCAGAAGAGAGTTCAAAGGCTTGAGATATATCTGAAAGCAGATAGACCTTTTTGGCACTCTTCCAAGTCTTATGTTTTTTTTCCGGATAAGCCATTTAAGAGCCCTTTTGGCATGTCATGCATTAAGTCCCTCAAGCACCTCTCTCTGTCATTTGTAAATATAAGCGGTCAACTTATCGAGCACTTTCTGTCCCGCTGCCAACTTCTTCAACACTTCTGTATTTCTGGCTCGGAACATTTAGAAAATTTGAAAGTCGCCGGCTCTTCGCTCTGGTTGAAGTTCCTGCAGCTAAGTGATTGCATGCACGTCCGCGTACTTGAGATTTTTGTTCATAATCTTGTGTCGTTTGATTATGAAGTCTCAAGGACTTATCATTAATTGTTGTTGCAACTGATATGCTAAGCCTCCTTCATTCAGCTGAGTGGATAGAGCGGTCTCCTTTCCTGCATACGTTAAGATGCTATTACGCTCTTGCCACGTCACATGTCATGTCATCATTTGTGATAAGACTCTATTGGTTCATGTGTGATGTTTGCAAGGAAGTTAGAGCATCTCCAATGGAGACTCTAAATGAAGTTCCTATAATCATATAGTCCTTAAATATAGGGACAAATGACTTGCAATGACCCGGAATTGAAGTCCTCAAAGTATCTCTATACATAAGGACTCGCCGAATACCTCAAAAGAATTCTCAAATATGAGGACGACATATAAACACTCAAATAATACTCCATATTAATTTTGACTGGAAATGGTGCTGCTCTTTTATGTTTTTTTCCTTGTTTTTTGAACCCACCCAAGTGGGGCAACTTCTCATTTGTCTTTTTTTTTTTTTTTTTTTTTTTTTTTTGAATTCTTGAAAAATCAATGGTAGAGATAGTAAAAATCAATGGTAGAGATAGTTTTTTTATTTTTATCAATGGTTACAATATTTCAATGAAATGAATGATAATTTTTTTAATATTTTGGTCCCTATTTTTAGAGATTATACTATAAAGAATTTTCATTGTAGACAATATTCTTTTAGGGACGCGAATATTCCTGTAAAACTCCTAAATGAGTCCTCAAATGTGGTGGTGAAAGCCCCTAAGTTGGAACTCCCATTTGGAGATGCTCTAGTTTGATCTTTAGCCTGCAACAGTTTTATATACTGTGCCTTTGTACAGAGCATAGTACGTTGAAGGTATTGATTGCATTCTGGTTCTTGAGTAATAGCAGTTGTTCCTATGTATACGAGTCAAAGTTCGAACATTGGCATCGAGCCGGTGATTCAAAATGCCAGTGAACTTGAACTTGAAAAGGGAGAATCCACTCTACTGTCAGAGTCTGTTACAAGTACTAAAAATTCAAGGGCTGCCTTAAAGCAGCGTGCTCTGCAGATTGGAAGGCAACTGCCTCCAGGAGCTGAGCCAATTATTATTTGACAAATTCATTGCAAGATCACAGATTTTGTTGACAAATAACTTAAAAATGGGATCAAACAAGGTTGTTCAAATGACATAGCATCCCAAGTTTCACTTAGCCAAAAAGGAAACCGTTACCCAAACCGCCAGACGACTTGTCCCCAATACTGAAGTAAGCATAAACATTCGCCGTAGCGTGCTTAGTCTGACGTTGAGATCATAACTAACCCAGCCGTCGAAAACCACACTTTGCGGAATTACGAGCAGCGTCCAAACGAGTCTGCTGAATCAGTCCTTTCATCTCACAAGCAACAATACAATGTCCTGTAAAAGAATGTCCAATCAAAGTCTGCAAATAAGTGAACACTACGATTGGATGCAGAGATTGAATTAAGAGCAGTAAATAAGTGAACACAACAATACACATGGTTCACGCTTAATTCGGCTACGTCCACCACGAGGGTGCGTTTGATGTTTTCACTTTAAACAAAGGCATGTTACAAAGTACAAGGTAGTGTTTGATCCTCAGAGAGATTGGATGCAGTCTCTGGGGGAAATATATATATTTTTTTTAAGAAGCGATACCATCAGTGGGTTAAATTGTTAAATGTTAGGAGGGAAGGGAGATCGAACCGCCACCAAGGGTGCATCGGTGAGCTTCCTTTCAGGTTCGCATATCGTCATGACCCAAAATATCCAAGCTCATTGAAGACAAGGGCTCTTTTGATTGATCTACACGTAACTTGGAGCCTACTCCCAAGTTTGAATGAGCTCCAACATTGTCGATAGAGATTAAGTTGAGTTGAGATGAGCTTTATGAGTGACTTGGTTATATTTTCTTTAATCCCAAAACCCAGAAATGTGTATTCTAGTAGACGAAGAAAACCGAAGAGTGATATCAGTACCGGATCAAAGAATGGAAGCTATTCCAATCCGAAACACATAGTTCTATCCAATCCGGACCACCAAACGATACTATTTATACACCATATGCCCTAGGACTACAAGGAAGATATTCCTTGATCTACATGAAAGCCAAGCGAGGTTTGCCCCCTTTTGCTCATTGACGACGTGGTTTGATATCAAATATAATAGACTCACCTAACCAACGGAGAGCTAAAGCGGAAAGTATAATATAAAGTTATTGGTCACAAACACCAGAATGTTTATGTGCAGGAGGAAGTATTTTAGATCGATCATGTACTGATATGAATGATGTCAATGTAAAACAGTAGACCGTAATGCGACCTAGATTTGGTGCTCTCCTGTGCATACTGCTACTTGACCCTGGATTTTTTTCCAAGTGGAATTTAAGCTAGTGCTAAATAAGCAAACAATAATCCGCAACACCATGTTAACAATGCCAACATCTGCGCTCCCTACCCAATCAACACCCACGGATTTGCATAAAAACATTCTATGTGGTTGCTAAAAGCACCCTAATAAAATTTCACTTCTGCATCCCGCAGAACCACCCTATACGAGCATTGGATATTCAATTTTGAGGACAAGCCATAAAGGTAACAATTAAATCCTTGTTAATTTGCCTGAAGAGTAAGACTACTCACCAAATGTAATTGCAGATTCCCATTCAGTATCGATTGTAACCTCTCCCATAATCCTCGTGCCTCTGACGCTGAATCTCACCAAAATTGTCGTGAGGCCTTGAAGGATAGTTTTCCATAGGGTTGGGGTACCTGCTCCTTGAATCCATGGCTAAATTAGCCCCGGAATACTGAGGATTGGCCGAGGAGCTGTTGTATTCAGAATAATTGTGTGATTTATAACCACCAAAACCTGAAGTCGACATCTGCTGATTAGCCTGTTGTTGACGTTTCTGGGCATCAAGTTGAAGAAAGTCCTCCCACTGCTTTGCATGCATGCCCCTCTGGGTAGCCAATTTCTTCATGTGATTCTCTCTTATTTCCCTAATCGCCTTTTATCCGTATAATAAAAAGTCAGCAACAAGAAATTTGTACCAAGAGTTCCAAGTCTTTTTAAAACAATTACGATTGGCAAGAAAACAGGCAGGGTAGCTGGAGATATATATGTTAGAGTTATAGGATGGGTCAATAGACCAGTTATCACTTCGAGCAAGAATAAAAGACATAAAAGTTTTTCTCGTTTTATTTGTTCCCAGAGTTGTAAGGTAGTCCATACCTCACGATGTCCGTAATTTTCTTCATCTTCTTCCTTGTCACGAATTCTTCCAAGTTCCGTTGCCTCTCTTTTGTAAGCCAATTCTAATTCTTCTAATGTCTGAGGGGTGGCAGAGTAATCAAACTGACGACCGGATTGCATATCAGATCCTTTTTTATCAGAATTCCATCCATCATTTCTATAAGCGGCCATGCTCCGATTATGACCATCATATGAATTATATGAGTTTCTCATATAAGGGGCACGAGCTGGAGAATTTGAATGACTTGGTCGACCTCTAGCTCCGTCATTACCATAAGCTTCATGAAATGAAGAGTATGTTAAGCACTTGATTCAAGATGCTAACACAGATGGCAGCTTTAATTCAACATACTATCTTATTTTCAGAGAGAAACCATCTGAGGCAAAATTTCTGGATAGCTTTCAGTAAATGATTTCATTTCGGAAACAACCCAATCAATTCAGACCCAACCATGAAAGCTACTTCAGAACTCTACACACAAATCTTGAAGATAAGAACTTACCTCTTGCTGCAAACAAATGATAAGCAACAACCTGATTCTTTGATAAATTGGAAAGATTTTACAGACAGCAGGTAGAAAATTGTATACGAACCTAACAAGCTATGAACATGACTTAACAGCTCCCTATATACATCGTAAACATATCCTATGCTGTCCCTACCTTGTGGAGAACCCCTGGAAATTTTCTGCATATCCTGACGTATTCGATCTTCAACAAATTTCTCTTGCCTGTGAAACCTTTGTTGAAAATGCGACCCGTTTCGGGTACCAGAATGAGACCTCTGGGATTCAGAACGTTGTAAACGTGCACCAACAGGACTTCGCTCAGGTGACCTTGATCTAGTCACTCGAGAACCAGAACCATCTGCTTGTTCGCCTTCCTCTCTAATCATTTTGTGCACAGCATCCACACCCTTTCTTAATACTAACCTATCCTTGCCACTGACAATGATAAATTTCTCGTCCATCTTAATATTGCATCCAATATCGTTTTCAATCCTGTTTATCACTCTCTCAGTGAAAAGGGACCTTACATGCTTTTCTCTAGCAGGTACCCTTTCAAAGAAATCTTGAGACTTACGACTTGCACCAAGGGTAGATGGGCAACCCTAGGAATTACCAAAATGCATCAGAAAATGTTATCATAAAGAAAAAGTAACACCCTGAGATAGAAGAACTAAAAAGTCTAAACATGCTATGAGGTTATATTAGCAATTGAAAAACACTTTGCAGTATAAGCAATTGAAAAACAAAAAAAGAATGCGTTTGCGTATGTGTGTGTGTGCGTGTGTGTGTGTGACTTTGCATAAAGGTGGCCAGATATTAGAAGAAACTAGAAGCAAATGAAGCACTAAAGTTTTACCTGAGTAAAGTGGCCAGGTTCCCCACAGATTTTGCAAATCATTTCCTCTTCCTTCCTCTTCTTCCAATTCCTCTCAGTAGCTTTTGACTTGGCCTCCCACACCTTAGCTTCTCGGCTAGTAAAATC
Source organism: Cotoneaster glaucophyllus (assembly GCA_036320875.1). Classification (NCBI taxonomy): domain Eukaryota; kingdom Viridiplantae; phylum Streptophyta; class Magnoliopsida; order Rosales; family Rosaceae; genus Cotoneaster; species Cotoneaster glaucophyllus. Next base: position 25,996,605 of record CM070068.1, on the reverse strand, counting down.
GGTCGGGACGGCATTGGGGTCCCGAGATTCCTCTTCCTCATCAGACCCTGCAAGAGACCTTTTGTTTGGTTTTGCCCTATCCTGTGTGTTAGCGGCATTTGACCCAGGAGGGCCAGTGTACTCCTTGTATAGCTCGCTAAAGTCGTCATCGATATCCGGGTCTGGTCTCGTTTCCATTAATTCAACCTTATGAATTCTAAACATTCCATCCACAACACAAACCAAACCTTATCAATATCCTCCACAGCCAACAAATTACACAGAAAAGGGTAAAGAACATAACTTTAAAGCCTTATCGATACTGAAATTCTACGAAAACCCAAAATCCCAATAAGATTAAGTTCACTAATTACTAAGCAAAACACTTCCAGAAATTTTTAAACAAAAGCAACAATCAAGATTAAAAATTGATATCAGGATCTGCTTCTTTGAGCAGAAAATCCTCATGAAAATTGAAACTATAACAAAAATAAATACATAAATAAATCGATTACTTGATTGTGCAATAAACATAAAAGGGCAAATTATGGGCCGTCGATTAAATGCATGAAAAATTGTACAGAAAAATTCAATTAGATTTGGTGTACGGAATGGTTACCTGGAGAGTGAAGATAATGGAGCCGCAAGCAGAGGCTTTAGGACGTCGACGAGGAGAAAACCTAAAAGCTGTAGCTAAGAAGGCCTATTACCCTCTCACTGAATTTTCTTTTCTTTCTTTTTTACAATATTAATCTACAGCACAAAAACAAGAGAGTTTTAACGAAAAACTCGCGGTACTGTTCAGCTTAACGAAAAATCACATTTTTACACTAAAAAGTCAAACATGGTACTATTCACTTTACCCTTTATTTTGTCCTTATCGTTAAAACTCAAAGTTTTCAAACCATTTTCATTAGTTTTCCTCAAAAACAAATGTTTGTTTTGAAAAGAAAAATATATAAAATGTTTGTGCATGGTCTGTAATGTATGCACGTATTTACGTATTTTCAAATTATATTTCTGTTTTATACGGTATAGGATTCTTTTTTCTCCGAATGTTTTTTTTCCATTGTTTTTAATAAGAAAAAATAGTAGTTTTATTCATCACCACAATTTTTAAGGAGATTCTCGAGTAGCTCCGAGCCTCCTCAAACCAACAACTGGTAAAATTAGAAATAAAGGCAAACTTGTGCGTTCTATGTGTCCTTACATTACGAATGTATGAACATGACAAGCTTTTTGATGCAACAAAAACCATGGGCTAGTTTTAATGTCTTCAACAAGCAAATCAAAGGCGGAAGAACCACCCTGCGGACTTCCGAGAGCTGTGGGTCACCTGCAAAGCATCACCTTACAATATGACTTGCTGCTAATTCCATTCCAAGGCCCAACAAACACCTTCTCGTCTTTTTCATTGAGAATGAGTCCTACGTTAATGTGAACATCTTTTTCATTGAGAATGAGTCCTACGTTAATGTGAAAATAAGCCTTGTATGAGTTTATAAGAGATTGGGCTACTCCCCATATTGCTAATTGATTTTATGATGGAAACTCAATTTTCTTCATGGTGTAAGAGCAAGTTATTCCATGTGTGAATCTCAATGGCTACACATGCTCCATGTCACCCGAGCTGTGTTGTCTACATGTTAGGCTTAAAAATTTGTCACACGTGAGGGGTGTGTTGAAAATGAGTCCCACATTGATGTGAAGAATGACCTTGCATGAGTTTATAAAAGGTTGAGCTACTCCCTATATTGTCAATTAGTTTTATGGTAAAAACTCAACTTTCTTCACCTTTCTTATTTGAACAGTTACGATTAAGCCACGTCAATATTTTGTGTTGACTTCTTTCAATCCTATTCTTCTGCAATTTTTTTCTTATTTAAATGGTTACAATTAAATCACGTTAACATTTTGCGTTGACAAAAATAAAAGTGTGAGGTGTACGAGAAGGTGAGGGGATTTGGAGGCGTAATATTCAACAATTCACTATATCTATATACAAGGTACGGCTACTTATATTTCCATTTGCGCGACTCCACCATTTTAGTGTGCAGAGAATTTGTGAAGCTGGAGAGGCACGAGACCATCAGGATTCACGTGTCCCACCAATCCTCTTTAGACCTCACATCCAGAGCATAAGGCCCTTGGTTTAGGGAATTCCAACTGTTCAAGAGAGAAAAAGAGATCATGATCCTTGTTTTGTATGAGGTGAGTCAGCGAAATGAGTTAACAAGTTACCGTCGGATTCAATTTAGTTTATTGAGCTCCAGACGGTGAGATCCGAAAAGGATCTCTATCCTTGTCCGAAATTTGTACCATAGACCAATTATTTTAGATATAATCTGAAGTAATTATTCCCAATTAGAAAGTTTATCTTTGGCGCTCACCGCCCATATGATGTGAAGTTGATCATCCACTCAACATGTTTGTTATTTATCTTGTGTTTGCTGAACTTTATGAAGATTCTACCCAAACCAAGCGTCTTTGTTCGGTTCCCACCCATTTTACCAAAAAGGAAAAAGAAAGAGAACCGAGTGGTGGAGAAATGTACCACACACTATCTACCCAATTCTCTCTCGATGCCAATTGGATTAAGATTTTCCACCAACTAAAGAAGAAATATTCGAGGGATTCCCTTTATAGGTATGTTTAAAGATGATATTACAGAGGATGAGGACTTGTTAAATCAGTAATAATTTGTTTGACGGTGTTTACAATTCTATGTTCTTTATTCCAATAAGTAAATAAAGTGAATATGAAGATGGTGTGCGACGATACTTATTGATATCTATAATATCACTGCAAAGAGAGTCGAAACCCACATTTCCCATCTCATTATTATTCAAATTCAATGAATCGAATGTGGAGGGTGAGATTTGTTGGCATACAACAAAAGAGGGCATTTGAAGTGAATTCCCTTTCTCTAGAATAACGCTTTTATGGGAATTCTCATGAGAAAATGTTTTTTCCTTAATTAAAACGATATTCTACTACAAAATAACTTGAAGTGAATTGTTATGACTCTAAAAATTTCATTTTACACTCAAAACTTTTTATAATTAGAAAGAAAATACACTTGTGGTAAGTGTAAAATGAGATTTTTAGATTGCTAATAATAACAGTTCTTTAACTTGAATTACTAGGTGCATGAGAGAGGGTACATTCATTTTAATCAATGTAGCTATATTCATGATTACACTTCTGCTGTAATTTCATAAAACTTGTTAAATACGCAGTTTCAACATCAAATGGCTAAAAAGGAGTCTGAAATTTGTTATACAAAGAAACAGGAAGTCGACCAAAAAGAGAAAAAGAAGTAGGTGTGGAGAGTCTGGAGACTGTCCAAAATCCTAACCGCCCGCAGTGCTGACTAGTATCCAAATCAAATCAATGCGCATTCCTTCAACAAGAAAAACAAAGATATAAGGACAAACAAGACGTCAGACGATCGAACTAAATAAAAACCCCCATTTTTCTCTATTTACCATAATCATTCTCCTCCTCACCTCTCTTTCTCCTCTTTTGGGCTCTTCCACACAAACCCCACAAACCCCCAAAAGGGAAAAACACTGAAAAAAAAAGATCAAAACAAAAAGAGGTAAAAGAAATAGAAAGAAAAACTAGCTACTGCCTATTAGTACCTGCATTGGATTCAAAAGTCCATGTTCCATCCATGTTACAAAACATAACCATCATCTGGATCACCATCTTAACACAGAAAGTCAGTAAGTAAGCCAAATTAGTACATAATTAAGTAGCACTGATGGATTGGAATGATCTATCTGATGATGATCATATATATATATATATATATATAAGGGCATATATCTTCTACTCTTGCTTCAGCATATGAGAGGGGACTATGTCTTGAAGAAGGCCATGGTCAGCTAACAAAGCAGAACCGGTTGCCGGAGAGCAAAACTGCCTTTCGGGAAGAAGAAAGCCGGCGGTACTAGTAGCATTTGTAAGACACAATGAAGAGCCATTCACATAATAATCACCAAAATTAATTGGTGCCGATGAAGGCGAAGAGGAGTTGTTATCTGCAAATGGTTGCACTTGTTGATAGTCATGAGTAAATAGGGTTCTTGTGGGGATTAATGGCATGGCAAAGTTATTAGCTGGAAAAGCAGAAGCTGCAGGGAGAGTTGGGCGAGGCAGGAGTGGGCTGCGATGAGTGTGTTGGCCTTCATAAGTAGTTACAACAATGCTTGGTTCGTCGAAAGATCGCTCCACTCGCTTCTTCACATTACATGATGCACTTGTGCACCGATAGTAACTCCTACAAAACATATTATCATTTCATCACATCACCAAAATTTAATTATGAAATACATATATATAATTGAGATTCTGATTGAAAACCCATTATCTTAAATTAATCTCCTGGTTTTGATACATTCAAACCAACAATGCAGAAATTCAAATGGAAGTGATTAATTTGGCTATGAAGTTTTAGTACCTGGGAAAGGGGCTATTTTTGACAGCTTTTTGGCCGTACTTTCTCCATCTGTAGCCATCTTCCAGATGATCAACTTCGCTCTTTGTCATGAATGCAAATCTGGGTTCTCTCTGCCTTTTCTGACTCGCCTTCTTTGCTTTCAACCTTTTCTCCGATCCCAACAAAAGAAATTACAAATGCATTAATATCTCTCCTTTCACAAGGCTTTTTTATTAATTTGACTTACCCTTTTACCCAAAATCCCAAAAATTTCAATTTCCCAGAAAACCCATCTCTATCTTGATCTGTTATGAAATGGTTTATCTCTCAAACACAAAACTTAAGGCAAAGAAAAGCAAGAAAATGATTAACAAGTAAAAAACTCACTCTTTCTTGGTCTTTTGTTGCTCATCATGTTCTTCTTCTTCATTATTTTCCTCTTGGTCTGTAGCAGCTTTATGATCAGTGTGTTCTTCGTTCACTGCCTCGCTTGATTCCGACGATATCGACGAAGAGTTTGGTGTTGTAGGCTGCTGATTCAAAGAGGAGTAGTCAGTACATAACTGATCTTTTCCTCCCATTGTGGAAGCTAATGAAGGCAGGACTGTCGATGGTGTCTGAGGCAGATAATCAAACAGGGAAGTGGGACAACAGTCCTGTCCAACCCCAACCCCCAAAAGTTCCATAAACCCTAAAGATGAACTCTTTTCTCCTTCACAGAAATCAAACATGCCTGCAAATGGTGATGTGGTAAGTCCACCTCCTCCTCCTCCCCCATTCATATTGTTGCTATTAATGTTGTCCTCCCTCTTCACCACATCCTTCTTCACATTCATAGCTCACTCTCAGTACACACACTACTATCTATACTTCTTCAAATCCTAGAGAGAGAGAGAGAGAGAGAGAGAGAGAGAGAGAGACTGGGCTTTGTTTGCCTGAGAGAGAGAAAAGTAGGGTAAGGTCTGATCTGGTTTATAAGATTTTTGGGAAGGAGAGAGGAGAGAGTTTTGGGGGTAGGATTGTGAGAGAGTGAGAGAGTTTTGGGTTGGCCTCAAACATTGACCGGCAATTGGAGGTGCAGGGTTTTGTACGGAGAAAGATTTTGCAGGGGCAAAAAATAAAAATGAATGCATTGCATGGTTCCGACAAACCGGTCGACGCTTTCATACTTGGACCTTTGACCGTTTAACCAGTTTATTTATTTTTTATTTATTTTTGTAATGTGAAGAGGGTTTCGTTACGCGTTAGCTTCTTACGGCTACACAGACTAGATGAATGTGAACCAAGCTTCTTCTTAGTGAGCTTTTGATTATTTGATAATTGTAATCCTTATCGACTTAATTAAATTTAATTAGGATAATATTTTGGAGATCAAATTTTTAAGCTAAATTCACAAATTAAACAATGTGTCACCAATAAAAAAATAAGCACGTTAATCAATATTTAAGTAATAATCTAATCATCAACGTTAATATCACTTAATTTACAAAATTTAGTTTAAAAATTTGGTATCCCGAACATTATCCATTTAAATATAGTCAAAGCAAAACCATATTATGAAATGTAGGAGAATCAATTAATGGGAATGTAGTGGCCTTTTGTAATTGGTGTTGCAGGTGAAGTATGTATGATGGAGGATATGTTATATCCACGATGAATAAATTAATTAACTAGAATAATAATTACGGGATTGACTTCATAACATATATTACTTTATTTGGAGATAAGAGAGAGATACTTAGATACAGAGAGTGAAAGAGTTTCACACTTCACAATCGCAGTAAAACAGTGTTAATATTATACAGATTCCCACACTTAATGAAACACTACAACTAAGTTCTTTGTTTTTCTTTTTTAAGAGACCATCGTCAGTCCACTGTTTTGGGGACACAAAGACTCACTGATCATCTCTAAAAGAATTAGCAATTTTATTTGAAAGTGTCCTTTGCCAATTCATTTGGCACTTTTATCTTATTCTTAAAATTTATCCTTCAATCCATTATTCAATAACTCTTCAAAATTTATCATTCACTTTAAAATACTAACTTATTTTATCTTTTGGGCTCCAAATTTTTTTAACTCTTTACAAAATAATACTCTTGAATAAAACATATTAGGGAACCAATTTGCTAACTTGAAGAAGTAGCAACTGACCTTGTGTACTAATTGGGTTGCTACCTCCGTTAGAGATGCGTTTTTCCTACGTGACATAACAAATTTAACTTTGCTACCCAACTGCTACCTCCTTAGAGATGCTCTATAGTAGGCGGACGACCTCTTTAATTGATTCAGAATGCTAAAATTAGGAAATTTTTTAGTAGTAGTCTAAGTTTTGAGATCAATCGGACTAGGAGTGCATAACTAATCATATTGATATTCATTTACACGACCCAACAAATATTGAGCTTACGATGAACAGACACTAATGCAATTATAAGTGAACTATTCAATATAAATTATATTTTGTTAAATTAATTTTCAATATGAGATTACATTGTTCAACAATAACATCAGAATAATTAAGAGAGTATCTACTAAACCAAAAATAATATCCATAATCCTTATCGCAAATAATATCATAATCCTTATAGCCATACCTCTATATTCGGCCTCAGATTGGGCAGGTGATGTAATTGATAGACGGTCTACTTCTCGGGGTAATTTTTCATTGTATTACTTCCTTGAAATATATACATATACAATCCTTGTTCTATAAGGAAACACTAACCAATAAAGGACACAACAGTAACTCTTTCCTAACAAAGGACTCCTAGTATTTACAATATATTTACATACTTATTTTAATAACTCACGTTTACACTCCCCCTCAAGTTGGTGCATAGATATCACACATGCCCGACTTGACAAGGCAGTCACCAAACTTTCTACTACATACTGCATGAGTAAGAACATCAGGAAGTTACTCCTTTGAATCCACAAACGGTATTGATACAATCTTCTTTTCAAGTTTCTCTTTGATAAAATGATGATCAACCTCTACATGCTTCGTTTTATCATGTTGTACCTGGATTATCAGCTATGTCTCTCACTGACTTGTTATCACAAAACAACTTCATGGTATCCTTCGGCTTAAACCCAAGTCCTCAAAGAAGTTTTTGTAGCCAAAGGATTTCACTGATTCCCTGAGCCATACCTCTATATTCGGCCTCAGCTGAAAAGCGTGACACCACCTTCTGTTTTTTACTTCGCCATGTCACCAAATTCCCTCCAATGAAGGTAAAATACCCAGAAGTAGACCGTCTATTAGTTACATCACCTGCCCAATATGCATCAGTAAACCCTTCAATCCTCAAATGCCCGTTTTTTACATACAAGACTCATTTTCTAGGTATCGACTTCAAGTAGTGGTGAAGCCAGGAATTCACAGAGGGAGGGGCGAAGTTAAAAGATTGCAAGGTTCAAAAAAATAGCAACAACCAAATCCTTTTATAAAGTAATGTCTTCCATAATTTACCAATACAAACAAATTACAATTGTTGCCGGCGAGGTTTCATATCATGAAAACGTCACATAATTGGCTTATTATCAATAAAAACAAGCATGTTATCATTCAACCATTGATCTCCCATTTTGTTACGCAATGGTGTTTTCACAATCTTCATAGCAGAAAAAGCTCTCTCCACCGAAGAGGTTGCAACCGGTAACAGTAAAGCCAATGTAAGAAACTTATACATTAACATATAGCTTGCACACCTTCCGGTCTTCACCAACTCCTTTGCAAGATCACCAATTCCTCTCAATGATGAAAACTCACTATGCATCTTCATATCGTGAATGTAATTGTCAAGTTGAATTGGAAGATTCATGAGGTCCATACGATCAAAATCTTAAGGATAAAGTTGGGCTAAACGAATAATTTTTGCTTTGTCAAAAGATGCAAAATTATTCACCAGACTCAAACATGCCATACAAGGAAGTAGACTATACTAATATGCATAAAAATTAATCCAACCAACAATTCAATTAAGCAATACCAATAAGCATACAAATTATTCAATAAATAAATATTCAATTCAACTAATCATATGAATAATTGTATACATTATGTAACAATTCAATGAATTAATCAATAATCAAGAATTCAAATTTTAATTTTCACTCTAAAAAATAATTCTAATTTCATATTAATAATCATATTCAATTCAACTAATTTCATATTCAATTCAACTAATCATATGAATAATTGTATACATTATGTAATAATTCAATGAATTAATCAATAATCAAGAATTCAAATTTTAATTTTCACTCTAAAAAATAATTCTAATTTCATATCAATAATCATAGAATCAGATCAATATTCAATAACCAATAACCATATTAATGCATTACTATAAAATTATATACTAATCAAACAAACTTTGTATTAAATAATTAATTAGGGTTGGGTCTGTAAATTTAGGGATTAAAAAATTGAAGAGTGGCTGGAAGGTTGACAATTCAATTCGGATTAAAAAAAAATATTTCTTTTGTTGCTGATGGGACTTTAGAGGGTAGCTTTGTTGTGCTCCATGCCAGAAAGGTTGAAAATCAAAAGGTGAGGGACACGACAGCACTGAGAGTTTCGAAACATATTAAACGGCGCCGTTTCAATTAGTTTTTTTTTTTTTTTTTTTTTATCAGGATGTTTTGAAGAAAAAGGAAAAGCAGTTTGCTGCTGCGTGCAGCAGAACCCAGAAATCGCCAGACTGCATGGAGCTGAACCACTAAACCAGTGGGTTTTCCGACCAGGGGAGGGGCTGACCAAGAGTTCCAGTCCTGTTTTTCGGCGAGGGGAGTGGCGGCCGCCACTCCTCGCCCTCACGTGGCTTCGCCACTGTTCAAGTATGCCAAGATCTGCATAACAACAGTCGTATGATCCACAATCGGTGAGTGCATGAACTGACTCACAACACTCACAACATAGGCAATATCAGGACAAGTATAAGCCAAATAAATCAGTCTTCCTACAAGTCTCTGATATCTACCTTTATCAACCGGTTTTTTCTTCGGATCCAAACACAAATGATGCTTCTCAACAATATGAGTCTTTACCAGCTTACACCCCAACATACCATTTTCTTTTAATAAATCCAGTACATACTTACGTTGAGACAAGAAGATACCTTTAGACGAGCGAGCAACTTCAACTTCCAGAAAATACTTCAAATTCCCTAAGTTTTTCATCTCAAATTCGACCGCAAGATTTCCTTGCAACTTGGCCATCTCGTCAACGTTGTCTCCTATTATAATCATGTCATCTACATAGATAATCAAGGCTGTTACTTTATTATGTCTACGCTTCACAAATAAAGTATGATTAGAATGACTCTGACTATATCCATTCTTTCTCATGACTTGAGTAAATCTACCAAACCATGCACGAGGCGATTGCTTAAGTCCATAGAGTGACTTACGTAACTGACATACTCTAGTGTTCCCACAGTTGCTATACACAGGAGGAAAATCCATATACACTTCTTCCTCCAAATTCCCATAGAGAAACGCATTCTTCACATCAAATTGTTTTAATGGCCAATCCATGTTTGCAGCTAAAGAGGTATCCAATCCTACCAAAAAGGCATACACACGATCAATTTGAATCTCTTCTTGAAGAGTCTTGAGATCCATAGCACACTCCATCTTGATTGATCTCTTTTGATCTAACTTCAGCCAAACGGACTTAAGGTCAGCGTAATACACACCAACCGGTCGGCCCTCTTGACGAAGTCTGAAAGATTTAACCTTCAATTCATAAATTTGAGAAATATCTAAACCATCATAATAGGTCCGAGCCATCTCTTCCCAAACTTCTTTAGCAGTACGTAGGCGAATAAAAAATCCCATGATAGCAAGTTCCATGGAATTGATCAACCACCAGTTTACGATTGCATTCCCTGTCTCCCACGTCTCATACTCAGCACTATCCTCAGCAGGTTCCTTGGTACTCCCTGTCATAAAGCCCTTTCTACCGTGTCCAACGATGTGCATCTCCAAACTTTGGACCAAATAGGATAATTTGATCCATCCAACTTCACGGTATTTGGTACAACAGAAGCATCATTCTGCATAACAACAGGATTCAATACTGGATTATTGGTTGATGTACGAGAACTACCCTCCAATTTCAAAGTCGCGCTATCTTCCAAAGAAGCCATTCGATCTTATGGTGCATAACTCTTGATGCAGCAGTCCACATGGTTCTGGATGTAGCAGTCCACACAGCACATCTAGATCACACACGGTGCAGCCTGACTTATTGCTGCAAGAAAGCAGAAATATGTCGAGACCACACACATCAAAACAGCACACCCACGGGGATACTTCAGCACAACAATACTCCTACTCACACACGGCTTCACATACACACACAGCCTGAAGTTCTGCAAGGGAATTGCAGAAAAAACAGTCGGCCGTGCACAACAACGAAAGAAAAATATTCTAAGGTTACGACAACCTAAGCTCGGATGCCAAATAAAATTTGACGGGGTAATTTTTTATTGTATTACTTCCTTGAAATATATACATATACAATCATTGTTCTATAAGGAAACACTAACCAATAAAGGACACAACAATAACTCCTTCCTAATAAAGGACTCCTAGTATTTACAATATATTTACATACTTATTTTAATAACTCACGTTTACACTTTAGGTGGAAATCATGTAGGACGTAACCAAATTTATATACCATACCATAAGAGTATCAACTTTTTTAAGGTGTGAAATCATGTTTTCTTAAAATGTATTAGTGTATTATATTCCTTTAGATATAGTCGGTAATAAAAACCCTACTTTGATATTGCACCGAATATAGAGAAAAAAAATAAAAATACCTACAGGAGTAAAGAAAAAATAAAGAGAAAAGAGATGAAAATCCCAAGGAAACAATCGTCTTCTCTCTTTTCTCTTTTGGTGGTGAAAATTGTGTTTGTGTAGGGCAAAGTTCACCCGTGCACGAGTGGCGTACTACGCACACGAACACACGAGAGACACAAAGGTAACATGCTGACACAATTTCCGTGTAACCCCGACTAATTTTGCATGCTCTAATTATGTTGTTTCCAACTTTTCTTGGTAAAACAATAATCACTTCATATTCAATGGCAGAGCTAGAAATTTTTTAACGGGTGGTCTAGCTTAAAATTTTAAAATCTTATAAATAAAAAAACTTAATACTGTATTTTTCTTAGCATCAGCTAGCTTAAAAAAATTCACAAGGTGAGCCAAATTTTTTTGTAATTAAACAAATACGCGTTAAAATTAAACAAATCCAAACTTGTACATGTACAAGAAGCGATGAGAAAAATGATGTAAGAAAAAGAGATGATTTGTAAACTGTATTATATAATTTTATATAGTTAAACCTAGAGAATTCGAATTAATGACTAAATATTTGGTGGGCTATATTCGAAAATCAACCAAAATTACATGTAAAATTTTATTTTTCATCGAAAGCTGCCTGGGCTATAGCCCAAGGCAGCCCTTAACTTGGCTCCGCCAGTGTTCATATTCTAATTAATATATTTCGGGTAAGAGAAAGTTTAGTACTACTCTCAATCTGAGTTCGAATTTCTACGAATATTCTATGAGTTGTCGGCTTGACGTATTATTTGATTCGAAAGAGATAAAAATACAAAGTATCTCATTTAACACCAAAATTACATTATAAGAAAATCAATTTGCTATCAATATATGGTGGATACTTCTTATATTTTAAATAAAATGTTCATAATATTTTGATCACTCTCTTGTTCTTTTGATTTCATTGAGCGCCATTCATGCATGCCAAATCAAAAAAGAACAAAATCATTGAACATCTTAGTCTTTTGCATATGTGATTGTCCTCATATACTTTCTTGACAAAAGGTTGTGGGTGTTGATGCATCGATCCCGAAAATAATATCCTTTTTAAACTGGATACACTCAAGCATATATATGCATGCTGAGGTCATAATGTTTTTATGTGAGCTACGATATTCCAAGAAAACATCATTACAATGGCCCTCCTTCTATTATTATTCTTTAGCGTATAAATCTTACTTGCGCAAGTTTCTTGTATGATTGATGTTGTTATCGACGCGTTTTTTTAACGTGTCCAAAATTCTGGACAGTATGTCTTATGTCATAAGTGCAATAAGGGTTTTTTATTATTATTTTTCAAGTATTTTTTTCACTTTTGTAATGATATATGACGTGTGTTTTGAGCATACAAAAAAATCTCTTATTATTATCCAACACTAATACGGTAGAGCATTGTCAATACATATTACAAAGTTCGACTACGAGACTTTTGAGTTCAATATTTCTTTGTTGAAAGTTGTTGTAATTTTGAACCACGGTTACGTATGTAATAAAATAGAGTACAACTATGAAAAGAATAAAGAGAAGGTGGTATATTAACCCACTCCTTTTCATCTACAACAATCTTTCTTAATTTTTAGTTATAAAATATGATAAATTAAAGATTATCAATAGACATAAATTAATAAAAAAACGTCTAAGAGAAAACACCAACCAAACAAAAAGAGAAAAATAGAAAAACGCGGTTTTGGAATATTTTGGGTTTCATACATAACACGCTTTCGTGATCCTGCGGTCTAAATCTAACATTACATAACACGCTTTTGGAATATTTTGGTTGTCTTCATCAGCTGAAGATCTTTTTTTTTTTTATCTTTTTTTTACTTATTTTTTAATATATATTTAGTAGCCAAGTAATCTACTGGATATGGGTAAAGGATCCTAGCTAGATACTTTTTTTTAGAGTTTCTAGGGATCTTGTGATTGTGATTGTTCATTGTTCATCGTACGGTAAATTTTCGTTAGCTACTATTTATATTTAATTTTAAATTTTGAAATGATTTCTGACTTCACGATATACGATGAACAGTCACGATCACGGGATTCCTAGAATCCCCAGAAAAAGGATCCGGCCATGATCCTTTTCCCTAGATATGATTGTAAAAATAAATAAATTAATATTATTGGGCAACTGTTTTACTAGTATTGCATATTGCATACATTTAGGAGTTCAAAAACAGGCAAAACGAAATATTAATTTTTTTAACTAACGATATTATATACACTAAAGAGATGGAATAGTGAACCTCATAATGAGCTAGCAATATTATGGTTCAAAATTGTTTTTGATGATAATCGAACTTAAGATATCTCAGTTACAAGTGAAGAGAATACGACAAAACCGTAGTACTAAGCGGTAAACGAAATACCAATTAAATAAAAAGTTTTTGTTTTGTTTTGAAAAGTCTCCTCCTTCCGTTACACGCCCAAGTTCTGGACTCAGAAACCAAGATTTGATCATGGTCACCAGTCCATGGCTCCTATCTGAAGTCCTAACCACATAACCATATTTACCCTTGTCAAAAAAACCTTTGCATGTACGATGCATACCCAAAATACAATTTATAATGAGGATGGGGGCCTAGTTGCAGTGGCATTAGAGCCAAGAAAACTCCCACCTCACCCAAGTTCGATTCCCCCCACCCCCAAATTTAACTAATGACAAAAAAAAAAAAAATACAATTTATAAATGATTTGTGACACTAGTAGTTACGAGGAGTTTGTAACTTGAGTTATATTGAGTTATAGGATTGTAAATTAGTTCCAACAATTGGATCGTTCTACTTGTATTTGACACGTTCAAGTTTTGTAAAGGAAAAAAATCGAACAAAAAAAAAAAAAAGAGTTTGTAAAGTAAAACGAGTTGAGCTCAAATAAAATAATAGACATTTATTGACCAACAAGGCTTGAATTGGTTCCACAAAAATAGAGGAAAAATTGGATTCAAGCTTCAGCATATAGCTCGAAGCTTAATTCAACTTGAGCTAAGCTTGAACTCAAGGGTCTATTTACACATCTTTCTTAATTTTCGAGTTTCGAAATAAATAAATTGAAAATGTTCAAATGATAAAAATTAACAAGTGTGTGAAAGATAAAAAAAAAATGTATATGGATAGCACGATTCTTAATTCATTTCGAGCTTGAGCACTTGCATACTCTTTAAGTATTTGTTCTATGAGCTATTGGCCGGATTCTTATATAATTGTTAAAACAGAAAGACCTCAAGATTACTAATTAGCTAAAATATAATTCGAGAGGAGGAGATGTAACGATAAGTGTGAAAGTAAACGCTCTACCACTACACCGTTTGAGACCCCACCAAAGATAACATATGCTGGATAGCTTTTTGTCCATATTGAACCATCCATTAAGATCAATGCCCATCGATTGACAGGGATTTGTAATTAATAAGTTTGGCATGGTGTCTCCCATCTCTACCACAAGCACAAAAGCTTGTCATAAGAATATATCCTCTCTCTCACTCTCACGATTTTAATTGGTGGTGCAATCTGCACACTCTTATTAATTTTTAGTTGTTGGATTGAATGAATTGAAGAATATCAACGACAACAACAAAGCTTTTTTCCATTAAGTGGGGTCGACTATATGAATCATAGAATGTCATTGCGCTCGGTTCTGTGTCATGTCTTCCGTTGGATCCAAGTACTCTAAGGCTTTTCTTAGAGTCTATTCCAAAGTCTTCCTAGGTCTTCCTTTATCCCTTCGACCTTGGACCTCTGTCTCGTAGTCGCATCTTCTAATCGGAGCATCAATAGGCATTCGTTGCACATGTCCAAATCACCGTAACCGATTTTCTCTCATCTTTCCTAATCTTATCTTGAATTGAAGAAGATCAATGAAAAAAATTAATAGGGTATATGGAGCAGCGGTTTCGCCTTGTGGCCCGAGAATGCCCGACTTATCAATTTATCTGAGATCTGTGAATAGCACTATCCTTCGTAATTACATGATCTTTCTTTCTTTTCCCTTTTAAAGCATGTTTATCTAATATAAAATTGGAGAAGGAATGGACTGAAGAACTTATAATTTATAAATAGAGAGTTGATTTAATTTCTGATTTTTATGTATTTGATTATAAATTTAAACGAGAAATTCACACATTTCTGATTTTATATTTGTTAGTAAATAATATGAAAAAGTTACAAAATAAAATGATTCTTATACCAATGAACGTACGCAAAAAACTCAAAAAGTGAAAAGATTCCAATTCATATTTTTATTGTAAGTAAACACGTACGTGCTTGTATTTTTGTTTTATTTCCATTCTAAATCATGAAAGAGGCATTGAAGGAAAGAGTGACTAATTAACTGCCTCCACTATTGCCCGGTCATAAGCTAAAATTTCATGCAACTCTTTCGTTCATACTTTACAATTGGCTACATATTTCTTACTCCCACCAAACGTTACTTTATTTAAACTTAATCGCCCACTTGAACCCTCACACTTATCATATTCATGTGACCAACAATTTAATTAATTAAATCACGAACTTTAACATGCTTGTATATATTATATATAATTAATAAGGGTAATGTTAGGGATACTAAATTTTAAATCAAATAATTAACTAGGGTAATGTTAGGGATACCAAATTTTTAAATCAAGTTTTGTAAATCAAATGATCTAGATGTTGATGATTAGATTATTACTTAAGTGTTGATTAACGTGCTTGTTTCCTATTATGACACATCATTTGGTTTACAAATTTGATTTATAAGCTTGGTTTCCCAAGCATTATCTAATGGGTATTACTAGGGAGATTGAATTTGTAGACAAAATTTTGTAAACTAAATGACATGAAAGTTGATGATTGAATTATGACTTAAGTATTGATAAACGTAATCGTTCCTATTAGTAACACATCATTTAGTTTTTAACAAAAGGGACTCCATAATTAATTAATTTGGTTGTTTCTACTTTTCAAAGCTAGCAAGTTCTAGAAGTTTGACATACTTGGGGTCGTATGAAGCTTTTTATCCGTTTGATGTTTGTCTGGTGAACGCGTTACTTTTGGTTGGTGGTCATATTTCGTGAGTCATCATTCTTAACCTCATCTGCAGATTCTCTGTTGAAAAGTTGAGGTGAGAGCTGCACATGGGAATGGGATGGGGGGAAGTCAAAGCTAAACCATCCGGCAATCGGCAGGGGTTGAATGTAAATTTGCATGTAAACGAAACGCGAGAGAAAGTGGCTAGGAAGCTTAGAAATAGACAATTTATCTCGAATGTAAGTTGTTGTATTTTGCCCTTCTTGATAGTATATGAATTCTGCAAAATTCGAGTTTCATCGTAAAATTAATTAATAATATAGATAATAATTTAATTTCTTATAAAGATATATAAAGTTTCTAAATTTTTTAACATGAAATTCACTCTCTATATCTCCTCTCAACTATTTAAAGTTTTGAACTGATGCGATTTCTGCAAACTAATTAAAGCAAAAATAAGAAAAATATATATAATTCATTTTTTTTTTTAGTGAAGCTAATTCATTTTACTAAACACTGAGCCCTAATGGTTTATAACATTAATCCATGCACCTCAAATTTTATGTTCGATTTTCTCAATTTTTTTTATAACTTATAGATTAAAAAAAAACATGAAATAAACACGAAATTAGGTTTTACTAATAGCCAAGATACAAAATAAAGATGGATCATTAATTCAAAGCATGACATTGCATACTTGATCAGAATTCCCACTATAGTTGTTCATTTGATAGCAGAATGCATTGCATTCATTGTACATGATGTAAGTAAAGCCACTGCCCCTAAGTATATTACACGGAGAAGGGAAAAACCCCTTGAACCCCATACCTTGTGAACATAGGACTCCGAGCTCTGGAAATATTACAGGATCCCAAAAGAAGATACCAAAGCTGATTCACATGCATGCACAACATCATGGCAGATGGCAGCAGCTGACATATTTTCGTCTTTGTACTACTTTGGTTGGTGCTGCCGACATACCTTTTCTGTCCTGAATTGTGACATCGGAACACCCAAGTGCTGAACCATTTGTCGGCCGGTCTCAACATTATTCGATTTTGCTTCACACAACTGAACACATGTTATTCATCATCGTGGTTCATGGAACTTACATGGCATTTGGGTTCAGTCCATTTCACATTGCAAAAATAATAACAAAGGTGTTTTTCATTAAAAAAATAATAAAATTGGTTTTATTAGCGACCAAAGGTAGTCCTGCTATGAAAATATTCTCTCGTAGCTCTTTTTCACGAAAGTACCCTCAGCTTACTATTTACTTGAGCAACACACTCCAATTTACAAACCAGTCCAACTTAATTACCTTACCATGTAGGCCGAGCATGCATGTCTGGTCCGTTATGGCCCGTAATGGCACATAAGGCCTTTTAACTGGTCCTTTCATAATGGCCCGTACAACCAGGATAGTGAGTGGCCCCGAAGTGAAGGTGAAGTTGAGTTTGATTATGAAGGTGGGAGTTCAAAATCCCTTTGACAGTTGAGGAGAAAGAGGAACGGTGTCGACAACGTCGGCGGAAGCGACACTATTTATTAGATATTGTTGATATGTGATCAATATTTGGTACCAATAGATTCAAGAACTCATGTCAACCCGCTGCGGTGGTTCTCAACTCAATTAAGTCCACCATTAGACTTCGATTGAGTTCTTTGAAAATCGCCTATTCCACTGTTAATGACTCTACTTTACAAGAATGGAATATAACTATGAATAGTTTGTGTTTTTTTGCTGCTTTGATGCAGCGTTGTTAGCTTTGTTGTCTGTCTTTCTTATAGCTGCAGCTCTTTGTTGCGTGTTTGTATTTTCAGCTGCTTGTATTCTCTTTTTCTCATCAATATATTTTATTTACCAAAAAAAAAAAACATTTGGTACCAATAGGTCAGTACAACATTGCTAATTTGACGTCGATATTGACGCCATAAACATTGACACGAAGATTATGTGTAGCTCTACGAGCTCGGATCAAGCTTAATCATCACTATTAAGGGAATTCACCTTTGATCATGAGAGGTAAATGTTCCCTTAGCCAAGAAACTAGCTAGAAATTCCCATTCGTCCACTAAATCTAACTTAGACATCGAAGTGCTTTTCGCTCATAAACATATGTGATAAGGGCTCACACTATCACACGTCTTTTCATTTGAGATTATACAGTTGAGTGAATTCTCCTTACCGTTTATTTTGGTATTTTTGCAAAATGATAAAATAGGCACTAAAGAAGAGTGCTATTATATCACCTATATCCTATTTTCCTAGTCACCTTACCTTATATTAATTTAAAAGCGATATTTTAATTATAAGGTAGGTGAAAGAAAATATGCCAATTAAATTGGCATTACCTCACCCTTAAAGAAATAAAACCATATGGCCTTATATATATGGTGTATGTGATTGCCTTAGATATGATGACTCATTAAACTTAATAAACACCAAATGGAGAAATGGATATCCACTAGTATTATTTTGTTCAAGTGAAGGTAGAAGTTAAATTACTAATGGAGAAAATTAATCCTCATGAAAATTTTAAGATTGAGAGGGATAAGTTTTTTGTTTTGTTTTTTTTTTTTTGGCTAATTTATCTTCTATCTTCATTAAAAAAAAAAAAAAAATCTTCATTCAAGATTCATTAAATCTAGTGAGTCATCTTATACAAGTCAATCCTAAACAACAACAGAGAACAATTTACATGGCATTCATAGCCTGTTGTCTCATGCTAATGAAATAAGAACAAGTGAATAAAAATTTACACGTATTTATTTTATTGGCATATGACACTACTATAATGGTGTATTGGAGTACTCATGCCTTGTAATTAACAAACGAGAACTACGTGTCCACCAGAGCAATGTTTGAGAGGCCACTTATCATCCTTTACAGTCCACGTTACAATCTGGGCTGAAAATTAACTTACGTTTAGGCTCGTCACCACAAAGTCAGGTCATCAAACAGGGGAAAAAAAAATAAATATTGGAATAAATCGCAATTAATTTAGGTAGTTGATTTTTATACATCATTTCTTACTTCTCATACATCCATTTTTATTTTTGTTCTCAAATTGAATAACACAAACGAAAACAACAACATAATTAAACCACTGTGTGTGAGAAGTTAAAAATGGTGTGTATAATATTTCCCAAACATCCAGAAAACACAAAACCAAAATAAATACATAAATTTGCAAGTACAAAATGTAATCAGCTACATTCACTAAACCACTTACACAATGATCAACTCAAGTTACTATTTATTATTTAACACAATAAACAAGCCTCTATATGACATAAATCACAAGAAAGCAGAAGAAGAAAAAAAGAAGAAAGAAGATCTTTTTAAATAGGTAAAAAAATAAAGAATACTATTCTCTAATTTACACAATGAATTTTGAGCAATCACTGATGATCAGAACCTGCTGCGAATGCTTGAACCATAATCTGCATGAGCCTGACCCTAGTTTGCAAGGACAAAATGTAACCAGCTGTGTCTCTGAAAAGTCCATCCAACCCCGTCGAATCATCACTGTTTGGAATCAGTCCCTTCAAAATTTTCACCCTTGTTTTGATCCCAATATTATTGCTGCGCCTACTTGCACTTTGTAGGCGTGTCCCCGTCTTCTTCTTCTTCTTCAAGATCCTTCTTCTTGGCGATCTCTTGTTCCTCACAACCACTCCACCACTTTCCCGTGTGATGTTCCGCAATGCCCCATTTGTGTAGGACATTCCCTCGTTTTCTAGGACCGTGCCCCTTGAACCAAGGGAAAGAAGGAGAGGCTGTTGAGAACCCATGAATCCCGCGATGACTTAACCCGAAGTTTAAGCCTTCCAAGCGTCAAGTTGGTTGTAAAAACTGAAAACAAACGACTACTATGACAGAACTGGCAGAATGGATGGGGGTTTTTATAGGATTTAACTGGTAACTTGGTTGGAAGCTATTAAGGATAATACATTTTAATTAGTGCAAATTAACTAATGAGAGAATGAAGGGGCGGGGACCACAAGGGACAATTTCACAGAAGGACTCCAAGGGAATAGGGGGATAATTGAACGGGATGGTAATAGGGGGATAATAACGGGATGGTGCCAAGTGTAGCTATTGGTGGTGTTTGATTGCTAGCTTGTTGCTTTGGGCATGTTCTCCAACTTATGCACATGCAACCACATGAGTCTTGTCATTTCACCACCTAAGCCCCTCCCTTAAACCACCACCTTTCATCACGCCTATCCCACGGAAAACACCCTGGATTATTCCTCCCCCACCTTTCCAAATTCAATGCCATAGATAATTCCTTAATTAATTTCCTCACGGTTCCAGCTCGATCAAACATGGCAATCCACATTTATATATGATAAACCTAATTTTCTAGTTTCTAGGGCTTCTTGGTGGTTAGGCCGGCCTTGTTTCCAGGCAGGAAACCTATATTAAATAAAAGGACTTGGGGAAGCTGCATGCAGAAATACCATTTGGGTTGAGAATTGGGTGGACAAATTAGATCTTGATGTTGGGATAAGGTAGATTTGGTTCTGACATTCATGAACCCTAGTTTCCATCAAAGTGATGATTGATGTCTCTCGAGTCTTAGAAAAATAATTATTCCTAATTCATTAAGCCAAGTTTTGTAACATGCATGCATGTCTGTTATATCATAGTACCCCCAGGAAACTTTAAACTTGGACAATCTTACAGAAAGATCCGCATACATCTTCTGTCACTCATAAACTTTCGGTGGAGATATATATACCATATACCGCTCCAAGCTTGATTGGATATATATTGGCGGAATCCTATTACTTAGTTCTTGTTTAATATTTCTCAGCAAAACTATATATATAATGGTTTATAAAAAATTTCTATCTATATATTGATCTTTCCTCAATTCTTCATTTGACGGTCGGAAACAAAAAAGAATGTGTGAAAAATAAAAAGAGGTGTGTATGTAACACCACCCTAAGAACAAGGCCGGCAGCAAGCAGCAATGTTTCAGCTGCATGCATGCATGCCCAGTATTAGTTCGTTTACACATTACCATAAATAAAATAAAAACCGAGCCTTCTAAATTTTTAATCATATTTTCATCCTTTTGGTGATAATCTGATTGTTTATGTCTAGAATGATGCTGTTTAATACTTCAGTTTATTTAGTCTTTTTCCAATAAATCCCAAATTCTACTAACCCTAAACTCAAAACTTTTATCGGTTAAACCTCCAAATTAAACTTAGGGTAATGCTAAGGAAATTAGGTGTAAACTAAATGATATGAAAGTTGATGATTAGATTATTAGTGTTGATTAAAATACTTATTTTCTATTAATGACACATCATTTAGTTTGCAAATTTAGTCTACAAATTTAATCTACCTATCATTACTCATTAAACTTAACCCTTTCATAGAAATCAACGTCGTTTTAGATGGGGATTGATTCTTTTGGAGCGATCTAACGACTTCAATTAATGTCTCCTGGTGCCTGTTGGTTCAGTTAATCTACAAGCTATTGCTTAGCTTTGGGATTAAGCATGAGCCAAAGAACACGATGCACATGTATATATATGCGGTTACCATATCTGGCCAGCATTATCGAAGTCCATAGATCGAATGGTTCTAAAATATGCCACGCTGCAAAACTTAGAACAGGGCTCCAGCTAGCTAGGGATACTTAGTTATAATGATTGTGCTAATTATTAAATATATCGATCAACCAATGGATAGGAAATTAGGGTGTCCTGATATTCTTGTCATCCTTTGGTTGGTGTTTATATACTATTTTAATGTGTATATACTAATTGGAAAATATAAACTCGGTTTAACAAAACAAACACATTTTGTGACGGCTTTGCACATGGGGATTTATCCCAACCCTAGCTAGTAGTCATGCAAAGCATTATTGTTTCATCAATATTCTTAATTTTGCAAGGCCATGTAATTGTGAAACTAGTAAAGAAATTACTTTTAGCAAAGCTGCTATGTGGACTTCATTTGTTAACTGTGTGAGTTAGGGTGTTTAAACTTATACTATTAGCCAGTAACTAATTAATACGATGCCAATTACTTGTTTCAGTTCGCTCAATAAAATAATTTTTTGATATGAACCATATATTTTTTAAGTCCACATTCACGTATCATATACTTGCACAAATTCACTTAAAAAGAAAACGCTTAGCCCTTTGATATATGGTTATGGTGTATTTTTAATTGTTTATCAATAATTAGGGCACGATTAGATAACTAAACAACTTTTAATGTGAACTTTTATAAGGATGTTCTTTCAGTAAAGGCTAAATAATGATCAATTCAGATTATTATGAGAAATATTGTGGAATAAACCTATACTCAACAAAGTTAGGTACGAACTTGTTGACATGTCTCCATCTTAGGAAAAGTATTAGATGAATTCTGCACGAAGAGAAATATATTTTATGTAGAAATTTTCAGTGAACATGGAAGCTTGACACTTAGCTGAAATGGATAAAATAATAACCTACACTTTAGCATAACCGTGTCCAACTTAATGGGCAGCTACACCTCTTTCCCAAAACCATCATCTAGAAATATGCAGACACTTAATTATGTTCTTAATTATTATTATTTCCCCCCCTAATGAGTTGTTGGGGCTTTGTGACCATCATTATGATTAACCAACGCAATACAATATTCCCTTGTAATCAAGGAGTAAGTAAGCAATCAAATGTTCTCTAAGTGCATAGGAAGAGTATTAAATGTGAATTTTGGCCTTAATTCTTCTTTTTCTCCTTCTTCCTTGAAATTCTGGTGTTATGTTTGCCTTGTCATGCTTATGCAGGGTACTTTAGGAACCAAATTAAGGTGCAGGTGTGCTGTG
Source organism: Cotoneaster glaucophyllus (assembly GCA_036320875.1). Taxonomy (NCBI): domain Eukaryota; kingdom Viridiplantae; phylum Streptophyta; class Magnoliopsida; order Rosales; family Rosaceae; genus Cotoneaster; species Cotoneaster glaucophyllus. The sequence goes on along the minus strand of CM070068.1, from coordinate 25,973,461 downwards.
GTGGCCACCTACGTGGCGCATGAAAAGCTTGCTCTACATATCGACATTCCACATGTTCATGCGTAAGGCGACGTGCTCACATGAGAAAACATGATTTTTGCATTCAATAATGTAACATCATTATTTCTCCTTTCGTTTTTATGTTTTTCCTCTTTAGTTTCTTTAGCATTCCTAATGAATCGTGCATCTAGATTTTCCTTCAAAACTTACAACTTTCAATTAGTAAATAATTGGTAATTATAGTGCTATATAAGGGTGGGGTTTTTGTGCACCTAACCATCTCCCACATAAGCCTCTTCTCTCTATCCTCACTTTTTAACTTTTTATTAAACAAATGATATTTTATAGAGCTAAAGCATAGTCTGGACTATGTTTAGCCCTCCATGGTTGGATGTTTGGAGATAGCCTTGGTCAAGCAAGGGTGGAGAAAATGGCATAGCCCGGCTCCCTACTAGAAATTAATTTGGCTTAGCCCGCGTTGGGAGGCCACAGCAAGGGAACTATGGCATTCTAGTGATGTCAGGAGTTCTTATCACGACGGATTTGTCATATCCATCTCCATAAAAGTAAAACTTATTTATCTCTATAATCACAAAGTAATCGTCGATTATTCTGCATAACCATTCTGGCCAATAACGAATTTTCCATCGATGACACTAAAAATTGAATTGGGTTAGTTATTTAGTGATTAAATTGAAATTTTGGCCTTTGTCCAGATTAATAAAAATTGAATTGGGTTAGTTATTTAGCGATTAAAAAAATGAACTATTATTAGCACTCCTAAAATCTTATTTGGCACTCCAAAGATTTTAGGAGTGCTAATAACAATTCCCTTAAAAAAAATGAAAAAAACATTCTCAATGTCAAGCAACATAAAAACTAGGATTAAGAATCTAACCAGTAAACAAATACCCGTAGAATTATTTCAGCTTACAGATAAACTCATTAAGGGATAATTCATTGTCAACGTTCTTATTATTTTGATATTCTGTAATTATCTTAAAAGATAGAGTTGTGTATTAGTTAGTGTAATTATGTCATAGGTTTTTAGACGTATCCCAATTAGAGTTTCATTCTCTGTAAATGACTTCATGTGAAGTAGTTACACCATAAAACCAATTGGTAATTTGAATCAAAATTTATAAACTTGATCCTTGTTTATGTAACAATTATTCCTCATCCCTGCAGAGTTCACAACACATATATAATACATTGGTCTTTCTTGGATATATAGTCAAATAATCAATACAAAAAGATTGCCAAACAAATAAATTAACCTCTTAACCTAAATTAACCTGTTGAGAAAGATTGAATTATTCTAATAAAAAAAAAAGGATAAAAATAAAGACGAAGACAAACCATGCATGCCTAGCTAGGTCTGACAGTAAAATTCTACATCTCGAGTCAACGGAGCCAAAAACTAGCCATAGTTTTCTCCTCCTCCGAAAGGAACTCCGCTTTTTTGAATGTCAAATCGTACTCCTCCTGGTTATAATGATGCCGGCAATAAGTTCCATTAGCTTCAAATGCCTTCACAAGCTTGAAGAACAACGTATTTATTAGCTGATCCTCAAGATCCGCACAGGCTTTGTAGTTGAGCAGAATATTATGAGCTCTAGTGCGGAAAAACCCTAAAACAAAATTTTCAAAACCCATAGGCAGGCACTTCAACATACGAAGCATGGCTTCACAAGTTTGCACAAAAACCCTTTTGTTCAACTTTGAGTTGGATTTCTCTCCATCGAGTGGTGGATACTCACTATTGAGGTAGGGTTTACAGTTCATAAGAACCAATTGTTGAATCGAAACAAGTGTCTCCAGTATATTAGATTGTTTCAAAATAATCTCTTCAAGCGAAACTTTGCCGCTTTCAGGCAAGTTAGGGTTGAAATCAAGGCCATAAGAGTGGTAAAACAGTTGGGGAGGTTGAGTGGGATAATTGCTAGGAAAGAATATGTCAAATAAAAACAAGCCTTGGTGATAAGGAGCACCTTCTCGACCAACTATCACAGCTCTCATGACATCAATCCTTGAGTCATAAACCCTAACAAAAATTGAACTTGGGAGACCTTGCCTTAAGATTTTGCGTTCTTCTTGAATCCGTTTGACTAGTGCTGCGTCTATACAATAATAAAACGGCTTCTCGCGGAAGTAATGATCATAAGGAGGGTAAGCACTCATAGAAAAGTTCTTGAACTCATGGAACCTCCTTTCCACCTTATCTTTTATTTCTTCAATTTCCCCATAAAACTTCGACGATGTCTCTTTTATTTCTTCAATTTCCCCATAAAACTTCGGCGATGTCGGACGTTCTTCCAATGCTTCTTCCCCAATCTCCCCATGATTAAGCTTTGGTGTTGGTTTGGACTTAAACTCCCACTCCTTCACGATCGGGATCGATGGTTTGAACGTCTCTTGGAACCTATAATAACTATCAATCCCATAAAAGTCCATTGCTTTGATATACTTGTTAACTATCTTCAAAAAAACTTTCTCGCATCCGATACAATCTACCACAACTCTGGTATCTAATATATATAGAACTACCGATATATATATATATATATATATATATATATATTGTTGTATAAATTGTATTTGGGATACTAAAAGACCTATTTCTTTTATAATTGTATTACTTTCAAGGCAAGCAATCCTATCCAGTTTACTATAAATAAATCCCAAGTAATGGGAAATATGCATCACATAAATTCTTCAAACCTCTCTCTCTCTCTCTCTCTCTCTCTCTCTCTCTCTCTCTCTCTCTCTCTCTCTCTCTCTCTCTCTCTCTCTCTCTCTCTCTCCAGTAAAATAGGCAACAACATATATATAACTTTTTCTTTGCTTTGAGTAAGTAATAATCGGAAAATCAAATTCTAAAAGGAATGAAAGAATTAAAATTAAGGGTGGTGTTATCCACACTCTTCTTTTTATTTCTCACATATTCTTTATTAATTTATGTCCTTTGATTTTTTTTTTTCATTCATTCGATCCGACCAAAAATTGAGAAGGGTATGTGAAAGATAAAAAAAAGGTGTGTAGATAGCACCCAAACCAAACTGGATTGTTTAAATAAAGGACAACCTTGTTTGATATTCACGTTTGAGCAATCCTAGTTGCGTTCCTATTACAGAGGTCTAAACGTGGCTGTTTGTGCCACTTAGTACTACAGTCTAGTGATATTTACTTGTAAGTGAGAAGTCTTAGGTTCGATTCTTGTCAAAGACGAATTTGAAATACATTATTACTAGCCCATTGCGAAATTAAGGTCATACCCTCCCCGTATAGATAACATCGTTTGTTCAAAGAAAGAAAAAAAAAACAAGCAAACGTGGCCGTTTGTAAGATTATGCCTTTCGTTATTATTATTTTTTTACTTTTTTTTTGTGGAACAAATGATGGAGCAACTAACCGAATTTATGACCATATTAATTTTATTTATTTAGTTAAGGATCATTTGGAAATATTTTAAAAATAGGAAAAAACGCTTTGGTGAAAATGTTTTTGAAACCAATCTTTAGTAAAAATGCAAGTGGACCTTGAAAAAGCACTTGAACTGTTTCCTACAATAGCCACATGATCGATGCTTCTTGCAGGAACAACTTCAAGTGCTTTTGGAACCCAAAACTATTTTCTCTAAAAGCACTTTTAATCATTTTAAAAGTACTTCCAAACAAACCCTTAATTACTATAACACCGTTGACAATTATTAATGTTAAGGAATAACACTTTCAAAATCAAATTAAGAAAGAAAAGAATGTCCAAATCTTTGACAATAACTTGCATGTATTGCAGATTGAAATAGGAACTCTCTGGATTCCTTTCATCCAAATCTTTTATATTCTTTAATCATGTCTATTCAACAAAAAATAAAACGGCCAAGAATTAATTTTCTTTTCTGCATTTCATGTTCTTTCCTCCTCACTTCTCTCTTCGACTCTCTCCTCTCTCTATCTGGGAGGATTAGGTTCGAGTTTTGGGCAACCGGAGGTCGAAAGACAATGGTGTGGGCGTGGAGGGTCGGCAATCGAGCCTGCACCCATCAGAGAACACACTGAATTGAAGGACATAGGATTCACATGAAAGGGATCCAAAGGGAATCCCGATCCTTATCGATTGACCCCTGCTTTTATCTTTTCTAATTTTTTTTAGATTGACACCTGCCAGTTTAGTACGTACCATGAAAAAGAAGTGTACATCTTCAATAAAGTAGTTGTGGAATTAAATATTGACACATATTTTTTGGTTAAAAGGTAAATATATTACCACAAGAAAAAACCAAACTTACAAATGGTACTAACAAAGGTCCAAAAACAAAAGTACATATACAAGCAAAATGGACCGGCCAAGAAAACAAAAGCAAAGCCCAACCAACAACGTGGCCCCAAAACAGAAAAACCAAAAGAAAGCCGATAAATCCGAGAATTCGACAGCAGCCACCGCTGCAACAGTATTTCCAGATTTGCCCAATTCCACGTCTCCACCCGCACGCTGACTCGTCGATCAGAGCATCCAACCCCAAACACCACCTGGTACGTAGCCACCATAGTTGAAATCAAGCAACTAGAAGAAGAATTCCAGCTACCAGAAGAAATAAGCCCGTGAAGATCCAAAAGCTTTCGTCTCAATTCATATTTAGCCGTGAGAAATCGACGTTTGTGATCTCGTATATTTTGCTTCTCTGACGTCTTACAGAGTTTCCCTTCATCTTTTTGCAAAAAGCCGCTCCACGGTGGTAAAGTCTCATCTTGCTCCACAAGCAACACTACTAGCAGAGGCAGACATCGAGAAGGTGATGGTGTTGGAAACACCCGAGCATGTGCAAGCACCGAAGCTCTACACACCATCTCAGCGAAGCATGACTGCATATTGGAGTATGGATGACTGAGGAGGAGGGACGCGAGCAGGATAAGAAGAAAAGGGCAAAACAAAAAATAGAAAGCAAAGGGAAAACTCTGTTGAAAGAAGAAAAAGGAGACAAAGACAGGAAAGAGAGATGGGCTAACCAACCCCAGCCGAAGCTAGGGTCGGCACCCCTCGATCTGCACAGAAATTGAAACTCTCAGACAAACACTGAGAAAAACCCTCAAGCAGATGAAACTAAATATTGACACATATAAATTAGAAAAATTCTACAAACATGGTAGTAATTGATTGCACAATTATAAACAGTTACAAATTAACTATCCAAGAACTGGGGGGAAACAAAAAAAATCAAACGACCGAAAAAATCGAAGAAAAGATCACGGCTGAAAAGAAAATTGTCGAATTGGACATTATTTACGAGAAATTCTTCGCCACGGCCGTTGCATGCACCAACTTGTAGGAAGGACTTTTCAATATTTAGCAACGATAAGAAAAGATGTGAAGGATCACTGCTCAAGTAAGAGTTGGCCTGGTCTTCAACATCATTTTATTTGCAAAATTTTGAGGACATTAAAATCTCTGAAGCGAAATTATTCTCACTTACTTCCGCAGCAAAATTATTAACCATAAAGTCATTAGCATATAGATGCGCTTAACATATATACAATGCGGGATTTCAGCAAACTACCTTAATTAGACAATGAAAACTGATGCACCATACCTCCCAAAGATACTAGTTACATAATGAATGCATCAGTTTTACTCGAGATTTTATGTACCTAGTGATCAAGAAGAGTGATTCTTAAAACGCAGAAAACACGCATCTTGCACTGGGTCTCTGGCATCATTAAGCAGCTCCGTATGGTTAAGGTGCAGCAGGCACAATCCTACCTTCCTCATTCAGTATGTTGCAAGTCTATATAGAGTTTATCTGAAACAAAAACACACAATATTATGGACTTGGTAGTAGAACCCACCATGTGATCAAGCCCATTTGAAGTGGAGTTGTTTGCACCTAAAATATGCACAATTTTACTTATTTGGGTTTAAAAGCCAAAATATGACATTTTGGAGATTAGTGTGTAAATATACCAAAAGTTGCATGTAGAAATGTTTCTCCACATGGTTTGAAGCGGTGGCTTTATTGTGAGTAAGGATGTTGGCAGACTTGGAGAATGGACATGTGGAGGAAAGAAACCAACTTGCTTCTTTTAAATATTAATCTATTGCAAGTAGGATTAATAGACATGTGGTGAAAATGTGAGGTGGCCTCTTTTAATATTATTTCACATGCAAGCTGGCAGTGGAGTTCTCTCTACATGTTCAATGTTCTCAGCAAGTGGGTCTCTCTTAGTTCTCTATATAAAGAAGCAGAGGCAAAAAGATTATGGACACTCAACCGATCAATCAAGCAACTCTACTCAAATTAGCTCATCAATTTCATTGTGGACATTTACTTTTAGCCAAGCACCCTTTACTTTCCTTGTTTTTAGCTCTGTTGCTCACTCAGTAGTATCGAACTCCTTTGTATTTTCATTTACAACCTTCAAAGCCATTCCCCAAACCACTAGAAATTGCCACAAGACTAGAGTAACTTGCCTGATCCATTAGGAACAAGCTCGAACCTTGTATTTGGCATCCCTTTGTACTTATAATGCTTTGTACTTTAAATAATTACATTTTGTACAACTCATTTCCAGTCATTTAATTTACAAGCAATCTACAATACCAGTCATTTACTTTCCTCTGTCATTCACACTTCCAGCAAACCTGCAAGTTACATATTTTTACATCTCACCACATAAGTGAAGTCCTTATCTTTAAGGCAAAGAAAAAGCATTGATTTGAGCCACTCCCACTCAATGGCAAAATCTCTTGGTTAGAAGTCGCACTCAGATGCAATCTCAATCATTCAAATCCCGTCTACTAGCGACATTTAGTAGTGGCACGCTCGTACCCACCAGTTTCTTGTTCCAGCAAATTTCCGGCATGCTCGCGAGGCCCATGGAGAATTTAGGGGGCGAACAAATTGGCACGCTCGGTGGGACACTTATGTGGAGTTAGATTATGAACAATCCTTATGTTCATGGTTTTTCTCAGCATGCTTTTGACCACTATGCTATGAAATATGAAGAGGATGACGGTGTTGAAGAATGCCCAAACTATGGTTATGACGAAAATCACATGGAGCCAACCTATGCGCTGCCAACTTATGGGTACATGGCTGGAGAGTACTCAAGTCCCATGAAATATGATTGTCGACTAACTAATGCCTATCAACTAAACAATAATAATCTTAAAGATTGGCCAACTTATGGCTATGATGAATGTTATTATTCTTTTGATGGCAATCACATTCATGAAAACTATGATAGGCCAACAAATGGCTTTGAGTATCAAAGTGCTGCCAATGAGTGTATAAAGCCAATATATGAGATGCCAACTAATGATCATCCGGATGAAGAGCTCTACAATGAGGATGTGGGAAAATTAGAGGAGAAGGTGTCCAAACTCCATGTGGCAAGCATAGAATACAATGAAGAGGTGACCAAGTGTTTAGAAAAGGATGGAGGAAAGCTACACAACTTTTGAAGAAACTATGAGAAAGTTGATAGATCAAATGTGTCAAATCCCCTCTACAAAAAAAACTCACCCTACTACAACCAAGGAAGAACAAATCATGCACATTGATGAAAGCATCATTTGTTAACTCAAGTTCCTTAGATATCTTATTCTATCTGGTTGTCCAAGGCATAAGGAGTTTTAGAAATTGAAGAAGATATCTTACTCTATCACATGGATATTCTCATCAATTGAACGACTTCGGGAGATTGTGATATAAAATTTGAAAAACTGCAAAAGCATTCTGTCTTCCGGACAGTATATGTAATTTGGAACACCTTAACCGTTTCACTGTCTTTGGGTGCTCAACGTTGAAGCTTGCAGGAGACTGAGTCAATACCACAACTTTCATCGAGTATAAAGGACGTAGATGTGCATGATTGCACTGCTTCGGAAACAGTTTCAACACCAAAGCCTCATAATATGAATCTTTACTTCACATTCTCTCAACGTTGGAGAGTAGGGTCTTCTTTGAGATTTTAGGACCCTGTGCGAAAGTTATAATGGACCCTTTTCAAGACAGTCTTCTGAAAAATATTGAATAATATATTGATTCTGAAAAGTAATAATTAAAACTGATACAAACATTAAAACTCGCACTAATTATCAGTTTTCAAATATCTTCAAATGTAAAGTACAAAAATAACCAAGTTACTAAATTATCAAAAATCAGTTCAATTTTAAGAAACCAAATGAACAAAAGCTTCAAAAATTCTAGCATTGAAGTTTAACTTAAAGATGGTTCTTCGTGCATTCTTTGGTGCAAAATCAACAATTAAACTAGGGGTGGGTGCGGGTTAGGTTTGGTCGGTTTTGGGCCAAAACCAAAATCAAACTGACCTAGTCAAGTGCAAACCAAAACCAATCAAGCCGGGTCTAAAACCTATCATGTCGGTTAACCGACAATGCCGGGTTAGATTGGGTTGGTTTTCGGTTTGTAGATGACGTCGGAGTGGGAGAGAGAGAGCTGTCATCTGGAGAGATTCACGATGGTGGAGAGATTCACGAGCTATCATCTGGAGAGATTCACGTCGGCTGCGAGGCTTCTGTGCTAAGTTTGAGAATTAAGTTTGAAAGTGAGAGAAAAGAGGCCACAAGAACAAACAGCTAAAAAGTGATATCCATTAAACACCCAAAACGGGGCCACAAGAACAAGCAACCAAAAAGGCAAGAAAAGTAAAGAAAAGGTGTTGTCGATGCAAACTAGAAAACTGAAAAGTCATCTTAGACATACAGACAAAACACCACCATCAACACTAAGGTCTCTATTCTGATTAAAACAAATAAAAGCAAACACACAGGTCGGTTCGGTTAACCGATGTCCAAGAACTATAGGAACCACCCGTCAAACCGAACCAAACCAAACCATAGAAACAAAAACCAAACAGTGTGGTTCGGTTCGGTTTACTCATAGAGAAAAAAAAAAAACCAATCCAAATTGTCTTTGCGGTTTGGTCGGTTTAGTTGGTTTTTTTTTAGTTGCCCAGTCCTAAATTAAACCTTCATAATCAATTTTGTCTAAAAAGTAACTTTCAATTGATATCAAAGCGAAGTCCATTTAACATTTCCTGCAACATGGTTGACCGCACATATAATTTGTAATTGTTGTACGGCCCACTAAAATATTATTAAATTGCTAAAAAAATAAAAAAAAAGTTGGAAAAGAGGTAATCGTAAGTACCACTTGAAATTCTTTTCTTTTTTCTTTTAGTCACATTTAGATATAATAATGTTATATATTATACAACAAAATTTTTTTGGGACCCCTCGGTCGAACACTTCGCCCCCTCACGAGAGATTGAAGGGCTTCAGAGAAATGGGATGGGGTTGGACTCGGAGAAAGACGAGGAAGAAAGGAGGGAGACATTATTTTATTATTTTTTATTTTTTAAGTAAATGATTTTTAATATTTATTTATTTTGTGAGTACAACACATCATCAGTTAATAGAGGAGTTAATTAAAGATTAACATTTTGTTCAAAAAAATAAAAAAATAACATAAGTGCGAAAGTGGCAAGAAAATCAACTTTAAATATGAAAATGAGATAAAAAAAGTAAATGTAGAAAGTGCGATTTTGACGAAACTTGAAGATAATAAAGTGAAAATTATCCTATTTAAAATTAGTTATAAAAAATGCGACATGTTAAAGGCATTGCAACCGAAATTATCAAGACAAGACGAGAGGATTACAGTGGACAATGAATGCTCGAGGGCTTCGGGCCTTGTACATTTCCAAACCACACAGTGTGGGTGTGCATTTTAGCCCAATCCACTAAGTCAAAACCGAGCATCTCTTCTGGCCGAGTTAGGTCTTTCTTGGAAGAAGATGCGAAACGCCTAAAGCATAATTTTGTTTTGTCCTTTTTGCGTAATGGTAAATTTAAAAACGAGATACTTAATTTGCATTGACTCATTGACGTCGTATCGATCCGACCATTTTCCGGTGATCCAATTTGAATATTTCTCTTCTTACATTACTTTTAGTCTTAACTGCTCGATCATCGCTGACCAGGTGCGATTGATTAATGGCCGCTGCTTCTTCTTCTGGCCTTCGTTGGAAATACGATGTGTTCATCAATTTCAGAGGGAAAGATACTCGCAAGATCTTCGTCGGCCATCTCTACAAAGCTCTGCGTCAGAAACCAATCAACACCTTCATTGATGCGGAAGAGCTTAGAAAAGGCGACCGCCTTTCCGAGCTCCTGACAGCGATTCGAGAGTCAAGGCTTTCGATTGTAGTTTTCTCTCAAAACTATGCTTCTTCCACTTGGTGCTTGAAAGAACTCGTGGAAATCCTGGAATGCAAGGATACCAAGAACCAGATTGTGGTCCCCATTTTCTACCAAGTTGATCCGTCTGATGTTCGTAAACTCAAGAGAAGTTTTGCGGAAGCTTTTGCTCAGCATGATCACGATTCTAACGCTGAAATGGAAGAGGTTCGGAGCTGGAGATGGAGATCCACTCTCGCAACGGCCGCCAGTTTATCCGGCTGGGATTCGCGGAATTATGAGTAAATTCTAATTTGTTATAGTTTCCTATTAATTTTTGGGTCATTTGATAAATATTTTATTTAAGTTTTTAATTTTTAATTTTTTTTATAGATGGTACGAAATACACAATAGAGTTTTATGCAAAACAGTAGTAAAGACCCATTAGATCTTTACATGCAAAATTTAGTTGTTAATTTTTGCGGCTGCTATGTAACATGAAAGAAAAATTGGAAAATTTATTTGATAATTGCTTTCAGGGAAACTAAAAACTGAAGTTCAAAATTTATATTTAAAAAAAAATGAAAACAAAATTGTTATCATGACCCATTAATTATTATTTGGTGTTATTATTTATTGTTTTTTTAATTTGATAGGGATGACGCAAAGCTTATTGAGGAAATTGTAGAAGATGTCTATGCGAAATTGATCCACATCTCATCAACATCAAGCAAAGATAATGGATTGGTTGAAATGGATTCTCATATGCATGAAATGCATTTATTATTACGGCCTCTTGGAGTTGAAAAGAATGATGTTCGTGTTGTTGGTATATGGGGTATGGGTGGTTTAGGCAAAACAACCATCGCAAGAGCTGTTTATGATGAGATCGCTTGTCGATTTGAAGCTTGTTGCTTTCTTGAAAATGTCAAGGAAGGTTTCAAGAAGCATGGCGAAGTACATATGCAGACACAACTTCTATCGAGTATCTCGGGCAACAAGGTGGGGAGTTTTGACATATCGAATAAAGGTTTCCAAGTGATGTTAAAAAGCCTTGGTCAGAGAAAAGTTCTTGTTGTTGTTGATGATGTAGATAAATTAGCTCAAATTGAAGCCTTACTCGGAAAGCAACATTCCTTTGGTGGTGGAAGTAGAATCATTATAACAACTAGAGACATGCAATTACTAAGCGGAGTTGACGCGATATATAAGCCCAAGATTTTCAGTGATCCTGGAGCTCTGGAACTCTTTAGGCGGTACGCCTTCAGAACAAAACATGTTGAAAGTGATTATTAGACATCATTATTAGTCATCATTAGGTTTAGACATCATTATTAGACATCATTATCTTTATTAGTCATCATTAGGTTTAGACATCATCATTACTCATCATTAGTCATCTTTTTTTCTTTTTCTTAGTCTTTGTCGGATAGTCCTCTCTTCTTTCCTCTCTTCTTCCGCTTATATATCCGAACCATTGTTGTACAACAACTTATGAAATATATCACAAATTAAAGTCATAATTTCTTCATGGTATCAGAGCAGGTTCTTTTGTAACCTGTCTCTACCATTCTTGCTGCTGCGATTTTTTCGAAGTCTAAGTCATGGCTGAAGAAAGTTCTGTGAACCGTGATGAGGAAACCCAGCACAGTCTCTCTTCAAACTTCTCAGACGTTGAGGTTAACACCAATCAACGTTTATGTTCAGTCCTCTTGAACGAGTTCAATTATCTTCCTTGGTCCCGAGCTGTTTCACTAGCTCTCGGAGGCAAAGCGAAGTTAGGTTTTGTAAATGGAAGCGTGGAAGCTCCAGACCATTCTTCCTCTACATATGATACATGGCTCTGCAAAGATCAACTTGTCATGTCCTTATTGCTCAACACCATGGAGAAACATGTTGCTGAAATTTTTAGCTACTCCAATTCCGCACATGATCTTTGGAAAGCTTTGCAGGATATGTATGGAAATCAAAACAACTATGCAAGGGTCTTCCAATTAAAGAAGGACATTGCTAGTGCTCAACAAGAAGGGAAAGCGTTTGTTCAACATCTTGGGAGACTTAAAGCCATGTGGAATGAGTTGGACGTATATCTCCCACATACCACAGATCCTACCATTCTCCTAAAACGAGCTGAGGAAGACAAAATTTATCAGCTGTTAGGGAGTTTGAGCTCTGAGTACGAGGACCTAAGAAGTCACATCTTGATGAGTCAAGACCTGCCTACCTTCAACAATGTTTGTGCAACTATTCAACGAGAAGAAGCAAGGAAGAAGGTTATGAATGCTGATCACAGCCCCAGATTGACTGAGACTCAAGCATATGCATCAAATTACAAGAACTCAGAAGCCAAGGTATACAAGGGAAGAAACACACATCTAAAATGCAAATATTGCAATGGTGTCGGTCATGTGGAAGACAAGTGTTGGGAACTTCATCCCGAACTCAAGCCTAAGTTCAGCAAAGATGGAAAAATGATACCAAGGTCCTCACATCAATTTCAACCTCCAAGGTCCTCACATCAATTTCAACCTCATTTCAAGGCACAACTTGCTAATGGTCACCCTTCCACTATTTCACAAGGATCCATGGAGTTCTCTGCCAATCCACTGTCATTGATCAATGAATTTGCAACTTACCTACAAAGTAAGGGGCACGGAGAAGGCTCACATGGTCAAGGCAATGAAGAGGGTAGTCACATAGCTATGTTGGGACAATTTGCCGGATTTCTTGCTGAAAATGAGAAAGTTCCAAAGGGAGAAGCATCAGGTATACTCAAAGCCTTCACTACTGCCCTATTAAAAAGTACTGAAACTGATTGTTGGATAATTGATTCAGGCGCCACAGATCATATGACAAACAAAATTACAAATTTACATCATTTTAAAAATTTTTCAAGTCCTTCGCATGTGTCTGTTGCAAATGGAAAAAATGTCTTAGTTTTGGGAAAAGGAGAAATAAATTTACTTTCTCAGACAACACCTTCCACTGCCCTCTATGTACCAACCTTTCCTTTTCAACTTTTGTCAATTGGAAAGATCACCAACACTCTAAACTGCCGTGCTATTTTCTCACCAAATAATGTGATGTTTCAGGATGTTCTCACCATGAAAATGATTGGTGAAGGGGTCTTCATAAATGGACTTTACTACTTGTGCAAGAATGCCTGTTACACTCAGGCTCTTCAAGCTCAATCGATGTCCATAGATGAAAGCCAACTTTGGCATAGGAGATTAGCTCACCCCTCTGAAGGTGTCTTGTCTAAACTGTTTCCAAATTTTTGTAAACCCTATCCTACTTGTGATACTTGTCAATTTTCTAAGTTTACTAGGCTACCTTTTGGTAATTCAATGTCTAGGACAAGTAAACTTTTTGAAATGGTACACACCGATGTATGGGGACCTACAACTGAATCAATTGAAGGGTTTAAGTACTTTGTTCTATTTGTTGATGATTTCTCTCGAACAAGTTTTCTATATCTTAGGAAATCAAAAAGTGAAGTCCCAACCATTTTCAAAGAGTTTCACATGCATGTTAAAACACAATTTCAATCAAACATTAAGGTTTTAAGGTCAGATAATGGCACTGAATTTATGTCCAACAACATGCTTCAATACATAAGCTCTCAGGGTATCATCCATCAAACCAGCTGTGTAGGGACTCCCCAACAAAATGGAGTAGCCGAGAGGAAAAATAGAGATCTCTTGGAGAAGACTCGTGCTCTCATGATTCACATGCATGTTCCAAAGAAATTTTGGTCGTTTGCCATTCTCACTGCCACTTATCTCATCAATCGACTTCCAAGTCGTGTGCTAGGTTTTAAATCTCCCTATGAAGTTCTCAAGGGGAGGAAAATAGATTTGACACATCTCAAGGTGTTTGGTTGTGTTTGTTTTGTTCACATCCAAACCTTGAACCGTGACAAACTAGATGCCAGGGCAACAAAGTGTGTGTTTATGGGATATTCGGCCATCCAAAAGGGATACAAGTGCTTCGATCCAGTCACTAAGAAGTGCACAGTTTCAAGAGATGTGAAGTTTGAAGAAAACTGCCCTTATTTTACAAGTCAGGGGGAGGATTTAGTTGACATGTTCCCACTCCCTCAAAACTTTGATTATCCGATGTTGGAAGAGAGACCAGTCACTGTGAGTCCACACTGTGAAGAAGTACAAACTGACCAAGTTACTGCCAGTGAAAGTGAAGAAGAGCCTTACTCTGATCATTCTCAATCCTCTACAGAGTCTCAGGTGATTAAGAGAAACCCTCCTCGAATCAGAAAACCTCCAGCTAGGTTGCAGGATTATGTTACGTATGCCTCACGGCATCCTATCACTGAATGTATCAGCTTTAGTAAGTTCTCAACATCTCATGCTGCATTTCTCCGTGAAATTGATAAGCACAGTGAACCAAGAAGCTTTCAAGAAGCTTGTCTTCTCCCACAATGGAACCAAGCCATGACAGAAGAGCTTCGTGCACTGGAAGAGAATCACACCTGGAGCCTAGTTCAACTACCACCAGGAAAAAAGGCTGTTGGAAGTCGTTGGGTTTACAAGACAAAATTCAAAGCTGATGGATCTATCGAGAGACACAAGGCTAGACTTGTTGCTCGAGGTTTCACCCAAACCTTTGGAGTAGATTATAAGGAAACATTTGCACCGGTGGCCAAGATGAACTCAGTCAGGGTTTTACTTTCAGTTGCAATCAATTGTGGGTGGTCACTCTACCAAATGGATGTGAAGAATGCTTTTCTTCACGGAGAGTTGCAGGAAGAAGTGTATATGCAACCTCCTCCCGGCTATAATGGTATCAAAGGCAACATGGTTTGCAAATTGCATAAGGCAATATATGGATTGAAACAGTCACCAAGAGCTTGGTATGCCAAGCTCAGTTCTGTTCTGGAAAAGGCTGGATTCATGCGAAGTAATGCTGATTCTTCGTTATTTGTAAGAACTGGCAGCAGTGGGAAGTTGGTGGTCCTCATCTACGTTGATGATCTCATCATTACTGGAGATAGTATCGTGGAGATTGAGGCACTAAAACTCTCACTACATCAAACTTTCGCTATCAAGGACTTGGGGAGGTTAAAGTATTTTTTAGGGATCGAAATGGCAACATCGTCAAAAGGACTGTTTTTACATCAACGGAAATATGCATTGGACCTTCTTCAAGAAGCAAAAATGCTTGACTGCAAGCCTGCTATCACTCCCGTTGATTGTAAACTGAAGCTCAGCATAGATGGAGAAGTCATGCATGATGTAAGCTACTATCAACGATTAGTAGGCAAGCTCATATACCTCACCATCACTCGTCCAGATATCACATATGCAGTGAGCTTGGCGAGTCAGTTCATGCACTCTCCCACTATTGATCATCTTAACATAGTTAAGAGAATCCTTCGTTATCTCAAGGGTTCAATAGGTCAAGGAATTACTATGCATAACAATCAGTCCACTGTCATTAGTGGCTACACAGATGCAGACTGGGCAGGTAATGCAATTGATAGAAAATCAACAACAGGCTATTGTACATTTGTTGGTGGAAACCTTGTCACATGGAAGAGTAAGAAGCAACAGGTAATTGCTCGTTCCAGCGCAGAGGCTGAGTATCGAGCCATGGCAGCCACTGCTTGTGAACTCATTTGGCTTAAAGGGCTTCTTTCAGACTTAGGGTTTCCTAATTCTACTCCTATGTCACTTATGTGTGATAATCAGGCAGCCATGCACATTGCTGCCAACCCTGTGTTCCATGAAAGAACCAAACATATTGAAGTGGATTGCCATTTCATCCGAGCTCAAGTTCAAACTCAAATCATTCAGACAATGTTCACACGAAGCCATGATCAACTAGCAGATCTCTTCACCAAGGCACTGACATCCGTTCAGTTTCATCGATTATTGAGCAAGCTTGGCTCAGTGAACCTCCTCGATCCAGCTTGAGGGGGAGTGTTGAAAGTGATTATTAGACATCATTATTAGTCATCATTAGGTTTAGACATCATTATTAGACATCATTATCTTTATTAGTCATCATTAGGTTTAGACATCATCATTACTCATCATTAGTCATCTTTTTTTCTTTTTCTTAGTCTTTGTCGGATAGTCCTCTCTTCTTTCCTCTCTTCTTCCGCTTATATATCCGAACCATTGTTGTACAACAACTTATGAAATATATCACAAATTAAAGTCATAATTTCTTCAAAACAACTCACCAGAAATTATGATGATCTTTCGAGGCGTGTCATACAATATGCCCATGGTCTGCCTTTAGCACTCAAAGTCTTGGGAGCTTTTTTTGATAACAAAACTGTATGCGAGTGGGAAGATGTCTTGCGAAAAATAAGGAAAATCCCGCAAGGGGGAATTTATGATGTGCTTAAAACAAGCTTCGATGGACTAGATGACACAGAGAAGGACATCTTTCTAGATATTGCATGCTTCTTTAAAGGGATGAGGAAAGACTATGCAACCGAAATTCTGGATAGTTGTGGTTTCTATCCTCATACTGGAATAAGAGTTCTAATTGATCGAGCGCTCATAACTGTCTCTGAAGGTGGGGAATTGGAGATGCATGATTCACTAGAGGCAATGGGCCGGGAAATTGTTCGCCAAGAATCTATCAAAGAGCCTGGGAGACGAAGTAGGTTGTGGAGTTATGAAGATGTTCATCATGTGCTAACTCAAAATATGGTGAGAAATCTTTTTCTTCTGCAACTTTTAGTAGAAAGCTTCAACATTTGACTAAAATCTATTTCTTAGCTTCAACATTTGATAAACATTTTGTTTCTAATTTTTAATTTTTAGTTTTCATTTTTAAATAATTGAAATTTGAAAACAAATACCAAACAAGTTATGTGTTTTCAATTTTCAGATTTCTAAAAGAATAATCAAAACAAAAGTTGAAAACTGAAAATGAAATGATTATCGAATGACTCCCTAAGAAACAAGCATTAACTTTCATAATCTAAAGATTCTAAACTAAGGATCTCTGTTTTATCCTTTACTTCGATTTGCACAGGCTACAGAAACAGTTGAACAGTTGAAAGTATAATCCTGGATTTGTCGAACTCAGATGAGGTATGCTTAAATGCTGAAGCTTTTGTTAATATGTCCCACCTAAGACTTCTCAAGATCAGTTACTGCAAACACCACCTGATTGGGCACTTAAAGTTTCTTTCTCGTGAGTTGAGGTGTCTTTCTTGGCCTGGATTCCCCCTTAAGTCTTTGCCATCTAACTGTCAATTCAAAAATCTTGTTGACCTTGGCATGCGATTTAGTCTCATTGACCGGCTTTGGGAAGGAAGCCAGGTACGTGCAATCATCATTTACATGTATATGTTTCTTTTAAATGTTTGGGTTATGAGATGTCTTAATAAGTAATGCATGTTTTCCTGAATGTTTTAACAGACGCTAGAAAAGTTGAAATTCATCGATTTAAGTTATTGACAATACCTTAAGGCAACCCCTGACTTCACAAAGGTGCCCAATCTTGAGAGGCTAGTTCTTGAAGGTTGTAGAAGTTTAGTTGAGGTTCACCCATCTATTTCGACTCTTACAAACCTTGTTTTATTGAATCTGAATGGGTGCAAAGAACTTAAGATTCTAGCCAGCAGCATTCATATGAAATCTCTTAAAACCCTTGATCTTTATGGCTACTCGAATCTCGAGATGCTTCCAGAGATTTTAGAAGTTATGGAGGAATTATCAGAGCTTTATTTATCCGGTTCAAAAATTAAAGAATTGCCCTTGTCAATTAATAATCTCACGGGGTTGAGTTATTTAATCCTAGAAGATTGCGAGGAACTTAAGAGTCTTCCAAGCAGCATTCGTATGAAATCGCTAAAAACCCTTGATCTTTCTGGCTGCTCGAATCTTGAGATGCTTCCAGAGATTTTTGAAGTTATGGAGGAATTATCAGAGCTTTATTTATCCGGGTCAAAAATTAAAGAACTGCCATCGTCAATTAATAATCTCACGAGGTTGCGTTATTTGATCATAAAAGATTGCAAGGAACTTAAGAGTCTTCCTAGCAGCATTCGTATGAAATCTCTTAAAACCCTTGATCTTTCTGGCTGCTCAAGTCTTGAGATGTTTCCAGAGATTTCAGAAGTTATGGACGAACTATCAGAGCTTTATTTAAACGGGTCAAAAATTAAAGAACTGCCCTCATCAATTAATAATCTCACGAGGTTACGTTATTTGAACCTAAAAGATTGCAAGGAACTTAAGAGTCTTACAAGCAGCATTCGTATGAAATCTCTTAAAACCCTTACTCTTTGTGGCTGCCCGAGTCTTGAGATGTTTCCAGAGATTTTAGAAGTTATGGAGGAACTACCAGAGCTTAATTTATCCGGGTTAAAAATTAAGGAATTGCCTTCGTCAATTAATAATCTCACGGGATTGCGTTATTTGAACCTAAAAGATTGCAAGGAACTTAAGAGTCTTCCAAGCAGCATCCGTATGAAATCTCTCAAAACCCTTGATCTTTCTGGTTGCTCGAGTCTTGAGATGTTTCCAGAGATTTCAGAAGTTATGGATGAACTTTTAGAGCTTAATTTATCTGGGATAAAAATTAAAGAACTACCCTCGTCAATTAATAATCTCACGAGGTTGAGTTATTTGGTCCTAAAAGATTGCAAGGAACTTAAGGGTCTTCCAAGGAGCATTCATATGAAATCTCTCAAAACCCTTGATCTTTCTGGTTGTTCGAGTCTTGAGATGTTTCCAGAGATTTTAGAAGTTATGGAGGAACTTTTAGAGCTTAATTTATCCGGATCAAAAATTAAAGAGCTGTCCTCGTCAATTGATAATCTCACCAAGTTGCGTTATTTGGTCCTGAAAGATTGCAAGGAACTTATGAGTCTTCCAAGCAACATTTGCAAACTTAAATCCCTGAGTTATCTCTCTCTTTCTGGTTGTACAAAATTTGAGGTGTTTCCAAGCATTGTAGAAAATATGGACGGATTAAAAATCCTTCTTTTGGATGGAACATCTATCAAAGAGCTTTCTCTCTCGATTGAACGGCTTCAGGGGCTTGTGATATTAAAACTGAGAGACTGCAAAAGCCTTGTACATCATCCCGACACTCTGTTATTTGCCACACCTTGTAGATCTTGATCTCTCTGGCTGCCCCAATCTTTCTCAATTACCTGTCAACTTTGTGGATTTAGTACCCTTCTGGGATAATATAATGCAGTAGATTATGATAATGGGCATTTTGACATGTGTACAAACACTCCCAAACATCATCGGAAATCGGCATCCACTACAGAGCTCCGTAGTGAAAGTTTGACACGTGTACAACACTCCAGGACAGCTACACACTATATCACGGAGCTCCGTTTTGGCTTGGGTCCCTTTCCGCTCCAACCCCCCAATTTCTAGGTAACCAAAATTCAAACCCAATTTTTGGTTCGGAATTAAATTTCGAAATTGGGTAAATTTTACTATCTGAAAAAAGAAATAATTTTCTGGGGTTTTGGGTACACACATATCTCTACTGTACATGCGGAATACATTTGTTGCCTATGTGCTGCTTTTCTTATACTTTTGATTTGCGTTTGTGCAGAAACTGTGAAGATATTGCTATGTCATTGCTCGTTGCTAATGACATAGCAATATCTTTTAATTTTCATTAATAGTAACACTTCTATATCAGCAAATTACAATGAATGAGCCCTTTGAATTTGTGTAAAAGACTACATTAGTCTCGATTAGTGTTCATTTTTGGCGTAACAACGGGATTTTCAATTGCTTGTCGTATGCATCATCAACACATTCTGCGTAGGAAATCAAAGAGAACTGAAGTCTTAACTCGCCAAGTTAAACAAAGAACAAGAGCTGCTATACAGCCTTTTAAATGCGTTTTAAGTTTTACAGAGCATTGCATGGTTGACATCCATCTCGCCTTTAACAAAAACAGTCGAAATACTAACAACTCAAAACTGTTAAAGTTTCCAAATGTGTGGACATTACTTCGTACATGTTGTGTTGTGGTTGCTTCCCCTTCTACGTTTTTCCGCCACGCTTTGTGCACCATTTATTCCGCTAACGGGTTTCATCTTGAAGTTCTTTTGTTGGAAAATTTTGATCTTGAAGTCTGGCACACATGCTTTTGCAGGGAAGATGTATGAAATTGGATCGTCTGGAATTAGCATGCATTCCGTTCCTCGTCCCAGGACAGGAGAGCAATGGATATTTTGGTTTTGCAGGGGAGTTAGGACAGAGAAATGGAATAGAGGAGGTACTAGGCAGCTACAGGAGAAGCACCTAGCTCCAAGTGATCCTATTCGTAGCTCTTCTGTTCTTTCTCTTCGGCACCTATTCCTTCATTTCCATGCATTCCAGCCTCCGCGGACCAGTCTAAAAGGGCACAACAAGAGGACGAATAAATAAGAGCCTCGACGATTTCATCTCCCTCTTCGGAAGAATGTCCGTTGTACCAACTAATGCTAAAGCTGTGGACGCTAGAATTGAATGGTTCCGGTAGTTTCAGGTTAGATTTATATATTTCTAGTATCTGTATATATACTATTTGGAGAAGGACGTTATCACGAATAGGAAGTTAGGAACATGAAGATACTGCTGAACCAGAATCCAGATTTGTTTACTGACCAATTTCCAGAAATAACACAAATTGATAAAATTATAGTTGATTCATCAGACACAAATTAATACAATCATAAATAACTGAACAAGTGCCAACTTCCCAGTACGCACGAGTAAGTAAATACTGACCACGTACCAGTCACAGGATGAACGATGAAGAAAGAAATACATGAAAAAGCAAAAGCCTAAATAGAAGAGCTTGCAAAACTCGAAAGAGTAAAAAACTCCTGTGTGTTAATGTCGAAATGACTATATCAGTCCAGATTAGATTGCTTTTTCGGCGTAAGTGCGGTATAATGGTGGGTTTTTGAATTGT
The DNA here is from genome assembly GCA_036320875.1 of Cotoneaster glaucophyllus. Taxonomy (NCBI): domain Eukaryota; kingdom Viridiplantae; phylum Streptophyta; class Magnoliopsida; order Rosales; family Rosaceae; genus Cotoneaster; species Cotoneaster glaucophyllus. Next base: position 25,952,347 of record CM070068.1, on the reverse strand, counting down.
TTGTAGAGCATCAGCAGCACACTCTGCATTCATCAGTAGCTTCATTAGTTATAAAATTTTAAGCACCTTTTCTTGTGAAGGAAATCAAAGAGAAAGGAAGCTGAGTGAAACCATGGTATTCAATACAACAAACCAGAGCTGCTACACAGCGTTTCTCACTCATAGGATTTCTGAGCCAGTTAGCCAGTCTAGATTTCATATGTTACATATCTGTTTAGCCTATTTTCTCCAATTATTGGAAGAGGACATGTTGATAAAGCTTGACAGACTCTCTTCAACTCCTTCCCAGATACTCAAAGTCCCTCTGCAACCAATGTCCGTCTCTCACACAGTCACTCACAATTCCACCGAACGAATTGTTCTTTTATCAACAATTCCTCGGCCGTGACTCGTAGGTGAACTCAGAAAGAAACACAACGGTCGACGGCCATACCTGATCATTCACTCGTTAGATTCCTTTGTAAATTTCTTTGCATCCTTCCTCGAATGTTCAGTCGTTAAAATCAACAATGTATTAACCTTCTCCGAATATTCGTTGCAGGGAGCAAGAGGGAATAAATAATGCAAGTGGGAATAATTAACCTGAATTTTAACACGTAAACGTACATAAGAAGCCGAGGAAAAGCATCGAGGCAAAGGTCTAGGGCACTGCCTTTTCCTCCCAGAAGCTTTCAGGAACAATTTGCGTTGACGACGACCTAGACTTTGCTGTGCATCGTCGACTTGGTGGAGCTTTCGTCGTGGGGCCTTTGATTGGTGGGAGAAAGACGTCCATAATATTAATAATAACGATAGGATTAATTATTCTATATAAATAGCGACAGGACGACCATTCTGGTATCCAGTTTTCTCCATCTACCGTGTGTTCTAAGCAGACCGGCAAAAGCTTGAAGATGAACGACCAGTAAGTCAACTTCGACTTCAAACTCCTCCGATCCTTGTTTTACTTTGAATCCTTTGCCATGATTTTTCTTGTGTTGTCTTGATGAAGCGGAAAATGGTCTGGAATGGCTAAAAGTGTGTTTTTCAACTATCATAAGTTCTTATGGTTGAATCTGGCCTAGAAAACTTGCAAAACGCTTTTAGATAGACGGTATAAGCTCTTTTCGGAGAAGCATGTGCTATGTCCGCCTTCTACAAGCACTTCTATATTTTCAAGTGCTTTTTCGAATAGCACTTGAGTATTTAATAAACATTTCTATATGTTCATGGTAAAAGATAAGTGCTTATGAGTAAAGTGAATCTTACGAAATCCAATAGCTTAATTATCGTCCTTATAGTTTACCAAAGTGCAATTTCATTCTTACAAGTATTTTGCCAAAGTGCTTATGAGTAAAGTGAATGAAGAGAGGAGGTTGATGGTGTATTTGGTCATCGACGAATAGCGTCAGTCATCGACTTCCTTTTCAATTTCTCTTTGTAGCTCCTCCTTGTACTCCTCAAAACTCCCAAGGTAAGGGGTCACCGTGCCATTCTTAACATCCCAAATTTCACTCCACTCTTCGTTTTCACAGACGCGCGATATCAGCCTTGAATCATGACTCACCAGTACAACTCCACCTGTGAATTCATCAAGTGCATCGGCCAGTGCGTCAATACTCTGCATATCCAAATGATTCGTCGGTTCATCCAACAGCAAAATGTGGGGTCTTGACATGGATATCGATGTGAACACAACCCGGGCTTTCTGCCCTCCAGATAATTTTGCAATGGGAGTGAGATGGTTGTGGCTGGGGAGTCCATATTTTCCAAGCTTTGCACGAACAGCCTCTTGCGTGCTAAGGTCTGGATGAAGCCGAAGAAGGTACTCAACTGGGGTCTCACCCATTGTCAGGATGTCCACAAAGTGCTGTGAATACCTACCAATCCTCAACTTCTGACTCATCCGTACTTCACCCTCCGAAGGAACCAAATCACCTGCAAGAAGGTTGAGCAGAGTAGACTTTCCAGCTCCGTTAGGTCCAACAATGGCAACACGGGTCCCCATATCAATACCAACATCAACACCTGACAGCCGGAAATCCTCCCGATTTGGATAACTGAAGCTGACTTCAACAAGTTGCAAAAGTGGAGGAGTAAGCTCTGTAGGTTCAGGAAAGTGGAACTCCACGCTGTAAACTCTCCACTTCTTAGGAGCCTCAGCTGGTGCATCATCTCCATCAACTTTTCCCTTGGCCTTGTTCTTTGATGCTTCCCTAGCTGCTGCAGACTTTGCTTTATCCTTGACTTTCTCCTGTTGGACCCGATTTCCACTCCTTTTGGCAGCTTTCATCTGCTTGTCATAAATTTCAAACTTTTTGTTCACCTCTTTCCGACGTTGCTCATAACCAGTTTCAAAATCATCAAAATTTCCTCGGTAGATGTGAAGCTTCAGATCATGCAGATGAATAATCTCACAGCAAACCGTGTTAAGGAAATCTCGTTCATGTGAGACAACGACAAAAGTTTTTTTCCAGCGGCACAAGTATTCCTCCAACCAGAGAACAGCCCTCAAGTCGAGATGGTTGGTGGGTTCATCAAGCAACAAAAGAGTTGGCTGAACAAAAAGTGCCCTTGCCAATGAAATTCTCATCCTCCACCCACCACTGAAGGACTTAGTTGGACGGCCTTGCATATCCTGTGTGAACCCCAACCCAACAAGAATTTTTGAAGCCTGAGCTTCAGCTGAATCTGATCCCATCAACTGCAATTTCTCATACAATTCAGAGAGCTTCTCTCCTGCATCATCATCAAAACCGTCATTTCCATCAGCGGAAGCTGAATTCTGCAAATTTGCAACCTCTTTTCGGATTTTGACAAGTTCTTCATTTGCTGAAACAACTACTTCAAGAGCAGTTTTGTCATCACCAACTACCTCCTGCTCAACCAAAAGCACATCAATATTTTTTGGTACTGGAATCTTCCTCCAAGCAAGAAGCTTCAGGAGAGTAGACTTGCCCATTCCATTGGGCCCAACCAAACCATATCTCTTCCCATTTGTTATCTTCACTGATGCGTTCTTTAGAAGTTCCTTTCCCCGAGCAGACACAGAGAAATTTTCTACTGTTATATCCTTAACATTAGCATCACCATCTTGTTAAAGAAATCAACCCCATCTCATTGAAAGACCTACAAAAATCTAGAATAAAGAATTCTAGAATGTTCACTAAAGTTGGTTAGCTAGATTATCAAGTAAGGACTAGAAGGTTGTTTCTTAAGTTGGTGGAAGAGTCTAGAAGAATGGTGAGGTTTCCACCAACATGGAAGATTAGTGTAGATAATTCTAGCTTAGGAAGTTAGTAGAATTATCTAGATATCTCTAGCATGATGTTTACATGCTTCTCCAAGGTTCCATCCATGCCTATAAAAGGAGAAGGCATCCACACCATTTGTAAGTAATCAACCAAACAAGAAGTAGGCAACCAAGTGAGAGTGAGAAGTAAGAGTAGTCTTGTAGGAATGTGAGTGGTCTAGAGTGTCTCTAGAAAGTGAGAGAGTGTCATTGCTTCTAAAGTGTCTTTGAGAGTTTTGAGTGTTGTAATATTTTGTGAGTGTAATACAAGTAATTTGTTTACTTGTGTTGTCTCTCCAACACTTGTGCTAGAGTTGTGTACTCTTAAGTTTTTTCCCCAACAATTGGTATCAGAGCGGTACGATCAGGGACCGTCTCTATTGAAGCTTTTCAGCATCGTGAGAAGTTTAGTACTTCGCAAGATTATTGGTTAATCTTGTTCGGCTTATCGAAGCTCTGCCGACACGATGGGAGACCTTCAAGTTGTTGGAGGAATCAAGAAGTTGAACAACAAAAATTACAACACATGTGTGACGTGTATGGAGTCTTACCTACAAGGCCAAGATCTTTGGGACGTCGTCGGCGGTAATGAAGTTACACAGCCGGAAGAAGACACCAGCGGCACTTTGCGGAAGTGGAAGATCAAGGCAGGTAAAGCAATGTTCGCCTTAAAAACCACAGTTGAAGAAGACGTGTTGGAGCATATACGGAAGGCCAAGACACCAAAAGAAGCGTGGGACACCTTCGCCACACTCTTTTCAAAGAGGAACGATACAAGATTGCAGCTTCTCGAGAACGAGTTGTTATCGGTGGCCCAACAAGACATGACGATTGCCGAATATTTCCACAATGTAAAGTCTATTTGCCGTGAAATTTCTGAGTTAGATCCTAGTGCTGCCATTGTAGAATCCAGGATAAAAAGAATAATTATCCATGGATTAAGACCCGAATATCGAGGCTTCGTTGCCGCTGTACAAGGATGGCCGACCCAACCATCACTTGTTGAGTTTGAGAATTTGTTTGCCGATCAAGAAGCTTTGGCAAAGCAAATGGGAGGGGTCTCGTTAAGAGGTGAGGAGGAAACGCTCTACACCGAAAGTAAAGGCAGTTTTAAGTGGCGTGCTGGTGCTAAAAGAAATGGTGACAAGGCGAAATGTCATCAAGGAGGAGGGAGTTCTCGACCAGGGGGAGCTCTGAAGTATCACGGCATTAGTGGTCAGTCCCAATTGAGGGCAATTGTTACAATTGTGGAAAGAAGGGCCATATGGCGAAGAAGTGCTGGTTCAAAAAGCCAGCAGAAAGTAACGTCGCCAACTCAGAGAAGAAAAGTGAAGATGATCGGGACGCCATAACATATCTAGCTATGGAGGAAGAGTGGGACGCTGAAGCATCTTCTTGGTGGTGCTCAGAAAATGAGGTGTTGCCTGACTTGAGAGAGATTGAAGATACGTTGCAGGAGAAAATGGGAGACCAAGCTGCCCAAGTCCAATCGAGTCCAGATAAGCTCAAGGAATTGCTTGATGGTGACGATGTCAAGCAAGAAATACCTAAGAGTCCTTGGCAAGCAGGTGTGTATCAACAACTAGAAGAAGAAAGACCTAGTGAAGTGGAAGTTTTGACTCCACAATCACAACCAAGGAGGTCAACAAGAATCTGGAAGCCAAATCCTAAATACGCCAATGTAGCCATAGAAGAAGAAGCAGTTGAACCTGAGTGGTTCAAAGTTGGGAGAAGAGGTCACTGCAGTAGAGCTAAATCAAGCTTGGAATCTAGTGCCAAAGCGAAGAGATGTGAAACCCATATCATGCAAATGGGTGTTCAAGATAAAGCGTTGTCAACCCAGCATAGAGAGAAGAATGAGATGGTGTTGAGAAGAGTGTTAAAGAAATCAACCCCATCTCATTGAAAGACCTACACAAATCTAGAATAAAGAATTCTAGAATGTTCACTAAAGTTGGTTAGCTAGATTATCAAGTAAGGACTAGAAGGTTGTTTCTTAAGTTGGTGGAAGAGTCTAGAAGAATGGTGAGGTTTCCACCAACATGGAAAATTAGTGTAGATAATTCTAGCTTAGGAAGTTAGTAGAATTATCTAGATATCTCTAGCATGATGTTTACATGCTTCTCCAAGGTTCCATCCATGCCTATAAAAGGAGAAGGCATCCACACCATTTGTAAGTAATCAACCAAACAAGAAGTAGGCAACCAAGTGAGAGTGAGAAGTAAGAGTAGTCTTGTAGGAATGTGAGTGGTCTAGAGTGTGTCTCTAGAAAGTGAGAGAGTGTCATTGCTTCTAAAGTGTCTTTGAGAGTTTTGAGTGTTGTAATATTTTGTGAGTGTAATACAAGTAATTTGTTTACTTGTGTTGTCTCTCCAACACTTGTGCTAGAGTTGTGTACTCTAAGTTTTTTCCCCAACACATCTTCCCCATCAATTACCGATGCCCGGCTTCCAATAACAACACTGAAAGCATCATGGTCGTCTTTAAGGGCCTGGTTCTGAATCACATTAATTTCTAGAATGGCTTCGTGGTTTAGTTTCATGATATCCTTTGTTTCTCTGCTTTCTCAAAACCCTGTATAAAGAGGAAATGAATAGCATACACTTCACACCAAGAGGAAATGATAGAAAGGTTATAATGGTTGTAAATGGATTAAAATAAGAAGTCAATGAAGCAATCAGAAATACAATATATGAATATACATGTAGCTTGCAGATTCAGCTACATGCTCCTGTATTTTCAAGATGATGTGAAATATGCATCTTTGACGGAACAAAATGAAATGTTTTGATTATAAATTGCAAATGAAGGCAAGTACCTACACTACAAAATACAGAGAAAAACTTGATTGGTAAAATACCAAATCAAAATTATCTATTAGCTGTTCAAATCGAAAACGAAAGAAAAAAAGGATCCAGTTTAGTAACAGGAAAATGCGTAATTTCCAAAAGAGCCAAATTCACCTTAGCAATCAAGCAAAACTCCCTTTTAATCCTAAGGAAAACATAATGTCTCACAAAAGCAAACCCTTTTCCATGGATGCCAGCCTGGTTCTGCCTACCAAATTTTTTTAAAACAATTATTTCTTTATTTTAAGAAAAAAAAATTCCTATATATATGGCGTCCATTTACAAGTTATACTGCAACCTTGTAAAGTGCATGGTAATGGTGATGCAGGCGATGATAAACAACAAAAGCCATCAAATGGATGTAATTATTTACAAAGAAGTTGGATAATTGATTACAGAATCACATGTATCAAGCAAAACCCTAACTGTAAATTCAAAATCAAAACCCTAATTTCTAATATGCAAATTTTTTTTCAAGAAATTGCCTTACCTTATTAAGATTGGAGTGGCGAAATGGGCACTTAGCAGCTAGTGGTGGAGGACGATGGTGAGCGAAAGAAAACCAGTGGAGGACGACGCGACTGGAGGAAAAACGATGGTATAGAAACAAAAAAGGACATAAAAGAGATATCCTTGTTCTTCAAGGAAACAAAGAAAAGGATATAAAGGGATATCTTCCTAATAAAGAACTCTAATATTTACATTCCTATTTCCCTAAAAATTACTCACGCCAATAGACTGGCGACTTGGTGAGTGGTGACTGGTGAGAGACCGATAGAGAGAGCTTGGGGTGGTGGAAGGAGAGGACGACCCGACTGGTTTTTAGGGTTTCGTTCGGCCTGTTATTTGAACTCATTGCTGTGATTGCCTTGGTTACAAAGAAAAGGATTCAATTGTAATGAAGGGTTCAATTGTACGGAAATTTGGGGGTTTAATTGTAATAGCATTGAGTATTGGGCCATTTTAATAGGCTTTTGTCTTGTATTGCTGAGTTGACACTCGCATATTTAGTGAGCCAGCTAATTGTTGTAACTTCCCTATTGTGGTAGCAACGGTAATATGAAAAATACATTAAACAATTGTTATAACTCCCCTATTGTGGTAGCTAGGGGTGGTTCGGTATGGGATCCCATACCGAAACCCTTGTCCCAATTCTCAAACCAAAATTTTCGGGAATCCCAATTTCAATACCGATCCCAAACCAAATTTTCGGGAATCCCAAAATAGTTTCGGGATTTCGAGACAAATTGGGAATCCCGAAATAGTTTTGGGCTTTTGGGCTTTTAGACTAAAATTTGACATATTATGCTTTTGGGCTAAAATTTGACATATTATGCTTTTAGGCCCAAACTGCTATTTTTTTTCCTACTAATTTGCCAATCAAATCTGCCATTTTTTTCTACTAATCTGCCAATCAAATGGCAAGGCTTGTTTCTACTAATTTGTGCACAAATTTGACATTGTTTCATAGTAAATAAGTTATAACCAATATGCCCACTGCCCATCTGTGCAGAAATTTGTGCACAATGTCAATATGCCTATTCAATTTCTACTACACATGCATGCAATAAAAATAAATTAAGTACCAAATCCAAAAGCAAAAATAATAGTTACAAACTTACAAGCCAAGGTTTTAAAATAAATAAAGTAACAAACCCAAAAGAAAAAAAAATTAGTTACGAGCCAAAGTTTCAATAATTAAGTTACAAACCAAAAGCAAAGCTTAAAGTTTATAAAGATTGTTGGCCTCTTCGGCCCCTTGATCTTGTTGATGCTTGTGGTTGCTCCCTTCTTGTTGATGCTTGTGGTTACTGCAATATTGATTCTAAGTTACCTTCTTGTTGATGCTTGTGGTTGCTCCCTTCTTATAAGAATGCGCATAAATTTTTAAAACAACTAAATATCAAATGAACTAGATTCACCTTGAAGCTCACACCTCTTAATATATGCTTCTCGCCAAACGATTTGTAGACGTCTCTACACTCGATTAGAACATCAGAATCATCCTCAGGCTCACGAACTCTACTTAAATCCTCTGATTTAAATGAATCCTGATCAGAAAAACCATGTCAGCCACATCTACCATTATATGATCTAGATTAGTTTTAGCTACTGCAACATCTAACTACGCATTTCATGTGTCCATTGGAAATCCAACACGGTGATCAAAACACGACACAAGTTTTCCAAACTGCAGCTTATCGAAAACAACACAAAGGAAATAACATATAACAACATAATGTAGATGTCAAAAGAAGCCAAATAAGCATACAAAAGAAGCCAACATAATGTAGAGACATTGATATTGATATATCGAATGGTAAGACTCGCGGATTATGGAGGCATGTTAAGTTGTTTGTCAGTGCAACCCTTACAGACAGACAGACACACACATACTCACTTCCCAGAACCAGCATCAGCTCCTCAAATCATTCAGGTACGAGGTTATCTTCCTTAAATTCAGAACACAAAAACAAATGCAACAAAAAACCAAGTAAAAAACACATTCATACGAAACGTTACACAATCAAAACATAATCTGTTCATCCTAATAATTTCCAGAAACCACCAAAAACCAAAATATACAATACACACATAAAGCCATCAACTTTCATGGTAAGGCAACATCATCAAGCCACAATCGACCAAACCCAGAAAATAAAATGCCTCAAAAATAAAAAAAGCACCAACCTTGATGAAATTGTTGCCTGCCTGCGATTGGGTCTTAAGATTTTGCCTCCGAGGAGATAACAGATCGAGAGAGAAAATGCTGGAGTGGAGAGTCAGAGAGAGACGATAGTATGGTGTGGTGAGGGAGGCTCAAGGGCTGGAGATGAGGGATCGGTGAGGGAGGCTCAAGCAGGGACAACCGGACAGGGGCTGCGCAGCGCTTCGATTCCAGTTCGATGGAACAAATGGAGACGGAAGTGAAGTGAAGTGAAGTTAGTGAGATCAGACCTAAAACAAATCAACGGCACAGATTACATCTAAAACAATGAACGGTTCAAATAATTTTCTTATAATTAAAAAATAATATATATATAAAAAAAAAATTTCGGTTCGGTATGGGAATACCAAAAAATGAAATGCAAAACCGAATCCCATACCGAAACTTTCGGTTTGGTTTGGGATTACATCCTGAAAATTTCGGGAATTTTGGTTTGGGATCGGGATTTTTTCGGTTTGGTTTGGGATTTTTTTTCCAGCCCTAGTGGTAGCAACGGTAGGTAATATGAAAAATACATTAAACAATTGGTCAAGGTTGAGCCGCTCGGTGGTGCTAACGCGGCCTCTGATTAGACCTGATATTCGTATCGTGTTTTCCGTGTTCGTGTTGTTTTCGTGTTATATCCGATATCTTAACGGGTCATATCATGTAACACCCGTTAAAATAAACGGGTAAAATGACCCGACCTGAAATCGACCAGATAATATTAACAGGTAATATGACCCGACCCGTTACCCGTTAAGGAAAATATATTTTAAACCAATAAATAATCAAATGAAAAACATAATACTAAATACGTTATATATACCATATTGTCACGTCCAAAACATAAAAACGCATTTTTCTTTTAAGTATATTTTCGCTTACCTAAATTGATTGCTCTAGCCTTTTTCTTTGCAAGACTCGTAATTGTATTGTCTATACTTTCGCTTCCAAGATCTTGTTCTGTTCCCATTAGGGCTTTTGTTTTGATCAAATGGTAAAATTGAAAATATTGGAATAAATGTCACACTACTACAAAAGGGGGTATCACTGGCGGTATAAAACCGACAAGAAACACCACTTACTGTCGGATTTTTGGTAAAAATCCAACATAAATTGTGCAATGTCGCATAGAGAAACCGACACCAATACTACCGTCACAAAAAGGTATTGACGTCGCTTTGTACACTTAATCTGCCACCAAGAAACAAAGTAATATTAAATAAAAAAGAACAACGGCGTCGCTTAAAAGCGACATCGGCTCTTACGTCGCTTTTAAGCGACATGGAAATCTGATATGATGGCAGTCCAAACCGACATTAAGTAACAAATAAACAATTAAAATATCACACTTACTGTCGGTCAAAATCGACATCACGTAGAAATTAAACAATAAAATACTCAAAATACTCATACTTAATGTCGTCCATAACCGACACCAAATATATTAATAATAAAAAAAACATTTTCCGTTTTTAATTAATAATAATTAAAAAAATTATATAAAAATAAATCCCACGATATGTCCATGAAAACACAAACAATTTTAAGTAAACTTCATATTAAAAATAAAATTTCTACCAACTATATATTAAATTTAAAATTAACTACAATTCTTAAAAATGTACAACCCATACAAATTCTTTCCGAACTCTTGCGAAAGATTTTGAACCGGTTGTGTAGATTATGCTTATTTTTTCGGCAATCTCCTGAAAAATAAAATAATTTATTAGACAAATTTCAAGCTACAATGAAACGTTTACCTTTGTTTTTTCTTTATTCCAGTATGCCATCATCGGAATATTCCTGAAAAATAAAATAATTGTTTCGAAAACGCACTAGAATTATCACTAATGCATTTTCCAGACGAATCAAATGAATAAGGTTGTTCTTTCCAATTCGGAATTGAGGGTCCGCGTCTCCGTTGAGTTGATCCTTATAAATACAGAAAAAACAATTAAAAACCAAGAAACAAAAATAAATTTTCAATTTAAGCATAAAACTAGTTAGAATACAAAACAGAAACTAAAATTAATAATCATAATAATTTAAAAATGAACCACCTTTGAGCTCTTCCTCTTCGAATTGGAGTTCCTCAGAATGTTGATCTTTAAAATGGTGATCCATAGCAAATCAGGAAGGAGAAGTGGAAAAACTGAAAAAGGAGGAAGAAAGGGGCGCACGGATGAAATGGGGAAGGAGAAGAAGAAAGACTGAAATTGGGGGAAAATGAAAGCACAGATGAAAAGGGAAAGAGAGGGGTTTAAATATGGGTACTTAGTTGGCGTCGGTTTAAACCGACATTGCTGGACTGACGTCGAATTAAAAGCCAATGGCGTCGAATTAAACATACATGGCGTCGGTTTTAACCAACGCCAACCTGACACACTTTACTGATATTCACATCACTTTCTGACACTCTTTATTGAAAATACGGCGTCGCTTTAAATTAATATTGGTGTTAAGACCAACACCAACTTCTGACACACTTTTTGAAGTTCACGTAGCGTCGCTTTAAAAGATTATAGTGTCGGTTAAAACCGACACCAACTTCTGACACACTTTTTGAAGTTCACATAGCGTCGCTTTAAAAGATTATAGCGTCGGTTAAAACCGACACTAAGTTTAACCCAAATTTCCCCTCCAAAACAAGCGGGAAATTTCCCGCCTAATATTTCCATCCATTTCCCACCTAATGTTTGAGAAATTTCCAATCCGGCCATCCATTTCCCGCCTAATATTTAACCCAAAGAAAAAAAATAACCATCTTTTTTTTGTGTTATCTCTTATAACATTTTAAGATTTTAATAAATAAAATTTAACTTGAATAAAATACGTAATAAAAAACATAGTATAATTTTATTATAAAATATCATCACATACTAATTGAAACATAGTCTAATTAACACTTAAAATATATAAAATAATTAATATATTTTTTCCAAGTCATCAAAACGATAAGATTCAATAACACTTGGAGTTTATTTATACTTTCATTATGTATAACATAAGATTCACTAGTGTAAATATTTTGAATTGAAGATCGAATTCATTCTTTGTATTCATATAGGGTCAAGGAGTGTAGCTGTAAAAAAATCATCAAAATCGGAGTTACAATAACTGTTAAATCGTGATTTTTCGTTTATAACCGTCGAGATCTCTGAATGTTTGTTTTTTATGATTTTTTGCGTATGCGATCTTGAAGCATATACAAACAAGTTTGACGGTTGGATCGTTGAAATTAGTTTCATCGAATGCGTATCCCATCAAAACGATAGATTCACTAACACTTAGTTTATTTATACTTTCATTAAGTATAACATAAGATTTTGTGGTATCCACTAGTGTAAATATTTTAAATTGAAGATCGAATTCATTCATTGTATTCATATAGGGTCAAGGAGTGTAGCTATAAAAAATAATCAAAATCGGAGTTAAAATAACCGTTAAATCGTGATTTTTTATTTTATAACCGTCGAAAAGTTTTGTCCCGTTACTTGATCTTTGAATGTTTGTTTTTTGCAATTTTTGGTGTATGCGATCTCGAAGTATATACAAACATGTTTGACGGTTGGATCGTTGAAACTAGTTTCGTGGAATGTGTACCCCATCAAAACAATAGATTTACTAACACTTAGCTTATTCATACTTTCATCAAGTATAACATAAGACTTTGTGGTATCCACTAGTGTAAATATTTTAAATTGAAGATCGAGTTCATTCATTGTATTCATATAAGGTCAAGGACTATAGCTGTAAAAAAATCATCAAAATCAGAGTTAAAATAACCGTTAAATCATGATTTTTCGTTTATAACCATTGAAAAGTTTTGTCCCGTTACTTGATCTCTGAATTTTTGTTTTTTGCGATTTTTGGCTTGTGCGATCTCGAAGTATATACAAAAATGTTTGACGGTTGGATTGTTGAAACTAGTTTCGTTGAATGTGTATCCCATCAAAACAATAGATTCACTAACGCTTAAGAGTTTATTCATATTTTCATTAAGTATAACATAAGATTTTGTGGTATCCACTAGTGTAAATATTTTAAATTGAAGATCGAGTTCATTCATTGTATTCATATAGGGTCAAGGAGTGTAGCTGCAAAAAATCATCAAAATCGGAGTTAAAATAACCGTTAAATCATGATTTTTCGTTTATAACCGTCGAAAAGTTTTGTCCCGTTACTTGATCTCTGACTGTTTGTTTTTTGCAATTTTTGGCGTATGCAATCTTGAAGCATATACAAACAAGTTTGATGGTTGGATGATTGAAATTAGTTTTGTAGAATGCGTATCCCATCAAAATGATAGATTCACTAACACTTAGAGTTTATTTATACTTTCATTAAGTATAACATAAGATTTTTTTTTTTTGCAATTTTTGGCGTATGCGATCTCACATTCTACAAAACTAGTTTTAAAATATTTGGACTAATGGATACCACAAAATATTATGTTCTACTTAATGGAAGTATAAAATAAACTCCAAGTGTTTGTTGAATCTATCGTTTTGACGGAATACACATTCTACAAAACTAGTTTTAACGATCCAACCGTCAAATCTATTTGTATATGCTCCAAGATCGCATACGTAAAAAATCACAAAAAATTGATATTCAGATATTAGGTAACGGGACGAAGCCTTTCGACGGTTATAAACGTAACCTCACGATTTAACGATTATTTTAACTCCGATTTTGATGAATTTTTTACAAATACACTTCTCAACCATATAAGAATACGACGAACAAATTCGATCTTCAATTTAAAATATTTGCACTAATGGATACCACAAAATATTATGTTCTACTTAATGGAAGTATAAAATAAACTCCAAGTGTTTGTTGAATCTATAGTTTTGACGGAATACACATTCTACAAAACTAGTTTTAATGATCCAACCATCAAATCTATTTGTATATGCTCCAAGATCGCATACGTAAAAAATCGTAAAAAATTGATATTCAGATATTAGGTAACGGGACGAAACCTTTCGACGGTTATAAAAGAAAACTCACGATTTAACGGTTATTTTAACTTCGATTTTGATGATTTTTTACAAATGCACTCCTCAACCATATAAGAATACGATGAACAAATTCGATCTTCAATTTAAAATATTTGCACTGATGGATGTCACAAAATATTATGTTCTACTTAATGGAAGTATAAAATAAACTCCAAGTGTTTGTTGAATCTATAGTTTTGACGGAATACACATTCTACAAAACTAGTTTCAACGATCCAACCGTCAAACTTGTTTGTATATGCTCCAAGATCGCATACGTAAAAAATAGTAAAAAACTGACATTCAGATATTAGGTAACGGGACGAAACCTTTCAACGGTTATAAACGAAAACTCACGATTTAACGGTTATTTTAACTCCGATTTTGATGATTTTTTACAAATACACTCCTCAACCTTATAAGAGTTCGATGAATGCATTCGATCATCCTTATAACACTTATAACATTTTTTCCTCGCTAGCATTATGTACAGCAACAAAACAATTTTCTCGCCGAAATTATTTTTTCCTCGCTGTTTCTTAGAGATGTAAGGAGACCAAATGAGCTCACTTTTTGCGAGAACTCAAAATTTTCCTCATCTAATCTATTCTAGTAAATAACACCAAAAAGTTATCAAAATAACAACAAAATAAATTAAAATAACAACAAATTAAAATAACAATTAGAGTGCAAAACAAATTAATTTAACATAATATATTCTTATATTACTAAATATTATAAGTTTATGTTATATTTAATATTGTTAATTTAACATAAATGCTTATAAATATTATTCATTTCCATTTTCTCATAACAATTCAAGTGACAAAATTAATTAATTAGACTAAATATTTCTTAATTTAACATAAATAGTAGAAATTTATCTAAGTACTTAAATTAGAATTTTTAAATAAATGAACTTGTGTATTATACACGGGGGAGAGTATATAAAGCCATCTATCCATCGCCTACAACCGACACTGGGTTTCAAAATATGTTAAAAAATTGAAATCTATGTCGGTCAGAGCCGACGCGAGCTTTAAAATATTTAAAAACAATAATTAGTGTCGGCTATAAGCGACACTTCAACTTTATGTCGCTTATAAGCGACGCCAGTGTTTAAAATTATTAAATTATATGTCGCTTATAAGCGACGTTAAATGTTAACGTTGGTTATAAGCGACGTTAACATTTAACGTCGCTTATAAGCGACATATAATTCCGACGTCATGTCTATATAGTGTCGCAAATATCTTTATGCGCCACTATATTATATTAAAGCAACACCACCCACCGACACAATAAGACCATTTTGTAGTAGTGTCACATCCCGACCCAGGGTCCACCACATCCCGGGCCCGCTCCACCACCGTAGCACGATATTGTCCGCTTTGGGCCCCGACTACGCCCTCACGATTTTGTTTCTGGGAACTCACATGAGAACTTCCCAGTGGGTCACCCATCATGGGAGTGCTCTCGCGCGCTACTTGCTTAACTTCGGAGTTCCTACGGAACCCGAAGCCAGTGAGATCCCGAAAGGCCTCGCGCTAGGTAGGGATGAGAATATACATATAAGGATCACTCCCCTGGGCGATGTGGGATCTCACAATAGAGAAGGGGTTTTTTCGTCCAAAAAAATTCTAATAATATAAGTGAAATAGAATCCAACGGTACAGATTTACTCTTATTTATCTTACATTTGTTATTTAAGTAAAGTCTTTAGTAGTTTTTTAATTAATGTAGAAGTGTAAAAAATATAGAAAAAAAATATATAAACGATTGTAATGACAAGCTTTACAACTTTTATGAAAAGCTTAACTTTGAAATTCGCCACTATAATCATATAAATCATAGATCAAAATTTAACCGTTGATTGTTATTTACATTTACGCTTCATTGTTCTCATCAATTTTTTTTTTCAGTTTTTTTTTTGTTTGAAAACATGATCTATTAGAGGATGCAGGAAGATGAATGGTTTGGATCGTTGATATTATATTCAGAGTTTTACAGTTAGTGAAAATATTGCTTGATGTTTATAAAGTTTCTACAAACTATATGATATCGACTCATATTTCAGTTAACTGTAAATATCGAAACGTTATATCAAAGATCTGAACCGTTCATCTTCTTACATTCGCCAGATGATCATGTTTTAAAAAAATAAAATTTTAAAAATAAAATTCAGTAAGAAGAATAAAACATAAATGACAATCGACGATTAAATATAAATTTAAGGTTTATGGATTATAGTGTTAGATTTCGAAGCTGACCCCCTCATAAAAGTTGTAAAGCTTGTCACTATAAGTGATTGTATATTTTTTTTAACATTTTTTACACTTCTACAATAATTATTATTAATTTTATCCTCAAATAAAAAACATTATTCATGAGGGTTTGGAGGATTTTAAAAATTTAAACGATAATGTAAGTGCAACCATTATCTACTTGTGGAGGAATAATGATGAATCAAGAGTTTTTATATATTCTTTCACGTTTTTCATACTTGTATGTACGTCTTCTTAGTTCTTGCCTATACAAATACTATACTAGTTTATTTTAATTTTGGACAGCAACATGTTAAGTAAAATTTATCCTAGTAATGATAATAAGGAACTCTCATAATAAAAATAAATAATGACTAAAACTTTTTTTTTTTTAACTTACATAGAATAATAATACAAAACTATATATTTAATATAGAACATATTGTATATATTAATATGGCTATTGTATTTTATAATAAATCTTTTAGTAATTAAACGTTAAAATTATCAAAATAATTTTTTTTCTTAACGGGTCGAAACGGGTTACCCATGTGCAGTGGCGAAGCTAGGAATTGACGAGGGGAGGGGCGGATTTAAAAGGGTGCAAGGTTAAAAAATTATGGAGAGAACCAAACCATTTAGATAGTAGAAAATATTAATGACGTTCATAATTTATCAATATTAATTACGAACTGTGACACTAGGACGAATTTAGTGAAAACAAATTCAAATTCTTGTACTCTATGACGAATTTAATAATTGAGCACATACATGTGGTTTGGTCGACTGTACATATATAATGGGTGCATAGGTACGTCGAATGTGTAAAATTGTAACCATATTGATAATGCGCAATTGTTTAAAATTGAGACACATAGTGGGTTGAAAACAAAAAATACCTCATGTACCAAAGCGTAAACTAATATTTAACTAGCTAGCATACATAAAGAAAAGAAGACTGCATGGACTAATTAATAATTAATTAACCTTTCTTATTATCTTTGGATGTATTGGTTTCAACAGAGGAGGAGACGAGAACAACAGAGCCAAACAGAAGACCTTGAAAAATCAAAGCCTTGAAACCTTTCATAATTCTCTAACTCTTGTACTAACTGTCAGTTCCAATTCTAAAATGCTAGCACTCATGCATAAGAGTTAGAGAATCATAAAAAAAATTTAGAATGAAATCAGTTCCGACTCAAAGGGAAAAATCAAAGCCTTGAAATCAACTCCTATTCCATATCAAAATTATTAGGAAAGTTATGGCCTTGAAATCTTTAAAAAATCCCACGAAATAGAAGACTAGAAGGATGTTAATTGTTAATTATAAGTCTTCGACGATCACGTGCTACTAAACGACAAATAAAGCATGGTCTCCTCTCTCCTGCTATCAGTTTTTTAATAGAAACTTTTTTTTTCAACAAACGAAATCAACTGCAACGCTTTCGATTCTCAATGCAAATATAACATAATCCCATAACAAAAGATGTCATCCGCATTGCTTCCTCAATAAAATTAAACACATAGAAATTTAGCAATAAGCTAACTTCTTCCTAATCCAAAAACCAAATCTAGTATAGCATCAAAACCCGTTTCAGTACCTTCTGGGTCCACCACGCACGAACCCCAGATTCTGAGACTGTGCTTCCGGGTCGACCCGCTTGACGCCGAGCATGTCAGCTATGCCCAGAGAAGAGAGCATGTCGATGGTTTCCTTTTCGACGGAGATCTCGTCGATCTTGATAGCAGACTCCTCAGGGACGAAGTCCGTGCGGCGTTCGCACTCCTCCTCCTGTAGCTTCAGGGAGATGCCGCGAACCGGGCCCTTCTGGATCCGCTTCATCAAGTGGGTGGAGAATCCGGCAATCTTGTTGCGGAGGAGCTTGGAGGGGATGATGGCGACTTCCTCGAGGATCTTCTTGTTGGTGTGGAAGTCCAGGGTCATGCACGAGTAGTAGCGCTCGATGACCCGGCAGGAGGAAACTAAACGCACCGTTCTACTAAAAAAAAATTTCTTTGCCCAGGTCCCAAACGATGTCGTTTGGCTTGGGTTTGAAAAATTGAAAACATAAACACAACAACACTGGGCTTTGTTGCAGAGCACCAAAAACCAGAGAATCAGAAAAAATTACTCACTTTCGACGGGACCAGAGGAGCAGAACCATCGCTCATGGCTGCTGGGATTTTGGGAGCAGCTGAAGGACCTATCTGTCTCTGATTGGCTATCTGTTGCTATTGCGTGCAACAAAACAGATCACCCAACCCAAACAGAGGATGAACCAGTGGGTTTTCAGGCGAGGGGAGTGGCGAACCCAGCTATCTAGTGGTGTTTCCCGGCGAGGGGAATGGCGATTGCCACTCCACGCCCTCACGTGGCTTCGCCACTGCCCATGTGTTACCCGTGTGTATACCCGTTAAGAACCCATTAATAACGGGTTCTTAACGAGTCACCCGATAATGACCCAATTAGTTATTGTGTTGATCCAAAACCCTTTATTTTCGTGTCGTGTCAGAAACTGCCGGATCTGCCTCTGATTCTGCAACAGAGAAGAGAGAAGGAGGAGACTGAGAGGCGTGAGAGTGTTCGATGCACTCGAGAATGAGGGAGAGCAAAAAAGTGATTAGATGATACAGAACCCATGCATGGACTCAGTTACCACCAATTATAGCCAGCCACGTGGTTTGTCGAATTTCAATAAAAAAGGTTCGTTTTGGTTTGGTACCAAATTTGGAACCGATAACTATCCGTTTATTTCACTCCAGTTCGGTTCTCTATCTCGTACCGTTTTTCGCCCACAAGAAAAATCGAACCGATCGATTTTTTTTTTTGGTTCGGTTCGAGTTCAAGGAGTCCACTGTTTTTTTTTGTTTTTTTTTTTTCAGGATTAAGGTTTACTACCATCTGCGGAAATATTGTGGAGCCAAAAATAATCAAGAAAAATATGGGGGCGACAGGTGGATTTTTGGGTACAAAGACAAGATTACCCTCAAGGCACACCAGGATTTCTACGTACAGGATTTCTCATGGAATAATCATGGATTTTTGTTAAGGTTATTTGATTGTTTCCTCTTCTGTAATTTATTTATGTTAGTTTATGATGAAATTGAGGTTCCACCATAAAACCAATTGGCAATATGGGGAGTAGCCCAAGATCATATAAGCACATAGCAAACCTTATCCCTCACCAATGTGGGGACAACTCTCAATAGTTTATTGTTCTTGAATTTTAATTTTTCTGTTTTCCGACTTGGAAGAGTCGACCTCCAGGTAATAAAATCGTGATGTGACCATCATATTCAGTCTCACAACTCACAACGATGAAATCGCACAGGGCTTCATTGATTTCTATCAACTCCGACCATGACCAGTGTGGGTAAGCTATCGACTACCCCCTTTACATCTTCTTTTTCTTCTTCCGCTTCTCCCTGCGCATTCCAAGTTTGACTGTCTGTGTTTTTGATTCATCTTGATTTCCTTAGTATGATTAGACAGTTCAGATGCGCCTAATAAACAAACCTAATTTGCCTCGCGCGTTCAGTCATCACCTTCCTTCGTCTAAAACCTCACACAGAGACAGAGCTCCCCCAAAACTCTAAACGCCCAAAGGTAATTTTGTTTAATTTTTCAATTAGTTTTAATTATATGATGAATCCCTAGCATAAATTTACTCTCTCTGTACTCTAAATGCGTATAATTTTTTTGCAGTATTAATCACAAAGCTACAGAGCTGAAACTGCAAACGTTGTCTATGGCTCGCTTCAAAAATGTAAGCTTGAAATTTTTAGGTTCTGTTTGGTTGTTGAGAAAACTGAATCAAAGAGGGAATTTTTTTTTTGTTAATTTTCTCGGAAACATAGTTGATTGTTGTTAGACCTGGCATTCGTGTCGTGTTTCACGTGTTCGTGTCGTTTTCGTGTCATACCCGATATCTTTACGGGTCGTGTCGTGTAACACCCGTTAAAATAAATGGGTAAAATGACCCGATAATATTAATAGGTAATATGATCCGACCCGTTACTGTGACAGCCCGTCCCGAATTATGTACTTTTATTATTCTTGAAAATATAAAAGTACGCTTTTGCCCTTGGACGTTGGGTTACGTTTAGGTTTTTGGGCTAAGTTCAAAGGCCCAAAGCCTTATTATTGGACCAATTACCTCTTTTCCAAATTGGTAGGAACCATTAGAGAGTGTTTTGAACTTAGGTTCTAAGTAAGTTAGGGTTTTAGTTGGTTTGTAGTAAGTTGGTTCTAAACCAACTAAAACTTAATCTTGTGGTTGTTTTGGTGTTTGGCTGGCAGTGTGAGGACCACACACACACACACATACCCAATCATCACTCCCGTGCTCTCTCTCTCTCTCTCTCTCTCGGACTCACTCTCTCCCTCTCTGCAACCTGTACGGATCACACCCAAATCAAACCAAAACTTCATAGATCGAACCTGCAGAGACCATATTCGCGATCATTGTTAGTCCACGAGCACAACCATAGCTTTAGCTGGTTGTGAGGCCGTCGAAAACCCTAGAACCCGAAGGCTCCATCGAGGGAACAGTGGCACCAAAGCAATCGTGGAAGTTTTACGGCTTTTTAAAGTCCATAAAGGCATTTAAACTTCCTCCTGGGCCTTCTGGGTGAGTTTTGATTAAGTTTGAACGTCGGAAAACCTGAAAACTGGACTTCCCTGAGTTGGTCACTGTTCACCAACTTTTTATTGGACAATTTTCTTCAATTTTCAGGACCATAGCAAGCTTTAGAAGGACTTCACGAGGCTCGGAGTGGTTCGTTGGTAAAATTTGGACGTCGGAATCGCGAGATCGACGAGTTTCAAAGTTTGGCCGGATTATCGAACCTTTTTTCCGGCGTGATCCCTTGGATTTTGAAGCTTCAAATAGGTACAACGTTGTTCTACTCACTCTAAGCTTCATTTTGGTATCAATTTTGTAGAAAATGGTTGAAAAACGAGAGAGATATGAAGTTTAGAAATATTTCCCAGTTTTCAGCGACGGCGACGGAGTTCAGAGGTAGAAGACGAAGAATATTCCGTCAAAACTGACGGAATATTCTAACGGTGTTAGTTAAATTAAACAGAATATTCTGTATTTTAATGGAATATTCCTGACGGCGTTAGTTGACACCGTCAGTGTGCCAGGCACGTGCCTGCACGTGGGTGGCGCGTTTGGTTGTGCCGTCGCCGGCGCGTGGGACCTCGAAAAATTATTCTAAAAATATGGGATGTTCCTGAGGTTGTGTAGATCATTTTGGTATATTCAAACACCCCAATTGAGCATTGTATGAGAAGTTATTTCCTAGTTTCGTTTATGTGCTTTAAAATAACGTTATTATAGTTGTTTCTCACATAGGCGAGACCTATCCGGAGGACGAGCGTAGCCAGGCTAGGCACGGAGGCTACGATCCATCTACTTATCAGTGAGTGGGCTTTTGGTTTTCCGTATATACCTATATGCTAAGTATTTTTCCCAGAAATGCATTTTAAATGATTTTTACCAAAGAATTGCCATGCCAATATATTTCATACTATTGAATATGCATTATGAATTGTTTATGCATGATTGTTGGTGCTGCGGGAGCTCAGGTAAGTTCCAGGTAAGTTTATGTGTTGTTAATAAGAAGTTGAGTTGAAAAGTATGATGAGATTCATCGAGAACTCATTAACCTGCACCCTGGTGTTAGTGCTCCCGCCCAGGGTTAGGGCCATAGTCTTTCACGTGATGTTCACCTCCCGCACCACACGCTCATCTTGGATCCAAGTTAGGTGCACAATCCTTTCGTATAAACCACTTTCAGTGGGTTCGACTCGTAGGTGACCCGCGATCATTCGCACAGTCTTCACGTGATTGTAGCACTAGAGCGTATTGTTTTACACCCAGTCCTATCGTATAGACCACTATAGGTGGGTTCGACTCGTGTGCAGGCATGATTTATGAGCTAGAGTTCAGCTGATGAGATATTGCATTTGAATTACTTACCTGATGATTTGATTTAAATGGCATGACATATTCATGATTTGTTTACATATTTTGACGATGATGATTTCAGTTGAGATTTAGTGTATGTATACACTATTTTCTGGAAAAGTATACAGGTTTTACGGCGAGGGGATAAAACTGTTGTTTATGAAATGATTTTTGAAAAACTTTGTTTTTGCCCACTCACGCTTTTGTTTTGCGCCCCTCCAGGTTTTAGGTAGCTTTGTTGGTGGCTCACGAGGATTCAACGGAGGTTCTGACAAACCATCACCTATGTAGGACCACCTTTGGGTGTTATTTAATTAAGTACTTCTTATGCTTGACTGCACCTAGACTATTTATGCTCTGATTGTGTTTTCACACTCATTTTCGTTCTAGCACTCCTTGAACTTTGGTTTTTATTCATTCAAAATTCTCGCTATGTTATTGCTTCCGCACTGTGCACATGGCTACGTCACCCTCACGTGACGGCCAATATGCTTCGATCTCGGTCGGGGTGTGTCAGTTACCCGTTAAGGAAAATATATTTTAAACCAATAAATAATCAAATGAAAAACATAATACTAAATAAATATATACATATCATATTATCACATTCAAAACATAAAAACGTATTTGTCTTTCAAGTATTACATATTTACATACCCAAAATAAGAGCATAATAAAAAAATAAAAAAAAACATTAGAACATTACAAAATATCAAATGTTCAAAAGATTTGAAAAATTAAGGGAGTTATGTTTCAAGGTTTGGAACCTTGCACATTTTCTTACAATCAAACTCTTCAATTTTCATCAATCATCATAGGAAACGTTATTGGAACTTTGGCTTGATATATTGTCTTCAAGAATTATAGTGATGATATTTTCAGTGAGGCTTTCTACATTAGCACTCTCTTCTCATTTATCCTATGACTATTGTTTAAGTAAAGTCTTGAATAGTTTTTTAATTAATGTAGAAGTGTGAAAAATATAAAAAAGATATATATAAACGCTTGTAATGATAAGCTTTACAACTTTCGTGAAGGGCTTAACTTTGAAATGTGCCACTATAATCATATAAATCATAGATCAAAATTCAACCGTCGATTATTGTTTACATTTATGCTTCATTTTTCTCACCAAATTTTGTTCTTTCAGATTTTCTTTTTTGAAAACATGATCTATTAGAGGATACATGAAGATGAATGATTTGGATCATTGATATTATGTTCAGAGTTTTACCGTTAGTGAAAATATTCCTTGGTGTTTATAAAGTCTCTATAAATTATATAACATCGACTCATATTTCAATTAACCGTAAATATCGGGATGTGATATCAAAGATCCGAACCGTTCATCTTCCTACATCCCCCAGAAGATCATGTTTTCCAAAAAGAAAATTTTAAAAATGAAATTCAATATAAAGAATAAAGCCTAAATTATAATCGAAGGTTAAATACAAATTTAAGGTTTATGGATTATCGTGTCGGATTTCGAAGTTGACCCCTACATGAAAGTTGTAAAGCTTGTCACTACGAGTGATTGTATACTTTTTTTTTACATTCTTACACTTCTACAATAATAATTATTATTTTTTTACTTTTGCACTCAAATAAAAAACACTATTCATGACGGTTTGGAGGGTTTTAAAAATCTAAACGATGATGTAAGTGTAACAATTGTCTACTCGTGGAGGAATGATGAATCACGAGTGTTTATATATTCTTTCACATTTTTTGTACTTATAGGGATGTCTTATTGCCTATACTAATACTATACTAGTTGATTTTAATTTTGGACAACAACATGTTAAGTAAAATTATCTTATTAATGATAATAAGAAACTCTCGTAATAAAAATAAATAAATGAATAAAACTTAATTTTTTAAACTTATATAGAATAATAATACGAAAATATATATTTAATATAGAATATACCAATATATACAATATGGCTATTGTATTTTATAATAATTTTTTTAGTATTTAAACTTTAAAATTATAATTTATTTTTCTTAACGGGTCGAAACGGGTTACCCACGTGTTACCTACATGTATACCCGTTAAGAACCCGTTATTAACGGGTTCTTAGCGGGTCACCCGATAATGACCCGATTAGTTATCATGTTGACCCGAAATCCGTTATTTTCGTGTCGTGTAAGAAATTGTCAGGTCTAATTGTTGTGTTTCTGAAAATTTGAAAACAGAAGAAGAAGGTGTTTGTGAAGTCGGTTTTGAGTTTTGACAAAGAAGCAGGCTAATATGGACCATATCACAGGGAATAAAATCCCAAGGAGCTTTGTGTTTTCCAGATGCAAGTTGACTGGTCCTCTGAAGCAGCTTCAAGCTGATTTGAGGAAACTGATGCTTCCCTACACTGCCCTTAAGCTTAAGGTATGCAAATATTCGTTCCGGTCTTTATATATTGGGTTTATATCACAAATAGTCCCTGACATTCATCAAACACATCATTTTGGTCCCTGACATTCAAAATCAATAGAAATAGTCCCTGAGATTGATCAAACACATCACAAATGGTCCTTCCGTTAAAAACTCTTTGGGCAATTTTCTAAGCTTCGTAACTCAATCGTTTCTTAACCAAATTTGACTCATGATATATCAAAATGAAGATATGAAAGTGTAGAATAAGATTATACCTATTTTGAAGCCCAATGATTGCCGGAGATGGCCGGAAAATAGCCTCAAATGTGACTGGTCCGCATAAAAACTGGAAAACTCGCCCGAAATTGGGTAAACTTTAAACGTTCATAACTTCTTCAATAATCAACGAAATCAAGTGATTCAAAAACAAAAATCATACTTCTTGATGAGACAAAGAGAATGGTATTTTTCTTGATGGCTAAGTCGTCGTAGTTTGGCCGAAAAACGGCTTGAAATTGGCTAACTCGAAAATGGTTATCCAATTTCGATCTGTTTTCCGGCCAAACCACGGTGAATAAGTAGTCAATAAAGGTACCATTCTCTTTGTCTCGTCGAGAAGTATGAGTTTTATTTTTGAATCACTCAATTTCGTTTAGTATTGAAGAAGTTATGAACGTTTAAAGTTTACCCAGTTTCCGGCGAATTTTCCAGTTTTTCCACGGACCAGTCACATTTGAGGCTATTTTCCGGCCATCCCCGGCAACCATTGGGCTTCAAAATAGGTATAATTTTGTTCTACACTTTCCTATCTTCATTTTGATATATTATGAGTCAAATTTGGTTAAGAAACGATTGAGTTACGAAGCGTTGAAAATTGCCCAAAGAGTTTTTAACGGAAGGACCATTTGTGATGTGTTTGATCAATCTCAGGGACCATTTCTATTGATTTTGAATGTCAGGGACCAAAATGATGTGTTTGATGAATGTCAGGGACCATTTGTGATATAAACCCTTATATATTTTGCAATGCTTTATGATATTTGATTTGTTTAAATTTTAATTGATTTGAAGAGTTGATGAAAATGAGAAGTAAGAATCTGAAGTAAAGAGCTGAGCTTTCTCCACAATGTTTTTGCAGGAGAAGAGGCGGAACAATCTTAGAGACTTTTTGAATGTGGCCGGGCCTATGGGGGTTACACATTTCCTCATGTTGTCGAAAACTCCAACAGCGCCATACCTTATGGTTGCAAGGACACCTCAAGGCTCAACGCTATTTTCATAAGATATGCAGAGGGTTCCATTTCTAATGTCTTTGTGGGTTTTCAGGGGTGCAGATCCTGATTGACAAGGAAGAACAGAAATGGATATAACAACAGTGAGACCAAATGGGAGATCCAACAAAAAAAAAAAAAAAAAAAAAAAAAACAGCAACGGTTAAACCAAGGCCTATAGATTCCAAAGGAAAAGATGCGATTGTTTACACTGAAATGTAGTTTTCATATTTCTCTTCTTTATGTTTATAGTGATTGTTTAAGGAATTCAAACGGTACTCAGTTAGTGTGTGTATTTTTAGGTTTTTTTTAAGTTGAGGCTATAAATGGGCTTACAGTATAGTTGACTTCCTACAATGTGGAGATGAAAATTAACAAAGTCAAAGAAGACAGCTATGGCGTTCAATTTTAAAAGCTGTATAGTTCATTTAGAGGGATCAAGAATTACAATTTTTTTTATTGGTGGAATTGTGATGATTATCTCTAATTGCTATGACTTAGGAAGGTGTTGTAGTTGAGTATATCCACCCTAATGCAAAATATCATGTCTATTTGGTATGCATATTTTTGTTCTTATTAAGTTTGTTTTGTTTAGTTGTAGGCAAAGGGTTTTCACTTGGTTAGACATATTAATGTTATCTATGCTTGATCAGACTAACTCGACAATTTCTTTAAATTTTGATGGTATTCAAGGAACTATGTGAAGAGAAAGAAAAAAAAAAGGGAAGAAAGTGGACAGTCACATTCAAATCCTTCCAAGTGAAAGGTCATTTCGTTAATATCAAATTGTTTTCCAAAATAGAGGGAGAAATGGACATGAAGCATTTTTTTTTTATATCATTCAAAATCAAGAGTCTCAAAGACACTTTTTTGTTAGTATCTTTATGTTTCTTTCCCCTTCAAAACATTGATATATGCGAACAATTATATAAAAGAATGTATAAAGCCTAAATAGTTGCTTGACTAATAATTCTTAAATTACTTAATTTGGTTTTTCGGGTTCTTTTCGATTTCTGGTATTTTGGGGGCTTTGAGCTTTGTTTGGGGCTTCTGAGTTGGTTTGTTGGTATTGTTGTTACAAGAGTTTTTGCAAAGATTGTACCTTTATTATTGTCTATAGGGAAACGGTTATAGGGGTGTTGAATTTTACTGTAATGTGTTCATGTAATGTATCCTTTGGTGTGTGTGTTTTAATTTCATAACATCTTTTGGTCAGTTTGTGTATTTGTAGTTCTACATTCATCACTGTTTAATTCTGTTCTTGAATTTGAATTCTGTTTAGTTTTTTGTCCACTGGTGCAGTATTACTGTACTCATAAAATCCCACTTCTCTATCCTTCCCCTCTACTTGCATCAATTGTGATTGATTTTCCTTTTTTGTTCCATCTTAGCAGTTTGTCAAGGAGAAAGTTCGTGAACGAAAGAAATCTAATCAAGAGGCATTTTCTTTTTGGCAGATATCATAAATTAAATTTGGGTATTTGAATAATATTTATCTAAAAGTATACTCTGTTTTTTAGTGGTACAACTTTTATATTTCTCTTCCCTATTCAGTATTTTATATGCCAGGAAAGCCTGGAGAAAAGTCATTGAAGAAATGAATGAAAGAGCTAAAGCATCATTTGAAACTGAGGTTTTACAAGTTCTACCATGTACATACACCAGATACTTGTGACATTTCACATAAGGTAACTTCCCAAACACTGATATTTTGGTTTTCTATTGGCATATGTGAAACCAGCTTGATTCAGGTTACAAGGTTGATGGTGATTGTTATCACATGTAAAGTGGGTGTTCAAAATATGTTAAGTAGTCCATGCTTTACCATCTTGATTGTCTTCGTTATTGATTCTGGTTCATTGGAAAATTTAGTTGAATTAGGAGGTCATGCTGCTTTACTTAGGTGACGCCTTATTTTCCAAATGTATTGGTTGTAGCACTATGAGTCTCTAGGATAAAGTTTATGCCTGGTTATATGGGATTGAATTTGTGTCATTAATGTCAAATATGTTGAGTTTAATACGGTTTACATTCCTTGGCTTAATCTTTAGTATTTCTTCCTTTGTTTTCTCAAAAGAGGTTAATCCTTGCATTTTGTGCACTTTTTGTAGGTGGGTTTCAAGCAGAGGGGTCTACTGATGTTCTCTGCCGCTGATAAGTGTATTTATTTTCAAATATTATGAAGTTTTCACCAGTGGTCATCTACTGGTCCAGTTCAATGTTGTCCAAGTTTACAAGGAACGATGCAACACTTATATGATACTTTTCTTATTGGCCGTATGTGAATCATCAATATCTTATAGATTAATATGCTTACCATTTCGTATACATATGTTTTGATTCATGTTAAACTTTTTGTATTATTTTTGTGTTTGTCATTGGCAGGTGAATTTGAAAACATTCATAGTTATCCATAGGACCTTGAGCGAGTATGCAATTAGTATTCATATAGATGGTTATTCGTGTTAACGATGAAAGCATCTGGTTTAGATTTGTCCTCAAAATTTATGCTTAGTTGTAATAATGCTTTTTCTTAACTGTTCATGTATAAATGGAACATTTTTTTGTGTACATATATCATTTTATATTCGTTTAATGTTTGAACTTATGCTTATTAACTTGGTTATTGGTAAGGCTCTTCTAGAGGCAGTGTTGGCGTGTAGATGATGAGGAATTAGGCGATGAGGAGGAAATGATGAAGGCGGAGGACCAAAAGGTCTTATAGAAGAAGAAGAAGCTCAGAAGTCTGATACACTAAGCAACTCCATCTGAATGCGGAAGAATCCAAAGGTAAACCCCTTCGAACTCTTCGATCATGGTGTTCTTTAGTCGATTGCAAGACTAGAACTTGAAAAACTAACACATGCATATAATTTTTTGTGAAGGAACTGCGGTCTAGTGGTTGTATAGAAGAAAAGGACAATGCATGCTCTCTCTCTCTCACAGTGGCTCCGTGTTCCTCTCCCCCCAAACCTAATGGTTTCGGCCCAATTCGGAGTCTGCTCAGATCGGGACCTCTTGGAGATTCGGAGCTCCATGTGAGATAATTTTCCCCAAATTGTATTCAATCTATGTTGCTTCATTTCATTTTCCATTTTAATTTGGAATTGTTGATATTTTAGGCGGGTATCACATGTATAACCACAACAATTTTTGTGTTGGATTAGGGTCAAATTGTCCAGCTTTATTAGCTTTTTGGTCGCCTGTGTATTTGTAATCTGAATAATATGAATTAGGGTTTTTCTGTTAGTGTCCGATTGGTCAAGAAAGGATGCTTTTTTTTTTGTTATCATGCATATTTAAGCTGTAAAAATCTGAAAAACTGCTTAATTGAAGTGAGATTTCCAGGTTTTGAGCTCAGTTTCAGGTCTTGAGCTTTGAATTTGTTTACATGTATCCCAGCTGAAGCTATCTACATCGTAGTTTAGGGGGGTTTTGCCCAAAATCTGGAGAGCTCTCTTGCTTTGCTCTCTATGTAAACCCGACAGAAATTCCATGGAAACATCACGTCTGCAAACGAAGTTGCAGGCCCACACACAAGCAAACTCCATCTGAAAGCCGAAGAATCCAAAGGTAAATCCCTTCGAACTCTTCGGTTATGGTGTTCTTAAGTCGATTGCAAAACTAGAACTTTAAAAACTAACACATGCACATAATTTTTGTGACGGAACTGCTATCCAGTGGCTGGATAGAAGAAAAGGACCACACATGCTCTCTCTCTCTCCCTTGCAGTAGCACTGTGTTCCTCTCCCTCCAAACCTAATGGCTTAGCCTTTGATCTGATCAAACCCACCTCCAAAACCCTTCCTTGATCACCATCTTCAGCAACCCAATTCCGAGCCTACTCGGATCGGGACCTCTTGGAGATTTGGAGCTCCAGGTGAGATAATTTTCCCCAAATTGTATTCAATTTATGTTGCTTCATATCATTTTCCATTTTAATTTGGAATTGGTTGTTATGTTAGGTGGTATCGCATGTATAACCAGAACAATTTTGTGTTTGATTGGGGTCAAAATTTCCAGCTTTCTTAGCTATTTGGTCCCGTGCATTTGTAATCTGAATAATATGAATTAGGGTTTTTCTGTTAGTGTCCAATTAGTGAAGAAAGGATGCTTCTTTTTGTTATCATGCATATTTAAGCTATAAACATTTGAAAAGCTGCTTAATTGAAGTGAGATTTCCAGTCTTTGAGCTCAATTTCATTTCTTATAGACATTTTTTTTCAAGATTTTTGGGTTTCTTTTTGCTTCTTCTCTGTTAAATTATCATCCTGAAGTTAATTTTGTTCAAATAACAAGTATTGTTCTTCAATTAAAGATTTATGGTTTTTTTTGTTGCATCTTTTCTGTTAAATTACTCATCTAGAAGTTAATTTTGTTCAAAAACTTACTGTTCTTCAATTAATCTTACAAGAAAGCATATGAGAACGTGGCACATTAGGTGTTCAATTAAATGTGTCTGAGAATCTGCCAGTATGATATATTATAATTTTGAATCTCCTCTTCAGCTCCGGCCACAAGTGCGTGAAGGCGACATGGTCCTGGTCGACGGTTCGGAAGCTCTGGCGATTCTGATTGGGAAAGAGGTCAATAACAACAAGGTAATGGAATTCAATGTTTTGTGTTTGTTATAGAGGCATATTTGCAACAGTGTATCAGATGATAATTCTAGATAGTCTGTCCAGATAGCTTAGATTGTGTTTCATGATGCATATGGCTGAAGCGGTTTTGGCTACTTTTTGGATTGCTCATTAATTTTTTTGCTGGCCTTTGCTGGTACAAATATATATAAGAAGTACTATCCCTTTATCAATTTTTACTCGGGTCAAATTTAGGATGCATTTGTACTCATGCGACATTGGGGTGGTAAAGTGCATGTGCTTTGTTTTCTGTTGTATTTTTTCATCTAGGGGATAACGTTTTGTTGTTTGTTGGAAGGAATATTAAAACACATCCACACCCTATTTTGTCAAATTGTTCTAAAGTATCTCATGCTGGTTTTCGAATTCTCCTGACTTTCTAACTCAAATCTGTGCCAAGAGAACCCAACTAAAGTGGTTCGCCGCTCCATGTATGAAGTATTAGTGAATTATTTGTAATTTTACGAAATGAAACGAAAATTTTTGCGTTGTAAGCATACATATTGAAATTTATGTTATAAATTTTTTGATAAGAAACTGATGTAAATTAGAATCATACTAATATAGGTATGCTATATACATAACTTTGATAATACCATAAGTTCAGAATTAATCTTTAGTGTCATTAACAAATATACGTAAATTTATATACATAAATTTGGGGTACTGTTATATTTAGTACAACCAATATGATGCCGTTCAGGTGCTTTGAACCAATATATGCAGTTTTTCAATTCATCTGGGGTATTTGTGATTTTTAACGACACTAAAAAAATTTATGGGTTATAGGAACTGTGGGTTAAGAAAATGTGTCCAAATTCAGAGCTGCATTCATCTTCCCTCAAAATAAGAAGAAAACGCTTGACCCCATATTTTGGAACCTCAGGTATATTTGTGTTCTAAAGCCTTTTACTTCTTCCGGTTTCTTCAGAGCTATTATTTTACCCATATATGATTTGTAAAGTGGAAGATTGGATTTCATATGTTTGAGTATTTAGGGTTTTGCACAATGCAAACTTGAGCTTACTGATCCAAATGGCTAGAACACTATACTCGACCAATTTCATATCCTCTTGGGCTAAGGAGAGTATATTACTTGCCACTGAGGAATATACTTCATATAATAGCAATGTGATGATGTGTGGCATGCTTGAACTTAGGGATATTTTTGTGTAGTAAGAAAGCCATAGAGAGAGAGTCACATTTTTTTTTTAAGGATTGGGTTAATGTAGTGTTACGCAATGAAAGTTGACACACAAATGACATATGTAGTTGGGAATTTGTGAGTTACATGCAAAGCTCATGGAAAGTAAGCTTTTGTACTGTGTCTAATGACATAGTCAAAGAGTTGTCCACCTAATGTCGACTCTACAACGATCGTCAACGAACAATGTAGTCACATACCGTGAGAGGAATTTCAAAGTAAGTTGTTAATGTCTGAACTAAGTCTATGTTGAAAACTTGAAATTTCACAGTAAAACATTTATTTCATTGCTTCGTTTTTGGTATAAAAATATTTATTGTTGAATAAGGATCCCCTTTTATGGATTGTTGACATATGTAAGAAATTGTTTCTGTCCTAACATATTAATTTCGCTCAATACTAATGCCATAACCGAAATTTTATAGAAATGGTGTAATTGGTCAATCTGAAATTTCGAATTTTAGCCGATGAATGAACTCTTACATGATTGCTACTGCATATACACATATTTTTTGGTTGTTAGATTTTGTTTTTATTTTATTTTTTGGTATATGCAATTGTTGGTTTTGCAAAAGACTGACCTTAAACTTATGTAGTTTTGCCTTTTTTGGTGTCAGAGTATGGGTTGTTTTTTTTTAATAGATTGACAGGTATTTGTGCGTTATTTGTTTTCAATAATCAGTTTTCATTATTGGTTTATTGTTAATTAAAAGTTTCATCCTTTTAAATTTTATTATGGATAAGTGAACACAGTTATGAGTATCAACCATTTATCCTCATTCATATTCAAATATAATATGGATAAGTGAACACAGTTATGAGTATCAACGCATGCCTGAATAGCGTCCATAATGGCTGCCTTTGTTACATTATGATTTATGTTTTTTGCTATAGTGCCGAAGATGTCCGGTCTCAGAAAAAGTGAACAGCCACGCTCTCCGCCATCGAATGCTGCACACCATGCTGCATATTTTTTTGTTTGAACATCTGTGCTTGACGACTTACCTGCTCAAACACCACCATTTTTGTGTTTTGCTAACTGCTAAGTGAGGTATGTAGGCTGCAGGGTATATATTTTGTTGTCTTTAACTGCAGGGGCAAAATATGTGTAAACTGCAGCTTGCTTCAGTTTCGTATGGAAATAGACCTTCTGCTTATTTTTGCGTTTGAACAGTTGTGGTTACAAAATTAGCTACTTGAACAAGTCCTCAACACTTTTTGTTTTTAATTACCTGTTGAAATGGCTGCCTACACTGCAGGACACATTATATGTGTGAACTACATGTTTGTTCTGTTTCTTAAGGAAACAGAACTTTTTTGGGTAACCCTCTCTTTCTAATCAAAGACGTTCAGTTTCTTCCCACTCATTGTACAATGTGTTTATATGCCAGCTCACTTGAATGTATATAAAAGAAAAACTGCTTATCTTATCGACTTTATTCACTCATTTATCTCTCTGTTTGTTCATAATTGTGTTGAATTTATTCAACTTAAATGTGTTTTATTCATTCGATTACGTATGAAACGGCTGATTCCCGCAGCAACGCGC
Organism: Cotoneaster glaucophyllus; assembly: GCA_036320875.1. NCBI lineage: Eukaryota > Viridiplantae > Streptophyta > Magnoliopsida > Rosales > Rosaceae > Cotoneaster > Cotoneaster glaucophyllus. Next base: position 25,919,231 of record CM070068.1, on the reverse strand, counting down.
GAACATATTTTCTAGTCCTTCCTAATAGTAGTGATTCCAATCCTCGTAATTCAACTGAACTAAAATTCATAGCGAACGCAGAAAACAACTCCAAGTTCTTAATTTGACAAAGAAGTTCAATTCAATTTGAACAAAAAAGACACAGAAGTTCAATTCCCACCTATCTTTCTAGTTGATGCCGTCAGCATCGAGTTGTCTAATTTTCCCAATTAAGCTTTATGTACTAACTAATGTACACGTGATGTGTTGTGTGTTGAGAATTATGTTGTTTTATTGTGATGAAGGCCTAGTGTTGCAGAATAATGGAGTTGGAGGTTCTGATCCTGAAGTGGGGTTTCAAGGAAAGGGGAGGGAAAAACACCGAGAGACGTATCCACTAGAGCGAAAGAAGTGGGGCACCGTAACATTATAAAAGAAGAGAAGAAAAAAACGTCAGAAGGCCCGAACACCAACTTACAGAAACAGAAAAGATACCTCACCCAACTGCAAGCAGAAATAGTATGACCATTATCATTAACGAAACAATATCCACACAACGGAATATCGTATGCCACAACTAGTACTGAAGCACAAACTCACAGAGAAACAGAAACCATCAGTGGCAAAGCTACATACCCCTCGCCGGAAATGAAGCCCAGGAGTGAGTATCTGTCCCTCCTCTCGCCGGAAATGAACCCCTATTTTCTGCTGCTACTGCCCAGACGCTACGCGCGGCGGTTCAATTTTCTGAAAACCCTAAGCCAGACGGCGTCGTGTTGGACGTAGGAAAAAGAAAACCCCCTTAAGTAGAACAGTGTCGTTTGTATTCGTTGAAAAACGTAAATAAATAAGACTAACATATGGGGACCATTAGTCCAAATTAACCTTAATGGAGCCCCCACGAACCGGCTCGAGAAGACAAGCCAACCTTCAAGCCACTGCCCAGATTCCCCCTTCGCGCCTTCGCCCTTGTTAAACCCCACCCTAAATTAGTTGTATTTTCATTTACTGGAATTATGAATTTACATTTTTTCCCCTGTCCCCTACCCAATCCAGATCTCCTTTTTGGATTTCCTCCTAGTTCTCCCCCTCTCTCTGACTGCCACGTGGTAGTTCTCCCACCCCTAACCTCTTTCCTCCCTTCTCCCCCTAGTTACTCTCTCCTTCGGCTCTCACTGTCTCCACTAAACTCACTCTCATCTCTATCTCTTTCTCTCACAAATCTCTCCATCTCCCTGAACCTACGCACACCACACACCCAAAGTCGACAACGACGGCGACGACGGTACCACCATCACGACCGGTGTCGACTCTTTCTCTTCCTCCTCAGTGACGCTTTCGAGCCAACATCTGGCCGACTCCGGCCACCTCACGACGTGTCTAAGGTACAAACTTCTCCCTCTCACCTCTACCTTCAATTTCATAGGTATATCGTAGGCTAGGGTGTTAAATCGATGTCGACTGGAGCTCGGGAGGCTCTGGCCTTCTTCCTCAGCGAAAAACGGCCAGCTTAACCCAAACCCACAAGCCCGGGCCCTTTAGCCCAGAGCTTTGGGCCAGCCTTCAAGCCCAAGCCCATTAGAAACCTAAACCCAAAACCCTTTTAAACCCCACCCAAAACCAGGCCTTCGGCCCAATGAACCTAGGCCCAACCTTGCTGCTTGATTCCTTTAAGCCCAGACCTTTGGGCCTTAGACCCCGGCCCAGTTGCGAAACTCAGGCCCGATGAACCAAGCCCAGGACTTGAGCCTAGTTCCGACCCAGATCTTACGCAACCTGGTCAGATCCCAGATCCCTTGGCCGCGGATGGGCTTGCGTGAGGGCAGGACTTGGTCGGCGTGTGGAGCACATGCGCCTCCATCCACGACGGCGTAGGCGACTTTTCCGGCCAACTTTCCGGCAACCCATCTTGATGCGTGGCCAACGGAGCCACCATCTTGCGACGCCTCGTGAGAGCCCGTGCGGCAGCGGGTGGGGGTGCCGAGGTTCCCCCTTATGTTTTTCGACATCCTGAATCCATTTATGATGTCCGTTTTTCAGAAATTCAATTGTTTGAATAGAGTTTATTAATTGGACCCTTTGTGTGCTTAGGTGCATTTATTGTGGCATTTTCGTCTTTGCTAGTTTGCGTGACTTTTCGACGGTGAAGTATTTGTGAGTGGACCCCTTCTAAAATGCATGATTTTACTATTAAAAATGCATACATGAAAAACATGATTTAATGGTTACGTTTTATGAAAGGTTAATTTGAGATATCATGCTTTACTGAGAATATTTTGGAATACCATGCTTTATCGTTTTTACCGTTCTTTGTAGTATATATGATTAATGACTATATACTATTTAGAACATGTTTTATGATATGTTGAGCTACTGAGCTCCTTGAGATATATGTACTTATGTTGGAAAGTATATATTAAATGATTTTGTGTATATCTAGTGGTCACTGTCTTGTCTACGGGCGATCTCCTGCCTACGAGTGATGTTCTACCTACCGGCATATGTTCTGCCTACGGGCGATGTCTTGCCTACGGACGATGTCCTGCCTAGGAACATTTTTTTCTGCCTACGAGCGTATGTTCTACCTACGGGGTATGTCCTGCCTTCGGGCGATACTAATACCACTATTTAGCACACTTTATATGATAAATGTTAGAGACAAAAAAGAAAGAAGTAAAGATGTATAATGATTGTTGAATTCGTGTTGTATTTATAGAACTCTAGATGATGTTTCATCAATAGTTGTAACCCTCCATTCTATACCTAATCAGTTATTTGAGTAGAAGGATGCATCATTTCATAATTTAATTGCAACCTTTAAGAATCATATACACCCATTCGGTGATGGATATACCTTTTCACTCACAACTGCTTACTAATACACAACCATTACAAACAATGTTTCTGATATATTTGAAAATTTCCAACAATTCTCCCCAAATTTCAAATATATGTACTTCTATGATACTTCAAAATAAGTACATAGCCTATGAGGTGTCCTTAGACTTGAACCCCTAGTTAGTCCAAATGTATCAAAGCTTTGTCAGGTGCTGTGGTAGTCGCAACCTTGAACCAAGGACCTTATATGACTTAGCTGGATATATTGAACATACTTATTATGGATCTCTCTAAATTTCTTTAATCCGCACTTTATGGCCGTGCGCATACCCTGTTTCATAAGTAATCCTAGAAAAAGGTCATTTAATCTCTTTCGGAAGTGGTGAAACTTCCTTACTTATATACGTAAATCTATCTAGGACGTCCTTACCTTTACATCATCGCTATCCGCTTATAGATTTATTAGGAGCATAATACCATACTCAACCTCCACCAGATAAGTGTCCTTATGTTGCTGGAACTTAATATAACATATATAGATGGAACTACAAATATTGTCTAGCATTCTTACGTAATCACACATTCGATTTGTTCTTCCCCGTTCAACCAAAACCTATATTTCAAGACTTTGGTTGGGTTTCTGTCGAAGTGATTGTCATTTAATAGACCTTAGTCCCATCACTTTTGATGTTTTATAAAATATGTCTCGTGCGAGCCCTTTCGTCAAAGGATCCGCCAAATTCTCAATTGATTTAACATATGTCAAACTTATTACTCCACAATGAAGGAGTTGTTTTATATAATTGTGTCTTAGACCAATATGTCTAGACTTTCCATTATCAGTCTTGCTCGTTGCACTAGCAAGAGTTGCTTGACTATCACAATAGATAGTAATTGAAGGAGTTGGCTTCTTCCATAAAGGAATTTTCATCATCAAATCTCTAATCCATTCACCTTCTTTATAGTCTGCTCCCAATGCAATCAACTTAGACTCCATTGTCGAGTGTGAAATGCATACTTTGAATCCCTAAGAGATTGCTCCTCCACCAAGAGTAAATATCCACCCACTTGTTGATTTGGACTCCATATCAGTGTTCCAGCTAGCATCACTATATCCTTCTAAAACATAAGGATAACCATGATAATGTAATCCATAATCAATCGTTCCTTTCAAGTATCTTAGTACTCGAGAAATCCCTTCCCAATGCTTATTGCTTGGATTACTAGTGAATCTACTCAACATCCCAACGACAAATGCTATATCGGGTCTTGTACAATGCATTAGATACATAAGACTACCTGCAATCCTTGAATATTGTAATTGATGTATGCATCTGCCATTATTCTTTGCTACTTTAATACTAGAGTCATACGGGGTTGAAACTGGTTCTTGATTAAAATAATCAAATTTCTTTAGTATATTCTTAACGTAGTCAGACTATACTAGTGCTATTGAAACATTGTTTCTTTTGATTTTAATTCCCAAAATCACATCTGCCTCCCCCATATCTTTCATGTCAAAACTAGTGGATAAAAACTTTTTGGCTTTCATTACATACTCAGTTGGTTCCAAAAATAAACATGTCGTCTACATATAAGCAAATGATGACTCCACCATTGGTGTCAAATTTACTATATATGCATTTGCCTGCATTATTGACACTATAACCATTTGGCAAAATGACATATCAAAATTTTCATGCAATTGCTTGGGTGCTTGCTTTAAGCCATATAAAGATTTAATAAGTTTACAAACTTTATGTTCTTGACCCGGTTTAGCATACCCTTCCGGTTGTTCCATATAAATTTCTTTGTCTAGATCTCCATTCAAAAAGGCTGTTTTCACATCCATTTGATGGATTTCTAGGTTATGAACTAAAGCAAGAGAAATTAGTAATCGGATTGAACTAATCCATGCCACTGGTACATATGTGCAAAGAAATCAATTCCTTCCTTTTGTCTAAAGCCTTTGGCCACCAACCCAGCTTTAAACCAATTTATTGATCCATCTGTATTTAATTTTCTTTTAAATACCCATTTACAACCTATTGGTTTAGAGCCTTGTGGTAAATCCACTAACTTGCAAGTCCCATTAGATGTAATAGAATCTAATTCATCTTCAATTGCTTCTGTCGAAAAAAAGCATCTGATGAAGCCATTGCTTCATGAAAAGAGGATGGATCTCCTTCCATATTTATCACAAAATTTATTTCCTTTGTTATTTTTTCTCTATTACCTTCGACAAGATAAAGATAGAAATCTGAGCCAAAGGAATAGTTTGTGACTCTCGCTCTTTTAGGATATCTAGGATTATCATCTTGTGAAATAGATTCATTATTGTTTGAATTTTCATGCAGACTAGTACTATCATCATGCGAACTAAAGGGCTCATCAATGTTTAACTCATTTTGTTTCAATTTATCTTTAGTATATATATGCTCAAAGAATTATACATGTCTTGATTCTATAACCTCGTTTGTTCCAAGATTAAGAAATCTATAAGCTTTACTATTTTTTGCATATCCTATGAATGCACATTTATAGGTCTTAAGGCCCTAGTCTGGATCCTTTAATATATGGTATTCTTACATAAGCAAGACATCCCCATATTCTCAAATAATCCAATTTAGGTTTCCTGTTAAACCATAACTCATATGAAGTCGTGTTGGACTTCTTGTGTGGTATTCTATTAAGAATATAACACGAAGTCAGTGAAACTTCTCCCCATAAATTACTTGGGAGTCCTGAACTTATTAATAATGAGTTAACCATTTCTTTTAAGGTTCTAATTTTCCTTTCAGTAAGTCCATTTTGTTGTGGAGTGTAGGGGCCTGAAACCTCATGTCTAATTCCATGAGTTTCGCAGAATTTTGTGAATTGCTCTGGAAAGTATTCACCTCCTCTATCACTTCTCATTACTTTTATCTTTCTGCCAAGTTGATTTTCCACCTCTGCTTTATAAATCTTGAACTTATCAAATGCTTCATCTTTACTATTCAATAAATATACATAAGTATACCTTGGATTATGATCAATAAAGGTAAGAAATATGAGTTATAAAGCTCTTAAGATCACATAGATCCGAATGGACAAGTCCAAGCAATTCAGAAGTTCGGTCAACCTTTTGAAATGGTTTTCTCACTATTTTTGCTTGTGCACATATTTCGCATTTTGATATACTACTGCTATCACACTTTGGAATTAATCTTATATTACTCATACATTTGATAGATTGAAAATTTACATATCCTATGTGAAGGAAAATTTGTGAAAAACATGTTCATTTGAGCAACATCTATGACATGCAATTAAAAATTAAAGGCGGAATCATGCTTGTATGCACTCAAAAATAAAACATTACCCATGAAATTCAAAGCCTAGTAGTTATGGTGAACCAAGACTCAACTCAAGATCTAAGAGAAAGAGTTGAGATTTCTTTATACCTTTGAAGCACCTCTTTGCTTAGCAAAGGTTAATCACCCATGTGAGGGCCTTCTTCCTTTGTCACCTTGCTCCTTGGCTCCATGGATTTGGAGGAACTTTGCTTCTTGGCTCCATGTCTTCTTGAATATGGATGGAAGGATTGGGTTCTCCAAAAGTCACCAAAGTTGGAGACCTCTAAGTTTCGACACCAAGGACGGTTGAGGAAGAAGATGAGTGGCCATGGAAGAGTTGATGCTAGTAAACTCCCCCATGGTGGCCGGCCTTCCTAGAGAGAAAAAGAGAGAGCCTAAAACTCTCATCTTTCCTCAAAGAAAAACCCTAATGAAGAAAAAGCTATAAAGTCACATTTATACCTCCCTTTATTGGAGTGGCAAACTTGTAATAAGTCCAAAACCCACTCCTTCTCTAATCATGGCCGGCCTCCCTATTGTTAGTGGGTTAATTTCCCATTTTGTTTTAGTTGTCACACAACTTAAACCTTATGTGCCTTGTGGACCAAAACCCTTTTGTGTCCCGATACCCAAAACTAACTTAAGGCCTAAAACGAACCTTTCGTTCTAGATTAATTAACTTTTAATTAATCCTTGCCACATACAATTAAACTATTTAATTGTCCGTACTCATCTTCTTTATATCCTTCAATCATTACCTTTCACGGTGTGCGATCCGTTAGGTTCCTTTTAGCGAGGCAGTGGGCGATTATTACTCTTAACGATCGATTGTGAATTGAAACATACTTTCAATTCTCCCTTAAATGATTATACATCTTTAGGGCTTCCACAAACCATGAGTGACACTTAGCAGTGTATCATGGCTACCCAAGCTAATCAGAAGAGGTGGATAACCTATTCAGTTGAGGATTACAATGCAGTACGATCTTTCTCTAATACAATACGCTTGACCACATTGTTTGGTTTGATAGTTTATTCATGTCTACTATCCAATGTGATTCATTTACTTATATGATTACCTTGAATGTGATTTGGAACGACTTCCTAAATCTCATTCATACTCTGGCCAGAGATTCTTAATCATATCATAGAGTATTCTCCCTCAAACGGTTTGAAGGTTAGAGATCCCTTGTTGCGCATTCACTTTCCTCCATGGCTAAGTGGCTTAACCCCAACTATGCCGTGGACACCCTCTGATGGAGTGACTTTGACATAGTTAAAGATCAAGGACCTAACCATAAGACAACTGTGATGCCTTAGGTCAAAGGACTACTTTGCATTATCCCAACCATGAGTTCTCATATGACATGAATATGAGAACTCCTCGTTGATCGTGTTCAGTGGACTCATTCTCTATCGAGCACCTACATGCTTGTCTTGGTGTTATTCACACCAATAACTCGAGACCAGTTACTCTCCCTAAGAGAAGACATAGCACGTACTAATCTTAACGGACTGTTAATGCCCAATTGGCAATCCTATGATCAGGAACGTTTAGGATATGTATACGAAAGATAATGGTCTCATGAATCTAACTTCTTTAGATCACATTCTCCCAACAACATATTCCTTGGACTTATCGTTTAAGCATATAACATTTATATGAGACAGCTTGAAACAATAATCTTTTCCCTTTATATTAAACTAGATTAGTTTAACATGTGAAATGTCCTTAAAGTATCATCATATGATTTGTTTTAGGGCACATTTCCAACAATCTCCCACTTGCACTAGAGCCAATCAGCTTGGTTATCAGTGATAATACCTCTTCTGAATTCATTTCAAAAATGGCTGAGTAGTAGGCCTATACAATGAATATCTATATGTTATCCATAGAAGCAACCTTGAGAATAACGACGTCACCATTATACATGATTCTCAATCATGTGGTTTAGTCTCTCACTTGAGTTCGGATCTTGATGAGACCTTGATTCCCTGGCTTGAGCTATCGCCCCATTAGTGTCGTAGTGTCTGTACACTAGAGACACGTTCTGGTTGGAACTGAATAGAGAGTTCATAAATGAACTTTCCCATCAAAACAACATTGTTGTAAACTTCTATATGGCGATATATTTTGCATTCATGATGGAACACACTAAAGTCATTTCTTGTAATGTTTCCACCCAAATATCTCTTTAGTCATAATAAAGAGATATCCTATTATCTTTTCATTCACAATGAAGAGACATCCAATGATGGATACGATATTAGATTCATAATCTAATACATTTACACTTCCATTGCGTCACTTTAATTCTTCCTCATTCTTGAGGAATCTATCCTTCAATATTTCTTAAATACTTAAGGACTCACTTGACAGCTGCCATGGTTCTGATCCTGGGCTTGCACTGATATCATCTTGTACCGTTCTAGGTACAACTCATATCAGTGTTTCTCATACAATATGAAATACGTAAATTGCCTTTATGCGTATGCATAAAGGATTCTAGTTACGCATTATGTTTCTTTGGGAGTCAAAGGGTACTTCCCCTTTGAGAAGAGCAACTTCCTAGTCTTACTAGAGCTGTCCTTCTGATTGTAGTTTATCATCATATGAGAAACTTCCTAGCATCTTTTGTCTATCATTAGGTCTCGATATAATCCAATTATATCTTGAAATCGATCATTATAGATTTCTATCCTATGTATATAGACTATGTTTCCCATATACATTCTATCATTATAGAACATTTAAAGACATAACTTTAACGAAGAAGAATTCCTTTCATTTCCAAAATTAATATATCATATATATTTTCAAATCTAGGAATATGATTAACTCCCACTAATCTTTTGTAAAACAAATAAACAAAAGATTCATTTACATCTTTATGAGAAATCAAACAATTTGATCTTTCTCTCATAAGATGCTTATAGCTCCCACTAGCTTGCTAAGATTCATGATGGATGGATCTCTACAACTTACAAGTATTGTGATTCCTAGTTTTAGACATATATTATCAAGACTATCTTGCTAATGGTTTCGGAAACCCATATTACATCTAAACATTGAATCACTGTTTAGTTGTACCTAGCAATCTTTGAATTAATAGAAACCAAGGCTACATCAAAGATGGTTTCTTCCAAGTCAACCAATCTCGTTGATTGTAGTCACCTTAAGCTACCAATTAGCTATGAAGGTTTCATTATTTCGGGTCAAATGGTATTATACCATTTCCTTGAGTATATGTCATATATACACTCAATGTAGTCATAAGGATTTTCATTCTTATTTTCCTTTGAATTAAGAGGTGTAACTCCATGACATAGTCATAAAGTTCAAACCATACAAGTAAGATGGTTTATAAATCCTTCTCGACCACCTTGTAGCTAGTGGTGTAGGAACTAGGTTGTCATATTTGTTGATTATCATCTTGTCTCTCAAAGAACCCATTCTTTGAATTCTATCTCTTGTTCATTTGCTCTATGTTAGGCAAATCCTAGTGTAGGATTACAATGAACTACCCAACAAACAACATTTGTTAGTTGGTTCATAGAAGTGATATCCAACAGTTAATTTAAGGATATCCCACAAGATTGTTCTAAAACAAATATTGCTAATTAGCACATAACCTCAAGTCTTAACACGCTTAAGACTTGTCTTTCTTTCAAACTACATCATATGGAGTTATGAAACGTTTTGGAAGATCTTCTAATTGACAATCATATTGACTTAGAAATATACATCATATATATGGGTAATTGATAACATCCAATGAACTAAATCTTATTCGAGTTCATTCTTCTCCCAATGGAGAAATACATTATCTTATGATGCTACATTCCTTGATATCTTTCAAGGAAACTCATCTAAAGTGTTAGTTTTCCTTGGATCAAATCTAAGGAGTAAATACTTTAGACGTCTTACTCATCAACTTACATTCTTGAATTCTTTGAAAACTTTTGCAAAGTATTTGATCTTGTGTTTATTCAAAATAAACAATAGTCCAACCGAGAGCGATATTCGGTGAATGTAATACAACATGAGTAGTATTATGTTGTGGACATGTGCCACTAACATGTAAGTGAATTAACCTCAATAACTTTGTGATTCTTTCTTCTTTCCAAAAGAATAAAGATTCAAACATTTTGCCTCTATACAATTTTAACAAAAAGGCATCGGACCCGGATCTAACGATCCAAAGCATCCATAAATGATCAACTCGTAGTTTATGTTTTAGAGGTGTCACAACTTAGTGGGATTAGTCACTACCTTGCAACCTTTTGGGTTTTAAGCATCGTTATTTTCTAAACAGTTAACACTACCACATTATCTCTACTATAGAGACAATCAATCAGATAACAAAATCCAATCATTCATAAAGAACAATTGTTTTGTCAAACAAAACATTCATCCATCACCTAACATTATAGTGACGGAATTAAGTTCCTTTTCAAATTGGAATGTAAAGACAATCTTTGTTTTTCCAATTTCTTTGGTAGTTCATATGAGGAAGTAAGTACTATCTACTTTCGTAGAGATCAATATTTGATTCACGTTCCGAATGTGAAGTACTTTCTCTTTTCTCATTAATCTTCTACTTCTTGTTAGCCACACTTTTACAATGATTGTAAAACATAGTTACTAATACAGAATCAAACATTCAAGTAGAAGAACCAACTGTTTTGAACTTATTCAAGAAAAATTTACAACACCTTCGAAAGGTGTGTTCTTGACTTTTGCAAGACATTTCTTGCAAATACCCCTTCCAATGTCCATCCTTTCATAAAGAAAGTTTGTTCCCTTGGAGTTTTTAGCTTTCTTCATTTGACTTCTCCATTGACTACAATAGTCATGGTCCCTAAACTCCCACTATCTCTCTTGAAACTTATTTCAATCATGTTATACACATCAAACGATTTGGAGAGCGTGCGGTTATTGTTCATTGTATAGTTTACAATAAACTTAGTGAACCATTTGGATAGAGACACAAAGGTGAAGTCCTTGCCTAGTTTCCATCTCTAGAAGTGATTTAACACTTCAACACTCAATGATTCAAAATCATCATAAGTCCATGTTGATGGACTATTTTTGTCAACCAACCATTATGTTCTAAACATAAATACAAACTATTAAGAGTTGTTCAAGGCAACTCTCATTTCTTCATACAAGAATTTGTAAGTGAAGAATCATGGCACGTAAAGTGTCCATACCCTTGTGCTTACTTCTCAAGTTCCTTGTTCATGTAACAAAGAAACAAGCATTAGTGTTTGCGTTAACTAAGGGTTGTTCAAAGCAACTCTTATTTCTTCATACAACAATTTGTAATTGAAGAATTATGACACTAAAAATGTTGTCCTCTTTATGATAGACTTATCTAACATGTTCTTCCAATGATACATTATCAATAGGAAGATTGTGAGGATGAGACTACTTAGGTACAAATACAATCCATTCAAGACATTCTATGGGATTGTGGTACCAAGTCCGGAAACTAAAGCCTTCGGCTTTTCTTTGTCAAGTTTTGGATAGCATTTGCAAATATATCGGTAGATAAATACATAACTAATATAAATTGATTGATTTTAAGCCATTTGATCCGGGTCTTTAAATCAAATAGCACCACCCACTATTTTCGGCAAATTCTATATCCTTCATCGGAATTCGAGAGTTTTGGAGGAAACTCTTAGTAAGGTATGGGAGGCTCACTATTACCAAGCCCACCTCACAATGATATGATGTTGGCTAGCGTCAATAATAATGAGAGAGTAAGCTTACTCATTTGCATCTCTTGCAAGTACCCATCTAATTTGGCCTCTAGAGAATATAGCCTCACAATGATATGATGTTGGCTCCATTGCACTTAGTTAAGTCATTCCCACCATGCAAGTTCGGGTAGGGGGTTCAAGAACAATCTCACAATGATATGATGTTGATCATTCTCGTTGCCTACCTTCACAACATCATGTATGCGTATAGGACTCCTCCTGAGTGTATGCGTATACGAGTCACAAACAATTGGAACCTACCACGGTGGAAGGCCACGAAAAAGTATTCAAAGCACTCTCACGTTTGTCAACTTAATAATGGTTTGGTTGAGGGTTTTAGGTCTCATCACATATAAGCATGCATTTTAATCACATTAAAACAATTTGGTCCTATTGGTCCATGTGATTATTTAGTAGTATATGATACTCCAACTATGCTTGTAAAACGGTTTTTAAAGCAAGAGTATATGGTACTACTAACATAAGCTTTGCATTCATTGATGGACTACATAGTTGCCTTAGGGCCTTAGGATGACTATGAACCTTTGATTTGATCCAACACGAGCCTAGTGTTGGATCTCGGTCTAGGGATAATGATTGATTTTAGTTACGCGTTTAATCACATTAAGACGTGTTTTTCTTATTGGGCGTTGGACCCTCTACTCCAATTTCATGCATATCAAATAAAACAAGAAAGGAGTACTTCAAAGTAAAGAAGAGCTTATGCTCTTTTACAACATTTGATCATATCAAATTACAACCAAAATCTAATCTACACATTCCCATGGTTCAAACAAATTTGAAAGATGGCCATTCACATAGCTCAATTATCGTAGGCTTAGGTTCATAATCACCCTTTCTTTAATTAATTAACGCTTTAACTAATTAAACTTGAATGCAAAATTTTCATTTGGTTTTTGTATCCATAGAATTGATTTAATAGGAGCTAAATGAAATGAAATGAAAATCCAATTCTCATTTTAAAGAGACAAAACCATTTTGTTCTCAACTAATTTGGGCCAAAAAGCAATAACCTCAACCATTGGGCTATATTGCAAAACACAAACTTTTGAGGTCACTTTGTGAAAACACAAAAGTCCACTATTTCATGTAATTACAACTAGAACCCAAAAATTTCAACAAATGCAAAAACTTCATTAAGGGAGCAAAACAATTTGTCCTTTAGTGATTTTGGGCCTTTACGTAAAAACGTAAACTTTCGGGTCAAAGTACAAATACACAAAAGTATCAAAACTTTATGTAATTGCATAAAATCCCCAAAAGTACTCCCATTATAGGGGTGGCCGGCCATGTCAAGTGTGAGAGTGATGTGTGTGAGTTGATTTTAGCTTGAAAGGTGATGGAAAGGTGTAAGTGATTGGTATGGTGTGAATAGTGAGTTCCATAAAACATGGATCCATGAAACATGAAAAGTAAAGTGTTGTAAGAAAATAGGTATGAGTGACCACACCTAGTGATGATTGAAAAACATATCATCCATGACAAACAAAAAAACAAGTAAACAATCAAACACCTTTTTGAATCAAAATTCCCAACCTTTTTGTTCTTGCTAAGAACATAACAAGAACAATGAAGAACATCCATGAAAACCCATTAAAGCTCCATGAACATTTTTCACTCAAAGGCATCCCAAAAACTCTCATACTAGGGGTACTTAGGGGTTCCTAATGTCACTTTAAAACACTTTTAACAAGACAAACATGAACCCAAAAATCCAGCCTTTGGATTTGGCCGAATTTCCCAAAAAACATGGCACCAAATTTTAGCTCCAAAATTCATGCTCATATGAACTACATCTACAACATTTGAGATGGCAAATTTTCTAGCAAAATTTGCATTCAAAGAAGCAAGAATAAAGCTTGTAACAATTACAACATTTAAATCAAAGACTATGAACTACAAAACCCAAAAGGATTCACCAACTACTAGACCTAGGCTCTTGATACCACTTGAAGGAAAATTTGTGAAAAACATGTTCATTTGAGCAACATCTATGGCATGCAATTAACAATTAAAGGCAGAATCATGCTTGTATGCACTAAAAAACAAAACATTACCCATGAAATTCAAAGCCTAGTAGTTATGGTGAACCAAGACTCAACTCAAGATCTAAAAGAAAGAGTTGAGATTTCTTTATACCTTTGAAGCACCTCTTTGCTTAGCAAAGGTTAATCACCCATGTGAGGGCCTTCTTCCTTTGTCACCTTGCTCCTTGGCTCCATGGATTTGGAGGAACTTTGCTTCTTGGCTCCATATCTTCTTGAATATGGATGGAAGAATTGGGTTCTCCAAAAGTCACCAAAGTTGGAGACCTCTAAGTTTCGACACCAAGGATGGTTGAGGAAGAAGATGAGTGGCCATGGAAGAGTTAGATGCTAGTAAACTCCCCCATGGTGGCCGGCCTTCCTAGAGAGAAAAAGAGAGAGCCTAAAACTCTCATCTTTCCTCAAAGAAAAAACTTGTGAGATCCCACATCGCCCAGGGGAGTGATCCTTATATGTATATTCCCATCCCTACCTAGCGCGAGGCCTTTTGGGAGCTCACTGGCTTCGGGTTCCATAGGAACTCCGAAGTTAAGCGAGTAGCGCGCGAGAGCATTCCCATGATGGGTGACCCACTGGGAAGTTCTCGTGTAAGTTCCCAGAAACAAAACCGTGAGGGCGTAGTCGGGGCCCAAAGCGGACAATATCGTGCTACGGTGGTGGAGCGGGCCCGGGATGTGGTGGACCTCGGGCCGGGATGTGACAATTTGGTATCAGAGCCTAACCCTGGCCGTGGTGTGCCGACGAGGACGTCGGGCCCCTAAGGGGGGTGGATTGTGAGATCCCACATCGCCCAGGGGAGTGATCCTTATATGTATATTCCCATCCCTACCTAGCGCGAGGCCTTTTGGGAGCTCACTGGCTTCGGGTTCCATAGGAACTCCGAAGTTAAGCGAGTAGCGCGCGAGAGCATTCCCATGATGGGTGACCCACTGGGAAGTTCTCGTGTGAGTTCCCAGAAACAAAACCGTGAGGGCGTAGTCGGGGCCCAAAGCGGACAATATCGTGCTACGGTGGTGGAGCGGGCCCGGGATGTGGTGGACCTCGGGCCGGGATGTGACAAAACTAATGAAGAAAAAGCTATAAATTCACATTTATACCTCCCTTCATTTGAGTGGCAAACTTGTAATAAGTCCAAAACCCACTCCCTCTCTAATCATGGCCGGCCTCCCTATTGTTAGTGGGTTAATTTTCCATTTTGTTTTAGTTGTCGCACAACTTAAACCTTATGTTCCTTGTGGACCAAAACCCTTTTGTGTCCCGATACCCAAAACTAACTTAAGGCCTAAAACGAACCTTTCGTTCTAGATTAATTAACTTTTAATTAATCCTTGCCACATACAATTAAACTATTTAATTGTCCTTACTCATCTTCATTATATCCTTCAATCATTACCTTACACGGTGTGCGATCTGTTAGGTTCCTTTTAGCGAGGCAGTGGGCGATTGTTACTCTTAACGATCGATTGTGAATTGAAACATACTTTCAATTCTCCCTTAAATGATTATACATCTTTAGGGCTTCCACAAACCATGAGTGACACCTAGCAGTGTATCATGGCTACCCAAGCTAATCAGAAGAGGTGGAGAACCTATTCAGTTGAGGATTACAATGCAATACGGTCTTTCTCTAATACAATACTCTTGACCACATTGTTTGGTTTGATAGTTTATTCATGTCTACTATCCAATGTGATTCATTTACTTATATGATTACCTTGAATGTGATTTGGAACGACTTCCTAAATCTCATTCATACTCTGGCCAGAGATTCTTAATCATATCATAGAGTATTCTCCCTCAAACGGTTTGAAGGTTAGAGATCCCTTGTTGCGCATTCACTTGCCTCCATGGCTAAGTGGCTTAACCCCAACTATGCCATGGACACCCTCTGATGGAGTGACTTTGACATAGTCAAAGATCAAGGACCTAACCATAAGACAACTGTGATGCCTCAGGTCAAAGGACTACTTTGCATTATCCCAACCATGAGTTCTCATATGACATGAATATGAGAACTCCTCGTTGATCGCGTTCAGTGGACTCATTCTCTACCAAGCACCTACATGCTTGTCTTGGTGTCATTCACACCAATAACTCGAGACCAGTCACTCTCCCTAAGAAAAGACATAGCACGTACTGATCTTAACAGACTGTTAATGCCCAATTGGCAATCCTATGATCAGGAACGTTTAAAATATGTATACGAAAGAGAATGGTCTCATGAATCTAACTTCTTTAGATCACATTCTCCCAATAACATATTCATTGGACTTATCGTTTAGGCATATAACATTAATATGAGACAGCTTGAAACAATAATCTTTGCCCTTTATATTAAACTAGATTAGTTTAACATGTGAAATGTCCTTAAAGTATCATCATATGATTGGTTTTAGGGCACATTTCCAACACTATGTTAGAAATTAATATACACACCCAAGCTAATAACACAACCAATGTAGTAATAGGATTACATCCATAAACAACCTCTATAGACAACTCTATATACAGTCTGCAAAACAACTTACTTGGTGTTGTTACCATTGAGCGAACTTGTGAATCAGTCTTCTACTACCAGCACACATCAATGACCTCTACTAGTAAATAGGGTTTAGTTCCCGAGAGTCTTATTGTGTGGCAGCAGGGACTTCCTCAATATGTATATATATATATATACCAAATTATCCTATCAGAGTTCCACACATACCGGCGTATTATCATTAGTAGTGATAAACTCTATCCTCATAGCAAGTTCAAGCCCCATCGTGACTCTTCTATCTCAGTGAATACCCTACAAGTACTCCTGTTAATTTGGCTGTACAATAACTAAACTCCACAACTCTTATTATATCAAGGATCTCAGATTCCTTCAACCACACAACTCATACAAAGAGTTTGCGTGTAATTCAAGAAACCTAGTTGTTATCTCATTGTCATTCATACGAAGTATAACATTCTCCCACTTGAATGTCAATGATACACCTCAATACAACAAAAATCATGATGATCATTGAGTTTACAAAAGCTTGTAACCACCATAATTAGTAACCTGTCATTCCAAGAAAAATGCAGAACCATAGAAATCCCAAGTACGAATAACATGTACTTGATACTCTACAATTACATACACATTATCATGAAACACTATGTTACTACCAGAATCACGACATTGAGAACCAGCAAACAAAATGCTGGTTCCTCAAAACAAACTGAAAACTACTTCCAGTACCAAAACTGTTTGAGATGACAAAATGCATAGATTATCAAAACCAATAATAACAATTCATTGCATTGCATTGCAACTAACTACTAACATCAAAAGAAATAATTGAACGAAATGAGTTCAACACAGTCTCTAGAGTGCTTACTCCCATTCATTAATTGAATCAAAGGACTCTCTTACTCCAATGTTAAAAACATGCCTTTTGAAGACTTCCACTGGCAAGGCCTTTGTCATTGGATCAGCAACCATCAAACTTGTGTTGATATACTCAATATCAATAGTCCCCTTCTTCACTTCATCTCTCACTTTCAGAAACTTTATGTCCATTAACCTGCTCGCATATGACCTCTTATTATTCTTCGAAAAGAAAACTGCAGCTTTATTATCACAAAAATGTTTGAGTGGCATTTCAATATTGTCAATAATCACTAGTCCATTCGTCATATTTTTAAGCCAAATGGCTTGTTGAGTTGCTGCATAACACCCCATGAATTCAGCCTCCATCGTGGAAGATGCAATACTCTTTTGCTTTGAACTCTTCCACGAAACTGCTCCCATTAGCTAGCAGGAAGATGTAACTGTTAGTCGACCTTCTATCGTCTATACATCCTGCAAAGTCAGAATCGGAGAATGCTACCAACTCAAGTCTATCCACATGACTATATGTCAACATAAAATCCCTAGTTCTTTTGAGATACCTCAAGACCTTTTTAGCTGCAACCCCATGAGATGCACCAGGATTTGATTGAAACCTACCCAATACACTTACTGTAAAGGCTAAATTCGGTCTTGTACATACCTGTGCGTACATCAAGTCCTTACTAGAGAAGCATACGGTTTGTCTTTCATTCCTTCTTTCTCCAGATCATTCTTGGGACTTTGCTCGCAAGTCAACTTGTCTCCTTTTCCAATAGGTAGCTCTCTATTTGAACATTTATCCATATTAAATCTTTTAGTCACCCTATCAATATATTGTCTTTGTGAAAGACCAAGGGATCTCTTGTCATGATCCCTAATGATTTCTATCCCCAAGACAAACCGAGCCTTTCCCAAGTCCTTCATATCAAAATTCTGAGCTAACATACCTTTGGTCGACTGTAGCAGAAACATGTCCGAGCTTGCCATTAATATATCATCTACATACAAAACCAAGAATATTACCTTGGTACCACAGACTTTGAAGTACACACACTCATCCTGTTTATTCTCCTGAAAACCTGACTTCTCCATCACACTATCAAACTTTTTATTCCATTGCCTCGAAGCCTTTGTCAATCCATAAATGGATTTATTCAGCTTACAAACCATCAACTCTTTCCTCCTTTCAACAAATCCTGGTGGTTGACTCATGTATATGTCTTCTTCGAGATCCCCATTGAGAAAAGCTGTTTTAACGTCCATCTGATGAAGCTCTAAATCAAAGTGAGCCATGAGGGCTAGTATTATTCTCATGGAGTCTTTGGTTGAGACAGGAGAAAATGTCTCGTTGTAATCAACTCATTCTCTTTGTGTAAAGCCTTTTGCCACTAGTCTCGCTTTATGTTTGTCAATATTACCCTTTGAGTCTCTCTTTGTCTTAAAGACCCATTTGCAACCCACGAGTTTGTGAACCCCCGTCGGTTTTGGTACTAAGGTCCATACTCTATTCTTCTCCATAGACTGTAACTCTTCATGCATGGCTTCATTCCATAACGTTGATCTTGTACTCGAGATTGCTTGATGATAGGATGTGGGATCATCATCATCTCCTACGTTATATTCTGCCTCATTGAGATACACGAAATCTAGCAATGTAACAGATTTGCGAACTCACTGTGACTTTTTGACAGGTACCTGAATCGGTGCAGCAGTTGTGCCATTTATATGATCATTTATATTATCATGTTCCAAATCTTCAGTGTTGAGACCTTGTTCTTCATTATGGGGGGTTTGGTGTTCATTTATCAATTGTACTTCCTGCTCAGGGAGGCTATCAGGTGGAGGAAATCGTTGTGGCTCGAAAGGAATGCACACGGCAGTTGCTTGCTGCTCAAGTAACTCACATCCTTGTGGTAGTTCTTCAAAATCTGGTGACATTAAATGTGAAGAGATTTCATTGTCCCCATCCAAATGCTCAAGAAACTTAGCATTATGTGTCTCCATAAGTCTTGAATGACTGCTAGGGCAATAAAACTTAAACCCTTTTGATCTTTCGGAGTATCCAATAAACCTACAACTTGTAGTTCTCGGATCAAGCTTCAGTAGAATTTTACGGGATAATTTTCATTGTATTACTTCCTTGAAAATATATACAAATACAATCCTTGTTCTATAAGGAATCAATAATAATAAAGGACACAAAAATTAATCCTTCCTAAAAAGGACTCCTAATATTTACAATATATTTACATACCTATTTTAAAAGACTCACGTTAGCACTCCCCCTCAAGTGAGTCACTGAACTTTCGACCACACACTGCATGAGTAAGAACATCCACAAGTTGCTCGTCTGAATTCACGAACGGTATTGATACAATCTTCTTTTCAAGCTTCTCTTTAATAAAATGTCGATCCACCTCCACATGCTTCATTCTATCATGTTGCACTGGATTATCAGCTATATCTCTTGCTGACTTGTTGTCACAATACAACTTCATGGTCTCTTTTGGTTTAAACCCAAGTCCTAAAAGAATTTTTCGTAGCCAAAGGATTTCACAAATTCCTTGAGCCATTCCTCTATATTCAGCCTTAGCAAAAGACCGTGACACAACCTTCCCTCTAACAAATGTAAAGTACCCAGAAGTAGACCGTCTATCAGTTGCATCACCTACCCAATCTGCATCTGTAAATCCTTCAATTCTCAAATGCCCGTGTTTCCCATACAATACTCCTTTTCCAGGTGCCGACTTCAAGTATGCCAGGATACGCATAACAGCAGCCATATGATCCACATTCGGTGAATGCATGAAATGACTCACAACACTCACAGCATAGGCAATATCAGGACGAGTATGAGCCAAATAAATTAGTCTCCCTACAAGCCTCTGATATCTACCTTTGTCAACCGGTTTCTGACTTGGATTCAAACACAAATGATGCTTCTCAACAATAGGAGTCTCTACCGGCTTACATCCCAACATATCAGTTTCTTTAAATAAATCCAGTACATACTTATGTTGAGACAAGAAGATACCTTTAGATGAGCGAGCAACTTTAAGGCCCAGAAAATATTTCAAATCTCCTAAATCCTTCATTTCGAAATCGGCCGCAAGGTTTCCTTGCAACTTAGACATCTCATCAACATCATTTCCTGTTATAATCATGTCATCTACATAAATAATCAAGGCTGTTACCTTCTTTTGTTTACGCTTTACAAATAAAGTATGATCAGAATGACTCTGACAATATCCATTTTTTTCATCACTTCAGTAAATCTATCAAACCATGCACGAGGCGATTCCTTAAGCCCGTAAAGTGACTTACGCAACCGACATACTCCGGTATTCCCACCATTGCTATATCCAGGAGGAAAATCCATATATACTTCTTCCTCCAAATTCCCATGGAGAAACGCATTCTTCACATCAACCTGTTTTAATGGCCAATCCATATTTGCAGCTAAAGAGATAAGAACACGTACCGTATTCATCTTGGTAACTGGGGAGAAAGTCTCTTGATAATCCACCCCATATGTTTGAGCATACCCTTTAGCCACCAACCTTGCTTTGTATTAGTCTACTGAACCATCAACCTTATATTTAAATACCCATCGACATCCTACTGGCTTCTTTCTTGAGGGTAGCATCACCACCTCCCAAGTATCATTTTTATGTAACGCCAACATCTCCTCATCCATTGCTTTTGCCCACTTTGGATCTTTTAGAGCTTCCTCCACTTAAGTTGGTACTTGAATAGACTCCATATTACTCACCAAGGTCTGACGTTCTGGTGCAAGCTTGTTACATGATACATAATTGGCTATAGGATACTTCACCTTTCCTTCAGGAGAAAACCTATCAGGAGGCACACCTCGATTTTGTCTTGGTGGCAATTTATAAGTACTCACATTATTACTTGGATTAGTTACACAATCATTTACTTTACTTACCCCAGGCATATTCAGAGAAGATGTATTGGGCGGCACGTCTGAACTAGAGAGAGGAGGGGTACTAGGCTCGGCAAAGGCAGGTATAGTGGCCTCGACAAAGGACTGCTGAACACTCGAATACTCCTCGGCAGTAGTTGGCCGAGACTCTTCTATAGGTTCGGCCATATTCAACCTCAAACCACCAATATCATCCGATTTGTCAATACACTCGATACCCATTGTACAATCGGCACCAACAATTCCAGGTCCTACACGCTGCTCAATAACCACATCTCCCCTAGATCCAACCAACTTAGATTACAAACAGCGTTCTCCCCCTGGTGATCTGAAGTGGAAGGTACGGAAGGGTAAAAATACTCTGTTTCAAAGAAGGTCACACCCATTGTTACATACATATGCCGGGTGGCAGGATGGTAACACTTATACCCTTTTTGGTGAGAAGAGAAACCCAGAAAGACACACCGTAGTGCACATGAATCCAATTTACTACAATGTAGTTTCTGAATATGAACATAAGCCACACAACCAAAGACTCGAGGGGTGAGAGTATTACTTGACACCACTGGAGCATGCCGTGTGAGAACTTGAAGAGGTATTTGAAAACCAACCACCCGATAGGGCATACGATTAATAACATACACAACATAGGTAACTGCTTCAGGCAAAAAATGTGGAGGAACCGACGCCCCAAAGAACAAGGCACAGGCTGTTTCCAAAATGTGGCGATTTTTACGCTCGGCAACCCCATTCTGATGTGGAGTATCCGAACACGTGGTTTCATGAAGAGTCCATTGATTACGTAGAAACTCCGACAACTCAAAATTGATGTATTCTCCTCCATTATCAGAATGGAGAACCTTGATAACAGAAGAATATTGTGTCTGAATCATCTGAACAAAAGACCGAAATATGGCACTCACATCACTTTTATTTTTCAACACATAAAGCCATGTCATACGAGTGCAATCATCAACAAATGTAACAAACCACCGAATTCCTGAAAAAGTAGTAACTGGAGAAGGCCCCCAAACATCGGAATGTACAAGATCAAATGGAACATGTATTTTATTCATACTAGGGGAAACGAAGCACGGTGGCTTTTAGCAAGAATACATACTTCACAATGTAAGTCTGATTCATTTATTCCACTAAATAAACTAGGCAACATATGCCTTAAATATCTAAAGGATGCATGCCCTAATCGACGATGCAATAACCATACTTCTTGTAGATTACTATCACGGAACAGTCGTACTGCATCAGCTCTACCAGGAACAACATTATCCACATAGTACAACCCTTCTCTCTTAGTGCCACGCCCAATTATCTCCTTGGTCTGAATATCCTGAAGTAGACAAAAGGACGGATACATTAGAACAACACAATCCAATTGTTCAGTAACCTGTGGTATGGAAAGTAAATGATGTGATAAAGAGGGAACAAGTAAACATCGATGTAAAGGGAGAGAGGCCGTGAGATACACAGTGCCAGCACCAACAACAAGGGCACGGGTACCATTAATGGTGGCAATATATTCCCTGTGAGATGTTGTCATACATTGAAACATATTCTTATCATATGTCATATGATCCGTTGCACTAGAGTCCAGAATCCAACCTGTGTGATGCTCAGTATTGAGGCCAAAAGACCATGCCCTACAGTACCTGCGGTGGAGGACGAGTCACCATGGGCAGAACAAGTCAACAAGGTTTGACTCGGGTCATGAAGAGTAGGCTCTGCCTCGTTAGCCTTCGGTGGAGTAGTAGTTAGGGAGGCACGACTTCCATTATTGCCCGCACTTCCACGCTCATTTGCACATAGTTTTTTCTTCAATTCTAGAAACCAATCAGACACCCTATGCTTAGCAAAGCATGTATCCTCCATATGACAGGTTTGTCCACAGAACGTACATTCCAAATTATCTTTATTTTCTCGGTTGAAGGGACGAGAATTTAAAGATTGATTTGAAGGATGATTAGGACGATGAGCACCAGTTGGCCGAGAGATCATGGTCATGGATGGCATCTCTCCTTGATTGTTACTTCCACCCATCATAGTGGCATGTCGTTGTGCTTCACGCCGAACAACAGAAAAAACCTCCTCAACAGATGGTAAGGGTTAAGTACGTAGAATATCACTACGTACTTTATCAAAGATATCATCCAAACCCGCCAAAAAGCATACACACGATCAATTGGAATTTCTTCTCGAAGAGTCTTGAGATCCACAGCACACTCCATCTTGATTGGTCTCCTTTGATCTAACTCCTGCCAAATAGACTTGAGATCAGCATAATACACACCCACTGGCCGGCCCTCTTGACGGAGTTTGAAAGATTTAACCTTCAATTCATAAATTTGAGAAATATCAGAACCATCATAATAGGTTCGAGCTACCTCTTCCCAAACTTCTTTAGCAGTACGCAGGTGAATAAAAAAAATCCCATGATAGCAGGTTCCATGGAATTGATCAACCACCCTTTCACTATTGCATTCCCTGTCTCCCACATCTCATACTCAGCACTATCCTCGGCAAGTTCCTTGGTACTCCCTATCACAAAGCCCTTTCGACCGCGTCCTGCAATGTGCATCTCCAAAACCTTGGACCAAAGAGGATAATTTGATCCATTTAACTTCACAGTATTTGATATGGCAGACGCATCGTTCTGAATAACCACAAGATTCACCACATAATTGTTAGTTGATGAGCGTGAACCACTTTCCAACTTCAAGGCCGAGGTATCTCCCCTAACGCCATTCTTTTCCACAAACAGAAACTGCACAGCACACAAACAGAAACTGCACAACATGATAGAGCTTGACACACAAGCTTGTCCCCACACGGCAAGATCACACACGATACTTATTTAACCGCTTCAAGAATGCAGCAACAAAGCGAGAACAACATAGCAATACACGACACTATCACAGCAATACATGGCACGCACAGCACAGCCGCACCACAGTCCCACGCACACACGGCACTATCACACATACACACACAGCGCCTGACGTTCTGCAAGAAAATTGCAGAAAAGAAGAGGTCGGCCGTGAACTGCAGCGGAAGAATATTCTAGGGTGACGACAACCTAGGCTCGGATGCCAAATAGAATTTTATGGGATAATTTTCATCTTATTACTTCCTTGAAAATATATACAAATACAATCCTGGTTTTATAAGGAATCAATAATAAAAAAGGACACAACAATTAATCCTTCCTAAGAATGACTCCTAATATTTACAATATATTTACATACCTATTTTAAAATACTCACGTTAACAGTTTCTTCTCCATTGGATTGTAGAATCTTGCCTCGGCTTTACATCCCCAAACATGAAAGTGGTTGAAACTTGATTTTATGTCAGTCCATGCTTCAAATGGCACCAGTTTGACTGACTTGCTCGACACTCGGTTCAAGATATATGTTACTGTTTTTAACGATTCTCCTCATAGAAAAATAGGAAGATGTGAGTGTGCAAACATAGACCTTATCATATCCTTGAGAGTGCGATTTCTTCTTTCTGCCACCCCATTTTGTTGAGGGGTCCCTGGGGTGGTAAATTGTGCTACGATGCCATTTTGTTCAAGATAAGTTGCAAAGGGCCCTTTGTGTTGTCCAACCTCTGTGTACCTGCCAAAATACTCACCACCTCTATCGGATCTCACAATTTTAATTTGTTTTTCAAGTTGTTTTTCAACCTCTGAATGAAAAGATTTAAAACACTCCAAGGCTTCAGCTTTTTTCAAGATGAGATAAACATATGCATAACGCGAAAAATCATCAATAAAGGATATGAAATAAGATTTTCCACAAATTGTTTTGTTTGGAAAAGGTCCACATATGTCAGTATGTATGATTTCTAGCAGGGATTGACTACAGTTTGAACCTAACTTTCTAGTGTTGGTGAGTTTTCCCTTGAAACAATCGACACATTCTTTGAAATCACTAAAGTCAAGTTGTGGCAACATGTTTTGTTTTGACAAGGTGATGATTCTTTCTTTAGATATGTGTCCCAACCTTTTATGCCAAAGCATTGAGGATTGTTTAGAAATGGACAATAATTTGGAACCAACAGCTTGAATACTAAAGCATTCAGCCACATATCGATTTCAAGAAAAGCTTTCCTAAGCAATTTATTACTATCATTCGAATGGTAAGACTTTATACAATGATCGTCACCAACAAAGGTAAAGCCTGACTTAACTAACTTAGATGCAGAAATTAAATTCCTTCTCATGGAAGGTACATAAAGTACTGGACTCAATTCTAAAACAAAACCAGATGAAAGGACTAATTCGACTCTTCCTATGGATTCAACAACAACTTTGCTCCCATTTCCTACATAGACATTGTAGACTTCATTGTTTATCTCCCTTGTTTTTTAGAATCCCTGCAAGGAATTAGTTATATGAATGGAGCACCCAGTGTCAAACCACCAACTTTGAGGGGGAATAAAAACAAAATTTGACTCAACACACACAAAAATGTTTATGATATTACCTTTAGTGACAAGCCAATTTTTGAATCCAGTGCAATTCTTTCTTAAGTGACCTGTCTCTTAGCAAAAATAACATTCTTTTTCTTTCTCAATCTCGGCATTAAAAGTTTTAATTTTGTGAGATCCTTTAGAAGGGTTAGTAATTTTAAATGAAGAAAAGTTTTCTTTCTTCTTCTTCTTACCAGCAGGTGTGGTTGAACCAAAAGTAGAGTCCCTTTTGCGTTTTTCAGCTTGTATAAAGTGCACATCCACTGTCTTGTCCTTTTTGAGTCGATCCTCTTCTTAAGCACACATTGAAATTAGTTCATCAATACCCCATTTATCCTTTTGAGTGTTGTACGAGACTTTGAGCTGCCCATATTTAGGAGGTAAGGAATTCAAAGTCATGTGGACTAAGAATTGGTCAGTCATCGATATGTCTAGATTTTTCAGTTTCTGAGCAAGATCTACCATCTTCAGTATGTGCTCTCTGACACTTCCCACACCATCGTACTTTAGTGATGTAATTTGTGTAAGGAAGGTCCCAGTTTCTGCCTTTTCTGACTCCTTGAACTATTCTCCTACTGCAGCCAAGAATTCCCTTGCATTGTCAGTCTTAGGAACCCCCCCCCCCCTTTGACCGACTGAGCCATTTCTTTCTTCATGATCGCCATGGATATTCGATTCGCCCTCTCCCATTTTTCAAACTTCATCTTTTCATCTGCAGTGCTCTCGACAGTGATGGCTTCAGGCTTTTCTTCCCTCAGTGCCAGATCAAGATCCATGAGACCTAGCACTATCTCGACATCCTCCTTCCTTTTCTTGAAGTTGGATCCAGTCAAGGTCTCTATATTATTGAAGTTGAGAGACGTCATGTGAGGTGCTGATTAAGATCATGAAAACAACATTATTCAGTAGCCAGTTTATCAAACCTGGAAAACTATTGTTTCAATATTTCCCCATCCAAAATCATATAAACATGGTATCATCTTTAGACAGAAACCATTTATATTAGTTTTGTATAATTGACTCATTAAACACAATGGCAATTTACACAACTCCAACAATTTCGAGCAGATTAAGAGTATAATCTTGTCAGCTTAATGACTCATTATACATTGATTTACTTGTTTGACTTGAATAAATAAACACTTTTGAGCAAATTATTATTCACTTAATACAAATAAACCATATATCCAATCAGTTGATTATCAAGCCAAAACAACAATCCAAACACTTTTGAGCAGATTAGATGTTGTAATCCTTGTTTATAATTCACACTATGTTTGTCAGTTCGGTATTGACAAGCATGTTATGAATCCCAAAAGGTCTTCTGTTACTGCTAGATTTTCCAGCGTTATCCTTATCTGCATGTAATATATGTTGCCTGCAAATAAACCAAACACAACTCGAGAAAAAACAGGTAGCCTATCATCATATTTTAATTGATAGACAAGTCACATATTGATAACCTAAGAACATATGGCGGAAGCGATTTTTCCAGGATTATATATATCAAAACTGTATCATAGTCTTTAATGTGAGTGAACAACCCTAACCACGTTGAGTGGCTCTGATACCACATGTTAGAATTTAATATACACACCCAAGCTAATAACATAACCAACGTAGTAATAGGATTACATCCATAAACAACCTCTATAGACAACTCTATATACAGTCTGCAAAACAACTTACCTGGTGTTGCTACCATTGAGCGAACTTGTGAATCAATCTTCTACTACCAGCACACAGCGATGACCTCTACTAGTAAATAGGGTTTAGTTCTCGAGAGTGTTATTGTGTGGCAGCATGGACTTCCTCAATATGTATATATATATATATATATACCAAATTATCCTATCAGAGTTCCACACATACCAGCCTATTATCAGTAGTAGTGATAAACTCTATCCTTATAGCAAGTTCAAGTCCCATCGTGACTCTTATATCTCAGTGAATACCCTAAAAGTACTCTTATTAATTTGGCTGTACAATAACTAAACTCCATAACTCCTATTATATCAAGGATCTTAGATTCCTTCAACCACACAACTCGTACAAAGAGTTTGCGTGTAATTCAAGAAACCTAGTTGTTATCTCATTGTCATTCATACGAAGTCTAACATCCTAATCTACCATGGCATAATTGAAATGAATCGAGCATATAAATAGAATTCATAACTTTATTAATATTGAGTTTAATCATACCATATTATGAATAACCTTTTCCCACAAATATCCCATTCTTAGACAAGATAAACTTATTTGATTCATACACTAGTTTAAAGCCAGCCTTGTTCAATAAATCACCAGAAACTAGACTTTTCCTCATTTCGGGGAACATGACGAACATTCTTCAAAGTGACTGTTTTTCCAGAAGTGAAATTAAGTTCAACTGACCCAATTCCCATAACAATTGCTTCTTGATTGTTTGCCATCTTGACACTTTGCCCATCTATTATTTTTCTCATAATTTGAGAAAACCTCTCGGTCCTTTGCAACATGTATAGTGGCTCTAGTATCAAGCCACCAACCATCATCAGAATCAATATGATTCACTTCAATCTTCATGGCTGTAAAATCATCACTTTCTTCGATCATATTTACTTGTGACTTAAGATGTTTCTTGTAATGTCGACAATTTTTCATAATATGACCAGGTTTTAGACAAAAAAAAAAGAGCATCATTTCTTCACATCACTAGTGTTCTTCCCTTTTTGAAACTCTTTCCCTTAGGAGGAATAACATATTTTTTTTGTTTTTGTCACTTGACTCTCCTTCAACCAAATTTGCTCTAGAAAGATCACTTGTTATCTCAGTTAACTCGCCCTCTCGCTTACGAGATTCTTCTCCTATATGAAGGTGTCGAGTTATCTCTTCTAGAGTAAATTTCTTTTCTTGGTGTTTGAGTTTCTTTTTATAATCATTCCATTTTGGTGGTAATTCTGCTATAATTACACCAACTTGGAATTCCTCATCAACCGTCATTCCTCCAATGGCAATATCATCCATAAGGAGTTGTAGTTCCTCAACTTAGGTAAGGATAGGCTTATTATCTGTCATTTTGAAATGCACATACTTATCGATAAGAAATTTACGTGCACTAACCTCTTCAGTTTTGTACTTGTTTTCCAACTGCATCCAAAGCTCTTTTGCAATTGGAGCATTTCGATACACATTGTAGAGAGCGGTTGACAAAGCATTGAGAATGTGTCCTTTGCAAAAAAAATCATCTTCCTTCCTCTTGTTCCTATGATCCTTCAAAGCAGTAAACTCATCAGAGGTTTCTTCTGGAATTCTTGGAAGATCATCTTGAATAATGTAGGCCAACTTCGAGGTAGTCAGTAAGAACAAAACCCTTTGTTGCCATTGTTGGAAAAATTGACCATTGAAGCGATTGAGACGAACCAAATCTTGATTCATGTCCTGAATTGATCGAACAGTAGTTGCTAATGCCTCCATTGATCAATTTAGTCTTCAAATTGTTACAAAAAAATAATATGAATTTAATGATGGCAGTA
This sequence comes from Cotoneaster glaucophyllus, assembly GCA_036320875.1. Classification (NCBI taxonomy): domain Eukaryota; kingdom Viridiplantae; phylum Streptophyta; class Magnoliopsida; order Rosales; family Rosaceae; genus Cotoneaster; species Cotoneaster glaucophyllus. Next base: position 25,889,931 of record CM070068.1, on the reverse strand, counting down.
GTGAAGAAGAAAAATGAGAACGTTGAGCCAAAACGCAAATTGAATTTGCTTACTTTAAGACTAATTTGTCGCTCTTTCTTAGTGCAAAAAGAGTTGTAAAACAAATTGTCTCTATGGACCCAAACTCACTTAATATTATTTCTTAAGATTTGCACAACTTAAGAAATAATCTGAAATTTAGAGACAAGAAAGAAAGAAGTAAAGATGTATACTGATTGTTGAATTCGTGTTGTATTTATAGAACTCTAGATGATGTTTCGTCAACAGTTGTAACCCTCCAATTCTATACCCAATCAGTTATTTGAGTAAAATGATGCATCATTTCATAATTTAATTGCAACCTTTAAGAATCATATACACCTATTCGGTGATGGATATACCTTTTCACTCACAACTGCTCACTAATACACAACCATTACAAACAATGTTTCTGATATATTTGAAATTTTCCAACAACAGTTTCCCATATTTTCCAGAAAATTGATCAATTCTAAAGTCTTTAAACAACTAAAAACAAGTTAGTAACAAATTAATTAAATTATTATTCGATGAGAACTATGAAATTACACCATACCTGTTCTTAGAAAATTACAATTTACGGGAAAACCATCTCCTTGGAATCAAACACATATAAAATTACAATTTCTGATAGTCAAACTCCTCTCAAATTTTATAGTATCCTCACCGTCCATTGACTTAATCCATCGAGGAAACTTCCTCAGTCAGTTTGTTTCAAGCATTCATAGTCAGTTTGTTTCAAGCATTCATAGTCAGTTTGTTTCAAGCATTCATAGAGCCAAGTGACTTGTGAATTGCCTAAGAAATGTTTAGTCCATTTTTACCACATAAAAACGAAATAAAACCAATAATATTCTTCTATGACGATATGACAATTTTATTTTTGTTCCTTGAAAAACAGTAACTTATGAGTAATATTAGAGACCAATTTTGTTACAAGTAACACCAAGGACATCATCTTATCAGTTTCCACACCAGTTTTTCAGATCCCAATTCGTTAGTATCTTTGGAGAGAAATCAAGCCATTCGTAGTACAAAGAATTTTAATGAGTGAATGACTAATTAAAATAAAGAAAAGTGTTTTGGACTTTGGTATTTGAATGAATTCGGTTTGAAATCAAGCATGGATAGAGCACTTAGGCGAGGCTAGGCAGGAATAGGTGTGTCTTAAGCGGGCTAGATAACTTTTTTTTCTTCAAATGATTTTAGTCAAATTAGAATTTAGAAGGATTTTAAAAGATTTAAAAAAAAAAAAAAACTGATATTATCTACAAAGGTCTGGTATCTCTCTAGAATGGTGTTTACACCACCTGATCTTTATGGTTACTGCATGTTCTAGGCACTTGCTTGCGTTTGTGTTTCGTCTGTGGACCGGTTGTGTGGCGTTCCGGATGGGTTGGTTTGTTCCTGATATGCAGGTTGGGCTTATCTTCACCAGCTTTGAAGCATTGATGGGGTTGTGTATTGCACTATGCGGTGGTATCTCTCGGTTTTTCTGTTCATCGGTCATCTTCATGGTGGTTGAGGAGGTGGGTGTTTCTCATTATAGGGTTTTCAGATTTTTCAGGGGGGGTCACTTTTGGGCCTCTCTGACTATCTCCAATGGTTGGGCTAAAAGCCAAATATTTTAGCCCGGAAAATTTAGCTTTTAGCCCAGAAACAGTTTTTCTACTCCAACCCATTCTACCCTAAAATTTTAGCCCGGGATTATTAAAGAATAAACTTAGGCTATTTTTTTTCTTAAATTAATTTAAAAATAAAAAATAAATATGTAGACTAGCGTAAATTAATTTTATGAACATTTTAATCGAAAAAAATTTAAATTCTGATAAATATTTTCACTCGGTTCGGTGGAGCCCACACCGATTTCTGGGCTAAATTCTGGGGGGAATCTGACCTTAGTTTAGCATTTAGCCCAAATTTTCCCCTTGCATTGGAGTGAGTTTGGGGGGAAATTTTGGGGGGTAATTTGGCTTTTAGCCCACCATTGGAGATGGTCTTAGGGTGGTCTCTGGCTTTTGGGCCGAGCCACATATTCTGTAATGTTTCTCTTTTGCTTTAGGTATAATTAAGAACCTTTGCTCATGCTGTGTATGCATAAGTGGCGTCTTTATTGTACCTTCCTCATTTATGAGGCGGCTGTTTTTGTACTGTGTCCATTTGGACTTTGTTATAAAATTCCACCTTGACCAAAAAAAAAGAGGGAGGGAGTGAGCTTAGCCTCACAATAACTAGCAATAATGTGATTCAAATTCGTTTTTGGCAAGAATTGAACCTAAGATTTATAACTTATAAATAACGAAGAACATCACTAGACCGTCATAATAAGTGGCAAAGATTTTGTCAAACTGATAGATTTGATAGGATTTGTAGAATCCAACTACTTTTACATGGACTTTTGGGGATTGTAATGAATTTTATTTGTGGATTTTGATGGATTATCAGAGAATTTATCGTCATTTTTTTTTCTTTTTTTTTTTTGTGAAAATAACAAAACTGTTGCAGTCCTATTGGAATAGGAATGTGATTGTGTAAATCTTAGTAAATATGGGAATGTATCTTATATTCCTATTAGGAGTAGATTACCTATTAAATGTTGTAATCCTAAAGGGTAAGTAATTAACCTTCCCTACTACTATAAATAAAGGCACAATGGGGTGAGATAACACACACCCACAATTACACATCTCTCTCTTCTCTCTCAATCTTGCCGCACCCTCTCTCTCTTTTGGCCTCCATAATTGTTTCAGTAAATTATGCCTACAACACGTTTTCAGCACGCTCTCGACGCTGCGCTACAGAGAGTTTGATCTTCAATTAGGGGAGTATTACGTTTTAATCATTCTTCTTATGATTAATTTATTGTTTTATTAAATTGATCTACATGCTATTGATTCAATTTAATTTTTATGTGTTGAACGTGATACAACGCATTGGAGATGCTATTCCGGCTTTCTGCGAAGGAACTTCTACAAATTCAAAGGCTTTGGTTGTTTTCTGCTACTCAGGTACGCTTAAAATAAAGTAAGATATTTGAAACGACAAGCATGAAAACATTCCCCATGATGCATGAACCCCCTATGTTTACATTTTCCTTCCGATATATATTCATATATTCATATATATATTTGTTTCAAGCATCGCACAATTAAATTGTTATGTGGAATTTGTGAGTCAAAGTATAAAAACAAATTAGAAGCAAGTTAGGGTTTCCTAAACCCTAAGGGATTTGAAAAAAAAAAAGAAAAAAAAGAAGAAAAAAAAGAGGAAAATCGTTGAGCCGCGCCTAGCTGGCCTGAAGCCAAGCCAAGGCAGCAGCTCCCATTTTTTTTGGGCTTTTCTGTGCACGAACCTAAACCCACACGCTGGGTTTATCACCTGACAGACCTACAGCCTTGGTTACACAGCACGCAGCCTAATGTTGCTGGGCTACCCCTTTTCTCGGCCTGCTCTGATTGCAGTAAGTTGGGCTCCTATTTTTCTTCTCGGCCCGTGACTACAGCAAGCCTGCAAGCTTGCAATTGCAGGTGATTGGGCTGCTTGCAGCAGCATCACACGGCCCAACCTGGGCTTTGCAAATTGGACAAGCAGCCAGCAATCTAATGCTGGGCTGCCACCTTCTCTCGGCCCAAAGCCATGATTTTGGTTCGCACCCATATATTTTAGGTGCCCCATTTTCCCGACCTTAACAAATTTTTGGGTTTCTTTTTCCTCTTTCGAATGGCCTGCAGCCATCTAGCCCATAATATGGCTTGAAACTTTGTATTATTTTTGCTTCTACAATCGACCCCGAATGGTCCCGATTTATTGAATTAATTAAAAGTGACCTGCACTCCATTAATCTGATAATGAATCCAAAATTCTTGACATGAAGATCACTTTTGGACATTAACGATTCAATAATTTCTCTTTATACTTTGAACCGTCACATACTTTCGTAGTAACGAAGCTCTCACACTTGAGTTCCCGAAGAACCACAAATCCACTACACTTAGTTGGTATATTGCATTCTGTGTTTCTTGCAGGAACCTCTCTTTTATGAACTAAATGTTCATAAACTAAATCGAACCTGTGGTTTCGAATTTAGTGCCTTTGAAACCCGAAGTTTTCATAAAACAATACACCCATGAAAACCCGACGTTTTTCATGCAAATCATGTCATAGAACTTGAATGTTCTAACTTTGATGCATATGGATGTTTCATTCCCATAGCACCAATCACAATCTTGTTCCCTCCAATTCAGTAGATTGTCGAACCGTCACAAGTTCGATTTTCCTGAGTTGGACGTTTTTATTAGAAACCACTCAATGTGGGATACAAGACGTGAATCTCCCATTGACTATTAAGAAGCTGAGAAACCATTGAAGCCAATAATGGCATGGAAGAGCTGAATAAGCCTCCGCCATGATCTTCATTCGAAGACTTATGCCCGAAGAATTACAAATGGAAAGACCTCCCGATCGAGGATTCCATGGCTCTTTGGCTCGCTCCTACGGACTGTTTAATCATTAAAGACATTTCCTGAAGCACACCATGATTATGTCCATGAATGAGTACAATTCTGAAGTTTATAAATCCGATTGAATTTTGACTGGAGAATATTTTTCTCGTCCTTCATGTTTCTATAGAAAAGCGGAAGTTTACCAAATTCTCGGATCTGATTACTACCACAAACGAGAGAAAGGTATGGACCCAGTTCAGCTGGAGTCTACCAAATGGCTCAACCCAGTTCGGTCAAAGCCTAGTGAACCCAAGTTTGGGTCTATCTCTCTCATAATCCAATTTCGAGTTTGTTTTTACAACATATGGTAGAATCAGGGATAGCCAAGGTGTGGCATCATGCCCGAAGCATGAGCCTTGGTACCTAAGACCTAAAACTTCAAGAATAAGGAATAATATTCCCAAACCTCAACCCTGCAGAATCTACTTCCGTCTTGATGGAATAGATCGTTGGTTATGCACCTATTCGTGCCTCTACCAATATCGTTGAGGAGTACCATTATAGTAGTCAATATGTGAGACTAATTTTGCTCCACCGAACATCGTTGGAAAAGCAAAATTTTGACATGGATGGCCTTGTTGGCCGAATCCACCTAGTAACTTTGCTTACTTTGTGAACATCTTTCTATGTTCTTGGATTCAAGTTTGGTGTATGTTTTACTTATGGATAATCTTATTGATATTGTCCTCGAGTATGAGTTAATTGAATCATGTTTCTTAGTACATGTGACCGATTCAATCAAACACGTGATTAGGTTCGAATGTGGGAAAGTTAGTTGTCTGTATGCATGCGTACTATGCACACTAACTTTACACCTAAATCACATCTCTAACAACGACTTTAGGTCTATCCAACCTGATTAAGGGCAATGGCACGCTCCTCGTTGTATGAATGGTATTGAATCACCATTTAAGGGACCTTAAATTCTTCCTGACGTTGAGTTTTTAAGGATATTCGAGATGACAATGATCATAAATGAAACCACTAAAGAAAATAGAGTGAAATATCTTTGCACCACCTCCAAAAAATGAGCCTGAAGCTTTGATTTGGGGCCAATGGGTTGTCTCCCAACTGGGAATACACCATATATGGCCGACCTAGAGCCTGGTGATTGAGCAGTTTACTTGCTTTGGTATGACCTTTTGGGACACTTAGGTCGATCAATGATGCTACAACGCATCTCCTTACCCGAAGTAAGGATCTTGTGCCTACACGCGCACTTTGCCAAGCATGCTCATTAAGGAAATTGATTTTTATATCATTCCTTGCAAAGATACGACACGACTCTCTTTTCACAGTGGATTCAAGGGAATATACGTGGACTAATCCAACCAAAATGCGGACCATATAAAGACTTATGGTTTTGGTTGATGAATCGACAAACTGGTCACATGTTTGTCCACACACATTACTGCTAAAACCTCTAGCCGATTAAGGGCTCACCACTCTACTTATCCCTTAAGGTCCGGGAGACTGGATAATGTCGGAGAGTTTATATCGACAGTTTTCGATAAAGTATTGCATGTCGTTTTGGGTTTATAATTGAACATCGAATTCCCATGTTCACCCCAAATAGCCTCGCCTAGTGATCATAAAGCGCAATTTAAATGATCGTAAATGTACCAAGTTTTCGGTTTTCGCCTAGGGCTATGCAATCCTTGTACGCAGTGATGATTGGTCCGCCTTGAGGCCCATTGCCACCCAACCTATATGACGTTACAGTTGGTTACTGGGTACGAACCTGACGATTTTCGTACGCATTTGGGTATGCATTCCATGTGCCAAGTTGCGCCGCCGCAACGTACCACCATGGGTCCTCAAAGAAGGATGTGTATCTTTTATCGATCATGATTCTCCTTCACATTAGCTCTCTTCGAGCCCTTGCACGCAATCTCTTTACCGCTCATTTGCGGGTTGTCACTTTAATGAGACAGTCTTCCCGCCGTTAGGGGGAGATAAGAACGTCAATGTTCCTGTAGAACGGCGCGAATTTGCGTGGACGTTGCCCACTATGTCTCATCTCGATCCCCGTACCGCACAAGTGTGATAAGCAAGTGCGATGAATTCTAGATTTCAGAATGTTGCTCCAGACGCATTCCTCTGATCTAGCTAAAGTGACGAGATCATATACCAGCTGCAAACATGCCTGCAAGGATAGACGTACTTAACGGACGTCGAGTCAACATCCCTGGAGGGTGTGCATCCCCTGTTGGACCGTTTGGACGCCCCTGTTGGACCGGTACATCTGCGGATAGCCAATCAATCTATCTTGGCCTGGAGCACGACAGATCATTCGGTTCGTAGGATTCAATTCCCTGGAAGAGGAAGACACGGCACAACAATGAATCTAAACTCGATCGCTGTCTCAAATCATTTCCATCTCATGAGATTAATCCGGATTACTCCCGAGACTTGAAGTTCTTGGTCCAGTATACTAGTTTGGGTGAGCTAAATGGAATTGAAATGAGATTATCATCGATGATGTTTTCACTTATATGGTAGCTACCGACATAAATGAAAAGCGACGATATCGAACCGTTCCGTTGATTAAGTGACAACGTAGAACTGATTGGACAACTGAAATTACAATCCAGGTCAAATTCCTTACCAAAGTGTGTATTGGACCTGTCGTTCCTACACTACCCAAGGTAACCCTGTTATGTTACAAGTGGGAAAGGAAGCGTTATGAGATGAATGAAATAGTGCGATATGATGCACGCCTTACGGCGCAAGGTTTCTCTCGAAACGTCATGTGATTGATAGCAGCATTACGAAATGTGGTTAGTATTTCTCCATGGGGATAAAGATACGGAGATTGACATGTAAGTTCCTGAAGAATTACATGGACTGGTTCAAATAGTTCCAAAACCACGGAACACCCTCTTAACTCGTTTTGAGGCTTTCACTTATGGATTGAAAAATCCGACGGATGTGGTATACCCGTCTACGTGATTATTTGATCAGTCAGGGATATGAATTATGCCCTTGCGTGTTAAACTATGAAGTCTTATTCCAAATTGCTAGAGTTACAGTTTATGTCGTTAACACGAATCTCACTAAGACTCCGGAAGAGCTTGAGAAAACTAACTCGCACCTGAAGATGGAATTTGAGATGAAGGATCTTAGGAAGTTCAAGCATTGTTCTGACGGTATTTTGGTCTACCAGTCGAACTACACTCCGAATGTGTTACCTTTGAGTATACCTTTGATCGTCCATACGTTATATGCAAATGAGACCCTTGAAGAGGTTATGGAATCCGAAATTCCATATCTAAGTTCAACTTTGCGCTTCGTTGTACTTAGCTCATTGTATTTAGACAGGACATCTCCTTCGCTGTTGATCTTGGTAAAGATGCAGCACCGCGCCTACACGCAACCACTGAATTGGTATTAAAGACGTTCCCTGAAGGTACTACGAATTTGGGCAAATCAAATCCCAACGCATCTCGAGCGGATCCAACCCCCCTGATCCTCGGAATGATGCTTGCCTTGTTTGTTATGCTGACACATGTTACTTATCAAACCCGCACAAGGCAAAATCCCCGAATGGTTACGTCTTTACCATTAGGGATATCGCAATATCTTGGAGGTCCACGATATGACCTTAATTGCGAAATCTTTGAATCGTTCCAAGACTCACCTCACTTCACTACGCCACAAGTGAGACATGGTTAGAAGTTCTTGTTGAGCATATTCGAAGTACTTGCTGTGTTTTCATCCATCGTTGAGTCCCAATGACGATCCATGAAGACTATGTCACATGTATCAACTCGACCAAGCCATGATACATCAACGAAGCCAACGCCAAGACATATTGCGTCTACATCTACATCAGCAAAGCATCAGGAGATTTGAAGTCATGCAAGCCGATCCGAGACAACCTTGCCAACCTCTACACGACGTCACTGCCGAAGTCAACCTTCCAGAAGCTTGTCCAAGGAATCGGTATGCGCAAATTATCTATCGCTTGTAGTTCTCTTATTTAGAAGTTATGTCTAACTCAGGGGGAGTATCCAGAAGCATACTCACATGATCTTAATGTACTCTTTTTCCTACGATTAGGAGCATTTTTCCCACTGAGTTTTTGCTACCTAACGAGGTTTTAATGAGGCACCCATCCTGGGATGATCATACTTCGTTGAGCTCACTACACTCGTCCAATTTGACGTTTGTTTTAGACATTATGCATATTTTCTTACTTTTCCCTTAGTCTATGGGTTTTCCCCATATCTTGGGTTTTACCATAGCGAGGTTTTTGTGAGTTTTTACACATGCATACTTCAAAGTAAATTTGAGACTCGCGATCACCCGTTGTGCCGATGACTTCATCAACTGTACCTGCTTCATCACTGAAGACCTGATGCGCCATTTACTTGAGTATTTACACACTCAAAGGGGAGTGTTGCAGTCCTATTGGAATAGGAATGTGATTGTGTAAATCTTAGTAAATATGGGAATGTATCTTATATTCCTATTAGAAGTAGATTACCTATTAAATGTTGTAATCCTAAAGGGTAAGTAATTAACCTTCCCTACTACTATAAATAAAGGCACAATGGGGTGAGATAACACACACCCACAATTACACATCTCTCTCTTCTCTCTCAATCTTGCCGCACCCTCTCTCTCTCTTTTGGCCTCCATAATTGTTTCAGTAAATTATGCCTACAACAAAAACATCAAAGAAAAACCTTTTCTATTCCCCATATCCACGATATCTCCTCCCTTTTCCCTTTCGCACCATCACCATTCCAGCCTCCATGTTTTTATTAAGGCCAATTCAGGTAAATTCATAATCAATGAGAAAACAATAGAACATGGCTGTAAGAGATATTAATTTTTTTTTTTTTTTAGTCAAGCAATTGTTTGTCCCAACTGCCAATAATCCATCCCCAAAAAAGATTGAATCTTTCGTTGCCAATCTGTTGAATGCATCTTGTTCCCTGCTTTCCTCCATACTCATTTATAATAAAACACACGACTAGTGCATGAAAATCCAGTAGCTTGGCACTTGGCAAGCTGTCACCGAAAAGAACATGAGGATGAAGGCTAACAATCCAGTTTGTGTTTGCACGGAATACTCCCTTTTTTCCTAAATCCTAAGGCCATCTCCAACCAAAGGGGTTATATTTAGCCCTGGTCCAGATTATAGCCCTGCAATAAATTATTTTTTAATAAACAGTGTCAGACCATATTTATAAATCATCTCCGGGGGCTATTTTTTAATTCCCTTAATAATTTATTATTTTAAGTTTGTTCTTTAATTTATTGGTTAATTGAAGTAAACTACTATATTAAAATAAAGTTTCTAGACATATTTTGAGTGTCACTTGTCACTAAATTAATAAGCCTTCAGATATATTTTGAGTGTCACTTGAAGATGTGGCCATTTGAAAATTATTGAAAAAAATTAAAGGAAAGATTATTGGAAGAGGTAAGAGAGGGGTGTGTATGAAAACACTGTTTGAGATGAATAGAATGTGAATAATTGAAATAAAATGAGGTAAGATAGTATGGAAGGGTGAAAATGATGTGAGAAATGGTATAGAAATGTCTTAGGTATTTATAGGAAAAAAAAAGGAGCTTTTAGATTGTGACAGCCCGTCCCGATTTTTGTACTATTTTATCCTTGAGAATATGAAAGTACGAGTTTGCCCTTGAGCGTTGGGCTGTGATTTTATTTTTTTTGGGCTAAGTTTCAAGGCCCAAAAGTTTAGGTTTTGGACCTATAACATTGTTTCCAAGTTAGTGGGAACCATCATTGTGTAAGTGTGAGAAGATTAGGGTTGAGTTGGTTAGATTAGTTAGTTTTGGACCAATTAGAAACTAGAATTGGACTTTTGTGTGGTGTGATTGGTGTTTGAGGACCACACACACACACTTTTGGATCACTCTCTCTCTTGTTTACTCTCTCCTCTCTCCCACTCTCGGGCATACTCTCCCTCTCTCTTTGAAAGTGTACGGACAACATCAAGCGAACCAAAACTTCACGGATGGAGGGTTTCAAGGCCTCCATTGAATTCCTAAGGCTCACACGAGTAGAGTGGTGCCATTTTCAGGTAAGAAAACCTTCGAAAACTAGTGAAAACCGAACTCCATTTTTATGTCACTATTCATGTGGTCGTAACTATGGATGCTTCAGGAGATTCTAAGTTTGTAGGGAGCTTAAGAACACTCTTACGAAGCTCGGAGAAGAAAAATCGAAGGATTTGAACGCAAGGAACCCTAGTTTATCGAACCCCCGATTTGGTCACTATTCACCAACATTTTAATGGGTGTTTTTCTACAATTTTCAGGACCATAGCAAGCTTTAGGAGGTCCTCACGAACCTCGGAGTGGTTCATTGGCAAGATTTGGACCACCGGAAGCTTAGTTACGAGGAGTTGCAGGTGTGATTGGAGAATCAAAGCTTTTCTGGCGAGTTTCCGTCGACGTTGGACCTCGAGACAGGTATAACGTGGTTCTACATGTCATAAGCTTCAAATTGGTACCAATTACGTAGGAAATGGTTGAGTATTGAACGAGATTAGTGGATTTGAATTTTTCCCAGTTTTTCGGTGACGGCGACGGTCGCCGGAGCTAAAGGTTGAAGACGAGAGAATATTCCGTCAAGTCTGACGGAATATTCTCACGCCGTCAGTTAGTTTTGATGGTTTCTGTTAGGATTAGACAGAATATTCCACGAAATATTCCTAACGGCGTCACTGTTTTGTCCCGTGTGCCGGCACGTGCCACGAGTGGGTGGCTCGTCTGGCCGTGCCTTGGCCGGCGCGTGGGTGGTCGGAAAAATATTCTAAAACTATGGAGATGATCCTGAGGTTGTGTAGATCATTTTGGTATATTCGCACACCTCAATTGAGCAATGTATGAGAAGTTATTTCTTAGTTTCGTTTATGTGCTTTTAAATAACGTATTTATAGTTGTTTCTCACATAGGCGAGACCTATCCGGCGGACGAGCGTAGCCAGGCTAGGCACGGGGGCTATGATCCATCTACTTACTAGTGAGTGGGCTTTTGTTTTCCGTATATACCTATATACTACGTATTTTCCCAGAAATTGCATTATAAATGCTTTTATAAATGAATTTCCATGCCAATGCATACATACTTATGAATATGCATCATGAATTGTATGCACATGACTGTTGGTGATGTGGGCGCTCAGGTAAGTACCAGGTAAGATTATGTGTTGTGAATAAGAGGTTAAGTTATGAAAAGTATGTTGAGATGTATCGAGAGCTCATTAACCTGCACCCCGGTGTTAGTGCTCCCGCCCAGAGTTAGGGGCATAGTCTTTCACGTGATGTTCACTTCCCGCACCACACGCTCATCTTGGATCCAAGTTAGGTGCACAGTCCTGTCCTATAGACCACTTTCAGTGGGTTCGACTCGTAGGTGACCCGCGATCATTCGCACAGTCTTCACGTGATTGTAGCACTAGAGCGTATTATTTTACACCCAGTCCTGTCGTATAGACCACTATAAGTGGGTTCGACTCGTGTGCAGGCATGACTTATGAGCTAGAATTCAGCTGACGGCTGTTGCAGTTAGTATTACATCTGATTTACTTACCTGATGATTTGATTGACATGGCATGGCATATTCATGATTTATTGGCATATTAGTATGATGATGATATTATTTGAGATTTAGTATATGTATATACTATTTTCTGGGAAAGTATACAGGTTTTACGGCAAGGGGATAGAAATGTTGTTTATGAAATGGTTTTCAAAAAGCTTTGTTTTTGCCCACTCACGCTTTTGTTTTGGGCCCCTCCAGGTATTAGGTAGCTTTGTTGGTGGCATCCAAGGCTGCAGCTGTGATTCTGACAGACTATCACTCAAGTAGGACCCCCTATGGGTGTTTTTATTTAAGTACTCCTTATATTCGACTGCACCTAGACAATTACGCTTTGATTGTGTATTAACACTTCTTGAATTTGGTTTTTATTCATTCGTAGTTCTTTTTATATTAATGCTTCTGCACTGTGCACATGGTTATGTCACCCTCACGTGACGGCCAGCATGCCTCGATCTCGGTCGGGGTGTGTCATAGATCCAAGTCCAAAAAGGTAGAGTGTTTTTAGAAGTGAGTCCAGTTATCTAATTATATGTTTTTATTTTTTTTTATACTCATTTTATATTTTCTAAAAATATTAAAAATCAATTAAAATCTTCTAATATTATGCATTTTCCAACTCCAGAAAATATAATTAATATCTTATAACAAAAAAATTAATATACTAACGTAAATTTATCTGCAAAACATTCTACCCTAACTCAAGTAACAAATATATGAATGTATATTATACCTATACATGAGATATGAAACCTAATTAAAAGGTAAAAAAAAAACATAACAGACCTACAAGTAAGACACATTAATTTGTGACAGGTTGATTATAAAAATAAAAAAATAAATATGTCATATAGGTAGCTAAATATAATTAACCTGTGATATAGGTTGATTAAAAAAATTAAAAATAAAATCTATAAATAGGTTTAAAGCAGAAGGAAGAACGAGAAATAACAAAAAGATAAATAGAAAGAAATAAGCAAAGAGATAGTTAGGAAGAAATTTGATTTTTATAAAAAATGTTATTAAATAATTAAATATAACAAATTAGGCTTATTTTAATAAATTGGACTATTCCTACTATTGGCTCAAAAAATTAGACTTATATCAAGTTTTCCCAAAAAAAAAAATTAAAATTTTTAACTTTTTAATTTCATCTTAAAAAAATCCAAGTGGGCCTAACTGAAGGGGCTAGCTGGCTGGCTAAAGATGGACAGCCCGCTAGCTATATGATTGGATTTTGGCCTGGTGGGTCCCAAGAATTTTTGGCATAGACCTCCATTGGAGATGAGTTTTCTATCAAAAAAGGTTATCCTTCGACCTATGGCCCTATGGCTGGCCTGGTTGGAGATGTCCTAAATATTTAAGAAAATGGTTCCCCAGTACGAATCGAGCTCCAAGGCTTGTATGACTCTTTTGACAGACAATGAAGCTCATGGGTTAAGGAGTGATGGTTGACAAGTAGGGATGTGCAACAGTTATGGCGAGCAGGTAATCGCGGTTATTTACCCATAACCGTTTAAGCTCTTACCCACATAACCGTTTACCCGTTATGTAATTGTATAAACGGTTATACTCATACCTATAACCGTTTATAAACGGTTAACCATATCTATAACCGTGTACTCATTTAATCGCAACTGTTTACCCGTTTACCTTTTTTTTTTCCCATTTACCTTTTTTTACCGTCTACATGTTTTTAAAACAAGGTTAAGCGGATTTTTTTTTACATAAATTCTCACATATGCACTTGGGTTGAGTGAATATAATAATGACAGAATGATGATGCACTATCTATATATGGTGAGGTTACGTTGTCAATACAGAGTACCCAATTCACGCGGACAACCCACATGTGCGGATGAGCAAACCTCAGAAAACTTATACTTAATATTGTATCATTGATGAAAAATATTATGATAGCCGAATGCTCATGTCATGCAAGTCGTTCTCGTTACGAAACTTGTATAGTTGGCAATTCATCAATATCATAAGAAAAAAAGAAAGTAAAACAAATACTGAGACATCAAAATGGAAACTGAGTATGTCCATGAAAATAAATTAGAAAGCAGGCATGGAGATGATTAAGCAGCACCACAAACAATTGCTTCCGTTCCTCAATTATTTACCACATGTCAGACCAATCCAAACCTCCATTCCAATTAATCAAAAATATAAATCATTGGATTAGTTTTTGAGTAAAAATAAAAAGAGAGGATAAGTGGTTTTTGTGGTTGATGGAAGTTGGAACGAGGTGCCGCCATCATCGATGACTAAAAATGGACAACAAACCGACTGTTTTGCTAGAGATGAGAGAGAGCAAGGAGAGAGACGAGCTGCGAGAGTTTGGGAGAGGTCGAACAATTTTAGGGTTCTTAGTTTAATTAATTAATTATTTTTTTTTTAATTTTACATATTTTAACATAAACGGTTAAATAGGCTCCCGTTTATAACCGTGGTTAATACACATAACCATCCATTTAAATTTCACGGGGTGAACGGTTATACCCATAACCGTTTATTTGTTTAAACGGTTACCCATAACAATAACCGTGAATTTTAAATGGGTAGGTAACCGCGTTTATCCATACCCGTGGGTATTTTGCCCATCCCGTATGCCCATCCTACTAACAAGTACGGGATGGGCAGAGAGGGATAAAAGAAGAATACAACCTTGAAACGAAATTCTAGGAGGTGAGGTGTGTTTCTCTTTCGTCTTGGTTATATTAGAGAGTAAAGCAGAAATAAACATAAATGGAAAATATTGTTTCCCCAAGATTGATTTATTGGTCATCCTTGTAAACTTATTAGAGCTGCACACTTATAGTTTGTCATGTACACAAGCGATTGAAGTCATAAGAGACTTGGATAAACTTATCTGTAAAGCTATCAGAGAATGTATTTGGATTGATACACGACTATAAGTAGTCTCAGTTTTAATAGGTTAACTTATGATATGATAACTTTGGTTTGTGGTAAAAGGATATTTGTTTATACGTTTTGGTTAGGATTGCATGATGGGAAGTAACCTAATCAAATACCACCACTAAGGATATATATAAGAGGTCCCTGCATCACACTAATCCTCATTGTTTGTTAATTGCATACAGTGTGTCGAGTGTAGAGCCAAAAATAATCACAAGGCGACACGTGGATTTTTGGGTAAAAGAGGACAAAATTACCCTCAAGACACACCGGGTTTCCTACATGCGAGCAGTGGAGAATCATCCATCAACCGAGTCAAGAGTGCCTGTGGAGCCAAAAATAATCACAAGGCGACACGTGGACTTTCGGATTAAGAAGACAAGAATGCCCTTGAGGAGCACCAGAAATCCTACGCGCGAGCAGCCGGTAATTATCATCGGTCAAGTCAAAAGCGCCCATAAAAGGTAAACAAATCCGAATTATTTCATCCATCCACATTTAAGACAATTATCTCATAAATCCACCAATTATCCTACATAAATGGAGATAATTGGCAAATTAATGAGGATATTCCTCATTAATTGGCCAATTAACTTAGCCCTAAAATCCAAAAAATACCCTAAATGGCCGGTCCTCCCTTCTCCAAAGGGGGCCGGCCACTTCCCCTTTTTATTGCCCACATTCCTTTCTTTTTTCCTCCTTTTTTAGCCACCAATTCAATTACTCCTTATTATCTTTCTTCATAAATATAAATCCTTTCCCTATTTGATTAATTAGCCAATAAATAGGCTAATTAAACCTAGATCTCACACCAAAAACCCTAGCATGGCCGGCCACCCCCCATTTCCTATAAATACAACCCCATTTTCTCACAAAAACCCAATTCCAATCCTTGGGCAAAAACACTCTAAACACTTTTTCTCTCTAATTCTAACTTTGGCATCGGAGGTTCTTCTGCCAAAGCCCCCCCCCCCCCCCCCAATTCATCGTGGGCGCATGAGGCTTTTGGCCTTAACCTAAGGTGTTTATTATCTTGTAGGTGCAAAGTCGTCCAAGACCGAAGAGGAGAAAATTTGCATCCACAAATTGGTGCTTTCATTGAGAGAAGAAGTTTACGCTCGAAAAAGACTCTCGCACTCAAAGAAAATTCGATGAGCAACAATTCAAACATTCAAGGCGTGGGACCACGGCGATCTACGAGATTGAATGTGACTCTAGGGGAGATGGCGCCACCACCACAAAGCTCCATCATGGGAACCACCGCGGTGACCACCCGCGGCGAGGTCCATGGTACCACTACTGCGGTCCAAGCCTCGCACTCGCGCCCACCTCGCGTTGAGCAGCCTGCTCCTGCAGCCAAGCCTGCCCACGCAGCCCTGCCTGCCCCAATGGTGTCCCAAGCAGCCCGAGTCGTGCCCGGAACCATCCACCTGTCCACCGCTCGAGAAGGAGTTTTCCTATCTAGTTCATCCAATCTGAGTGGTGAGCAGAACCTGTCCCGACAAGTCATGGAGTTGACGAGCGCCCTAGCGCAGCAGACAACCCTGGTGAATCAACTCTTGCAGCGCACGGAGATCCAACGCGCCCCAGAAGAGGAACCTTTCCGGCAACGTCCTGGCAAGCAGCCGATCAATCAGATTGAGCAGTCAGGCGATGTGCAATCTCGGCTGGGCCCCAGAGACAGCGTGGATTCCCGCCTTAGCGCTAGGAGGAGCGTGCACTCTCGGTTAGGCCCGCGAGTAAGCATACGATCGAGGTTGGGGCCGCATATTGAAGGATCGCACGAGCAACCGTCCAGGCAAAGCGTCCATTCGCGTTTAGGCCCGCAAGGAACATACTCCATATCACCTCAGAGGATGCCGCGTGGCGCATGAAGGCAAGCGACCACTCAATCCGCTTCAAGTTCCACCGGCAGCCCACGGAGAGGCCTCTCACCGGATAGGCAGCCGAGGCAACGACAAATGGAGCGCCCGGAAGAGCGGCCTAGACCGATAGGCCAAGATTTAGAACAGCTTAGGGCTCCGCTGCCCCACCAGAGACAAATCCAAGAAGAAGTGGAAAAACTTTTTAACGAACGGCTGCGCGAGTTCCGACACGGCGACATGACCGATGAAGCATTGCGGCGGGAGATGACCAAGATAAGCCGGAGCCCCTTCGCGGACGAGATCGAGCATACGGAACCCCCGCGCAAGTTCAGCATACCGCACTTCACCTCATTCAAAGGAGATGGAGACCCAGAAAGGCACTTGAAGCATTACCGAAGTACCATGGTCCTCTACCGGAGCAATGACGCCTTTATGTGCAAAATATTCGCCACCACCTTGCAAGGTGAAGCGCAAGATTGGTCCCACACCCTACCGCCACGATCCGTCTCGAGCTTTGACGATCTTTCCTTGGTCTTCACCAAAGAATACTCGTCTTACCGCTCGATCAAGAAAAAATCCGATCACCTGTTCAACGTAAAGAAGAACCCGAGGGAATCACTTCGCGACTACGTGAAGAGGTTCAAGGCGGAGAAGGCAAAGATCGTAGGATGTGACGACTCGATAGCCAGTGCAGCCTTCCAGAAGGGCCTCCCCGCGGATCACCCCCTGTTTGGAGAGATGATCATGAAGGAAGACCTGACTCTAGCAGACTCCTTCGCCTTGGCAGAAAAGCATGCACTCTGGGACGAGGCCCGACGAGCAGAAAAGGCGCCTGAGCAGCCTCAAAAAGAATTGGTGACAGCTCAACGAAGGGAAGACGGAAGGCAGCCCAATAAGAGCAGACAGGAGGCCAAGCGGAGGGATAGGCCCGTAACCAGAGACGGCCCGACGGCCAGAAATTACTCGAAGTTTTCAGTCTCAATCCATCAAATCCTTCGCGACGTGAAGGACGAGCCATGGTTTAAATCGTCGAAACAGCCGATAGGAGACACTTCCAAGTTGGATCACACCAAATACTGTGCGTTCCATCGAGGGCCAGGCCACACCACAGAAAACTGCTACACCTGGAAGAATTATCTGGAGAAGCTTGTGAAGGACGGCAAGGTCGACAGGTATCTGGACAAGCCAGCTGCGCAGCCCAGACGGAACACTGAAAGGGAGCAGGAGCCACCAGCCAAGACGATTCGAATTAATGGCATATTTGCCGAATCCGAATACCTGGGGGCCACCAGCAGCTCGAAAAAAAGGAGGATCCAGCAGGCCACATTGATCTCACAAATCCAGACGGTCGGCGCACTACCAGGACCTATCATCGGCTTCACTGAGCAGGACGCAGAAGGCGTTGACTTACCGCACGACGATGCCCTAGTGGTATCCGTCCAAATAGCCCATGCCATAGTCGACCGAATGATGGTGGACAACGGAAGCGCGGTCAATCTGCTTCAATTCTCGGTCATCCAGAAGATGGGATTGGAGAGCACGATAACACGGCGAGCAGAGGTACTCACCGGATTCAATAGGCACACCTCAACTGCAATCGGCCAAATCACGCTTGACGTAAAGACATTGCCGGTAGTCTCGAAGCAAACATTCACGATTGTGAGTGACCCGTCTCCCTACAACGGGATCCTTGGAAGGCCTTGGTTGATCAAGCTAGATGCAGTCACTTCGGTCAAGTATCAAAAAATCCGCTTCCGCATCCCGGGAGGAGGAGTATGAGAAATTAAGTCCGACCAGGCCGCATCCTGACGATGCACCGTGTAAATGCTGAAAGAATCAAGTAAGAAGACCTTCACCCCCGTGGAGGTCACCGAAGTCCAAAGAAATGACAAAGCTGCCAAATAGCAATTACAGCAGGAGGATAGAGAAGGCGGTACTCAAGCAGATGAGACAGGCTGGAAACCCGAAGAAGACGCTGAAGAAATCATTCTCAATCCGCAGCAGCCGAAAAAGACCGCTAGGATTGGCTCTCGCCTAAGCCCAGCCGAGAAAGAAGAACTCACTACCTTTCTCCGGAAGAACCGAGACATTTTTGCATGGTCGCCCTCCGACATGCCCGGCATCGACCCAAATGTGGCTTGCCATAAGTTACATGTTGACCCCGCTGCTAGACCGATAATCCAGAAGAGAAGGCACTTTGCGCCCGAACGAGTAGCAATCATCGAGGCCGAGATAAACAAGCTGCTGGAGGCCGGATTCATAGAAGAGGTGGCGCACTCTGCATGGCTCGCCAACGTCGTGCTTGTCACGAAGAAGGAAAAAGGCAAATGGAGGGTTTGCGTAGATTACACCAACCTCAACAAGGCGTGCCCGAAGGATCCTTACCCGGTCCCCCGAATCGACCTTTTGGTGGACTCAACTTCGGGAAACGAGCTGCTCAGCTTCCTGGACGCATACTCTGGCTACAACCAAATAGCCATGCATGAACCAGACAAAGAGAAAACCGCGTTTGTAATCAAGCGGGGTACGTACTGCTACAAAGTCATGCCTTTCGGCCTCAAAAACGCAGGAGCAGCCTACCAAAGGTTAATGAATATGATGTTCAAAAAGCAGATCGGGATTACCATGGAAGTCTACGTCGACGACATCATGGTGAAGGGCAAGCAGCGGTCAGACCACATCCGCAATCTGGCGGAAACATTTAGCATCCTTAGGGCCTACAAGATGAAGCTCAATCCTGCCAAATGTACATTTGGAGTATCATCAGGCCGATTCATAGGGTACTTAGTCACCCAACGAGGAATCGAAGCGCATCCCAAGCAGATCCGAGCAATTCTGGAAATGAAGTCTCCAACAACCTTGAAGGAGATCCAAAGCCTAACCGGACGAGCAGCCGCCCTCAACCGTTTCCTATCACGATCCACTGATAGATGCAAGCCTTTTTTCAAAGCCATCAAGAGGGCGCAACGTGACAAATGGGATGAAGGATGCGAAAAAGCCTTCCAAGACCTGAAGAAGTATCTGACATCGCCTCCATTACTGTCCAAGCCAGAAGCTGCCGAAGACTTGTACATCTACTTGGCAGTCTCCGAAGCAGCAGTGAGCTCTGCCCTCATACGAGAAGAGCTGGGGGCCCAACTACCGGTGTTTAACACTTCAAAAGCTCTCCTCGATGCGGAAACAAGATATCCGAAGATCGAAAAATTAATTTTGGCTCTAGTTGTGGCAGCTCGGAAACTCAGACCGTACTTTCAAGCTCATACAGTCATCGTCATGACTCAATATCCCCTACGATCCATCCTGCATGGTCCGGATGCTTCTCAACGAGTAATGAAGTGGGCACTTGAACTAGGCCAGTATGGTTTAGTCTTCCGACCCCGTACGGCGATAAAGGCCCAAGCCTTGGTAGATTTCATAGCAGAGTTCGCGCCTGGCCCAAGCAACGCTGCAGACGAGCCCGACGATGTCCCGAAAGCAACCGAGACTCTAGCACCGCCCGCTTCCCTTAGTGGCGACATATGGCATCTGCACGTCGATGGCTCATCCAATCACAAAGGCTCAGGAGCAGGCGTGGTTCTCGTCACCCCCGACGGCTCATTGCTCGAGCAGGCGATCACTTTAGGCTTCAAAGCATCCAACAATGAAGCAGAGTACGAGGCCCTACTGGCAGGCCTCCGAATGGCAAAGGACTTAGCAGTGAAGAAGCTGGCAATCTATTCCGATTCTCAGCTGATTACTAGCCAAACCACGGGGGAATATATGGCGAAGCATCCAAGGATGGCACAATACCTGGAGAAGGTACGCGAGCAGCTGAAGACATTTCAGACCTACACGCTCACCCAGGTTCCACGAGCGGAAAATGCCCATGCGGATGCGCTAGCCGGCCTAGGCTCCGCCCTCGACCATCAGCTCAAACGTTCAATTCCGGTGGAGTACCTAGATAAGTCGAGCATAGAGTCCGAGCCAGTAGCCGAGGTGACACAGGTTAGTGCAACTCCAAATTGGCAGAGCCCTATCATAGATTACTTGGTCAACGGCACGCTCCCCACCGAAAGATTGGAGTCAATAAGACTTCAAATCCAAGCAGCGCGCTACTACATGTGGAAGGACATTCTAATTCGAAGATTCTACACTGGACCGCACCTCCGATGTTTGGCATATCCCGATGATTTGAAGGTCCTAAGTTCAATCCATGAAGGTGTCTGTGGAAACCATTCTGGAGGACGATCTTTGGCGCAAAAAGCTCTCAACGCAGGCTACTATTGGCCAACCATGCATCAAGATGCCCGGGAGTTAGTGCAAAAATGCGACCGCTGCCAACGTTACAAGCCTGTACCGGCCCTACCTGCCAACGAACTCCATCCACAAGCAAGCCCATGGCCGTTCATGCAATGGGCGATCGACCTGGTTGGGCCCATGCCGCCCGCGGCCGAGGGCAGAGGAATGATGATCGTGGCAACCGACTACTTCACCAAGTGGATAGAAGCGGAGCCCATGACGACAACAACTCAGATGGACATAGAACGCTTCATTTGGAGGAACATCATTTGCCGCTTTGGTATCCCTCAGTCCATCGTCACCGACAACGGCCCACAGTTCGTAGGCAAAGACTTGGCGGGATTCTTCCAAAAATACGGCATAAAGCAACATATGTCTACACCAAGGTATCCACAAGGCAATGGGCAGGCCGAAGCTTCCAACAAGACGATCCTCGACTGCCTCAAAAAATCCCTCACCGACAAGAAAGGAAAGTGGCCAGACGCACTCCCCGGTTGCCTGTGGGCGTACCGAACTACCAAAAGGCGAGCAACCGGAGAAACTCCTTTCTCATTGGCATTCGGTTCAGAGGCGATCATTCCTCCTAACATCATCATGCCAAGCATCACCACCTTGCTGCCAGATGTTTAGCAGAACAGTAGAGAGATGGCCACGAACCTAGACCTGGCGAAAGAAAGGCGCGAGCAGGCCATAGCCCGCATCACATCCTACCAACAGCAACTCCTCTCAAGTTACAACAAAAGATCCAAGATAAGGCAATTTCAACCCGGTGACCTAGTCCTGAGGAAGGCCTTCATCACTGCTCGAAGAGAGGGATCGAAAAAGATGGACCCCATTTGGGAAGGACCTTACAAGATCAGCAGGGTAGGCGGCAAAGGAAGCTACACCCTCGCCACCATGAATGACAAGGAGATCGAAAAGCAGTGGAATGCCTACAACTTGAGGAAGTACCACGTGTGATCTCCACCAACGCCCAAAAGCTCAAGCAGTTCAGACGGGCACGACCCTCGCAAGTCGAGGACTACCAGTTGTTCCGCAATTCTTAAAGTTATCTGTTCACTTGTTTTTCAATAAGGAACGCTTTTACAACTTGATTCCATTGCGGCAACTGACAACTCCTGCGCTTCAAAGAAGCTCGCGCCCTTCCTAGGGACTCATTGCAGGAACAACGGCTCTCGAGGGGCCAATCTACTCTCCAACGCGGGAGGATAAACTCTTGACTCCGAATATCCAGACGTGGATGAGCCTGGCTGCCCTAGTGTAACTAGCTGCACGATGGCTTGCGCCGGAATTCCCAAGTAGCCACAATGGTCTTTTTCACGGCTTAGCTAACTGAAGGATTTTGGGTCTCTTGGCCTAATCTGCGGGAACCGGGCCCTAGAGACGGGGGGGGCACACTATCCCAGGAAACCCTAAAGCTGCTACCGGACATGCTAAGGTAGCCTACGGATCCCGGCAGACTGCCAACGGCTTGCCCTTCAAGCAGTAAAGCCATGCTAGACTTATACAAACCGCACATTCTTGTGAAAGGTTAAACAAGCTAGCAGGCATATGTGAAGTTTTATCCACTACCGACATGCTACGTAGTCGATGAGCTTCACTTAAACCAAATCCTAAAGTGTTGTAGCACTAGCTGCGCAGCCTACGGAATTGGGAAGAACCAGAGTTGACAGCCTAGTGGTTACGCGGATTAGCCTGCTTCTGTAAGTAAGGCGTCTGGTTGCCAACCCTATGGCTGGCAACTTTGCAAGGTAACAGCCTAAGGATCGCACGGATGCGGCTGCTACAGTGAGTAAAGCATCCGGTTGTCGATCCCGCAGCTAACAACTTTGAGGCAACTTGCGCCAAGTCCCAAAGTGTTGTGACAATCGCTGCGCAACCTACGGAATTGGAGAAAGCCAAGGTTAATGGCCTAGTGGTTACGCGGATCCGCCTGCTTCTGTAAGTAAGGCGTCCGACTGCCAACCCTACGGTTAGCAACTTTGCAAGGAGAAGTTCTACACCAACACCTACGACCACGTAGGCTACGCGGCCTGTCTGCTTATGAAAAGTGGCGCGCCTGCTACTTGCCTATAGAATCTAAAGGTTAAGGTATGAACGAAAGGAGCAAAGACGGAGAAAAGCAAAGGAGGCAAGTTTATTATATTTTCTAGCAAAATTGATAAACAACTGACAAAGACTGGAGGAGTTCAAGCAAAGAAAAAGCAATAAGGAGAAACAAATCCTAAAGGCTACCTAGAAGACTACTCTTCGGCAGCTTGGCCATCTAACGACTGCTCCATTGTCACACCTTCGGCAGCCGCGGCAACCTCAGTAACGGTACCATCCGGCACTCCACCCCCGACTGCCCCATCGGGAATGCTCCCATCTCCAACTATTTCGCCAATGGAGGACTCGAAAGAGAAGGCGAGCAGGTCTTCTGGAGAAAGGGAGAAAGTCTCAAAGTCCTTTTCAGAAAACTCGAAGTCAGACGGTCGCCCAAAGAGGTGATCAACATAACCAAGTTTATAGAAGTCGGACTGATTCTGGATTAGCGAAGCCTCGAACCTAGCCTTCTCGCTCTTCAGCTGCTCCACTTCCTCAAGCAGACAAGCTCAAACCCGCTGCATTTCCTCCACTTCCTTTCTCAGACTCTCGTTGATCTTCAAAGCACCCTGAAGCTCCAACACTTGAGATTCAAGCTTATCAATAACCTTCTTGAGATGTATCACTTGGTTGTAAGCAGCGATCAGTTCTTCATCCTTGGCATAAGCAGCGGAGCGGAATTCAGAGACGGACCGTTCAAGATCCTGAATCTGAGGTATGTAACGCGCAATCTCCTTCTCTGCACTTTCATATTTTACTTGAGTCGCATCAAGCCTGGCCTTCAAGTTCGCGATCTCGTGGCAAGCGGTCTCAAGCTGCAGAGAAGTGGGGGCAGAGGCGTTAGATCTCTTCAAAGCAGTAAGCTCAGACTCCAAATTTTTAACTTTCTCGGTCGAGGAGTAAGCTTCAGCAGCCATAGACTTCGCCACCTCCTGGGCAGCCTTGATATCCTCCCGATCAAGAACCATGGACTCGGCTGCCAGGATCGCCGTTTTTTGCATCATGGTTAACAGAGCAGCCCTCCTGTGCTCGGGCGTATGCTTCACGAATGAGCCTAGACCAGCAATTCCTTTGACGCCATCAACAAATTTGGCACACGCATCCATATCCTCGAGAAGGTCTGGCCTCAAAAGCGCACAAATATCAGCAGCTTCTTTGGAATCGGACTTGGCGGACTTACCAGGACCATGGGCGCGAGTAGTCTCACCCCCCTCATAAGGCAGTTTGGTCTCAGCAGCGGGAGGAACCGAGTTTGGCGCCACCTTAACAGACGAACAGGACGAGCCATTCTTCACGGACGCAAGCTTTTCCGAAGGAGAATCAGACTTAACCCCAGGCGGACGTTTCAGCACAAACTTCGGCATTGATGAACCTCGACGCTGAGCAATCCTATCAGCGATCGAGCTAGCAGCCTTTGGAGCAGCAGGCGGCACTGGCACAGGTCTAGCAGTCTCTCTTGAAGTCAAGTCAATCACAAGCTTGGGAGCAGCTGGTGGATCCCCGGGAGCAGCGGAGGAAGTCTTTGGCCTATTTGCATCAAGCCCCTCCTGAGCAGCGGATGGACCCTCACGAGCGACCCGCGGCTTCTTCTGAGCAGGCGGCTCTTGCACGGGCGGAGAATGCCTCTTTCTCCCACCATCGTTGGCAGCAGGCTCCACCACGGTGATAGGACGAGCTAGTGCGGCTGCCTTGATCCGTCTCACCTCTTCCTTTGGGGGCAATCCATATTTCTCCCTACGAAGAGGACTAAGCAGCCAACGCCATTCACGATACTCGGAAGGAATGCCCAGAGCGACATGCACTTTCTTCATGTCCGAAGAGACCTTGGGAGTTGAACCGAACTCCGAATCTACAAGGATGGCAGAGAGCAATCAGAAAGTTGATGGACAGTTCGCCGTCAAAATCAAGCAGCCGAGAAAGAAATTAAAGCAGCCTACTTACCGGATATGAAGACTGTTGACACCCGCAGCTCGGGGGAGTGATCGGACTCCCATTCGCCGCTTACCTCCAAGGTCTCTTTAGCCCAATCGTGGTCACCCTTGCTTGAATGGTCAAAAAGTCTATGACGAGTCCACAGCTGCCCAACTCCATCAACATGGCCTATGTCAAAAAAGTACCAAAACTCGTTGGTGGTTAGTCCCAAATCAAAGAATTGGCTCAAGTTGTGGAACCCCACCATCACTCGAATCGCATTTGGGGAACACTGAGCAGGCGCACATCTCATGGAGCATAGCACTTCTTGGAAAAAGCGCGGCATGGGAAAGGTGAACCCCAGCACGAAGTAGTAAGGGTGGAACTTAATAGCCCTCCGAGTCTCGTCACAAGGTTCACGACTGCTACCATCCTTGACTCGCCTCACACGCACCCCGAAAGGAATGGCATGCCAGTAGGTCTCAAGGAAGTCCCTAAAGGAGTCATCAGAATTGATCTTGAAGTGAGCAGCCTTGAAATAGCCAACCTTGCTCAAAGACCCGCCTTGATGATACAACGGCAGCACGCCATCATCATTCCTGAGGCCCAAGGAAGACATGGAGGAAAAGATTCTACAGAGAAAGATACGAGGAAGATCCATTAGAAGGTTGAAAAAAAAAAAATCATTTGCCGCAGGACCCAGCAGCCAAGCCAGGCCCCGCGGCCTGGTCCTTTTCTCACCAGCGCCCCGCGTCCAAGCCAAGGAAAAAGCATGAAAAATATATATACATATGTATATATGTTTTTTCATGGTTACATGGATCACCGGTCACAAGCCTCGGGTCCTCACCCACAAAGATTTCAAGAAAGACAAGGAGATTAATTCTTTCTTACCTAGAAGCAGCAAGGAGCGATCCTTTACACGGGCAAGATGCGGAAGACTGCTAGAGGAGGGGGAACAAATATCCTCTAAGCTCTCTTTCTCTCTTGTAAGGTGAAGTAAGTTCTTCTCTGAAGGTTGATTTAATAATCCACTTAAGGTGGACTTAAATAGACTTGAAGAGAAAGTTTACTTCCCTTTTCCTAAAGGGATCTATCTTCCTATTACAAGTGGAAAATCAACAAAAGAGGAAGCAGTTCGAAGTTTCCTAAAGTGGGAGAATCTCTACACCTGTTGCCCTTTTTTGCGAGCAGCCCAACAGGTGTGGGGGCATTTGTGGAGCCAAAAATAATCACAAGGCGACACGTGGACTTTCAGATTAAGAAGACAAGAATGCCCTTGAGGAGCACCAGAAATCCTACGCACGAGCAGCCGGTAATTATCATCGGTCAAGTCAAAAGCGCCCATAAAAGGTGAACAAATCCGAATTATTTCATCCATCCACATTTAAGACAATTATCTCATAAATCCACCAATTATCCTACATAAATGGAGATAATTGGCAAATTAATGAGGATATTCCTCATTAATTGGCCAATTAACTTAGCCCTAAAATCCAAAAAATACCCTAAATGGCCGGTCCTCCCTTCTCCAAAGGGGGCCGGCCACTTCCCCTTTTTATTGCCCACATTCCTTTCTTTTTTCCTCCTTTTTTAGCCACCAATTCAATTACTCCTTATTATCTTTCTTCATAAATATAAATCCTTTCCCTATTTGATTAATTAGCCAATAAATAGGCTAATTAAACCTAGATCTCACACCAAAAACCCTAGCATGGCCGGCCACCCCCCATTTCCTATAAATACAACCCCATTTTCTCACAAAAACCCAATTCCAATCCTTGGGCAAAAACACTCTAAACACTTTTTCTCTCTAATTCTAACTTTGGCATCGGAGGTTCTTCGGCCAAAGCCCCCCCCCCCCATTCATCGTGGGCGCGTGAGGCTTTTGGCCTTAACCTAAGGGGTTTATTATCTTGTAGGTGCAAAGTCGTCCAAGACCGAAGAGGAGAAAATTTGCATCCACAGTGCCCAAAATAGGTAACAAGTTCAAATTTATCTCATCCATCTTTATTCCATAACCTTCAAAACCTTCCACATAAATTACATAACCTCCCAAAAACATTCATTTCAATTATGTTAATTAGCCAATTTAATATATTTATTCCTAATCAATATATTAAATTGCTAATTAAATCACCAAATAACACCCAAAATACACATAAAGGGCCGGCCACTCTTTCTCCAAAGAGGACCGGCCATGCCCTATATATTGGCTCCCATTCTCACCAAAACGGAGGTCCAACACTCTTGTAAAAATCCCAAAATTCTCTAAATACTATTTCTCTCTAAATTCTAACTTTGGCATCGGAGGTTCTTTGGCCAAAGCCCCCCCCCCCCCATTCATCATGGGCGCGTGAGGCTCTTGGCCTTGACCAAAGGTGTTAATTGTTTTGTAGGTGCAATTTTGTCCAAGATCAAGAAGGAAGAAATTTGCATCCACAAATTGGTGCTTTCATTGAGTTGAAATCCATACTCGTAGAAGACTCTCGCATAAAAAAGGTTTTTCTCTATTTTCTAGTCCACTTGTATTTTTTCATACGTTCTTATTATTAGAGTTTTTTATTTGCAAAGATTCTTTGATAAAACGTGAAAAAAGAAATACAATGGCTAGAAATTTAGAAAACTCCACGAGTGAAAATTCCAAAATTTAAGAGATGGGACCGCGGCGATCCACAAGGCTAAATGTGACAATAATTGGAGCGGCACCACCACTACGAGGCTCCACCATGGCAACCACCGCGGTGGCCACCACAGCAACCACCCGCGGCGAGGTCCATGGTACCAAAGTTACGGCCCAAGCCATGTCATTCCAAGCCCAAGGAAAACCAGCCCGTGCCGCCCAAATCCAACGCGAGCTCAATGCGTTGCCGAGCCGAGCCGAGCCCAAGCCTCGTACTCATATGCGCCACATGTCGAGCAGCCCACTCTCGTGACCCAGCCTGCTCCCTCTGAGCAGCCCACTCTCGAGGCCCAGCCTGCTTCCGTCGAGCAGCCCACTCTCGAGGTCCAGCCTGCTTCCGCCGAGCAGCCCACTCCCGTGGCCCAGCCTGCTCCCGTGGCTTTTCAAGTAGCCCAAGTCGGCCCAAGACTATCTCAACCATATGGACCTACCATCGATCCGGAGGCATTCTCACCACATTTCTCCGCGGATTTGACATTTCCTAACTCAAATTTCACGCCCGGAATCTACCACCCTTCTACTGCTCAAGGAGGAACATTCCTTCCAAGCTCTTCCAATCCAAATGGCGAACAACACTTGTCTCGACAAGTTATAGAGTTGGCGAGCGCCCTTGCACAACAGACAACCTTGGTGAATCAACTCTTGCAACTCACCGAGATCCAACGTGCCCCGAACGAGGTGTCCCTAAGTAGGACAAGGGCAGACGAACCTCTCCAGCAGCGTCCCGGCAAGCAGCCACTCGACCAGCCACGAACCGAGCGTTTGGGCAGAGTAGACTCCTGATTAGGCCCCCGAGATAGCGTATACTCCCGTCTTAGCGCGCGGAGGAGCGTGCACTCTCGACTAGGCCCAGGGATGAGCATACACTCACTGTTGAGGTCACACTCCAATAATCAACATGAGCAGCCTTCCAAGCGAAGTGTTCATTCGCGGCTAGGCCCGCAAGGAGCATCCTCCACCTCACATTAGGTGTGGGTTGGAAAAATCGAAAACCGAAAAAAAGGGGACCGAAAATCGAACCGAAAAAAAAACTGAACCAAAGCTGTCAAACCGAACCAAAACGAATTTGATTGGTTCGGTTTCGGGTTTTGCGGTTCGAAAACCGAACCGAACCGATATATATAAATCATCAAAACCTGGTGCATCGTGAGGATTCGAACCCTTCTTCCCTCCGGGTTAGCGATAGCGCTTCAAGCCAACTCCACCCGCTGGTTTTGTTTGATATAATTGTACAACTAAGTCATTTAAAGAGATCTAATATTTGATGCTTTATAAACTTTATGAAGTTCACAAATCACTTCCTCAGTTTCTTTCTCTCTCTCCTTCCTCTCTTCCTCCAAATCACTCTCTCTCCAGTCTTTTCATGTCCGCCTTGCAGATTCTTTCTTCCAAATCCTGATTTTCCCTCGGCCCTTTCGAATTGGAACCCCTTCCAAATTGGAAGATTCTAATCCGGATGGATTTTCCGATCTCTCACAGGTAATTTTCGAACCAAAATGAATATGATTTGTATTTTGATTTTGCTGAATTAAAATGGGTTTTTCTTTTAATTATTTTGTTGGGTTTTTGCATATTGTTCATATTTTGGAGTTTTTCATATTGTCTGTTCATTTTCTCCATTAATTTATGGTAACCCAACAAATCGCTGGTGTTAGAATAAATAAATTATGCAATTTATTTTGACATTAAAAGCAAAAAATTAATAAATCAGTGCAATAACCCTACAAATTTTATATAAAGGTGATATATTTATGTTTACTTTCATGTGTTTAACATCCATTTCTTCATTAATTTATGGCACACTGCTTCCATTGCTGCAGAAAACCATGGAATCCGAGTGCTTGTTGTTGGGCATCATTTCGGAAATGCAAGTGGGAACTGTGGGATAGCTCCTCATTCACAGAAATAATTCTAGATCTTAGTTGCAATGATTTGTTTGTGATTTTCTACGGCTAGAAGATTCACTAACCCTTATCATTTGTCATGTTTTGAACTGAATCAACTAAAATGTTTTGTTAGGAATTTTTATGCTATTGAAGAAAAAAAAAAAAAAAAAAAAAAAAAAAACCAAACCGAAAAAAAATTGAACCGAACCGAACCCAGCTTTACCTCACATCGGAGTAGGCAACACGATGGACGGAGAGAAATAGTCACTCAATCCGGCTCAAGTTCAACCGGCAACCTGCGAAGAATTTCCTCGCCTGCTAGGAAAGAACCACATGCACCGCAGCCGCGACATAGACGAGCCGAATACATGAAAGAGCAGCCTAGACCAGCAGGTCACGACTGGGGGCAGCCGAGAGCTCCGCTACCCCAACGAAGACAAATTCAGGAAGAAGTAGAAAGGCTCTTGACCGAACGATTGAGCGATTTCCAAAGCAGCAAAGCTACTGACAAGGCGCTCCGATGAGACATGACCAACATAAGCGGGTCACCTTTCAATGACAAGATCGAGCAGACGGGACTACCTCACATAGATTGCCAGATACAATGACTACTTCTATTCCGACAAACGCAGCAGCTCAGCCTAATGGCGCGCCGGGGGCAGACGAGTATCAGAAGGACACACCAGCCCAACTACCAAGAACCGGGGGCAAGGCTTGTTCTCAACGCCCAGTAGCTAAGCATCACGGACCTAGTGGTCCAATTCCTCCAACTGCGCACAACCTGGCCCAAGCCCTGCTTTCGTAACCGTGCCCACCTGCTCCACGGCTCCCGGCAGCCATTGATCTATCACCATGGCTCCTAGCCATGCCGATCTTGCACTGTGACACGCGCCAACCAAGCCTCAAAATGGCACACGACGAAACACCTAATGATGGCGCAATAATTCTAAGAGCAACTCATTGCGTTTACACCCTTATGCAGGTTCCACAAGCAGTTTAAAGTCTCAAGCAGTTCGCCAAACAAGACCTCGCAGGCTGAGGATTATTTTAGTTGTCCAGCAGTCCAGCTTTCCTCAGCTGCACTCACGACAACGACTTCCATACTCTCCAGTGCGAGAGGATAAACCAATTGCTCTCCAGTGCGAGAGGGTAAACCAATTCCCCGACACCCATATGGGTATGCTCTCCAGTGCGAGAGGATAAACTAATTGCTCTCCAGTGCGAGAGGGTAAACCAATTCCCCGACACCCATATGGGTATGCTCTCCAGTGCGAGAGAATAAACTAATTGCTCTCCAGTGCGAGAGGGTAAATCAATTCCCCGACACCCATATTGGTCTGCTCTCCAGTGCGATGCTCTCCAGTGCGAGAGGGTAAACTAATTGCTCTCCAGTGTGAGAGGGTAAATTAATTCCCCGACACCCATCCGGGTAAGCTCTCCATTGCGAGAAAGACACATAGCTTAAAAGATTGAAAGCTTGAAGATCAACTAGACAGCAAATGGTCAGGGGGCAGCAGCCACTTTTGCACTTAATAGTTCGCTTATCTGACACTTCATCTTCTGCAGCTCCGATCTTGGCAGCTCTATCCTAGACTGCTCCATCTACGGCAGTTGAGAAACCAAACTCAAGCAGTTTCTTTATTTTTTGGCTAGCAGCCTAGACGTGGCAACCCAAACCGTTACCCATGCCATGCCACTTCCTCGGCCCGTGCCAAGCTAATCCTTGGCTTCAATCAAGCCGAGCAGCACAAGCAATGGCTTCTATCACACCACCTCCTTGGCCTATGCCAAGCCGACTCCTGGCCCTTGCCAGCCGACGTGCCGCACCACCCCGACGGCTGCCCCGCGGCATCACTATCCAAGAAGAAAATAAGGAAAATTAATTTTTCCTTACCTCGGTGCGGCACGGAGAAGACGAAGAAATCAACGAAAAACGGTCATTTGCATGTGCAAGATGTAGAAGATTGCTAGAGGAGGGGGAACAAATATCCTCTAAGCTCTCTTTCTCTTGTAGGGTAGAATAAATCACTCTCCAAAGTTGATTTAATAACCCACTTAAGGTGGACTTAAATAGGCTTTGAGAGAAATTTATTTCTCTTTCCTAGAAGGATCTAATTTCCTATTAAAGAGGGAATCTACATCAAAATAGGAAGCAGTCCTACGTTTCCTAAAGCAAGAAGATCTCTACACCTGCTGCCCTTTCCTACGAGCAGCCCAACAGGTGTGGGGGCATTTGTGGAGCCAAAAATAATCACAAGGCGACAAGTGAATTTTTGGGTAAAAGAGGACAAAATTACCCTCGAGACACACCGGGTTTCCTACACGCGAGCAGTGGAGAATCATCCATCAACCGAGTCAAGAGTGCCCAAAATAGGTAACAAGTTCAAATTTATCTCATCCATCTTTATTCCATAACCTTCAAAACCTTCCACATAAATTACATAACCTCCCAAAAACATTCATTTCAATTATGTTAATTAGCCAATTTAATATATTTATTCCTAATCAATATATTAAATTGCTAATTAAATCACCAAATAACACCCAAAATACACATAAAGGGCCGGCCACTCTTTCTCCAAAGAGGACCGGCCATGCCCTATATATTGGCTCCCATTCTCACCAAAACGGAGGTCCAACACTCTTGCAAAAATCCCAAAATTCTTTAAACACTATTTCTCTCTAAATTCTAGCTTTGGCATCGGAGGTTCTTCGGCCAAAGCCTCCCCCATTCATCATGGGCGCGTGAGGCTCTTGGCCTTGACCAAAGGTGTTAATTGTTTTGTAGGTGCAATTTTGTCCAAGATCAAGAAGGAAGAAATTTGCATCCACATCGAGTTTAGAAGAGCTCTAGTTTCTTGCTGCAATGGCTTTACAAGGTTAGTGATTAATTTTATATGTGATCATGTTTGTTTCCACAATAATAATCTTACAATCCTGACTTGAAGTGGGCCCAAAAGATCAACTGTATTGAGTTTTTACTATCATTTTATGTATCAACGATTTAGCATAATACTTCATGCTCTCAAATTCAACAAAATCCACAACTTAATGAAATCCTACCGAATTTTTTATCTTTTGAATACACCTAGATTTGGAAACACTATAAAAATGTATATTAAAATCTTAATTGACTCTATGTAGATTTGTATGAACTCCAAAAATATCTATTAAAATCCAATTTGACTAATTAAAGACTCTAAATCTTTTAAAATCTCCTCAAATCCACATTTTGACTTCACGACTCACTGTCGTTTAGACATAAAAATGAAACCCAAACTACTGCTAACGATTTTTAGAACATAGCACTTTTGGCGTGCATTTCCCCATATAAGAATCAATTAGTATTCGATCAAAGAAAAAAAAATCAATCAATAAAAATTCAAAAATTTTGCTGCTTGCAATTGAAATTGTTGTAGTTTTCTTGGGCCCAAAAAAGGAGATCACAGCACAGCAATCTTGGCTCTTGGGGCATAAGACATACTCCTCTCAAATTCTATATTATCCTCGCCGTCCCATTGACTTAGTCCATCGAGGAAACTTCCTTGTCAATAATTGTGGAGTGTCCGGTGGCTAATGGGAATCTTCCTCTTCATATAATCTTACAAAAATGCTATTATTACCATTTAGTTATATCATCATTTATATCATTTCTTTAATTTTATAAAAATATTATTAGTACAACTAGATGATAAGTATAACACCACTCATAATATTATGTCTTGTCCTACTTATACTCTCGTTCTATTTTTACAAAGGGTAAGATTTATCTCCACCTCATTTACTTGTACCTTGTTTTTCCTGTTTTACCTAGTCTCTTGCCACTTGATAATTGACATTTGTATGTTAATTAAGTTTTTTTTATTTAAAAAAAAAGAAAGAAAATTAAGTTATTTTATTTAAATATTTGTTTTGTGAAAAAATTTATTTAAAAAGAAAATAGAAGTCAACCCTAACCTCCTACTGAATTAACTTCATTTAATTTTAATTGTAAATTTTGAAGTTTTCAAGGGTAATTTATGATATTTTGAATATTTCACCATTTTGGATAGCTCTCTTTATATATACTAGCCTTCATGCACATGCATCTAGAAGGTATTTTTTAAATCACGGCGTCCTACGAGCGACTCACATGTTTTAAAGCAGTTGTCACATAATAAAATCGGTCTTTATAAAATTTACATTAAGAATAGGTAAAATAATATTTAATAAACAACTGATTGAATCACATTATTGCTAGCACATTGTGAGGCTAAACCCAATTTCCTTCCCCTTAGTGTAAATAATATCGTTTAAAAAAAATCATTTGACAACTAATTTAATCACATTATTATCCGCGTGCGAATGACTTTTTTTATAACCAGCATTACAGGCATCTTAAGATGTTTTGAATGTGTTTAAAAATAGAGAAAATAATATTGAATGAACTGTTGATTAAATCACATTATTGCTAATCTATTGTGAGGTACTAATTCTTTAATAAGTGCAAAAAAAATAATTATTAAAAAAACATTGTTAAAAGGACGAACCCTGCCACATTTGATGCATTATTTTTGGGTTGCCTTTGAAGTTTTTTGTTTGAGGGGTATTTTTGTTGAAGTTTTTGATATCAAAAACACTATTCACCTTTAGTGTTGGCTTTATATATAGAAAGATGGATAAGGAGTAAAGTATATGTACAACTGACTAGGTGTAACTTTTTTTTTTCCTTCATAATTTCATGAGTAAATTGTAGCAATGACCTTTCAACTTTAACTGAATTAGAGCATTGGTCCCGCAACTAAAAATCCATTATCATTAGTCCCTTAGTTCATCAAAACATGCAACTATGATCATTTTCGTCGACTCTGTTAGAACTTCCGTCAAAATGAGTCACATGTCATGCAGAGGTTAAATCAAGGGGCAAATATATAGAAAATCAAATAAGAAAAATTGTATCAACGGTCTCTCAACATTAATCTAACTGGACAAATGGTCTCTCAACTTTAACCTAATTGGAGCACTGGTATCTCAACTTTAACCCAATTGTAGCAATGGTCTTTCCAACATAACTCATTTTGACGAAGTTGTCGAAAAAGACCATAGCTACATGTTTTGATGAGTTGAATAACCAATGGTAATTATTTTTAGTTGAGAGATCATTACTCTAATTTAATTAAAATTAAGAGACCATTGCTACAATTTACTTTAATTTCATCAAAAGTACTGCTAGTGGGGGATTCTCCACAAAAACTGATAGTCAAACTCCTCTCAAATTCTATATTATCCTCAACATCCCATTCACTTACGAAGAAACTTCCTCGTCATTTAGTGTGGAGTGCCTGGTGGCTAATGGGAACCTTCCTCTTCATATATAATATTATGTCTTGTCCTACTTGTCCCTCTCAGAAACTGCATATAATTGTACATGGTTTTGCATATGCTTGCCCTGCATTCATTCATTGCAAGAACCAAGAAGCAGAGAGTTTCTCTAGATGGATGCTTTCCGAGATTCTTCTTCCTCCTCTTACCGGTGTTCCTATCATGCCTTCTTGAGTTTCAGAGGCAAAGACACGCGCAGGGGCTTTACCGATCGCCTCTATAGAGCCTTGGAGCTAGCAGGGATCCACACGTTTAGAGACAATGATGAAATCAAGAGAGGGGAGAATATTGAGTCGGAGTTAGAGAAGGCGATACAGGAGTCACAAGTATCGATAATTGTCTTCTCCAAGCACTACGCTTCCTCAAGGTGGTGTTTGAACGAGCTTCTGAAGATCGTGGAACGTAGACATGTGGTTCTGCCAGTTTTCTATGATGTGGATCCATCCGTTGTCAGGAAGCAGAGTGGTTCTTTTGCTAAAGCATTTGCCAGACATGAGAAGCGATTCAGTACGGAGGAGATGGACAAGGTGGAGCAGTGGAGAAGAGCTCTTAGAGATGTTGCATCTTTGGGAGGAATGGTTTTAGGAGATCGGTAATTTCTATTCTCAATTTGTTCTTGAGCTTATTGAAAGTGTTTTAAATTACGTAAAATTGTAGATATGGCAATGAAACTTGAAGTTGTTTGATTTTGGTTTATATGTTCCTATATATAATGCAATTTGTACGATGAGCAATCATTTCCGTACGACATATCATTCACACTACAATTCTATGTAAAAGAAAATAACTTATTTCTGCTTCATGTATTTTGATTCAAATGAATTACAGGTATGAGGAGCAGTTCATCCAAGATATTGTTGAAGAGATTAGAAATAAAGTGGATCACGCAGCATTAGACGTGGCTCCCTTTGCAGTTGGAATGGATAATCGGGTGAGACGCCTAAACATGTGGTTACAAGATGGATCAAATGATGTTGGTGTAGCTGTAATCTGTGGGATGGGTGGAATTGGCAAGAGCACCATTGCGAAAGCTGCTTATAACCAAAACCTTGATAGATTTCAAGGTAGTAGCTTTCTTGCAGATATACGAGAATCTTCAGAACAACCCAATGGTTTTGCTCGCTTGCAAAGAAAACTTCTTTCAGGTATCCAAAAGGGGAAAGCAAATCAATTATACAATATGGATGAAGGAACAATCAGGATCAAACAAGCCGTGGGCTATAAAAAAGTTCTTATTGTTCTTGATGATGTGAGCAACCGGGATCAACTCAATGTAATTCTTGGAATGCGAGAGTGGCTTCATCCAGGAAGTAAAATTATCATAACAACTCGACATGAACATTTGTTAAATGCTCATGATGTTTTTGAAAAGTTTGTGGTTCAAGAAATGAATGAGTATGAATCACTTGAGCTTTTCAGTTGGCATGCCTTCAGACAATCCCATCCAGTAGAAGGTTACATGGAGCTTTCAAGACAAGTGGTGCAGCACTGTGGAGGGCTTCCATTAGCTCTTCAAGTTCTGGGATCTTCTCTATCTGGAAAAAGTGTAGAAGTATGGCAAAATGCATTGAAGAAGTTAGACGTGATCCCTAATGACAAAATTCAAAAAGTTCTGAGGATAAGTTTTGATTCTTTACAAGATGATCATGACAAAAATTTATTCCTTCATATAGCCAATTTCTTCATAGGAAAGACGATGGATTATACAATTACAATACTGGAAAACTTAGAGTTTTGCACAAGGATTGGGATTGAAAATCTAGTTGATAGATGTCTAGTGACAATTCAAGGATCGAAGTTGGTCATGCATCAATTGGTGAGAAACATGGCAAGGGCAATTATTCGCGAAGAATCACCTCATGACCCTGGAAAACGTAGTAGAGTGTTGCAGAATGATGCCTCTAATATTTTGAGAAAATTAAGTGTAAGAACTATGTTTTTCTTGTGTATGAATTTTTAGTTACGATTTGCATATGCAGTACTAGTTATATACTTACCCAATGCTCTGATTTTTTGCAGGGCACGGAAAATATTAAGGGCCTCATGCTCAACCTTGCTAGCAAAAGAACGCTTGTTGGAAGTGATAAAAAACGATGCCATGTTGAAGATTATGATGGAAATTGTTCAAGACGACGTCGGCTTGGTTTCTTCTCTTGGATGCCAATTAGCTTTTCCTCCACAAACTCAGCTTCTGCATCAAATGAGATAGATTTCAAATCTGAGGCGTTTAGAAGGATGCACAATCTTGAAATTCTCATGCTCAACAACGTCAACGTCGGGGGAAGTTACGAAGATTTTTCAAAAAATTTAGTATGTTTATCTTGGCGAGGATTCCAGTTAAAATCAATACCAGAAAATTTATATTTGGGAAACCTGGTTGCTCTTGACATGCGACATAGTAGCCTACAACATGTTTGGAAAGGGACCAGGGTATGTTACTCTCTCTCTCTCTCTCTCTCTCTCTCTCTCTCTCTCTCTCTCTCTCACACACACACACACAACTAATAGGGGCCATTATATCTTCTTAGAAACTAATTCATTTGTATTATTATTGAAGCAGTTTCTTCTGAGGCTGAAGATTCTTGATCTCAGTTATTCGCATGGCCTCAGGACAACCCCCCACTTCTCAGGACTCCCTAACCTTGAGAGATTGATTCTTAAACATTGCATAAATTTGGTTGAGATTCATGAGTCCATCGGTGACCTAGAGAAACTTCTTGTTTTGAATCTAAAAGGCTGCAAAAATCTCACGAAGCTTCCAATATTGAGATCTATTCAGGATCTTACTCTTTCTGGTTGCTCAAAGCTTGCTGGTCGCTTACCATCGACAGCTTGTGAAATGCAGAAACTCAATCTGTTATCAGCTAAATCATGGTATTCAATCTGGTCGTGTGTGTCGCCAAGAAAAAATATTGAATCAAGTAGTTTCTCACTGGCAAGTTTACCACATTCTTTAACAACTTTATATCTGACTGGCTGCAATCTATCAGAGATACCGAGTGCCCTTACTATGCTGCCCTCATTAGAGTTCTTAGATCTGGTTGACAATCCAATTACAAGCCTACCAGAAAGCATGAACAATCTTGTTAAGCTTCAGTGTCTTGTAGTAAATGATTGCAGAAACCTCACAATGCTTCCAGAGCTCCCACATTGTTTGGAGTACTTGTATACTGGAGGTTGCACATCATTGACAAGAATAACAAATTTACCAGGCTTGGACATATCACCCGACTTACATTACAAGAATTGTGAAATGGGATCGGGATCAAATCTATGGTATTGTGGGAAACTAGTTGATGTTGACAGCTTGTTCAATACACTACCATTGAGAAGCTTTGACATGAAACTCCTGGATGATATCGATCTATTCGATTTGCTACCCAAAGGTGGCGTTGAGGTTCAACAGAACAACAGATGTCCAAGTTCAGGCAGGAGATCGTACCTCACGGTTCTCTCTCTCTCTCTCTCTCTCTCTCTCTCTCTCTCATGCACAAGTGTTTACAATATGATGAATATGATTTCTATGGTGTAAACGATTAGATTGTAATTACAATATCACCAAGAAACTGCAGGGACTTTTTGAATGCGGCATATTGAGCATATTTGTTCATGGGAGCAAGATTCCAGATCGGTTCAATTACAGGAGCATGGGTAACACTGTGTTCTCTATTATTATTCCTTCACAGCCTAATATCAAGATCTTAGGTGTAAATGCATGTATATTATATGCACGGCAGTCGGATCGGAGCGTTGAGGTTGCACGTGACCACCGTCGCCATAAGCTTTATCTTAGAAATAGGACGAAGGGCCTAATGTGGTTCTTAAGTCTGATGAATGAGGTTCCATGGAAAGTCATGAATGAAGATATGTTATGGCTAAGCCATTGGATTATGGGGAACAATGAATTGGAATGCGGGGAAGAGGTGTGTTTTGAAATCGAAGAGCAAGACGGTTTCCTCACAAAGGAGATTGGAGTCCAGTTTGTGTACGAGCAGCAAAATAAGGATAAGGAGGATGTCCCATCAAGTAGTGAAGATCCAATGATCCTACCTGACAGATCGCCTTGGAAGTGGATCTCACCTGACTTTTACACAAGAGACGCTGACACCAATTTTCTGTTGGTTAGAGGGAGAGAGACGGCGGTGCAATGCATCAGTAACCCCGATGAAAATATTTCGACTGTCATGTGCGCAGCTCAATACTATATGTGTAACAGCGTAGCGATCAACGGCTCTAGCTCAGTCAGTCCCTCCTTTATTCAATCCAAAGACATACCATGGGTTACTCTTATCAACACGAAAAATTACTAAATAGTTAAAACTAGTAATAGAGCCCGCGCGTTACTGCGGATTTTAAGTGTAAAACATACAATAAGTTCTATACATAAGTGTGATCGTATTAGGTGTTGAACAGTGGAGTTTACATTCCTGTTTACAGCTATATTTACACACACTAATTAGCACTATTTAAATTTTGTTCACTGTCACTTTAGAACTTCCTTGATTTATTTTTCATGATATACATGCTTATCTGACAAAAATAAG
Source organism: Cotoneaster glaucophyllus (assembly GCA_036320875.1). NCBI lineage: Eukaryota > Viridiplantae > Streptophyta > Magnoliopsida > Rosales > Rosaceae > Cotoneaster > Cotoneaster glaucophyllus. Next base: position 25,850,295 of record CM070068.1, on the reverse strand, counting down.
AAAAAAAAACGTAAGTTGTTAATATAAATGAAAATTCAAGTGAGCAGGTAAAGAGAAGCATATATATATATATATACATATATCATAAAAATAAAAATTAAAGTTATTAATATAAACAGAAGTTGTTAGTATATGAAAAAGAAATGCAAGCTACCTATTATTGTCGATCAGCAACTTTCTACAAATTTTATTTTGGTGGTAGCAAAGGTTGATCACCAATGTTTTACAAATTATTTTTCCTGCATAACATTCATAATAGTAACACGTTGTATGACAATGTTATGATCATAATAATAATAAATAAATAAAAAGAAGTTGAACTGTTTCCTTCCAAATCAAATTCACCTACCATGGGAGAGGTTGATCTAGCGTTTATTTAGATGCTGAGCACATGCCAAAGAACTGAATCATTGAAGCTAATGGGAGACGAAGTAGGTTGTGGAGTTATGAAGATGTTCATCATGTGCTAACTCAAAATACGGTGAGAAATCTTTTTCTTCTACAACTTTTAGTAGAAAGCTTCAACATTTGACTAAAATCTATTTCTTATGCCCGTTTGATAACCATTTTCGTTTCCAATTTAAATTTTTAGTTTTCATTTTATAATAATTGAAATTTGAAAACAAATACCAAACAAGTTATGTGTTTTCAATTTTAAGATTCAAAAAGAATAATCAAAACAAAAGTTGAAAGCTGAAAACGAAATGATTATCAATGGCTCCCTAAGAAACAAGCATTAACTTTCATAACCTAAAGATTCTAAATGGATGATCTTTGTTTTTTCCTTTACTTCGATTTGCACAGGCTACAGAAGCAGTTGAAAGCATAATCCTGGATTTGTCGAACTTAGATGAGGTATGCTTAAATGCTGAAGCTTTTGTTAGTATGTCTCACCTAAGACTTCTCAAGATCAATTACTACAAACACCACTTCATTGGGCACTTAAAGTTTCTTTCTCGTGAGTTGAGGTGTCTCTCATGGCCTGGATTCCCCCTTAAGCCTTTGCCATCTAACTGTCAATTCAAAAATCTTGTTGACCTTGGCATGCGATTTAGTCTCACTGACCGACTTTGGGAAGGAAGCCAAGTACGTGCAATCATCATTTACATGTATATGTTTCTTTTAAATTTCTGGGTTCTGAGATGTCTTGTTAAGTAATGCATGTTTTCCTAAATGTTTTAACAGACGATGGAAAAGTTGAAATTCATCGATTTAAGTTATTGTCAATACCTTAAGGAAACCCCTGACTTGACAAAGGTGCCCAATCTTGAGAGGCTAGTTCTTGAAGGTTGTAGATCTATTTCGACTCTTACAAACCTTGTTTTATTGAATCTGAATGGGTGCAAAGAACTTGAGATTCTAGCCAGCAGCATTCGTATGAAATCTCTTAAAACCCTTGATCTTTCTTATTGCTCGAATCTTGAGATGTTTCCAGAGATTTTAGAAGTTACGAAGGAATTATCAGAGCTTTATTTATCCGGGTCAAAAATTAAAGAATTGCCCTCGTTAATTAATAATCTCACGGGTTGAGTTATTTAATCCTAGAAGATTGTGAGGAACTTAAGAGTCTTCCAAGTAGCATTCGTACCCTTTATCTTTCTTGCTGCTCGAATCTTGAGATGCTTCTAGAGATTTTTGAAGTTATGGAGGAATTATCAGAGCTTTATTTATCCGGATCAAAAATTAAAGAACTGCCCTCGTCAATTAATAATCTTACGAGGTTGCGTTATTTGATCATAAAAGATTGCAAATTACTTTTTTTTGGGAATTGAAATGCAGTTCACTTCTTTAGAGTTGTTCTTTTATCTATATAGTTTTGAATTGAATGAAGAGAGGGGGTTGATGGTGTATATGGGAAGCAATTCAACTTGCCCCGATTCCAGCTCCTTGTGTTTGGAAGGAACTTTGGATTGCAGCGTTGTTGCTGGGAGGATTGTGATTTGTGACACTCGTATTTGGCCCAAAGTGCAGGAGGGACAAGTGGTGAAAGATGCCGTAACCATTCATATGATTTTGGCAAATAGCCCTTATTATGTTACTCCATTTAAATTGGCTTATCATGTTGTTTAGTCATTAGATTGAATGAATCAGAAGAAAATTAAGGAACAAAGTTATGTACGAGACAATATAGACGAAAATTACTAGAAAATAACATATTAAGGGCTATTTGGTCATCAACGAATAGCGTCAGTCATCGACTTCCTTTTCAATTTCTCTTTGTAGCTCCTCCTTGTACTCCTCAAAACTCCCAAGGTAAGGGGTCAACGTGCCATTCTTAACATCCCAAATTTCACTCCTCTCTTCATCTTCACACACGCGCGATATCAGCCTTGAATCATGACTCACCAGTACAACTCCACCTGTGAATTCATCAAGTGCATCGGCCAGTGCGTCAACACTCTGCATATCCAAATGATTCGTCGGTTCATCCAACAGCAAAATGTGGGGCCTTGACATGGATATCGATGCGAACACAACCCGGGCTTTCTGTCCTCCAGATAGCAATGGGAGTGAGATGGTTGTGGCTGGGGAGTCCATATTTTCCAAGCTTTGCACGAACAGCCTCTTGCGTGCTAAGGTCTGGATGAAGCCGGAGAAGGTACTCAACTGGGGTCTCACCCATTGTCAGGATGTCCACAAAGTGCTGTGAATACCTACCGATCCTCAACTTCTGACTCCTCCGTACTTCACCCTCCGAATGAACCAAATCACCTGCAAGAAGGTTGAGCAGAGTAGACTTTCCAGCTCCGTTAGGTCCAACAATGGCAACACGGGTCCCCATATCAATACCAACATCAACACCTGACAGCCTGAAATCCTCCCGATTTGGATAACTGAAGCTGACTTCAACAAGTTGCAAAAGTGGAGGAGTAAGCTCTGTAGGTTCAGGAAAGTGGAACTCCACGCTGTAAACTCTCCACTTCTTAGGAGCCTCAGCTGGTGCATCATCTCCATCAACTTTTCCCTTGGCCTTGTTCTTTGATGCTTCCCTAGCTGCTGCAGACTTTGCTTTATCCTTGACTTTCTCCTGTTGGACCCGATTTCCACTCCTTTTGGCAGCTTTCATCTGCTTGTCATAAATTTCAAACTTTTTGTTCACCTCTTTCCGACGTTGCTCATAACCAGTTTCAAAATCATCAAAATTTCCTCGGTAGAATTGAAGCTTCAGATCATGCAGATGAATAATCTCACAGCAAACTGTGTTAAGGAAATCTCTGTCATGTGAGACAACAACAAAAGTTTTTTTTCCAGCGGCACAAGTATTCCTCCAACCAGAGAACAGCCCTCAAGTCGAGATGGTTGGTGGGTTCATCAAGCAACAAAAGAGTTGGCTGAACAAAAAGTGCCCTTGCCAATGAAATTCTCATCCTCCACCCACCACTGAAGGACTTAGTTGGACGGCCTTGCATATCCTGTGTGAACCCCAACCCAGCAAGAATATTTGAAGCCTGAGCTTCAGCTGAATCTGATCCCATCAACTGCAATTTCTCATACAATTCAGAGAGCTTCTCTCCTGCATCATCATCAAAACCGTCCTTTCCATCAGCGGAAGCTGAATTCTGCAAATCTGCAACCTCCTTTCGGATTTTGACAAGTTCTTCATTAGCTGAAACAACTGCTTCAAGAGCAGTTTTGTCATCACCAACTACCTCCTGCTCAACCAAAAGCACATCAATATTTTTTGGTACTGGAATCTTCCTCCAAGCAAGAAGCTTCAGGAGAGTAGACTTGCCCATTCCATTGGGCCCAACCAAACCATATCTCTTCCCATGTGTTATCTTAATTGATGCGTTCTTTAGAAGTTCCTTTCCCCGAGCAGACACAGAGAAATTTTCTACTGTTATATCCTTAACATTAGCATCACCATCTTCCCCATCAATTACCGATGCCCGGCTTCCAATAACGACGCTGAAAGCATCATGGTCGTCTTTAAGGGCCTGGTTCTGAATTTCTATAATGGCTTCGTGGTTTAGTTTCATGATATCCTTTGTTTCTCTGCTTTCTCAAAACCCTGTATAAAGAGGAAATGAAGAGCATACACGTCACACCAAGAGGAAACGATAGAAAGGTTATAATGGTTGTAAATGGATTAAAATAAGAAGTCAATGAAGCAATCAGAAATACAATATATGAATATACATATAGCTTGCAGATTCAGCTACATGCTCCTGTATTTTCAAGATGATGTGAAATATGCGTGGACAGAACAAAATGAAATGTTTTGACTATAAATTGCAAATGAAGGCAAGTACCTACACTACACATACAGAGAAAAACTTGATTGGTAAAATACCAAATCAAAATTATCTATTAGCTGTACAAATCGAAAACGAAAGAAAAAAAGATCCAGTTCAATAACAGGAAAATGGGTAATTTCCAAAAGAGTCAAATTCACCTTAGCAACCAAGGAAAACTCCCTTTTAATCCTAAAGAAAACACAATGTTTCACCAAAGCAAACCCTTTTCCATGGATGAAAGCCTGGTTCTGCCTATCAAATTTTAAAAAAAAATTATTTCCTCATATTTAAAAAAAAATAAAAATCCTATATACATGGCGTCCATTTACAAGTTATAGTGCAACCTTGTAAAGTGCATGGTAATGGTGATGCAGGCGATGATAAGCAACAAAAGCCATCAAATGGATGTAATTATTATCAAAGAAGTTGGATAATTGATTACAGAATCACATTATGAATCAAGCAAAACCCTAACAGTAAATTCAAAATCAAAACCCTAATTTATAATATGCAAAAAAAAAAAAAAAAAAAAAAAAAAGAAATTGCCTTACCTTAAGATTGGAGTGGCGAAGTGAGCACTTAGCAGCTAGTGGTGGAGGACGATGGTGAGAGAGAGAAAACCAGTGGAGGATGACTCGACTGGGAGTTCGGTGGTGGAGGATGCGACTGGAAGGGGAAAACGATGGTGACTGGCGAATTGGTGACTGGTGACTGGTGAGAGACCGTGAAAGAGAGCTTGGGGTGGTGGAAGGAGAGGGACTGGTTTTTAGGGTTTTGTTCGGGATAGTTGGATTTTGCATTAAATCAACCTGCCTAAACTAAAACAAGAATCAAACAAGAATCAGGATATCTTCAACGAAATATATTTGGATTTGTGTTTCCTAGTTCGTTTGGGATTTGGTTTTATGGAATTTTTTTTATCCTTATAAACATAATGTATATGTATCATAAGTTCTAGCATAGCGTTTTAGACGGCGGTCTCTCTCATCGGTTACTTGGGACAAGGTTGAAGCTCCCTTTTTTCAATCCGAATTCGGAACTTTGCAGTGTAGTTTATTGGCTTAACATTTGTTAACAACATTTTAATTAGTTCTAATGCAAGTTGGTGTTAGTTTCACTTCGTGGAAATTAAAGAATTGTTTGAATAACTGGAAAGGGAAAAGGAATTCAAGTCTTGGAAAAATAGGAAGATCATGACTTTATATTTATTTTATTTTATTTTAAGGTACAATCAACATTAAAGAAGGGTGGGAGTTGAAGTTTCTTAGGAGTTAGGTGCAACGTTGAATGCTAAAATGCTCGTGTTAAAATTTGGGAGAGCAACTTACATGAAGATGTGACGTCTCAATTCAATAATACAATGTCATGTGAAAAGACTTACACGTAACATTTTATGCAGATCATGAAACAGGGAATGGTTTGGTTACTTTGATGAATATAAGACTAAACTAATGGATAAAGAGGTGGTGTTGTAGTTGCGGTATTAAAATCAATCACGCACTGTTATGCTTTTAACTTTTTCTTTTTAATGCTTCTTTGTAAACATGCTTAAGAAGCTAGAAACAATATGGCTTTACTAAGAAGATGTTCATGATGATGAGGTATTACGTACACACAAGCTCAAAGACATGGTAGAAACTCTAAAAAAGAAAACATTGTCTCAAGCAATTATAAAGAAATATTTTAGTTCATCTTAAATTTTTATTTGTGACATTGCATATTTTTATACTTATTGACAATTTATTTCTATTTGAAGGCAACTTTCTTTATTACGAAACCTAGAAAAGTTATAACATATTACAATTTGAAATTTATTACCGTATATAATTAACCCAAATTGGGACCCAAACTTTTTTTTATAAAGTAGGGGTTTAGCATTATGGGTAACTTCCGTTTTTTTTTTATTTATTTTTTTTATTTTTTATTTTTTATTAATATGCGTTCGTGGTTTTAACTTTTAACTTGGGAATCAATCAAAATGCTCGAAAGCGAGATTAAGTTATACACGATGGAGAGTCCCATACAATTATAAACTCGATTGTGTTCTTAAAATCAAACACTTTGGAACTTCAAGACGAACGAAAACTTCGATAACGTCAATTAAACATACTACGGTTACGGTTCTAATCGTGATTTGAAAATAATTAACATACATAATTTGTTGTTAGGATACGTAGGTTCATAACATATACACATACCTGTTGTTAAGAAATATGAGACCATTTAGGCCCCCTAACTCAATTCTCATTTAATGAGGGCATTCTTGTTTTTCATGAAAAAAAATTCATGTGTCGTCTCCATGATTTTTGGAATTATTTTTTACTCCACAAACACAAAGAGTGTTTTTTTTTAATCATTGTAATTGGTAGAAAAAAAAAGTGAAGATAGAATGGCCTTTGAGAAAGCAGAAGAAGAAATATACAAGATCAATGGTGTTCTTATTGCACATTATGAGGGCAGAGATTCAGATGGCTGGGTTTTGCAAGGGTTTGAGAGATGATAGCATGAGAAGAAGATATGTTAGATTTACCAAGACGCTCGCGTACGCATATTTCATCGTATTTGGAGTTTTTTTAATGTCAAATAAAAAGGAACAAATTTATCTCTCAATTAAGTTATAGAACATGTGTCAAAATATAGCAAAGAGAACAATGGAAACCCAAAAAATGGAACAGCAAACCCGTAGCTGCCATTACGTAATCTCTAAAGTTTATGTAGTCTTGCTGGTAATTCATTGTTTCTCTTTGTTTGATTAATAAAGTTTAGGAGGCAGATTGTCTGCCCTCCTTTTATCATATCCTTCTTGTCCCCTTCTGTTTATGCAGTTACGGTTAAGTCACGTCAATATTTTATATTCTTATTGTTTTTTGTCTTATTATCTTTATAAAAAAAATCAATATAAAATGTTGATGTGGCTTAACCGTGACAATACAAACAGAAGGAGATGGGAAGGGTATTAAGAGGGCAGACAATATGCCTCCTAAAGTTTATAATCCATTTGTTGCGTACTCTGTTGATTTCTTATATGTATAACATTTGCATATTAATTTGTTTTGGGTCTTAAACTAAAGAGTCGCTCAAAAGACTAAGGAGTGTATTCAATTGAGATTTTGAGGGATTTTAATTCTTTTAATGAATCTAGGGGTATTCAATCATGATTTTAAGTGATTATCTGAAATTCAAGGTGTATCCAATTAGAATTTTAAGATAGTTTATTAAAATCCTTAGAAATCCAGGTGTATTCAATTAGAAATTGATTTTAAAGAATTTGAGTAAGTTGAGGAATTAGAGGGAATTTGAGAGATTTCGTAGTGTATTTTAAGCAACCACAAATCTCACATCTTCTCATGAGATTTCGAGAGAATTGAATCAAAATTTTATATGGAATCTCCACAAATCAATTAAACTGCATAAAAATCCATGAATTTAGAAATTCAACAAAATGTATCAAAATCTCAATTGAATACACCCCTTAAATCAAGTTCTCATTTCCACGTCTTCCCCACCCCCCTTCCCCAAAGACCAGGGAGTGCGTGAAGGTCCCCCACCCCCCTTGTCTACTCTAAAGACCAGGGAGTGCGTGAAGGTCCCCCACCCCCCTTGTCTACTCTAAAGACCAGGGAGTGCGTGGAGGTCATCTTCTGTTGTCTACTTGCAGAACTTGATGTTTCAGTAATTAAGCCAAATAATTTCCAAGTCCACCGTAACCATAAAGTCGGTTCAAGCCATATAATTTCAAGTCCACCGTAACCATTAAGTCAGTTTGTTTGAACATTGACTCACAGAAAACTGGTCCACATTATTGTTCATTTGTTATGTATAGAAATAAAATACAAAATAACAATAGAGGAAGCTTCCACCTTCGACGTCGCACAGCTTATCAGTTTGGAAATTGGATAAGAAGTCTAAAGCGTGCTGGAGTGGAATTGGTGTGGCCCGGTGTCTTGTTGCATACGCATGCGCAGAGTTCGGTTTCATAATAAAACCAAATAGTGCAGCAGTACCATCATGTAAAAGACATGACTTTTGTGATGGTGTATGAATTCCTTCCTCTTTCATCTCTTCCTCTCACATTCTCTTATTTTATCTTTTTTTAGCTATAAAAAAATAATATAAGATGTTGATGTGGTTTAATCGTGACCGTTCAAATAGAAGAGAAGCAAGGGGAGGAAAAAAAAAAAAAAGAGAATCCTACTTCGTATGAAATAGATTAAAAGATGGTATAGTTTTTTTTTTTTTTTTTTTTTTTTTTAATATTTTTCATGTAAAACGAAGCTCGAAAATCTAAAAAAGCATTCAATTATTGTTGCACGATCTTTGATGAATGATTGGTATCAATTGATCTTCTAGATCCTTGGTGAGAAGATTTGGAGAGGATCTGTTTCCAAAGGAACTGGATCCCCTCCTGAGCATAGGGTGGGGATCCTCCTGACCGGGTCATCTGGACCCTTGAAATTTGATCCAACGGTTATAATAATTATAACTTTTAGTGGACCCCTCTGTTTATAGCCGTTGGATCAAATTTCAAGGGTCCAGATTACCCGGTCATGAGGATCCCCACCCTATGCTCAGGAGGGGATCCAGATCCATTTCCAAAAGATGGCATCAATTTATGAACCGCCACTTCAGCCATTTAATTAGAGCGTAATGGACAGAGAGTACTCAATTCTGAGTCAGTGAGTATGGAAAATATAAAGCTCGTCAGAATCCATACATTGAAATACTTCAACTTCAGATTATAGATTGTTGAATCCTGAGAGACGAATGCCTACAGAACTACAACACAAGAGTAGGGCCGAAATTCTATCTTTAGGACATTGCGTTTATGCAAGTCTCGATCTCTAAATTTGTCAGCATTTCTAACTTTCTTCCATTGTTTATATTAATCTCATACATAATTAATATTGTGATCATTTTATGATTATTATTATTGGAATGTGTTATTTTTCAAATTTTCTAATATTGCTCTACCATTTATTTCTGTAGATCAAGTGTTTCCAAATGGCTGCCATAATTGCTCAGCTCGATGCCTCTTCCACTTCCTACCGGTGTACTAATGATGTGTTCTTGAGTTACAGAGGCGAAGATACACGTAAGGGGTTTACTGATCACCTCTACAGAGAGTTGGAGCTGGCAGGAATTCACACCTTTAGAGATGATGATGGGATCGACAGAGGAGCAAACATAGCATCAGAGCTACAGAAAGCAATACAAGAATCACGAGCATCCATAATTGTCTTCTCAAAGGACTATGCTTCCTCAAGATGGTGCTTGGATGAGCTGGTGAAGATCATGAAATGTAGAAAAACTGATTGCAGACACATGGTTATGCCAGTTTTCTATGATGTGGATCCATCCCATGTTAGGAAACAGACTGGCAGTTTTGCACAAGCATTTGCTGGACATGAAGAACGTTTCAAGGAGGAGATGGACAAGGTGGTGGAGTGGAGAAGAGCTCTTAGAGATGTAGCAGATGTGGGAGGAATGGTTTTAGGAGATATGTAAGTTCATTCCCAAAAACTTTATATTCTCGACATCTTTTAAGGTATTATATAGGTCCGCACAAACATTTCATTAAAACTTAAATGAATACCTAACGAAAACGCAGCAGAAAACAGCTACAAGCATGAAAACAATATTCTAGGTGATGTTTCATACATGCAGTTAATGTTGGACTTTGCTTTTTTCTTCGTTCATGTAATTGATTTAGCAGAACTTTTTTTATCAGAACTAGAAAGTTCATTTGTTCAATATTTATATGTCCACTCAATTTGCATTGGCACCACATGTTTTTCATTCATTCATTACAATTTATAGGTACGAGTCACAGTTTATCCAAAATATTGTCGAAGAGATTGGAAATAAACTGGATCATCGCGCAACAGAAATGATTGCTCCCTCTGTGGTTGGAATAGATAAGCGCGTGCAGGGCATAAACATGTGGCTGAAAGATGGATCAAATGACGTTAGTGTAGCTGTGATCTATGGGATGGGTGGAATTGGCAAGACCACCATTGCCAAAGCTTCTTATAACCAGAACTTCCACAGATTTCAAGGTTGCAGCTATCTTGCAGATGTTAGAGCAACTTCAGAACAGCCTAATGGTTTGGCTTTTTTGCAAAGAAAACTTCTTTCGGATATCCAAAAGGGGAAAAAGAAGAAAATATACAGTATGGGTGAACGAATGAGCAAGATCAAGCATGCTGTGTGTTGCAAAACTGTTCTTATCGTTCTTGATGATGTGGACCAATCCGACCAATTCAATGCAATTCTTGGAAGGCGAGAATGGTTTCACCCAGGAAGTAAAATTATCGTAACAACTAGACATGAAAGTTTGTTGAATGATCATGAAGTTTATGCAATGTTTAAGGTTAAAGGACTGGGTGAGTATGAATCACTTGAGCTTTTCAGTTGGCATGCCTTCAAACAAGCGCATCCCGTCAAAGATTACATCAAGCTAACAAGATCGGTGGTACAGCACTGTCAAGGGCTTCCATTAGCACTTCAAGTTTTTGGATCTTCTCTTGTTGGTAAAAGTGTAGATGTATGGGAAAGTGCACTGCAGAAGTTAAACGTCATTCCTGATGAAAAAATTCAAAAAATACTTCGAATAAGCTTTGATTCTCTACAAGATGATCATGACAGAAGTTTATTCCTTCATATAGTCTCTTTCTTCGAAGGAAAGAAGATAGATTATACAATTACAGTACTGGACAATTTACATTTTTACACAAGGATTGGAATTCAAAATCTAGTTGATAGATGTCTTGTAGAAATTGATGAAGACAACAAGTTGATCATGCATCAATTACTTATAGACATGGGAAGGGGAATTATTCGTCAAGAGTCGCCCAAGGACCCTGGGAAACGTAGTAGAGTGCTACAGAATGATGCCTCTGATATTTTGAGAAAATTAACTGTAAGAAATATGCTCTTATTAATGTTTTTATGTTTGTACTATTGTGATGTGCATGTGTACTAGTCACTAACCCAATGTTCGGATCTGGTAGCAGGGAACAGAAACTATTAAGGGCCTCATGCTCAACCTTCCTGGCAAGACAATGTTTAATACAAGTAACAAAAAGAGATGCCATGTCGACGATTGCCATGAAAAAGTCTCGAGGCGACGGCTTGGTTTCTTCTCTTGGAAACCTATTACCTTTCTGCCAACAAATTCTGCTTCTGAATCAAATGAGGCAGACTTCAAAACAGAGGCATTTACAAGGATGCACAATCTTGAGCTTCTGTTGCTCAATAATGTAAACGTCTGTGGAGGCTACAAAGATTTTCCAAAAAATTTAAGATGGATATCTTGGCGAGTATTCCCTTTAAAATCAATACCAGCAGATTTATATTTGGAAAATCTAGTTGGTCTTGACTTGCGGAATAGCAGGCTACATCATCTTTGGCAAGGACCCAGGGTATGATACTGATCTCTCTCTCTCTCTCTCTCAAATAAACTTAGGGATTATTATGATCACGTACTTACCCAAACTAAGTACCATCTGTTTGAAACAGGTTATTCCAAGACTGAAATTCCTTAATGTCAGTCATTCACATGGTCTTGTGACAACCCCCAACTTTTCGGGAGTCCCTAACATCGAGAAATTAGTTCTTAAAGATTGCACAAATTTGGTTGTGGTTGATGAATCCATTGCAGACCTAGAGAAACTCATTGTCTTGAATCTAAAAGACTGCACAAATCTCACAAAGCTTCCAACAAGATTTAGCATGTTGACTTCTCTTCAGGAACTGATTCTTTCTGGTTGCTCAAAGCTTGTGTTTCGCCCCAATGCTGCAGCTGGTGTTTGGAAGAAACTCAATATATCAACAGCTAAGCTATCACAATCAATGTGGTTGTGGAGACTGTGGATATTACCCAGGAAAAATCTTGTTACTGCCCGCAGTTTGTCAGTGGCAAATTGGCCAAATTGCTTAGTAAGCTTAAGTCTAGCTGACTGCAATCTTCCAGAGATTCCCAGTGGTCTTAGTATCCTATCTTCGTTGAAGCATTTGAATCTAAGTAGAAACCCAATTTTGAGCCTACCAGAAAACTTGAATGATCTTCTTACGCTCCAAACTCTTGTAATTGAAGGTTGCACAATGGTCCGAACTCTTCCAGAACTCCCACCAAGTTTAAGAAAATTGCATGCTAGTTATTGTACATCATTGGAAAAAATAACAAATTTACCAAACATGTTCAGATCATTGGATTCAAGTTTTTGGAAGTGCAAGAATTTGGTTGAGGTTCAAAGCTTGTTCGATATAAAACCATTGAGAAGGGTTGACATTGAAATGATCAGAGATATGGGCCTGTTCAATTTGGAATCCGTAGGAAGCACTGAAGTTGAGATGACCAATTACTTGACACGTACAAGAAGGAAGGGTCCTATACAGGTTCTCTCTCTCTCTCTCTCTCTCTCTCTGTACTTTCTCTTTAATGATTATGATTTCTGTGATTTCCATCAAACAGGGACTGTATGAATGTGGCATATTTAGCGTTTTCCTTCACGGAAACAAGATTCCAGATAGGTTCCCTTACAGAAGCCTGGGTAACTCCACTTTGTCTATTATTGTACCTTCACATCTTAATCTCAAGGTCCGAGGCTTGAATGCTTGTGTTGTATATTCGCGATGTCCTTTTTGGTTTAGCAGTTCAAACTTCCTTAAAGTCAGTAATGAGACCAAGGGTCTTAAATGGACATATTGTCCAGTCACAGCAGGTCTCCCGAGAAAAAACCATGATATGTTATGGCTAAGCCATTGGTTGTTTGGAAACGATGAACTGGAGGGCGGGGATGAAGTACGTTTTTCCATGAATGAAGAATATATTTTCTGGACGAAGGAATTCGGTATCCAGCTTGTGTTTGAGCAGGAAAATGAGGGTAAGGGTGTTCAATCAAAAAGTGAAGATATGACATTCCAACCAAATACAACTCTTTCTAGCCCGGTTTTTGTTGCTGGAAATGTATCTGCATCAGCATCAAAGTATCAGTTATGGACGGGCAAATTCTTTATTTGCAATCATCGGAGTCGTATCCATCAACTTCATCTCTCTAGGAGCCTGGAGAAGCCAGATTATCTTAATTTTTCATACTTATTTAAGGAAGATGTTCCTGCTAAGACGATGGTTCCATGTACTCCAATGAATCTTACACCGATTCCTTTTATGTGGGACATAGAGGATTAGCCTCCATCCAACACCATTTCATGGTCTTTGGAACAAAAAAAACTCAGCTCTTGTGAGTCTGATTTCTGTTATATGTTCTTTATATCATTATATGTATGTATTACACTAAAGTATCTGATTTATTACTCTTTTCCGTTGTGGAGGTAAATAAATATATACAAGTTTACATTGTGCGAGAAACAGGAACTACTTCCCAATAACATTCCTAATTATACCAGAACAAGCTACTGCTATCTATTTGAATCTAATTGGTAACACAATTCTGTGCGTACAAGAAAACATGAAGGCTGGAGACTATTTTTTTAGATAACTGCACGACGATTACTACCATGTGCAGATCCTTGGAATCACTTATTTGGGGTTGCCATCAGTTGGTTGAAGTTGAAAGCTTGTTGGATGAAAGCAAAACCCTTGAGAAGCGTTGACATAGAAATAAAAATAAAAATAAAAAAATGTATGGGCATGTTGCATCTGGAAAATTGGAATCTATAGGCTGCACTGATGTCGAAGTGACCAACCACTTGACGAGGAGTACAAGCAGAAAGGATTTTGTTCCATGGAAGTCTCTCTCACCGTCCAAGTCCTCTCTTTTCCTCTCATGCATAGTTGTTCTGTATTATTTCTATAGAGTATTGTTACACTTACCATCCACTTGTACAAGTTGTACCATCTTTCTAATACTTTATTTGTTACACTTACCATTTGTTTATACGTATTCTGCGTTGATTAGCATTTATGGGCGAAGTGGGTATTGTGAGGAGGCTATAAGAGTTCTTGAGTCAATGAAAGATTCAGGCTTGAAGCCGAATTTGGTTACTTACAACGCGGTGATTGATGCGTGTGGGAAAGGGGAGTGGAGTTTAAGAGGGGTAGTGGAGATTTTCAATGGGATGCTGACAAATGGGGTACAGCCAGATCGAATTACTTATAATTCACTCCTTGCGATTTGTAGTCGTGGGGAACTCTGGGAGGCAGCTCAAAATCTGTGTAGTGAGATGGTGGATAGAGGAATTGAGCAGGACATTTATACGTACAATACGCTTCGTAAAGGCGGGCAGATGGATTTGGCATATCAGATGATGTCGGAAATGCCTTCGAAGAATATTTTGGCTAATGTGGTTACTTTTAGTACTATTATTGATGAATATGTCATAAGCTAAGGCTGGTAGGTTAGAAGAGGCACTCGGTTTATTTAATGAAATGAAGTTTTTGGCCATCGGTCTGGACAGAGTTCTGTATAAGACATTGCTTTCACTTTATGGGAAGCTTGGTAGGTTTGAGGACGCTTTGAATGTTTGCAAGGAGATGGAGAGTGTTGGGATTGCAAAGGGTGTTGTGTCATATAACGCACTTCTGGGTGGGTATGGGAAGCAAGGAAAGTATGATGAGGTTAAAAGAATGTACAATGAGATGAAAGAAGAACGTGTATCACCAAACATATTAACGTATTCAACATTGATCGATGTGTTTTCAAAAGGTGGTTTGTATGCAGAGGCAATGAAGGTGTTCAAAGAGTTTAAGCACGCAGGGCTGAAGGCTGATGTTGTGCTTTATAGTGAACTTAACAATGCTTTGTGCAAAAATGGACTTGTGGAATCTGCTTTTTCGTTGCTTGATGAGATGACAAAGGAAGATATTTGACCTAACATTGTCACTTATAATTCAATAATTGATGCCTTTGGTCGGTCAGCAACAACAGAATGTGTAGTAGATGCTGCTTCGGAGGCATTGTGCTACAGACCGGATCTTCATCTTCAGTTTCTGGAGGGAGGATCTTTGAGATTCATGTGGGAGATAGGGAAGACAACAGATTTATGAAGATGTTTGGGCAACTTGCAGCTGAGAAAGCAGGTTATACAATAAAAGATAGGAAGGTTAGACAAGAAATCTTGTGCATTTTGGGAGTCTTTCAGAAGATGCACAAGTTAGACATCAAAACGAATGTTGTCACATTTTCTGCCATTTTAAATGCGTGCAGGTGCATCTCTTCATCTTTCGTACATGTTGCATCAAGGACCTATTTGCTTGAAGATCTGTTAAAGTCAGTTTTGAACTGTGCATTACTAGCTATTTATATTTATTTGTAGTTATACATATTTCATAGGTGTTTCAGTTTCAGTCCCTTATTGTGTATGGCTTACATACTGCGTCATCCTTTGGTCACGCTTCTTAAAGTTTGCTTCCATATTTCTCTGCGGAACAGTTGAGCTCTGTGGGTTGTTAGGCATATGAGGAACATGAGTGAACGTGGAACAGAATATACGGTTATGATACTGTTAAGAATTATATGCAGCGGAGGGTTCTTAAATATATGCACAAATATAGGCATAGTCTCAAACACAATAGTCATGGGTGCCTGTTTTAAGGACTGTTTACTCATAGTAAGTTGTTAGTCCAGGAAGAAACAAATCAGGCAAAGGAAACTCTATCTACTTAACTTCATTTCAACTAGCGGAAGGTGAAAGACAACCAGCTTTCACTGGAATGTCATTGAGGTTATTATGCTACAAATGCTTTGTTGTTTTGGTTAGGACGTCTAATGTTAAATATGATGTGAATTCTTTAATCTCTGTTTCTTTCTCATAACCTTATGTTTATCTCCATTAGCCTCCCAGAATTTATGGTTAATCTCTGTTTCAAATTTCAATGGCCTTAAATGCAGCCATTGTAATTCATTTGAAGATGCTTCAATGTTATTGGAGCAACTCCGGTTGGTTGATAACCAAGTGTATGGGGTTTGCCCACGGACATCTTATGGACTTCCTACGGACTTCTTATGCCACCTTTTTCAGGCGGACGTGTTTTTCCATTACCCTGAACAATTTGATGTCCAAATTTCTTTTTCCATGTTGAAGTATTTCATTTTGTCTGTGTGTATTTAAACAGAAACAAGGGCTTGAAGGGAAACGCCGAAACGTACGGGAGAGTGTGTGGTCTGATTCATGCTTGGATTTGCATTTAACGTCTTCTGGGGCTGTCCGGGCAATGGTCCATGCATGGTTGCTCAATATACGCGCTACAGTGTTTAAAGGCCAACAATTACCGAACCTGTTAAGGTTTGCATTTTTTCTCATCAAACAAGTCACTGTTTGCATAATATTTGTTCAGAATTTTGAGTTTATTTGTCGATCCCCTGCAGCATTCTAACGGGATGGGGGAAGCACAGCAAAGTAGTAGGTGACAGTACCTTAAGACGAGCTATTGAGGCACTTCTTACTAGCATTGGTGCACCCTTTAAAGTTGCCAAGTGTAACTTGGGTAGGTTTATATCAACGAGCTCTGTGGCTGCTGCCTGGTTGAAAGAATCTGGCACACTGGAGGTGCTCGTTCTTCACGATGACAGGACTTACACAAAAGGTGCACATTTGGACCAAATCTCCAATTTTCGAGCGCTAGCCTTGTAGTTGTTCGTAACATATGGAAATTTTTTGTATCCTTGTAAACATAATGTATATGTATCATAAGTTCTAGCATAGCGTTTTAGACGGCGGTCTCTCATCGGCTACTTGGGACAAGGTTGATGCTTCCTTTTTTCAATCCGAATTCGGAACTTTGCAGTGTAGTTTATTGGCTTAACATTTGTTAACAACATTTTAATTAGTTCTAATGCAAGTTGGTGTTAGTTTCACTTCGTGGAAATTAAAGAATTGTTTGAATAACTGGAAAGGGAAAAGGAATTCAAGTCTTGGAAAAATAGGAAGATCATGATTTTTTTTTTTTTTTTTTTTTTTTTTTTTTTTTTTTATAAGGTACAATCAACATTAAAGAAGGGTGGGAGTTGAAGTTTCTTAGGAGTTAGGTGCAACGGTGAGTGCTAAAATGCTCGTGTTAAAATTTGGGAGAGCAACTTACATGGAGGATTCACCGTCACGTGACGTCTCAATTCAATAATACAATGTCATGTGAAAAGACTTACACGTAATATTTTATGCAAATCCTGAAACAGGGAATGGTTTGATTACTTTGTATTGAATATAAGGCTGAACTAATGGATAAA
Organism: Cotoneaster glaucophyllus; assembly: GCA_036320875.1. Classification (NCBI taxonomy): domain Eukaryota; kingdom Viridiplantae; phylum Streptophyta; class Magnoliopsida; order Rosales; family Rosaceae; genus Cotoneaster; species Cotoneaster glaucophyllus. The sequence continues at coordinate 25,832,870 of CM070068.1, read as the reverse complement.
GCGGTGGTGTTGTAGTCCGGTATTAAAATCAATCACGCGCTGCTATGCTTTTAACTTTTTCTTTTTAATGCTTCTTTGTAAACATGCTTAAGAACCTAGAAACAATATGGCTTTACTAAGATGTTCATGATGACGAGGTATTACGTACCCACAAGCTCGAAGACATGGTAGAAACTCTAAAAAAGAAAACATTGTCCCAAGCAATTATAAAGAAATATTTTAGTTCATCTTAAATTTTTATTTGTGAAATTGCATATTTTTATACTTATTGACAAGTTATTACTATTTGAAGGCAACTTTCTTTATTACGAAACCTAGAAAAGTTAAAACATATTACAATGTGAAATTTATTACTGGATATAATTAACCCAAATTGGGGCCCAAACTTTTTTATAACTATAAGAAGTTATTCCTATACAGAGTGAGTATTACTCGAGAGGTTTTACCGTAGCAAAAACTAGAAGAGAAAAGTAGGGGTTTAGAACTTTCGTTTTTCTTTTTTCTTTTTTTTAAAATATGCGTTCTTGGGTTTAACTTGGGAATCAAGCAAAAAGCTCGAAAGCGTGATTAAGTTATACACGATGGAGAGTCCCATACAATTATAAACTCGATAGTGTTCTTAAAATCGAACACTTTGGAACTTCCAGACGAACGAAAACTTCGATAACGTCAATTAAACATACTACGGTTACGGTTCTAATCGTGATTTTGAAAATAACTAACATACATAATTTGTTGTTAAGATACGTAGGTTCATAACATACATACACATGCCTGTTGTTAAGAAATGTGAGACATTTCAGGCCCCTCAATTCAATCCTACCCTTATCAACCATCCTGCATGTCACTAATTTTCGGAAAGTACAAGTTTAATCATCTAAAATTTGAAGGCCAAAAATTAGGTCATGAAGGACCTCAACCATGGTGGAAATACAAAATCTGTATCACAAAACCGTACCTGGCTACATGACGCGACGATAAATAAACCGAGTGGCTCTAATTTTCTAAAGCTCTTTCCCTAGGCTAAGATCATCTTCAACCTCCAAACAGCAAGGGCATATCCGATTCACTATTAGATATTACCCGAGGTGCATTTCTCTTAGGCACAAACAGATATTCAGTAAGTCTTCTTTCTCAAAACAGGCTTTCGTACTTCCTTCTTTGCAGTTGTGGTGAATCCGGGTGTTGGTATTCCCACCGTGGATTGGTATAAGTCCTTCAACCTTCAAGGTGAGGCATAATAAAAGTAGACAACAATTACGGCATGTTCATGAGCACAATAAGGTCCAGAACCAGTAAGCAGCAGGTGCAGTTGGAGGAAAATAATATAACAAATACCTTGGAATAGTGGCAAACAGAGCAATCACTGAGACGCCGACTATAAGAGGGAAAACTGGTGCCGGAGTTAACTCCTGTAGGTCATGGAAGTGGAAGAGGAAAAACAAAATGAATATTTCGTTAGCTTGACTATTCTCGATTCATAGCCTCACACGCAGAAATTGAACAATTCTAAACAAGAGTAAGCACCGAAAGAGATGTGCCGTTTCAGAAATTACCATGAATTAGAAGCATCTATGTGTATGATGGTTGAAGAAAATAAGAATTGGGGTATATAACTTTAAACCATTGCAGTTTCACAAGATTGTCACAAAGCAATTGGACAGTGAAGTTGAACAAACAAACCTGTTTCTGCTGATTCTCTTCAAATGCATATCTGAGTGGGCCAACATGTATGCGAGTATTCTGCTCTAAATCAACCTCGATAACCTCGGATTTAAACTTATGGCTGCTTGATGGTAGGCTATAACGAAGCTGCAGAAGATGCTTACCCTTGGGTAAGTCCTTCACCTGGAAAAAGTTGGAAAGCGGAAGAGGGAAGACGGACTCAGTTATAGATAGATCACTAGATTTGATTTCCACTAGTAGATGTGGATGCAGTTCCTTTATTCTCTTTCCTTCAACATGGCAACTTAAAATAGTTGTGTCTGGTTGTTCAAAAACCAGAAAATCTAATCCTTTGATATCCTCGTGCCCAACCTACAAAATTACCAAAACGCTGAATAAATAAATAATTAAATATATACACATGGGAAGCAAAATTATCCAAGACTTTGTTGCAGTCTTCAATTTTTTTTATTTTTTTATTTTTTTCATTTTCTAATACTAGACTGATCTTTCCACTCCAAGTTCGTTCTATTTGATAAAAACTTGCTAGTTGCTAACCGTGATAGGAACGTATTCTGGTGATGCGCGCTCAATTTTAGCGCTACCCAAACCATCCCTTTTCACTACTTTGATTACATAGATTGCGTCAGGAAGAAGTCCTCTCAACCGATAACTTCCGGATGAATCAGTCACTGTTTCCTCATAATAGCCTTTTGATTCTGATCTGGCCTCAACCAACACACCTTCTTTTGGTTGGCCAGACAATAGAGTAACAACACCCATAGCACTGGAAAGAGTATAAACCACTTAGCATCCACAGAAAGAAGCATAAATTAATTTCAAATCTGTATGTTTCTACATGGTTACACGGATAAAAATTCTTGAGTACAATTATAAGTACAAATGGAACAGGTTTGGTTTTAAAGATTTCAAAACTTGGACCACGCATGCATAGAAAAATATACTGAGTGTGATGTACATAATATGGATTAAAGTCATTTTGGAAAAGAAAAATAAAACTGATTAAAAGTTAAAATCACAGTAGCATAAACTCATTAGATGGTTACCAAAAGTGAACAACAATGACTAAAAAGGGAAGGAAGCAAAATCAACCGGTCGAAGCTGCACAAGAATTGCATGAAGTTTCAAATCAATTTGATCAAATCTTGGCAAAGGAGAAATCCATGGATAAAATTGCCACAATCTAGAAATATTTTAATCCACAGAGCCAACAAAATTCCTAGTTCCAATATTTAAGTTCCAAATTGTAAAAAACATGTGGTTCAAAATTCTAAATATGAAAGAGAGAATGATTTGTCGATGTTTATATGTGCGAGGGCAATAATAAATTTTTTTTTTCACATGATCGCATTGTTAAAAAATATGTATGCAAACTAAATATAAGAGAAGACTAATAGAAAACCTGTAAGCCACTCGAGTAGCCAGGAAAATAGCTTCTTTAGACTCCCCAGAACCAAGATCTATCGCCAGTGCAGGAGGAGAAAAGGCAAACTCCTACAGCACGTCAAGAACAAAAAAAAAAGTAGATTTTTAGGTAGAGTAATTAATTGTAGCCTTAGCTTTGGCACACAGATAAACCATTTAATCAAGGAGTTTTTAGGGGCCTGTCCGTAGTTCTTTGTATTATGATCAATCTACAGTGGCAGACCTAGGATTTTATTTTTATGGGGACAAACTTACACTATAAGGGCTCATTTAATGTCTAGGAATGGGTTGGCTTGAATAATCCACTTGATTCAATGAATGTTGAATAGAAGTATTTATGTCAACTTGCATATTTTTGTCCAAGTGATCATAAAAGATGGAGTCATGAAGAAAACTTGTCCCTCAGAATCCTACCATTTTTGTGGGGATAAGGAGGGATAAGTTTTCTTCATGATTTCTCCATCTTCTATCTTCACTTGGACACAATATGCAAGTTGGCATCCATATTTCCATTCAACAATCATTAAATTTAGTGAGTTGTCCAAGCCATGCCAATCCTAATAATCAAGCGAGTCCTAGCAGTACTAACATAATATGAGAAAAATAGAGTTAACTAGCTTGTAAATCATATAAACAAAACTCCAAATTTCAAATTTCAAAGGCAAAAGAAGTTTACAAACCCATTACATGTGGTACACAAAAAACTGACTTTTGAAGTAGAAATAATCAAGTGTTTTATTTCTCTTTTGAAAGTTATCTTTAAAAACAATGTAACTTTGTAAAGAACCCAAAAAATTATGACACAAATACATAGGATGTATACAAGTCTTGCCAGTGTGTACTACAAAAACATCATAGTCCTTAGGAATTATATGTCAGATATACATACATACACAAAGTAGATGACTGTATTATATATATATTCAATTCCAATGTTACTCTAACAAGATACATGGTGGAACTCAGTTTTCTTACTATTTCTGAGCAAACGTAAACAATGCAAGTGTTACTAGATTTGTGACCAACCACAAATATAAGATAAAATAACATAAATTGTTTTTAGTAAAATGATTGATGATTGTTGAACATGTCTTGTAACATCATAATGCATTCAAAATTATTTAACCTGTACATTCTGAAGATCCAAAACAAGAAGATCAAAGAAAGAGAGTGCAGAATAGGAAGAAAAAGCGAATAATTAGCATGCATATCCTAGAAGGGTACCTTTAGCAGAGGACGGAGATAGAATGTCCCTGGAAATAAGTTGTTGAATAGGAATGCTCCACCAGCTCCAGATACTGAGTTGTTTCTGTAGCCATCATCGCCACTCAAAGATAATAACACTGAAGGAATAGGCTCTTTAGCATCATCTTTAGAATGAATATTTACAGAAATTTGGCCAAGCTTCTGACAAGAAAAGGAATGAGGCCCAACTTGTTTTAAATGGTACCCAGGCTGCACAAAATGGATGGCATTAGGTTGATATCACGAAATGTTGTTTCACGTATTTCTTGTACTCAGCTCACAAGTGAAAATAATGTTAATTCATTCCTAATTTATCATTAATATTACAGTTATAAAAAGTGTACAACCATTCGTTTATATTATCTATGTACTTTTCACTATCTTAATCCATAACCAATTGCAGTGTACCAACTACCAAGCCAGAAAGAGAGAATCTTAATGATGGAACAAAGATATCAACCTCTTCTTTGTTCTTCATTTAATTCATCCGTAATTGAGAAAAACAAAAAGATGTAAAAGCAAGCACAAATATGTCAAAAAGTTGAAAGGTTGTTGAATCACAAGTTTATTAGGAAGGTTTATACTAACGATCTCAAGACACAAAGTGAAGGGCAAGGCCTCCAAGATTTGTACCATCTGAATTATATATCTCTTAAATTGATGTACTAGATTTTCTTGGTCTCCTATATGGCATGTTTTAATCCTTATAAATTCCAAATAAATTTTACAAACTACCACCTAGAAACCAAAAAGTGCACAAAGTGCATACACCAAATATCGAGTCATGAATATTCAAATGCATCACCTTCAAGACGGTTAAAGAAAGAAAGTACACCATGCCGGACACTTTATTGAAGAAAGTAAATTAAGGTTTTAGTAGATGTCCAAACCTTTGAAGCCTCAACACGGTATGTTATTTCATCATATAAAGGTCCCCCAACAAAAGAGCCATCCATTCCCGTAGTAGTTTCAAGTACTAGTTCACCATCCTTAAGTTGAGCAATCTGGCTATCCCCAGAGGCAAGAATCTTAATATGAACTTCAGAAAGAGCGGGAGAGACTGATCCTTTAATATATAAACCCAATCTACCAGCGAATGGAGGGATTGAAGCTTGACAGCCATCATTTGTAATTAAGACCTGAAGAAGAAATTTTTTTAGAATAATCTTTGATAGAAAATAATAGACTTCCATTTCTTTAGTTGGAAAATCCAAAACCAATCCATACATGATGTTGTCTAGGATAAAACAAGATCTTCCTCGTCTCATCAGTTCTGCACAACATCGCAGCTCAAGTCAGAAGCAAAAGATGGTGAGGTAATAGCAAACCAGTCGAAACAAATGCAGTACTAAACCAAGTTTTCTTTGAGGAAGTAAATCTCTAAAAGGATAGAGTAACAATTCAGTGCATAAGAAACCAACAAGAAGAGGATATACAAAGCACAATATTTAGAAGACAGATCTAAACATTTAAGATGTGCAAGAGCCATGACTGCTTAGTTATAAAAAGAAACAATTAACTATGAACCTTGGATCCCGAGGAACAAAGGTAAGTCTTTCTCCACGATTGGCCCATGCAGAATATTCATACACTACGGCACTTTGATCATTTCCACTGGAAGACAGCCAAGCTGTGGTCTCATCTATAATACTACCCCCGGCATTCAGAATATCCACAATGAAATTCTCAGGTACCTCGCTGACACCCTCAAATGAGCTTGATGAAACATTGATTTGCCCTTTAACAAGATATTTCTCTCCTTTCAGATAAATAGGCTGCAAAAATATATAAAAGATGTGATGGGAAAAAGATTTTACGGAAGCAAGGTCACAAGAAATGAAAAACAAAAACAAAAAAAAAAGGAAGATAACACTGTACCAATGGGTTTAAAGTATCAATCTCAATTGATGAGCTCCCGAAGAAAATACACGAGTTGACAAAATAAAGTTCATGCACCCCAGGATATTCTAAACATATATTCTGGGAACCTTTCTGCAATTCATAAAGAGGAGGGAAAAAAATGAATTTCAGATGCCCGTGCATATGCGTCTTAGTTTAGATCACCGGGGCTAAACAAATAACAAAACAAACCTTAATTTTCAAATTAATGGAAGAACCATCTGGCTGAGTCATATAAGCATCTACATCATGGGTGGAAATGATATTGACCCAGTAGCCTTTTTGAACAAATTCAATTCCTTTTACATCATCCACACCAACATCCACATCAATGGAACTTTTCTCCCAGCACCAATTATCTTCAACAGCTGTGGGTTCTTCTGAATTATGTTTGACCTAACGTAACAACGTACATTCAAAGAAAACAAGCATATTAATGGCAATAATACCAAATGAATGCTAATTCTGTCATGCACACTTTTTTTTATCGTTTAATAACAACGTTCTGCAGCGCATAATAGTTCAAAATAATGTAATGGCAAAAGACGAAGAACAGTACCTCAAATCTGTATTTCCCTGGGATGACACTTTCGAAGTGAAATTCACTACTCTCATTAGTCAAACTAACTGTCCTCCTCTCTTCATTACGTTTACCAGCTAAACCAACCAGGGTAACAGAAACAGATGCACCACACTTCTCCTTGCAGGTTACAGTTCCACGTACATTGACCAATGCCTTAATTAATGACAAAAAGAGAGAAATATCAGAACATTAAAAAATTATTAAGAAAGTGCACATCTAACATAAGCAAACACATGTAGAAACGTTCAAAATTTATATGTTGATCAAAGAAGCAATTTTGGTGGTCATTTCATTTGCGCTAATAATTACTAGCCAAATGAATAACTAGACCAACCAAATCAAGCTGAACTTTGATGAAAAGGTTCTCTATTCATGGTGAAACGCAGATTCTAGTGCATACCTATTAAGTATGAGCAAGCATTGAAGACTCAAAGATAAAAAAGAAAAGAAAGTCATTATATTTTATGGAAAAACAATTATCCATATCATTTAAGAAGTCTTACCTGAGAAAATTTTACATTCAATAATGGATTTTTGACAGCAACATCAATATAAGACGGCAAAAACATTAGACCAGAAGCACTCTCAGGCGTAGCTGCTAAAGCAGATAAACGATATTCACCAGGTGTAACCTGGGGATAAAAGACGAAGATGTAAATACAATAGGTAAAGGGGTTAACTTTGGATCCACAATGCATAAACCAATGAATGCGTGGCCGAAAACCCACCCAAAAAAGGCAAGTCAAAAAAAAATATACAACACAAAATCAACTTACTAAATTGATAACTGCTGCTTGCACAAAAAAAATCTAAGATTGATTCTCATAAGTTGTACTTCTACAACTTATCAACTAACCTTCTTGTACAAATGGCTAAATTGATTCAACAACACTTTTCTTTATAGGAAGTTCTAAAGCGGTTCAAGCAATTCTATGCTTAGAATTGGATTCTAAAACAGGAAAATGTCATTTCGTGGATCAAACAACTTTGTAACACTTCATATAAGAAGTTAGTTCACACTTGCAATATCAAACACATAAAATAAATATGAAGGAGCGCAGAGTAATTGATTCTGGCTTCAATCATTGAGAATTGGACCAGTACCCTTTCTCTTCCATAACCTCAACCATCTCAATATCAGACAAGATAGTACTTGTTTCTATACAGGCCCAAAAATAAAGAGCACATCCTTATTGCACATCAAGCTAACATACCTCAAAGCAGAAATTTCCACTTCCATCAGTCTGTTTCACTTGCGGTTTGACATTTTCAGGGCCATGAGTCAAAGCTACCTAAAATTTAAAATATAGCAAGTATTAATCCTGCATATAAGTATAACATAGAAAGAGGAACATAGGAAATGTGATATTTACCTTTGCCTTGTAACCAGCAGTAACCATATGAACCGCACCACAGACATCATAGGAAACTGCTTTAATATCCATAATTGAAGCCATATTCGGTAATACCTGGATCAGCAAGCAAAGTAAGAACAAAATAACAAAGTGCAATTCATTATGATGAAAATCACCTAGTTAAACGCAGAATACTAACATTGTAGCTTCTAATAACACATAAGGATGGTAAACTTGTTATAGAATCAATGTACAAGTTCAGAAAGATATTCCCACAAAAGACTCTACCAAATAATCGTTCAAACTGCTGAACTTGTAATGCTCCTTTGTGGCTTCAATTGCATAGCGATTGGAAGTAACCTGCAACATTGAACAGCCAAGTAACCTAAATTCAATACCAATAAAAATAACAATAGTATGCCATCTAATTTGGATAAGGAGGTGTTCGAAGTTAGAACCATCAAGGATGGACTTGTAAATCTTTTAACGAGGTTGGATGCAACCCATCTGTTTCTATCCTGATCCTTTGTTTTGAAAGGATAAAGACCAGTAGACCACCCAATGTATGCATTCTATCCTAGACATTTGGTCTTAGTAGGAGCATCACTTGCAATATGTTCAAAGAAGAAGACTTAATACGTGCCTTTCCTCCTGTTGGTGTATCATGTATTTGACTGAAGCTAAAATGTAGTTTGTTTCTGTGCGGAGGCTCAGGGAAAGATTGAATGGCCCACATCTCGTATAATTGTTTAAGGAACAGCTAATGGTAAACACCAAGGCACTATTAGCTGTTCCTTGAGCAATTATACAAGGAAAAGAAGTGGAGACTGTTCATCTTTTCTCACTTGCCTAATTGCACTTTCAATATGGCATACCATTCTTTTTTAATTTTTGAGAATGATTGTCCCTTAGGTGGAGGTAGAAAGGCCAAAATGTTGGGCATTTGATTTAAACTAAATGCCAGAAATTGGAACCAAAAAAAAACAGCTATGAGCTTTTGGGCTTTTTCATTATTTCATTGTGTAACAAGAAAGCCAACAGGAAGGAAGAAAAGTAGATACATAATTATACCTGGTCAAGTTTGTAATACCCTTGTTTGTCAGTGATGGACCTTTCATGGCCATCAACTATAATTTTAACACCTTCAACGCCTTCATCATTTCCATCCACAACTCGGCCCCCAACAGAAAATCCAGTGACCTACGCAACAAGAATAAAAGATAAAGCTGTAAAATATATGCTAAAAATCACAACACAGCACAACATAAAAGTAACTAATCTCAGCATACACAAATAAATTAGATAACATTTTCAAAGGGATGGAGGGGCTTCCAATTGTCTATCTAATTGAAATTGGTGTGAATAACATATTTGTATCATAACTTTATACAGCTATACATATTTGCAATATGACACTTTCACAATGATGAATGGGCAGCCAATCAATAGATTTAACCCAAACCACATGACACTAGATGACTTGTAAGAGTAATGTAAAGTTTAATCTTGTATACTTTGAAGGGGCCTGATTGGTCCGCAAAATGAGTTATTTGGGAATGGACTTCCATACATATTCCTAGAGGTTGAGAATGAAATGGTTCCAATCCTTTGTTTGAAAATTCTGGGAAATGGTAACAAGAAAATACATTTTATTTCCATTCCTATGTTTGGTTTGTGTAGTAATAGGAATTAAAGTAAAAGAAACACCAAAATAATACCCTTACTAAAGAAAAAGAAACACCAAGAATATTTAAAGACAAAGTTGTAGTATGATTAGAATTCCCTCTTCATGGGAGTTTGAAACCCATGTGGTATGATTAGAACTCCCATGATTGCACTTAGCGAAAATGGGAACGGAATTATATACCCATTCCAAGCTCATTAATAGAAAAACACCAAATGTCTGAATTTTGACCTCATAGGCCGCCATGCATCTTACCTGGAACATTCCAAGCTCAATAATAGAAAAACACCAAATGTCTAAATTTTGACCTCATAGGCCGTTATGCATCCTACCTGGAACTTCTGAGGAACTGTCACGTGTTGATGCTCAACAGTTACTGACATGACAGGAGGTGAAACATCAAATACTGTGTTTTCACCCTTGTAGTAAGGTATGAGCTCATATGTTCCTGCAAATGATTCAATGAGACTGAGCACTAGGTTCAATTTGAAAGCAGTAATGTGTATGATGAGCATTTTCCAAGCAAGAGCGCTTCAAATCAGATGAATCTTGAAACTTAGTTATAGAAGAAATGCCAAATGCAGCTTCTATATAGTTTGTTGGCCACAAATTTGAAAAGTATACAATCTTATATGATCTAACACGCACCGATCAGTTACACATCCTATATATATAGCGTAAATAAGCAGAAGAGAACAAACAAAGCGGACACACATGGGGAAAAAGTGCTATGAAACTACCTAAAATAATACAAATAAACAGAAAATATACATAATTACCACAAGGTACTGATTTAAAAATGAACATCCCATGAGCATCGGATACAGCATGGCAGAGTGCCTTCATCGTTCCAGAGGCAGTTCCAGAACCTTGGGGACAATCTACCTCTAATACGTCATCTGAGTATAAATAAACGTGAACTCCCAATATTGGATTTCCCTACCCCAAACAAGAAAGAAGAAAGAAAAAAATCAGTCCATAGTACAAGTAAATGAGCTAGAACTCCAATTTCACCTGACCACCACATTAGGGGGAACCGACATTAATTAGAAGAAAACATCTGTAAATAGATCAAGCTAACTCTTGTACTAATGTATAGATTTCCCAATTCATTAGATAGCAGATATGTAAGATATGGACTTGTACACAAAGCAAATTGTATATTGAGCAATCATCTCTAAAGTAACATTTTTACCTGAGAAACAACAAATCCACGAACATCATACCCAGGGACAAAGAAAATGTCATCCACTATGTCATTTCCAAAACCCAAATTCACCTGCAAGAAGTATATTATTTCCACATGAGTGGCATATAAATTAATAAAGGCTTATCAATGGAAATGTAATATAATCTTATGAAACTATGTAACATAAGTTACATAATATAACTTATAAAACAAAGTAACTAGATTTTATAAAACCAAGTAACTATTATAATCATAAAACCAAGTCACATGTTGTGATTTCATAAAACCAAGTAACTTAATATAAGATCATATACTCTTATTTGCCAAGAAAGGCCTTGTGAATTCAATGGGAAAGAAATACAACACACAAGTCAAAAAGAAAAGTAAAACAATATGGCATAAGAAAGAATAAGAAATGAACCTTTGTTGAACCTCTTATTTCAACTTTCAAGTCAGGGTGTGAAGCACGTAATTCATATTTTCCTGCACCCAAGAAGGATATAGCTAAGTCATTCATTTGCTGAAACAATGGACTAAATGAGATACAAGGAAATCTTTCAGTAATAAAAAAGGGTCCTAGAAACCTAATCACAATTAACAACCGATGCATGAAGAAAATTACAGTTTCACAAGGACACCAAATCATAACTGTCTAGTGTACAGGACATCGGAAAAATAATCAAATCACAATATCTGTTGACAAGTATGTCACATATCGGAGAACTTTATGAGTTGGGATATACACAAAGCCTCAAGTTTTGTACCTGGAATAATATTTTTGAACACGTAAACACCCCCTGCTGATGTTTTAACAGACGAAACAACATCACCAGTATCAGACAAAAGTTCAACTTCAATATTTGGAGGACCTCCATTTTGAACGGAGCAGCTCCATCCGCCAACGGCTCCCACTACTCTACCAGACAAGGAGAACCTACCCACATATACCACAAGGTAATTTATTCCAAAAGCCCGAAGCAAGAAGGACAGAAATGCTTATAAGATCATGCAACCTCAAATAAGAGCAAAAGAACACACCCTGTAAACCGAAAGTTAATATCTTCACTGCCATTGCAGCCAGAATCGTCAACAACAACAGGAACCTAGAAAAGACTACTGTTGTCAGATTTCAGGACAAGCACAAATTTTGAGTCAACGTGTCACATATAGGAAATCAGGAATAGATAGAAATACAGAGAAACGAAAAACTAATAAACCTTGTCTGGATTCCACGACCATCCCTCTGGGCCATTGATTTTAATTACAAACGAACCCTGCATTTCAAAGAACAGCAATGAGAACCAATGAAGATACAATCAAAACGCGGAAAGTTTCAGTCGAGTAAGCAACACCAAGTGTATGGCTCTTCGCAATCTCCTCCAATAATTTAACAGACAACACAACATCATCACTGAAGCATGAGAGCACGTGAAATGTAAAGATCCAGCGAAATCCGACACCGAAAAAGAATAAGAAATAATACCTTGTCATATACGGGAATGAAGTAGTAACCATTGGGAGCACATTGAGTGCTATCCTTCAACAACCCATCAACTGTCCGAAGCTCAACCTAAAATCCCAAAATCAATTTGTTACTTATTCGATATCTCATATCTGGGTTTAGATTAGTGACGAAAATGCAGTGAAATTTCAGGCAGTAATTCCAAAAATTGTTTTACCGTGATGTGAGAATAATCCAATTTAACATCGGTGGGCTTCCTGACCTTGATCAGAGAAGAACTAGCCTGCAAGTTTACAGTGGCGATTACATACTCGATCAGGTAAAGGGGTAAAACCCATTTACTCTAACAGTGAAAAAGATGAAGTCTTTTACCTCGACGAAGCCGCCGCAGCCGTGGATTGAATCGGCGAAAGCGGTAGAGAGGGAAGAGATTGCGAGGAAGAAGACGAAGGCTGAGGCGTGGTCCTTGATGCCCATTTGACCTCCCGCGTGTGTGTGTTTCGGAGTTGAGAGATTGGCGAGGGCCGAGAAGAAGATGTGTTCCTCTGAAAACAACGACGCAGATCTGGCTTCCCTAGTTTATATGATCCATCGCTTAAAACGAGAGAGAGAGTGAGCGAGCGAGCGCGCTGATGAATCAGTCCGAGTCTGAGTGGAGTTTTCAGTCCAATTCCTCGTTTTACTTGGATACCGAAGGTGTTTAGTTTCAGCCGTTGAGATTGATCCAACGGTATTCAATTAAATTGCTCCAGGTATCCACTGGGCAGCCGCTTCCTTTTTTTTGTTTTGGGAGAACGCGGCCTCTTACTTTGGTACCCTTTCCCCTCCTTTCTTTCTCCACTCTTCCGCTGCAAAATCTCTCTCTCTCCTCTCTCTCTCCCCTCTCCCTCTCTCTCACTCCTGTTCTTCTTCTCTCAGTAGTCAGGTCGTCAGGTACTCTCTCTACTTGCAGATTCTCTCAGTATTCAGGTCGTCCAGTACTCTCTCTCTACTCTCAGTAGTCAGGTCGTCAGAAACTCCTCACGCAACTGGTGGTTGATGTGAGGAGTTTCTTTTGTTAAATTCCTGCAGTGGCAGTGCCAAGTAATTGATTTTGTTGCTCACATTGCATTCAGAATTTCTTATCGGATACCGCAGTTGATCATTTAGCTTTGTGTCTTTACATATTGGTATTTGAAAGTTAAGTTGACGTTGTTGTATCATTGATGTTAGTTAGACTGAATCTCGTATCTCATGTCTTCTATTGTTTCCAACTTCATATTTAATTGGAATTGGAACCACAGTTGCGATTGCTAAGCTTTGAAGAATCTTACAAATTGTTTTTGGACATTTCAGAGTAATAGACTATTACTGCGAATAGAGACCAATGATGTCCGAAGAGTGAAGAGGCGATTATAATTTTGTGTGGCGGACGGGTATAATATCGTTCTTCATCTGAGGGTTTTAATTGTGTCTAATGGCTACCGATGGATTCAGACGGCAACAGGTTTCAACCGCACCGCCTCGAAAAATCAATGTCCAAAAGTTTGCAGAATCACGGGGTTCAGAGCTTGAGACACTCCATTCAATTGTATCTAACAGATTGAACAATGATTTCCGGTCTCGGAGAAGCAAGAGAAGAAGAACCACTGCTTACGACAGTCAAGCCGCCAAAAAAAGATGTAGAAAGAAGCGAAAACTTGATCAGAGTAATGCTTTGATGTTGCCTCCAGATAAAGATGACAAGAAGAATGTTCCTCGTCGCATTCGTAGGAGAGCTGAGCTTAAAATGAACCTTGAAAAGGGTTTCTGCACATCAGGGGATGGTACAAAGAGGCTTAGAACACATGTTTGGCATGCGAAGCGGTTCACAATGACAAAGCTTTGGGGTTACTACCTTCCCTTGGGTTTGCAGGGCAGGTAAAACGCATTATTAATTTAGTAGTGCTATTCCTTACTTTTCGCGTATTATTTGTTATATTTCTCGATAAATACTACTTTGTTGTTATCTATTTTATAAAATAAAATAAAATGTAGAGGAAGGGGGTCCAGAGCTGTCTTGAAGTGGTTCAAGGATGGAATGCTTGTTCATGATGCAAGCTATCATGCCGCTATCCAGTTGGACGGCCTAGAGGCAGGCATTTACTTTACTTACTATCTTATGAATCTATTCCTAGGAAATTGTATACCCTTTAATTTATTTTTCTTCAAAAGGTAAAGTGTTGTAATATGTTCTTTTCTGCTACTAAATTATGATGTTACGACCGTTTTTCATATGCATCCAGGATTCGTTACTATCAGTGTTAGGCATGGTAATGTTGCCTCCTCCGTTCAACTCGTTCTGAAAATGTTTCCCGTTCCTGTTATTTCTGGTCTCATATATGATAATGCTATGGTAAGCTATCCTATTGCACTTTTCTTTGTGAATTTGGGATGGATGACATGAGGTATTGACTATATGACCCATTTTCTGCAGCTTCATCATTTGGGAGCACCTCTTTCAAAACCAATTGCTCCTGTGAACTATATGTGGCGGCCTTCTGGCCAACCAAATAGAGATAATGAGGCCGCTGCCTCTGAAGGCGATGATGTAATGGACCAGAGGGTACAAAGCACTCTTCTACTGATCGCCAGCTTTGGGTGTGGATACATGCTTCTGCTCTCTCTGAAGCTTATGACACTCTGAAATTAGCTTGCCAAAAAGAGGTACCCATTCTTTCATTTTGTTCACACAAACATCAATCGTAAGTGTATAGAGGCTGAATCTCATCTGACTTCACGTCGGAAGGAAGTATGTGATGATTTATGGATCTTAAGATAGAATGCAACTGTACCGGTTTGGTATTTAAATCCTTGAGTGACTGATGATTTATGGCAAATTGGCAATACTGAAACTCGTCTACTACCTATGCTTTGTACTTGATACTCTGATAAGCCGACATTCTTTTTCCAAAATGCTACTCTCAAGTGGTTTATGTGCTGTGCTTAGGTGTCAAAGTTCGCCTCTAGTCTAGGCTTGGTAGATGTCAGTATAGAGAACGCATTGCTGTTAGATGATACTACATGCTCTCCGTAGATTATTTACTGTTATTCATATAATGCATTATTGTCTTAGATGGAGGGCAGGGACATCGTGATTAATTGTTTCTCACTTGAGGGTCAACTTGCAAAATTAGAATTAGTGGGATCAAAAGCATTTCAACTCCTTCAAAGGACATTAATCCCCGCTACCAAGTGAGTTACGGAAAGGATTTCATTGATTTAACAAAGTAATGAGGTTAAAGATGGCTAATTTTGCTGTCTGGCTGAATAGGACTAGAGATCATTCTTGGAAGTTGATGAGACATTCAGCTGCCGAGGCGGATGATGATTCCCAATCTACAATTTATCTTCAAAACGAGGAGGAAATTCCTTCTCATGCAATTTTGTCCCTTAATGTCAAGGATCCTCGCACATTGACTGAGAAGGGAAACAATGCAGATGCTCAAGATTTAGGTTCTGCTAGTAGACTAGGTGATGTACTAGGAACTGAAGACAAAGAGAATTTGTGGGATGTTAGCCGTGGAGTAAGCCCTCCAGTGGAAGAGGCTGTTCTTTGCAATGAAAGACATGACCAGAAGAGGAATTTCTTCTGCCTTGATGATTCAAGTTCAGGGGCACTAAAAACTTCCTCCACGTCAGAGGGTTCACGATCTTGCCCGATTATGCTTTTAAAGAATAGTAACGGAAGAGGCTTGCATATTGGGTAAACTCCTTTTTTTCCTGGTTTATTCTTCTATTTAGTGTTATGTAGATTAAGTTAATTGCTGCATATTTGATGTTCTTGTATTAATGCTTATATGTGGGTTCAGTGGACACCATTTCTTCTGAGTTGTATGTTCGTACCGTTTATAAACTGTTAATATATTTTGTTTCTCATAAGATATATTATAGAGTTCTCTGTCTTTTTTACCGTACCGACTCTTCGTGCAATAATTGTTAACGTGATCTTCGAAATTCTGAATTTCATGAACAGTAGAATGTGACAATCTGTTCTTTTCTGACTCGCCTTAAAATTGCATCACGAACTTTATCATCTGTTCAATTGACTTTCATATTTGTAAAGTTACCTTAGAAGTCTATCACTTATTTCCTTACAGATGGTCTGTTATACTCCCCTTAAGCTGGGTCAAGGCATTTTGGATTTCTCTTGTCTCTAAGGGGGCTCATGCAATGGGTTTGAGAGAGAAGCGCTGGATTTCATGTGAAGTAAGCATTCAAACCTATTAGGTATAATATTTAATATAAGGTTATCGAACGTTGCATCTAAGTCCCTTTTATTTTCTAGGTGGGTTTGCCATATTTTCCTTCAGATTTTCCTGATTGCGATGCATATTTATGCCTCAAGGGAACAGAAGCTGCTGCCTCTAATCTTAAAGATGAACTGCGTGCTCCCGCCATAAGACCTTTGAGGGTTCCCATTTTATCCCCATGGAATAGTATCCGAGTTGCTTTAAACGAAGAATCTAATGCAGTTGGAGATGCTGAGAGTTTTAGGCAGCAACATGGTGTCAGAAGCAATTCATCATCTATTTCAGAGTGTGGAAACTCTGATGCTACATTAGCTGGCTGTCATGGAAATTCATTTGATGGTTTTGTAGCACGGATGAGTTTTTCACTGACAAATTTCTTGAATGAAATTCAAGGCTGTCATTTACATCTGTTTCCTTATGTGGCTGATGAGGAGACAAGTTTCACGAAGTTTATGAGGGATGAAATCAAGCTTGGTCCGGGCCAAGATCAGTTTACTAGATTTAAGCACAACCGTAAATTATGTTTTGTTAGAGTATTACTCCATGCTTACAAGGAAGGTTTTCTTGAAGAGGGAGCTGTAATTTGTGCGCCTCGACTGACAGACATATCACTGTGGACCAGGTAGTCTATTTTCTTGGATACCCTATAAGCTTATGATTTATCCCTTCAAGTAATATCCTAAAAGCTTATGATTATGATTATAACGGTGGTGCTTGAAATTTCCTTGTCGTTTATTACTAGTAGAGTTGTTTTCATCTTGGTGATTAATGAGTTTATTGAATGTGTCTTCTCTAATGTGCCTGGACCAGGATAAAGGCTAGTTTGAGAGATAATGTGACCTATTTACGTTACGCCTCATTATTCAGAACTTGCATTGATGAAAACTTTCTGAAATTTAATGTAACCGTTGAAAATTTTAATCTTGGGAGTGACTTGAAATTTTATGGCTATTTTTGAAAGACGTTTATATGTATTTCAGAGCAATATTCACGCTGCAGACCAATAATTTTGAAAAATAAGCTTCATGTGTGTATCTTGCAGGTCAGAGAGTTTCGATGGAGGACTTCAAATGCCTCAATCTGCTGTGGCATCGTACTTCGCAGAGCGATCTTCTGGTAAGTGGGAACTCCAAATGCCAGAGGACGCTGTTCTTAGAGAAACTCATCGTTCGCCAATAGGCTTCGTCACCACTGGTTTTGTTAGAGGGAGGTTAGTTCACAGCCTCCTGCCCTTTACAACGACGATCTTTTCTTTCTATTTTGCTATGCATTCATAATTTGCCGTGTCCTAAGTTGCATTTTATTTTACATGCAGCAAGAAGCCAGTAGCAGAAGCTTTTTGCGAGGCAGTTGTACTCGCTCGTCTCAGAGAGGAACAATGGGATTCGATGCCAGCTAAGCGAAGACGAAAGGAAATATATGTTCTAGTCAGGAATTTGAGATCTTCAGCATATAGACTTGCTCTTGCCACCATTGTTCTGGAGCATCAGGAAGAAGATGTCGAATTCTTGTGAGCAGCCGCAGAATATGTGGTTGGCTTGCGTATCACCATGAAACAATGTTGTTCGAAATTTACTTTTTACTAAACCAAATAGTTCTAGGAAGCTTCATGTTTTTCGTGTCTCGGCAACATCACAGTCATTAGTCACATAATACATATAACCTTTCATCTTTACAAACACTTAACCGGAGTTTGCGGTTTTTTTTTTAATTCGAAGTAGCGGTAGTTGGCGATATTCGTGTGATCGTTGCCACTAATCTATGTAGTAAACTAAACATAGATTTGTGTAAAGAAGACCATGAACCTGTTCCCCAAGTCTCTGAAAAAATTGACCTACCTGCACAATGCCCGTTACTATGAACAAAAAAAAAAAAATCTAATCAACTAAGTTTCGTGAAGTTCTACCATTACTCTTTATCTCCTTATCTCCCCGAAGCTTACCAAATGTGTGTCACACAACCACGCAGGGTAAGATTATATTCGAACAATGATATAACGAATGTGTGATTAAAAACGTAAGTTCCAATGCTCAGAGTCAATGAATAGCATGTGCATTGAAGTGCAATACATGTTTTGATACCATAAACAGAAAAATCTATGCCTGCATACTTACGTGTTGATACAAGACCGATTGCATCAATCTGAAAATACTGAAAGCTCGAAAGATCCAACGCTAAAGATTCCCCTTGTACAAGTTCAAGAACCGAAAAATGTGTTGAAGTTCTAGGGGGCTGCTCTAAGCAGTCAATTCACTCGCGGAAACCTTTTCAAGTAAATTCTCAAGCTCGGGGCTTATTTCAATATGCTCTTCCCTCAATCTATGACGCATCGCAGGATCCGATTTTCCAGCAGCTATGTAAGTCTTAAGCAACAAACAATACTCATTGCATCTTAGACAACCTAGACGCTTCAGAATCTTGCAAAATTTCTCAGCAGCATCAACATCTTTCTCGTCCTCAAAATACTTGAGAAATGCAATTCTGGTATCTGGGGATGGATGCCATTCCCCATCCTTGCTTTCGGAAACAGCAGCTCCCAAATGGCTATCAGCCAAATCCACCTTACGGGTGTTCAAGGCGTGAACCATGAGCATTTCCCGAGCCTCGAGGAAAGACCCTTTACCTTTAGTCTTCTTACATGCATTTGCAAAGATCAATTCTGCTTCTTTGTGCATGCCATGACTGAGGTACCCGCGTATAGCAACATTTGCCAAACTCATATCATATTTGGAGCAAATGGACTCCCATTCCTCAAACATTTCTTTCAATCCGTCAATGTCATTTAGCTTACAAAGGGCCTGAAGCATTACAAGATAGCTTTCATTGTTTTTTGTGGGGAAAGATTTCCTGAGTGTTTTCCATACCCTTTTGACTCCACTTAGATTAGAAGTGCAGGCATAGAGGCTAATTAAAAAATAGTAAGGCCCACGCCGCTTCAGGGGTTTCACCAGTTTCTCTGCTGTCTTAAGGACTTCATCTGCCTTGTCAAAAAGCTCCGCCTTTACATAGATGTATGCCAGGTTACTATAGGCTGACCAATTGCCTTTTTTTCCGTCATGTGTTTTCATTTCATCCAGGACTCTTCCTACTGCTTCAAAATCTTCCAAGGCGGCGTAGCTCTGCATCCATATTTTATAAGTACGTTTGTCCAGAAGGATGTTTCTCTTCTTCATTTCTTGCACTAAAGGATCCACTTTCTCCGGGTTCTGCTTTCTCATATGCAGAGAAATGAGACTGTTAAAGATAAAAGTAGACGAAGCACATCCCAACTCATCCATCGTTGCAAAAAGCGCCAGTGCCTTTTCTTCCATCAGTTCCTTGCAGTAACAGTGCATAAGTGCACTGTAAGTGAATAGGTCCTTTGACGATTCTGGTAGGCCGCTGACATAATCCTCAGCGGCTTCTATCCCTTTGACTTTGGACGTAAGATCCACGCGTACGGCATAGTCTGATTTCGAGTACTCCATTTTCCTAAAATCCATCCATTCCATTATCTGCACTAACAGCCGAATCAACAACAGAACATATTACTACTTACTACCTTGAAATCTATGAACCACTAAGCAATGCAATACAAATATTAGATCAAATTGTACTTGAAACACCTAAGTACCCATTTGATAACCATTTCGTTTATAGTTACTTTAAGATATTTCTTTTACACCTCTCCCACCATCCTTCTTCCGCTCTTCTACGTCTCCTATCTCTAAAACAAAAATGAAAACTAAAACCTAAAAACGAAATGATTATCAAACGGCACTAAAATTCAAGAAATAGATTCACATTGCCTGCAATTGAAAATTTCGGGATAAAATGAAGCAAAAAATAAAGGGGGAGGGGTAGAAGTGGAAATGGGCGTAACCTCGAGGGCCTGCTGGTGCTTGCCGTGCTTGCGGTGCTCCGTTGCATTTCTCGAGCTCACTCTTCCTGAACATTTCGCCCTCCATAATGTACTGGTTTAACGTCTTCGCCAAGTTTTCTCCGGTCGCTCCCAAAGTCGATAGCCTCCGATAAAGCCTAATGGGTTTTCCAGGCTTACCCGTTTTCGCCGCCGTCACAGCCTCCGCCACCGTCGCAGCCTCAACTGTCATGCAGAGCTTCCTCGCCAGCCACATTCCGGTGAATATCGAACGGCTCAGATTCATTTTCGTGGGAGTCGATTACTCTCTCTATGGTTTAACGTGTTACACAAGTTAGATTTCGGTTTCACACTTTTTTTTTTCTCTAATTAAAGTGGCCCGATAATGGGTCGAGAGCAGGCACCGGCCCAATTGACAATTGTTTTTTTTTATTTTGGTTGGTCTGAGAATTGATTACTAAAATAACCCCTTTTTAGCATATACCGTCCTTTTATAATCATTGTGTAGTTGATATGATGTCGTTACGTTGGTCAAAATTTGATTTCGATCATTTCAGCAACCAAAAGATCAAAAGGTGTTCATTTTGGTTAATTATTTTGTTGTATGACATTTTGAAATAGGTTGAACTAAAATCCATGTAGTTCACTCGAATTTTCATTTTTATTCTTGTATCTTCATTTTTGTAGTTTATTCGTGTTATCATCGATACCTGACTAAACATGATAATACGATCAAACTACAAAAATAACTATGAAAGAATATTAGAGGAAACCAGGAGGGAGAGTGGCTAATAAAATTCTCGATTCCTTACCAGCAAATCACAAACTGAACCATATATTGACGTAATGTGAAGTAACTTGTTAAATCATTTGTACCACATTTTCATATCACTTTAGGTGACATTTGATGCGGACAACAAAATCATTTGAATTAATTAGATTTTTAAATTTAATTCATTATTTAATAAACTAATAATTAAGAAAAACTAGTTAATTAAATGATGATTATGGTATACGATGAGTCTTTCTTATTCCTTTCCTTGGGTTTTGCAAATTTTTAAAATGATGTGGCTGTCCACATTAGATGACAGATGGTATAAAAACATGGTATAAGTAGCATTACTCTTGCTGTAGGCTTTCTTCAAAAGATTACATGGGCGTTGCTTTAGCGTTGGAGCCAAACTTCGTCGATCATAGCTGTCAGGTAAAACCCCAAGACCTCTACAGCTCTACTCATTTCCACATATTGATTGTCCTACAATTGACTCTCTCAATTGAACTCGAATACGGCAGTTTAAATTCGGGGTTCTCCCTCCGCTTCCTGAAGCTGATGCCACTCCTCAAGGAACCATGTCTGGATATCTGCCCTAACGCCTTTCGACCGAGAGAAAAATGTCCGAAGGTATGAAAGACTGCAACATTGGTTTGCTACTGGAGATATCATAATACTAGATATAAATGGATCAGTTATACGGAATGAATTATAAACTTTGGGCACACATTGATTACCATTTGATCTGCAAGACTGCAACAGCATGAAAAAGAAAATGAGGCTTGACTAATCTTACGCGGAGTTTAATCGAAGACATTTTATTTGAAATCAAGATTTTGGCAAGCAAAAGAAGCAGAGGATTGTTGCAAATCAATATACAAGAAGTAAAAGGCGGAGGCATACATGGTATTATACGGAGAAAAACCGGACCACGAAAAACCGAAAAATTTGATAAATACTGAACTGAAACAGAAAAAATCGGACCGATTAAAAACCGAACCAAACTAAATTGGATGAGATATAAATATTTTTTATTTGTTTATATTAGGTACTTATTTTTCAAGCATTTTAAGTCAACTATTAGCCTAATTTCAATCAAAGGTTAGGTAGACCCAACTTTAGGTCCAAACATGTTGAAGGTCTTTTTTCATTTTCTCTCCAATCTCTCCAATTGGACAAACCCGTAGTCTAAGGAGAAAAGTGTGAGATAATGCAATGTCGATACTATCAACTTAGCCAGCATTCCTGTATCCTATCAACTTAAACTATCTTTTTTTTCTTCAAATGTGTAGATATTGGTGTTCCTTTGGTCCCGATGACCATAGGAACGGTGGGCTTGTACGACCCAGCAGGATTAATGTCTTAGAGAAGAAAAATGCTGGTCGACCGAACACCAAGAGATGTTGTACCTGCCACTTTATTGTGAAACAATTAATTGCTGAACCCTCAGTGGCGCTTATAATATATAATCAGGATAAGCATGTAGATAGGAAAGGAGCGCCATGCCATGGTCCACAAGATAAGATGGCTGCTGGAACACGTGCTATGTTTGTTAGAACCAATCAAATGTCAAATATACAATATATAAAACAACTTATACAATTTAATTCGAAATAATATTTCACAGATACAAAATATCAAACACAAGCAATTAAAGAAATTGTATATAAAACACTGACTTCAAAAACGATGATAGAGGCTTGCGGATGCAATCTCCTAAGACAGAAATTCGCCCCTACACTTGTGCAGTAGTTCGATGGACTTCTATCTTGCAGGATACAACTATCAAATCCAAGTTCTTGCACTTGAACTTGGATTCTAGGCGAATCGGTTGTGATTTTCTCTGTGATAATGTTGGAATAAATTGTTCCTCTGTTTCTGATCTAAGTGCCATATTTATAATGGCGTAAAAAGAGACAGTTAAAATCCGTTCATGATAAGAACGGATGCAACCGTTCAAACTGATTAGTTTTATCCTTTCGGAAAAACTGAATGCACAAATCAAAAACGTAAAAATGATACTTGTGTTTTTCGTCCATTCGAGCCCCAAGAGCCCAAGGCCATCTTTGACATTTAATATATACACCCAAACCCTCCAAGTCTAAGGCCCAAGGTCCATGGCCTTAGCCCAATTCTTTTCAAACTATAAGTGAGTGAACTCACTTATAAAGAGTCCTTTTATGTTTTGTTTGGGCGATGTGGGACTGAGTCCCCAACACAAGTTCCAACAATACCCCACATTTTCTATTCAAACTTTAGCAATACCCCACATTTGAATAGAAAATAAGATACTAACTAAATTAGTAACGTTTTTCCAGAGAACAACGATATGATATGCATCGGGAGAGGTGTCTTTTGGACTTGAACCTTCTCTAGTGAGTACTTATCGGATTTACCTAATGAAGCAGTGATTTTAATATCTTGAACTGATCATTCTTAGTAGTAAATCAAAACAATAAGTATCACACATATCACATCTTGACACACTTCAATTCATACGGTTGTGTTCATTTTGGTCCTGAACATATCCTGGTTTCATGAGACCTTTAGAGAATTGTAGCCATTTCAATTCTCAAAGATGCGACCCCACATCAATCTCATATAGGTAATGCTAAACAAGAATAGCCTGTTCTATTCATCTTAATCATAAGATTTTAGCATTATTAAGAATAGTGATTCACCCTCTTCGTCTTACAGGTAACACACTGTTTTCCATCATAGGAATGAGTAAGAATCGTGTGTTTCTTACTTTGAGTTTTCCCCAACTAGTTTGCCTATTGAACCTAGACCATGGGATCTCCAGTTAGCTAGGTTAGGTTTCCGTCAAGTTATAACTCATTGAGTTGGCTTTAAACTCATTCCCCTCGATGTGAATGCCACTTGATCCTTAGATAGGCCTTTTGTCAAAGGATCGGCAATATTCTCCTTAGATTTAATATAATCAATGGAAATAGTTCCATTCTTGAGTAGCTGTCTAATGGTTTTATGTCGTCGCCTTATATGTCTCGACTTCCCATTATATTCAGCGTTTTTGGCTCGACCTTGTGCTGCCATACTGTCACAATGTATACATATTGCAGTCACAGGCTTTGGCCATAATGGAATATCTTCCAGAAAATTTTTAAGCCATTCAGCTTCATCAGCAGCGGTATCTAAGGCTATAAACTCTGATTCCATTGTCGAACGTGCTATACACGTTTGCTTACATGATTTCCATGAGACAGCTGCTCCACCAAGTGTAAATACATATCCACTTGTGGATTTTGTGTCTGTGCTCCCAGAAATCCAATTTGCATCACTATATCCTTCTAATACGGGGGGATATTGAGTGTAATGCAAACCATAATTCATTGTATGCTTTAAATATCTTAATACCCTTATTAAAGCATTCCAATGATCTCTTCCAGGATTACTTGAATACCTACTTAATCGACTTATTGAATAAACGAGATCAGGTCTTGTACAATTCATAATGTACATCAAGCAACCTATAACTTGTGCAATTCATAATGCCATCTTTGACATTTAATATATACACTCGAAACCCTCCAAGTCTAAGGCCCAAGGTCCATGGCCTTAGCCTAATTCTTTTCAAACTATAAGTGAGGTGAACTCACTTATAAAGAGTCCTTTTATATTTTGTTTGGGCGATGTGGGACTGAGTCCCCAACACAAGTTCCAACAATGTTTGCCCCTTGTATCTCTGAGGATCTGCTTCTTCGTGTGCAGTCTTTGTTATATGTGGGGGTCTCTGTGAAGAGTATAATGCAGAGACACAATGAATCAGTAGAGAAACAGGGTGGTCCATCTAATCGCGATGACCTTTTAACCCATATGCAGGAGAGGGTCATTCGACGTTCTATATATGAATTGGATGCTGATGATGCAGTTAGCATTAACGTGTGGGTAGAAAACCATCAGTCATGTTTTCTTCTATGAGGATTTCTCTGATGTGGACCCCTTCACTTCGGGCATTCAGACAGAGTGGCAGTCACAACAGATGATTCGCTTTGGCAATCACAACCTTATAGCTTCTGATTCAAGGTTCGGAACAACCAAATTGAAGGTCCGTTTAGTTTGTTCAACCTTTTATTATCAACTATAATTAGTTCTTGTTGCAACGTTATTTAGTATCCCATTCATAGTCTCCTTGTATATAATGAAGACAACAAGGTCATTCCGGTAGCATGGATAGTTGCTCCAAAGTTTGAAAGTTCCAATGCCCATAAATGGATGAGAGCTCTTTACAATAGAGTTCAAACGAAAGATCCTGCATGGAATTTAGCTGGTTTCATGGTGGATGATCCTCTAGCTGATGTGCTCACCATCAGGTTGGTTGCTCAGTCCTTGTCCAGTCTTCATACTGACAATTTTATTCACTAATGTTCTTTTTCAGTATACTCAGGGATGTATTTCAGCGTTCAGTGATGATAAGCTTTTGGCGGGTTCGTCATGCATGGCATAAAAACTTGGTAAAGAAATGTGTGGACAATGAGATGCGAGCTACAATGTCAAGGAGGCTTCATCAGGCAGTGGATAACATCTGTCAACAACGAGGAACCAAGCGTTTGTTCGAGGACATTATAGAAGATTTTCTTGATGAATCAGATTTTATGGATTACTTTAAGGCAACCCGGTATCCTAGAATTGGTTAGTCACTATCATATTTAGTAGAGGTATATTTTGCCTTGTGATACGAAGTAACAAGTGTATCGTTTAATTCATTCACCCTCTTCTCTTTAAATAGGAACCTTTTTTTTTTCTTTTGCTTTTATCTTGAATAACTCGTACAAGAAAAATGTCTCTTGACTCAGGGATGTGGATTTCTGCACTACAAAATATTCCTCTTGCTAGCCAGGAAACCTCTGCGGCAATGGAGTTCTACACAACCAACTAAAGCTTAGGCTATTGAACAAGAAGAAACCTAGCGTGTACAAACGAGTTGATTGGTTGATTGATAAGCTGGGTACAAAAGTGCATTCCTAATTCTGGCTTGATGAATATTCCGAGAAGGATGATTTTGCACGATATTGGAAAGATGAGTGGGCAAGTGGTTTAACATCTTGGCGTAATGCTTTGAAGATTCCTGACTGCAATATTGTCATAGAAGGTACACGTGCAAAAGTTATTGAGGAGTTCGACCAAGAGAATGCTTATGTTGTTTGGAACCCTGGTTTGCAGTTCGGTACTTGCAACTGCTGTTGGGCAGAAATGGGCAACCTATGTGAACATATACTTAAAGTTATTAATATCTGGCGGAAAAGGTCGTCTACACCATATATCAGCCTGTTGCATTACCACAAGGCCTTGATTGATATGCTACACTGCCCGCCTTATGATTCTTTGATTTGTGATCATGCTGTTTCTTTAGCAGTCTCTGTACAGAAGCAATTAAGTGGACTAGTTAATTTGGAAAGTAACGATACCAAAATGGATGTGGCATCTTTTGCCAATCGAGACCAAGAATTAGGAAATGAGGATCCAATAAATGCGGAAGTATTATCTTCAAATGAGAATAACTGTGGGGATGGAGATGTAGCTGCTGAGAGAACCAAGGGTAAAGTGGCTGCTGAACCGAGTAATGTGGTGGCACGTGGAAATGATGTATACAATGAGAGTTATGGAGAAGAAATTACTGGCGATGAGATGGATGTTGACCCGTCGTCCATCTGCATTTCCCCACCCAGGTTGCATTCTGTTGACGAGGTTGTGTGTAGCAGTGTCTTCTACGTCTCACAGACCACGATACAGACGGTCTCGCCTCCGTCCTATCCTCCTCTTGCCGCCGCCTCCCTTCTCTCGCCTCCGTCGTCTTACTCCTCTCTCTATCTCTGGAATCCTATCGTCATCTTCCTCGCATGCAAGGCTCTGGCCCTTTCAATTGAAACCAAAACGTGTTTCAGGAAAGACGAAGAACCCCATCGAAGTCTCAGAGTACTCTGGCTCTGAGCTCATTGTCAGCTACATCTCCGACCCATTTGGGTCGCCTTCAAGAGGAAGTCCGACGGGCAGGTCCTCTTCAATTCGAGCTCCGAATCCAAAGACCCATATGGCGAACTGGTGTTGAAGGACCAGTACCTCGAGATATCCACCCGACTGCCGAAAGACTCCTCCCTGTACGGCCTCGGAGAGAACTCTCAGCCGCACGGGATCAAGCTCTACCCGAACGATCCATACACCCTCTTCACCACTGAAGTCTCGGCGATCAATCTCAACACTGATTTGTACGGGTCCCACCCGGGTTTACAGGGATCTCCGGAATGTGGGCAACGAGGCTTACGCTCACTCTGTTCTGCTGCTCAACAGCAATGGCATGGATGTGTTCTACAGAGGGACTTCTCTCACCTACAAGGTCATTGGGGGTTATATTTTTCTGTGCGGATATTCGATTCGGGAGTGGGAGGGTGACAGTGAGAGAAATCGTCGGGATTGCAGGGAGAGAGAGATAGGGAGGGGTGGGGGTGGCGAACAGTGGCAAGTTAGGTTCGTGTATGTGGGATTTGCCGTCCTTCATCCATCATGTGTCTGCATGTCCTCATTCACAAGGTAAGTACGATTTTTATACTTGATTTTCTACTGTTTGGTATGGTTTTAATCCTTTCTGCCATTTTTATATTCGTGCATCTCCTGATTGAAAAGTCAAGAAATCATTTTGAAATCTTTTGTCAAACGCTCATAGCCGCGTGTATGTTCTTCTCCAACCCCACATCTCTTTCATCAACAAAGCTTGATAATTTGTTTTATTTATTTTTGGGAAAAATTTCCGATTTTGATTTTATTCAATTTTGTTTAGTTTTTGTTTTTGTTAGTTGCAGCTGCCAGTAGCAATTTTCCCAATACACATGCCCTCGATGCAGCTTACGCTACTGGTCCCTGCACCGCTACAAGGTATGCATGCTGATTTGTATATATTCTTATTTATTTTATTTTGTAATTTTAGCAAAATCAAACATTTGATCACCTTCTTTTGATTTTGGGTTTGGTGGGTTTGATGCGTACTGATATAAATTTATTTGGTTTTGGTTGATCTGAAATTGGTGATTGCATAACACGTTGGAACGTGAATTTTCATGCGTTTTGTAATTCTGAGTCTCTGTTTGAATGCTTTAATATGTTGGATTACCTTAGATACTGGTCTTCCGTGACTCCCTTGATTTATGCATGATGGAACTAATGTTCTTTAGAATATATAATTTTTCTGGTCTTCTTACTTTTGTTGGAATGTTGTTACTGTAATCTGTTAGTTTTGGATATTTGTTTGTCGTGGGTTCTGTAGAATTAGACTCCAGTTGTGTCCTCTCTGGTTTTCTGATTATTTTCTCAATGACGATGATTTCTTACCAATTTCCTTTGAGATTTGTGCCTGTGTGTTTGTTAATGCTCTGTTTCTTCGTTTTTACAGGAAATATAATTGCTCTCTTCCTCTTCTTGGCAACCACGTATGCCCTCTCTCTCTCAAATTCTTTCATTTGGGGTCTAAAGGTGATGCCTTTTTGCCTAAAATATCATGTTAAATGGGTTATGATATTTTGATTCTCTGCACATTCTGCATAGTGCAAAAAGCAAAGTCTCTCTCTTTTGCTTTTTGTGGCTAAAGATCATATCTTTTGTGTCATAAATTTGTTTTTGTTACATGGGGTTATGTATATCTTTTGGATAATAAAAAAGTTTGAATCTTTACTAGGTTTCTTTAAATTTCTTTGAATTCTGCTTTGTAATTTTGGTTTAGATATGTGTAGAATTGCATTTAAGAGGTTCATAAGGAAGAGAAGCAAAGATCAGTTCTCATGTATTCCCTACGTGAGATGACTATGCTTAATTGCTTACTCTCCACTTGGTATGCTGCTTTGCTTCTCACTCCTTCAACTGCTCTCTCTCTCTCTCTCTCTCTCCCCTCTCTGCTGTGTATTGCCTAATTAGTTATTTACATTTGTTTATTTATCTCTGCAAAGCTTTCATGCTTGGATATATGATTCAATAGAAACCTTTATAATGTTGATGGTAGTAGAACATTCAACAGATATATATTCAACATTCGGTGGCTCTGGCAAAATCATATAGACTAAGATTTGGTAATATATGGAGATGAGACGAGCTATTACATTTCTAACTAAGACCTAAGAATCTGCGCAATTCTTATCCTTTAAATTTTGTATTTTTTTTTAATATTTATTAATTTCTTGGTGATGCAGATAGACATGTTCAAAGGGAAATCATGAACCATAGATCACTGGACCATCCGAATATCATTCGATCCAAAGAGGTTAGTGATCATAAACTATTTTCATTTTGTATTTTTTAATTTTTTTTTTTTTTGTTTGGTGATGCAGATGGATGAACATGCTCAAAGGGAAATCATGAACCACAGATCATTGAAGAATCCGAATATCATTCGATTCTAAGAGGTCAGTGATCATAAACTATTTTCGTTTTGTATTTTAAGAGGATGAATTTGGCAAGTTTTGTTTGAATTTTGTATATCTCCTGGGGTTGGTTGGATGGCGACAGAACATGCTAAATTTGGTCTTTGGTGTGCTTAAATTGGTACGGGGGATGGTTGGAACTTTGAACCCGGAATGCAGTAGGACTAAGAGAAATGCCCTACCCACCGGGGCAATCCACCACTTGAACAATTATTGTTAAAATACCACTGCTAAAAATATGAGCTTTACTTCCTGCACTTTGTGTCTTATTTATGCAGTTACGCGTGAAATGTGTCTTATTCATGTAGTTACGCCTAAAACAGTTGGTTCTCGCCGCAACGCGTGGGCTTATTTTCTAGTTGGGCTCTAAAACTTTATTTTTCTTAAAAACGGGTTTTAAATTCATACTTTATACAGGCAAGAATTTGTTTGGTATGGAGTTTTGTATATTAAATTATTGAAAACAATTTTTTAGGGAAAATTTGAAGATAGATAGAAACGAAGCTTAACAACTAATACACATTTGAATTAAACTGGGTAATAGTTTAGAGCACTCGTTACTATGGGGTCATGCGGGACTCATTCTCAAGATCGATCACTTCATGGTTACAGAGATGGTATGCAACCATGCACATGACAGTTGAAATAGATTGCTTCTCACTGTTCTGGATGCATTCCGCCCCGGTATTTATATCAATTGACTCCGCTCCACAGGTACTGGAACCTTCGCTCCAGTTCCAAGGCGATCTGTCACGTAGGATCATTGGATCTTCACTACTTGATGGGACATCCTCCTTATCCTTATGTTGCTGCTCGTTCACAAACTGGACTCCAATCTCCTTTGTGAGGAAACCGTCTTGCTCTTCGATTATTTCAAAACACACTTCTTCCCCGCATTCCAATTCATTGTTCCCCATAATCCAATGGCTTAGCCATAACATATCTTCGTTCATCACTTTCCATTCAACCACATTCGTCATTCTTAAGTTCCACTTAAGGCCCTTTGTCTCATTCCTAAGTTCAAGCGAATGGAAATGATAGTCGCCACGTGCAATCTCAGGGCCTCGATCCGATTGCAGGGCATACAATATACATGCATTTAAACCTACGATCTTGATATTAGGCTGTGAAGGAACAATAATAGAGAACAGAGTGTTACCCATGCTCCTGTAATTGAACCGATCTGGAATCTTGCTCTCGCGGACAAAAATGCTAAATATGCCGCAATCAAAAGTTCCCTGCAGTTTCATGGTGATGTTGTGATTACAATCTAATTGTTTACGCCATAGAGATCATATTACAAGCAGTTGTACATAGCAGTGAGAGAGAGAGAGAGAGAGAGAGAGAGAGAGAGAGAGAGAGAGAGAAGAACCTTGGAGCGCCTTGGCTTGCTAAAACTTGCACAATCGTCGTTCCTTTGGACCTCAACGCCACCGTTGGGTTTCAAATCGAATAGATCGATATCTTTGAGGAGTTTTATGTCAAAGCTGCTCAATGGTAGTGTATTGAACACCCTTGCAACATCAACTAGTTTCCCACAATACCATAAATTTGAGTCCAATAATATGTTGTAAAGCTCTAAGTCTGGGTCCAATGATCTGTCGTCAAAGGGATGTGTGGCCGGTGATATGTGCAAGTTCGGTAAATTTGTTATTCTTTTCAATGATGTGCAATCTCTTCCATTCAATTGTTTCAAACTATGTGGGAGCTCTGGAAGCATTGTGAGGTTTCTGCAACCATCTACCGCAAGAGTGCTAAGCTTAACAAGATTGTTCATGCTCTCTGGTAGGCTTGTAATTGGATTGTTATTCAGATCCAAGTACTCTAACGAAGACAGCATAGTAAGGGCACTCGGAATCTCTGATAGATTGCAGCGATCCAGACGTAAACTTGTTAAGGAATGTGGTAAACTTGCCAATGAGAAACTGCTTGGTTCAATATTTTTTCTTGGCAACACCCGCGACCAGATTGAATACCATGATTTAGCTGATAGCAGATTGAGTTTCTTCATTTCACAGGCTGTAGATTGTAAGTGACCAGTTGTGGCAGTCGTATTGGCACCAAGCACAAGCTTTGAGCAACCAGAAAGAATAAGATCCTGAATAGATCTCAATTTTGGAAGCTTCATTAGATTTTTGCAGCCTTCTAGATTCAAAACAAGAAGTTTCTCTAGGTATCCGATGGACTCATCAACCTCAACCAAATTTATGCAATGTTTAAGAATCAATCTCTCAAGGTTAGGGAGTCCTGAGAAGTCGGGGGTTGTCCTAAGGCCATGCGAATGACTGAGATTAAGAATTTTCAGCCTCGGAAGAAACTGTTTCAATAATAAGTATTAATCAATTTCTAAGAAGATATAATGGACATGAGAGAGAGAGAGAGAGAGAGAGAGAGAGTTACATACCCTGATCCCATTCCAAACATGTTGTAGGCTACTATTTCGCATGTCAAGAAGAACGAGGTTTTCCATATAAAAATTTTCCGGTATTGATTTTAAGTGGAATCCTCGCCAAGATAAACATGCTAATTTTTTTGAAAATTCTACGTAACTTCCGCTGACGTTGACGTTGTCGAGCATGATAAGTTCAAGATTGTGCATCCTTCTAAACGCCTCAGCTTTGAAATCTGTCTCATTTGATGCAGAAGCCGAGTTTGTGGAGGAGAAGCTAACTGGCTTCCAAGAGAAGAAACCAAGCCGACGACGTCTTGAACAATTTCCATCATAATCTTCATCATGGCATCGTTTTTTATGACATCCAACAAACGTTCTTTTGCTAGCAAGGTTGAGCATGAGGCCCTTAATATTTTCCGTGCCCTGCAAAACAATCAGAGCATTTGGGTAAGTATATAACTACTACTACACATGTTAATCATAACTAAAAACATACGCATGAAAAACATAGTTCTTACACTTAATTTTCTCAAAATATTAGAGGCATCATTCTGTAACACTCTACTACGTTTTCCAGGGTCATCAGGTGATTCTTCGCGAATAATTGCCATTGCCATGTTTCTCACCAATTGATGCATGACCAACTTCGACCCTTGAATTTCCACTAGGCATCTGTCAACTAGATTTTCAATCCCAGTCCTTGTGTAAAACTCTAAGCTGTCCAACATTGTACTTGTATAATCCATCTTCTTTCCTGTGAAGAAACTGGCTATATGAAGGAATACATTTTTGTCATGATCATCTTGTAAAGAATCGTAACTTATCCTCAGAATTTTTTGAATTTTGTCATTAGGGATCACGTCTAACTTCTGCAATGCACTTTGCCATACTTCTACACTTTTTCCAGATAGAGAAGATCCCAGAACTTGAAGAGCTAATGGAAGCCCTCCACAGTGCTGCACCACATGTCTTGAAAGCTCCATGTAACCTTCTACTGGATGGGATTGTCTGAAGGCATGCCAACTGAAAAGTTCAAGTGATTCATCCTCACCCAGTTCTTGAACCATAAACTTTTCAAAAACTTCATGAGCATTTAACAAATGCTCATGTCTAGTTGTTATGATAATTTTACTTCCTGGATGAAGCCACTCTTGCATTCCAAGAATTGCATTGAGTTGATCCCGATTGCTCACATCATCAAGAACAATAAGAACTTTTTTATAGCCCAGGGCTTGTTTGATCATGATTGTTCCTTCATCCATATTGTATATTTTCTTTGCTTTTCCCTTTTGGATATCTGAAAGAAGTTTTCTTTGCAAGCGAGTAAAACCATTAGGTTGTTCTGAAGATTCTCGTATATCTGCAAGAAAGCTGCTACCCTGAAATCTATCAAAGTTTTGATTATAAGCAGCTTTCGCAATGGTGCTCTTGCCAATTCCACCCATCCCACAGATGACAGCTAAACCAACATCATTTGATCCATCTTGTAACCACATGTTTAGGCGTCTCACCCGATTATCCATTCCAACTGCAAAGGGAGCGACATCTAAAGCTGCGTGATCCACTTTATTTCTAATCTCTTCAACAATATTTTGGATGAACTGCCCCTCATACCTGTAATTCATTTGAATTGAAATATATGACGCAGAAATAAGCGTGAGAACATATAAACCAAAATCGATAGTAACATATAAACCAAAATCGCAGTACATATAGTAGCATATAAATCAAAATTGAACAACTTCAAGCTTCACTGCCATCTACAATTTTACTTAATTTAAGACACTTTCAATTAGCGTGAGAACATAATGAGAATAGAAATTACCGATCTCCTAAAACCATTCCTCCCAAAGATGCAACATCTCTAAGAGCTCTTCTCCACTGCTCCACCTTGTCCATCTCCTCCGTACAGAATCGCTCCTCATGTCTGGCAAATGCTTCAGCAAAAGAACCACTCTGCTTCCTGACATCGGATGGATCCACATAATAGAAAACTGGCAGAACCACATGTCTAGGATCAGTATTTCTACGTTCCACGATCTTCAGAAGTTCGTTCAAACACCACCTTGAGGAAGCGTAGTCCTTGGAGAAGACAATTATCGATACTTGTGATTCCTGTATCGCCTTCTCTAACTCTGACTCAATATTCTCCCCTCTCTTGATTTCATCATCGTCTCTAAACGTGTGGATTCCTGCTAGCTCCAAGGCTCTATAGAGGTGATCAGTAAAGCCCTTGCGCGTGTCCTGCCCTCTGAAACTCAAGAAGGCATGATAGGAACATCGGTAAGAGGAGGAAGAAGAATCTCGGAAAGCATCCATCTAGAGAAACTCTCTGCTTCTTGGTTCTTGCAATGAATGAATGCAGGGCAAGCATATGCAAGGCCAAGGACAATTATATGCATAACATATTATGAAACCCTTCATCATACGTGCTGCCCGTGTGGCTTTCGCGTTTTATGGGAAAGATGCTTCAGCATCTTCCACTTTTTCTTTTCCTCTCCACTTTTTCTTCCACTTCCAGCATCTTCCACTTTTTATTTTCCCATCTTCCATTCTTTTTTCCATTTCTAGTATCTTCCACTTTCTTCGAAGTTGTTAGTTTATTTTATTTTACTTGAATTATTGATTCTGAAAGGGGTAGGAAGAATTGGAGAAAATGATGAGGGAGAAGATCAAGATCAGGAAGATCGATTACTTGCCGGCAAGGCAGGTGATCTTCTCAAAGAGGAGAAGAGGGATCTTCAAGAAAGCTGGAAAGCTGTCGATTATGTGTGAATCGGAAGCTGCTGGTATTAACACGCCCAATCACCATATTCTCACGTACCAGGTAGGCACATGCATACAAGTCAAAGATACGCAATTAGAACGAAATATGTAAAAACAGAAACGTGCTCAGAGCATACACTAATTAGAAATAATATGAAGGAATAATTGTAAAAAGATATGAAAAATCTAAGAAAGGACCTCGGGTTTTCCCGACGCACCGTTGTACGAGCTGCCACGAGGTGGGGGCTCCGAAGGCCACGCACCGCCGCACGCGCTGGCCAGCCGCCCCGACTCACCGGAAAATTCAACAATCTCCAAAAATTTCCTAATTTTACAGAAATAAAGATCTCAATGAGAGGAACAACTTTCATACATGTGACTAAGGCCAATTTGGTCGAGAAAAGCCCCAATTTCCCTCGAACCCGCCAGAACCCTAAATTTGATTCGACCTCCATACTCACTCCGATGTCTCAACAAACCTCTGGGCTCTGTTCCTGGACTCAAGAGGAGTCTAATGGTGGTGGTGGTGGTGGTCGGGACTTTCCAATTTGGCGGATCTCGATCGAACACCTTCGGAACCCACGGGTTCCCTTTTTCCTCAAAACGGGGTCAATCTAGGTGGTTTTTGGGTGGAAATGAACGAGGGGAGGTCGGGTAGGTGTTTGGTAGTGGTGGTGTGAGATCCCACATCGCCCAGGAGAGTGATCCTTATATGTATATTCCCATCCCTACCTAGCGCGAGGCCTTTTGGGAGCTCACTGGCTTCGGGTTCCATGGGAACTCTGAAGTTAAGCGAGTAGCGCGCGACAGCACTCCCATGATGGGTGACCCACTGGGAAGTTCTCGTGTGAGTTCCCAGAAACAAAACCGTGAGGGCGTAGTCGGGGCCCAAAGCGGACAATATCGTGCTACGGTGGTGGAGCGGGCCCGGGAAGTGGTCCACCCCGGGTCGGGATGTGACAATTTGGTATCAGAGCCTAACCCTGGCCGTGGTGTGCCGACGAGGACGTCGGGCCCCTAAGGGGGGTGGATTGTGAGATCCCACATCGCCCAGGGGAGTGATCCTTATATGTATATTCCCATCCCTACCTAGCGCGAGGCCTTTTGGGAGCTCACTGGCTTCGGGTTCCATGGGAACTCTGAAGTTAAGCGAGTAGCGCGCGAGAGCACTCCCATGATGGGTGACCCACTGGGAAGTTCTCGTGTGAGTTCCCAGAAACAAAACCGTGAGGGCGTAGTCGGGGCCCAAAGCGGACAATATCGTGCTACGGTGGTGGAGCGGGCCCGGGAAGTGGTCCACCCCGGGTCGGGATGTGACAGGTGGTAGGCCGTGAATCGCCGGAAAAAGGACGGAAAACCAGTTGAAAATTGTTGCAGGTGCAGGTCGGGTCGCGAGTCAAGGGGAACCCGGCCGGTTCTCCTCCTTCTCTCTACCCTCATTTCCCTCCTTTATTTGCTTTCTAATTGGTCACCCTCCTTCCTCTTTCCTCTCCCGATTGGGCTAAAACTCTTCATATTTTCTCTCCTTTATCTTCTCTCTCATCTGTCCATATCTCTCTATTCTCTCCTCAACTCTGCATCACAGCCGTCCACGTGTCCTTCCTCACTGCTCCAGATTTTGCTGGAGCCTTCTACAAATGAAGGTTAAATTTACTAAACTTTAAACGTTAATAAATCCTTCGTTGTAGCTCCAAATTACGTTCCGTTTGCGCTCACGCGTTCGTATCGACGAGTACTACGAGTATACGCCAAGAAAATGGATCTTACGTGACACGACAAGGCAGTCAACAAAAGTCAAAGCATTTGCCTCAAAGGGAATTTTCGTAATTTCACATTTTAAAATTATAAAAATCGTAATTTTTTTGGGACGGGTCGTTACAATCTACCCCCCTTAAGAAAATTTCGTCCCCGAAATTTAAAATACTTATCATAAGTAAGATACTCGAAAATAGGAAAAAAATGTGTATATATATATATATATATAAGGAAGAAATCAAGTTAGAGCGGCTGCATAAAAGAGAATGTCATTCTGTCACGATCGGATTGCAATTATTCCTCTTTTATGCCTCCAAGCTCATACCTTCTTCCTTCCTCGATAACATAGTATAGTAATATACTTGTATAAAAATAGAAATTTGAAAATACATATAATTATGTGATAAAATAAGATCAGAAATATATGTGTATAATAAGACGACAAAAATAGATATATAAAAACACACAATTCAGAAATTTGTGTTGAGTTTAAAACCAAGAGTGGAAATAACTCGCCCAAAATTTGTAATGGCAAAAATAAAATAGTTCAAAAATATTTTCACAAAAAATCAAAACCCAAAATAAAAATGGGCCTCGCCAAACATTCGTCATGTCACGAACTTCGAGAATGAGTGTATGTCATGAGTCGAGTCCGAACCATAGCTAACTAGTAAGTGTTTCCATAGATGAGCCGCCTTGCCCACTTGCTTATCGAACCCAACAAATAAGCCATTGATATTACAGTCTGCAGCCTGTAACGCCGAAAACCCATTGTTGTCTCGATAAGCGTGTGAGAATTCCCGAGGATACCAAAATACCATTTTGCGCCTTACGTGAGAACATGCCTAGATCATCCGATTTACGCTTCGATCACGCTGCCGTACTATCCCCGAGCTCACCCATCAAGCTGCTAAAAGTGCTTCGACATCCACAATCCCACAAACAATAAGATCCTGGAGTGGCGTAGTGAAAAAATGTGTAGAGACGAACACATATTGTAAAATGTTTCCTTCATGACTATCCACTATGGTCGCGCTCCAAATCGAGGAGCATAAGATCTGAAAGCCTGAAGTAGGGAAACCATAACTCAGACGACATCATTCGAATGATCGTTGCAGTCTCGAGTCACACATGTAAATTAACACCACAATTGCCAAGCTCAAAACCTAGATTTATACCTTCACCAAATCCATGCTGAACTACTGCTCAATCCTCAAGACCACTTAAAATTCTTCTTGGTAAATCTGGTAAACTTGTGAGAAGAGTATGCTCCAATTGTTCCTGCTAGCCTCAATATGAAACTGGGCACACGCATCCGCCGAATCGATCTATCATGAATTCCTCACTGATTGAGCGAGAAACCATGTCAAGAAGGATAAAAGAACACTCAAGAATTTGATGGTCAAAACAAGTAACTTAAATTTAAAGTTCAATATATCTGGATTGAGAATACAATTTCGAAGCTTGTATGCGTATAAGTATCTAACTTGACTATGTGATGGCAATTTGAAATGATCAAGTACTAACTCAACTTGAACGATGGCCTAGGGAATTTGACGAATAGAGACTTGGATATTTCCTCGAACCAAAATTTACAAAAATGCGTTACAAGGTAGCTCCAGAAATATTAAATCACCAATGGTGACGATTCATTCCAAAAGGGTGTTGATTGGGTGATTCAATGACTGGTGACCTCAACTAACAATTTCGAAGTCTAAATGGTCCTCCTGGACAGTCTGTTTAATTCAAAAATAATATGAAGAATAGAAGAGTGACCCAAGATTGACTAAGATACCTTTAATACCAGGAGGCGAAACTAAGGGTACGAATAAAGCCGATGCAAACTAGAATATCAAAGAGTCAGAAAATTTCAAAAATGAAGAATTATGCCGAAAGACTGAACAATTCCATTGTCGTCTCGGGCCAAAGGTAGAAAGATTGAACTTGAAAATTTGCTAACAAGGTTTCTTGATGATTGAGAAGTAATGTCACAAAAGTATTTGAGAGTTCCGCATAAGGTAGAAATATAATTGATTGAAGAGCATTCAGAACTTAAGTGTTTTTCTACTACGGTCTTCAGTAACTACAATTGCAAAATCGAGGTGGTACGCGATTATGCAATCATAGACATTGTTATATCCTACCCAACGTCGATGTCTGAGATCTATTTCATTCGAATGAGAATATCTGAAAAGTGTGCAAGGTTAATAACGATCTGGCATGTTTCTCCACGAAGATGTGTCATCAAATTTCCAAACCAGGATGGTAACAGATGACTCAAGGTCATAGATAGGACGGTTCGCATCAAGTGGTCCAATCATCGAATGCAAAATTTATTGATGACATCGAAGAGTTTAAGAAAATGATAGGGTGAGACAACATCTTGAACAAAACTGACTTGTTTCCTGGCCAAAGAATATAGAAATAAAACTATGGTCAAATAATCATTGATAACTATCAATAGAGTCGACAAGACCAAGATATTTCGTATTCACGACATTCGAGAGGATTTTCGATTTTCGATTTCCAATTGTCATAACCTTGGATTTGGTAAGAATAACTTCTACTATGCTCACGCCTCCCAAGAAAGATACGAGTCTAAGCAAGGTCGACATTTGAAGAATTGGATATCAAGCCAGCTATTGTTGATTATTAGGTTGACCTCGTGGGTAAAGTAGTTGAGTAGGCATGAATGTTCTTAATAAAATAATCACCGAGAAATTTTTTTCCTGAGGGTCCACGCAAATTCCCTCAGCAGAAACAAGAAGCCTTGAAGACTAATTCGGTCTACTCCACAGACACAGGCTAACATTTCCTACAACTGGTGATTCCCTAATTTTTCCTCTTACATGAACTCTGGATGTTTTGAGTAATCTCTCAATCGGTATAACTCTGCCTGCCATTCCAAAGGAAAGCAGGTCGCAGAATATCGGTTCGATGCTGAAGCCGTTCATTTCGTCAATTACTTATATCAACTTAAGGCATGACCCCGACACGAGTTTCTTATTCTTCATATAGGATGTGACTATTCAGGTAGAAAGAGGGTTGCACAACCGTGCTGAAAGACATCAATACACGGAAAGCCATGACATCCAAATGATATCAAGGTTGACACGTTACTAGAGTAGGAGGAAATCATAAGTATGCTCTGAACAAACCACGCTCTGATACCAAACTAACACGCCCCAACCCCGATATTCCCACATACCAGGGTAGGCGTGTGCTAGTCGACACCCGAGGGTGACGAAGCCATTTTAAACATGCATACAAGTCAAAGACATGCAATTAGAACGAAATGTGTAAAAATAGGAACGTGTTCAGAGCATACACTAATTAGAATCAATAGGAAGGAATTACTATAAAAAGATACAAACATGGAAATGTTACCTATACCGAGAAGACTCGAGAATACCTATGCAGAAGTGTCCTGGCGTCGGGATCATGTGCCTCGATCCTAATTCCTGAGGGGGCGCAAAATAGAAAAGGTGAGTGGACCAAAGTTTATAATAATACTAATAGTATGAAAACCGTTTTCTTTATGAACATAGTAACCCACTGTTTTGAAAACATATATAATACTATATAATAAATTTTCTAAAAACCTTAGCATGCCATGAAAACGTTTATAAAAATAGTACGTGTAAAACCATGCTCAATAATACTGAAAATGTTGCCCGAAGGCAAATCTGTAATCTCCGTAAATCACATCAGTGATGTACTCAACTAGGGGTATCATAGTCGTCCAAAGGCAGTACATGTCCATCACCCGAATGTGAAGTTGTATAACCTGTCCATCACTCGAAGGTGAAGCTGAATAACTTGTCCATCACCCGTAGGTAAAGCTGAATCAAATAGCATAACATCCACAACAACACTAGTCGTCGCTAGTGAGGCTGTTCGACATTGTTTTCGGTGGTGAAACTGTGGCCATAGACATCTATAACCTTGGTGTACGGATGTGCCGTATGATAACCCGCTAGATAAAATACCGAAAACATATATCTCAAAACTCATATTAAAACACTAGAGCTCAAAAGCTCAAACCTCATTTCATAAATCCATAAAATAAATCATATTCGTAAATCCATAATATAAGTCATATTCGAGATCAATAGAAATCCATATATGCAAATCCGATATTTCATAACCGTTCATAAACGTAATTTCGATAAAATCATGAATATTTCATAAACTGTCATTATAGAGGTTCATAAAGCATAATATAAAACATACTCAAACTGAAATACGTAATGCTTGCTAGGCTCCTATTTTATGAAAACATATAAGTGAGGAAAGGGTCCACTCACATAATTTATTGCCTGAGAATTGCTCGAACTAGCGAGGATGACGTCCCCACCAATGCGCCTAAACACAATTAGGAACCATTTAGTAAAACTTTACTAAAACGTTAGAATTTGGAAAAACGAACGGCGAATTCAAATCTGGCACGTGGAAAAACCTAAAAATGGACCTCAGGTTTTCCCCCCACGCACTGCCGTACGAGCCGCCACGAGGCGATGACCTAGAAGGCCACGCGCCGCTGCACGCACTGGCCTGCAGCCCCGACTCGCCAAAAAATTCAATAATCTCTAAAAATTCCCAAATTTTATAGAAATGAAGATCTCAATGAGAGGAACAACTTTCATACCTGTGACTAGGACCAATTTGGCCGGGAAAAGCCCCAATTTCCCTCGAACCCGTCGGAACCCTAGATTTGGGTGTGCTTTGATTCGACCTCCATACTCGCTCCGACGTCTCAACAAACCCCTGGGCTTTGTTCCTGGACTCAAGATGAGTTTAGGGGTTTGTTCTGCTTTTGGTTCACTTAATATTCATACCTGTTTATGTTTTTACTTTTTAAGTGTATGTTTTTAAGGTTTTTTTTTGTTCTGTGTAAGAATGTGTCCAACATGGTTTCTTTTTCGCACATCCTTTTAGTAATTCAGATTGACTTCACCCCTAATCCATTGACAGTTACTTTGTATACGTTAGGGATGGGTCTTCTTCTTCAGCTTAGTGGGCACCGTACCCTTAGCAGAGCGTCTAGGTAATGCGATTGAGTAAGTGCTAGCTTTTTGTTTTTAGCATTAAGTTCTCTTAACTTTGCTAAGGCTAATTCTTAAGTTTTTCATTGTTCTCTTAACTTTACGTTTTTTTATTTTTGTAAATATCATTTATTATTTTACTATAATCTGATTGCTTTATCATTTGATACTCAATAATTTCTCCAGGGCATCGGATGTTCAACTTAACATCACAAGTAAATTGCATTGGTTCTTTCCATTGAATTTGTGCTTTGGCCTTGCTCAACTGAAGTCCTTCCCGAGAGACCTGGAGCACCAGATTGTCCTGTAAGTAGCACTTCAATTCTTTCTTCTTTTTGCAGAAATAATGCATTTAAGCACTTGAACTGTTAATTGATCCTTTTCCATTTGCATGTTCAACTCTTGCTCAGATTGAACTGTTAACTGAAAATTTGGATAAGCACATCAATTCTTGAACTGATTGTCCTGAAAGTATTCGGTTTCGATTCGAAGTAGAGCAAGTGCTTATCCACACTCGAGAAAATTTGGATCGGCAGTATTCGGTTTCGATTTGAAGTAGAGCAAGAATGAAGCTCTTGGAATTCGAATCGAAGAAGAGGTGGATAAGCACTTGCTCTACTTCGAATCGAAACCGAATACTGCCTATCCAAATTTTCTCACCCTTTCATTCCTTCCTTCTCCACCTCTCCATCCTTGCTCCACCGCGAATTGAAACCAAAAGTTGCTCATCCAAATCAATTTCGGTTCACTCAAATCCTTAGAACCCTAAAACCCAAATTTCTCCAGATCATTTGAAAATTCAACGGCAAACACAATACATAGATCCCTAAACTCACTCGATAATGTGTCAAAGGTTGGGCATCCAGTTCTCTCACGTGGCTCCCGTTGGATCCAGTATGCATTTGCTGCTGCCAATCTACAGGTAAAGCTTAAATTTACATACAATTCTTTTTATTTTTCTTGATTGGAATTTGGGCTTTTTGTTCCTCCTTAATCCCAAAGTTCTGTAATTTATGCAACTTTGATCGAAAGACATGTTTTTTATTGCTGAAAATTGTTAACCCCAGTTTAGGTATTCATTTGCTCATTAAAATGGCGTTTTGGATTCCGTAACTGAACCTCCTTGCTCCCCTTTAACTCTAGAATCTTCAGAATATATGTGGGTTCTGCTTTGAATTTGATAAACCTCTCTGTGTTCGTGAGCTGATACAGTTTTTGGGTACTAAGTCAAAATTTTGTTGGATAGGAACCCATAAACAAGTATGAGGAAGTGTGTGAGTCATCACTTAGCAAGGGTGATTGGCGATAGAAAGATTGTTTGATGGAAAGATTGTTTTATCCTTTACTAAACAGTTGTTAGGATTGATAGTTTTGATTTCTTTTGAATTTATTTTTTATTTTATTTTGAAGCCCTGAATTTTGCAAGGACTGTCTACCCTGTATGTACACCAGATGCTCCTGACATTTCAAATAAGGTAACTTCCCAAACACTCATGTTTCACCTTTTTACTGGTATATGTAATCCATTGAGTTCTGTAACTTTACTAATATTCATTTACTATGCAAGTTAAATTGTTATTTTTCGGTTTGTCAATAATTTTGCTTTTCTACTCTACATCCTGGATTAAGAGGTTGCCATGTCAAGGAGTTCAAGTTTTTCTTAATGGATAACAGTTGTTTTTAATCTTAGTCTGTAATCTGTATGGTCTTGATCAAGGTATTAAAAATCGATATTATCGGCGAAATATCGCCGATAATATCGGTTTTGTGAGACAACGATTTTTTCGAACGTTTACAATTGAATATCGGCCAAATATCGCGATAATATCGATAATATCGCGATATTAGCAATATTATCGATATTATCGCGAGAGAGAGAGACTGAGTCATCGCCGGATCCGTCGTCATCGTCGGCAATCCACGGCGTTGGTGGATCTGAATCATCTGAGAGCCTCGTGGGGTGTGTGTGTGTCCGTGCATGAGGGAGAAGAAGGATCGAGAGAGAGAGAGAGACTGAGGACTGAGGGATCGGAGAAGAAGGATCGAGAGAGAGAGACTGAGGACTGAGGGAGAAGAAGGATCGAGAGAGAGAGAGAGACTGAGGACTGAGGGAGAAGAAGGATTGGAGAAGAACTGTGCATGAGGGAGAAGAAGGATCGAGAGAGAGAGAGACTGAGGACTGAGGGATCAGAGAAGAAGGATGACTGAGGACAGAATGAGGGATCGGTCGGAGAAGAAGGATCAAGAGAGAGAGAGAGAGACCGAGGACTGAGTCTGAGACTGACTGAGGAGGACAGAATGAGGGAGAGAAGAAGAAGGATCGAGACTCAGCGTGCGTGTGTTGCGTGCATGCGTGTGTTGCGTGCGTGTGCTGCGTGTGCTGCGTGTGCTACGTGTGCCGCGTGCGTGTGTACCGCGTGTGTGATGCGTGCATTGCACGTGTGTGTGTGTGCTGCGTGCGTATTTTTGCTCACTGAGTGTTACAGTGTGTGTATGTGTGAGTGTTACAGTGTGTGTGTGTGTGTCAGTGTGTGTGTGT
The DNA here is from genome assembly GCA_036320875.1 of Cotoneaster glaucophyllus. Classification (NCBI taxonomy): domain Eukaryota; kingdom Viridiplantae; phylum Streptophyta; class Magnoliopsida; order Rosales; family Rosaceae; genus Cotoneaster; species Cotoneaster glaucophyllus. The sequence continues at coordinate 25,788,520 of CM070068.1, read as the reverse complement.
GTGTGAAATTATTGACAAGACAAAAAGTAAAGGTGGTGGAGTGGTCTGTCATGTATAGCTAGTTTTAGCTGTCAAAAGATTCAAAACCAAGGGACGTGTGTGTGTTAAAAAACATTGACAAGACAAAAAGTAAAGGTGGTGGAGTGGTTTCTGTCATTTATAGCTAGTTTTAGGCTGTGAAAAGATTCAAAACCGTGTGTTGTATGTGTTATCTGAGAGAAAAAAACAAATCGTGTGTGTGTGTTATCTGAGAGGAAAAACCAAAACATCCAAATAATTTTGACAAACTGAAAGGTTTCTTCTTCTTCCCGGTGAAGTGGTTTCTTCTTCTTCCCTTAGACCTTTCAGAGCATTTCCAGAGACCTTTCAGAGCTTCCAGGGCCATATTTAAGGTAAGTTTACAAACTTACATTTATATTATTGTAATTTATAGAACAACAAAAAAATTTGTGTAGACCCGTGCATGTAATCTAAGAACCAAATAATACTTGCATGTTAATTTTTTGAAGTAATTAAGTAATGTTTTATAATTATTCCCTAGGATAATTTTAATATGTTTAATGTTATTTATTATTTTATTATCAAACTGGATTATTATTCATTAATATTAGGTTTTATTATTCCATATTATTTTTATAATTACTTAAATTCTTACAATCATTTAAGATGTTTAGGTTTTATTAGGTTTTATTATTCCATATTATTCATTAATATTAGGTTTTTTTATTCCATATTATTTTTATAATTACTTAAATTATTACAATCATTTAAGATGTTTAGGTTTTATTAGGTTTTATTATTCCATATTATTCATTAATATTAGGTTTTATTATTCCATATTATTTTTATAATTACTTAAATTCTTACAATCATTTAAGTAATGTTGTATAATTATTCCCTAAGATAATTTTAATATGTTTAATGTTATTTATTATTTTATTATCAAACTGGATTATTATTCATTAATATTAGGTTTTTTTTTATTCCATATTATTTTTATAATTACTTAAATAATTGCCTAATTTCCATGCAAAATAAATACAGGTACGTTTAAGATGTCTAAACGTGATCCAGCTTGGGAACATGGAGACCCAATAGACGGAAACAAAAATGGCACAATTTGCAAATATTGTGGTCGGGTAATGAAGAGTGGCGGAGTGACACGACTTAAGCACCATCTTAGTGGATTAGATCCAGGAAATAATGTCCAACGATGCGATAGTGTCCCCCTAGAAGTGAAGGCATTCATCACCTCATTATTAAAAAATAAAAAACACCAGAAGGAAAAGAAAACATATGGAATGGAAAATATTCGAGCTGGGCTACGAGGAGAAGTCATTGGCCAAGCGGTTGACAGTGATGATGATGACGATGAGGACGAATGTGATGATGACATGGGACTTGAAGAACGACGCAGTTTCAAACAAGCATTACGTGCCTCCAAACAGTCAGCATGGGAAAGAGAACACCTTCATAAAATTCCTAATAGAGGACAAGGTTCTGGGACAAGTGGTGGTGCACAAATGAGACGGGGAGCAAGTGTTAGAGAATCACAACCAACACCACCAATAGCCCCAAGTTTATATAAGTCATCCAAAGCACGTCAAAAGAGTGTTTGGAGTTATTTCAAGGGAGGTAATGTGAAGGAGGGAATGGGGCGTCTAATTAGCAAGTTCTTTATCTATGAAAATGTCCCTGCTGAGAAGGCATCATCACATCATTTCAAAAATATGGTATTGGGATGTCAACAGGCCGGTGTTGGAGTACAACCTCCCACTCCCTATGAGGTAAGAAACAAATATTTGGAAATGGAGCATAAAGACATTGGCGAGTATGTTAACAAGTTAAGGTCAAAGTGGGAAACTAATGGTTGCACAATCATGTGTGACGGATGGACTGGCCCAACCAGATTGTCTATCATAAACTTCATGGTATACTCCAAGGGAAAGACAATTTTTTTGAAGTCCGTTGATGCTTCAGACCATATAAAGAACTACAAGTATATTTACAAGTTATTGAGGGATGTAATCATGGAGGTGGGAGAGCATAATGTTGTCCAAGTCGTGACCGACAAATGTTCTGCATTTGTCAAAGCTGGCAAAAAGTTAATGAAGCATCATAATGTGTTTTGGACATCATGTGCAGCACATTGTATTGATCTCATGTTTGAGGCAATGAGGAAGAGAGAGAATATTGCTAATGTTGTAAAAAGAGATAGAACGATCACAAATTATATTTACAATCACGGTTGGTTGTTGGCAAAGAAGCGTGAATTTTGCAAAGGAGAAATTATTCGTCCAGCTACCACTCGATTCGCCACCAACTATATTGCATTAGACAGCCTACTTAAGAAGAAAGCAGGGCTGAAGCAATTATTCACTAGTGAAGATTGGGCCAACCACAATTTCAGCCGCTCAAATACAGGTCGTATGGTGGAAAGTATAGTGCTTGATCATGCTTTTTGGACTCAATCAGAACATGTGTGCCAAGTGTTTGAGCCTCTTTACAAAGTTTTACGGATCGTTGACACAGAAGTGTATCCTACTATGGGGGCAATATATGAGTTGATGCGTGTAGTGAAGGACGAATTGGAAAAAAAACATGGTGCAAGGTGGGTCATAAAGATAATTGAGGACCGATGGTATAAAACATTATACCACGATTTGCATGCAGCAGGTATAAATTATGTCATAATTTGCAATTCATTTCTTTAGTTGCATAAGTATTATTTCTCTTATTAGCGTATGTGTTTCTTTGAACAACATATTATTTGAATCCTCGATACCAATACAGACCCGGTGTTGGAGATGATGGTACCCTTATACGTGCTGTACATAATGTATACTCTAAATTGGACCCTGCATCACCAGAAGTTGGCCAATTTGGAAATGAGGTACACAATTACTTAAATTATAATAATTACATTGTTGGATTAAACTAACACGATTTATTGAATTCAGCTAACATGGTTTAAAGATGCAAGAAGAACTTTTGGAGAACCAACATCGGTTGCTGCTCGAACAAAAATGTCTCCTAGTAAGTGTAAACATATTTCACTATCAGTTTATAATAGAATTTGTTGGAGTTATTAGGCTTATCAACATTGTTTTTCATTATAGCTGAATGGTGGATCATGTATGGGACTGATGCACCAACTGTGAGAAAGTTAGCAATCAAAGTATTATCACAAACAGCTTCCTCATCTGCTTGTGAAAGAAATTGGAGTACATTTGCACTCATACACACAAAGCAAAGAAATAGGTTGGCTCATAGTAGGTTGGAAAAATTAGTTTATTGCTACTACAACATGAAGCTTCAAATTCGAGATAAGCAGAAATAGATCATGTCGACCGTGGTGACCCACTAGATGTGTTTGATATTGTTGCTGAAGATGATGATACAGAAGGTAACCAACTTTATCAATGGATTAGACCTCTTCATTTAGATGATGATGAAGGCAACCCAGCTGTAAGAGTTGCTGAAGAAGCACGTAATGAAGGGATAAATGTAGAAAGAGTATTAGCGGAGGAGGTGGGATCTAGCAGCGCTGACTCTTTGGATGAACTTTTGCGCCCAAGACCAAGAAACACTGAAATTCCACATTCTTCCAATCCTACACAACCACAACATCCTGCTGATACTAATGATAGCTCTAGTACAAGATCAGGAGACTCACCTACCATTGGAGGTGGGAATGATGAAGGATATAGTGGAGCTGGAGGTAGTGGTGGATATGGAAACTATGTTGGACCATCTTCCGGATTTATGAGCCCCTTCACTGGTGAGGCAAACTTCACGCATGCAACACAGGATGAGGACCATGGCAGTAGGCGGGCAGGACCAGGAATTGGTGCCATAGGGAAGGACTATACTCGTAGAGAAAGAGGCAAGGGGACTTTGTCAAGTGAAGAAGGAAGTAGTAACTATGGTTATACTCCTAACCAACCATTTCCCTACCCTTCATATCCCATTCATGTTGGGATGGAATCGAGCGACTCATGGAAAGAATCTGAGACTCAATCTTCAAATGATTTTGGTTATGGACAACGTCAACCAATCTCGAATCCATATGGGTGGCATGTTAACAATTACATGCAAAACTATTTTGGGGATTTATCATTTGATAACTACTCTTCACAATACACTCACTCTACACATAGAGATGATGAAGATAGTGAAAATTTTGAACCTCATAGGAACTCTATGTGGTACTAAGTCACTCATGTATCTTATCATGTAATGTATAAAGTGTAAAATATTGTACTAATTCATTATATATAAATGATTTTGGTGTGTTTAAACTTCTTTCATTAATTACTACATATTTTCTACACTCACAATGTTTGCCAGCTCGCTATATAATCAACTTAAATCAGTTAAATCCATCATGCAATGCATTTCCTTCCAATTTTTTGTGATAAACTAATAGATAATTGACTAAATAAACATCCTGCAAAGTTTCAATAAAAATTTCCAAGTTTTTCTTACAATTTCCGTGGTTTTTATTCAATTTTAATCGATATCGATAATATCCCGATATTTCCATCGATATTTCCGTGTTTTGGGACTACCGATATTTCCGATATCATCGATATTTAATACCTTGGTCTTGATCATGTCTTTTATTTTGGTGGCAGTTAGGTGTCACTAGATGGTCTACTAAAGCAGCTAAGGGTATTGAAATCAGTTATGGTTGATTGGTGGTGGGGAATTGTAGAGGGATATGGTAGACATGAGTGTAATTGGAATGGATACAAGAGGCTCTTTCAAATGGTACAGGCCTGTTTTATATAAATACGTTTTTCAGAAGCTTTTTTCTCTTAGTGGGCATATAAACACCACCTGGGGTTTATTGTTTTGCAATCTTTGTGGTCATTTTTATTCTTTCCATGGTTTCCTGTAATGCTTGGCAAAGTTTTGAGATTTAGTCTCCACAATGTGGGAACCAAGGAACTCACTTCCCCTTCATGCTCTGAATTCACACTCAGTTTGGAGATTATATAATCATTTGGGCATGGTTTCTCTCCAGGATAAAGCTTATGTCTGGCTATATATATGGAATTGGGTTTGTGTAATTAATGTCAAATAATTGAGTTCAACATGGTTATATTCCTTGGCTTAAGCTTTCATCTTTCTTCCTTCGTTTTTCAAAAGAGGTTAATTTTATACTCATTTTATAAGAATTATGCATAGTAGTTGTTAAATAATTGTGGCATTTAAAAGTCCTCGCTTTTGTAATTGTGAGATGATTATTGTGTATTTACTTTATTTCATTATAATATAGGGGTGATCGAAAATTTAATTTATGCAGGTGTTTTCATTTTTTCTTCCTAGCTATCAATTTGGTTTTGCACATGATGCCAAAAAGAACTAGGAATAGCGAAATAAATCAGGTTGTACAAGATCATACTTCTAAAAGCTCCCGCAGCGGAGCGGGGCATTTTTGCTAGTTCATACTCTATATTGGCAAGAACTTGTTTGGTTTGGAATTTTATTAAATTCTTGAAAACAATTTTTTAGGGAGAAACAGAAAATAGATAGAAAACGAAGCTTAACAACCAATACACATCTGAATCTAGTGATTTGTGCATCAGCAACATCAATTAAATTGGGTTATTTTGGCTAACGAAAACCTATGACCCCACCTATTGCATGATTGTCTCTCGGAAGATCATCGATCACATCACTGTTACAGAGATGGTATTCAGCCGCGCACTTGACAGTTGAAATAACTTTCTTTTCGCAGCTATGGATGCATTGAACCCCCGTCTCTACACCCACCGGAACACGGGGTCTTGTGGTTTCAAGGAAACTTTGGCTCCACTCCCAAGGAGATGTTTCACGTTGGATCGTTGTATCTTCACTACTTGATGACACATCCTCCTTATCCTTATTTTGCTGCTCGTACAAACTGGACTCCAATCTCCTTTGTGAGGAAGCCTTTTTGCTCTTTGATTGCAAAACAAACTTTTTCTCCGCATTCCAATTCATTGTTCCCCATGATCCAATGGCTAAGCCATAACATATCTTCGTTCAGCACTTTCCATTCAACCTCATTCCACAATCGTAAGTCCCACCTAAGGCCCTTTGTCTCATTCCTAAGTTCAAGCAAAGGGCCACGTGCAAGCTCAAGGCTCCCATCCGACTGCCGTGCATATAATATACATGCGTTTAAACCTACGATCTTGAGATTAAGATGCGAAGGAACAATAATAGAGAACACAGTGTTACCCATGCTCCTGTAATTGAACCGATCTGGAATCTTGCTCCCATGAACAAATATGCTCAATATGCCGCATTCATAAGTTCCCTGCAGTTTCATGGTGATGTTGTCATTACAATGTAGTCGTTTACGCCATAGAGATCTTATTCACCATATTATAAGCACTTGTACATAAGAGAGAGAGAGAGAGAGAGAGAACCTGGACGTGCTTTCTCCTGCCAAAACTCTCACAATAGTTCCTTTGGACCTCAATGCCACCTTTGGGTTCCAAATCGAATAGATCTGAGAGATCTGAGTCCAATGCTAGTGTATCCAACAAGCTTCTGAAATCAACAAGTTTCCCACAATACCATAGATTTGGGTCCAATAATATGTAAGAAAACCAGTGATCTAAGTCCCCTGACACGGCCAACTCCAGTAAATTTGTTATTCTTTTCAATGATGTGCAACCTTTTCCATCCAATTGTTTCAAACTAAGTGGGAGCTCTGGAAGCATTGTGAGGTTTCTGCAACCAGATACTAAAAGAGTCTGGAGCCTAACAAGATTGTTCATGCTTTCTGGTAGGCTTGTAATCGGATTCTCATCCAGAGACAAGTACTCTAACGAGGACAGCATAGTTAGGGCACTTGGAATCTCTGATATATTGCAGCAATCCAGACTTAAACTTGTCAAAGAACGTGGTAAACTTGCCAATGAGAAACTGCTTAATTCAGTATTTTTTCTTGGCGACACCCATGACCAGACTGAATACCATGATTTAGCTGATACCAGATTGAGTTTCTTCATTTCAAGCTTTGAGCAACCAGAAAGAATAAGATCCTGAATAGATCTCAATATTGGAAGCTTCATGAGATTTTTGCAGCCTTCTAGATTCAAAACAAGAAGTTTTTCTAGGTGTCCGATGGACTCATGAACCTCAACCAAATTTATGCAATGTTTAAGAATCAACCTCTCAAGGTTATAGAGTCCTGAGAAGTCGGGGATTGTCCTAAGGCCATGCGAATGACTGAAATTAAGAATCTTCAGCCTCGGAATAACCTGTTTCAATAATAATACAAATTAATTAGCTTCTAAGAAGATATAATGGCCCCTATTAATTTGTGTGTGTGTGTGTGTGTGTGTGTGTGTGTGTGAGAGAGAGAGAGAGAGAGAGAGAGAGAGAGAGTTACATACCCTGGTCCCATTCCAAACATGTTGTAGGCTACTATTTCGCATGTCAAGAACAACCAGGTTTTCCAAACAAAAATTTTCTGGTATTGATTTTAAGTGGAATCCTCGCCAAGATAAACATACTAAATTTTTTGAAAATTCTTCGTAGCTTCCCCTGACGTTGACGTTGTTGAGCATGAGAATTTCAAGATTGTGCATCCTTCTAAATGCCTCAGATTTGAAATCTATCTCATTTGATGCAGAAGCCGAGTTTGTGGAGGAAAAGCTAACTGGCTTCCAAGAGAAGAAATCAAGCCGACGTCGTCTTGAACAATTTCCATCATAATCTTCAACATGGCACCGTTTGTTATCACTTCCAACAAATGTTCTTTTGCTAGCAAGGTTGAGCATGAGGCCCTTAATATTTTCCGTGCCCTGCAAAAAAATCAGAGCATTGGGTAAGTATATAACCAGTACTGCACATGCAAATCATAACTTAAAATACATACGCATGAAAAACATATTTCTTACACTTAATTTTCTCAAAATATTAGAGGCATCGTTCTGCAACACTCTACTACGTTTTCCAGGATCATGAGGTGATTCTTCGCGAATAATTGCCATTGCCATGTTTCTCAACAATTGATGCATGACCAACTTCGACCCTTGAATTGTCACTAGACATCTATCAACTAGATTTTCAATCCCATACCTTGTGCAAAACTCTAAGTTGTCCAGTATTGTAATTATATAATCCATCGTCTTTCCTGTGAAGAAGCTGGCTATATGAAGGAATAAATTTTGGTCATGATCATCTTGTAAAGAATCAAAACTTATCCTCAGAACTTTTTGAATTTTGTCATTAGGTATCACGTCTAACTTCTGCAATGCACTTTGCCATACTTCTACACTTTTTCCAGATAAAGAAGATCCCAGAACTTGAATAGCTAATGGAAGCCCTCCACAATGCTGCACCACATGTCTTGAAAGCTCCATGTAACCTTGTACTGGATGGGATTGTCCGAAGGCATGCCAACTGAAAAGCTCAAGTGATTCATCTTCATCCAGTTTTCGAACCATGAACTTTTCACAAACTTCATAAGCATTTAACAAATGTTCATGTCGAGTTGTTATGATAATTTTACTTCCTGGATGAAGCCATTCTCGCATTCCAAGAATTGCATTGAGTTGATCCCGGCTGTTCACATCATCGAGAACAATAAGAACTTTTTTATAGCCTACGGCTCGCTTGATCCTGCTTATTCCTTCAGCCGCATTGTATACTTTCTTTGCATTCCCCTTTTGGATATCTGAAAGAAGTTTTCTTTGCAAGCGAGCAAAACCATTAGGTTGTTCTGAAGATTCTCGTATATCTGCAAGAAAGCTGCTACCTTGAAATCTATCAAAGTTTTGGTTATAAGCAGCTTTCGCAATGGTGCTCTTGCCAATTCCACCCATCCCACTGATGACAGCTACACCAACATCATTTGATCCATCTTGTAACCACATATTTAGGTCTTGCACACGATTATCTATTCCAACTGCAAAGGGAGCAACGTCTAAAGCTGCGGGATCCAGTTTATTACTAATCTCTTCAATAACATCCTGGATGAACTGCCCCTCATACCTATAATTCATTTGAATCAAAATATACGAAGTAGAAATAAGTTATGTTCTTTTACATAATATGTCATGTACGGAAATGATTGCTCCTCGTACAAATTACATAATAAGTTATGTTTTTCTACAATTTTACTTAATTTAAAAGACACTTTATATTAGCATAAGAACATATTGAGAATAGAAATTACCGATCTCCTAAAACCATTCCTCCCAAAGATGCAACATCTCCAAGAGCTCTTCTCCACAGCTCCACCTTGTCCATCTCCGTACTGAATCGCTCCTCATGTCTGGCAAATGCTTCAGCAAAAGAACCACTCTGCTTCCTGACATCGGATGGATCCACATCATAGAAAACTGGCAGAAGCACATGTCTATGATCAGTATTTCTACGTTCGACGATCTTCAGAAGTTCGTTCAAACACCACCTTGAGGAAGCGTAGTCCTTGGAGAAGACAATTATCGATACTTGTGACTCCTGGATCGCCTTGTTTAACTCCGACTCAATATTTTCCCCTCTCTTGATTTCATCATCGTCTCTAAACGTGTGGATTCCTGCTAGCTCCAAAGCTCTATAGAGGTGATCAGTAAACCCCTTGCGCGTGTCCTGGCCTCTGAAACTCAAGAAGGCATGATAGGAACACCGGTAAGAGGAAGAAGAAGAATCTCGGGAACTTTTAGCAGCCATCGAGAGAAAACTCCAGATATTAAGAACGGACTTTGTGCAAGGGGCTGAAGGTAAAGAAAACTGGCTATGGAAAGGAGATCATAGTGATCAAAGTCAAGTATCAAATTATCTCTTATCCCACACCAGACTTCACACGAATTCGACACGTAACATAAGATGAGGAGATAAAAAGGGAACCGGATTCCTCCGATCCAAAAAATCTGAGCTTAAGCATCAAATTATCTCAATAGTTGAAATTTGATCTACAATTATTATAACTTTAGAGGGTCTCCTGTTTATTACGATTGGTTCAAATTCAATGATCTGGATTATTTGATCCTTAAGCTCAAATTTTTTGAATCCAAAAGAGATCCGGATTCGATAAAAACAACTTGATTATTTATTGAAAATTGTTATTAGCACTTCAAAAATTTCATTATATACTTTTTATAAGTGTATTTTTTTCACAAGTATATTTTTCTTTTCTAATATAAAAAGTTTGAAATATAGAATGTAATTTTTGAAGTTCCAATAACAATTTCCTATTTATTTAAAAGATAATAACATTTAAAAACAAAAATTAAAAGTATCAATTGACGTATAGGTGTAATTAATAATCGATGCATGGTCCGTAAATATTCGTCATACCCTTTTTCTTTTTCTCTTCCATTTTCGGACAAAATAAACAATCTGTATTTTCACTCAACATTCATTGAGTTCAGTGATCTTTTCAAGGTAAGCCAATTAAATCGAATCCAATCCTTGACATCGAACAAGGCCATATTGTATTATATTAATAGTACCAATTGTTTTTTTTTTTAACAAATAATATTATCTACTTTAAGAAAGAGAGATAAAACAGTACCAATTATTTTGAGTTATGAAGTAATACGGAATGATCAATATAAATAACAAATGGAGCAAAGATGTGAAACACCATATTTTTCAACACAACTTTTGGCACACCTTTTTGTGAAGCCTACTTCATAATGTATTTAATGATCCAAACCGTCTATCTTTTAAATCATCCACTATTTGTGCAGCAAGTCGGTACAGTTTACAAAATCTTATATGTCTTTTAACTTAGAAATACAGCGACAAAGAAATTGACCAAGATCAACAATAATACAGGCATATCAGGACTTGATCTACAACAGAAACAAAACTTGTCATTCACGATGTGAGAATGGTGGAGTTCAACTGGACGGTTAACAATCCCAACCGGACCGCCCCCGCCTTTCTTTAGGTTTATCTCGAGAACTGCAAAAGACCCAAATGAAACTTATCAGCTCCAACCACATACGTAAAGACGTTGAAAATCCTAACCGAGCGTCAGTTTTATTAACCTTTCGGAGCGCTTCTGACTTGTATTTGCTCCGGTGTTCTGAGCAGCAGTTTTATTTACCACTGATGTAGGAGCAGCAGGAGTAATTGTACTGGCTGTCTGAGTTCTATAAACATCCCCACCAATTGAACCACCGGATACAAATCCTCGTAATGCCGGTCTGTTGGGCACACTAGAGTTGTTACCTGAGCCTTGACTTGGAGAGTTAGATGAAGTGGCAACAAATTTATTCTTGAACTGAGACATCATTCTTGTCCTCTGAGGAGTTACTGCAGCAGGTCGACTAGGAACAGTAATCGACGAAGAACTATTAGACTATTATATCCAACACCTAGACCAAAATCCACCCCACGAACACCTCGACCACCGCCGCCCCTTCCTCTGCCTTTCTTTCCACCTGCAGAATCCATATAATATCATCATTTGAAATTCCAGAAAAAGGCTCATTTAGTATGTAACTAGATATTAAGCCCGCGCGGGGCAGCGGAAACCAACTATTTTAGGCATAACTGCATGAATAAGACACATTTAACTTGAATAAATTCAACACAATCATGTGAAATTCAGAGCAGCCTCATGTTTTTTTTAACATTGCTGAAATTGGCGCATACCCATCATGATTGCAGAAGTTGTAAAATCCAGCAGTTAATTCAGCAGGATGGCTGGCAGTCTTGTTCCACCAGTGGATACCTGATACCTGCTCATAAATCAAATAAAGAAACTCCACACAAAAAATAAACTTGTGAAGAACTAATGTCCAATAAAGTGACTCACCTTTGTAGCAATGTGCGTGCCTTCAAAAGCTAAATTGGCCAGAGCAAGTACCCGATCACCATGATCAATCAACACATGGGAGTACCAATTAAGAAAGAATCTGCCATAGTAGCTATCATAATCACCTCCGTCATGGAAAAACCCTGTCTCATGTGGTTGGGAATTATAAGAACCTGTATTATCTGGTACTCTGGCCCAGAAGGAGTGGCCCCTTGCTTCTGCAGCCTGCTCAGACTCTTCATCAAGCATCAGTCATAACACTGCACCAAACCAGGTTGAATCAGAGAACTACTTAAAAGTTCAGATAGAAGTTAAAATCAAATGAGTTACAGGCTCAAGGTCATAACCACAGATGAATGAAGGGCTATTAACTTAACATTTAGAAATAACCGTCAGCCCCTAGCTATTATGCATGCCACTAATGAAAGGAGGGATCACCATTTATTAATGTACCTGGAATTCACCAATACCAGGATATTTCCAACCATGCTGTTCAGGATAAGAAGGATACCGTAGCTCTCCACGCGGACCTAATCCAACTTCAATTTCTGATATTATTCCTTCCTCAAAAAACTCATCAAATTCAACTCTGAAGCTCCTCATGTAGTCGAAGTAAACCTGCATTGGTTCCATTATAATATAACAAAATAGAAACTCTCAGCATTAAACAGTAAGACTGGATAGGGTCTGATTCTTAGAGCACACAAAAGGAAAATTCTTAGAAATATAGTACATATAAGTTGGAATAGGTTTAGCAATAGTTTCTTTTAAAACATGAGTGGAACATGTAAAAGACAAATATAGGAAAGGAGCTATGGCAATCCATAGAAATAAAAGACCAGCAAACTAAGTAATTCTAGAATACTATACCTCAACAGCACTGCGGCCTCTTAAAACCCACTCTTTATCAATTCCCCACGTGATACATTCAGTGTTGCGTTTCCCTTCTTTATTAGTAAAATATATATCAGGATTCTTTTGGCCAATTTCTGTCACCCAGTGAGGAAGTGGGATATGTACATCATCCCCGACATCACCTCCACACTCGTGGAATGACATCACGACCTACACCAATATACAGTAAGACAATGCACACCATATCCAACATGCATATTCAAAGAAAATATGTAAAGCAGAAAATCTCTCTTTTTTGAAATGAGTTTTTAACTGATAGTCTCACAAACTAATTTACAAAAAGGAAAGCTAGCAGTGGGTTACTTTTCAGCAATCTACTCAAAACTATTATTCCCCTTACCTAAGACAACAGTCAGAATAAACTTATTTTATATACAATGCAAGCCAAAAGAAGCAAAACCCTCAGTTAAAATCAAATGAACTTGCCGAAAAGAGAAGTACCTTCTTCATCCGGGTTTTGATTTCAGATTTCTGGGATTTGTTGTAAATCCTCCTCTTTTCGGCCTGCCGAGCTCTCTTCACAGCAGAGTCAGGCTTCTTTGTGGCGACCTCACAAACAACGGAATGTCGAACCGGCCTCTGAAGTGGGCTCACAGACACATACCCTGAAAATAATCAAGAACCTGCGCCAACAATTAAAAACAGACGAAGACAAAATGATTGAAGAACACAGATCAGAATTAGAAACGATCTAATTTTGGGAAAACCGTATAGAGGTTACCTGATGCACTGAGGAATCGTTTTTTACCAGCTTCGACATGGCCTTCATGCTTATATGAGAGAAAGCTGAAATTCTAATCCTCCAATGGTGCCCTGCAACCGCAGTTTCATAACTCAAGCCCACATGTGAATAGCCAATGTTTTTCTTCTATATGTAGAACCAAATTGCATTGCATATTCCTATGAAACAACTTGTGGCTGGTTTGTCCAAGATCTCAAAAACCAATGCCCTACCCATCTGTGCCAACCCTTATTTCTCACACAATTTATTATCTTCAAAACTTCATGCCAATAGAAACTCTACATGCATGTATTCCTTGTATCATGAACATCGGTCTATATCAATATATAATTTTAGCATATACTTTGCGGGAGCGAAAATATAACTATAGATTATGTTTTCATCATATAAATAAGCAAAGACTAAGATAAATAATATTAAGCAGAAAATGGAGCAAATATAGAGGACGATTCATACTCGTATTCTTGAATATAGAGGACGATTCAAACTCGATTTATGACCACTATTACCGCATCCGCGTCTACAATCATAGGTATAAGCATATTCTTGTCTTGAGTTTAATGATATCAAATTCAGCTTGGTCCCAAACGTACTGCAAAAGCCAATTGAAAGTTAATGACATCTTTGCAAGTAAACAATAGTTTAATTAGTCATAAAATTTGATCAGCTCGGCATCACAGAGATGAAAGCACCATATAAACTTAGTTCCCTAAATATTTTCAGCAAGCTAAATGAGAATATTGTAAAATCGAAAACTACATTCTGGTTCTTAAGAAATATTTAAAGCTAGGAAAGGCTGAAGTTGAAATAAAGAAGCACTGTCAAAAATAACAATTCTAATTTGTTTTGGTCCTATGATCACTCACTCCCAAATTATCAGATTCTCAATACCTGGCATCTGTACCAGTAATGGAGTGGCTTTGTATGGATTTGTACAATACGGTACAGCACACTTTTCTTAACTTTAGCTACTTCAGCTACATAACCAGAAAAAAAAAAAATATATATATACATATGTATAGTTAACTAATCAGGGTTAAGATTAATAAAAAAAGCTTGAAAGTTTCATATCTAAAATCACACCTCAGGCTGCACGTAGAATCAAAACCATGGAATATCAAAACCACTAACCTTAAACACAGAGGTCTTCTTCAAAGAAAAGTCACCACCTCGAAAAACCTGATCTCCTGAAATCGAAAACAAAACCAAATTAACCATCATCACCCAGAATCCGAAGCTCAACTCCTTGAACCAACGTTCCTATCATATATGTCATCTCATTTCAATTTCCATACATGAGTTCATTACATGCACAAATGCAGCGTTAGGTGTGTGAGAATAACAAAAGAAAGCCCATTTGAAAAGGTTTTCTTTCATTGGACAGAACGATGAAAGTAACATTTCATCACGACTATGTTAATTCAGTACAAAATTCTTTTGTGATCAGTAATTTAGTATGGATAAGGATTAAGGGTGGCCAGTATATGCAAACTTGCAAGCATGACCTGGTTCTCGGAGAGGTTATGTCATGGAACCAAGTTTTAGTTTTATAGGTTATGCCATGCAACCAAGTTTTAGAAATACGTTAATCACAAAAAAAATAAAAATAAATAAATAAATCTAACCTGGTCTCAACCTTGGGCCTAGTGCTATATCATTTCAACTTTCAAAAAAACTCGGTAAGGATCTGAGTCGGAATATAAGTGCTTACAAACATTCTATTGGTAGTAAGTTTTTGCGACGCTGAGTTTAAGTCCTAACTCTTGTTTAGTGCTGCATCATTTGGATAATCCTAGACCTAGAGTAAAAAATAAAAGAGAGGGATTTTCTCCCTGATTGTTGTGATAAGAATCACTCAAAGACAATAGGAACCACTCCAATTCATAATAGCATTTCACTGAGTTCAACACTGTAATGGAAAAGAGAATATACAAACATAAAGCAACCAACTGATGCCCTATGAAAATGATAGAAAATAGATATCAGACAGGAAGGAAGAGGCTCAGAAAAGACAACTCAAACACAACTATTTAGACAACATAAATCCATTTTCACGAAGCACTTAGCACAGATGTCGAAAGATACATCAATTGACTGAAATACGAAATTTTCCTACCTTTAAGTTTTAAGGCTTTTACTTTAGAATTCAAGGAAACCCCAGATCAGGTTCTAAGTGGGTTTGTCAAAAATAATAATGTAATAAGAAATTAACACTGAAAGTAAATAAGAAACCGAAAGGAAAAATAAATGAATTTTCTTAGCTTTAGTTTATGGGTTTACACTGGAATCCAATTGAGAACTGAAGGATGAGACTGGTGATGGTTTTCAGTGTTTCTGGGTTCGTGGGTGGGGTGGGGGTTTTCAATCGTAATGTTAAGCAACAAAAGAAGGAACCAAAAGAAACAGAAAAGTACCTGAAGACATTCAAGGGTCGGAAAATTGGTTGATTTGATCGGCCTGAATCTGAGCTGAGCTGAGCTAAAATGGAAGTGGGGTGGTCAGTTGTGGAGGTGTCGGGGTTTGTGTGTGTGTGTTGAGTAGAACTGCTTTTGTGCTTTAATGACAGTTCAAGCAAGGGAGGAAACAGAGAAATCAAACCCTCCCATACCTCCCTCAGTAACCCCTTCCTGACCGGCCAACCCCACAAACTGGACACAACCATCCCTTCCCCATTAATTGTTGCGGAAATGGCTTCCATTTCTCCTCTTCTCTCTGCCATTCTGCAAGCTGCAGAGGCTATGTGGATGAGTCACCACATCCACCTCACTCCATATCGGCCAAAAGGGTAAAACCAGCCTTCAACCTTGTTCTCTCTCCCCTTTTACTCTCTCTATAAAAGCTTTCTATCTCTCTCTATCTCCCAGCCTCCATCCCGCGACTGTTCCAGGTTTTCTTCTCCTCGATGATTCTCAGGCTCCGATGGTGACCACAGCCGAAGGCCCACACCGACGGTTCCCAGCCACAGCCCAAACCCGCAAAGCCCATTCGCCCAAACCCAAAAAAAAAAACCCAGCCCGAACCCAAACCTTCCAGAAAGCCCACTCATTAAAGCAATGGCATGGTTGTAATTAAACTGAAATCCGGGTACAAACACTGTTCATTTAAACAGTGCCAATTGCAATGCTTTCTTTTGACTAAAGTAATTGCAAAATAATCTTTAAAAAAATTGAAATTTTAATATGATCAAAGTTTATACCTCATTTTATTGAATCGCGTTTTGAACTGAATCTATCATCCTGATAATAAACAAGTAAATCTCATTAAAACAAAGCATGTAAGATCTGAGATCTAACATCTCATGCTAACATCTAAAGCTATCAAACAAGAAACATAGCAAGGGAAAGCAACAAAAGTTCCACAGACGAGATACGTGCACCCCAAATAACTATAAAGATGCACATCCATGTAGGAGATGGTGGAAACCAATTGAAGAGGAAGTATTGTAGTGTATTTAAGATGGATATGAAATACACATCTAAAAGTAGCAAGCAAGCATCAAAGGTCACAAGACTGAAAAAATGACGCAGGACCATCTATCATGTGCAACCATCTGTCATGATTTTATGTCTACGAAATTAACTGGCGCAAGGGAAAATAAGTGACAATCTACTAAGGGTCCATGACCGGTAATGTGATTTAGTACTACAAATGCGATCTTTCTCTTAGTTCTTAAATGTAAATTGGTTGGACTCAACTGACATATAGGTAGCACAGAATGCAAGTTAGTATTTGAAGTATAGTGCTTTATAAAAAATAGAAAGCTAATAAGTCCCCAGACTGGGCTTCATCTTTCAATTCATCTGTATGCTTCAATCCACAACCCAACAAGCGAACATACGCCCCCAACAACCCCTTTTGTATGCAGAGCATGGTATGAAGTAAAGATGGAACCACTAAAGGCCGTATAATTACTCTCCATCTAAAATCTAAAGATCCCTGTAATTAGCAGGACATACTGAAGCTTCCCAAAATAAGGCCTTGAAGACCAAATGGTTCATCAAATCCATCTCTCTCTAAAGTACACCGTAAATCAGAAGCAACCTATGCGTTGGTATATGTCTGAATACTTGTAACTTCCCACTCAGGTCAGTAACTCTTTCGAGTAATACTAGGCTGTTGAAGGAGACATTAACAGCCTGTTCAGGACCTTTTTTACGAAAAATTTAGGTTCATAGAAACTGTTTTCAGTAACACAAATGTAAGCCAATTGCTTCTTACATGTTCACCTAGTGGTGTAGGTTTTTTTTTTCCTAAAACATGCTTAAGCAAGTTCTCCATAAAAAACTAAAACTGCTATTGTAACCTCTCTAAAAGCGATTTTCTTTATATTTCTGGGTTATCTGGAAGTGCTTTTGTTTTGGCTATCCGGAACAAGACTCATTACAAAGAAAATAATAATAATTCCATAAAAATTGTTGCTACAAGCTTTCTTCAAAGATTACATGGGCGTTCCTTTAGTGATGGAGCCAAACTTTGTCGATCATAGCTGTCAGGTAAAACCCCAAGACCTGTACAGCTCTACTCATTTCCGCATATTGATTGTCCTACAATTGACTCCCTCACTTGAACTCGAATATACTGCAGTTTAGATTCGGGGTCCTCCCTCCACTTCCTGAAGATGATGCCACTCTCAAGGAACCATTCCTGGAAACCTGCCCTAACGCCTTTCGAAGGAGAGAAATCGCCAACCATTAACGTAGAGAAATGTCTGAAGGCATGAAAGACTGCAGCATTGGTTTCTTGGGTAAAGCCTCCAAATGAAGTGAGAACTCAGTGCTCTCTTTCATGTTGTGGCAAGGAAACAACCAAAGAAAATTTCATATTCCAACGTTTCTCGGGTAGCTAGAGAGGTGAATGAACGACAATGTGTTTTTCTTTTTGCGCAACATAATATTACAACGTTATCAGACCTAAGTTGTGACAGAAGGGTTGTACAGAGAGGTGAGTAATATGTATTCTGCATCTTCCTACTCAACCACCTCTCTTTTTTGAAGAAAAAGAGAACCTGGGCACACATCAAGTACCGTTTGATCTGCAACAAGCATGAAATAGAAAAGAGGCATGACTAATCTTACACGGAGTTTAATCGAAGCCATTTTATTTGAAATCAAGATTTTGGCAAACAAAAGAAGCAGAGGATTGCTGCAAATCAATATACAAGAAGTAAACGACGGGGGCCATACATGGTATTATACGGAGAAAAACTGGACCTCTGAAAACCAAAAAATTGGATAAATACCGAACTGAAACCGAAAAAATCGGACCGATTAAAAACCAAACCAAACAAAAAAATATTGGTTCGGTTTCACTTTTGATGGTTCAAAAACCAAACCAAACTGAGTGCGATATAAATTGATATTTTTTTAATTATTTATATTGGGTATTAATTTTTCAAATCCAATTCTAAGTCTACCATTAGTCTAATTTCAATCCAACATTAGGTAGACCCAACTTTAGATCCAAATACGTTGAAAACTTTATTCTCTAGATTTTTTTCATTTTCTCTCCAATCTCTCAATTGGGACAAACACGTAGTCTAAAGAGAAAAAGGTGAGAAAATGCAATGTCGATGCTTGACACCTTAAGGATGATCATAAGCATACACAAAGATACAACCATCCCAGAGTAGATACATCATCAAAATTTTGTCAGGTTAGCAAAAATCCAATGAAAAGATTGCAAAAAAATAGTACACTAGGGCCTAGTTGGTTCTTCTAGGCCCAACTTAAGGAAACGTAGAGTTCTAGGGTTTTGTAATACCATTTCGAAATTCTTATTAATTTCACACACATCATTCATATCAAGCAATTTGAACATAGTCGAATTATAAAGAATAGGTTTTAGGGTTACGTGGCTGGCATGACAAAACTCTGCTTTCGAATGACCTTCTTCAAATCCAGATTTCAATCTTTAATACGCTGCATTTCATTAAACATAAACACAAGAGGAGAAATTGAATCATTTAACAACTAGATCACTTCAATAAAAAGTAATGGTTTAATCGAAATAAAAATGATATGAAACTAATACTTCCCTTTAGTTGAAGATGGTGAAATTCCAAGATAATTCTTCTTTAGAACTTCAAGTGTAGCATTGAAGGCTATTTGTACTGATAACTTGTTCAAAATCTTACTATTTACAACATTATATTCCTTTTATTAAATGTGAAAAATGCACACTTACATATATTAACATGTATTTTACCGTATAATTGACAAGTGTATACAAAGCAATTTTTTAAAATACATATATAAGTGTATTATACACGTATTATAAGCGAATTTAGTAAAAAAGAAAAAAGTGTGAGTGTAGAATAGTTGGCCTGTTTTGCAAATACTGCAAAGTTGGATAAAATAACAAGTGGAAAAAGAAAAATGAAAAACATACGACGAAAGGGTTTATTGGGGGTCCCTCTCCGTTTCCAATCTCGGCAGACAGCACAACCTCTTTCTCCCAGCTGTGTTTCTCTTACCAGGTAATCTTAACCCCTTATACATAAACATACATGTACATCTTTCGATATAGCTCAGATTGTGTCTCTGAAGCTAGCGACTTCACTTATCTGAAAACTCAAAGAAGTTCACTTATCTGGAAACTCAAAGAAGTTCACTTTTTTGTCCCTTTAATTTGTGTTTTTCGAATGTTAATTTCTGAGAATTTAGGAAAACAGACGAAATCAGTTAAATTGTTAGCTAAAGTTTTGAACTTAGGGTGTGACTATTGGGAATTTGTGTAAAATTCAAACTAGGACAGTGATTTTTTTGAATTTAGATATGAAAATGACGGTAATAAGCACTTAAGCAATTTGATATGAAAATGACGGTAATAAGCACTTAAGCACATGTTCAAGTTGGGAAGGTCTATTCCACATGACTTGTGCTAGGATTTGAACAGCAAATTTGTAGAAGTTTGAACATGTCGTCTTACTTCAGTTTAGCTGAATTCAGAAGACAAGGTCTAAGTAGTAGTTTATTATAAAGTAGGACTATCGAGGTTAACGTCTGGATTTTGGTCTTGAGTGTTCTGTTAAAATGACTTTTGTTTTATTCTTTTTATTAAATCTGTCATTCCCGTTTTATTCATTGTAGATGGCTAGATGGGATGGGATTATGTCCCTTCCTGTGCAGAGTCCACTTGCACTGGAGTTTTCTTCTTCTGATCTTGTGTGGTCAAAGGTAGAAGGTTGGCGGGACAAGAAAGATAGAGTTGCTCTAATTCCGTTTCCTAGAGTTGACGATTTTCTAAGGGGTGAATACTCTAATAAAGAATGTCCAACAAGATTTCATGTTGAAGCGAGGCGACGACGGCAGCCAAAGACGCCTTACAAACCAAAGGTTGATGGTATTCTTGAGTGTATTCTGTAAGTTCCAATTTTTACCCTTGTCCATTTTAGCCAGCATTCCTGTATCCTATCAGCTTAAACTATCCTTTTTTGTCAAATGTGTAGATATTGGTGTTCCTTTGGTCCTGATGACCATAGGAAGGTGGGCTTGTACGACCCAGCAGAATTAATGTCTCAAAGAAGAAAAATGCTAGTCGACCAAACATCAAGAGAGGTTGTACCTGCCACTTTATTAATTGCTGAACCCTCACTGGCGCTTATCATATATAATCAGGATAAGCATGTAGATAGGAAAGGAGCGCCATGCCATGGTCCACAAGATAAGATGGCTGCTGGAACACGTGCTATGTTTGACCCTTGTATCTCTGATGATCTGCTTCTTCATGTGCAGTCTTTGTTATATGTGGGGGTCGCTGGGGAGAGTATAATGCAGAGACACAATGAATCAGTAGAGAAACAGGGTGGTGCATCTAATCCCGATGACCTTTTAACCCATATGCAGGAGAGGGTCATTCGACGTTCTATATATGAATTGGATGCTGATGATGCGGTTAGCATTAATGTCTGCCGGAAAGGGTCGTCTACGCTATCTATCAGCCTTTTGCAGTACCGCAAGGCCTTGATTGATATGCCGCACTGCCCACCTCATGATTCTTTGATTCGTGATCAAGCTGTTTCTTTAGCAGTCTTTGTACAGAAGCAATTAAGTGGACTAATTAATATGGAAAGCAATGATACCACAATGGATGTGGCGTCTTTCAGCAATCGAAATCAATAATTGGTAAATGAGGATCCAATAAATGAGGAAGTATTATCTCTACATACTAATAACTTTGGGGATGGAGATGTAGCTGCTGAGAGAACCAAGGGTAAAGTGGCTACTAAACCGAGTAATTTGGTAGCACGTGGAAATGACATATGTAATGAGAGTTATGGAGAAGAAATTACTGGCGATGAGATGGACGTCGACCCTTCATCCATCTGCATTTCCCCACCCTGGTTGCATTCTGTTGACGAGGTTGTGTCTAGCAGTACTTCTTTGAAAGCAGAGAGATTGGGGACTTGTCTCCTGCTGATGATGCTCGCACTAATCCAACCAGATTTGAGGATGACATCTTAAATAGAAATAGTCAAGAAAATACGATGGACGAGGACATGAATATCCCTTCCTCAATAATGGAGTTTGTGGAGCAATGCACAGTAACTCATCCTGATGATTACCACATCCATGATATTGAACCCGCTGTTATTTGCAAGACATCTGTTGAATCGTAAGTGGTTGAAGTGGCTGAAACTCCAGATGTCATTACAGAAAATGATATAATGGAAACTGGAGACTTCTGAGGTCTTCTGACAAGTATGAATAATTGTAAGGTTTTTGTTTGCATAAAATCTAACGGCTCGGTTGGCAGTCTACTTAAAAATTGGGCTCTAAAACTTTATTTTTCTTAAAAACGAGTTTTAAATTCATACTTTATGCAGGCAAGAACTTTTTTGGTATGAAATTTTTTATATTAAATTATTGAAAACAATTTTTTAGAAAAAAAATTGAAAATAGATAGAAACGAAGCTTAACAACTAATACACATCTGAATCTAGTAATTTGTGCATCACCAACATCAATTTGAATTAAACTGGGTAATAGTTTACAGCACTTGTTACTATGGGGTTATGCGGGACTCATTCTCAAGATCGATTACTTTATAGTTACAGAGATAGTATTCAGCCTTGCACACGACAGTTGAAATAGATTCCTTCTCACGGTTCTGGATGTATTCCACCCCGATGCTTCTGTCACGTGACTCCGCTCCAAAGGAACCGGAACCTTTGTTCCAGTTCCAAGGCGATCTGCCAAATAGGATCATTGGATATTCACTCCATTTCCAAGGCGATCTGTCACGTAGGATCATTGGATCTTCACTACTTGATGGGACATCCTCCTTATCCTTATTTTGCTGCTCGTACACAAACTGGACTCCAATCTCCTTTGTGAGTAAACCGTCTTGCTCTCCGATTATTTCAAAACACACTTCTTCCCCGCATTCCAATTCATTGTTCCCCATAATCCAATGGCTTAGCCATAACATATCTTCGTTCATCACTTTCCATTCAACTGAAGTCGACTGATCTATTTCCCACATAAGGCCCTTTGTCTCATTCCTAAGTTTAAGCGAAGGGAAATGATAGTGGCCAAATGCAAACCCAGGGCTTCGATCCGATTGCCGGGCATACAATATACATGCATTTAAACCTACGATCTTGATATTTGGCTGTGAAGGAATAATAATAGAGAACACAGTGTTACCCATGCTCCTGTAATTGAACCGATCTGGAATCTTGCTCTCATGGACAAAAATGCTATATATGCCGCAATCAAAAGTTCCCTGCAGTTTCATGGTGATGTTGTGATTACAATCTAATTGTTTACGCCATAGAGATCATATTATAAGCAGTTGTACATAGCAGTGAGAGAGAGAGAGAGAGACAGAAGAACCTTGGAGCGCCTTGGCTTGCTAAAACTTGCACAATCGTTGTTCCTTTGGACCTCAACGCCACCGTTGGGTTTCAAATCGAATAGATCGTTATCTTTGAGGAGTTTTATGTCAAAGCTGCTCAATGGTAGTGTATCAAACAAGCTTGCAACATCAACTAGTTTCCCACAATACCATAAATTTGAGTCCAATAATATGTTGTAATACATTAAATCTGAGTCCAATGGTCTGTTGTCAAAGGAATATGTGGCCGGTGAAATGTGCAAGTTCGGTAAATTTGTTATTCTTTTCAATGATGTGCAACCTCTACCATTCAATTGTTTCAAACCATGTGGGAGCTCTGGAAGCATTGTGAGGTTTCTGCAACCATCTACTGCAAGAGTGTGAAGCTTAACAAGATTGTTCATGCTCTCTGGTAGGCTTGTAATTGGATTGTTCTTCAGATCCAAGTACTCTAACGAAGACAGCATAGTAAGGGCACTCGGAATCTCTGATAGATTGCAGCTATCCAGACGTAAACTTGTTAAGGAATGTGGTAAACTTGCCAATGAGAAACTGCTTGATTCAATATTTTTTCTCGGCGACACCGACGACCAGATTGAATACCATGATTTAGGTGATAACAGATTGCGTTTCTTCATTTCACAAGCTGTAGATTGTAAGTGATCAGTTGCGGCAGTCGTATTGGCACCATGCACAAGCTTTGAGCAACCAGAAAGAATAAGATCCTGAATAGATCTCAATTTTGGAAGCTTCATGAGATTTTTGCAGCCTTCTAGATTCAAAACAACAAGTTTCTCTAGGTATCCGACGGACTCATCAACCTCAACCAAATTTATGCAATGTTTAAGAATCAATCTCTCAAGGTTAGGGAGTCCTGAGAAGTGGGGGGTTGTCCTAAGGCCATGCGAATGACTGAGATTAAGAATTTTCAGCCTCGGAAGAAACTGTTTCAATAATAAGTATTAATCAATTTCTAAGAAGATATAATGGACGTGTGAGAGAGAGAGAATGAGAGAGAGAGAAAGAGAGAGTTACATACCCTGATCCCATTCCAAACATGTTGTAGGCTACTATTTCGCATGTCAAGAAGAACGAGGTTTTCCATATAAAAATGTTCCGGTATTGATTTTAAGTGGAATCCTCGCCAAGATAAACATGCTAAATTTTTTGAAAATTCTTCGTAACTTCCTCTGACGTTGACGTTGTCGAGCATGAGAAGTTCAAGATTGTGCATCCTTCTAAACGCCTCGGCTTTGTAGTCTGTCTCATTTGATGCAGAAGCTGAGTTTGTGGAGGAGAAGCTAACTGGCTTCCAAGAGAAGAAACCAAGCCGACGTCGTCTTGAACAATTTCCATCATAATCTTCATCATGGCATCGTTTTTTATTACATCCAACAAACGTTCTTGTGCTAGCAAGGTTGAGCATGAGGCCCTTAATATTTTGCGTTCCCTGCTACCAAATCAGAGCATTAAGCAAGTCTATAACTAGTACTGGACAGCAAATCATAACTAAAAGTACACACACATGAAAAACATAGTTCTTACACTTAATTTTCTCAAAATATTAGAGGCATCTTTCTGCCACACTCTACTTCGTTTTCCAGGGTCATCAGGTGATTCTTCTCGAATAATTTCCATTGCCATGTCTCTCACCAATTGATGCATGACCAACCTGTTCGGCCATTGAATTTTCACTAGGCATCTGTCAACTAGATTTTCAATCCCAATCCTTGTGCAAAACTCTAAGCTGTCCAACATTGTACTTGTATAATCCATCATCTTTCCTGTGAAGAAACTGGCTATATGAAGGAATAAATTTTTGTCATGATCATCTTGTAAAGAATCAAAACTTATCCTGAGAACTTTTTGAATTTTGTCATTAGGTATCACGTCTAACTTCTTCAATGCACTTTGCCATACTTCTGCACTTTTTCCAGATAGAGAAGATCCCAGAACTTGAAGAGCTAATGGAAGCCCTCCACAGTGCTGCACCACCTGTCTTGAAAGCTCCATGTAACCTTCTTCTGGATGGGATTGTCTGAAGGCGTGCCAACTGAAAAGCTCAAGTGATTCATACTCATACAGTTCTGGAACCATAAACTTTTCAAAAACTTCATGAGCATTTAACAAATGCTCATGTCTAGTTGTTATGATAATTTTACTTCCTGGATGAAGCCACTCTCGCATTCCAAGAATTGCATTGAGTTGATCCGGGTTGCTCACATCATCAAGAACAATAAGAACTTTTTTATAGCCCACGGCTTGTTTGATCCTGATTGTTCCTTCATCCATATTGTATACTTTCTTTGCTTTCCCCTTTTGGATATCTGAAAGAAGTTTTCTTTGCAAGAGAGCAAAACCATTGGGTTGTTCTGAAGATTCTCGTATATCTGCAAGAAAGCTGCTACCTTGAAATCTATCAAAGTTGCGGTTATAAGCGGCTTTCGCGATGGTGCTCTTGCCAATTCCACCCATCCCACATATGACAGCTAAACCAACATCATTTGATCCATCTTGTAACCACATGTTTAGGAGTCTCACACGATTACCCATTCCAACTGCAAAGGGAGCGACGTCTAAAGCTGCGTGATCCACTTTATTTCTAATCTCTCCAACAATATCTTGGATGAACTGCCCCTCATACCTGTAATTCATTTGAATCGAAATATACGACACAGAAATAAGCGTGAGAACAAATAAACCAAAATCGATAGGAAAATATAAACCAAAATCGCAGTATATATAGGAGCATATAAACCAAAATCGAACGACTTCAAGCTTCACTGCCATCTTCAATTTTACTTGGGTTTTTTTAGCCAAAATACACAACTCCTTACTTTGGTCCCTAAGATTTGAAATCGATAGAATTGGTACCGAGTTCCACATTTTGGTTATTCAGTGAAAAATCTTCATAAAATAAGGATAAAATGATAAAAATACCCTTAATTTGGTCAAATCATTTTGGTCTATTGTTTATTAAATTGAAGATAATTTTATCATTTTGATCCTTATTTAACTTAATTTTTCACCAATGACCAAAATGATTGATGGTTGACAATCTCAAGGACTCCTTCTATTGATTTTAAATCTCAGGGAATAAAGAGATGAGTTATGCAAATCTCAGGATCATTTTGGCTAAAAAAAACGTTTTACTTAATTTAAAGGGGTTTTTTTTTTAACTTTAATCCTTTAAGAATATTGAAATTTAAAATAAACCTGGTGTTAGATTACATATTGATTATAATCTCTTAATGTGTCCTTAATTCAAAATAGTTAATGTGCATTTTATTTAATGTCTCCTATTAAATATATTATTATACAAAATTTTAATTTATTTTTTTACCAAAAAAAGAGTTTTTTAATTTAGGGGCTTTTCGATCTAGGTCCAAAAACATAGGTAGTTTTTTTATCTAAGTCCAGTTATCCAATTACATATTTTTATACCAATTTTGCCATTTTAGATAAAAATATTTAAATTCTTTAATTTTTGTATCATTTATTCATTTTTTAATTTTGAATATTTAAATACTCAAACTAAAATATTATCTAATAACCACCTAATGATGTTTACCTACAAAACCAATATAATTTAGTAACTACCTATTGTATAGGAAGAAAAATACTTTTTACCAACAAAACAGATGTAATCTACCTGCAAAACAAAAATAAACTACCTATTGTATAGGAAGAAAAATGTTGAACCTCCATGGCAGAACATTAGAATAGAAACATGATATAATATACCTCCATTAAAGGAACAAATACTAAACAAAAAAAGAACAAATACTAAGTTTCAGTTTACCTTTATGATACGCACAAAAATATAATAGAGCAAATATAAATGCATGATACTGTATTATTCCTTGCAATTGATAATGTATTGCCGAACGAATATGTAAAAAAATTGTGAAAGCTATGTAAAAACTGAAATTGTCATGAAGGAATTTGGAGGGAGGAACACAAAATATCACCGATGAAAGATGAGAGAAGAAAGAGGATGATTGATTCCATGATCTAACAAAGGGAATTGTTTAGAAGAAGGGAAAAAAAGGAGGGATGAAACGGACTGGGGGTTGAGATTTTATTGCTATTAACTAATCCTACACTTAAGGGATTAGTTAAACCACAAATAATCATATAATTAAGAAATTTTGAATATTTACTACAATTTATAAGTCTAAGGGATAAATATGGTACAAATTATAAATAAGTTTACGTGGAATATCAATTATTGGACTTATTTCAATGCAGTGGACTAATTCTAGTAATGGCTCACAAAATTGGATCTATATCAAATTATCCCTTTAATTTATTAATTTTATTTAGGGTAAATTACACAAAACTACCTCAACTATTGGTCTCACGACACTTTCATACCTCATCTTTTTTAAATGACAATGTCATACCTCATCTTACGAATTTGTGCCAATGTCATACCTCCGTCAATTTTTCTGTTAAGTGATGACGTGGCTACATGCGAGGCTCACTCACTAATCCAACTGAATTAAAAAATTATTAAATATATTTTTAATAATTAAAAATTAAAAAAATATTTATATTAAATCTCTCTCTCTTCCCCTCTCTCGCCTCTCTCTCTTCTCTGCATCCCCAAAATCCCTTCCCACCCGTCCCCCCAACCTTCCTTCACAACCCTCTCTCTTTCCTCTCTCGCTCTCTCTCTCTCTCTCCACCCCCTTCTCTCTCGTCGCTCTTTCTTCTCTGCATCCCCAAAACCCATTCCCACCAGTCCCCCCAACCCCTTCCCACCCATCCCCCCAACCTTCCTCCACCACCCTCTCTCTCTTTCTCGTCTCTCCCTCTCCTCTCTCGCCGTGCCCAGAACCCCCCAAACCCACCTGGGTTTTTTCATCCGCCAATCTTGAAACAATCAAAACAGATTCAACCCCAATCTTGACGAACCCTAGAAATCAACCCTGAAAAAGAATTTGGAATAAAACCCTATATTTCGAAATCAACCCAAAAATCTCATCACTCCTTGCGGCGGCTGCTTTTTCTACGACTACTTCTTTCTTTCCGCTCCCTAGAGCTCCTCGCCGAAGAGGAGTTGCGGCTATCGAGTGGGTTAGGGGGTGGGTTAGGGGTAGATCCCCCATACTTGCCCAGAGAGAGAGAGAGAGAAAGAGGAAAGAGAGAAGGTGGTGGAGGAAGGTTGGGGGGACGGGTGGGAAGGGGTCGAGGGGTCGGGTGGGAAGGGGTTTTGGGGATGCAGAGAAGAGAGAAAGGCGAGAGAGAAGGGGGTGGAGAAAGAGAGAGCGAGAGAGGAAAGAGAGAGAGTGGTGGAGGAAGGTTGGGGGGGACGGGTGGGAAGGGGTTTTGGGGATGCAGAGAAGAGAGAGAGGAGAGAGAGAGAGAGAGAGATTTAATATAATTTTTTTTTATTTTTTAATTATTAAAAATATATTTAATAATTTTTTAATCCAGTTGGATTAGTGAGTGAGCCCCGCATGTAGCCACGTCAGCATTTAACAGAAAAATTGACGGAGGTATGACATTGACACAAATTCGTAAGATGAGGTATGCCATTGTCATTTTAAAAAGATGAGGTATGAAAGTATCATGAGACCAATAGTTGAGGTAGTTTTGTGTAATTTACCCTTTTATTTAACATTCTTCAAACTTGAAAAACTCAATTAATGTACCCAAATGTTAGTACCGAAATGTGTGTACAGAAATGTATTATATTTAACTAATGTATTTAAATGTTAGTATCGAAATGTATGTACCGAATTATATGCACCAAAATGTATTATATTAAATTAATATACCTAAATATGTGTACCGAAATGCATGCACCGAAATATTAGTACCGAAATATTTTATATTGAATTAATGTACCTAAATGTTTGTGTTGAAATGTATGTATCAAAATGTGTATACCTAAATGTATGCACTTAAATGTATTATAATGAATTTAATGTACCTAAATGAAGAAGACAAAGTACATTGAAATATATTGTAAAACGAAAATTAGTGTATCTAAATGTTTACAACAAAATATATCACGATAAATGAAATGAAAATGAAAATTATATTGAAATAAAATTAATACATTAAAAATTAGGAAGAAAAAGAGAAAAAATTGAAAAAATTAAAATATAATTAATAAATGAGGTTATTAATGTATTAATGGACAAAAATTAAATTTTGATCTTACTCATGGTTTTAGTCTAAAAATTATTTTGCCAATTATTAAAATTTAGTTTTCTATAGGGGTCTTTGAACTTTAATCCTTAAAAAAAAATTAAAATTTAATAAAAACCTGGTATTGGATTGAATATTGATTTTAGTCCCTTAATGTGTACTTAATTCAAATTCATATTGTCACATCCCGACCCGGGGTCCACCACATCCCGGGCCCGCTCCACCACCGTAGCACGATATTGTCCGCTTTGGGCCCCGACTACGCCCTCACGGTTTTGTTTCTGGGAACTCACACGAGAACTTCCCAGTGGGTCACCCATCATGGGAGTGCTCTCGCGCGCTACTCGCTTAACTTCGGAGTTCCTACGGAACCCGAAGCTAGTGAGCTCCCAAAAGGCCTCGTGCTAGGTAGGGATAAGAATATACATATAAGGATCACTCCACTGGGCGATGTGGGATCTCACACATATTATATTTTTTTATTTTATTTAATAGATAACTTATTTAATGTTATTACATTAAATTTTAAATGTATTATTATACATATTTTAATTCATTAATTTTATTTAACTTTATCTAATTAGTGTATCTAAATGTCGGTATCATAATATATTTTACTAAATTAATGTACAAAAATGCACATACCTAAATATATTGTAGTGAATTAGTGACACATAAGAAAATATGTAAAAACATAAGTAAACCGAAAATTCCATACCTAACTATATGATACTAAACTAGTGTACCGAAATGTCGGTACCTAAATATAATTATACTAAATTAATTTTGCCGAAATGTTCGTATCTAAATAAATTATACTAACTCAGTGTACCAAAATATTCGTACCTAAATATATTGTAATGAATTAGTGGCAGATAAGAAAATATGCAAAAACATAAGTGTACCGAAAAATATCTACGAAAATATTTTCTTATATAAGATGTTACCATAATGAGAATTAAAATTTATAATATTTTCAAAAAATTATAAATAAAACAAGAGACACTGAATATATATATATATATATATATATATATATATATATATATATATATATATATGTTGGCTTTAAATAGAGTTTAAGGACCAAAAATCAATTTTTAATCTTGTATAAAACATTTTTCTAAACTTCATCTTATTTAGGATTAAAATCTAGTTTTCTAATTTAAAAGACACTTTCAATTAGCGTGAGAACATAATGAGAACAGAAATTACCGATCTCCTAAAACCATGCCTCCCAAAGATGCAACATCTCCAAGAGCTCTTCTCCACAGCTCCACCTTGTCCATCTCCGTACTGAATCGCTCCTCATGTCTGGCAAATGCTTCAGCAAAAGGACCACTCTGCTTCCTGACATCGGATGGATCCACATCATAGAAAACTGGCAGAACCACATGTCTACGATCAGTATTTCTACGTTCCACGATCTTCAGAAGTTCGTTCAAACACCACCTTGAGGAAGCGTAGTCCTTGGAGAAGACAACTATCGATACTTGTGACTCCTGTATCGCCTTGTCTAACTCTGACTCAATATTCTCCCCTCTCTTGATTTCATCATTATCTCTAAAGGTGTGGATTCCTGCTAGCTCCAGGGCTCTATAGAGGTGATCAGTAAAGCCCTTGCGCGTGTCCTGCCCTCTGAAACTCAAGAAGGCATGATAGGAACACCGGTAAGAGGAGGAAGAAGAATCTCGGAAAGCATCCATTTAGAGAAACTCTCTGCTTCTTGGTTCTTGCAATGAATGAATGCAGGGTAAGCATATGCAAGGCCAAGGACAATTACATGCAGTTTCTGAGAGGGACATATATATGAAGAGGAAGGTTCCCATTAGCCACCAGGCACTCCACACTTATTGACGAGGAAGTTTCATCGTAAGAGAATGGGATGTTGAGGTATAGAATTTGAGAGGACTTTGACTATCAGTTTTTGTGGAGAATCCCCCACTAGCAGTCCTTTGATGAAACTAGGACAAAAAAAAAGTTAACCTTAATTCTCATCTATATATATATAAAAAGGGATGAAACATTCAAAATACCATAAATTATCCATGAAAACTTTAAAATTTACAATTAGATTGTCTATATATATAAAGTGGGAGACCTTAAATTGTGAAGCATTCTAAATGTAAATACGATAAATTGTCCTTGAAAACTTCAAAATTTACAATTAAATTAAGTAAATTACATTTTACACCTTTAAGTTTGAGTGAAATTGTAACCTCATACAGCGTTTTTAGAGCATTTCAATCTCACACACAAACTTGTATTGTGTAGTATTTCATACATTCGTTAGTCGAACTGTTAAATTAACTTTTTTTTTTTATTATTCAAACGTTAATTTGACTTTCGGGGTTAGGGTATTTTTTGGGGCATGTGGCTTGACTTGAAGGAGTCAAATTATAAAGACGAAGGTTGGTCTAGGGGACTAGTTCCACATGACACGGTGGTTGTATGGAATGGGTGGTGCTGATGGAGAAAGAAGGAAAGGTGCGTGCTCGGGTGGGAGAAGAGGGGGTGGGTCCCTTTTTACTTTGTTTATTATTTAGTTTTGTATTTAAATTGTTTTTATAATTAATTATTTTTATATGTCACATCTTTAAAATATGTGGTTCATGTATTTGTCACGTCATCACTTAAGAGTAAACTGACAGTTCGACTAACAGATATATAAAATTACAATAAAATACAAGTTTGCGTATAAAATTGAAATATTTTAAAGATGTTTGAGGTTGCAATTGCATCCAAATTTCACGGTGTAAACTGTAATTTACCCATAAAGTTAAATTGGTAGGTGTTTTATGATTGACAAATATATAAACAAAATGACTTAATTTTCTATTTTTTTAAAATCATAAAAAAATTTCTAATTTAACATACAAAGACTAGTTATCGCAGGCATAAGTTTTGGCAAGCAGCTAGTAAAACAAGAAAAATAAAGTACAGTAAATGAGAGGGAGTTAAACCTTACCCTTGACGAGTTAGAGGGAAGATTCTTAGTAGCCACCAAGACACTTCACTCTTATTGACGAGGAAGTTTCCCCCATGGATTAAGTCAATGGGTCGGTGAGGATAATATAGAATGTGAGAGGGGTTTGACTATTAGGGGAGAATTTGACGATCAGCTCCCATGATGAAATTAAACAACGAGAAATGCCAAGGAAAATCTATCAAAAAGCAAGTTCAGTCCATTCAATCCGTGGTATCATTTTTTGTCCATAATATTTGACACACGTTTTTGCAATACTTCTTTATATATTTAAACGATCTGAGATGTTTATCACTTATTCTTTTCTCAAAGACTATGTCTACCAAAAGATCATCTAAATCTGATCAATTTCTTCATTACAAATGAATGTCTTAATGATTTTAATTTATATAATTTTTGCAAAAATGCTAAAATGCACGGAGTGAGTCCACAAAAACGTTTGTTAAAAGTAGGTTAAAAAGAAGTGGTGCGACTGCCACGGAAGAGAGACTATTTTAAACGATGTCTAGCCTTTAGTAAACAAGGACTCGCACCGAGATTGACCAATCTCCAAACTATATTCTTTTTTTCATTATCTATCTCCAAACTATCTAATCTTTCGACAATCCACGTTCAGAAAACAAGCATCCGCATTATTGTCAAGTGCAATAATTCACAGAATACAAATTTGTAAAACATCCAACAAGGACTACAACCTTCAAAGCTAGTCTATGAAGAGGCTCAGTCGTAAGGAACTACCAAAGAAAATGTCATACGGGAACGTATAATCTACATCAAGACGCGAAGTAACAAGATTAACTCTAACATGGGATGCATATTTCAGGGCAACATGAATTTACAAAACAGAGAAAAGTAATATGAACTCAGATTCTTCCCACTCGATCTGCAACAGCATGAAAAAGAAAAGAAGGTATGACTAATCTTGCAGAGTTTAATTTTGAAACCAAATGCGATAAACAAAAGAACCACAGGTTTGCTATAAATCACTACGCAAGACATAAACAAGCAGGACATGCTGGTCAAGGTATTTTAGATCATCCACTATTTGCGCAGCAAGTCAATCAAGTTTAGAAAATCATCTTCTATTTTTTCAACTTAAGAAACACAGCGACAAAGAAAGTGACCAAATTGAATGATCTTGCGGTTGAAGCCAATTTCAACGTATGGAACGAAAAGTACAAGCATACATAATTAGGAACCCAACTAAAGATAAATAAGTAAACTTACCAAGATCAACAATAATACAGGCATATCAGGACTTGATCTATAACAAAAACAAAACTTGTCATTCATGATATGAGAGTGGTATAGTTCAACTGTACAATTAACAGTCCCAACCGGAGCGCCTCCGCCCTTCTCTAGGTTTCTCTCTAGAACTGCAATAGACAGAACAAATGAAACTGATCAGCACCAAATAAATACATAAAAGGACATTGAAAATTCTAACTGAGCACCAGTTTTATTAACCTTTCAGAGGGTTTCTGACTTGAATTTTCTCCAGTGTTCTGAGCACCAGTTTTACTTATCACTGATGTAGGAGGAGCAGGAGTAATTGTACTGGTTGTCTGAGTTCTATATACATCCCCACCGGATACAAATCCTCGTAATGCCGGTCTGTTGGGCACACTAGAGCTGTTACCTGAACCTTGACTTGGAGAGTTAGATGAAGCAGCAACAAATTTAGTCTTGAACTGAGACATCATTCCTGTCCTCTGAGGAGTTACTGCAGCAGATCGACTAGCAACAGTATTCGATGAAGAATTATTGGACTCCGTATTATATCCAATACCTAGACCAAAATCCACCCCACGCACACCTCGACCACCGCCGCCCCTCCCTCTACCTTTCTTTCCACCTGCAGAATCCATATAATATCATCATTTGAAATTCTAGAAAAAGGCTAATTAATATGTAATTGCAAAATAATCTTAAGTAAATTGAAATTTTAATATGATTAAAGTTTATACCTCCTTTTCTTGAATCGCGTTTTGACCTGAATCTACCATCTTGATAATAAATAAGGTAAATCCCATTATAATAGAGCATGTAAGATCTGAAATCTAACATCTCATGCTAACATCTAAAGCTATCAAACAAGAAACATAGTAAGGGAAAGCAACAAAAGTTCCACATACGAGATACGTGCACCCCAAATAACTATAAAGATGCACATCCATGTAGGAGATGGAAACCAATTGAAGAGGATGTATTGTAGTGTATTTAAGATGGATATGAAACACACAGCTAAAAGTAGCAAGCAAGCATTAAAAGTCACAAGACTGAATAAATGATGCATGAGTGGCTCTCGTAGTGTAAAACTTCTAAACTAATGCATGTGCAGCCACCTATCATGATAACCTGTGCATTTGTCTATGAAATAAATTGGCGCAAGGGAAAATAAGTGACAACTTACTAAGGGTCCTTGGCTGGTAATTGTGATTTAGTACTTGAAATGCGACTTTTCTCTTAGTTCTTAATTGTGAATTAGTTGGCCTCAACTGACGTATAGGTAGCCCAGAATGGAAGCGAGTATTTGGAGTAGTATAGTGCTCTATAATACATAAAAAGCTAATAAGTCCCCAGACTGAGCTTCATCTTTCAGTTCATCTCTATGTTTCAACCCACAACACAAGAAGTCAACATACACCCCCCACAACCCCCCTTTCTATGCAGAACACAAGTAAAGATGGGACTACTAAAGACTGCCTAATTACTCTCTATCTAAACTAAGCACTTTTCCTGAAACTGACTATCTTGACATTATGAAGTCAACGATCTCAAGATCCCTGTAAATCCAAGGACATACTGAAGCTTTCCAAAATAAGGCCTTGAAGACCAAATGGTTCATGAAATCCATCTCTCTCTTAAAGTGCACCCTAAATCAGAAGCAACCTATGCCCATAGTAGAGTGAACGTAACGTAGTTTATTTGTGAGACAAACACCTGTAGGCGTACTTGTCCAGATTGCATTAAAAGAGCACATTTTACCAGATAACAAATTAATAACTTGTATTTACCTGGACCCAGAACATAAATGCATTATAGGATTACAAAATTGTGGTTATAATCACCCTCTAAACAAGAAGGCATTATTAACCAACTCACCAGCAAAGCATGCCTCTTTCTGTGTAATAAGAGTGTAACCACAAAAAATTGTGAATAGTACTGCAAAATTACCTTCATCGCAAGGTCCATGAGCTCCGTGGAGACAATCTGACCAGCAGCAATCAAGCTATTAACCAACCCACCAGCAAAACGTGCCTCTTTCTATGTAATAAGTGTATGCAGTGCCATCCTTATCGCCAGCACGACCTGTTCTACCAATTCGATGGACATGCATGTCCATGTCTTTTGCAATATCAAAGTTCACAACTGACTTAATCAACTTGATGTCAAGACCACGAGCAGCAACATCAGTTGCAACAAGAACATGGTAAATGCCAGATTTAATTTTTTGCAAAATCTCCATCCGAGATGCCTGGTCCTTGTCACCATGCAAAGCTGTGACTTTAAAACCTTTCTGAGCAAGCTGTGACTCGATCTCATCCACTGCAGCTTTTTTTGAAGCAAATACTAAAACATCACCCTCATCAATCATTCCAGGTAACTTCTCAAGAAGCCAGGGCAGCTTCTCATCGTCAGAAGGAATTACATGAACAACCTGGGTGATATCCTCATTGGTCATTCCCACCTCACCCACTGTAACTCTTATAGGATCTGAGATAATCTCCCTAGCCAATTTTTCAACTTTACGGGGCATTGTCGCAGAAAAGAGCAATGTCTGTCGGTCTGGCCGAATCTGACCAACAACAGGCCTAATTTGAGGCTCAAAAGGTCAAACATCTGATCAGCCTCATCATGGTTGCGAACTTGCGACAAACATAATGAGGTACTATAGCAACATTTGCCAAACTCATATTATATTTGGAGCAAATGGACTCCCATTCCTCAAACATTTCTTTCAATCCCTTCCCTCAATATCATATAGCTTACAAAGGGCCATAAGCTAAAGATAGCCTTCATTGTTGTTTGCGGTGAAAGATTTCCTGAGTGTTTTCCAAACCCTTTTGACTCTACTTAGATTAGAAGTGCAGGCATAGAGGCTAATCATAAAATGGTACTGCTCACGCCACTTCAGGGGTTTCACCAGTTCTCTGCAGTCTTAAGGACTTCATCTGCCTTGTCAATAAGCTCCGCCTTTACATAGATGTCAGCCAGGTTACTATAGGCTGACCAACTGCCTTTTTTTCCATCGTGTGTTTTCATTTCATCCAGGAATCTTCCTAGTGCTTCAAAATCTTCTAAGGCAGCGTAGCTCTGCATCCATGTTTTATAAGTACGTTTGTCCAGAGGGATGTTTCTCTTCTTCATTTCTTGCACTAAAGGATCCACTTTCTCCAGGTTCTGCTTTCTCATATGCAGAGACATGAGACTGTTAAAGATAAAAGTAGACAAAGCACATACCAACTTATCCATCATCACAAAAAGCGCCAGTGCCTTTTCTTCCATCAGTTCCTTGCAGTACCAGCGCATACGTGCACTGTTAGTGAATAGGTCCTTTGAAGATTCCGGTAGGCCGCTGACATAATCCTCAGCGGCTTCTATCCCTTTGACGTTGGCCGTAAGATACGGCATAGTCTGATTTCGAGTACTCCATTTTCCTAAAATCCATCCATTCCATTATCTGCACTAACAACCGAATCAACAACAGAACATATTACTACTTACTACCTTGAAATCTATGAACCACTAAGCAATGCAATACAAATATTAGATCAAATTGTACTCGAAACACCTAAGTACCCGTTTGATAACCATTTCATTTATAGTTTCTTTAAGATATTTCTTTTACACCTCTCCCACCATCCTTCTTCCGCTCTTCTATGTCTCCTATCTCTAAAACAAAAATGAAAACTAAAACCTAAAAACGAAATGATTATAACGGCCCTAAAATTCAAGAAATAGATTCACATTGCCTGCAATTGAAAATTTCGGGATAAAATGAAGCAAAAAATAAAGGGGGAGGGGTAGAAGTGGAGATGGGCGTAACCTCGAGGGCCTGGTGCTTGCCGTGCTTGCGGAGCTCCTTGTTGCATTTCTCGAGCTCACTCTTCCTGAATATTTCGCCCTCCATAATGTACTGGTTTAACGTATTCTCCAAGTTTTCTCCGGTCGCTCCCAAAGCCGATAGCCTCCGATAAAGCCTAATGGGTTTTCCAGGCTGACCCGTTTTCGCCGCCGTCACAGCTTCCGCCACCATCGCAGCCTCAACTGTTGTGCAGAGCTTCCTCGCCAGCCACATTCCGTGAATATCGAACGGCTCAGATTCATTTTCGTGGGAGTCGATTCTCTCTCTCTCTCTCTCTCTCTCTCTCTCTCTCTCTCTCAAAGCCAAAGCGGTTTTCGAGGGTTTAA
Source organism: Cotoneaster glaucophyllus (assembly GCA_036320875.1). Taxonomy (NCBI): domain Eukaryota; kingdom Viridiplantae; phylum Streptophyta; class Magnoliopsida; order Rosales; family Rosaceae; genus Cotoneaster; species Cotoneaster glaucophyllus. The sequence continues at coordinate 25,750,684 of CM070068.1, read as the reverse complement.
CGTGTTAGACAAGTTTGGTTTCGGTCTCCACACGGTGCATTTAAATCACACTTTTTTTCTTTCTAATTAAACTGGGCCCGATAATGGGTTGAGGCCAGGCAACGGCCCAATTGACATTTGGTTGGTCGAAAATTGATTACCAAAATAATCCCTTTTTAGCTTATACCGTCCTTTTATAATCGTTGTGTAGTTGATATGATGTCGTTATGTTGGTCAAAATTTGATTTCGATCATTTCAGCAACCAAAAGGTCAAAAGTTGTTCATTTTGGTTAATTGTTCTGTTTTATGACATTTTGAAATAGGTTGAATTAAAATCCATGTAGTTCACTCGAATTTTCACTTTTATTCTTGTATCTTCATTTTCGTAGTTTATTCATGTTATCACCGATACCTAACTAAACATGATAATATGATCAAACTACAAAAAATAACTATGAAAGAATATTAGAGGAGACCAGGAGGGAGAGTGGCTAATAAATTTCTCGATTTCTTACCAGCAAATCACAAACTGAACCATATATTGACGTAATGTGAAGTAACTTGTTAAGAAAAACTTATCAACATGTGTCTAATTGTGACCTATTTGTAAGGAGGCCGGCAATACTACGTATGGATAAATTTTTTAGTTTTGACATTGTCATTATCACATGTAGTTATTAATCCATGTGCTACATTAGTCGACCAACGCTGCTTCACTCCTTACATAAACTGAAACTTATAGTAACGTGAAATAACTTGTATAAAAAACAGAAACAATTATGTAGAAATGTCAAACTGTGACTTGTCTACAAGGAGGGAATACTATACAAATTGAGGATATTTTGATGTCGATGCTAACATTGTCACCTGTAGTTATTAATCACATGTTGTATTATGGGTGATTCGCATAGTTGATATGTCAGGTGCGATTCGCCCACCCCAAAATTATTCACTTAGATGTAAGGAGCCATGTGTGTTTGTTAATTGAGTAGATGATGCCCATAAGTGAGTGTTATGTATGTGCTTTGTGCTCAATTGGCAGGTAAGAATATTGAGATCCTTGTTTCCACCGTTGCTGCTAGACCTTTATAGGTTGCTGATAGCACCTTTACAAGGCGGAAAAGTAGCTGCCATGGCCCATCATGGTTGCAAGGGTAACTACAATTACTTGTCAATGGCTCATGGGTCCTTACACAGTAAATTCTGTCGACTTACCCGACGAGACCTCATGGAGTAGTGGGGTGAGCGAGTTCAGTTCGCCGTTCTTTGTTTACATTTTCATTTTTAAGGTCAGGTTCATGGTCGCAATAAACATAACAAATGGGAGGGTTCACCATTGATGCAGGTGTTTGTAGAGAAATGCAAGTACTTAGAAGAAAGCAAATGCATCGGTATATGTCTGAATACTTGTAAGCTTCCCACTCAGGTCAGTAACACTTATGAGTAATACTCGACTGTCGGAATAGACATTAACAACCTGTTCAGGACCATTTCTACGAAAAATTCATGTTCATAGAAACTGTTTTGAGTAACATGAATGTAAGCCAATTGATTCTTACATGTTCACCTAGAGGTATAAGTGTTTTTATCCTAAAACATGTTTAGGCCGCTTCTCCATAAAACACTAAAGCTGCTTTTGTAACCTCTCTAAAAGCGATTTTCTTTATATTTTTATGTTATCTGGAAGTGCTTTTGTTTTGGCTATCCGGAACAAGACGAAAATAATAATAACTCCATAAAAACTGTTCGCTGCAGGCTTTCTTCAAAAGATTACATGGGCGTTGCTTTAGCGATCGATGGAACCAAACTTCATCGATCATCATAGCTGTTAGGTAAAACCCCAAGACCTCTACATCTCTACTCATTTCCACATATTGATTGTCCTACAATTGACTCTTTCAATTGAACTCGAATACGGCAGTTTAAATTCGGGGTTCTCCCTCCGCTTCCTGAAGCTGATGCCACTCCTCAAGGAACCATGTCTGGAGATATGCCCTAACGCCTTTCGACCGAGAGAAATGGCCAGAAAACCTTAACGTAGAGAAATGTCCGAAGGCATGAAAGACTGCAGCATTGGTTTGCTACTGGAGATATCGTAATACTAGATATGAATGGATCAGTTATACGGACTGAATTATAAACTTTTAAGTCAACTATTAGCCTAATTTCAATCAAAGGTTAGGCAGACCCAACTTTAGGTCCAAAGATGTTGAAGGTCTTTTTTCATTTTCTCTCCATCTCTCCAATGGGACAAACCCGTAGTCTAAAGAGAAAAATGTGAGGTAATGCAATGTCGATACTTGACATCTTAAGAATAATTATAAACATACACGAGTACAACCATCCCAAAATAAATGCCTTATCAAAATCTCGTCACCCAAAGAAAAAATGTTGAGGAAACATCAAGTTCCAACTTAAGGAAACATCAAGTTCCAGGGTTTTGTAACCCGATTTCCAAATTCTTATTAATTTCACACACCACATTCATATGAAACAATTCGAATAAAGATGGTGAAACTCCAGGATAATTCTACTTTAGAACTCCAAGCGCAACTTATCAAAAGTTATTCATACTCATAACGTGTTGTAAAATTAACTATGTTACAACATTTTATTAAATGTGAACGTACACACTTACGTAAATAAACATGTATTTTACCATATGATTGACAAGTGTATACAAAGTAATTTTTTTTAAATACATATATAAGTGTATTATGCGCGTACTATGAGCAAATTTAGTAGAAAAGAAAAAGTGTAACGGAGAATTGGCCTGTTTTGCAAATACTGCAAAGTTGGATATAATAACAAGTAGAAAAGGAGAATGAAAAACATACGACGAAAGGTTTTATTGGGGGTTCACTCCTCTTCCCTCCCTCTCCGTTTACAGCCTCCGCAGACAGCACAACCTGCTTCTCCCTGTTGCCCTTAACTTACCAGGCAACCCTAACCCCTACCTCTACCCCGAATACATAAATATACGCGTACATATACATTAGCTCAGTTTGTGTCTCTGGAGCTACCGACTTCACTGGTCCGAAAACTCAAAGAAGTTCATTTTTTTTCCTGTAATTTGTGTTTTCCGACTGTTAATTTCTGATAATTTATGAAAACAGAAGAAATAGATTAAATTGTTCGCTAAAGTTTTGAACTTGTTGGGAAGGGAATGTATTGCATGAATTAAATTGTTTCTTCTTTTTTGTTTGTTTGTTTGTTTTCTTGTTATCAGATATGAAGTTTTTTACTTTCTTTGGTACTGCTTAGGGTAAAAAGGACCTCTGTTACTGTTATTATTGTGCAACTTTACGAAGCCAGCTGCAAAATCCGTCATTCTTGTTCTTTTTTTTTTTACTGGAAAAACCTTTTGTTCAACTAATAGATAAGGGTTAGGTGTTATTATTGGGAATTTGTTTAAAATTCAAACTAGGACAGTGTTTTGGTTGAATTTAGAGCTGTTAAGTTCGGGTTTTTGTTGCAATTTGATAAGAAAACGACGGTAATAAGCACTTAAGCACATGTTCAAGTTGGGAAGGTCTATTGAAGACGAGTTGTGCATAGGATTTGAACAGAAAATTAGTAGAAGTTTGACCATGTCGTCTTACTTCAGTTTAGCTGAATTCAGAAGACAAGACCTTAGTAGTAGTTTCTTATAAAGTAGGACTGTCGAGGTTAACGTCTGGAATTTGGTCTTGAGTGTTCTGTTAAAATGACTATTGTATTATTGTTTTTATTAAATTTGTCATTTCCGTTTTATTCATTGTAGATGGCTAGATGGGATGAGATTATGTCCCTTCCTGTGCAGAGTCCACCTGCACTGGAGTTTTCTTCTTCTGATCTTGTGTGGTCAAAGGTGGAAGGTTGGTGGGACAAGAAAGATAGAGTTGCTCTAATTCCGTTTCCTAGAGTGGACGATTTTCTGAGGGGTGAATGCTCTAATAAAGAATGTCCAACAAGATTTCATGTTGAAGCGAGGCGACGGAGGCAGCCAAAGACGCCTTACAAACCAAAGGTTGATGGTATTCTTGAGTATATTCTGTAAGTTCCAGTCTTTCCCCGTGTCCATTTTAGCCAGCATTCCTGTATCCTATCAACTTAAACTATTTTTTTCTTTTCTTCAAATGTGTAGATATTGGTGTTCCTTTTGGTCCCAATGACCATAGGAAAGGTGGGCTTGTACGACCCAGGAGGATTAATGTGAAACAAGAGAGGTCGTACCTGCCACTTTATTGTGAAACAATTAATTGCTGAACCCTCAGTGGCGCTTATAATATATAATCAGGATAAGCATGTAGATAGGAAAGGAGCGCCATGCCGTGGTCCACAAGATAATGGCTGCTGGAACACATGCTATGTTTGCCCCTTGTATCTCTGAGGATCTTCTTCTTCGTGTGCAGTCTTTGTTATATGTGGGGGTCTCTGTGAAGAGTATAATGCAGAGACTCAATGAATCAGTAGAGAAACAGGGTGGTCCATCTAATTGCAATGACCTTTTAACCCATATGCAGGAGAGGGTCATTCGATGTTCTATATATGAATTTGATGCTGATGATGCAGTTAGCATTAATGTGTGGGTAGAAAACCATCAGAGTCATGTTTTCTTCTATGAGGATTTCTCTGATGTGGACCCCTTCACTTTGGGCATTCAAACAGAGTGGCAGTCACAACAGATGATTCGCTTTGGCAATCACAACCTTATAGCTTCTGATTCAAGGTTCGGAACAACCAAATTGAAGGTCTGTTTAGTTTGTTCAACCTTTTATTATCAACTACAATTGTTAATAATAATAATAATGAGAAACTGAATTAGTTCTTGTTGCAACGTTATTTAGTATCCCGTTCATAGTCTCCTTGTATATAATGAAGACAACAAGGTCATTCCGGTAGCATGGATAGTTGCTCCAAAGTTTGAAAGTAGGTATGCCCATAAATGGATGAGAGCTCTTTACAATAGAGTTCAAACGAAAGATCCTGCATGGAATTTAGCTGGTTTCATAGTGGATGATCCTCTAGCTGATGTGCTCACCATCAGGTTGGTTGCTCAGTCCTCGTCCAGTCTTCATACTGACAATTTTATTCACTAATGTTCTTTTTCATTATACTCAGGGATGTATTTCAGTGTTCAGTGATGATAAGCTTTTGGCAGGTTTGTCTTGCATGGCATAAAAACTTAGTAAAGAATTGGTTAGTTACTATCATATTTAGTAGAGGTATATTTTTCCTTATGATACAAAGTAACAAGTGTGTCGTTTAATTCATTCACCCTCTTCTCTTTAAATAGGAACCTTATTTTTGTTTTGCTTTGAAGATTCCTGACTGCAATATTGTCATAGAAGGTACACATGCAAAAGTTATTGAGGAGCTCGACCAAGAGAATGCTTATGTTGTTTGGAACCCTGGTTCACAGTTTGGTATTTGCAACCGTTGGGCAGAAATGGGCAACCTGTGTGAACATATACTCAAAGTTATGAAAGGGTCGTCTACGCCATCTATCAGCCTATTGAAGTATCACAAGGCCTTGATTGATATGCTGCACTGCCCACCTCATGATTCTTTGATTCATGATCAAGCTGTTTCTTTAGCAGTCTTTGTACAGAAGCAATTAAGTGGACTAATTAATATGGAAAGCAATGATACCACAATGGATGTGGCGTCTTTCAGCAATCGAAATCAAGAATTGGTAAATGAGGATCCAATAAATGGGTAAAGTGGCTACTGAACCGAGTAATTTGGTAGCACATGGAAATGACATGTAATGAGAGTTATGGAGAAGAAATTACTGGCTATCAGATGGACGTCGACCCTTCATCCATCTGCATTTCCCCACCCGGGTTGCATTCTGTTGACGAGGTTGTGTCTAGCAGTACTTCTCTGAAAGCAGACAGAGGTCATTGTTTAACAGAGAGATTGACTTGTCTCCTGCTGATGATGCTCGCACTAATCCAACCGGATTTGAGGATGACATCTTAAATACAAATAGCCAAGAAAATACGATGGACGAGGACATGAATATCCCTTCCTCAACAATGGAGTTTGTGGAGCAATGCACTGTAACTCATCCTGATGATTACCACAACCATGATATGGAACCCGCTGTTATTTGCAAGACATCTGTTGAATCGCAAGTGGTTGAAGTGGCTGAAACTCCAGATGTCATTACAGAAAATGATATAATGGAAAATGATGGTTGTACAGTACTCAAGATCGAGTTACAACGAGGAACAACTGCGCAGTTGAATTGAGATACAGGAACTGGATCTTCTGGGAACCCGTCTTCATCTCATCTTACTAAGAGTGAAATGTAAAAATGGCGCCGAAAGCATTAACAGCAGCAATGAGGTGATCGACGAGCTAGTTGTCAATGGCATCAATATATACTTGTGCTTAGGGAAGCATTTTAGTGGAGACTTCTGAGGCCTTCTGACAAGTATGAATAATTGTAAGGTTTTGGTTTGCATAAAATCTAACGGCTCGGTTGGCATTCTACTTAAAAATTGGGCTCTAAAACTTTATTTTTCCTAAGAACGAGTTTTAAATTCATAGTTTATGCAGGCAAGAACTTGTTTGGTATGAAATTTTGTATATTAAATTATTGAAAACAATTTTTTAGGGAAAAATTGAAAATAGATAGAAACGAAGCTTAACAACTAATACACATTTGAATCTAGTGATTTGTGCATCACCAACATCAGTTTGAATTAAACTGGGTAATAGTTTACAGCACTTGTTGTTACTATGGGGTCATGCGGGACTCATTCTCAAGATCGATGACTTTATTGTTACAGAGATAGTATTCAGACGAGCACACGACAGTTGAAATAGATTCCTTCTTACAGTTACGGATGTATTCCCACCCGATACATCTCTCACGTGACTCCGCTCCATAGGAGCCGAGGGAACCTCCGTTCCAGTTCAAAGGCGATCTGCCACGTAGGGTCATTGGATCTTCACTACTTGATGGGACATCCTCCTTATCCTTATTTTGCTGCTCGTACACAAACTGGACTCCAATCTCCTTTGTGAGGAAACCGTCATACTTTTCTTGCTCTTTTTCGATTATTCTAAAACGCACTTCTTCCCCGCATTCCAATTCATTGTTCCCCATAATCCAATGGCTTAGCCATAACATATCTTCGTTCATCACTTTCCATTCAACCGCAAGCGACTGACCTAATTTCCACATAAGGCCCTTTGTCTCATTCCTAAGTTCAAGCGAAATGAAATGATCGCAGTGTTCAATCTCAGGGCTTCGACCCGATTGCCTTGCATACAATATACATGCATTTAAACCTACGATCTTGATATTAGGCTGTGAAGGAACAATAATAGAGAACACAGTGTTACCCATGCTCCTGTAATTGAACCGATCTGGAATCTTGCTCTCGCGGACTAAAATGCTAAATATGCCGCAATCAAAAGTTCCCTGCAGTTTCATGGTGATGTTGTGATTACAATCTAATTGTTTACGCCATAGAGATCATATTATAAGCACTTGTACATAGCAGAGAGAGAGAGAGAGAGAGAGAGAGAGAGAACCTTGGAGCGCCTTGGCTTGCTAAAACTTGCACAATCGTTGTTCCTTTGGACCTCAACGCCACCGTTGGGTTTCAAATCAAATAGATCGTTATCTTTGAGGAGTTTTATGTCAAAGCTGCTCAATGGTAGTGTATTGAACAAGCTTCCAACATCAACTAGTTTCCCACAATACCATAAATTTGAGTCCAATAATATGTTGTAATACAGTAATTCTGAGTCCAATGGTTTGTCGTAGGGATGTACGGCCGGTGATATGTGCAAGTTCGGTAAATATGTTATTCTTTTCAATGATGTGCAACCTCTACCATTCAATTGTTTCAAACCATGTGGGAGCTCTGGAAGCATTGTGAGGTTTCTGCAACCATCTACTGCAAGAGTGTGAAGCTTAACAAGATTGTTCATGCTCTCTGGTAGGCTTGTAATTGGATTGTTATTCAGATCCAAGTACTCTAACGAAGGCAGCATGGTAAGGGCACTCGGAATCTCTGATAGATTGCAGCGATCCAGACGTAAACTTGTTAAGGAATGAGGTAAACTTGCCAATGAGAAACTGCTTGGTTCAATATTTTTTCTCGGCGATACCGACGACCAGATTGAATACCATGATTTAGGTGATAACAGATTGAGTTTCTTCATTTCACAAGCTGTAGATTGTAAGTGATCAGTTGCGGCAGTCGTATTGGCACCATGCACAAGCTTTGAGCAACCAGAAAGAATAAGATCCTGAATGGATCTCAATTTTGGAAGCTTCATGAGATTTTTGCAGCCTTCTAGATTCAAAACAAGAAGTTTCTCTAGGTATCCGATGGACTCATCAACCTCAACCAAGTTTATGCAATCTTTAAGAATCAATTTCTCAAGGTTAGGGAGTCCCGAGAAGTCGGAGGTTGTCCTAAGGCCATGCGAATGACTGAGATTAAGAATTTTCAGCCTCGGAAGAAACTGTTTCAATAATAAGTATCAATATATTTCTAAGAAGATATAATGGACATGTGAGAGAGAGAGAGAGAGAGAGAGAGAGAGAGAGAGTTACATACCCTGATCCCATTCCAAACATGTTGTAGGCTACTATTTCGCATGTCAAGAACAACGAGGTTTTCCATATAAAAAATTTCCGGTATTGATTTTAAGTGGAATCCTCGCCAAGATAAACATGCTAAATTTTTTGAAAATTCTTCGTAACTTCCGCTGATGTTGACGTTGTCGAGCATGAGAAGTTCAAGATTGTGCATCCTTCTAAATGCCTCGGCTTTGAAATCTGTCTCATTTGATGCAGAAGCTGAGTTTGTGGAGGAGAAGCTAACTGGCTTCCAAGAGAAGAAACCAAGCCGACGTCGTCTTGAACAATTTCCATCATAATCTTCATCATGGCATCGTTTTCTATGACATCCAACAAACGTTCTTGTGCTAGCAAGGTTGAGCATGAGGCCCTTAATATTTTTCGTTCCCTGCTACCAAATCAGAGCATTAAGCAAGTATATAACTAGTACTGGACAGCAAATCATAACTAAAAATACATACACATGAAAAACATAGTTCTTACACTTAATTTTCTCAAAATATTAGAGGCATCTTTCTGCAACACTCTACTACGTTTTCCAGGGTCATCAGGTGATTCTTCGCGAATAATTTCCATTGCCATGTCTCTCACCAATTGATGCATGACCAACCTGTTCGGCCATTGAATTTTCACTAGGCATCTGTCAACTAGATTTTCAATCCCAATCCTCGTGTAAAACTCTAAGCTGTCCAACATTGTACTTGTATAATCCATCGTCTTTCCTGTGAAGAAACTGGCTATGTGAAGGAATAAATTTTTGTCATGATCATCTTGTAAAGAATCAAAACTTATCCTCAGAACTTTTTGAATTTTGTCATTAGGTATCACGTCTAACTTCTGCAATGCACTTTGCCATACTTCTACACTTTTTCCAGACAGAGAAGATCCCAGAAATAGAAGAGCTAATGGAAGCCCTCCACAGTGCTGCACCACATGTCTTGAAAGCTCCTTGTAACCTTCTTCTGGATGGGATTGTCTGAAGGCATGCCAACTGAAAAGCCCAAGTGATTCATACTCATTCAGTTCTCGAACCATAAACTTTTCAAAAACATCGTGAGCATTTAACAAATGTTCATGTCGAGTTGTTACGATAATTTTACTTCCTGGATGAAGCCACTCTCGCATTCCAATAATTGCATTGAGTTGATCCCGGTTGCTCACATCATCAAGAACAATAAGAACTTTTTTATAACCTACGGCTTGTTTGATCCTGATTGTTCCTTCATCCATATTGTCTACTTTCTTTGCTTTCCCCTTTTGGATATCTGAAAGAAGTTTTCTTTGCATAAGAGCAAAGCCATTGGGTTGTTCTGAAGATTCTCGTATACCTGCAAGAAAGCTGCTACCTTGAAATCTATCAAAGTTGCGGTTATAAGCGGCTTTCGCGATGGTGCTCTTGCCAATTCCACCCATCCCACAGATGATAGCTAAATCAACATCATTTGATCCATCTTGTAACCACATGTTTAGGGGTCTCACACGAGTATCCATTCCAACTGCAAAGGGAGCGACATTTAAAGCTGCATGATCCACTTTATTTCTAATTTCTCCAACAATATCTTGGATGAACTGCCCCTCAAACCTGTAATTCATTTGAATCGAAATACACAACGCAGAAATAAGCGTGAGAACATATAAACCAAAATCGAACAACTTCAGGCTTCACTGCCATCTACAATTTTACTTAAATTAAGACACTTTCAATTAGCGTGAGAACATAATGAGAATAAAAATTACCGATCTCCTAAAACCATGCCTGCCAAAGATGCAACATATTCAAGAGCTCTTCTCCACTGCTCCACCTTGTCCATCTCCGTACTGAATCGCTCCTCATGTCTGGTAAATGCTTCAGCAAAAGTACCACTCTGTTTCTTGACATCGGATGGATCCACATCATAGAAAACTGGCAGAACCACATGTCTATGATCAGCTTTTTTACGTTCCACGATCTTCAGAAATTCGTTCAAACACCACCTTGAGGAAGCGTAGTCCTTGGAGAAGACAATTATCGATGCTTGCGACTCCTGTATCGCCTTCTCTAACTCCGACTCAATATTTTCCCCCCTCGTGATTTCATCATCGTCTCTAAACGTGTGGATTCCTGCTCGCTCCAAGGCTCTATAGAGGTGATCAGTAAAGTCCTTGCGCGAGTCCGGGCCTCTGAAACTCAAGAAGGCATGATAGGAACACCGGTAAGAGGACGAAGAAGAATCTCGGGAACTTATAGCAGCCATTGAGAGAAAACTCGAGATCTAAAGAAAGACCCAGCAGGATTAATGTCTCAAAGAAGAAAAATGCTAGTCGACCGAACATCAAGAGAGGTTGTACCAGCCACTTTATTAATTGCTGAACCCTCAGTGGCGCTTATCATATATAATCAGGATAAGCATGTAGATAGGAAAGGAGCACCATGCCATGGTCCACAAGATAAGATGGCTGCTGGAACGCGTGCTATGTTTGACCCTTGTATCTCTGATGATCTGCTTCTTCATGTGCAGTCTTTGTTATATGTGGGGGTCGCTGGGGAGAGCATAATGCAGAGACACAATGAATCAGTAGAGAAGCAGGGTGGTGCATCTAATCCCGATGACCTTTTAACCCATAGGTATGTTCAGAGGCAGGAGAGGGTCATTCGACGTTCTATATATGAATTGGATGTTGATGATGCGGTTAGCATTAATGTCTGCCGGAAAGGGTCGTCTATGCTATCTATCAGCCTTTTGCAGTACCACAAGGCCTTGATTGATATGCTGCACAGCTCACCTCATGATTCTTTGATTCGTGATCAAGCTGTTTCTTTAGCAGTCTTTGTACAGAAGCAATTAAGTGGACTAATTAATATGGAAAGCAATGATACCACAATGTGGCGCCTTTCAGCAATCGAAATCAAGAATTGGTAAATGAGGATCCAATAAATGAGGAAGTATTATCTCTACATACGAATAACTTTGGGGATGGAGATGTAGCTGTTGAGAGAACCAAGGGTAAAGTGGCTACTGAACCGAGCAATTTGGTAGCACATGGAAATGACATATGTAATGAGAGTTATGGAGAAGAAATTACTGGCGATCAGATGGACGTCGACCCTTCATCCATCTGCATTTCCCCACCCGGGTTGCATTCTATTGACGAGGTTGTGTCTAGCAGTACTTCTCTGAAAGCTGACAGAGGTCATTGTTTAACAGAGAGATTGAGGACTTGTCTCCTGCTGATGATGCTCGCACTAATCCGACCGGATTTGAGGATGACATCTTAAATAGAAATAGCCAAGAAAATATGATGGACGAGGACATGAATATCCTGATGATTACCACAGCCATGATATTGAACCCGCTGTTATTTGCAAGACATCTGTTGAATCGCAAGTGGTTGAAGTGGCTGAAACTCCAGATGTCATTACAGAAAATGATATAATGGAAACTGAAAACAAGAACAGAAGCACGATTAATCACCCATCCTCCGCTGATGACGCTGCCAGTATTGACGGGCCTCGTGACAACGTGGTAAATGCTTCTTTCTGATTGTAGTCGGGACTCAAAAGCTGTTGGCACTATGATGGTTGTACCGTACTCAAGATCGAGTTACAACGAGGAACAACTGCGCAGTTGAATTGAGATACCGGAACTGGATCTTCTGGGAACCCGTCTTCATCTCATCTTACTAAGAGTGAAATGTAAAAATGGCGCCGAAAGCATTAACAGCAGCGATGAGGTGATCGACGAGCTAGTTGTCAATGGCATCAATATATACTTGTGCTTAGGGAAGCATTTTAGTGGAGACTTCTGAGGCCTTCTGACAAGTATGAATAATTGTAAGGTTTTGGTTTGCATAAAATCTAACGGCTCGGTTGGCAGTCTACTTAAAAATTGGGCTCTAAAACTTTATTTTTCTTTAAAACGAGTTTTAAATTCATACTTTATGCAGGCAAGAACTTGTTTGGTATGAAATTTTGTATATTAAATTATTGAAAACAATTTTTTAGAGAAAAATTGAAAATAGATAGAAACGAAGCTTAACACCTAATACACATCTGAATCAAACTGGGTAAAATTTTCCAGCACTTCTTGTTGCTATGGGGTTATGCAGGACTTATTCTTGAGATCGATCACTTTATAGTTACAAAGATAGTATTCAGCCTTGCACACGACAGTTGAAATAGATTCCTTCTCACGGTTCTGGATGTATTCCTCCCCGATACTTCTCTCACGTGACTCCGGTACCCAGGACAAGAAACCTTTGCGCGGTTTCCAAGGCGATCTGTCACGTAGGATCATTTGACCTTCACTACTTGATGGGACATCCTCCTTATCCTTATTTTGGTGCTCGTACACAAACTGGACTCCAATCTCCTTTGTGAGGAAACTGTATTGCTCTTCGATTTTAAAACACACTTCTTCCCCGCATTCCAATTCATTGTTCCCCAATATCCAATAGCTTAGCCATAACATATCTTCGTTCATCACTTTCCATTCAACCTTCCCCCTAACATATGTTATTGGGTTCCACTTAAGGCCCTTTGTCTCATTCCTAAGTTCAAGGCGAGGGAAATAATCGTGGCCAAATGCAAACTCAGGGCTTCGATCCGATTGCCGGGCAGACAATATACATGCATTTATACCTACGATCTTGATATTAGGCTGTGAAGGAACAATAATAGAGAACACAGTGTTACCCATGCTCCTGTAATTGAACCGATCTGGAATCTTGCTCCCATGAACAAATATGTTAATTATGCCGCATCCAAATAATCCCTGCAGTTTCATGGTGATATTGTAATTACAATCTAATCGTTTACGCCATAGAGATCATATTATAAGCACTTGTACATAGCACAGAGAGAGAGAGAGAGAGAGAGAGAGAGAGAAGAACCCCGTAGCGCTTGCAAAAACTTGCATAATCGTTTTTCCTTTGGACCTCAACGCCACCGTTGGGTTTCAAATCGAATAGATCGATATCAAAGCTGCTCAATGGTAGTGTATTGAACAAGCTTTCAACATTAACTAGTTTCCCACAATACCATAACCTTGTGTCCAAGATCATGGAGCAAAACTTTAAATCTGATTCCAATGGTCCGCCGTCAATGGGATGTGTGGCCGGTGAGTTCGGTATATTTGTTATTCTTTTCAATGATGTGCAACGCATACCAGACAAGCGCTCCAAACTATGTGGGAGCTCTGGAAGCATTGTGAGGTTTCTGCAACCAGCTACGTCAAGAGTGCGAAGCTTAACAAGATTGTTCATGCTTTCTGGTAGGCTTGTAATCGGATTGTCATTCAGATGCAACTTCTCTAATGAGGACAGCATAGTAAGGGAATTCGGAATCTCGGATAGATTGCAGCGATCCAGGCGTAAAGTTGTTAAGAAATGCGGTAAACTTGCCAATGAGAAACTGCTTGATTCAATATTTTTTCTCGGCGACACCGAAGACCAGATTGAATACCATGATTTAGGTGATAACAGATTGAGTTTCTTCATTTCACAAGCTGTAGATTGTAAGTGATCAGTTGCGGCAGTCGTATTGGCACCAAGCACAAACTTTGAGCAACCAGAAAGAATAAGATCCCGAATAGATCTCAATTTTGGAAGCTTCATGAGATTTTTGCAGCCTTCTAGATTCAAAACAAGAAGTTTCTCTAGGTGTCCGATGGACTCATCAACCTCAACCAAATTTATGCAATCTTTAAGAATCAATCTCTCAAGGTTAGGGACTCCTGAGAAGTTGGGGGTTGTCCTAAGGCCATGCGAATGACTGAGATTAAGAATTTTCAGCCTCGGAAGAAACTGTTTCAATAATAAGTATTAATCAATTTCTAAGAAGATATAATGGACATGTGAGAGAGAGAGAGAGAGAGAGAGAGAGTTACATACCCTGATCCCATTCCAAACATGTTGTAGGCTACTATTTCGCATGTCAAGAACAACGAGGTTTTCCATATAAAAAATTTCCGGTATTGATTTTAAGTGGAATCCTCGCCAAGATAAACATGCTAAATTTTTTGAAAATTCTTCGTAACTTCCGCTGACATTGACATTGTTGAGCATGAGAAGTTCAAGATTGTGCATCCTTCTAAACGCCTCGGCTTTGAAATCTGTCTCATTTGATGCAGAAGCGGAGTTTGTGGAGGAGAAGCTAACTGGCTTCCAAGAGAAGAAACCAAGCCGACGTCGTCTTGAACAATTTCCATCATAATCTTCATCATGGCATCGTTTTTTATGACATCCAACAAACGTTCTTGTGCTAGCAAGGTTGAGCATGAGGCCCTTAATCTTTTTCGTACCCTGCTAACAAATCAGAGCATTGAGTAAGTATATAACTAGTACTGGACAGCAAATCATAACTAAAAATACATACACATGAAAAACATAGTTCTTACACTTAATTTTCTCAAAATATTAGAGGCATCTTTCTGCAACACTCTACTACGTTTTCCAGGGTCATCAGGTGATTCTTCACGAATAATTTCCATTGCCATGTTTCTCACCAATTGATGCATGACCAACCTGTTCCCCCATGAAATTTTCACTAGGCATCTGTCAACTAGATTTTCAATCCCAATCATTGTGCACAACCCTAAGCTCTCCAATATTGTACTTGTATAATCCATCGTCTTTCCTGTGAAGAAACTGGCTATATGAAGGAACAATTTTTTGTCAAGATCATCTTGTAAAGAATCAAAACTTATCCTCAGAACTTTTTGAATTTTGTCATTAGGGATCACGTCTAACTTATGCAATGCACTTTGCCATACTTCTACACTTCTTCCAGATAGAAAAGATCCCAGAACTTGAAGAGCTAATGGAAGCCCTCCACAGTGCTGCACCACATGTCTTGAAAGCTCCTTGTAACCTTCTTCTGGATGGGATTGTCTAAAGGCATGCCAACTGAAAAGCTCAAGTGATTCATCCTCATTCAGTTCTTGAACCATAAACTTTTCAAAAACTTCATGAGCATTTAACAAACGTTCATGTCGAGTTGTAATGATAATTTTACTTCCTGGATGAAGCCAATCTCGCATCCCAAGAATTGCTTTGAGTTGATCCTGGTTGCTCACATCATCAAGAACAATAAGAACTTTTTTATAGCCTACGGCTTGTTTGATCCTGATTGTTCCTTCATCCATATTGTATACTTTCTTTGCTTTCCCCTTTTGGATATCTGAAAGAAGTTTTCTTTGCAAGCGGGTAAAACCATTAGGTTGCTCTGAAGATTCTCGTATATCTGCAAGAAAGCTGCTACCCTGAAATCTATCAAAGTTTTGATTATAAGCAGCTTTCGCAATGGTGCTCTTGCCAATTCCACCCATCCCACAGATGACAGCAAAACCAACATCATTTGATCCATCTTGTAACCACATGTTTAGGTCTTGCACACGATTATCCATTCCAACTGCAAAGGGAGCGACGTCTAATGCTGCGTGATCCACTTTATTTCTAATCTCTTCAACAATATCTTGGATGAACTGCCCCTCATACCTGTAATTCATTTGAATTGAAATATACGACGCAGAAATAAGCATGAGAACAAATAAACCAAAATCAATAGAAAAATATAAACCAAAATCGCAGTATATATAGGAGCATATAAACCAAAATCGAACAACTTCAAGCTTCACTGCCATCTACAATTTTACTTAAGGTTTTTTTAGCCAAAAATATACAACTGCTTACTTTGGTCTCTGAGATTTAAAATCGATAGAATTGGTCCCAAGTTTGTTCACATTTTGGTCATTCAGTGAAAAATCTCCATAAAATAAGGATAAAATGATAAAAATACCCTCAATTTGGTCAAATCATTTTGGGCATTTGTTTATTAAATTAAGGGTAATTTTATAATTTTGATCCTTATTTAACTTAATTTTTCACCCAAGAACCAAAATGATTGATGGTGGACAATCTCAAAGACTCTTTCTATTGATTTTAAATCTCAGGGACTAAAGTGATGAGTTATGAAAATCTCATGAACATTTTGGCTAAAAAAAAAACCTTTTACTTAATTTAGAAGGGATTTTTTTAACTTTAATCATTCAAGAAGATTGAAATTTAAAATAAACCTGGTGTTAGATTACATATTGATTATAATCCATTGATGTGTCCTTAATTCAAAATAGTTAATGTGCATTTTATTTAATGTCTCCTATTAAATATTTAAATTTATTGTTATACAAAATTTAATTTATTTTTGGACTAAATTTTTTTTTAATTTATTAATTTTATTTAAAATTCTTCAAACTTGAAAGACTCAATTAATGTACATAAATGTTAGTATCAAAATGTATTATATTTAATTAATGTATTTAAATGTATGTACCGAATTATATGCACCAAAATGTATTATATTAAATTAATGTACCTAAATGTGTGTACCGAAATGTATGCACCGAAATATTAGTACCAAAATGTTTTATATTGAATTAATGTACCTAAATGTTTGTGTCGAAATGTATGTACCGAAATGTGTGTACCTAAATGTATGTACTGAAATGTATTATAATGAATTTAATGTACCTAAATGAAGAAGACAATGTACATCGAAATATATTGTGTCATGAAAATTAGTTTATCTAAATGTTTACAACAAAATATATTACGATAAATGAAATGAAAATTATAGTGAAATAAAATTAATACATTAAAAATTAGGAAGAAAAAGAGAAATAATTAAAAAATTAAAAAATAATTAATAAATGAGGTTATTAATGTATCAATGGACAAAAATTAGATTTTGATCTTACTCATGGTTTTAGTCTAAAAGTCATATTTGCCAATGATTAAAATCTAGTTTTCTATAGGGGTCTTTGAACTTTAATCCTTCAAGAAGATTAAAATTTAATAAAAATATGTGTTTAATTGAATATTGATTTTAGTCCCTTAGTGTGTACTTAATTCAAATTCATATTATATTTTTGTTTTTATATTTAATAGATAACTTATTTAATGTTATTACATTAAATTTTAATTTATTATTATACACATTTTAATTCATTAATTTTATTTAACTTAATGAATTTTATTTAACTTTCTCTAATTAGTGTACCTAAACGTCTGTATCATAATATATTTTACTAAATTAATGTACCGAAATGCACGTACCTAAATATATTGTAGTGAATTAGTGACACATAGGAAAATATGTAAAAAAATAAGTAAACCGAAAATTCCATACCTAACTATATGATACTAAACTAGTGTACCAAAATGTCGGTACCTAAATATATTATACTAAACTAGTTTACCGAAATGTTCGTACCTAAACATATTATACTAATCCAGTGTACTAAAATGTTTGTACCTAAATATATTGTAATGAATTAGTTGCAGATAAGAAAATATGCAAAAAATGTACCGAAAAATCTCTACGAAAATATGTTTTTATATAAGATGTTACCATATTGAGAATTAAAATTTATAATATTTTCATAAAAGTATATATATGCTGGCATTAAGTAGAGTTAAGAACTAAAATCAATTTTTAATCTTGTATAAAATATTTTTCTAAACTTCATTTTATTTAGGGATGAAAATCTAGTTTTCTAATTTAAAAGACACTTTCAATTAGCGTGAGAACGTAATGAGAATAGAAATTACCCATCTCCTAAAACCATGCCTGCCGAAGATGCAACATCTCCAAGAGCTCTTCTCCACTGCTCCACCTTGTCCATCTCCCTACTGAATCGCTCCTCAAGTCTGGCAAATGCTTCAGCAAAAGAACCACTCTGCTTCCTGACATCGGATGGATCCACATCATAGAAAACTGGCAGAACCACATGTCTACGATCTGTATTTCTACGTTCCACGATCTTCAGAAGTTCGTTCAAACACCACCTTGAGGAAGCGTAGTCCTTGGAGAAGACAATTATCGATACTTGTGACTCCTGTATCGCCTTCTCTAACTCGGACTCAATATTTTCCCCTCTCGTGATTTCATCATCGTCTCTAAACGTGTGGATTCCTGCTAGCTCCAAGGCTCTATAGAGGTGATCAGCAAAGCCCTTGCGCGTGTCCTGGCCTCTGAAACTCAAGAAGGCATGATAGGAACAGCGGTAAGAGGAGGAAGAAGAATCTCGGAAAGCATCCATCTAGAGAAACTCTCTGCTTCTTGGTTCTTGCAATGAATGAATGCAGGGCAAGCGTATGCAAGGCCAAGGACATTTATATGCAGTTTCTGAGAGGGACATGTATATGAAGAGGAAGGTTCCCATTAGCCACTAGGCACTCCACACTTATTGACGAGGAAGTTTCCTCGTAAGTGAATGGGATGTTGAGGTATAGAATTTGAGAGGACTTTGACTATCAGTTTTTGTGGAAAATCTGAACCCCTCCTTATCTCTTATCCCACCGGACTCCACACGAATTCGACACGTAACATAAGATGAAGAGATAAATAATCGGATTCCTTCGGATCAAAAATTCTGAGCCTAAGCATCAAATTATCCGGACCATTGAAATATGATCTAATGATTATAATTATTATATCTTTAGAAGGTCTCCTGTTTATTGTGGTTGGATCAAATTCAACGGTCTGAATTATTTAATCTTTAAACTCAGATTTTTTGAATCCAAAAGAGATCCGGGTCCGATAAAAACAACATGATTATTTATTTAGGAGATAATAACATTTAAGAACAAAAATTAAAAGTATCAATTGACGTATAGATGTAATTAATAATCGATGCATGGTCCGTAAATATTCGTTATACTTGTCTTTTTCTTTTTCTCTTCCATTTTCACATGGACAAAATAAACAATCTGTATTTTTATTCAACATTCATTGAGTTTAGTGATTTTTTTCAAGCCAATCCAATCCAATCCTTGACATCGAACAAGGCCATCTTGTGTTATATTAATAGGACTAATTGTTTTTTTTTAACAAATAATATTATCTACATTAAGAAAGAAAGATAAAACAATACCAATTGTTTTGAGTTATGAAGTACTACGGAATGATCAATATAAATAACATATGGAGCAGAGATGTGAAACACCACATTTTTTTAACATAACTTTTGACACACCTTTTTGTGATACCTACTTCATAATATATTTAATGATTCAAGCCGGTTATCTTTTAAATCATCCACTATTTGTGCAGCCAAGTCGATACAGTTTACAAAATCTTATATTTCTTTTAACTTAGAACCACAGTGACAGAAATTGACCAAGATCAACAATAATATAGGCATATCAGGACTTGATCTACAACAGAAACAAAACTTGTCATTAACATGGTGGAGTTCAACTGGACGATTAACAGTCCCAACCGGAACGCGCCGCCTTTCTTTAGGTTTATCTCTAGAACTGCAATAGACACAAATGAAACTTATCAGCTCCAATCAAATACGTAAAGACATTGAAAATCCTAACCGAGCATCAGTTTTATTAACCTTTCGGAGGGCTTCTGACTTGTATTTGCTCCGGTGTTCTGAGCAGCAGTTTTATTTACCACTGATGTAGGAGGAGCAGGAGTAATTGTACTGGCCGTCTGAGTTCTATATACATCCCCACCGATTGAACCACCGGATACAAATCCTCGTAATGCTGGTCTGTTGGGCACACTAAAGTTGTTACCTGAACCTTGACTTGAAGAGTTAGATGAAGCGGCAACAAATTTAGTCTTGAACTGAGACATCATTCCTGTCCTCTGAGGAGTTACTGTGGCAGATCGACTAGGAACAGTATTCGATGAAGAACTATTGGACTCCGTATTATATCCAATACCCAGACCAAAGTCCACCCCACGCACACCTCGACCACCGCCGCCCCTTCCTCTACTTTTCTTTCCACCTGCAGAATCCATATAATATCATCATTTGAAATTATAGAAAAAGGCTAATTTAATATGAAATTGCAAAAGAATCTTAAGAAAACTGAAATTTTATTATGATTAAAGTTTATACCTCCTTTTCTTGAATCGCGTTTTGACCTGAATCTACCATCCTGATAATAAACAAGGTAAATCCCATTAAAATAGATAATGTAAGATCTGAAATCTAACATCTCATGCTAACATCTAAAGCTATCAAACAAGAAACATAGTAAGGGAAAGCAACAAAAGTTCCACAAACGAGGTGCACCCAAAATAACTATGAAGATGCACATCCATGTACGAGATGGAAACCAGTGTATTTATGGTGGATATGAAATACAAAGCTGTAAGCAGCAAGCAAGAATTAAAAGTCACAAGACTGAAGAAATGATGCATGAGTGGCTCTCATAGTGTAAAACTTCTAAAACTAATGCAGGTGCAGCCACCTATCATGATAACCAGTGCATTTGTCTATGATATATATTGGCACAAGGGAAAATAAGTGACAATTTACTAGGGGTCCATGTGGTAATTAAGATTTAGTACTTAAAATGCGATTTTTCTCTTTGTTCTTATATGCAAATTGGTTGGCCTCAACTGACGTATTGGTAGCCCAGAATGCAAGCGAGTACTTAATAATACATAAAAAGCTAATAAGTCCCCAGACTGAGCTTCATCTTCAATTTATCTCTATGCTTCAATCCACAAGCCAACATACACCCCCAACAACCCCTTTTCTATGCAGAGCATGGTATGAAGTACAGGTGGGACTACTAAAGACTGTCTAATTACTCTCCTCTCTAAACTAAGCACTTTTACTGAAATTGACTATCTTGACATTATGAAGCCAACGATCTCAAGATCCCTGTAATTCCAAGGACATACTGAAGCTTTCCAAAATAAGGCCTTGAAGACGAAATGGTCATCAAATCCATCTCTCTCGAAAGTGCACTCTAAATCAGAAGCAACCTATGCACCTATATAGTAGAGTGAACATAACGTAGTTTATTTGTAAGACAAACACCTGTAGGTGTAATTGTCCAGAATCCAGATTGCATCAAAAGAGCACATTTTACCAGAGAACATATTAAATGCACTATAGGATTACAAACTATGGTTATAACCACCATCTCTAAAACAAAAAGGCAGGTAGTTGGATGCATGTATAAACTCGCTACATAAACCACACAAAAAATTGTTGATAGTACTGCAAAATTACCTTCATCGCAAGGTCCATGAGCTCTGTGGAAACAATCTGACCAGCAGCAACCAAGCTATTAACCAACTCACCAGCAAAACGTGCCTCTTTCTGTGTAATAAGAGTGTATGCAGTGCCATCCTTATCACCAGCCCGACCTGTTCTACCAATTCGATGCACGTGCATGTCCATGTCTTTTGCAATATCAAAGTTCACAACTGACTTAATTGTCTTGATGTCAAGACCACGAGCAGCAACATCAGTTGCAACAAGAACATAGTAAATGCCAGATTTAAATTTTTGCAAAATATCCATCCGAGATGCCTGGTCCTTGTCACCATGCAGAGCTGTGACTTTAAAACCTTTCTGAGCAAGCTGTGACTCGATCTCATCCACTGCAGCTTTTTTTGAAGCAAATACTAAAACATCACCCTCATCAATCATTCCAGGTAACTTCTCAAGAAGCCAGGGCAGCTTCTCATCATCAGAGGGAATTACATGAACGACCTGAGTGATATCCTCATTGGCCATTCCCACCTCACCCACTGTAACTCTTATAGGATCTGAGAGAATCTCCCTAGCCAATTTTTCAACTTTACGGGGCATTGTTGCAGAAAAGAGCAATGTCTGTCGGTCTGGCCGAATCTGACCAACAATAGATCTAATTTGAGGCTCAAACCCAAGGTCAAACATCCGATCAGCCTCATCAAGTACTAGGTAAGTTGCCCTTTGCATTGTCAGTGCCTTCATTTTAAGCATGTCTATCAATCTCCCAGGAGTAGCAACAACTATTTCACATCCTGCCTTAAGTTCTTTGAACTGATCAAGCTTAGACATTCCACCATATACAGCAGAGACACGTATCCCATGTGATTTCGCAAATTTTTTGGACTCTAAGTATATTTGGTGCGCCAGCTCTCTAGTAGGAGCGCATATCACTCCAATGGGACCTTCTTCTTTTTGAAGTTCTGGCTGATCCATAATGTGGACAATCATTGGAAGGACAAAAGCGGCAGTCTTTCCAGAACCAGTTTTCGCAATACCAATTATATCTCTCCCGGAAAGAACTATGGGTAGAGCTGCGCATTGTATTGGTGTCGGCTTTTGGTAGTCTTGTTTTTTTATGGCAGCCATGAGTTGTGAAGAAAATCCACAATCTTCAAATGTCTTAACTGGCCTCGGTACATCAAAACCCGACGTACGGATGGCCAAGCTCTTCTTGTACTCAAAAACATCCTCCTCACTCATCCCTAAACACGGAAAACAAAACACCAGTTAACCCTAGTCTTCCGTTTCAAATGTCTCCTTGATAACTTCTGCCGGTCTATATTCTCTCTCACTCAAATTTAAATACTTTGCTACGCATTTCGACTAAAATTCACAAAAAAATTAAAAAAAAAAGTGAATGGAAAGAAAAAAAGAAAGAAACAAAATTCTCAGTTCGGCTGGAATTTACCTGAAATCGACTCTTTGTCCTCGTAAAAATCCTTATTAAACGGCTCGTATTCGATTGAACTATGATCGAGAGCTGGAAACGGCTCGATCTTCCTCTTGTCCAGAACAATGGGATTATCATCTGAATCGTACTCCAACAACCCGGCATCGACGGCCTTGGCGGCCGCATATACCTCCTCATCGGAGTCATATCCGGCGTGTAAAGAAAGCATCCGATGCCAGCGTGAGCACCACGTCCTTCTTAGCCCTCCGAAAACTCTCCATATGATCCTCCTACTTCTCAGCCTTTGCTTTCGGCTTCGGCGGCGGAGCTGACCTCACCTCCTAGTGAATCCCCTCCATGAAAGCATCCAGAGGATCGACTTCCTCATTGTAACACCCACCCCATTTTTATTTAAAAATTGTTTTAGTTCTTAATTGGTGAGCCACGTGGGGCCCACCTTATCACTTTTGTCTCCAGTCTCTCTCCTCTTCCCGTAACCTTTTCTCTTTCTCTCAGTCTTCTTCTTCTCTCCTGCACAGCTCTCTGTCTCTGTCTCTCTCACTCCCGAGCTCTCACTCTCCTCACCCTCTCCATCTTGCCGTGAACGCACACCCACAACCACACCACCTGCACGAGGACACCACCATCACCATCACCCAGACCTCATTTCCCTCCCTTACCTATTCGATCCTTTTCTCGACACTGTGCACATCGCAGTGCACGTGTGCTTTCCAACGAGGTAGGTTGAAACTTAACTCTAAATCGTCCTATTTTGATTTATGAAAAGTGATTAGGTAGTTTTGAGACTTTTTGGGGTGATTTTGGATGCAGAAATGACGCGGGAATATCTTCCCCAGTTTTCAGGTGAAAGGACCGACGGGTGCAGGCTTTTCCGGCCAACTCCGGCCACTACATGTCATGAAATTGGTATAAATCTCTTCCTTGTTCGATGGACTTCAATTTGGTATATTATATGTCATGCTTTGGTCATGACTTGGGGTTGAACGGAGCATGGAAGCTCCGGCTTTCACCTACCTTCGAAATCCGGCCTTCTTCCCCCAGCATGAAGCGGGCTTCCAAGCCCAAGGTCAGTAGACCAAAACCTCGGGCCTTAGGCCCATTACCTTTTAAAACCCAGCCCAACCCTTTAATTTAAATTATTTTAGTAAACTAAAGGCCCTTGGGCCGTTCCTGTTGAGGCCTTTCGGCCTGTTGACCCTAACCCAAAACCCCTTAAGCCTTTTTCCCAAACCCAACCTACCTATTAACAAAACCCTAAACCCTTTAACCTTTTAAACCCAAAACCCAAAACCCTTTCTATTCTTTATAGTGACTGTTACGAAATTTACCCGGGATCCTTCTTAGGATTATTCGACGTCCTGAATTCATTTTTGAAGTCTGTTTTCCCAAATAAAATCGTTTGAGTGGAGTTTGACTAAGTGTACCATTTATTGTGCTTAGGGGCAAGTGTTGTGACGTTCTATCTTCGCTAGTCTGCGCAGCTTTCGATGGCGAAGTACTGTGAGTGGACCCCTTCTAAAAATGCATGTTTTGATATTAGAAATGCATACATGAAAAGCATGATTTGATGATTATGTTCTATGAAATGCTTTGAGATAACATGCTTACTGAGGCTAGTTTGAATTACTACTATTTTTCCTATAAACCATGTTCTTTATAGGATATATGATCGATGACGATACAATATTTAGAACATGTTTCGAACACCTCTTTATAGTATAGACGATCGATGACTTTATACTATGAAGTTGCTTTTCAATACATATGCTAAATGGTTTTGTATTTACCTAATGGTCCATTTTCCGCTACGGGACGTAGGGATAGTGTCTGGTCCGTCTCGGGCGACGGTTTGGTGCTGGCATAGGGCCTGTAGGGTGTTTCCTCTGGCTATTTAGCACAGAGACGGGGAGCCGGCAAGGGGCCTAGAGTGATATTTCCTCTGACTGTCTGCTCAGAGACGGGGAGCCGGCATGGGGTCTGAAGTGTTATATTGGACATTCACTAGCGATTATTTTATGAGTTATGATTTGAGATATTGCACGACATGCTAGGTTTCGGAAAACCTATGTTTATCATGATATATGTTTTAATAAAACCTGGGGGTTAGTACGTTAATAACTGTTTTACTTATATATATATATCAAATTAGTCCACTCATGTTTGTTTTGCGCCCCCTTCAGGGCATAGAATCGAGGCATACAATCCCGGCATCAAGACACTTCTGCATCAACATCTTCGAGTCCTCTTGGTATAGGACCCATTCTTTGTTTCATTCAAGTTTATATTAATTCTTTTAGTGTTCTAGATTACATGTGCTCTGAACACGTTCCTTAAACGCATATTCTGTATTCTTTTATATTTATAAGTCTTATTTATTCCTTATTCTCAGCATTTGTACTCAATAAATGGCTTTCGTCACCCTCGGGTGTCGGCCAGCACGTGCTTACCCTGGTATTCGGGGAATATCTGGGTCGGGGCGTGTCACTCATCACCGCCGCCAGCGTTGCCGTGGTTGTTATCATCACTCCCAGGGTCCTTGGAACCATCGTTGTCGTCGTAATCGATGTTGTCGAGGTTGGTGTCTTCGTAGTTGTCGTGGCTGTTTCCGCCGCGCGACCACGGAGGGACGTAGAGCCGTTGAGGGGCTTGCTGGGGCCGCCTCATGATTCTTTGATTTTGATCATGCTGTTTCTTTGGCAGTCTCTGTACAGAAGCAATTAAGTGGACTAGCTAATTTGGAAAGTAACGATACCACAATGGATGTGCATCTTTTGCCAATCGAGATCAAGAATTAGGAAATGAGGATCCAATAAATAAGGAAGTATTATCTTCAAATGAGAATAACTGTGGGAATGGAGATGTAGCTGCTGAGAAAACCAAGGATAAAGTGGCTGCTAAACCGAATGATGTGGTAGTACGTGAAATGATGTATATAATGACAATTATTGACAGTTATGGAATGTGACTTACAAAATCGGTAAATGATTTCAGATTGAATTGAATTTTTGTAAGAATGATCTATGACACGAAACAAAATAAAACCGGATCCCCTCCAAATCCCCAAAAACTGAGCCCTTTGAGCAATGAATCTAGCTATTAAAATTTAATCCAATGGCTACAATTATTATAACTTTTAGAGGGCCCTGTTTGTAGCCGTTGGATCAAATTTTAACGGTCCAGATTCTTTGCTCAAGAGGCTCAGTTTTTAGGGATCCGGAGGGGTTCTGGTTCCTTACAAAGTAGACGATTCGGATCGTAAAATTCGATGTGGAGTGGGCCTCAAACCTAATCCCTATTTTTTTTTTTTTTTTAATGAGGATCTCTTTGCATAGAGGGCTTGATACTATACATATCGATATAGCTCAATTTGTGTCTCTGAAGCTAGCGATTTCACTTATCTGAAAACCCAAAGAAGTTCACTTTTTTTTCCCTTTAATTTGTGTTTTTCGACTGTTAATTTCTGAGACTATGAAAACAGACGAAATTAGTTAAATTGTTTGCTAAAGTTTTGAACTTCTTGTTGAGAAGGAAATGTATTGCATAAATTAAATTGTTTCTTCTTTTTTGTTTGTTTGTTTTCTTGTTATCAGATATGAGTTTTTGACTTTCTTTTGTACTGCTTAGAGTAAAAGGGACTTCTGTTACTGTTATTATTGTGTGACATTACGAAGCCAGTTGCAAAATCCGCCATTTTTGTTCATTTTTTCATTGGAAAAACCTTTTATTCAACGAATAGTTAAGGGTTAGGTGTGACTATTGGGAATTTGTTTTTACAATTCAAAACTAGGACACTGATTTTTTTTTAATTTAGAGCTGTTATGTTTGGATTTTTATTGCAATTTGATATGAAAGTGACGGTAATAAGCACTTAAGCATATGTTCAAGTTGGGAAGGTCTATTCAACATGAGTTGTGCATAGGATTTGAACAGCAAATTTGTAGAAGTTTGAACATGTCGTCTTACTTCAAATTTGTAGACATTTGTAGAAGATTAGCTGAATTCAGAAGCCTAAGTAGTATTTTATTATAAAGTAGGACTATCGAGGTTAACGTCTGGATTTTGGTCTTGAGTGTTCTGTTAAAATGACTATTGTATTATTGTTTTTATTAAATTTGTCATTTCCGTTATATTCATTGTAGATGGCTAGATGGGATGAGATTATGTCCCTTCCTGTGCAGAGTCCACCTGCACTGGAGTTTTCTTCTTCTGATCTTGTGAGGTCAAAGGTGGAAGGTTGGCGGGACAAGAAAGATAGAGTTGCTCTAATTCCGTTTCCTAGAGTTGACGATTTCATGTTGAAGCGAGGCGACGGCGGCAGCCAAAGACGCCTTACAAACCAAAGGTTGATGGTACTCTTGAGTATATTCTGTAAGTTCCAGATTTTCCCCGTGTCCATTTTAGTCAGCATTCCTATGTCCTATCAGTTTAAACAGTCCTTTTTCAAATGTGTAGATGACACGCCCTGATCCCGATATTCCTAGAATACCAAGATAGGCATGTGGTGGCCGACACCCGAGGGTAACGAAAGCCATTTATTGAGTGCAAATGCTGAAAAACAATGGATAGATAAGACTTAAATATAAAAGAATAAAGAGTATGCATTTAAGGAACGTGTTCAGAGCATACAACTAACTAGAACACTAAAAGAAATAATATAAAATTGAATGAAACAGAGAATGGGTCCTACACCGAGAGGACTCGAAGATGCCGATGCGGAAGTGTTTGGACGCCGGGATTGTATGCCTCGATTCTATGCCCTGAAGGGGGCGCAAAACAAACATGAGTGGACCAATTTAATATATATATATATATAATAAAACAGTTATCAATGTACTAACCCCTAGGTTTTATGAAAACACATATATAGCATGATAAACATAGGTTTTCCAAAACCTAACATGTTGTGCAATGTCTCAAATCATAACTTTTATATATAATAGCTGCTAGTGAATGTCCAATATAACACTTCAGGCCCCATGTTGGCTCCCCGTCTCTGAGCAGACAGCCAGAGGAAAACACACTCCAGGCCCCTTGCCGGCTCCCCGTCCATGTGCTAAATAGCTAGAGGAAACACCCTTCAGGCCCTATGCCAACACCAAACCGTCGCCCGGGACAGACCGGACACTATCCCTACGTCCCGTAGCGGAATAAGGACCACTAGGTAAGTACAAAACCATTGAACATATTTATTGAAAAACAACTTCATAGTATAAAGTCATCCATCATCTATACTATAAAGAGGTGTTCGAAACATGTTCTAAATATTGTATCGTCATCGATCAAATATCCTATAAAGAACATGGGTTATAGGAAAAATAGTAGTAATTCAAACTAGCTTCAATAAGCATGTTATCTCAAAGCGTTTCATAGAACATAATCATTAAATCATGATTTTCATGTATGCATTTCTAATATCAAAACATGCATTTTTAGAAAGGGTCCACTCACAGTACTTCGCCGCTGAAGAGCCACGCAAACTAGCGAAGATAGAACACCATAATAATTGCCCCTAAGCACATAAAGGGTACACTTAGTCAAACTATACTCAAACGATTTAATTTGGGAAAATGGACTTCAAAAACGGGCCTAAGACGTCGAAATTAGCCTAGGAGGGGTCTCGGATGAAATCAGAAAAGTCAACCTGAAAGTCAAAGTCAACGGTCAACGTTGACCAAGTAAAAGGTTAGACCAGTCAACGGGTCTGGGCTTAGGGTTGGATTCGGGTTGGGCTTAGGTTTAGGGCTTTAGGATTTAGGTTGGCCTTAAGGGAAATGGGTTTTAGGGTTTTAGGGAGAAGGGCTTTGGGCCCTAGTTTGAGAGGCTCAAAGGCTTTAAGCCTAAGGGGCTTTGGGTTTTAGAAGAACAGGCAGAAAGCCCTGATTTAAGATGGCCCAAGGGCTTTTTACCCAAAACAAATAATTAGAATAAATAAAAAGAAAAGGGGTTTTGGGTTGGGCTCGGCAGGAAATGCCCACAAGCCTTGGGGTTTCTGGGTTAATTCACAACGGGCTTAAGGCCCGAGGTTTGTGGGGATGGCCTGAAAGGCCTATTGCATCGAAGAAGAACGCCGAAACTTCTACAGTTCCGGCCGACTACAAACAGGGATTTTAGACCCCAATCTAAGTACCAAACTAAAGCATAAGATGAGTGGGAAAGGTTTGTTACCTTCGATCACCATGAAGAGGGTCGAAGTGATTGGAAAATCCAGGCTCGCACACCCATGCCCTCGCGGGGACTGGGTTTAGCACCATGTGGCTCAATCGTGCTATTCATTGTCCCAAAGCACAAACTAAATTAGAAATAGGCCACGAGAACAACAATAGCGAGATTACAAATATTTCTGAGGCTTACCAGTCGTCGTAAAACAAGGGACTCGCTGGAGTTCATTTTTTGGGTTCCACTGAGACAAAGAGAGGAAGGGAGAAAGGGAGCTAAACAAGGTGGTGATGTTGTCGTTTGTAGCTATGGGTGTGTGTGTGTGTGTTCTTGTCGGAGAGAATAACACCGAGAGGGAGAGAGTAGCAGAGAGTTTCGAAGAGAGAGAGAGAGGAAGTGAAGGTTGAAGGAGACAGTTCGAGAGAGAGATTGAGTTCGATAGAGAAAGAAGAGAGATGAGAGAGACCCGGAGGACTAAAATCAGGGAGTGGGCCCCTTGGGCTCACCAATTAAGGACCAAAAATCATTTTTAAAATAAAAATGGGGGTGGGTGTTACAATCTACCCCCTTATAAAAATTTCGTCCCAAAAATTTAAATTCACTTACTAAATTGAAATACTCGAAAATAGGAAGAAGAAAATAAAGTATATAAATATGTATGTAACAAAGAAATCAAGTCAGAACAGTTGCACAAAAGGGAAAATGCCATCCTGTCATGATCGGGTTGCAATATCCTCTATCATGCCTCTAAGTTCTTACTTTAATCCCCATCAGTATAAAAGTAGAAACATACTTGATAAAGATATAAAGCTGAAAACATATATTGACGCAAGGTCAAAAATAAGTAAGTACGCGAAATACGATGACGTCAAAATAGATACGTACTAAAAATTCGAGCTGAACTTAAAAACTGAAAACGGAAAAGGCTTCCCCCAAAACATTTGTAACGACAAAAACAAATATGTATAACTAAAGTAAAGGAAGTTAAAATACTGGTATTGAAAAACCAAAATCGAAAATGGAAGTGGGTCTCACCAAAGAATTCGTAATCTCACGTACTCCGAGAATAGATGTGTCTTTGGATCGAGTCCCAAGAATAACAATTCTGAATTTGTATCAACTGTCGTAGACGAATCTTCCTACCCACTTGCTTAAAGAACTTAACAAATAAGTTATCGCTACAACAGTCGGCCGCCCGCGATATCGACCACACATTTGTTGTCTCAATAAGCAAGCAGTAATTTCCTGAGGGTGCACAATTTCCCACGTCGTAAATTTCATCCTCTGAATACCAGTTCACAATACTCCATTGTCAACCAGTGTTGCCTGTAGAAAACTCTCATACCATGTCTCAAAAAGTGTCATACCCAAACCGAACAAAACAAAAACTATCGTCGTCAAAACTCTATCTAGCACCGAGGATTCTATTCTTCTCAGTTCTTCCAAAAGTGACCAACAACTCCAAAATTTTGTCAACAAAGAACCCACTCGAAAACTTTACTTTGGGATTCAAGAGAAGTGGCTACCATGCTAGTAGCATGCCCAAAAACTCAGGCCAAGCAAATAAAACTAGAAATCACCTTTCCCAACAAGCAGTATCTTTTAGAAATTTGTTGTTGTGCTCAATCCACCTAAACATCCCAAGAGAGCACACACATTTCCAGAGAAATGTAAAGACTATCCAATTCTCGCCTCGACTGCACTGTGGTGCCAATCCAGAGTGCACCAAATAGATTTGCTAGAAGTGTTTCAACAACCACGTACAAACAAAAGAGTCCTAGAGTGAAGTTGTGGAAGGATGCGTTGAGACAGACACATAAAATTGGAAAAGAAACAATGTGATGCTTATGAATTGCAAAAAGATGATGATACAATCCACTGATCTTCAGTACTAAAACCTTCAACTAACTCTTTCCACGAGACGGCTCAAATCTCACACCCATGTGGAACTCTTTATGGTAAGCCTAGTAAGCTTGTGAAAAGGTTATGCTCTTAACGTTCCTGTTCGAATCAATTGATCGTGAATTCCTCACTGATTGAGCGAGAAACCATGTTGAGAAGGCTATTTTTTTTTAACAACCTCAGTGTATTGTACTGGCATGATCCAGTTTACATTCAGAAACGAACAAGCGAAGGAAGGTGAAGATGTAGAAATAGAAGTCATTGTTTATGATTATTTGGTTAATCATCACAGTAAGGTCAACCGGTTTCTTAGCCAAAAAGAAATAGGTAAGCTTAAGAATAGTTGAGAACCGCTAATAAGATTTGACGAGGCCAAAGACATTTCGAGATTCACAATACTTCGTGAGAGCTGTTTCAAAGTTAAACATAGAACCTCTGAATCAACAAAATGTCGAAGAAGAAAGATGTAAAACAGCCTGAGTATGCATGCAGTGACACGATTGGCTACCTTAAAGTGATGCTCTTGAGCAAAACCAAAGCCCAATGAGTCCAGAGAAGTTCAAAGTAAAGCTCAATCTTCGTACAATGATGAATATGGTAGAGTCTCAAGCCATTACACTAAAAATTACAAGGCTGAACAGTTAGTGGACAAGATCACTGGTCAGTTGGGTTACAAGTAAGAGGCTACGTCCACCTCTACCGAAAATACGTGGACAAGGAGCTAGGGTTTACCACTGAGTACCAAACCCAGGTGAAGTTCAAGGAGTCTGTTTATCCAAACAAGACTGGATCTTCATCGTCCAATTCCAACTACAACAGCAACAAGAATCGCAACTCCTTTTGGAAATTGATGAGAATATAACGTCTGCTACCGAGGAGTTTCCCAAGAAAAGTAATTAATGTAAACGAAGTCAACACTCGAAGAATTGGTGTAAAGCTGACGGTCAAATGATAAGGAATTTGACTTCGTTGTTGGAATAAGCAAAATGGTTATCGATAAAATAATCACCGAGAACTTGTACCAAAGATCCACACGAATTTCCTCAGTAAGAACGAGTCCGAGAACATTGATTCGATCCCACCAATTACCACTTACTAATCGTCAAAACAACCTACACTTAGTCGCTTTTTCCAACCCGCACTTTGAAAGTTTCGAGTAATTACCACTAAGACATGGATCTGCTCGCCATTTCTAGGGAACGCATGTCACAGAGTACAACACCGCTTCAGATTTCTAGTTGATCTTAACCAATTCGTAGCACCAAGATTTTTCCATTTCCCAAGATTTCGATGTAGAGTCTACTATGCCCGCAATTCCTAGAGAACGCATGTTGCAGAGTGGCATCGCCATTTCGGATCAACAGTTGGCCTTGATCAGATTTCCTCAACTGAGATTTTTAAAACATGTCTCTTCCAATTAACACCAACTCCGTCTGCCATTCCCAGGGAATGCACGCCGCAGAGTATCGATCTGATGATGTAAGTCGTCCAACAAATCAAACATGTCACTGCTGAGGCACAATCCCAACACGAATTCTTGCATTTCAACCAGAAGGTGATAATTCAAACAGAGAAAGGTTTGCACAACTGTGCCAAATGACACCAAATCCGAAAGTCGTGACATCCAAATGACGTCATGACAAACACACTACTACAGTGACAGAAGATCCTAAGTATGCTCTAAACAAAACCACGCTTTGATACCAATCTAACACGTCCCGATCCTGATATTCCAAGAATACCAGGATAGGCACGTGCTAGCCGACACCTGAGGGTGACGAAAGCCATTTATTGGGTGCAAATGCTGAAAAATAATGGATAGATAAGACTAAAATATAAAAGAATAAAGAGTTTGCATTTAAGGAACGTGTTCAGAGCATACAACTAGCTAGAACACTAAAAGAAATAATATAAAATTGAATGAACCAAAGAATGGGTCCTACACCGAGAGGACTCGAAGATGCCGATGCGGAAGTGTCTGGACGCTAGGATTGTATGCCTCGATTCTATGCGCTGAAGGGGGCGCAAAACAAACATGAGTGGACCAATTTGATATATATATAATAAAACAGTTATCAACGTATTAACCCCCATGTTTTATGAAAACACATATATAACATGATAAACATAGGTTTTCCGAAACCTAACATGTTGTGCAATGTCTCAAATCATAACTTTTATATATAATAGCCGCTAGTGAATGTCCAATATAACACTTCAGGCCCCATGCCGGCTCCTCGTCTCTGAGCAGATAGTCAGAGGAAGACACACTCCAGGCCCTTTGCCGACTCCCCGTCCCTGTGCTAAATAGCCAGATGAAACACCCTCTAGGCCCTATGCCAACACCAAACCGTCGCCCGGGACGGACCGGACATTATCCCTACATCCCATAGCAAAATAAGGACCACTAGGTAAGTACAAAACCATTGAACATATATATTGAAAAACAACTTCATAGTATAAAGTCATCAATCATCTATACTATAAAGAGGTGTTCGAAACATGTTCTAAATATTGTATCGTCATCGATCAGATATCCTATAAAGAACATGGGTTATAGGATTGGTTAATCACTATAATCTTTAGTAGAGGTATATTTTTCCTACGAAGTAACAAGTGTGTCTTTTAATTCATTCACCCCTTCTCTTTAGATAAAAACATTTTTTTCTTCTGCTTTATCTTGAATAACTCGTGCAAGAAAAATGTCTCTTGACTCAGGGATGTAGATTTCCGCACTACAAAATCTTCCTCTTGCTAGCCAGGAAGCCTCTGCGGCAATGGAGTTCTACCACAACCAACTAAAGCTTAGGCTATTGAACAAGAAGAAACCTAGCGTGTACAAACGAGTTGATGGTTGGTTGATAAGCTGGTTACAAAAGTGCATTCCTACTTCTGGCTTGATGAATATTCCGAGAAGGATGATTTTGCACGATATTGGAAGATGAGTAGGCGAGTTGTCATATCCCGACCCGGGGTCCACCACAATCCGGGCCCGCTCCACCACCGTAGCACGATATTGTCCGCTTTGGGCCTCGACTACGCCCTCATGATTTTGCTTCTGGGAACTCACACAAGAACTTCCCAGTGGGTCACCCATCATGGGAGTGCTCTCGCGCGCTACTCGCTTAACTTCGGAGTTCCCATGGAACCCGAAGCCAGTGAGCTCCCAAAAAGCCTCGTGCTAGGTAGGGATGAGAATATACATATAAGGACTCCCTGGGGATGTGGGATCTCACACGAGTGGGTTAACATTTTGGCGTAAAGCTTTGAAGATTCCTGACTGCAATATTGTCATAGAAGGTAGACGTGCAAAATTTATTGACGAGTTCGACCAAGACAGGGCTTATGTTGTTTGGAACCCTGGTTTGCAGTTCGGTATTTGCAACTGCCGTTGGGCAGAAATGGGCAACCTGTGTGAACATATACTCAAAGTTATTATAATATCTGCCGGAAAAGGTCGTCTACACCATCTATCAGCCTGTTGCAGTACCACAAGGGCTTGATTGATATGCTGCACTGCCCGCCTCATGATTCTTTGATTTGTGATCATGTTGTTTCTTTAGCAGTCTCTGTACAGAAGCAATTAAGTGGACTAGTTAATTTGGAAAGTAACGATACCACAATGGTTGTGGCATCTTTTGCCAATCGAGATCAAGAATTAGGAAATGAGGATCTAATAAATGAGGAAGTATTATCTTCAAATGAGAATAACTGTGGGGATGGAGATGTAGCTGCTGAGAGAACCAAGGGTAAAGTGGCTGCCGAACCGAAATGTGGTAGCACGTGAAATGATGTATATAATGAGAGTTATGGAGAAGAAATTACTGGAGATGAGATGAATGTCGACTCATAATCCATCTGCATTTCCCCACCCGGGTTGCATTCTGTTGACGAGGTTGTGTCTAGCAGTGTCTTCTCTGAAAGCTGACAGAAGTCATTGTTTAATAGAGAGATTGAAGACCTGTCTCTTGCAGATGATGCTGGCACTAATCCAACCAGATTTGAGGATGACATCTTAAATAGAAATAGCCAAGAAAATACGATGGACGAGGACATGAATATCCCTTCCTCAACAATGGAGTTTGTGGAGCAATGTACGGTAACTCATCCTGATGTTTACCACAGCCATGGAGTTTGCAAGACATCTGATGACAATACTGTGTATACGAAGGCTGCCCCATCTGCATCTATGCCTGTTGAATCGCAAGTGGTTGAAGTGGCTGAAACTCCATGTGTCATTACAGAAAATGATAGAATGGACACTGAAAGCAAGAAAAGAAGCACGAGTAATCACCCTTCCTCCGGTGATGATGCTGCGAGTATTGACGGGCCTCGTGACAACTTGGTAAATGCTTCTGATTGTTGTCGGGACTCAAAAGCGGTTGGCAATATGATGGTTGTACAGTAATCAAGATTGAGTTACAACGAGGAACAACTGCGCAATTGAATTGAGATACCGGAACTGAATCTTCTGAGAAACCATCTTCATCTCATCTTACTGAGAATGAAATGTAAAAATGGCGCCGAAAGAATTTACGGCAACAATGAGGTGATCGACGAGCTAGTTGTCAATGGCATCAATATATACTTGAGCTTAGGGAAGCATTTCAGTGGAGACTTCTGTGGCCTTCTGACAAGTATGGCATCCAACAAAGAGCTAAAATATCGGCGATTCAAGTAACGGTAAGGTTTTTGTTTGTGTACATACAGATCCATTGTGGAAATCTTGTTCATTCACCTGATTTATTGAGCCAATGCAAGCAGTACGACCTCTCACTATTTTGTTTTGGTTTGCAGAAAATGTAATGACTCCTTTGGTATTTTACTTAAAAAGTTGGAATCTAAAACTTGATTTTTCTTAAAAAAAAAAAGGGGATTTTAAATTCATACATTATACAGCCAAGAACTTGTTTGGTTTGGAATTTTATATATTAAATTATTGAAAACAATTTTTTAGGGAAAAATTGAAAATTGATAGAAACGAAGCTTAACAACCAATACACATCTGAATCTGGAGATTTGTGCATCACCAACATCAATTTGAATTAAACTGGGTAATAGTTTGGAGCACTTGCTGTTACTATGGGGTCATGCGGGATTCATTCTCAAGATCGATCACTTCGTTGATTCATTCTCAAGATTGATCACTTCATTGTTACAGAGAAAGTATTGAACCGCGCACACGACAGTTGAAATAACTTTCTTCTCACTGTTACGGATGCATTGCACCCCGGCATTCCTACGACTATACCCCTCTCCAGAGTTATATGTGCTCCAGTCCCAAGGCGATCTGTCATGTAAGATCATTGGATCTTCACTACTTGATGGGACATCCTCCTTATCCTTATTTTGCTGCTCGTCCAAAAACTGGACTCCAATCTCCTTTGTGAGGAAATCGGCTTGCTCTTGGATTTCAAAACACACTTCTTCCCCGCATTCCAATTCATTGTTCCCCATAATCCAATGGCTTAGCCATAACATATCTTCGTTCATCATTTTCCATTGAACCATATTCGACGTTCTTAACGTCCACTTAAGGCCCTTTGTCCCATTTCTAAGTTCAAGCGAATGGCGATGATGGCCACGTGCAATCTCAGGGCTTCGATCCGATTGCCGTGCATACAATATACATACATTTAAACCTACGATCTTGAGATTAAGATGTGAAGGAACAATAATAGAGAACACAGTGTTACCCATGCTCCTGTAATTGAACCGATCTGGAATCTTGCTCTCATGAACAAAAATGCTAAATATGCCGCATTCATAAAATCCCTGCAGTGTCATGGTGATATTGTAATTACAATCTAATCGTTTACGCCATGGTGATTATATTATAAGCACTTGTACATAACACACAGAGAGAGAGAGAGAGAGAGAGAGAGAGAACCTGGTATCGCCTTGATCTACCAAAACTTGCACAATAGTTGTTCCTCTGGACCTCAATGCCACCGTTGGGTTTCAAATCGAATAGATCGATATCTTTGAGGAGTTTTATGTCAAAGCTGCTCAATGGTAATGTATTGAACAAGCTTGCAACATCAACTAGTTTCCCACAATACCATAAATCTGAGTCCAATGGTACGCCGTAAGACCAGGGTTGTGGGACCGGTGACATGTCCAAGTTCGGTAAATTTGTTATTCTTTTCAATGATCTGCAATTTTTAGCATACAATCTCTTTAAACTATGTGGGAGCTCTGGAAGCATTGTGAGGTTTCTGCAATAATGTACTTCAAGAGTGTGGAGCTTAACAAGATTGTTCATGCTTTCTGGTAGGCTTGTAATCGGATTATAACTCAGATCCAAGTGCTCTAATGAGGGCAGCATAGTAAAGGCACTCGGAATCTCTGATAGATTGCAGGAATCCAGACGTAAACTTGTTAAGAAATGTGATAAACTTGCAAATGAGAAACTGCTTGATTCAATATTTTTTTTTGGCGACACCCACGACCAGATTGAACACCATGATTTAGCTGTACTGGCACCAATCACAAGCTTTGAGCAACCAGAAAGATTAAGATCCCGCATAGATCTCAATATTGGAAGCTTCATGAGATTTATGCAGCCTTCTAGATTCAAGACAACAAGTTTCTCTAGGTATCCGATGGACTCATTAACCTCAACCAAATTTATGCAATGTTTAAGAATCAATCTCTCAAGGTTAGGGAGTCCTGAGAAGTCGGGAGTTGTCATAAGGCCATGCGAATGACT
Organism: Cotoneaster glaucophyllus; assembly: GCA_036320875.1. Taxonomy (NCBI): domain Eukaryota; kingdom Viridiplantae; phylum Streptophyta; class Magnoliopsida; order Rosales; family Rosaceae; genus Cotoneaster; species Cotoneaster glaucophyllus. Next base: position 25,712,881 of record CM070068.1, on the reverse strand, counting down.
GAGATTAAGAATTTTCAGCCTCGGAAGAAACTGTTTCAATAATAAGTATTAATCAATTTCTAAGAAGATATAATGGACATGTGTGTGAGAGAGAGAGAGAGAGTTACATACCCTGATCCCATTCCAAACATGTTGTAGGCTACTATTTCGCATGTGAAGAACAACCAGGTTTTCCAAATAAAATTTTTGTGGTATTGAATTTAAGTGGAATCCTCGCCAAGACAAACATACTAAATTTTCTGAAAATTCTTCGTAGCTTCCCCTGACGTTGACATTGTCGAGCATGAGAATTTGAAGATTGTGCATCCTTCTAAATGCCTCAGCTTTGAAATCTATCTCATTTGATGCAGAAGCTGAGTTTGTGGATGAAAAGCTAATTGGTTTCCAAGAGAAGAAACCAAGCCGACTTCGTCTTGAACAATTTCCATCATAATCTTCATCATGGCATCCTTTTTTATGACATCCAACAAACGTTCTTTTGCTAGCACAGTTGAGCATGAGGCCCTTAATATTTTCCGTACCCTGCTAACAAATCAGAGCATTGAGTAAATATATAACTAGTACTGGACAGCAAATCTTACATACACATGAAAAACATAGTTCTTACACTTAATTTTCTCAAAATATTAGAAGCATCTTTCTGCAAAACTCTACTACGTTTTCCAGGGTCATCAAGTGATTCTTCGCGAATAATTTCCATTGCCATGTTTCTCACCAATTGGTGCATGACCAACCTGTTCCATTGAATTTTCACTAGACATCTATCAACTAGATTTTCAATCCCAATCCTTGTGCAAAACTCTAAGTTGTCCAGTATTGTAATTGTATAATCCATCGTCTTTCCTGTGAAGAAACTGGCTATATGAAGGAATACATTTTTGTCATGATCATCTTGTAAAGAATCAAAACTTATCCTCAGAACTTTTTGAATTTTGTCATTAGGGATCACGTCTAACTTCTTCAATGCACTTTGCCATACTTCTACACTTTTTCCAGATAGAGAAGATCCCAGAACTTGAAGAGCTAATGGAAGCCCTCCACAGTGATGTACCACATGTCTTGAAAGCTCTATGTAACCTTCTACTGGATAGGATTGTCTGAAAGCATGCCAACTGAAAAGCTCAAGTGATTCATACTCATTCAGTTCTCGAACCACAAACTTTTCAAAAACTTCATGAGCATTTAACAAATGTTCATATCGAGTTGTTATGATAATTTTACTTCCTGGATGAAGCCACTCTCGCATATCGAGTTGTTATGATAATATTGCGGTTATAAGCGGCTTTCGCGATAGTGCTCTTGCCAATTCCACCCATCCCATAGATGACAGCTACACCAACATCATTTGATCCATCTTGTAACCACATGTTTAGGCGTCTCACACGATTATCCATTCCAACTGAAAAGGGAGCAACGTCTAAAGCTACGTGATCCAGTTTATTTCTAATCTCTTCAACAATATCTTGGATGAACTGCCCCTCATACCTGTAATTCATTTGAATCAAAATACATGAAGCAGAAATAAGTAATTTTCTTTAACATAAAATTGTAGTGAATAATATGTCGTACGGAAATGATTGCTCATCGTACAAATTGCAGTATACATAGGAACATATAAACCAAAATAAAACAACTTCAAGTTTCACTGCCATATCTACAATTTTACTTAATTTAAAAAGCACTTTCAATTAGCGTGAGAACGTAACGAGAATGGAAATTACCGATCTCCTAAAACCATGCCTGCCAAAGATGCAACATCTCCAAGAGCTCTTCTCCACTGCTCCACCTTGTCCATCTGCGTACCGAATCGCTCCTCATGTCTGGCAAATGCTTCAGCAAAAGAACCACTCTGCTTCCTGACATCGGATGGATCCGCATCATAGAAAACTGGCAGAACCACATGTCTAGGATCAGTATTTCTACGTTCCACGATCTTCAGAAGTTCGTTCAAACACCACCTTGAGGAAGCGTAGTACTTGGAGAAGACAATTATCGATACTTGTGACTCCTGTATCGCCTTCTCTAACTCCGACTCAATATCCTCCCCTCTCTTGATTTCATCATCGTCTCTAAACGTGTGGATTCCTGCTAGCTCCAAGGCTCTATAGAGGTGATCAGTAAAGCCCTTGCGCGTGTCCTTGCCTCTGAAACTCAAGAAGGCATGATAGGAACACCGGTAAGAGGACGAAGAAGCATCCTGGGAGCTTACAGGAGCCATTGAGAGAAAACTCGAAATCTTAAGAACGGACATTGTGTAAAGGGCTGAAGGTAGAGAAAAATGGCTATGGAAAGGAGATCATAATGATCGAAGTCAATCTCCCCTTCGTTGGAGATGGGGAGATAAAAACAACATAATTATTTATTTAAGAGATAATAGCATTTAAATACAAAAATAAAATTTAAAAATCGATGCATGGCCTGTAAATATTTGTTATACTTGTCTTTTTCTTTTTCTCTTCTATCTTCACTTGACAAAATATGCAATACGCATCTTCATTCAACATTCACTGAATTTAATGAATCCTTGACAACGAACGAGACCTTATTGTATTATATTAACAGTACCAATCGTTGAGTTACGATGCAATTCAAAATGATCAATATAAATAACATATGGAGCCGATGTGAAACACCACATTTTTTCACACAACTTTTTGACACACATGTTGTGGGCCCACTTCATAATGATCCGTCCGTCTATCTTTTAGCTCATCCACCATTTGTGCAGCAAGTCGATCAAGTTTACAAAATCTTCTATTTCTTTTAACTTAAAAACACAGCGACAAAGAAAGTGACCAAGACAACAATAATACATGCATATCAGGACTTGACCTACAACAAAAACAAAACTTGTCATTCATGCTGGGAGAGTGGTGTAGTTCAACTGTACGGTTAACAGTCCCAACCGGAGCGCCTCCTCCTTTCTCTAGGTTTATCCCTAGAACTGCAATCAACACAAATGAAACTGATCAGCACCAATCAAATACGTAAAGACATTGAAAATTCTAACCGAGCATCAGTTTTATTAACCTTTCGGAGGCCTTCTGACTTGTATTTGCTCCGCTGTTCTGAGCAGCAGTTTTATTTACCACTGATGTAGGAGGAGCAGGAGTAATTGTACTGGCTGTTTGAGTTCTATATACATCCCCACCGATTGAACCACCGGATACAAATCCTCGTAATGCTGGTCTGTTGGGCACGCTAGAGTTGTTACCTGAACCTTGACTTGGAGAGTTAGATGAAGCAGCAACAAATTTAGTCTTGAACTGAGACATCATTCCTGTCCTCTGAGGAGTTACTGTGGCAGATCGACTAGGAACAGTATTCGATGAAGAACTAATGGACTCCGTATTATATCCAATACCCAGACCAAAGTCCACCCCACGCACACCTCGACCACCGCCGCCCCTTCCTCTACTTTTCTTTCCACCTGCAGAATCCATATAATATCATCATTTGAAATTATAGAAAAAGGCCAATTTAATATGAAATTGCAACAGAATCTTAAGAAAATTGAAATTTTAATATGATTAAAGTTTATACCTCCTTTTCTTGAATCGCGTTTTGACCTGAATCTACCATCCTGATAATAAACAAGGTAAATCCCATTAAAATAGATAATGTAAGATCTGAAATCTAACGTCTCATGCTAACATCTAAAGCTATCAAACAAGAAACATAGTAAGGGAAAGCAACAAAAGTTCCACAAACGAGGTGCACCCAAAATAACCATGAAGATGCACATCCATGTACGAGATGGAAACCAGTGTATTTATGGTGGATATGAAATACAAAGCTATAAGCAGCAAGCAAGAATTAAAAGTCACAAGACTGAAGAAATGATGCATGAGTGGCTCTCATAGTGTAAAACTTCTAAAACTAATGCAGGTGCAGCCACCTATCATGATAACCAGTGCATTTGTCTATGAGATATATTGGCACAAGGGAAAATAAGTGACAATTTACTAGGGGTCCACGTGGTAATTAAGATTTAGTACTTAAAATTCGATTTTTCTCTTTGTTCTTAAATGCAAATTGGTTGGCCCCAACTGACGTATTGGTAGCCCAGAATGCAAGCGAGTACTTAATAATACATAAAAAGCTAATAAGTCCCCAGACTGAGCTTCATCTTCAATTTATCTCTATGCTTCAATCCACAAGCCAACATACACCCCCAACAACCCCTTTTCTATGCAGAGCATGGTATGAAGTACAGGTGGGACTACTAAAGACTGTCTAATTACTCTCCTCTCTAAACTAAGCACTTTTACTGAAATTGACTATCTTGACATTATGAAGTCAACGATCTCAAGATCCCTGTAATTCCAAGGATATACTGAAGCTTTCCAAAATAAGGCCTTGAAGACCAAATGGTCATCAAATCCATCTCTCTTGAAAGTGCACTCTAAATCAGAAGCAACCTATGCACCTATATAGTAGAGTGAACATAACGTAGTTTATTTGTGAGACAAACACCTGTAGGTGTAATTGTCCAGAATTCAGATTGCATTAAAAGAGCCAATTTTACCAGAGAACATATTAATAACTTGTATTCGCCTTAAATGCATTATAGGATTACAAACTATGGTTATAACCACCATCTCTAAAACAAAAAGGCATGTAGTTGGATGCATGTATAAACTCGCTACATAAACCACACAAAAAATTGTTAATAGTACTGCAAAATTACCTTCATCGCAAGGTCCATGAGCTCTGTGGAAACAATCTGACCAGCAGCAACCAAGCTATTAACCAACTCACCAGCAAAACGTGCCTCTTTCTGTGTAATAAGAGTGTATGCAGTGCCATCCTTATCACCAGCCCGACCTGTTCTACCAATTCGATGGACGTGCATGTCCATGTCTTTTGCAATATCAAAGTTCACAACTGACTTAATTGACTTGATGTCAAGACCACGAGCAGCAACATCAGTTGCAACAAGAACATGGTAAATGCCAGATTTAAATTTTTGCAAAATATCCATCCGAGATGCCTGGTCCTTGTCACCATGCAGAGCTGTGACTTTAAAACCTTTCTGAGCAAGCTGTGACTCGATCTCATCCACTGCAGCTTTTTTTGAAGCAAATACTAAAACATCACCCTCATCAATCATTCCAGGTAACTTCTCAAGAAGCCAGGGCAGCTTCTCATCATCAGAGGGAATTACATGAACAACCTGAGTGATATCCTCATTGGCCATTCCCACCTCACCCACTGTAACTCTTATAGGATCTGAGAGAATCTCCCTAGCCAATTTTTCAACTTTACGGGGCATTGTTGCAGAAAAGAGCAATGTCTGTCGGTCTGGCCGAATCTGACCAACAATAGATCTAATTTGAGGCTCAAACCCAAGGTCAAACATCCGATCAGCCTCATCAAGTACTAGGTAAGTTGCCCTTTGCATTGTTAGTGCCTTCATTTTAAGCATGTCTATCAATCTCCCAGGAGTAGCAACAACTATTTCACATCCTGCCTTAAGTTCTTTGAACTGATCAAGCTTAGACATTCCACCATATACAGCAGAGACACGTACCCCATGTGATTTCGCAAATTTTTTGGACTCTAAGTATATTTGGTGCGCCAGCTCTCTAGTAGGAGCGCATATCACTGCAATGGGACCTTCTTCTTTTTGAAGTTCTGGCTGATCCATAATGTGGACAATCATTGGAAGGACAAAAGCGGCAGTCTTTCCAGAACCAGTTTTCGCAATACCAATTATATCTCTTCCGGAAAGAACTATGGGTAGAGCTGCACATTGTATTGGTGTCGGCTTTTGGTAGTCTTGTTTTTTTATGGCAGCCATGAGTTGTGAAGAAAATCCACAATCTTCAAATGTCTTAACTGGCCTCGGTACATCAAAACCCGACGTACGGATGGCCAAGCTCTTCTTGTACTCAAAAACATCCTCCTCACTCATCCCTAAACACGGAAAACAAAACACCAGTTAACTCTAGTCTTCCGTTTCAAATGTCTCCTTGAGAACTTCTGCCGGTCTATATTCTCTCTCACTCAAATTTAAATACTTTGCTACGCATTTCGATTAAATCCACAATAAAAATAATAATAAAAAATGTGAATGGAAAAGAAAAAAAAAGAAAGAAACAAAATTCTCAGTTCGGTTGGAATTTACCTGAAATCGATTCTTTCTCCTCGTAAAAATCCTTATTAAACGGCTCGTAGTCGATTGAACTATGATCGAGAGCTGGAATCGGCTCGATCTTCCTCTTGTCCAGAACAATGGGATTATCATCCGAATCGTACTCCAACAACCCGGCATCGACGGCCTTGGCGGCCGCATATACCTCCTCATCGGAGTCATATCCGGCGTGTAAAGCATCCGAGGCCAGCGTGAGCACCACGTCCTTTTTAGCTCTCAGAAAACTCTCCATATGATCCTCCTCCTCATCGTCCTTGTACTTCTCAGCCTTCGCTTTCGGCTTCGGCGGCGGAGCTGACCTCACCTCCTCGTGAATCCCCTCCATGAAAGCATCCAGAGGATCGACTTCCTCATCACCTCCGCCACCGTTTCCATGGTTGTCGTCGTCACTCCCGGGGTCCTTGGAAGCATCGTTGTCGTCGTAATCGATGTTGTCGAGGTCGGCGTCTTCGCCGCGTGACGACGGAGGGACGTAGAGCCGCTGAGGGGCTTGCTGGGGCCGCTCGAAGTCGAAGGAGGATTGCTTGTTTATGCCAAAGCCTTCGAATCCGAATTTTCTCTTCGACATCTTTGAAAATTGGTCAGCTTCTGTTCCAGCGACGCAAACCCTAAATTGGATTTGAGAGAGAGAAAGAGATTGAAATTGCTAAACCCTAACGTGTAGGGTTTGAAATTGATTGGGGGTTTGAGCTGTGAAGAGATAGAAAGAGGGAGAGAGAGCGGGTGTAACGGGAAGTAGTGAGGCGGAGGGAGGGAACGGCCGCCGACTATCTGTGAGATTTGGGAGAACCGGACCCGGCTGGCTAGTTCGGGTTCGAGTGCTGATTGGATCTCTTTTCTCTTTCGATTCCTTTACGTCGTTGGGCTTTCTTGGCCCGGCCCAATTTGTAGCAATCGGAAAATTGTAAGCTTCAAATAACATCATTTTTTTTTGCCATATCCTTTTTAATCCTTGTGCCCGACCCATTATAAGAGATACTCATTCGTCTTATATAAGCTCTTAGTGAGCCCCAAAAGTATATGGGCTCAAGTATTCCGCGGCCCTAATTTTTAAAGAAAAACTAATGAAAAGCGTTTAAATACTTTGAGTTTTAACGATAAGGACAAAATAAAGGATAAAGTGAATAGTACCATGATTGACTTCTTAGTATAAAAATGTGGTTTTTCGTTGAAGTGAACAATACCAAGAGTTTTTTTGTTAAGGTTCCCAATTTTAATGCACAAAAACGCGTAGACACGACTTACTAGCTACTCCATCATTGTTCAACCAATATGTGGGGATGAAGCGACATCTGCTCATGCCTAATTGTATGGTTTTTTTGGACTAACATGTACCAAACACCTTGCACGGTTTTTAAGTCAACATAAAACCATCCCAAGCGCTTGCCCTGACATCCTTTATGTCTCTTCATAAGCTTATGCCCTTGTTGATGACCAACATGTGGCCTGGGGCTGGTGTTAGAGTAAACCTGTCTCTAGGACTTAGTGCTATAAAGTTGTCAGTCTTCCAACTTGCCTTCAACAGTTGTAAAATATTTTATAAAAAGGTGCTTGGCCTCTTTGCTAATAGTCAAATCAAATCGTTAAGCGGTCATCCACAGTGCTAGGAATTGTCTCCCTAGTTCTCTTGGACTTTGTTCTTTCTTTTTTTATATTTGGATCGTCTTTAAGCCTTTATCGTGCCTTTCTCGGACCTGTACTATTTTAGGAGTCGGAAAATCCCTACGTTAACAAAATTTAGTTTACAACATTAGTTAATTTATTGTAACCTTTGCGTGTTTGTACGGTGAAAACATAGACATTTTTATAATTTCATGGATTTCTTCTCACAAAGCACAAAAACGCCCGTTCATTGGCGCGTACTGCCGCCGCACAATATCCCAACCAACTTATTCCAGCCGAGAGGAGACAAACCAACGTCCTTTTTTACCGTTAATTTGTTCGTTTTACATTTTCCGTTACAGTCGGCGCACGTTAGCTAAAAAGCCAGTGCGCCTCCCCATACCCAAAAAATATAAAAATAAAATAAAAAAAGCAAAAAGCTTCAGCGGCACTGATAACAGAGTGAACACAACGACTCCTCCAACAGCTAACCCCTCTCTCTCTCCTCCCTTTCTCTCTCCTCTCTCTCTCTCTCATATGAACTCAGCTCACTCCGTCCCAACGATTCAACTCGGCGATGGCGATTGCGACTGCTCCGAGTTCTCTCTTCCGAGTTCGTATCTTCACGACGACCTCTCCGCCGTTGGATCATCCTCGCTTGGGCTCTGTTAGGAATTGTTTCAGCTTCTAGTGTTGCTTCGTGTTCAAGTCTGTGCTCGGTAACGGTGTGATCTCGCTTTTGGTTTCAGATCTGAATCGTTTCCGAGTAATCGACGGCGTCGGTGATGTCTGAGCTCACAGGTTCTATCCCAACCGCTAATTCTATTTCTTTTAGGTTACTTTCGATAATCTCGGTGATTAGGTCAATTGCTGAAATGAGGACTCGGTTGAATGTTTGATTAGTTGAAGCTTAATTGTGTCTATTTCATTATTTAATTTTCATTTTTTGTTCGAATTTTCCATTCCATTTTATTGAGTAAGCTTTTGGGCTCGCTGCTAGTAGTAGAAGGCGAAGAGGGTATTCTTAAAGAGTAATTTTTGTAAACTTTTGTTTGGATGCCGAGAAAAGTAACGAAAACGAGGCAAAATAATTAGTGTGTGTTTTGTCCCCTCTTAGAAAAGACATTCAATTAGGGCTCAGTTAGTGAGGGCTGTTTTAATTTCTTCGTTCATTCCATTCTCCGTATAATAAATTGGTAACAAGTTTAGAGCTTTTCGTATTCTGCGAGCGTGAATTGTTTTTAATAGGTGTATTTGAACTCCAATTTGGAATTAACAATGCAGGAATATTGAGGAAGGTCCAATGGTTGTTGATGAATCAATTGCTTGTGTTTTGTTATGTGATATCCATCACTGAAGCGAGCGAACACTATGATCTACTCAAAGGACCATCAGTATCTCCATCGAGTGCACCTTTGGCTGCATCAGTGTCCCACTCCCATAGACGCTGGCAAAAACATTTCTTGCCACATGCTGCGCCGGTTGCTCTATCTCCCACACACCCTCCTTTTTATGGTCCCTTGATAACTGCTGGTCATCCCCCTACAGCTTCTCGATTGTCAAAGCTGTCAATGAAGAGGGGTGGCTTGGCACCTCCCCTTGCTGGCTTTAAGAATATCTCCCCAACACAGTCGAGTGCTGGTACAATTCCTTCTGGTTTAGCACAGCCCCCGCTCACTCCTTCCATTTCCAGTAAGTTACACTCTGGACTGTATTCTTATAGCCCCTTTTATTTATTTGCAAATTCAATCATTTCAGATGACTACTTTACCATGAAAGAAGTAAGATAATCATTAATATGCTTAGATTTTTGCTCTTCTATGACACGAGCACACACAGACATATAGAGCCCTTCTCATAAGGGATTGATAGTTCTAAGAAAAGACAGGTACCACATTGTTGGGGCTCAATCCGCATCAGTAGTCCAGTGATTTCAACTGTTTCTTTTTTTGTACGTCTTCCTTCAATGATCATCCTTACTAAAATGAGCAAGATAAAGAATGATTGGACGTCTAATTAATTACCATCATGATAATTTTTGGTTCATATACTTTTTTTTTAAATCACTGTAAAGATGGCTAAATGGTTTCTCATTTGGCTAATAAGCTGGTCATCATTTGGCTAATTTTTTGTTAGAATGATCCCTATATGTGGCCTTAAAAATGGTGACCAGCTTATTAAATCGGATAACAGAATCACTTTTATAGTGTGCCCCACATGTGGTCTTTTTCTTTTCTTAGAAACAGAGATCCCACCCTATATATGTATATGTTTTGCGTGTGTGTGTTATGTACGTGTGTGTGGAGTAGATTGTTGCAAGTGTTTTGGAGTGGTGTGGAATCTAGCCAAGAAACTATGACAATGTCTCTCTTTGTTGACTGCGAACTTATTTGGTATGGGGGAGAAGAGGAAGGCTAACACTTTGATCATGTGCAATTTTGGCTTCTATTTCAATTATTTGGATAGAATGGAACAAAATGACATTTGAAAAGAGGATGAACGATGTGGTTATATTTTGGAGAGTCAAATATTAAGTCTCTCTTTAAGCCTTTTTAAGCAATTTAGGGAGATTTCTTTTGGTATACATCTTAATTGGGTGGGAGTCTTGATTTGATGTAATTTTTTTTTTTTTTTGTTGGGCACTGGTTGTTGTGCTTCCTTGATGGATTTCTTATCCATCTTTCACTGTATTATGTACTTTCTTTTTTTTCTAAAATTCTGTGTATGTTTTGAAGTTATTTACTTGTAATGAAGCACTAGAAGTCTTAATTTCATATTAAAGTATAATGTAATTGTGCTGAAACTGACAAAGGTGTTTTTTCATTCCTTCCAGACTGTTGCAAACCAGACATGGTACTGAGACGGGGAAGTCAGGGTTGCCAATGTGCTTATCCCATAAAGCTTGACATTCTCCTCTTAAATGTTTCACAAAATCATAACTGGAATCTTTTTCTTGAAGAACTAGCTTCCGAGCTTCATTTGCAAGTTTCTCAAATAGAGCTGATTAACTTTTATGTACTCGGATTATCAAGATTAAATATTTCAATGGATATTACTCCCAGTTCAGGACTCAGTTTCTCTGCAAGTGATGCGTCTGCAATAAACTCTTCTCTTGTCATGCACAAGGTTAAATTGAACCCTGCATTAGTGGGCGATTACAAACTCCTCAATATAACTTGGTTTAAGCCTCCACCTCCTTCTCATGGTAATTCTGTCATGTTACCCTAATGTTTTAGAATCTTCTATACTTGTATATGGTTGCAGTATGATGTCAATCTTTATGGTGATATGACTGAAATATTTTACATTCTAAATAGTTATATCGTCGTTCTTTTAATTGATAGTAACAGTTTTGAAATAGGTAATTTGTGCCATCTGCATCAAGTTAGGTGTCTGTTTGCTTTTACCGTACAGTATATTGTGTGTGTGTTAGAGTGCACGGTGAGCGCCATGTACGTGTGTGCGGTGTGTGCATCTGTGTGTGCTTCTGTGTGTGCGTCTGTGTTGTTCAAACTGTGAAAGGGTAGAGCAATAATTTATTTCACTACTAATGATGTTGAATGCTTTATTTTAATAGTTGGCTTGCTTCAAGGAAGTTAACTCGCTCGTATGAATGTTAACATGCTCTTCTTTCTTTTCTTTTGTAAGCTCCTGTTAATGCTGCATCACCAGTGGAAGCCCCAGCAAATCCATCCCCGACTGGTACATCATTAAGTGCTTCAAATAAAGGGAGGCATTCAAATTGGAATCTCATTATTGGTATTGGCGTTGGCATACTGTTCATTGCCATTGTATCTGTGCTCATACTTTGTTTGTGCACATTCTGTAGAGAGAAGACTAAAGCTTCTCCTATAGAAACAGGTATGTGTTTCAATTGTCAGATTTGTACATTTTCTTGTTTTTTTTTGGGTCCCAATATTTGCCCATAATTTTCGGTATTATCCTGTTCTTAACACTTTCAGAGTATGAAGTCACAATGATATTTTCACCACTGTAATATTCTTGTAAATTCTTGCTACATAAAAATAAAAGTAAATGTAAATTATACCTTATTTGTGCGAGTATGTCTGGATAAATTTAGTTAAAGCTTTTAAATTAGTTGTGTTTTCAATTATCTAAATCCAGTTAACCAGCCGAAGAAAAAAAATATTAGGGTCTTATGAAAAATGTTGTTTGAAACACCAAGAACAGAAACCTGAAATAGATTTTTGCTGATTTTTTTTTTTTTTTTTTTTGAAAAGAACTTGAATTTGTCCGTTCTGCAAGATATGGTACCGGGTTCCTTTTCAAGTTGTTTATTTCATGCCTTTTTTCCTCCTTTTTCCTTTTGGCATTTTTCAGCCCCTGAAAAGCAGATGACTGTTGATACAGTACCAGCAGTAGGACCTTTACCTCACCCAAGCAGCACTCGATTTCTGGCATATGATGAACTTAAACAAGCAACAAACAACTTTGAACCTGCAAGCATTCTCGGAGAGGGTGGTTTTGGCAAGGTGTTCAAGGGTGTCTTAAGTGATGGTACAGCTGTAGCAATTAAAAGACTTACCAATGGAGGGCAACAGGGCGATAAGGAGTTCTTGGTTGAGGTTGAAATGCTGAGCAGGCTGCATCATCGTAATCTGGTGAAACTTGTGGGTTACTATAGCAGTCGTGACTCTTCACAAAACTTACTTTGCTATGAGCTTGTACCAAATGGAAGCTTGGAGGCCTGGCTCCATGGTAATTTCTCGGATCACATATTGCCATGTGCCATCGAAAGTTTACTGTTTCTTTTAAATTTATGCATTTAATTGTTTAGTTTTGGGGGTAGCAGTTCAAAATGGAAACATTTTACATCTTAATCATACTTTTTCTTTCCCATATGCACTACTGATACCTCTCACTCACTCCCCATCTCAGGTCCCCTGGGAGTAAATTGTCCTTTGGATTGGGACACCCGAATGAAAATTGCACTTGATGCTGCCAGAGGACTTGCTTACCTGCATGAGGACTCACAACCTTGTGTCATCCACAGAGATTTTAAAGCATCTAATATATTGCTTGAGAACAACTTTCATGCTAAAGTTGCTGATTTTGGCCTGGCTAAACAGGCGCCTGAAGGCAGAGCAAACTATCTTTCAACTCGTGTGATGGGAACATTCGGGTTGGTTTCGATTTCTCCCCTCCCTAACCTTGTCATTTCTACCATCTGGAATGCACTAAGATGTAAACTATTTGATTTTGCAGGTATGTGGCTCCAGAGTACGCCATGACTGGACACCTACTTGTTAAAAGTGATGTTTACAGTTATGGGGTTGTCCTTCTTGAGTTACTCACTGGAAGAAAGCCTGTAGATATGTCACAGCCAGCCGGACAGGAGAATCTTGTCACTTGGGTTAGTATTATTCATACATTGCTCCCCTCATTCTAATGTTTCAAAATGACCATTTATCTTGATCGGATTTAACGTAACAAGTATACTATTCTTTAGGGAAAAGAAATAGCAGAAAAAATAAGCAATAAATGCGTAACCTTTTTCTCATGTGCAAAATGATACTCAATTGGTATTTTTCCATTATAATGTCGGATTGGAAAGTGAGATATGTGGGTTTTCTGTTCCAGTCAAGGCCAATTCTTAGAGACAAGGATAGGCTGGATGAGCTCGCTGATCCAAGTCTTGAAGGAAAGTACCCAACGGAAGATTTTGTACGAGTTTGCACGATTGCAGCGGCTTGTGTTGCTCCTGAGGCGAGCCAACGCCCTACGATGGGTGAAGTGGTACAATCACTGAAGATGGTGCAACGAATCACAGAATACCAGGATTCCATGTTAAGCTCTTCCACTACCAGACCCAATAACAGGCAGTCTTCAACTACCTACGAATCCGATGTGTCATCTTCAATGTTCTCTTCTGGTCCTTACTCTGGTCTAAGTGGCTTTGATAATGACAACGTCTCTCGAGCAGCAGTGTTCTCTGAAGATCTTCACGAAGGACGATGATTACATAACAGAAGTCTACGTTCTGTTCAAAGTACCCTAAACTTTCCGGTATAGCAACTTAGGAGCAGTCCCCTGTTGATTTTTTATGGGTCAGGTGGTGTAATTGTGATTTTTGTTGGGGGGGGCGAGTGTCTTTTTATAGTCCCTTGTGTGGGGAAACCGCTGTCCACTATTCCTCTGGGCAGCGGTTCCCAGCACGATGGATGAAATTTTGTATATTCCTTGTAAGCTTGTTTCATGAAATTGGGGTTCAAAGGTTTCGGGTTTATTTATTTTCCTCGTCTTTCAAATTCAAATTCATGTTCTCTCATGCACTCGTTCAAAACTACCCCTATGCAGCAACACCCACTTACCACATTTTCTATATCGCATCTCAAATAGAAGTACGGCTAAAATATGGTAAGAGTAACATTCCTCTTATTAATTGAAGTTTGATGTTTTAATCCACTAAATTAAAGAACTAAAATTGCTATATTAGTGAGATGTACATATATGTTGTCAGTGCAGCATTGTTCTTAAAAGAACAAAAATGATACTCTTACCACACATTTATACCACATTTCTAATAGAAATGGGATCCATTCAGAGTTGTAAAAATCATTATCACTATATAAATTCCGTAAATTTTATTAAATTAATAAAAGCCTGGTTTACATTTTTAAGTAGTTATACGACGCTAATTTTGAGTGTACTGTTTTAGATCCTATGTTTTGATTGGAAGATCGATCAATATAAAAGTATATTATTTAAAAATTGAGAAAGTATTATTTGTAAAGGGAGTTTAACGAAACACTCCTGGTACTGTTCACTTATATCGAAAAATCACATTTTAACCTTTCCTGGTACTGTTCTTATATCTTTATTTGTCATTTTTCATGGCTTTTTATATTAGCACCCCACAAAATGTTGAATGCACCCCACATTAAAATTTAATATTAAATGATTTATTTATCCTACTATGCAATGGCAATTTTGACCTTATTAGGTTTTAAAAAAAATTTAAATACACCACAAATCACTTTTAACGTATTATTTATCTTCTACAAGTATCAAAATCCCTCCAACCCTCCATTGTTGAACAAAACTCTAACCAATGAAATACATGTTGATTGAGAAAAATTATTTTTGACGAATGAAACACGAAATCGATGTTTCTGAAGCTTCACATGATGTAAGACTTCATAATTTTTATTGTTTAAGTGATTTTGATGACATCAATAATTATTTAATCTTGCTTTTGCTGCGTTGTTCAAGCTTCTATGTTCGTATTCATCTTTTAGGGATCACAGGGACTACATGAAGAATTAAACACCTAAAATTACCATATGAGTTTTAATGGTGGAGTTGAAAACAACCCACATATGCTTTAAATCCTAGGCGGCATCTTTTGTCAAAATTACAATCAACATTTTTTGTCCAAATTAAAAGCTTTATAAGATTTGATGGGGTGTATAGAAAATATGGGGTGCATGTAGAAATGCAAGGTGTGTATTGAGAATGTGAGGTGTGAGGGTATTATGGGGAAGTATGTGGGGTGTATTAAGATAATTTTTCATTGAAAAAGCAAATGTGGGGTGTATTAAGTATGTGAGGTTTATTCAACAATTTGTAGGGTTCTAATATAATAAGCCTTTTTCATTTTTCATTAAAACTAAAATTTTTACGTTTGTGTTTTTTTTTACTCCTTAAAGAATTGAGATTGGATAGTGATTGCAAATAAGAAATATACTTCAAAGTGAAAATAGTCATGACCGTCATGCTTGACCACGACAATATCGACCAGGCAAACCAAAGTCTAGTCAAGGTGATCTCCACGTCATATGTTATATGTTATTATATAAGTAGATAAATATTAATTAAAAAATAAAAACTTGTATCTACTTGTATAACGATAAATGCCATATTACCCCGTATTATTTTTCAAAAAAATCACAATTGATGCTAGGTCAAGGAACATTTTTCTTTTTCCAATCAAGATGGCGAACAATGTCAAAATTAAATTATATATAAATTTATTGAGAATAAAATTCAACTTTAAAACCTATAAAATTATAAGATTACATAGTCACAAAACCACAAGTTATACGACAATTTCTGTCACCAACACTTGCAGGTAATTTTGCTAATATCATAAGCGTATAGTCCACGATGTCCGGCAAACCCTAAACCCTAAACCCTGAGAAAGTATTTTTTTTAACTCATTAAAGAATTGGGATTGGATAGTGTGATTGCAAATAAGAAATACACTTCAATTGAAATAGTCATGACCGTCATGCTTGACCACGACTATATAGACCAAGCAAGCCAAAGTCTAATCAAAGTGATCGCCGGTTACTAAATAGAGTACCAAACACGTGATCATACGTTATATGTCATTATACAAAATGAGAAATTTTGAAGAAAATACTTCTATCTATTTGTATAACTACATATGACGTATTACATCGTATTATCTTTTAATATTTTCACAATCGATACCGGATCAAGGAACATTTTTCTTTTTCCGATCAAGATGGCAAACAATATCAAACTTAAATTATATATAAGTTTATTTGAGAATAAGATTCAACTTTAAAACCTATAAAATTATAAGATTACATAGTCACATATGACAAACCACAAGTTATACGACAATTTCTATCACCAACACTTGGATGTAATTTTGCTAATATCATAAGCATATAGTCCAACGTTGTCCGGCAAAGCCCAAGCTTCCAACGTTACGTAGTTCATCAAGCCATGCACCTGCACAATAAATCTACCGCCGAAATTTAGAATATTTTGAATTATCATAGAATCTTTGCAAATTTTAGTCAACGTTATGAAACATATGCAAAACTCGGCCGACTTGCAATTTTTTTACTCTCCTCTCTCTTTTTTCTCTCTGTTGTGTAGTTTCTCTTACATCCTATTCGTTGTCAGCGACGCCGGCGGTGGCGGAGGAGAAGATAAGGAAGACAGCGCAATCCCTCTGGCAATCTCTCTCAGCAAAAACTTCTGAATCTTTCCGGTGGAAGTCTTGGGAAGCTCGTCCTTAAACATCATCGTTTTGGGCACCATGAAGTGCGGCAGCTTCTTCCGGCAAAACTCCATGATTTTCTTCTCCGTCGGCTTTGGAGCGACGTCACTCTTCAAGCTCACGAACGCGCACGGCGTCTCCCCCCAAAACTCGTCGGGCCTCGCCACGACCGCCTCGTTGACAGCTGGGTTCGCATATAGCACTGACTCGACCTCCACGCTGCTCATGTTCTCACTGTTGGGGCATAAAAAAACTTCACTACTTTGGAGATATTTATCTCACAAAGAAAAATGTAATGCATCGGAATTGATAGGCAAGAGAAAGAAAGAACACTTAAAGTTTTACACAAAATTTTTATTCATTCACAAACTAGTACAAGAAGAAACACTCAAACACTCTTAGAAGCTTTATTGCTTCTTCTCACTTCTCACTATTTTCTCTCTTGGTTGTTACAAATGGTGTGGATGCTAGAGTTTTCTAGCATATTCCCATTATAGAATCTTCTAGAGAAAACCATGCATGTTTGAACTAGACCAATCTAATTCCTTTGTACCGACTGATCTTAATGGGCTGGTGTTGATCTTTAACACTCACCCCCTCTTATAATAATGTCCTTGGATTTGTCCTTGATTTCCAAATAACAGGCAGTCTTCAACTACCTACGAATCCGATGTGTCATCTTCAATGTTCTCTTCTGGTCCTTACTCTGGTCTAAGTGGCTTTGATAATGACAACGTCTCTCGAGCAGCAGTGTTCTCTGAGGATCTTTACGAAGGACGATGATTACTTTCCGGTATAGCAACTTTGGGAGCAGTCCCCTGTTGATGATTTGAGTAGGGGTCCGGTGTTGTAATTGTGATTTTTGTTGGGGGGAAGGGCGAGTTGTCTTTTTATAGTCCCTTGTGTGGGGGAACCACTGTTCAGAATTCCTCTCGGCAGCGGTTCCCGCCACGATGGATGAAATTTTGTATATTCCTTGTAAGCTTGTCTCATGAAATGAAATTGGGGTTCAAGGGTTTCGTGTTTATTTAATTTCCTCGTCTTTCAAATCCAGGTTCTCTCATGCACTCGTTCAAAACTACCCCCATGTAGCACCGCCTCTCGCACGGTCTTATTACTATTATTAATTAAAAAATACACATTTTTTATATCGCATTTGTACCACCTTTTTAATAGAGGTATGACGGACTAACACATATGGGTCATATATCTATTAGGGAGGTGGTACGGTTGTGGTATGAAAATATGATAAGAGTATCATTTTTTATAAAAATGAGACCCATATTAGAGAGGTAGTACAAATGTGGTATAGAAAATGTGGTAGTTGCAACATTCTTGTTATTAATTGAAGTTTGACGTTTTAATCTACTAAATTAAAAACTAAAAATGCTACTTTTACTACATATTTGTATTATCTTTCTAATGGAAATGAGATCCACATATGTTGGTGTGCCCTATCTATATTAGAGAGATGGACATATATGTTGTAAATGTACACACACACATTGAGAAACTATTTTTTTTAACTCATTAAAGAATTGAGATTGGATAGTGATTGCAAATAAGAAATATACTTCAATTGAAATAGTCATGACCGTCATCCGTCATGCTTGACCACGACTATATAGACCAAGCAAGCAAAGTCTAATCAAAGTGATCGCC
The DNA here is from genome assembly GCA_036320875.1 of Cotoneaster glaucophyllus. Taxonomy (NCBI): domain Eukaryota; kingdom Viridiplantae; phylum Streptophyta; class Magnoliopsida; order Rosales; family Rosaceae; genus Cotoneaster; species Cotoneaster glaucophyllus. The sequence goes on along the minus strand of CM070068.1, from coordinate 25,694,462 downwards.
GGTCACTAAGTAGAGTACGAAACACGTGATCATACGTCACGTTATTATACAAAATGGGAAATTTTGAAAAAAAATTCTTTTATTTATTTGTATAACTACATATGATGTATTACACTGTATTATTTTTCAAAATTTTCACAATCGATGCCGGGTCAAGGAATTTTTCTTTTTCCAATCAAGATAGCGAACAATATCAAACTTGAATTATATATAAGTTTATTTGAGAATAAGATTCAACTTTAAAACCTATAAAATTATAAGATTACAGTCACATATGACAAACCACAAGTTATACGACAATTTCTGCCACCAACACTTGCATGTAATTTTGCTAATATCATAAGCATATAGTCCAACATTGTCCGGCAAAGCCCAAGCTTCCAACGTCACGCAGTTCATCAAGCCATGCACCTGAACAATAAATTAACCGCCGAAATTTAGAATCTTTGCAAATTTTAGTCAAAGTTGTGAAACATATGCAAAACTCGGCCGACTTGCGATTTTTTTACTCTCCTCTCTTCTTTTTTTTCTCTTTGCTGTGTAATTTCTCTTACATCCTATTCGACGTCAGCGACGCCGGCGGCGGCGTAGGAGAAGATAAGGAAGACAGCGCAATCCCTCTGGCAATCTCCCTCAGCAAAAACTTCTGAATCTTTCCGGTGGAAGTCTTGGGAAGCTCGTCCTTAAACACCACCGTTTTGGGCACCATGAAATGCGGCAGCTTCTTCCGGCAAAACTCCATGATCTCCTTTTCCGTCGGCTTTGGAGTGACGTCACTTTTCAAGCTCACGAACGCGCACGGCGTCTCCCCCCAAAACTCGTCTGGCCTCGCCACGACAGCCGCCTCGTTGACAGCTGGGTTCGCGTACAGCACTGACTCGACCTCCACGCTGCTCATGTTCTCACCCCCGCTTATGATAATGTCCTTGGATCTGTCCTTGATTTCCAAATAGCCATCGGGATGCATTACACCCACGTCACCGGTATAAAACCAGCCGTCTTTCATACAATTGGCAGTTCCCGATGGGTCCTTCAAATACCCGAGCATCAAGCATCCGCCTCTCAGAACTATCTCCCCGACTTCAGACCCGTCTCGCTTCACTCCCAAACCCGAATCCGGATTCACCGAGTCCGCCTCCGTCATCCCGATCGTCATCACTCCCTGCCTCGCTTTCAGCCTCGCCTGCTCCATCACCGGGAGTTTGTTCCACTCCGGCTTCCATGCGCACGACAGCACGACCCCCGCTGTCTCTGTCATCCCGTAGCCATGACCCACCACGAACCCGATCGACTCGGCCCGGAGCAAAACGCTAGAAGGAGGCGGAGCCCCACCGGTGAGAATGTTAACTGGGTTTCGGAGTGGGTCGGATCTCCGGGTGTTGACGAGCATGTTGAGGATGACGGGGGCGGCGCACATGTGGGTGACGCCGTGGGCTTCGATTAAGTCGTAGATTTTTGGGCCGTCGAACTTGCGGACGCAAATGTTGGTGCCGCCGACGGCGGCCATGGCCCAAGGGAAGCACCACCCGTTTGCGTGGAACATCGGTAGGGTCCACAGATAGACGCAGTTTTTAGGTACGGACCAGTCCACCAGGGAACTCAAGGCCACGATGTAAATTGCCCTGTGGCAATGCACGACCCCCTTCGGAGAGGACGTCGTTCCGGACGTGTAGTTTAAAACGATAGGGTCCCACTCGGAAACGGGCCGGACCCACTTAAACAGCGGATCTCCCTTTCCCACTAGATTCTCGTACGTGTCTATGAAATGATCGATGATTGGGATTGAGCCGTCGTCCGGATGATCGGTGATGAGGACGAGTTGTGGACGAGGGAGCTGAGGTGGGAAGAGGGAGAGGGCTTCCAGGACCAGAGAGGCAAGGAGGTGGTCGACGAAGACGAGTTTTGATTCGCTGTGGCGGAGGATGACGGAGACGGTGCGGGCATCGAGACGGGCGTTTATGTTGTTGAGGATGGCTCCCGCCATGGGGACGGCAAAGTGGACCTCGTACAAGGCGGGGGTGTTGGGGCAGATTATAGAGACGACTTGAGAGCGTTTGATGCCGAGGTGGGATGAGAGGGAGGAGGCCAGCTGGAGACATCGGCTGTGGGTTTGGGACCACGTGTAGGTGGTGGTGCTATAGACGACGGAGGGGCAGTCGCCATAGACGACAGCTGCCCTTTCTAGCAGGGTAAGGGGAGTGAGAGGGCAGAGATTTGCAGGACTTGGTTTGAGCTGCTCCATTTCTAGTTTAACGTAACAGACGATGAGAGGGAGAGAGAGTGTGGGTGCGTGAGAGTGGTGTTGGTTATGTACTTATATATATAGAGATAACATAAGCTTGTCGGTGTTGCATGGTGTTGGACAAGTGGACCGTGTTGGGATTATGTGAACTGTGAAGAATTGCGATAAAAAACACGATAGCTTTTTCAAATATGTCTTTACATAAGTAGAGGGATACTTGAAAAAGAAATTTTTTTTCTACTTATATAGATAATAATATATGACATACCCAGGGACAAAGCCATAAATTTAACTAAGAGGGGGCACCTAAAAAAATTTGAGCTCCTTTTTTTGACAAATAAAGCTAATTCTCTTACAAATGCTACAAAATTAATTACAAAATGCCTAATTTTATTACTCTATTATCTAATTTTACCTTTAATTGTTGACAATCTAATGCTCATTTGTACTAATTAACTAAATACATGCAACTCAACAAGGTTTAGACATTGGTGCATGAGAAAAATATACAAGATGGAAGGGCATTTAAAAACTAAAAGAGGATTTTCACTATTTTAGTATGATTAATTGAATAATCTGCAAAGCAAAAAAAATGAGAATGATTAATTGAGTCATTTGTAGTGAAAAAAAAAGGGATGAGAGGGGCATATGCTCCCACTGGACCTTACCTCCGTCCGTCCATGGACATACCGATTTGTGTTCCGACACATTGAAAAACAAAAATTGGTGTACAGTTTTAAATAGTTGAGAGTATAAGATTTGAAGCAATGTTTCATCCTCAATGATCACCTATTCAGTTCAGTAACATCGTATTAGTAAAAGGAGGAAAAAAAAAATTGAATTCATATAAGAAGAAATTGTTGGAGCTCTTACGATGAAGAGATGCAAATTTGAGATATATAAGTTTATTTATAAATCGTTTTACAATTTTAAAAGATGTAAAAGTAAATTTGTAAGTAAGAGGTCTAATGATATTCACTTGCGAAGTCTTAAATTCGATTATTGTCAAAGGAATTCGTCATTATGAGACTAAGTCCACCACCCACTTCTTACTATAAACAATATCGTTTGCTCAAAAAAAAAAAAAATCGAATCAGAGAGATGTAAGTTTAAAATCTTATTTATTTTTATGTCTTTATTTTATATATATTTATAGCTATTCCGTTGGAATTTTCCAACCAATAAAAAAAAATATAAAATGTATATTGCAAAGTATTTTGTATTATTCATTGAAAGTGCTCTTATTTGCAGTTGACGGATACAATGATGACTATTTTCGAGTTTCAGAAAACACTCTTGTAAGAGCAAGTCCACCGTTGGACTTTGCTCGGGGGACAGGCGAGAGGAAAGGGCCCGAGACCCGGTGGATTTGGCTCCAGCGTTGGGCAGCCCGAGTGAGGATGGGAGCCTGAGGGCCAGGCCCGTGGGCGATTGCCAGCCCTTCAGCCCGAGGGGTGTGACGTCAGGCTGACGCTAGGCCTGGCGTCGGTCTTTTTTTTTTATTTTTTTTTGTGTCAGGCGCGTGCCCTTCACTAGCGAGTGGGGGGAGCGTCACCCGACCGGATTTTAGGGCACAGGCCCGCGCGCGCAGAAAACCCAGTGACCGTTGGGAAGTCATCTGTTTTAGAAATAAAAAAAAAATAGTTTTAAAATTAAGAAAAGTTACCGTTGTGACACGTGGCACAATCTAGAGTGTTGGAATTCAAATTTTTTTTTAAATCCAACGGCAGAGATTAATTATTTGAATAAAAATTTAAAAAAATCGGAAAAAAGTTGTAAAAAATCTATGGCTAAAATAATTGTTTTTTTGGATAAAATTACACGTGGCGCAACGAGAACGATTTAAAAATTCTATCCGAAATTACAAATAATTTTATTTTGTATTATTTAAACAAAACAAAAAAACTAATATTTTATTGCCTATTGCCAGGGGGGAGGGCTCCAAGGGTGGAGATGCAAATGGCAATTACTGTTCATTAAGGGCACTTACTGTTCATGGGGTGAATTAAATAGTGGATTGCCAGAGGGGAGGGCTCCAAGGGTGGAGTTGTTCTAATAGTTTTGATAGTCTGTTTTATCCAAAGTATACACTTGAAATCAATATTCTATCATTCATTATTTATATAGAAAAATACATAGCCAACAAATCAGCATGATCCAATTTAATTAGGGGTGGGCAAACGGGTCCTGGACCCGCGGGTAGGGGCAGGTCTTTGCGGTTCGGGGCAGGTACGGGGTGGGTCCAAAAATTACAAATACAAAACGGGGCGGGCCGGTTCTAAGGATTGGAGAAAACGGGTCCCCGGACCGGACCGTTCATTGCCTACTGGGATTACCCTCTCTATCTTTTTCTCAGACCTAATTCGACCATCACCCCTTATTGTCTCCTCCCTCGATCACTCCGCTATCTCGATCCTCCCTCGATCTCTTCACTCTGTCGATCTCTCTGCTCTCTCGATGTCTCTCGATCCTCCCTCGATCTCTCCGCTCTCTCGATCTCTCTCGATCTACTCCTTCCCTCTCGATCTCTCTCAGGTGGGTGATGGTGAGGAAATTACAGAAACATAAATACATATATACCTACAGCTGTTGAGCGGTGGGGCTTTGAGGTGGTGGTGGTGGTAGGGTCAAAGTTATCCCCACGAGACTTGTTTCCAAACTCTCTCGACTTCCCTCTTCTTGAAATTCTTAGACCTATTTTCCAAATTGCACAAGACCCACCTCGCCATTTCTTTCCTTTTTGTTTTTACAGTTTTGGACTTTGGAGAGAAGAAGGCAAAATTCACCTCCAAAGAGTAGAGAGAGAAAGAGAGAGAGAGTGGTGGTGGTGGGATGATGGAGTGGCTGAGGCAGTGGTGGCATGCGGTGGAGCTGCCTCTCTGGAAATGGACACCCCAGAGAGAAACCAGATCAGCACCCCCAAGGCCAAATTTGAGGTCATCAGGCTTTGTTCCCATTTTCTTGTTTTTTTTCCTTCTGAATTATTAAGGTCGTTGCTGAATTATGTTTGTTTGGTATTTGAGGTTGTTTCCTCTGTGTTTTTAAAGCTTGTGAATTTCTTGAGTTTCATGTTTGTTTTCATGGGTTGCGGTTGCCCTGCATCATTGCATGGGGGTTGATCTTTGATTTTCAGCTGGATCAGTCACCAAATATATTACTTTTGTTTTGGAAAAAAAATGTCTGCTTTATGTGGGTTTTCAGAATTTTGTGATTTGATCTCAAAATTGAGCTCAGTTTCATGGTCAATTGTCACCATTTGGCTTCAGAAAACTCAATTGTCACAAGTTGAATCTCAATCTCTCTCTATGGGGGATGAGCGAGTTGAATCTCATGGAAACGGCCCGCTGATGAGGGTCTTGATGTCGGACAGTTGGAGACCGAGTCGAAGATGGAGGATGAGTGAGTCCAGGAGGTGATGAAAACCAAAAAAAAAAAAAAAAGGACCCGTTGACCTGTCCCAAACCAGCCTGTTTGAAACGAGCCAAGTTAGGTGACACGACCCGACCCTGATATTCCCCGAATACCAGGATAGGCACGTGCTGGCCGACACCCAAGGGTGACGAAAGCCATTAATTGATACAAAAGCTAAGAATAAGAAATAAATAAGGGTTATGAATTCACATATACTGGATTAACAATTTAGGAACGTGTTCAGAGCATCCAACTAACCTAGAATACTAAAAGAATTAATATAAAATTAATTGAATAAAGGAGTGGGTCCTACACCGAGAGGACTCGAAGATGCTGCTGCGGAAGTGCCTTGATGTCGGGATCATGTGCCTTGATTCTAAGTCCTGAATGGGGGCGCAAAACAAGGGTGAGTGGACCAAGTTTACATATGTAATACGAAAACAGTTATGAACATACTAACCCCCACAGTTTAAATGAAAACTACTAGCATAGTAAGTGATAGGTTTTTCAAACCCTCTAGCATGCCATAAAACCATTCATATCTATCTGTCATTCAATCTCAGAAATCATAACAGGAAACATAATACAAGTTGTGCTGCTAATGAGTATCACCGAATAATAACAATAACTTTCGGCCCATTGCCTGCACCTAAATCTCTATGGCCTTCACCATGAGATAACTCCCTCCCGGCCCGATGCCAGACTCCGTGGTCCCTCAGCCTTCCGCTAGGGATTATTTCTCCAGGCCTCTGCCAACTACAAATCCTCGCCCCTGGCGGCATGGTGTTCACTAGGTACGCACAAAACAGCTTTCTAAAATACAACTTCGTAGCATAAGTTCATCGATCCCCCATACTACGAAGAGGTGTCTAAAAGCATTTGAAACACATTCTTAGCATCCTATCGTCATCGATCAGATAGTCTACCAGAATGAGGGTTATATAGAAAATATGATATAGTGAAAATAGTTCAAAAGATATATCTATTCAATGATATTCAAATCATCATGCTTCCTGTAAAGTATTCATCAAATCGAGGCATGCTAGGAACATATGCAATTCTTTAATTAAAACATGCTATTTTTGAAGGTGATCCACTCACAGTACTTAGCCGTCGAAAGCTGCGCAAGCTAGCGAAGATAGAACGCCATCATATTCGCCCCTAAGCACATAAAGGGTACATTTGGTCAAACTCTACTCAAATGATTTAATTTGGGAAAACGGACGTCGGAAACGGATTCGGAACGTCGAAATTAGCTTAGGAGAGGTCCCTGACGAAATCCCGAAAAGTCAACCCTAAAAGTCAACGTTGATCGAGGGTCCACGGTCAAACGGGTTTTAGGCTTGAAAAGGATTAGGATTTAGGCTTAGGTTAAAAAAGGTTAGGATCTATTGGATTTTGGGTTTGGATGGGTTTTAGGTTCCTAAGGTTTTTGGGTTAAAAGGGTTTAGGGTAAAAAGGGGTGGTTTGGGCTTTAGCCCAAACCTATACATATACACCCACAACACACACACGCACACTGCACATACATACAACACACACACGCATGCACTGCACTCACACACACACGGCATAAACATACACACACACATACAGCCCACACAACACACTCACACACTGCACAAGCACAGCCCAAACACAACACACACACACACGGCCCAAAGGCCTCACGCACGTACACCACACACATACACACGCACGGCCCAAAGGGCCTTTAACCAAAACAAACTAAAATAAAATAAAACAAATAAAAAGGTTGGGTTGGGTTTAACAGGCCCAAAGCCTGTGTTCTAAACAGCCCAAAGGGCTTGGGTTTAATGGATTGTGGGTCGCCGGATTTGAGGGAAGAAGAAGGCCGGAAATTCGGCCGGAAAACCACCCGACTTTAGACGCTCATAACTTCTTTGTTACTTAACGAAATCAAGTGAGGTAAAAACGTAAGTTGTAGTTCTCGAAGATACGAAGAGAATGATACCTCGCACGACGTCTAAATCGCCTGTGGTTTGGCCGGAAAACGCCTCGAAAGCCTCGGAGGTCGCCGGAAACTGGGTAAGATTCAAATGAGTATAACTTCTTCAATACTCAACGAAATTGGGTGAAACAAAAAGGAAAGTTGTAGTACTCAGCGAGACGAAGAGATTGATACCTTTCACGCCGGCCAACTCGCCGTGGTTTTCCCGGAAATTGGCTCGAAAGCTATCGGTTTCTCGCTGGAAATCCGAGGAAGTCTCCCCGACATGTTTCTTCATGGTTTGACGTCCAAAACACAACCATGGGGTCAGAAAAGGATTATAGGGATGAAAAGAGGAACGTTTGGAGTGTTTTGAGGCTTACCCAAAACGGAAGGATGAGGAACTCGCCGGAGTTTCTCTGTGCTCCACAGAGACGAAGAGAGAGAGAGAGAGAGAGTTAACGTGGTGATGATGGTGGTGTGAAGATGGTGTAGCTGCTGTCGTGTGTGTATGTGTGCGTGGTCTCGGTGAGTGAGAGGAAGAGCTGCGAGAGGGAGAGCTACGGAATAGAGAGAGAGATAGAACTGAAAGAGAAGAGAGAGACCAAGAGAGATTCGGGAGACAGAAATCACAGGTGGGCCCTTTGGGCACACCATTTAACACACAAAAACAATTTTAAAAGAAAAAGATCCCCAAACCTAGTAAAAATACAAAAATACTCTGATTATACAGTAAAACTCGAGACGTGTTGTTTCATTAGGTCCAGTTCCAGTATTCAAATTTCCAATATACCTGGCCCGTCCCGGCCCATCTCGTTTCCATTTTAAGCGGGTCCGGTCCCTTCAAATTTGAGCCCGGCCCGGCCCGTGCCCACCCCTAAATTTAATGCCCTACAGGCCATTTCCCTGTTCTCTCAGAAGCCCACGTACTCTTAACCCCACCCCCTCCCAAAAGGATTCTCTTCGGATGTTTTTGGTAAGGATAATGAATATTTCTACATTGTTGATCTTATCAGGGCTAGTCCAGCATGATATACGATAAACGGACACGATTTACAAATAATGAATATTTGTAAATCGTGTCCGTTTATCGTATATCGTGCAGTTGGATTGTGTCCCTAATAGCCTTCCCTTCCCATTAGGATGTGTTTTACGAAGACTGCAACTAGGAATAAGTAGTTAAGCGCGCTCTCGGTTGATAACCATTTCGTACCACCATATCTTAAGCACAAAAAGATGAAAACGAAGGGCGAAATGGTTATTAAACTATCACCAAGGGTTTGAGCCTTGCTGTTTTTTCCTTTTCCATGAACCTGAATGTTGAATATATTTTTTGTGATTAACTTTGCTTTCAATCAAATCTGTTGTTGGAATTATATTTCATCCCATTAATGTCTCCGCACCACTTTTTTTTTTTTCTTTCTTTGAGATCCTGTATTTGTGTTCCTTTTAGCAAGTTATTTTTGTATGTTCTTGTTGACCCTAAAAACTACCAAGCCTACGTGGCGCGCAGGCCGAATAATCTATGAGCTAACTACGTCCTTCGGTTGAATGCGGGGCGTGCCAACTCGACGGCCGAACTCGGCCGGTGAGTAAAATGTTGATGTTGCGTTGTGTGCGCGGCTGACTTCTAAATCTTGCCACTGCGGCTGAGAAAGGAACACGCCTTGACCTTTGGGTTCTAGAGCATGAAGACAAGGCTACTAGTTCTGCGAAGTTCACGAATCGTCGGCGCCGGGTTCGGCCACGGTGATTATATTCGTAAAGGTATAAGCACGCTGAATCGACACCAAAGTATAAGGGCACAGATACTCAAAACAGATGTAGGTCTTGACAGTGAAAGTGGTTCGGCCGTCTGAATGCCGAACTCTAAAACCAACCTGTGAGTATCCAATCATAAAACAACTCGGCGTTCGATGTGTCGAGCCTGGTAATTCGTAACACCTCACTTCGCCGAGAAGGCTGATGAGATGACCTCTGCCAATAAGGATTTGAAAACCCTTCTCGACCGAGACTTGGATAGATAACCAACCGGCCTCGACGCAGTGCTGTTTATCCAAACTGAAGATGTGTTGGCGGAAAAAGAAAATAAAAATCTCAAAAGGTTGAGAGAGTTTGCGCAGGGCAGTTTTGTGTGTTGAATTGGAGACCCTTGAATGTTGTGCTCCTCCATCTATTTATAGCAGTGCAAATACTCCTGATCGAGTTAGAATCGTTCTTGGGTAAGAATCATCTTCCTTGTCAAATTCTACCTCGGCTGATCTTAATTCATCTCTATCTCGGCCAATCCTATTCTAACTGGAATTTTGAATCTGCCCCCAACCGCAGGCCAAATTCATTCATGCACCATGATTTTCCTATGACTCCTTATCCCAATAGGTTTCGGCCACTTAACTTTTATCACATTCTCATGTTCTAGATAATTCAATATATTATTAAGAGATAATTATTATGATAAAAATCACAATATTATTCCCTAATAATAACTAAAATCATCCTGACTCAGTCACCTAACAGCTTAGAACTTCATTCACTCAACGGCCTCGACCGTTCGGGCCGATTGTGTAATTTTGGGCCTAAACAGTTCTGCTTTAGAATCTTTTGGCATTTCTTAGGCTAACTTGGCCTGGGATTTTATACCTTCTTTGTTTCCGGCTGAATAGTTGGGCTCTATGTGAAATTCCCCACCCCACAGTCCCTCTCCAAGTGGCTCAAGCCTCAATTGCTCTCCGACTCTCTGGCCTCTTGGGGGGTCAAGCCTGGGACCAAGAACGTCCACAACCTCTGGCTCGAGCTCTCCGAAGTCGAAAGCTGTTTAGCCGATTCATCCCCTCCGGTTCAAACGGTTCAGGTTGTGACGGTACGGATCATATGCTTAATTGCTTATTGATTATAAAAAGGAGATTAATGTCTAAGTAACTGATTTATGAAAAAAAACAATGTTGTGTATTTTTGTTGCTATATGTTTTCTTTTTCGTTTCGTTTTCTTCTATTTTGTTGCTAAGAAATCTGTGTTGTTTATCTAACCACAGTGGTTTCAGCAATTCCTAGAGTTTCGACCAAACCCGTTGTATATTTCGGGAGAGTCTTATGCTGGAGTCTATGTGCCAACTCTTGCTTCTCAAATTGTAAAAAGGTATCTAATTAGTTAAATGGTTTTTACATAATTACAACATTACACTAATTGCATATGTATATATGTATCTATTGGATTTAACTTCTGGTCTGTAACAAAAGGTATCTAATTAGTTAATTGGTGTTTACATAATTACAACATTACACTAATCGCAGTTTCTTGGTAGCCAAAACAGACCCTTTACATGATTTTGTCTAGAATTCGTTTAAAGATTTAAAATTTCTCTTCACTCTGTTAATGGGTTTGATTTTTCCCCATCTGTTTTGCAGTTTGAGTTTACTGAGTTCTGCGGATTCATTTAATTGCAATCATATCTTCTGCAAGTAATTTCTACGTTCATTGTTATTTGCATATGAATGTTAGGTCGTATTTGGATGTACTACTACTTGGAATGTGCTTGATCATATTGCCAGTGTTTGCTTATTTTTTACGGCACTTGCACTGTGAAGTCGATGAAATTGGGTTCCATTTGTCCAGTTTATAAAATTCCATTTCGGCGCAGAGGTATGAATCATGATAATTTTATGTGTACAATGATCAATTGGCGATGGATACATCAATATTTTGTGTTTCAGTTTCTTTTGTGTTTGTGTAACTGATCCTGGGATGTTTGTTGCAGGCACTGGGAAGACGACTCTGTCTACGGATCATAATCGGTATCTAATTGGAGATGATGAGCACTGCTGGAGCAACAATGGTGTGTCAAACATTGAAGGTGGTTGCTATGCCAAGTGCATTGATTTGTCAAAGGACAAGAAACCAGAGAGCAAGCTGAGCTTGGCTCAAATTATGTATCATTTCATCAGCGGCTACACTGCTTTGGTATTCATTTGATCTTCTTTCCAGTTTGTAGTAGTTGCATGCATTGTACGAGATCTGTTGGTGGACCACCGCCAAAAAACCATACAAATCTGCTCTGAGTCAGCTCATAACAGTTGAGTACGACTCGCGCGACGTCGACCGCCACCGCCACCAGCTCATCGGCTCCACGCTTTCTCAGGTATTCAAGTGTTTTTTACTTTTCTGGGTTTTGTCATTTTAGTGATTTTTTTTCCCTTTTTTTTAATTATTATTATTATTATTATTATTTTTAATGAGAATGCAGGTTTTGGATTTAGCATTTGATTTTCTTTGATGGGATTTTGAATTTATTGTGTGGAAATTGGGTTTCATCTGAAAAATCTGAATGTTTAGGGTTTTAGTTTGCTGATTATTGTTTGTTTATTTGTATTTTTTGAATTATATTTAATTTATGTTTATATTGGGAGGTGTCATTAAGGTTTAATACAATAGATAAGTGGGTTAGGTTTCTCAGATTTTAAATTGTTTTGTGATCAACGTGCAGCACCCATGCTCACAAAGTCCTAACATTCTCTATATAGAAAGACATCATTTTTGTTACCAAATTTTATATATTTTAGACAATGAATTTGAGTGCAGCGGACTATGAGTCAGTGAACAGGGAGTTACTAATTTTGTTATATGAGATTTGGTTAGATGTCTAATGCACATAGTTGCTTAGGTTTGTTTACATTGATGGTAAATTTTTGCTTTCTTTTTAATTTTGTTTTATTGTAATTCGTCTTGGTTTATGGATCTTGCATTGCTTACGTGAAAGGGTTATATTTCAGTGTTTGTGAGACGTCGAATTGTGTGTTTGTGGCTTAGTGAGAGTTAGATTTAGATTGTGTAGAAAATGTGAGCTTCAGAGTGTAACCCAATTAGCAATTTGGAGTGACTGAGGAGAAGTATTCTAAGCTGCAGTGGGACTCGGTGAGACCATGCCGTCGGGAGAGAGAGCGAGCGAGCTGAGAGAGGAGGGAGGGAAGGAGAGAGAGATAGGGATTTGGTGAGAGGAAGAGAGAGGAGGGCTGCGAATTTTGACTCGGGGAGAGATGAGTGTGCATGTTGCTTCAGTCAGCGTTGTTGGGGGAGGAGGACAGAGGGACTGACAGATTGGAGAGAGATGGGAGCTAGGGGTTTCGACTCAGTGAGATTGTGAGAGAGAGGGGGATGGCAGAGACAGATGAGAAGGAGCTGGGCGTGGGAATTGCAGAGAGAGAAAGAGAACTCAGAAGATATTTGTTTTGTTGAGAGCTGACAAGAAAAGGGGAGAAACAACGACAAAGCGACAGAATCTGAGAATCTGAAGTGAAAAATTATTAGTGGGGTTTTAGCTTCTGGCACTATCTTCCCTTCTTTCTAAACCCATTTTTCTATGCACCCCTTCAAGCTCTGGAAGTGTTCGCACAGATTGGAGCTCAACAGTGTCAGATTTTATGGAACAAATGGTCTCAGAGAAGCATATTACACTGCGCAGTAGCAGCGCAGGACCCGGTGGGTCTGGATTTGGTATTGTTCTTACCTCTGTTTCTTCAATTTTTTTTAATTTCTTTTATATGCAATTTCTGTGCATGCTGTTGAAATGAATATAAATTAATAAAGATCAAATCTTTGTGGTTCTTTGTTGTTTATCTCAACCTTGCTTCGCCAGCAGCCGCTTGAAGGTGACGTGGTCCTGATAGTCGGTCACTTCCGCGACAGTTTTGGGCAGGTTTTGTTTGGATCTGTAAACCCAGAATGAGCAAAGAAAAAGCAATCGAAATCAGAATTTAAGTTCTAATTAACCCAGAAACAATAACACAAAGCTAAAAATGCAAAACTAGATCTGTTTACAATTGGCTATTCACAAATGAAAAAGGAGAGATTAAAGAAATGCAAGGGACTTACGGATTGGATAAGAAGAAAAAGGAACTGCTTGGAATTTTCAAAATTTCTCTCTTCTGGAAACATCTTCGTCGTTCACTCTCCTCAGAACTATCATCGCGGCTGTCTTCCCTATTGCTTCCCTGCACTAACCTCTCTCTCGCGGCCTCTTGCTCCGGCTCAACCGATCCCTACTCTTCTTGCTTGCTCCCTTTCCCAGTTGATAAGTTTATACGAAAGGTATATGTTGGTTTGATGCATTTTCATTCTGCAAAACATCTAAAAAAAAACAACTTATTGGCTTAATTTTTATTTTCGGTTGTCATTTTTATTACCGAGTACCCACTGCAGAGATTATTACTTCCCTCCCCAACTTTTTACTGATCTTCGTCTAATTATTTAAATGCCTTGATCTCTTGAATGCTTCTTTTTTGTAAATCTTGCATGTCAGGACGACACACATATCGGGGCAATGTTGGGATGTTTAGGCTTGGGTGGAGACGTGGACATACGGAAGAGGTGAAGTAGCTTAGCCCTCTGTCATTAGCTTTATCTGTTCTATGCATCTCTACAATCTTACAATGCTTTTTATTAAATTGCAAGATGTTGGGACCGGTTACTGGAATACAAGATTTGGAACAAAAGTGGTTGACAATGCAAGAGTCGAAACCAAGTGTGAAATTCACATTGAAAATGACAGGTGAGAATGCTAATCATATTCTCAAAAAAATGTTGGGTTTCCTTATGAGTTGTCTGGCCGAATTCAAGAGCTTAATTTAGTGATTTGGAGTTAATTTTGTAAAGTTATTGAATGAAGTCATTTGTTATTTAGCTTATCTTGCGTTTGGTTTGGTTTTAGGAGAGGGTTGCACATGATTTGTAGGTTCAATCAACCTCACTGTTTTCGTTAGAATCACAATTAAGGGTCAGTTTTTCTAACAATTTTTTTTTCTTTTTGCTGCTTGTTTGTGCATTTTGGTCTTTCCATTACAGCACTCTGCGCTTCCTACCCAATGAATTTTTTAATAAAGACGTAGTTAAAGCAATTACATGCTCTATCTAGTATGTTTTATATGTAGTTGTGGTAGTTGCAAGGAAATGAAATATTTGTGCTGATAATTGGTAATTTAAATATATAGATATAGAGAATAATTATAAATGGAGCACCTAGGATATTTAACATTGTTTTCTTTTCCATGTAATTTTTCTCATGTTTAACATCTGCTTTTGTTTATGCATTTGACTCAAGTGCTATTTTTATTAGTGTTAATTTTGGGTTGCATATCCACAAACTAACCCAGTTAATTTTGCTTAGTGTTGATCTATAAGGAGAACTCTTATTGCATCAACTTGAACGTTCTTCTACTTAGTTGCTTAGCTGTTGAAACAAGAACGAAACACTTTTTATGTTTTTTTGTTTAACTGTAAAATAGGTGGCTGGTCTGCAGGACTTATATTTTGCCATTTAACTTCAAGGGCAATATATGTGTAAAATGCATGTTGCTTCTGTTTCCCTAGGATTTTTTATTTGGCATGCAAAGAATCACGGGTCAACACCTTCTCTCCTGTATGAATCCCAGCAGCCAAAACCTAGATGAAAAGTCTTACATGCTTCCTATGCTATGCTGAAGTTTGATGACCACAAACCTCTCATTCTTAAACACTAATTGATGTGAAAGCGTCTGTTAAAGTCCAAGTTTCCACTAATGATGGTTATGCTTGAACCTATGTACTTTTGTAAACCCTTCACTATCAATAAAAACTCCTCTACTGTAATTACCCATTCCTGGTGAAATTATGAAAATACCCTTTGAGGCAAATATGTTGACTTTTGTTGACCACCTTGTCGTGTCACGTAAGATCTGTTTTCTTGGCGTATTCTCGTAGTATTCATCGCTACGAACACGTGGGCGCAAATGGAACGTAATTTGGAGTTATAATGGAGGAGTTATTAACAATCAAAGTTGAGGGCAAAATGGTCATTTGACCATCATCTATAAGGCTCCAGATTCGCTGGAGCAATGAGATGGACCACATGTGTGGCTGTGATGGAAAGGAAAGGAGATAAAATGAGAGGTGCGGACCAATCAGAAGGGGGAGGTGAGGAGTGAACCAATAGGAAGGGGAAGAAAGAAGGCAAAGGAGGGAAGAGAGAAGGAAGGGAAAACCCGGACCCTCCCTTGACCCGCGCGACCCAACCCGATTTAGTCGGACTTCCGTGAGCTTTCCGACGGTTTTTCGTCAGTTTTCCGACAAATTTCTTCCATCCACCACCTATATGTAATATTATATATATGTGTTTTCAAAACAAGGGGTTATTATGTTCAGAAATAAAATGTTTTCCTATTATTAGTATTATTATTATAAACTTTGGTCCACTCACCTTTTTGGTTTTTGTGCCCCCTCAAGAGTTAGAATCGAGACATACGATCCCGGCGTCAGGACTCTATAGCATAGGTATCCTCGAGTCTTCTCAGTATAGGTATCATTTCCTTGTTCGTATCTTTTCTTAGTAATTCTTCCATATTATTCTTAGTAGTTGTATGCTCTGAACGCGTTCCTGCAATGGCATATTTCGTTCCAATTGCCTATCTTCTATTTGTGTGCATGTTTAAAATGGCTTTGTCACCCTCAGGTGTCGGCGAGCACGTGCTTACCCTGGTATGTGGGGATATCGGGGTTGGGGCATGTCATCTACTTTGTGGATGTAGCCAAACTTATGATGTTTGCTTCCTTATCTCTATATTTTTACATATTATCCACACTGCACCAGAATGAATTAAAATATCATTTGCTTAGTGCAATCGAAGTGAGTTGTTTCTCCTTCTAAAATCAAGTGTGAGACTTGGTCGTGTCGAGTGAATCCACGATTAGCAACGTGAGTGATTTCTGTTGTCCTTGGTTGAGTGATTCGCAGGTATCTATCCATCGTTCTTTCTATTTCTCTCGGTCCTTTGGTTTTTTTCCTGCGTCAAGTGGCATCAAAGCAGGTTTTTCCGCTGAGTTAAAGACCATGGTTGTGATTTACAATCTGTTTGAAGAGCACGCTGTCAAAGAAATTAGCTTCGTCAATTGGAATTCACCACCAATTTACGATGAGTACATTGATGAAGACGAAGTCAATAATCGTTTTGTGAAAGAAGTTGATGGGGATAGTACTAAGGTAAGCAAGTTATACTCCTCAAGTTTGTATGATTTCTTAGCAGATGATATTGTTATTCACGTGATCAATGAGATTCTTGAAGGTAGTTTCTTGAATGTTGAACACCAATTAAAGATTGTGGATGTAAAGGAAACTTTACCGTTTATGAGCGAGGTGGTAAATTCAGACTTAATTACTGCACAACTTCTACATTGAGCAAAAACTCCTTACTCTAATATTCATGATTATATGTGGGATAAATTTCTTTATCATGATGATTTGGTTAGAAGAAAGTCTTTGAAGGAGAAAAGCATTGCTCACCATTGGAGTCATGAGCTTATCCATTTGAAGAAAGCATATGGATCAAGACTTCGAACACTCGTATATATCTTGTGCTATTGTACCTGTTATGGAGAAGTTTGAAAGGCCTTCCAAAAGATCGAGGGAAAACTAAAAGTCAAATGAAAATCGAGGATGAGTTTTTTTTTTTGAGAAGAGGAGAATGATGCGGGAGGCAGATCTTGAAGAAAACAATTTGAAGACCACCAGTATGCATTGGAATAATAAGGTTGTGTATTTTAATGACATAGGAACTTGTTTAGTCATTTTTAGAGAGTTTCTTAGGAAGTTGTAGTATATTTATGTTCATTCATCTTGAGTTCCTTTAAATATTGATGTATCAAAAGCCTTTGGGGCTAGACTTGAATGAATTAAAATATCATTTCCTTAGTGCAATCTAAGTGAGTTGTTTCTCCTTCTAAAATCAAGTGTGAGACTTGATCATGTCGAGTGAATCCACGATTAGCAATGTGAGTGATTTCCGTTGTCCCTGAGTGATTTCCAGGTATCTATCCCTCGTTCTTTCTATTTCTCTCGGTCCTCTGTTTTTTTTTTCTTGCATAAAAAAAGGTCCGCCAAATTTGAAAAAAGTCCAAGCTTTTGTGTTAGTGCTTGCATGCAGCAACCAAACGCCACAGGAAATGGCGTATTTTATTCCTTTTTTATATTTTTTTATGAGTTCTAACATCAACAAGCTTCACTTTTCATGGATAATCTTCAGTTTCAAGGCATGGTAAATTTCGTTCACCCTTTCTTCACACAGTAACAAATTGTATGTGGTTAGTATATTATATTTTGCAAGCGGCTACAAGTACATATATATTGTGGAACATGTCGGATAATCCTAGGCCTTTCTTTAACGAGCTTCTATTTCTGTACATGTCACATCATTTACAGAACTAGCTCCTTCAGTACTCGTTGATGGATCTACTCTAGTACGACTCCTCCTCAACAAAAATGCAGGCTGTGTTGGGGAAGGAACTGCTGCCTCGTTACCTAGCATGAAAACAACCTCCGACGTGGTTGGCCGGTCAGCAGCAAACTCTTGCACACACAAGAGGGCAATTTGGATGCATCTCACAACTTCGTTGACATGGTACGATTCGCCCATGGATGGATCAACGATTTCCAAGGCATTGCCTTCTCTCCACAAGTCCCAAACCTAAAAGAGTTTTTGAAAAAAAATCAACCAAGCATGAATAAAGTAGGGGATAAACTTGTGGGAAAATCATTGTTTACAAATAGGCTATAGTTAGCTTACATATCCAACCAAATTTGAGTGGGGATATTTTTTGTGGTGATAACCGGAATTCCTTCTGCCAGTTATGATTTCTAGCAGTAATACGCCAAAACTGTACACATCAGATTTTACTGAAAAATTTCCTTCCATTGCATACTCTGGTGACATATAACCACTGCAACAGTATAAGAAGATCATGGTGAGACTTATACTGGGAAGTTGGAACTATTAATTAACCTACTATTTTGGTAAGCTCTAGCCAACGTGTATCTTCAATTTTGATGAAATTTAATTAACTTACTATGTTCCGACCACACGATATGTATTTGCTTCACATTGGTCCCCAAGAAATATTCTTGCCATACCAAAATCTGCTATTTTCGGGCTCATAGATGCATCCAGTAGAATATTACTGGCTTTTAGATCTCTATGGATAATCCTTAATCTCGAATCTTGATGAAGATATAAAATCCCTCTAGCAATCCCACAGATAATCTCAAAGCGTTTTGTCCAATCTAAAAGATTTCTTTTTGTTTCATCTGTATATAGTAACAAGTTGAGACCAAATAACTTCTTGTTAACTTTAGTTTCAAAACGAAATTAAAGGAAAAAAGGAAGAAGACGTACCAAAAATAAAAGAGTCCAAACTTCTGTTTGGTACGTATTCATAGATTAACATCTTCTCTTCATCTTCAATGCAGCAACCTATAATCTTGACAAGGTTCCTGTGTTGGAGTTTTGCAATTATCACAACTTCATTCTTAAACTCTTCAATTCCTTGACCAGAGTTCTTCGATAGTCGTTTCACCGCTACTTCCTTTCCATTATGAAGTACACCCTGAAATTATAATCCAAACACTTATGTTACAATTCATTTTTAAAGGCATCAAACATGAATTGTCATGTTTGTTGTAAGCTTCAAGGTTAACCTGAAGTTATGCATGGTTCGGAAAATTATAGGAGGCTAAGTACCTTATAGACTGAGCCAAAACCTCCTTTCCCAAGCTTGTTCGCTACAGAGAAATTGTCTGTGGCGGCTGCGACGGTTGTTAGATCAAAGAACTGTAATTCTGAGTTTATTGTACTTTGATCATCGAGATCTGTTCTATCTTCCATGAAAAACATAAATTTTCTCTGCCTCCATGCTGTCATGAAAAACATAATTAACAAGCAATGCAATTATAGCCTTATGGTCATAAACAATCCGTATTGCGCGACACTACAAGAAAACTTACAAATAACTGTTGGCATTGTTGTACAGAATAGAGCGAGTAAAAAGCCTCATGGTATACCGGGCCCGTAGCCATTAGTAAGTCTTTTACCCATCTCCATTCTTACAACTAGGGATGGGCAAATACCCATTCGTTATGAGTAACCGCGGTTACCCGCCCGTTTAAATTAAACGGTTACGGTTATGGGTAACCGTTTAGATAAATAAACGGTTATGGGTATAACCGTTTACCCGCGAAATTTAAATGGCCGGTTATGGGTATTAACCGCGGTTATAAATGGGTAACCGTTTACCCATTTATTTTATATATGCAAAATTAACACAAACCATATTCCCTATCGGACAAAACTTAGATCAATGTTCTTAACTATAGTGCATGATTTCAGGGTCCATTATATATATATTATGTTAATACTTTACATTCGGAGTTAAATAACCAAAGAATACTGTCTTTTAACAGTTTTCGTAACCCAAGAATACCTAGCCAATTTTATATTACCTTCATTGTTAACAGTTAAAAATATCGTCCGTAAACTATTATTTCAATTATTGGAATGGTATAAAAACTTAAAAAATTAAAATGCGGAAATGTATGATGAATGTACCTATAACGGTGTTTAATTGTTAGAAAAAGAAAATTATGACAAATTTTTCTTTTTAAATTTTCAAGTTGTTAAAAAACACGTAGATGGGTGAAAAATGAGTAAATGGTAAAAAAAGAAAAGATAAACGGGTTAAAAAAAGATAAATGGGTAAACGGGTATTAAACGGTTACGGTTAAATAGGTACGCGGTTATGGGTATGGTTAACCGTTTATAAACGGTTATGGGTATGAGTATAACCGTTTAGGCAATTACCCAACGGGTAAACGGTTATACGGGTATGAGAATAAACGGTTATGGATAAATAACCGCGGTTACCCGCCCGCCATAACCATTGCCATCCCTACTTACAACTAATATTAGCGACTATATACAGTCGTTTATTGTAGTGTTGATGTAATATAGACCAACACAAGAGGGATACCAATTAAGATAAGAGAAACAAAATTTATTTACCTTCTCTCTTCCTCCTTACCAACCAACACAAAAGGAATACTAGGCCAAGGAACACAAGAGCGGATAATAGTGAAATTGCCAGCCTTGCCTTCTTGCTAATTACAGAACCATTTGCAAATTGAGCTACAAGGATATAAAATAAAAATAAAAAACCAACGAATTCAACAGTTGTGAACTGTAAACAGTAGCAAATCACTATAGAAAATAAAGAAAAACTATGGGGTTCTCATGTGCAAGATAATTGTAGGATATAATTAGCCAGGTGGATCAGGGCAAAGTTCAGCCAGCCAATCCACTCGCAACTACTATCCAACAAGATTTGTCTCGTATTAGAGAAATTACGGTAGAAAATGTAGAATACAAAATATTTTGAGAATGAAAATTAAAGTGGCTACCTAGAGTAACTGCATCAACTCGTACATACAAGTCCTGCCCAACATTTGAAAAAATTCTTGTGTCGATCAAGTCCCCGTACCACGTCACGCAACCCTTCCCTCCTCCCCTTTCATCTGCACTCGCGTATGCCATGCAAGAACAATTCTTCATGCACTCTTGCTCGCACCCTTTCAGACTCAGACTCATATTCACACGTGCCCCAGATGAGTCGGGTACCTTCACGCGTGCCACCTTAACAAACCCTTCCCCTTTTTGGCATGTAGACGCTCCCGATTTTCTCACGCATCCACCGAATCCATCTTTCAGATACCAATCCTGGGGGGACTTGGGTTCAAATCCGGGCAGACAAAGGCAAGAAATGTTATAATTACTGTATGGGTCACAGTTACCATTTGGACCACACCGTCCATAGTAGTCACACCACTCACTAGGGCTAGAGCTTGATTCGATCCATTTGTTTTCATGATCTCGCCATACGAACCGTTTAGCAATTCCTGATTCTTCTAGCACCGACCTTAAGAGTACTGAGCTATCTGTAACATGATACATTGTATATATCTCATCTTTATCGTTCACAAAGGTGCGGAAACTATTATTTGTGAATGGGGGGACCCCACTCAATCTCTGGCCGGTCCAAGTTCCGACTCGAAACCATTTGGTTCGACGACCCTTGTAAAAAAAGAACTGCGGAAACTCAGTTGGGTCAATCTCATACGAAAAATTCCCCGATCCGGGATCATCTTGGGACTTCGAAGATGTTAGGAGCCACTTCAAGCCTGACCGCCGGTTCAGCCCTATCTTCATCGATGGAAGCACTGTATCTGTGGGGTAATCAAAGCCTTGCCAGAGCACCCTTGCGTTACTACTATTGTTCTCAAGCAATACAAGATTTCCTGTATCCCGAAGTTTGGCTATTACGGAATTGTTTGGCGAAGAGACCGTGACATTAGCAGACCAAAGAGGGGTATTTTGGTCCTTCCCATAAATAACAAGGCCTCCATGATTTCCACGAATAGCTAAGAGCCCAGCTCCAGCAGTAGGAATTACGGGGTTGTCTCTGTTTGCAGTCCAGACGATGGTTTGGATTGGAATTTTGCTGTACCAAACTCCAAGATAACGATTATGAGAATTGCCTGGGCTAAAAAACCCTAGTGCAAAGATTTTAGTGGTGGATAGAAGAACGTCGCCATCTCTTAGGGGTTGGTTTGGTGTAATGGCTTCTAGGGCAATCGAAAGGGAAGAGGGAAGAATCACAAGGAAGGTAAGCAATATAATTATGACAAAAAAGAATTTAGTAGAATTCATGGTTAGTTTCTCATTGAGGAGTTTAAGTGCTAAAAAGGTTGCTCCTTTTAATGGCAAGCAGAAACAAAAAGCCAGAAAGGTTGGATTTTTTTTTCTTTGGAGATTGAGTAATGCTAACAGCGCATGGGCGAGCTCCAGTCGTTGATGCGACGGTCAACTCACCCACAACTTCCAGTCGCACATATCGATAAGACACGAATTCCGTCAAACTGAACCTAGCTAGAAAGCTCCACTTCATTCATTCTGACCACACCCAGTTGTATCCAGTCGATTGATAAAGACAATTCTTATTAACGTTTCTGTGCACACGAAAGAATTGTAGAGCTAAATTGGCTCCGAATGGAGCCAAGTACGAATTTAGCGAACCAAAAAAATCTCACGTCGAAAAATTGATAAAATAGAATACAATATATAACGAATGGTTATACTTTTTATTATTGTGATGAAGTCCAACATATAATGTGCTCCTGGGCACTGTTCTAAAAATCATCGTCTAGCACCGTCTAGGTCCCGCTTAGGCATTAGGCGGCTGGTCACCGCCTGATTAATGCCTAGGCGTTTGAAAATTAAGAAAGGATGCCTAGACCTACTGAGGCGCCCGTCTAAACCGCCTAGGCACCCGTCTAGGTTGTAACTCACTTGGACAGAAAATAGATAACTTTCATTTTGCGTTTTATTTTTTTTAATAAATTGTAAGGGACTTGTCGAATACTTAAATGAACACACATTATATGTTTGTTTCTCATGTGTTCATTATGTTCCAATAGCTCATAATATATATATATATATATATATATATATATATATATATATATAAAATTCTATTTTGTAGTCTATGAAGAAATTATATATATTTTAAATATAAATAAACACTTATTTACAAGAAATATAATAGATTTAATTAAATCCGCCTAGTCCACCTAGGCGTCCGCCTAGACTCCGCCTAGCCGCCTAAGCGCTAGGCCTCAGCCCACTGCCCTACTAGTGCCTAGCGTCTTTTGAAACCTTACTCCTAGGTGGTAAGATGCTAGGTGTGATTAGTAGTGGACACTATAATAAAAGTAATCCGTGATAAAATGAAATAAAGATGAACCAATTTGAAAAGTCCCAAGGATTTTTTATTTGGCATGCAAAGAATCAGAGGTCAACATCTTTTCTCCTGTATGAATCAAAACATTCTTATCTGCTTCCCATGCTATGCTGAAGTTTGATTACCACAAACCTCTCAGTCTTCAGCACTAATTGACGTCAACGTCTGTTAGCGATCAAGTTTCCACAATAGTACATCACACAATTGACAGAATTAATTAGCTAATAAGTTTGATTACCACAAACCTCTCAGTCTGTTAGCGATCAAGTTTCCACCATAGTACATCACACAATTGACAGAATTAATTAGCTAACTAGGCTAATATAATTTCTCTTCAATTACCTAGCAAATTCGCAATCGTAACCAATAATTCTGACTCTCTACACGTCAAAGCACTCAAAATATCTTAAAGAGTTTAACTTTAGCGAGGTTCTATGCTACTACATATCACATCTTTAAAGAATTTTCTTCTTCAAGGTGATGGAGACTTTGCATGTGGTCCAATATCCTAGTAGATAGGATGTTGGATTTTCACTCATGTGCCTTAGGTTCGAAACCGCCCTTCTCCTAAGTTGTTGTAACAGTTTTGAACCCTCCCCTCCCCTTAATAAAAATTTTAAAAAATAAAAAATAAAAAAAAAACTAGGTGATGGGTCTCCACTATTATAACTCCTCTTCAATAAAAATGCTCGTTGTTTTGGTGAAGGTGCTGCTTCTGCATCGCATAGCATGAAAAAATCCGCCGACATGCATTGTTGGCCGGTCAGTGGAAGGGAGTAGGATTCTCTCCCCTATTTTTTTCCCCTCCCCTTCCCTCCCCTCCTAATTGAACGGTCACGGTTACGCCACGTCAACATCTTATATTAATTTTTTATAGCAAGAGAAAAACAAAATAAGAGAATGTGAGAGGAGGGGATGGAAGGGGATGGAAAGAGGAGGGGAGAGAATCCTAGTCCCAATGGCATACTCTTGCACACATAAGCTGGGCAATTTGGATGCATCTCAGAGCTTGGTTGACATGGTACGATTCACCCTAGTTGATAAATACGTTTATATTTGTTACTTCAAAGTGTTAAATCCCCTAATTATCTTCATCACCACTCATCATGCTCATTACTTATTATTCTTAGTATGGTTAATTTCCGGTGACTATTCGTGAGTACTCTGTACCAAGACAGGGGAAAAACAGAGTAACTGGGGTAGTCTTTTTCGGTTATTAACCGATATACTGGGAAGCAATATTCTACCCTAAATTACAACCAAAAGCATTTAAGCATTTTTCGCTTGAGCTTGGTAAGACATGACATTACAAAAGACAGTTGTAAAAAAATTTCTTTGAGTATGGTGTACAACCCTAAGTCATTAGCGCACTTCAGTCATGGTTATCGGTAACTATTTAGTGAACAAATTTCTCCTTGCGGTGCTGCTGAGTTTGGATTTATGGATTGTAATATAAATGCCTAATGTTTACTCCTCAATGGTTGCCCGATCTGAATGCATCTTGAAACCTCGTGTGCAGGACATGACTGATCCAAAGATGGATAAACTATGCCTAATGCTTGCTCCTCCATCCACATATCCCAAATCTGATGCAATTAGGATCATTTTAGCACACACATTCCGAAATAAAAATTGGTAAATCATTGCATACATATTTTAGAAGTTTAATGAATTGCCTACTTGTCCAATTAAATTTAGGGTCGGACACTCAATATCACAATTATTGTTCATTTTGCCGCTAAGGATCTTTAGCAGTATGACACCAAAGCTAAAAACATCCGATTTTGTTGAATATCGCCCTTCCATTGCATATTCTGGTGACATGTATCCACTGCAGTTATACAACATGATATGAAATATTGAGCATGTTAATTGTTTGCTAATCGTTGTATGTTTCTAGCTGTATATACTCTGTGAAATACTGAAACACTATGTTCCGACCACTGTTTGTGTTTGCTTGGATTTAGTCTTCCCCAAACATTTTCCCCAGTCCAACATCTGAGATCTTGGGGTTCATTGTTGAATCCAATAGAACATTACTAGCTTTTAGATCCCTCAATCATGAGTCTTGATGAAGGTGTAAGACCTCTCGAGCGATTCCAACAATAATCTCACTGCATTTTTCCCAGTCCAACAATGACCTTCTACTTTCATCTAGTCCAATAACATAAATTCAAAGTATGAAGAGTAAATAAAGCGAAAGATAGCATTGACAAGCTCTGCTGTAATTAGTTCTTCGTTATAGACTTTAGTTCATTCGAGTTATAGAAATCATTTAAATATGAGGTGAATAAATCAAAGGACTAAAGAAGAATCAAGGGATAAACAAAAAAGGATGCGCATGAGGATAAAATGGTGAGCGGAAACACTTTCCATGAAAAAAATGTTGTAATTTATAAATTAAAAGGTATATTAATTTTTTTCATATTAGTTATTAGTCCAACACCACATCAAACACTACGTTAAATTAGTCCAGCTTAATCTAGTTTAAGTTAGTCTAGCTTAGTTCCTGACAAGGTTCTAAAATACCCTAGGCACTAGTTGGGCGACGAGCTGGGGCCTAGACGGCTAGGTGGGGCCTAGGTGGACTAGGCGGATTTAAGTAAATCTATTATATTTCGTATAAATAAGTATCTGTTTATACTTAATATATATATATATATATATATATATATATATATATATATATATAATTACATTATAAATTACAAAATAGAATTCCATATATATTATGAAGTATTGAAACATATTGAAAACATGGAGAACAAGCATATAATGTATGTTCATTTAAGTATTCAACAACTCTCTTACAATTTATTAAAAAAAATAATGCAAAATAAAGTTATCTATTTTCTAAGTGAGTCGCAACCTATGCGGGTATGGGGGGCTGCTAGGCGGTCTAGGCAGGTGCCTCAACAGGTCTAGCAAATGCAAACTTTCATCTACCGACTTTCTCATTGTTGTAATCTTTTTGATGATTTATTTAATCCTCTTAGCATGTTCTTGGATGAACCAAAACTGTTTTGGCCTGTTGTTATTGTTTTGTGTTGTATGATTTCTTATTGTTAGATCGGTTGTGATTCTAGATCATTCGTTTTTCTCGGTGCATCTCAATTGTGTTTTCAATCCAGACATTCCACAACTCACCCAATACAAACAAAAGTAAATCGACAACCCTCCTTTAATAACTTTGCCGTTTATATTTCTTCGATTGATCTTTCTCAACCTAAACATGCACGATACAGGTTTGAGCATCTAAGATCACCTGTTCGAGTCCTGCACAGCTCAATTGAGATGTATGCAGACCGTGCTGTCAGTCCTAAATTTGAGTCCAAAACGATTGATGAGTTGCTTCTACTTGATCCTGCTTTACACAAGGTTAGTCTCTTATCAACAATCTGTTAACAAAAATCACATCTTTTTATTAGTAAAATTTTAGTGGTGCTTCTTCCTTGGCTATCTCTTGCTTTTTTCTTTGTTCATTTATATTCCATGTTTGCAAGGTGGTGATTAAATGTATTTCATTATTTAAAAACTGTGTGATTCCATAACAGAATGCAAGTTTTTCATGCGAAGCAACTATCGTTGGATTCGATTTGACTATGGGTTGGTGGTACAAATTGTGCCCGTCCTGCCATAAAGCTGTCAAGAAAACTTCCGGATCGTTTGAGTGCAATGAACATGGTTTGTTAAACAAATTACCCGAACCATGGTAATTTCCTTTTGCACCTGTTTTACATTTAACTGTTATATTAAGTTGCTTAGTCATTTAAAAGTCTTTCGGTTTATCTTTATACTTCATGGCTCAATCTACAACTTCTTGAATTGACTCTAATATACATAGGGATGGGAGTGTCTTTGGTTGATCAAAGTTTTGGAATACTCATGGACTTTTATTCGAAGTTGCTTGGGTAACGTTGAAAACTGCTGAAAATTGACAATCCCACTGCAGTATACTTAAATAAGTAGACATACCTCCCAAATAGAGAGTTTTGGGAAAATAAACTTGGATAGTTGTCTGCTGGCTGCATAAAATTTGTTAGGAACATCCCATTAATAATCTAGAAGAAAAAATGTTAAGCGAAAGAAAGAGACAGAGATCAACCAAAAAAAGATAACAAAGAAACAGAATAAATTCTTCTTTAGTATCCAGTAGCTCTGAACAGTCATCATATTATAGACATGCTGGCGCAGGATAAGACCATTTTTGTATCCCAAAACCTTAAACTCGCAGGAAACAGCCTTGAAAAATACTAAAATCATCTGCTAACCCATGATTTTCACTAAGTGGTACTAAAATCATCTGCTAACGCATGAAAAATACTAAAATCATTTTTGTATGTGAAAAAATGATTGTTTCACACACTTATCAGTTTTGGTGGTGTTTGGTACCCAAGAGTGTCGCAAGAAAAAAATGCGTACAAAAAGATGAAATTGGAATCTATGTTTGTCTATTTTTTTATGTTGTGCTGAAATCCAAAGGCTTATTTGACTGTCCATATATTGGATTTGAGCACAGGTTCTGTTATGGTTTTGCATTTAGTGTGCATCCCATCTAGAAAAAAAGGAGAGATGTGAGATTTGTGAAATCGTTTTCGTTTAGGTAAACTTTGTTTTCATTTGTTGTGCTGTCTATAGGGACATTGGGTTGTTTTCGTAAATAGGTCACATTATCTGTCAAACAAGCCTTTATCCTGGTCGAGGCACATTAGAGCAGACACATTCAATAAAATCATTAATCACCACGGCGAAAACAAGTCTACTAGTAAATAAAAGTCGACGAAATTTCAAATCATAATTAAGTCCAAAGAAAATATGACTACCTGGTCCACAGTGAGATGTCTGTCAGTCGAGGCGCACAAATTACTGCTCCCTCTTCAAGAAAGCCTTCCTTGTAAGCATGGAGCGATACTCTAACAAAACATAATTTACGATTGTACTTAAATCTAGTAAGCTGATCTTGGCCCGGTTCAAGCTTGATTTCATCCCTCATAAACATCGCAAAACTTGTCTCCTTATCAGCCACATAAGGATACATAGGTAAATGACAGCCTTGAATTTCATTCAAGAAATTGGTCAGCGAAAAACTCGTCTGTGCTACAAAACCCATCAAATGAATCTCCATGACAGCCAGCTAATGTAGCATCAGAGTTTCCACACTCTGAATTGTTCTTCAAAAGCATAATCGGGCAAGACTGTGAACCCTGTGACGTGGAGGAAGTATTTAGAGCCCCTGAACTTGAATCATCGAGGCAGAAGAAATTCCTCTTCTGGTCATGTTTTTCCTTGCAAAGAACAGCCTCTTCCACTGGAGGGCTTACTCCACTGCTAACATCCCACAAATTGTTTGCTCTGATCTTGCCACTACCTGCAGGTTTATCTGAAAATTGTCCACAGATAATATACTCTTTGTGACAAATGTGGTGAACCCCGGGTCGGGATGTGACAAATTCTAATTTTGCAAGTTGACCCTCAAGTGAGAAACAATTAATCACGATGTCCCTGCCCTCCATCAGAGATAATAATGCATTATATAAATAACAGTAAATAATCTACTGAGAAGAACATGTAGTATCATCTAACAGCAATCCGTTCTCTATACTGACATCTACCAAGCCTAGACTAGAGGCCAACTTTGACACCTAAGCACAGCACATAAACCACTTGAGAGTGCATTTTGAAAAAGAAAAAGAAAATGGCGGCTTATCAAAGATTTAAATACCATAAATCATCATTCACTCAAAGATTTAAATACCAAACCAGTACTGTTGCATTCTATCTTAAGATCCATAAATCATCACATACTTCCTTCCGACGTGGAGTCAGATGAGATTAAGCCTCTATACACTTACGATTGATGTTTGTGTGAACAAAACGAAAGAATGGGTACCTCTTTTTGGCAAGCTAATTTCAGAGTGTCATAAGCTTCAGAGAGATTGCGAAATTATCGGAACTGAATGGCTTTGGATTTGCGTTTCAGCTTCTTGTTATCTAGAGGTGGACGTCACAAAATTATATATCAGCCAACGAGAGCGAGCAGCAAGAATAAAGTTAATTAATTTCAATGAAAATATTGAAAAATAAAGAATAAAACTTTACCATGGGAATCTGCAAGCAGATATAGAGAGAGAGAGAGAGTACCTGACAACCTGACGACTGAGAGAAGAAGAACAGGTGAGAGAGAGAGGGAGAGGAGAGAGAGGGAGAGATTTTGCAGCAGAAGAGTGATGGATCATATAAACTAGGGAGATCAGATATGCGTCGTTGTTTTCAGAGAAACACATCTTCTTCGCGGCCCTCGCCAATCTCTCAACTCCGAAACACACACACGAGGGAGGCCAAATGGGCATCAAAGACCACCTCTCTACCACTTTCGCCGATTCAATCCACGGCTGCGGCGGCTTCGTCGAGGTAAAAGACTTCATCTTTTTCACTGTTAAGAGTTAATGGGTTTTACCCCTTTACCTGATCGAGTCTGTAATCGCACTGTAAACTTGCAGGCTGGTTCTTCTCTGATCAAGGCCAGGAAGCCGACCGATGCTAAATTGGATTATTCTCACATCACGGTAAAACAATTTTTGGAATTACTGCCTGAAATTTACTGCATTTTCGTCACTAATCTAAACCCAGATATGAGATATCGAATAAGTAACAAATTGATAATGGGATTTTACGTTGAGCTTCGGACAGTTGATGGGTTGTTGAAGGATAGCACTCAATGTGCTCCCAATGGTTTCTACTTCATTCCGGTATATGACAAGGTATTATTTCTTATTCTTTTTCGGTGTCGGATTTCTCTGGATCTTTTGCATTTCACGTGTCTTCATGCTTCAGTGATGATGTTGTGTTGTCTGTTAAATTATCGGAGGAGATGGCGAAGAGCCATACACTTGGTGTTGCTTAGTTTCTGAAATGGGTGTGATTGTTTGACACGTATTAAAGTTTAGGACAGTAAAATTTAGAAAATTTAAATTTATAAACACGTGTAAGCTAATGCTCGAGGCACAGTGGGATCACACTTATTTTAGATACAGAAGATTTGATCACTGAAAGAAGCCCTTATGGCTAGGATTTGGATTGTCTGCCCTCCTCATTTCATGCCTTCCTCATGCCCTTTTATTTCTGTGGTCACAGTTAAGCTACGTCAATATTTTATAGGAGTATGATATCCACACATTCCAATTTACTTCTCACACACCCTTCTCCTATTTTCGTCAACTTCTCCTCAACCTAGATCTCAATACTTTTTATTTTTAATTTTCAAGTTTTAATTAATGTTAAAATTGTCTTAGACAATTATTCAATAATCAAATCATCTACAACCACATAATTTGGTTTGCAAATTTGATTTAAAAAATTTAATCTCCCTAACATTACATATTATCTTAACAAGTTGTCTAGTTCCTCATTTTGTATGGGTTTTTATGATAAAATTACCCTTGTGAATTTGTTTTTATTATTTTCAGCTAGTTTTGATTCTTTTTGTTTCAGAGATATTTTAGTCCTATTAGTCCTGATGACCAATTCTTGAAATTTAATCAGATTAAAGTTATTATAACTTTTAATTAGACATTCAGTTATTATAACTTTTAATTAGACATTCTGTTTTTAGCTATTAGATTAAATCATTCGAATTAATGGATCATGATGATTTGGTGAAAGGGATCGTCCAACTAAAATCACTAGAATATCGCTGTTTCACGTTTTATTTTTTTATACACTGTTTAAAAATAGAGTTACGGTGACATAAACGACAAAGAATTTTGGATGCATAAGATTTTAACCATATTATTCAAAGCCACATGCATAATGACGCCATGACCATGAGAATGAGTAGAGCCTATTGGAATGGAAATCAACGCATCATCGTAAATCAGACGCCATCGATCTCCTCCTGAGTCGTGATAATTAAATTTTACAATGCATTAATTAATTAATTGACTAAATAATATAAAAATTACATTCGACTCAGCCTCGACGAACCCAAACCCTTCGCCATCTCTCTCAGCACAAACTTCTGAATCTTCCCGGTCGAAGTCTTAGGAAGCTCGTCCGTAAACACCACCGTTTTGGGCACCATGTATTTCGGCAGCTTCTTCCTGCAATACTCCATGATCTCTTTCTCCGTCGGCTTCGGCCTCACCTCACTCTTCAAGCTCACGAACGCGCACGGCGTCTCCCCCCAAAACTCGTCCGGCCTCGCCACCACCGCCGCCTCGTTGACAGCCGGGTTCGTATACAGCACCGACTCCACCTCCACGCTGCTCAGGTTCTCGCCCCCGCTTATAATAACGTCCTTGGATCTGTCCTTAATTTCCAGATAGCCGTCGGGATGCATCACGCCCACGTCACCCGTGTAAAACCACCCGTCTTTCATGCACTTGGCCGTTCCCGATCGGTCCTTCAAATACCCTAGCATCACGCACCCGCCCCTCAAAACGACTTCGCCGAGCGACGTGCCGTCGCGTTTTACGTTGAGTCCCGAGTCCGGGTTCACCACGTCCATTCGGGTCAGCCCGACAGTCCTCACTCCCTGCCTCGACTTCAGCCTCGCTCTCTCAGTCGCCGGCAACAAATTCCACTTCCTCTTCCACGCGCACGACACCACCAGCCCCGCCGTTTCGGTCAGCCCATACCCGTGACTCACCACGAAACCCATGGACTCGGTCCGGAACAGAACCTGCGCCGGCGGCGGAGCTCCGGCGGTCAGGATGTGAACCGGGTACTCGAGCTTTTCGGTTCCGGACGGGACGTTTGTGAGCATGTTCAGCACCACGGGCGCACCGCACATGTGGGTAACTCGGTATCGTTTGATCATGGCGTAGATGATTTGGGCGTCGAACTTACGGACGCAGATGTTGGTTCCACCGATGGCTGCCATCCCGTAGGGGTAGCTCCACCCGTTAGCGTGGAACATCGGTAGGGTCCAGAGGTACACCGGCTGTTTGGGTACACCCCAGTCGATCAGGGAGTCGACGGTGATGATGAAGACCCCTCTGTGGCTGTGAACGACTCCCTTGGGAGACGATGTGGTCCCCGACGTGTAATTCAGCGTCATCGGATTACACTCGTTCGACGGCAGGACACACTCGAACCCCTCGTCGCCTCTGTCCACGAGGTCCTCATACGTGCACAGGAAGTGATCGAGTGGTGCTGCGCGTGACGGCGCGCCCGAATAGGCGATGAGGACGAGTCGAGGGGAGGGGGTGTTTGGTGGGAAGAGAGAGATGGCTTCGAGGATTAGGGATCGCAATTCGTAGTCAACGAAGACGAGTTTTGATTCGCTGTGGCGCAGGAGTACGGAGACGGTGCGGGCGTCCAGGCGGGTGTTGATGTTGTTGAGGATAGCGCCGGACATGGGCACGGCGAAGTGGAGCTCGTACATGGCGGGGATGTTTGGGGAGAGAACGGACACCACGTTGCCTGTCTTGATACCGAGGGATGATATGGAGGAAGCCACGCGGAGACATCGACGGTGGGTCTGCGTCCAAGTGTAGGTGGTGTCTTCGTAGATAACGGACGGGCAGTCACCGTAGACGGTGGCTGCTCTTTCCAGAAAGCCCAAGGGTGTTAGAGGGGATGAGTTTGGTGACGTGGGCTTCAGATCTTCCATTATTTTTCTCTGGAGTTCACAGATGGTCTGGGCTAGCTGTGTTGTTCAGTTCAATCATGGAGTGTTTTATTTAATATATCTAGACCGACCTAGATGAGGCCGACGACAAAAAATTAGCAAAAAAACAGGACCTCATGTGACTTTGATTTCGTCGAAGACATTTCACAAATAATATAGCTCTTTTGATGGATTTTTTTTTTGGGGTCAAAAGCTCCTTCGATGGATGGGTACTAAGGATAATGCTTGTATTTTTACACTTGTGAATAAACTAATATATTTGTAAATGAAGTATCTTTAATTCTACATATTTCATAATTAGAATTGTTTAATTTTTTTAATTTTTATTTAAAGATTATTCATACAAAAATCATTTTTATTAGAGATAATTTAGTGATTCAAACGTATAGAACAAGTATAGGTACAAAGTAACATATTTATGATGAACTGTCCATTTATTTGATGCATTTCAATGATTAAACGATCTTCAAGTCAAATAATTTTTTGTAGGACTGATCTTCAAATGAATATTAAATAATTGAATGGTTTCGTTCGTCGATTTTATTTAGTTAAGATACGTTATTTGCAAATGAAAGATGTGTGCTTCTCCTATTTAGAATGGTATTACATGTGTCAAATTTGTGCATCACATAATGTGGCACATTATACACCATAATTTTTTTTTCTCACAATGGTGATTGGGAGGAGAGGATGAGTATTGCACATTCCAAACCAAATCATGCCCGTAAAGAAGCAAATTAAGTCACCAACAGGTGGGCCAAATAGGAATTAGCGAATATTGAAGGACCATTTGGTACAAGAAACCTCCTGAAGTTGATTGGTCTTTCTTTTTCGAAAGGATGGATGTCTTGTTATTGTTATTAGAAAAATAAATTAAGGGGTGTGTGGGGTGTGCTATCCACACCCTCCATTTTATTTCTCACACATCCCTTAATAATTTATGTCTCTTGATCTTCTTTAATTATCCGATCCAACGGTCGAAAATTAAAAAATGTGTGAGAAGTAAAATGGGGTGTGTGGATATCACACCCCTAAATTAATTGAGATGTGGGACACTTTTTTCCCTTTTAATCCCTTTTAATTATAAAAAGAGTTTTATTTTTTAACAAACTATATTATCTATATTAAGTAAAGGATGTGGACTTAGCCTCATAATGAGCTAGCAATAATCTGGTTTAAACTCGCCTTTAGTGTTATAAAAGCATAGAAAGATAACTTATCGATATAAAATAATATGACGTAACATCCACACACATAGTTACTTCTCACACATATACTCTAATTTTGACAGTCTGAACCGAATGAATTGAAGAAAGTTCAATGGCAAAAAAATTAAGAAAGGTAGGTAAAAATGAGTGTGTGAATTAGGTTTGGCAAATTGGTTGTGTGTTGTCATGTTTGTGTCGTTTTCGTGTCATACCCATTATTTTAATGTATTCTTAACAGGTGCCCCAATAACGACCCAATTTATTAACAGGTCGTGTCGTTCCATGTCAGTTTAATAGGTCATGTAATAAATTGTCATGCCTACTGTCAAACGATATCTTTTCGGTTTCTTAACATGTGACTTGACAACAAGCTAACACATTAACAGGCTATCCGATAACGATCCAAATCAGTAGTAGGTAGAATTGAATCTCGTTATTTTCATATCACGTTGTGTTGAGTTAACAAGTCATGTAAGAAATTGTTATATTTAGTGTGGATGGCACTAAGAAAGTATTTATCTTCAATATGAAGGCCACGTCATAATTTCACATCTCACCTCTCAATCCTTGTTGTACAGATAAAGAGGGGCTAAATAATTTACCACCATGCAAATAGGAAAAGGATGTTGCCTATGCCTTGAGAAAAACTTGATGCATTCGTTGAGTGTTACATCGTTTGAATTCGATCAATGGTTGGATAAGAACAACACATTGTTTGTCTTTTATCTTTTCTTCTTTTTTTTTTGAAAGAGAATTGTTTGTCTTTTATTCCCATTAGCTAAACATCATTTTCTTATTACAATTATAGAAATTTTTTTCTAAATTAGGTAGATTTTCACAACGTATTTCATATGTGCACAAGATTTTAGTAGTAATGCATCATATATAAACATGTCATGTCCTGCATATGTGATCATTAGTGCAGGGATTAGTAGCTCAAATATTCTCATTTGGGATGGTAAACGTCCTTTTTGTGCAACCCAAACCCCTTACTTTGATTGTACTGGTACAGACACTACTATGTCATTTCTTGTTAGGGATACTTTTTTCTTATAATTTCGACGAGGTTGAAATCTTCGAAAAGATTTTTATGGAGGCTACTGTACTTATTCATTCACCGCATCAATAAATATCATGCCAGTTTAAAAAACGATATTATTATTCTAAGTTACACTAATAGGAGAAAGATGATTTGAACACAAGAAAACACAACAGGTTGAAAATTAGTATCATGTTCACTGAAGCAATCAACCAATTGCAAAACACTGATCCTTGCATGACTTTTGATATAGTAATCTATTTTGCATGATCGTGTAGTTGGTGCGTCTGCGTGCCTTTTAGTTGCAAAAGACTAGAAACCACCATTTGGTGGTTAATTCAAATTCACAAAAGATAGCGAGAGGAGATGAGTTTGCTGAGGTTGGTAGCTACTAGCTATGCTTTTTATTCAGCCAGTGTGTATTTCTATTTAATATACTTATTAAAGGCCTCCTAGTCCACGATAAGGCCAAACCATATTGGCAAATTGGCACAAAGGAGAGATAAAATAATTGGCACAAAAGAGAGATGATATACTAGAAACCTTGACAAGCAAGGAAGATTCTACCATTGGGCTTTGACTTGTTCCAAGTCATAATTTGAATATATTATAATAGTTAGTTCTTAAACGATTTAGGTTTAATTTTAGGAATTTTAACGAAAAGTTCTTAGTACTATTCATTTTAACGAAAAATCACATTTTTACACTAAAAAGTAAATCTTGATACTATTCACTTTACCCTTTATTTTGTTCTTTTCGTTAAAACTCAAAGCTTCCAAGCTATTTTCATTAGTTTTCCTTATTATTCGATAACACTGTTTAAATGAGTAATATTACATTTATTATATTCTACTTATTATATTTGTATCATCTCTCTAATAAATATAACGCTCACCAACATATGTGGATTCATCTTTATCAGAGATATGATACAAATATGGTATGAAAATGTGTTGAGATTAGACTTTTTATACTTAAATCTAAGGGGGAAATATTTGAACATTGGTTGAATAAAACATTAAACATCCTAACCACCGAGAAAAACTTATGTGAGGCTTAGTTAGTCACTAAACTTTACTGAGTGGGTCTACAGTCCACATAAAAGTCAAAGCCCGCTGTGTTGTAAGTTTCAAATATAATCTTTTATGATTTTTTATGTATTTAGAAATTTCATAATTATTTTCCCCACAATATACACCATTCGATTGATCTAATGGTTCTTTTTTTTTTCTCTCTCTCTTTTCCTCCCTCTATTTTTTTTCATCCCAAATCGGCTCTGCCCTTTGTAGTCTTATTCCCCACTGTCTTTCCTTTTTACATATTTTTTGGAAAGAAAAACTAAAAACCTAATTGGGGAAGAACGACTGCTACATGGTGAAGGGAGAAGAAAATGAGCGGGTAAGAAAAAAGGGAAAAAAAACGTGTGCCATTCGATGAATCTAACTGTATATATTAATTAGAAAATAATTTAATTGTAATAATTTCAAAAATGAGTAGGTTGTGAAAAATTATACTCAAGCTTATTACGCGGCAAATTTTAAATCTTTTGTAGGGCAACTCAAGAAAATTTAGTGACGAACTCTCACATGACAATTCAACAATTGCTTTAAATAATTATGTTAATTGACTTAAGCCTTAACTTAATTGTTTTTTACATTGTCCCCATATCCATCCCTCTCTATTAATCCAAGATTACAAATTCACTTAACTCCAACATATTATAATACGCGCCATTCACAATGGTCCAATTTGTCTTTTCCACTTTTAAATAAATAATTTTAATCCATATCCTCCACCTCTCAATCGCTATCTGCTGAGTTGTTGTAAAGATGATGATGGGTTAAATATATAAATACCACTTGCAATAAAAAGAATTCGGATTCTCGTCGGATCCTCTTTGTGAGGATTCCGGAGATTCGTGAATAATATCCGTTCATCGTATATTATGTGATCAGAAATTATTTTAAATATTTTTATTTAAAATTAAATACAAATATTACCTAACAAAAATTAACCTCGTAATGTACGATGAACTGACACGATTTACATATCCCCAAGATCTTCATTAAAAGAATCCGAATAGGATCCTGTTGGCAATAAAAAAGGATAAAACAAAATTAGGTTGTGTGAAAAGAGAATAACTTAATTGAAATGAGTTCCACTCGATTATAACAATTCAGTCAAATAATATGATGTTATATATATATATATATAGAAAAAATAATGCCATTGTTATAAGCATAATTTACTAAACAATTATGGAGACCATAGAGAGAGGTGCAACACAGAGATAGAAAGAAAGAGATGCGTAATTGTGAGATGTGTGCTATTTCACCTCATTGTGCCTTTATTCATAATAGTAGGGAAGGTTAAATCCTTACCCTAATAGGATTACAACTCTAATAGGATAATATCTAACCCTAGGTAATATTCCAAGATATCCCTAGATACACTAGGATTTACACAATCACATTCATAATCTAATAAGATTGCAACACTCCCCTTGAGTGTATAAATACTCAACTAAATGGCGCATCAGGTCTTCAGCGATTAAGTAAGTTCAGTTGATGAAGTTGTCGGCCCAATGAGCGAATGCGAGTCTCAAATTAACGAAAGAATGCATAAAAAGTAAAACTCACAAAACCTCGTTATGGTCAAACCCAAGGTGGGAGAAAAGCTCATAGACTAAGGAGAAATGTGAGAAGTTGCATTAAGTCAAAACTATACGTCTTCTGGACGCAAGTAGAAATGCTCACAAGGGTATGACCAACCCAGGATGGGTGCCTCATCAAAACCTAGTTAGGTAGCAAAAACCCGATGGGAAAAATGCTCCTAATCGTAGAGAAGAAGAGTGCATTAAGATCAAGTGAGTATACTTCTAGATACTCCCCCTAAGTTTGAAAGAACTTCCAAATGAGAACTACAAGCATTGCATATGAATAGTTAGGCATAACAATTCCTTGAACAAGCTTCTAGAAGGTTAACTTTGGCAGTGACGTCGTGTAGAGGTCGGCAAGGTTGTCTAGGATTGGCTTGCATAACTTCAATCTCCTAATACTTTGCTAATGTAGACGCAATATGTTTTGGCATTGACTTCGTGAATATATCATGGCTTGGTCGGGTTGATACATGCAACATAGTTTTCATGGATCGTCGTCGGGGCTTCAGGCCAATAATTTTGGATGTCTTGTCAGATTAATAGACTGATGGTCACTTTAATTAATTCAATAGATCGAGACCATTTGGGATCAATTGTAGAAGCAAAATAATATAAAGATTCAAGTCTATGCACATAAGTCATGTTGTCTGCGGGCCAATTAGAAGGCAACCCTAAAAAATTTGGGCTCAAATCTGATGTGGACAGCCCCAGCCTAAGCTGGGTTATGGGCCAAATCAAAAGGGAAGCCCAATTAGACTTGGTCCGTGAAAAAAGGCAGCCCCTGCTGCTGGTTGATTATCCAGCTTTAGCTGGTGTGGGCTTTGGGGAAAAAGCAACCCAGCTTCAGGCTGGCTGCAGGTCTAGAGGGCTACAGGCCTAGAAGAGAAAAGAAAAAAAAGGTTAAAGCCCAAGTGGGTTAA
The DNA here is from genome assembly GCA_036320875.1 of Cotoneaster glaucophyllus. Taxonomy (NCBI): domain Eukaryota; kingdom Viridiplantae; phylum Streptophyta; class Magnoliopsida; order Rosales; family Rosaceae; genus Cotoneaster; species Cotoneaster glaucophyllus. The sequence goes on along the minus strand of CM070068.1, from coordinate 25,655,758 downwards.
GCCTTGACAAGAAAAAGAGCGGGCCAAAGTAAAAGAAAAACAAAACACCGGCGATGGTGTCTCCACGATAGGGGTTGAGTCAATGACTCCAAACCGTTATCTTCATCTCGGATTCAGTCGAGCGAGGTGGAGACGATGGTTCCTGCAAGCCTGGGTGTGCACACCAGTAAAGATGGGTGATGAGATCCATCAAGCATCGATGGGATGCCGGGAAATCATAGAAACGATCTGCCTTGTAGCTGCGACGACCAAAACAAGGGCCAAATTCAAGGTTGCCACCCAGGGCCGGCCCTGAGAATTTTGGGGCCCTAGGCGAGCCTTCAAAGTGGGGCCCTAAAGTTCTCGGACCTTCAACTTTTTGTATATTGGTATGTAGTAAAAAGAATTCACTAATTACATAAAAAGTATATTTCTTCATCGAATATTATTAAAAATTAATATCAAAATGAAACAGATATACTAATATTACTTAAATATTACATGTCACATGTCTTTAGACGCAAATACACTAAGTGTTTGTAGTCAAGAGTCTAAGATTGAGAGTGAAGAGCAATAAAACTTGATGATCAAGAGAGTAAAAAACAATAAAACTTGATTGACGAATATAATAATTCAACAACGCCAAGTGGTTCTCTTGTGTTCTTTCTAAAATCAACATCACACTAGTGAATCAAATTTTAGAATAACCTAGTTTAACAATAAATTATTGAAAAAGAAAATTTAACTTCAAAGTTTTGGTTACCTCAAATTACAATCTTTAGGACCAAGTGATAGTTGCTTAAACATTCAATAGAAATGGAAAGAATTGGGAAGTTGAAAGAAAAAGGATTACAAAGGTATGATTATTCTGGTTTTTGTCAATTTTAGGTTATTTTCAAAAGCAAAAAAAAAGAAAAATGCATTTGGACAGATTGGGGCTATTAATTTCACTAGCCTCTTGTCATACGTGTAGGTGTGTGACAATTGACCTTTGTATGTTTTTTATTTAAGAAACTCAAGTTTTTTCTATTTATACAATTTTATTTTAAATATTTTTGAAAATAGATAAGAAGTTTAACATAAACCACCCACTAACATGAAGTTTTCTTATTTTTTTTCTAAAGTTGAAAATCTTAAATTCATTCAAAATTAATATTTGTTGAATTATTTTAACTCCTTTTAATTCTTGTAATTTTAAAATTTTTAAGGGGCAATTTATGATATTTTAAATGTTTCAGTATTTTCGGGTGTTCCTTTATATATATATATATATATGGAGTAAATAAATCTCACCCTTTCTATGATTTTTGTATGTTTGTTTTTGGAGGTTACTTTCAAAAGCAAAAGGAAAAAAAAATGGATTTGGCCGATTGGGACCATTAATTTCATAGATTTGAAAAAAAAAAAAAAAAAAAAAAAAAAAAATAAGGCAAAACCTAATGCCTACAAGAAGCTTCGAATTGCCCACCCCAAAGAAAACGTAGTGGCACCGTTTCCACTGCACCAACAAGGTCATTGTGATGCTTTTTACGTTTTCTATATTTATATGTTATATACAGGATGTATAAAAAAAAATTTGGGGGTCCCCCGAACTTGGGGGCCCTAGGCGACCGCCTACTCCGGCTACCCTCAGGGTCGGCCCTGTTGCCACCAGAAAATATGGTGAATCTCAGCTCTGCAGGTCACGAAGCGCCAAAAACGGCATCGTTCGAACCTGAGTGGTTCTGTGCGTCTGGTTTGGGACAGAGCCAGCTTGGCTCAGCTCTGCGGCTTGGCACGAGTGCAACCATGGCTCCAGCGCGAATTTCTTTTTTTTTTCGATTTCTAGGGTTTTTAAAACCCAAAAATATAAAATAAAATAATCATGCTTTTATTTTTTGCGATTCTTTGACTCACAAATTCCACACAGCAATTTATAATTGTGTAGTGCATGAATGTGTGTGTGTATATATATCGAAAAGAAAATATAAATATAGGGAATTTATGCATCATGGAGAATGTTTTCATGCTTCATAGTTGTTTCAAATATTTTAATTTATTTTAAAAGAACCTGATTGACAGAAAACAATTGAGCCTTTTAACTTGTAGAAGATTCTTCTCGGAGAGCTGGAATTGCATCTCCAATGTGTTGCATCATGTTCAACAAAGAAAAATTAAATTGAATCAATAACATGTAGATCAATTCAATAAAATAATAAATTAATCATAAAAAGAATGATTAGAATGTAATTTCCTCTTATTGAATAACAAACTCTCTTTAGTACAGCGTCAAGAGCGTGCTGATAATGTGTTGTAGGCATAATTTACTGAACAATTATGGATGCCATAGAGAGAGAAGTGCGGCACATAAAGAGTAAGAGAGAGATGTGTAATTGTGAGGTGTGTGTTATCTCACCCCATTGTGCCTTTATTTATAGTATGGAAGGTTAAATCCTTACCCTAATAGGATATTATGTAACCCTAGGGAATATTCCAAGATATTCCTAGATACACTAGGATTTACACAATCACATTCCTAATCTAATAGGACTGCAACAACCACATTTAATAATGAACCAATTTCATGTAAAAGATGTTAGGTGCTAGTCAGGCGGCGTATAGGGAGCCTAGCGCTGACTAGTGCCTAAGCGTCTAGGCGGGGGCCTAGGAAGTTTTTTCAATTTTAATTTATTATATAAGATATAAATAAATGTCTACTTGTACTAAAAAAAAAAGATACAAACTGTACTGGGATATATAAATTACAAAATAGAATGACATATAAATTATAAAGTATTAGAACGTATTGAAAACACAAGGAATAAGCATATAATGAGTGTTCATCCAAGTACTCAACAAGTCTCTTACAATTTATTGAAAAATAAAATGCAAAATGAAAGTTATCTATTTTCTCTTTAAAAAAAATGTAAAAAAAGACCAGCTGGTGACTTCGTCATGATAGTCCACCCTTCTACATCTAGGTGGGCTAGACAGACTCCTAAGCAGGTCTAGGCTCCATGTCTTAATATTTCAAAAATTTAAAGATCAATCAGAATGATGACCAGTCACCTAACACTTAAACGGCATTAGTCAAGAACTTTTGGAACATTGCATGTAAGTTTTGCTTACTAACCAGTCAGGCAGTTGCAGAATTAGAAATTCATTTTAGAACAGGCATCATACACATCAGTTTTTAGAGGGCTTTATAGCCAAAATGGTCCCTGAGGTTTGCATAACACATCACTTTGGTCCCTGAAATTGAAAATCAATATAAATGGTCCTTGAGGTTGTCCAGCATCCGTTATTTTGGTCACTTCGTTAAAAACTCTGTTAAGTGTCCCGAAGCTCTTGGTTAGAAGTTTGGGCAATTTTCAAAACTTCGTAACTCAATATTTTCTTAACCAAATTCGACCCATAATATATCAAAATGAAGATAGGAAAGTGTAGAACAAGATTATGCCGATTTGGAAGCCCAATAGTTGCCAGAGATAGCCTGAAAATAGCCTGAAAAGTGACTGGTATGCGGAAAAACGGAAAACTCGCCAGGAACTGGGTAAACTTTAAACGTTCATAACTTCTTCAATACTCAACTAAATCGAGTGATTCAAAAATGAAAATCATACTTCTCAACGAGAGAAAGATAATGGTACCTTTCTCGATGGCTAACTCGCCGTAGTTTGGCCGAAAAACGACTCGAAGATGGCTAACTTGAGTCATTTTTTAGCCATTTTCCGGCCAAAATACGGCAAATTAGCCATCAATAAAGGTATCATTATCTTCATCTCATTGAGAAGTATGATTTTTGTTTTTGAATCACTCGATTTCGTTGAGTATTGAAGAAGTTATGAACGTTTAAAATTTACCCAGTTTCCGACGAGTTTTCCAATTTTCCCGCGGACCAGTCACATTTCAGGCTATTTTCCGGCCATCTCTGACAACCATTGGGCTTCCAAATAGGTATAATCTTGTTCTACAGTTTCCTATCTTCATTTTGTTATATTATGGGTCGAATTTGGTTAAGAAATGATTGAGTTACGAAGCTTTGACAATTGCCCAAACTTTCGGCCAAGAGCTTCGGACACTGAACGGAGTTTTTAACGAAAATATCAAAATAATAGATGGTGGACAATCTTAGGGACCATTTCTATTGATTTTCAATCTCAGGGACCAAAGTGATGTGTTATGCAAATCTCAATGACCATTTTGGCTAAAAAGCCTTTTTAGAGCATGGAAAGTCCAAAAAGCCAATACTTATAAACTCCCTTATGCACTAATCTTCTCTCACTTTCCTGAGTTTCCTTCATTTCTCTCTCGATCTCAATCTCTCTTCTTTCTCACTCTGTCGCTTGGCCGGCCAGCCCTTTTTTTGTGTGGGAGTCTTCAGCCAACCACTCCCTCATATCCCATCAGCTGCAGAAATCTCCCATTTGGGCCATCAACCACCCATAAATCTTCTCTCTCATACTTTATGCGACTCTCCCTCTCTCTCCCTCTTTCACCAAATCACAATCGAGTTCAACCCTTTCGGAGCTCAATTTTCAATCAATCTATGTTCATCCTTTCTCTGTGGATCTTTCTGCTTGTGATTGCGAGAGAAAAATATAGGGTTTGGTGATAGCGTCATGGAAGGCGGTGAGTGAACATTATTGTGAAGATATAGACCGTATATCGAACACATACCAACATCTATAACAACGAATTGACAATGCCAATGACCATTACCAACAAATTAATAAGACGGTTTATACATATTATCAACATCATATGAACAATATCTACACCATATATAAATATTATATCGATATAATATTTATGTTATATCCATAGTTTATTTACGTATGGGTATTTTAGACATTTAACTCCTTGAATACTTTGTCATTCATGTCTTTCTTTTTGTTTTAGCAACCAAACTTTGAAATGCTTGTTTTATAGTTAGTTTCTTGAAAATCTAATAGTTATTAAACGCCTTTGTTTTTTTGTACTTTGTTTTAATTAATAATGAAAGTTAAATAGTAAGTAATAAGTGGTTATTACTTTGGATTATCTGTCACTTATACTTTAAAGATAAAAAAAAAAAGTAAATAATCTCAACTCGTCTTAGAAATGTGTTTCTAATTAATAATATTATTTTATCATTAATATTATAATCTAGTAATATCCTACTTCACTTACAAATCATAAGTTTCAAGCTCAACTTACCTAAATTATTATTTGAGAAAATAATTTGATATCCACAACCGTATTTTTTCAATTTTCATTCTTTAAGTTTTCATTTTTAGTATTGTTTAGTGCTAATTATTTATTTTATGAAATAACGATATATTGTTTTATTCATGACTCGCACGTTATATTAGCACCCCACAAAATGTTGAATACACCCCACATCAAAATTTAATATTAATGATTTATTTATCTTACTATGCAATGACAATTTTAACCTTATTAGGTTAAAAAAAAATTTCTAAATACACCGCAAATCACTTTTAACGTATTACTTATCTTCTTCAACTATCAAAACCCCTCCCACCCTCAATTGTTGAATAAAACCCTAAGCAATGAAACTACAAACATGTTGATTAAGAAAATTTATTTATGGCGAATGGAATACGAAATCGGTGTTTCGAAATCTTCACATGAGGTAAAACTTCATATTTTTCATAGTTTTAGTGATTTCGACGACATCTATAATTATTTAATCTTAGTTTTACTGCGAAGATTCTATGTTCGTATTCATCTTTTAATAGAGCATAAGACTACGCCCCCTTTACTGATTAAAGTATTAGACTAAAATTGATATTGAGTTGTATGATGATTCTTAGCAAATAATTGAGATGTATTGATTATTTTCAAATCATTCAATTTGAAATCATTCGGCAAACTAACGCAGATGGTTTGAAATCATTCGCCAAAATTAAAAATGAGTGTTATAAGATTTGAGAAATGTGGGGTGTATAAAAAAATATGATGTGTATGTGGAAAATGTAAGGTGTATATTGAAAATGTGGGGTATCACATCCCAGCCCGGGCCCTACCACATCACGGGTTCGACTCCACCGTAGCACGATATTGTCCGCTTTGGGCCCCAAACACGCCCTCACGGTTTTGTTTTTGGGAACTCACGAGCAACTTCCCAGTGAGTCACCCGTCCTCGTCGGCACACTTCCAGCCAGAGATTGGCTCTAATACCAAATTGTCACATCCTGACCCGGGGTTCACCACATCCCGGGCCCGTTCCACCACCGTAGCACTATATTGTCCGCTTTGGGTCTCGACTACACCCTCACGGTTTTGTTTCTGGGAACTCACACGAGAACTTCCCAGTGAGTCACCCATAATGAGAGTGCTCTCGCGCGCTACTCGCTTAACTTCGGAGTTCCTATGGAACCGGAAGCCAGTGAGCTCCCAAAGGGCCTCGCGCTAGGTAGGGATGAGAATATACACATAAGGCATAGATGATCCACTCCCTTGGGCGATGTGGGATCTTACAATCCAACTGACACACCCCGACCGAGATCGAGGTATGCTGGCCGTCACGTGAGGGTGACATAACCATGTGCACAGTGTGGAAGCATTAATAAAAGAAGAAATACGAATAAATAAAAACCAAGTTAAGGAGTGTTAGAACATAATTAAGTGTGAATACACATACAGAGCATAAAAGTCTAGGTGCAGTCAATGCATAAGAAGTACTTAATTGATTAGCACCCGAATGTGGTCCTACATAGGTGATGTCTGTCAGAATCTCCTATGAATCCTCGTGAGCCACCAAGAATGCTACCTAACACCTGGAGGGGCGCAAAACAAAAGCGTGAGTGGGCAAAAACAAATATTTCGAAAACCATTTCAAAAATAATCTTTAACCCCTCGCCGTAAAACCTGTATACTTTCCCAGAAAATAGTATATACGTATACGATAACTCAACTGAAAACATCATCATCTAAGTACGTAATGAAAACATGAATATGCCATGCCATGTATATCAAAATCATCAGGTAATTGAAATATATGCAATAACAACTACACAGCTCGTCAGCTGGTCTCTAGCTCATCAATCACGCCTGCACACAAGTCGAACCCACTTATAGTGGTCTATACGACATGACTGGGTGTATAATAATACGCTCTAGTGCTACAATCACGTGAAGATTGTGCGAATGATATCGGGTCACCTACGAGTCGAACCCACTGAAAGTGGTCTATACGACAGGACTGTGCGCCTAACTTAGATCCAAGATGAGCGTATGGTGCGGGAGGTGAACATCACGTGAAAGACTAGCCCCTCACTCTAGGCGGGAGCACTAACGCCGGGGTGCAGGTTAATGAGCTCTCAATACATCTCATCATACTCTTCATAACTCAACCTGTATTTAACCACATAGAATCTTACCTGAACTTACCTGAGCGTCCACATCACCAACAATCATGCGCATACAATTCATGATGCATAACCGTTTCATGATGCATACCATTTCATGATGCATACCATTTCATGATGCATAAACGTTTCATGATACATACCGTTTCATGATGCATAAACCGATGTAAATAGGTATTGGCATGTCATTTCATTTATAAAAGCATTTTAAATGCACTTTCTGGGAAAAACACATAGTATATAGGTATATACAGAAAACAAAAGCCCACTCACCTGGAGTCCGCACTACGGCTCCCTAACATAAACATCGAGGCGTCCCAAAAATGTTCGGTGCCTTCGGCCAAGGCCAATTTGGCTTAGAAAGGCTTCAATTTCACCAAAATCCGTAAGAACCCTACAAATGAGTGAGCTTCAATTCGACCTCCAAACTTGTTCCAACGCCTCAACCACTGCTTAGGCTTTGTTCCAGGTCCTAAGGGGATGCTATGGGTGTTAGTAATTGAAAGAAAACGTTTCAAGATTTGAAGAATTTGTACACTAACCCACCGCACGGGTTCATCCAATTTTAAGGCCAAAATCCGTGATTTTTGGGGTGTAATAGGAAGAGGGAAGATCATAGAGGGTTTTCCAAGTGATGGTTTGAAGTAGCTCACCGGAAAAATGGGCGAAAATTAGCCGAAATAGCCCCGACCGAACCGGGTAGTGTAGCGGGTTCGCGGGTTGGGGGTGCCTAAATCTTCTTTTCCCCCATTTCTCCCTTCTTCTCCTTTCCCTCCTTTCCCCTTCTCTGATTGGTCAGTCACCTCTCTCCTTTCTCTCCCGAAGCTTCTGTCTTATTCCTCTGGTTGGGCAGCCTTGCCCAATCCGATTCTTGTTATTCTTCTTTTCTGTTTTCAACAGCCACCCACGCACACACACACTTAACTTCCTTTCTTCTTTTTAATTTCTTTCTTTTCCCATTTGAGCCATCCATTTCAAACTCCTTTTAATCTGGGCCATCCAAATGTCACATCAGATTTTAAAATAAATTTCATAAAATCCCCAAACTTCAAACTTTAATAACTTCTTCGTTATAACTCCAAATCACGAACCGGTTGCGCCCACGCGTCCGTAGCGATGAGTACTACGAAGATATGCCAAGAAAACAAATCTTAGGTGGCACGACACAACGATTAACCTCGAACAAAGTACGTGCCTCAAAGGGCATTTTGTAAAATCCTTTATAACAAATTTAAAACTCTTAAAATCAGGATTGTAAGATCCCACATCGCCCAGGGAAGTGGATCATCTATGCCTTATATGCATATTCCCATCCCTACCTAGCGCGAGGCCTTTTGGAAGCTCACTGGCTTCGGGTTCCATGGGAACTCCGAAGTTAAGCGAGTAGCGCGCGAGAGCACTCCCATGATGGGTGACTCACTAGGAAGTTCTCGTGTGAGTTTCCAGAAACAAAACCGTGAGGGCGTAGTCGAGGCCCAAAGCGGACAATATCGTGCTACGGTGGTGGAGCGGGCCCGAGATGTGGTGGACCCTGGGTCGGAATGTGACATGGGATGTGAGGGTATTATGGGGAAGGAAGTGAGGTGTATTAAAATAATTTTTAATTGAAAAAAAAATGTGGAGTTTATTCAACAATTTGTGGGGTAATATAATAAGCCTTCTTGAAAATCTAATAGTTATTAAACGTCTTTGTTTATTTGTACTTTGTTTTAATTAATAATGAAAGTTAAATAGTAAGCAATAAGTGGTTATTACTTTGGATTATCTGTCGCTCATACTTTAAAGATAAAAAAAAAAGTAAATAATCTCAACTCGTCTTAGAAATGTGTTTCTAATTAATAATATTATTTTATCATTAATATTATAATCTAGTAATATCCTGCTTCACTTACAAATCATAAGTTTCAAGCTCAACTTATCTAAATTATTATTTGAGAAAATAATTTGATATCGACAACCGTATTTTTTTCAATTTGCATTCTTTAAGTTTTCATTTTTTGTATTGTTTAGCGCTAATTATTTATTTTTTGAAATAACGAAATATTGTTTTATTCATGACTCGCACGTACGAAAGAAAATGGAATATTTCGAAATCCACAAAAAAATCGAAAGCGAAAGGTTTTCAAAAAAGGGGAAAGTAAAAATAACGCAACGTTTATGATGCCCTCGGTTGGCAAAAGCCATATTACGTCGGGAGAAATAAATCAAGGGAAAAAAGCAGGCGCGCAGAAGAAAGAGACTTGCAGGCGAAGGAAAGGCGATTGCTTGAAAACTCCCCCATTTCAGTTTTCTTCTTTTCTGATTTGGGGATGAATTGAGTTTTCGCCATTCCATTTCCAATCCACCAACTTTACAGTTTCGATCGAGAGAGAAGGAAGGAATGGGAGTGCTGTCGAACAAGATCCAGAGGGATCTTCTGAAGCCTGGAGATCACATCTATTCATGGCGCCACGCCTACCTCTATGCTCACCACGGTCTTCCTCTTCTTCTTTCCCTCCTTTTAATTTTTAATTTCATATGAATTTATTCGTTTATTTGCATATTAGGAACTGTTTGTTGATGATTTTCTGCTTTTAGTTTTTGGGTCTGGTTTTACCGCACTGAAACATCAAAAGCTTGGATTTTTATTCTTTGTTTTTGGTGCAAATGGTATGTGTGGCACTCTTGGACACCCAAAAAACCCAATTCCAGTTTTTACTGCTTTTGGATTTGGGGTCATTTGGGTGAAATTCCCGGTGCAGCTTTATGATTGGTGAAATCTGAGGCTATTTTCAATTGGTAGTGATATGGGTTAGTTCGTACTAGATTTTGTTCTCTCATTAGTGATCACAATACGATTAGATTCTGATTACACAATACAATATCCCATTGGTGTTATCTAAAAAATTCACATTTCTTCTACTTTTTGTTGTTAATCACTGGGATCGTATAATTTGCGGAATGCGTTATTTGTATAGCATTGGATCCACCTCCTATTTTTCTCGAAGGTGACAATGGGTTGCTGTTTATATTTTGTATAAGTGAATGTTGCTGGTAAAGTAAGTATTGTTGAAGCAGGGGAATGGCATGGTTTAAATTCAGCTCAAGTGGGGGAGGAAAATTCGAATAGCAACCGTCGGAAGAAAATAAAAGATTTAAAAACAATGATGCTTTAACATTGAAGAAGTTCATTTTTTTTTTAATCTGACGAAAATGGTTTGAGAGATAACATTGAGTTATGAGTTTACAGTCAAGCAACTTGCATGGTTAGTTAATGGATCAGCATATTCGGCACTAGTTAGGAATTTTGATTAGAAGAATGTAAACCAACTATTTTTTTGGGTCAGTCTTCCCTCCGGCAAACAAGACACACACAGACACGCGCCCGCGAATACTATGAGATTGAACTGTTGGAATATGAACCCAATATTTGATTGATAGGATGAGGTAGGAGAATTGAGTGGTTTGTTTAAGTTATAAATTCCATTTGGAGCAGGTAACCAAGGAGTCGTCGACTTTTAGTTCTATACCTGTGTTTCTGTAGTTTTGATGGTTGCAAACTTGTGCAGTTCAGTTTCCTTTTCATGCATAGTTTTTCTTCCTTCTACTTTCCATCAGTTTTTGTTATTGTATGAGGAGAACTTTTGTGTTATTGAACTTTTAAATCCTGCATTAAAGTCACCATGGAAAACATGGCATTGCTGATCATTTATCTGCTATGTGATCTCAGGGATATATGTTGGTGAAGGAAAGGTTATTCACTTCACTCGAGGAGCTGGCCAGGAAATTGGCACAGGAACTGTGTTAGACCGCTTCCTCGTAAGCAGCTCTCCATCCCATTCTCCGGACAATCCCTGCCCAAACTGCGGCGATCAATCAACACTTGATGGTGTCATGTCTTCTTGCATAGATTGTTTTCTATCTGGCGGTTATCTTTACCTCTTTGAATATGGTGTCAATCCAGCTTTCTTTGTTGCCAAAGCTAGAGGGGGTACCTGTACCCTTGCACGGTCTGACCCACCCGAAGATGTCCTTCACCGCACTTCTTTCCTTCTGCAGAATGGCTTTGGTAGTTATGACATTTTCAAAAACAACTGTGAAGACTTCGCCATATATTGCAAAACAGGCTTGCTCGTGTTCACTAGCATTAGCGTGGGCAGGAGTGGACAGGCTGCCTCCTTCGTAGCTGCCGCAACTGCTGTTGTTTCTTCACCGCTTCGATTTTTGACTACCAGTTTTCCTGGTCTGGGAGCTGTAGGTTGTGGCATGTATTGTGTTAGTAGATTGGTTTCTGACATCGGAATACGCCGAGATGTTAGGAAAGTATCGGTGGAGAGACTGATTACCCCCTGTGCCCTTGACGAGTCAGTGGCTGCGACTGAAGTGCTCAAGAAAGAATAATTTGTGTGCATAAACCGAATTCGTATGGCTTCAAAGGCCGAATCTTTTGGTTGTATTATACATTGTATTCGTAGTCTGTAATTGCTTGGATTTTCCCTGGTTGTCATGATAACGGTGAATGATTTGTTCATTTCATTCGTTGGTTTATTTATTTTACTTCGATTTGTTCACTTGATGTACTTCGTTCATCTACTTCATTCTACTTCATTGCGATATTCCCCCTCTGTTTTTCGCTACGTTTATATTATGCCTGCATAATGCCCTGTAAATTTTGGTGTCGAATAACCCGTAGACAAATATTGAAAGCTGTTGTTTAATCATCAGTTTCAAATGATTTTCAGAATTACTCTCTTTCTCACATTCTATGGGATATGTTAGCAGTTGTAAAGTGATGTTGGTAGAGGTTTTTTTTACTTGTAATCAGATCTTCTTGAGAGATTTTCTGGTTTTGTTCTTGGTGGATTTCTTATCCACTTCTGTGTAATTCCTTTTTTATTAATATTATAGTTTCTTCTCAAAAAAAAAAAAATATAATTACATGTACAGATACAAATACAAATACACGGATGGGAAGATAATCTGTTGTGTTACAAAAAAGTCCAAGAAAATCCGAATGATATACCAAATGTTTATCCAACGATGAGATATTCCGCTAGTAAGGCCAAATACTAACGCCACCGGGCTTTTTTATGAGAATCCAATTGTATTCCGGCTTTGATGTCTGCAGTTTACACATTCAATTGTTGAGATGCTGATCCACTAAAACATTTACGGAGTCATCTTGAAAGGTGTAAACTATCACTCGGGAGATACTAAATGCAGGTTATTCGACAAAAAGAAAAGGATACGAAAAACATGTTGAAACTGGAAGAAAAAAAAAATCCTTAAGGCTTTTGTTGGTTGAGGGATTGCCAAGTTCCAAAGGATTGAGACCAAGTCGCAAGGAATGAATCACAAAAAGTTGATAGGAGGGATTAGGAAACGCACTAAATGATCACTACAAAGGTATATAAGAAGGATTTGCAAATGACGCCTTCTAAGTAGGGATTTGCAAATCCTTCTCACATGCTTTTGTAATGGTCATGGAGGGCTTTTGTAATCCCTCCTATTTAACATTTTTGATCAATTCCTTAATAACTTGGCATCAACCCTTCGGGACATGGAAATCCCTTGCCCAAACATAGCCTAACATAGGTATATACCAGCCTAAATTTCCCTCCAACCTAATTTTATTTTTCTATTAGGTATAGATCAATCTGCCACACTCATATCGGCGACCAAATATATAGGCCTATCTACTTCATTGCTACACATTTTTCATCCGGACGTAATTTTCTTCTCTTATTTCTCTTCACCAACTACCAGGATTCCAACTTTTCAAATTCATGTAAACCTCAAGAATAGGGTTACCTAACACGAAACAGCTTTTTGAAACAAAACAATACAATATATTCTGAAGAATACAGGATAAAACATGGATGACTATCTAGGTCTCTCTCCGTATATTGAAATAAATGAAAGTGTGGAAAGGTTAACTAGGTGCATTTTTTGCATTGATGATGTCAAATGTAACCTATGGGTTTTGTTCTAAAAAAGCAGAAGATGATGAGGAAAAGGACATCAAAACGGTTGACCAACTAGTGGTAGGAGGACTATTGGAGGTTTCTTTCCATCATTTTTAGTTAGCCTTTCATTTTTCTTATAAATTTCTATGCAATAGTTTCTTTGGGAGGTTTAAGACTTCAATGAATCCTTTGTTTCAAATTAATGCAGTGTAATTGGCATATTCTGATATTTAGTTCTATCTTCGGAGGGTTTCTCCTCTACTTGTTAACTTAGGAATGGTAAATTCTTTGCTGGGTTTCATTTATTCTTATTTAACTACAATGCATTCTGTGATCAAATCAAATTTCGGCTTATTGAATTAGGCATAAGTTTCCATAGGATGACTGGGGTATTTTGCTTTTCCTATGAACTTACATTTAAACTTTGACACTAAACCAAAACCATTTTGTAGTACTTTCTTTTTAACTTAGCTTCCTAGAAATGCATAAGCCTGTAGTTTACTTTCTGATGTAGGACATTCGTCAATTTCTTACTTATGTTAAAACCTTCATTTTGTCTACATTCACGAGAGCCACGCCATTTCCTACCTAAGCAACCCGCATATAGTAGACTAAGATTGCAATCCCTTTATACAATACAAGAGTGTTGGGATCAAAAGATCATTTCGAGGGCAAGTCCTGCGGAAGTAACCAGAAACTAAACACTTCTTTTATAAAGTTACTTAATTCGTTATACCATCGATCTTGGGGGAGGGAGATTCGAACATAGGACCTCAGGTGCAAGGGTAAACGCTCTTAACCACTTAAAGCTACAATCCACTTGCAAGAAAAATTGAACCTTTAATGGTACTTCTCTACCCCAAGAGGTCCCAAGTTCGGAATACCCCTATCCCTATTGATTAAAACTAAATACTAGCAAACCTTTGGTCAACAATTTAAAGAATCTGTACAATTTGTTAGTCCCTAAAATTAACATATCACATGAGCTGATTAATTATATGAAAAGAATCAATTTCTAGAAAATTAAGTTATATAATTAACCAAACTAACATAATATAATGATAATTAGGAAACCAAAATGCAAAAATCAAGAATCCAAGCAAAGAATCAGAAGAAATTTGAGAAAAAAGGAACTGGGAACTTACGAGATCTTTGAAAATGATGAAAGCGATTACGAAGAAAAGAACAAACAGGATTTCGAACTCGGCGAATCGAACGAAGCGAAAGACCGACTTGACGCCCCGAGTCCATGCGGACTCGTCCGAGCTCCGTCTGCCGACTCGCTTGACCATGGCTGCGATGGTGGCACTGTCTCGTGTGCCTTCGTTTCGCTTGGTGGTTGGTAGCAGAGGAGTTCGCGCGTGACAGGTCGAGGATGGCATTAATTTTCACGAGTTCCTTTTAATTTAAAGAGTGAAAAAAAAAAAAAAAAAAAAAAACCGGAAAAGTCAGATTCAGATAAAAAGTAAAAAAGAATAGTCAAATGGTAAATTTACCTAATTCACACATCGTAAATTCATGGCATTCAACACTCAATTTATTCTTTTAAGATATAAGTATTTGGAGTTAAAAGAAAAATTAGCGCATAATCGAGCTTATTGACATTTTAAAATTCATACAAAAGACCTTATTTAGTAGAGTAAGACTTGATTTTTTTTATTTCACACTAAATTATACTAAATTAAATTTTAAGTTTGATTTATGATATTATTGTTGCAAGTTTTTTAGATGTGACCTCGTAAGTCTTCTTCGTGTTAAATTGTAACCTTAACTAGTTTTGTTGTGTCAATTAGTTAAAGGGAGCTTTAATGAAAAAGGCTTAGGCCAACAAATATTTAACCAAAAATTATCTCAAAATGTTATTTAACCAAAAAGACTTAAAGTTTAATAAAAAAATCATCCAAAAGTATTGTCCACGGGTCAAACTTACAAACTCAACCCACTACAAATCTTAAATACCCCTAAATGATTCCATATTGTCTTGACTCTTTACCAACCTCAACCCAGCACGAAACTGCCATAATAACTCCATGTCTTCCTATCAAATCGAATTCCCCCATTTCAAAAACAACCAAATCAAAGTTGAAAAAGGAAGCATTCATCGGAACAAAGCCGCCGAAACAAGTTCAAAGAAGTTTAATGGCAGAAATCGGCGAAAAAGTGTCTGGAAAAAAAAAACCAAAACATAACACTATTTCTGGAAAAAAAAAATCAGATATAGTATTTAATTTTTCGGTGCACAAACAAACACTGTATCTGGAAAGAAAAGAACCAAAATCCAGAAACAACGACTTAAATTTCAGAAACAATGACTTAGATTCCAAAAACAGTGACTTAGTTCCAGAAACAGTCTATGTTTTAACCTCTATTTCTTTTCTTTCATGCATCAGTTGATTATATTTAAAAAACATGGTGCTTATTTTGCTTTGAATCCAAATACAGTGAATTTCACTAGTTTTTTTTTTTCTAGCTCACATTTAAGAAATAGTGTGTCGATTTCATTTGGATCCAGAAATAGTGATTTCAAAAACAGTAACATAGATTCCAGAAACAGTGTTTCAAAAACATTATTGAATAACATGCAGATCTCAAATTTATTTTCTAGACAAACAAATGATGAACTCCACTGACGATGAAAAATTAAAAAACAGTACCTTGAATACACTATGAATAATAACGACGATCACATTTCAATGAAATAATACAAAATATAAATTAAATAGCATGAGGATCTATATTTTTGTTTCAAAGAAAAAGAAAAAGGTCTGCAAAACCGATGAACTCCATTAACGACGAAAATCTGTAACTCAACCTAAAAAAGTTAGGGGTAAAATCGACAAATCATAATTTATTATAGTTGGACCATTTTTAGTTGGACTACTTTAATATGAGCCTTGTACTAATCATTAAACAAAACTTGTAACCAATTTGGGGTTTTTAAAGATTTTAATTCTCTCTAAATATTTAAGGGTAATAGGTCTATTTAATCATAATTTTCAAAGAAATTCAAACAAGTATATTCATTTAGAAATTGATAAAAAAAATAAAAAAAAGATTGCTAAAAAGTTAGAGAATTCGAAAAAAAAATTAAAGATATTTCATAATATATTTTAAACATTATAAAATCTCACATCTTTTCTTGAAAATTTAAGAGAATTCCCTCAAAACTTTACATAAAAGCTTTAGAAATTAAATAAACTTGATCAAAATTCATAAATTTATAAAGCTATTACAATCTCTTAAAATCTGAATTGAATACACCTCTAATTGAAAAATTCAAATCTAAACCTAATATGAAACAATCACTAAATTACGTAGAAATTCTGATCCAAATCTATCAAGGATTAATTACAACAATTCTAATACGATGTTGTAATTATTTGGAGTTTTTTAGGGTAATATAAGTAGGTGATTTGGGGCCTGAAACTTGCTTAAATCCCTAAATTGCCAATTGAAACGAGAAAGGAGAAGACTGAAAGAACGAGAGGCTCCCCGTTTTCCTTTGTGCTAGTAACCCATGGCGTCAACGAGTCAACGATCCCTCCTCATCCTCATCGCCCTCCTCTCCCTCTTCGCAATCTCCGCCACCGCATCAAGGCCCTGTAAAACCCTCTTCGTTTCTTCCTACTCCTTCTCCCTCCGCCGCCTCCCTTCCTCCTCTTCCTCCTCCGGCTTCGTCACCATCGTAACCGAGATCAGCCAGATCCGCCCCGTCCACCTCCACCCCGCCCGCTTCGATGGCGGCTTCGTCCCACACCATCACCACGACGCCGCCAGCGAGAAGCGAACTCAGACGGCGCCGCTCTTTCCCTTCATAGGAACGGACTCGGAGTCTTCCTCCTACGACCTTAGCTCCCTCCGCGATCGCACCAAGGATATCCTGAGCGTCGTCGTTTCGCTACTCTTTGGCGTCGGCTGCGGCGCTCTCACCGCCGCCATCCTGTTCCTGGCTTGGTCCGTTTTCATCAGTCGCCACGACGGCGGCTCCAGCTCTTCCGATGACGATTTTGAAGACTTCAGCCCTAAGAAGATGGGTTATGTCAAGATTCCGGAGGTGACCGCTGACTCCGTTTCCCCACCACCGTCTACAGTCAAGGAAGCTGCCGCCGCCGCCGTGTGAATATCGTGATGATGATGACGGCAAATTGGTAATTCTATAAATATCTTATAATTAAACAAAAATGTTTCCTTTGGACGATGAGAACTTTGTGACTGTGGTGGGTTGGCGATCAAATAAGCTTAAATCGTACGCTGTGGTCTGTATTTATCGAATTACAACTTAATTATTGTCATCTCGCTCCTTATCTATATATAATGATAATACATTTGAAATGCTGTTGCACGGTGTTATATGCTCGTAATTATTTTTACCTTCGATCATCGATTGATGCTGGTGGTGGATGGGAATTGGGCATGCATATCCGTAATGTTGAAGATGTTGAGCATTAAACCCTTACTATCAGAACACAACTTATTCTGGGGGGCTTTGTTAACCGTTTTTAGCCGTCTAGGGAATTGGCATTCCTCGGAAGAATTGGAGAGATGATCGGTTTTCCACAATGTCTAAATTTCCATTTCAAACCCATGTATTGTTGGAAAAGGTGAAAGAATGTATTCCTGTTTTATTGTCTTCCTTCAGCTTCATCTTGCTTTATGACGGCGCGATTGATTTTTATGGTCACTGGGGTGTCAATCTCGTCTCATACTTGGATGGGGAGGAATAGGAGGATGAGTGTAAGTGTCGGTGGGTTATCTCTATTGATGCCCAATGGGTAGTTGCTGTTGAGCATATTGGTGTCAACTGTGAATTCTCTTACTTGATAGGGCTATGTTTGCTGTCTTTGTTTCCTATGAAAAGTTTATATTTGAAACATATCTCTGTAGCAGGCTGGGTTATTTAGTGGTTGTTATTACTATGGTTGGCAAGATCGGGATGAGTCAGATTGCATAATTCAAATTGGGAAGGATATGTTACTGCAACAACAACAAAAAAGCCTTTTCCCACTAAGTGGGGTTGGCTGTATGAATCCTAGAACGTCATTGCTCTGTGTCACGTCTTCTGTTAGATCTAAGTACTCTTAAGTCTTTTCTTAGAGTCTCTTCCAAAGTCTTCGAAGGATATGTTACTGCTATAGCTTGAAATTGTTTGATTTATCAATTCGTAGGTGATAGATGAGCATCTTAATGTGTTTGCAGTGAGCCTTCTGTTAGTGATATGAGGGCAATTAAATAATGGGAGGTGGTGGTACTTAACCATGATCAACAAATTGTCAAGTCATAAGTATGTGTTACGGGTTAGCTATAAATGGAGAGGTCGAGTTTTGATCGTTGTGGATGATAGTTCTAACTTCTAAATAGTGTTTCTTTTGGGATCATTGTTAGTTGTTGGGTTAATGTCTCGTCGTTTTAATTGGTACCTTACTTTCAGGTAACTGTAAACTGAAAGTTTTGAAACATGTAGACGTAGCTCTAATAATCGACAATCGTGTTAGGTACCTTTTAGCTAGACTGGTGTAATTGGTATGGTTCTTTCGCAGATCTTCATCGTAGCAGTTGACGAATTTCGATTTCTCTGATTTTTCAAATTGCCTCCGACGACAACCCTAAAGAGACATCCTCCATGATGAATTAGTTTGTAAAAGAGGAAACCAACTCTGCTAAAACTTGAGTTATTCAGTTAGTTTGTCATCATCCCTATCAATCCAAAAAGACTTCAAATGCTTGTCAATCTCAAGCGACACCAACGTGATTTCGTCCATGAGCAAATGCGTCCTGTCTCCGGCAACAAACTCAAAAACCTCGCCATTGACTTCGAGCGAGCTACATCCTGGCACCTTTCTCACCTTTCTCTCCTCCATTCCCTTCCTCAGCATTGTGACATCGTCCCACTGGTTGGCGGAGGCGTAGATGTTTGAAAGAAGAACACGCACGCCACTGTGGTCTAAGCTTTTCCCGGACAAGCGCTCGACCACTTCTTTAGCTAACTCAACATCTCCATGAACTCTACAAGCATTGAGCAATGCACCCAAGACGTACGAGTCTGGT
Organism: Cotoneaster glaucophyllus; assembly: GCA_036320875.1. Taxonomy (NCBI): domain Eukaryota; kingdom Viridiplantae; phylum Streptophyta; class Magnoliopsida; order Rosales; family Rosaceae; genus Cotoneaster; species Cotoneaster glaucophyllus. The sequence continues at coordinate 25,636,434 of CM070068.1, read as the reverse complement.
TCCATGGGCATCTCTCTCACAACTTTCTTTGCCTCCTCTAGCATACCAGCTCTTCCCAGTAAATCCACCAAACAACCATAGTGCTGGACCCCTGGCTGTATCCCGAAAATGTTTCTCATACTTTCAAAGATTCGCAATCCCTCATCCACCAAACCCATCCGACTGCAAGCACTCAACACGCATATGAATGTAACTTCATTGGGCGCAATTCCTTCATTCTGCATTCTCGCGAACAATGAAATGGCACTCTCACTGTCACCGCTATTTGCAAGCCCCGAAATCAAAGAAGTGAAAGCAAAGACATCCCTACTCGGCATCTCATTAAACACAGCATGAGCAGTTTCAACACAACCGCACTTTGTGTACATGTCGACAAGAGCAGTGCCCAACACTCTATCTAATTTCATCCCCTTCCGGCTCACATACGCATGTATCCACCTTCCTTGATCCAGTGCCCCAAGAAAAGCACAAGCAGTGAGTGCACCAACAATCCCAGCATGGTTAGGCAAAACCCCAGAAACCTGCATATCGACGAAAAGCTCCAAAGCCTCGCTGAACAACCCAACTTGCACATACCCATTAATCATAGCGCTCCAAGAAACCGCATTCTCCTCAGGCATTTCATCGAACAGCTCCCGTGCAACCTCAACTTGGCCAGACTTCACGTACCCATTAATCAACGCAGTCCAGGTAACAACATCTTTATAGACGCTCATATTGAACAGTTTCCGAGCTGGGTTTATGGAATCACAAGTCACATACAAATGGATCAACCCGTTCTGCACAAAATCGTACGACTCCCACCCCAACCGAATTGCATGGCAATGGAGCACCAAACCCATTGACAGATATGAGAGGTCGGCGCAAGCTCGAAGAAGAAAGGAGAAAGTGTAGTTGTTGGGCAGGAGGCAGCTCTGAATCATATCGTTGTAGAGAGATAGAGCTCGCGTAGACTCATTTCTCTCGGCGAAAGCTCTGATCATGACGTTCCAAATGTAGGTGGTCCGATGTGGCATGTGGCGGAAGAGTCGAAATGCATGGCGTAAATCGCCGGAGTTCGATTCGGAACAGAAGGCGATGATCTTGGCAGCTGCGTAAGGATCGAAAAGGGTGCCGGAAACTGTGAGGTGGGATTGAGTTTGCTTGATATGCGCCATCGTGAGGCATTGGTCCAAGATTGACAGAGCCCTCCTGCTTGATTTCATGTAATCCTTTCGAATTTGGAGGCAATCTGATTTCGTTTTAAGTTCATTCAATACTTACTGAAAAGAAAAATATCACGAAAATGAAAATTCAAAAAATAACCCCATAAACTCTACCATGTAATCTTGTGTTCTATGATCTGATTTCCCAACATTAATAAAAAAAGAGAAAATTGGAGTAATAGTCTTTGAAATTTGGCCCACACGTTGTTCTTGTAGGTTTGGTAGTCTCACCAGGACGACGCCTTGGAGTTTCGATTCCGAACTAAAAATCTGTGATTATTGATCCTCTACTTGTTATAATGTGGGGCAATGGTTTTTTGGTCAAACTCCGTTACAACATTCATCTAAAATAAAGGGTTTAAAGGGACCAAAAATAGATGAAAGTTCTGAGAGAGTTAGTCAAAATGATCATTGCTCCACATTATAACAAGTTCAGGAATTAATACACAAATTTTTAGTTCAGAGACAACTCCAATTAAGCTAAAGTTGATTCACCATTGCTCCAATTACCTCCAATGTTTATTGTTTCTTTTCTCGTTTTTTTATCAATAATGTTTTCGTTTTCTTGAATTGGCTGTAAAGGACATAAATAACTAATCAATACAATTCATTAAAAATATATCCAATCTAACCAGCTATTTGGTCTGGTGTTGTTTCTCTTCTCAATGTTAAAAGATGGCCTCAGTTCGAAACTCTTGAATCCTCCGTTGTTTAAAAAAAAAAAAAAAAAAAAAAAAAAAAAAAAAACCCATCTAGTCCAAATTTCGGTGGCGGGTTCCGAACCCCAAACCTTGGGCTTTGGAAATAGGGTTGTGCCCCACGTGCATGGCTTTATTTGACAGGCTAATGATGCAAGACTTTACCGCAGAATATTACATGTAAACAGAAGTCGACAGCCTAGGTTTGGGTACTGCAGCGAATTGTAAGTCCCACTTTTTCTTCCATATTCTCCAAGATCTCAGGAGCACATTCCCATTCAAAAGCATGGAGCATCGCTGCCAAGTAAAAGTGCACCGTTCGATGAGCAAGGGGCCATCCCACGCATACCCTTCTCTCGCTCCCAAAAGGCAGCAGAGCGAAGTCTTGGCCTTTGACATCGATGCGCGGACCAATGAACCTTTCTGGTTTGAATTTGAAAGGTTCTTCCCAAATACTCGGGTCCCTCACAATCGCCCAAACATTTACCAGAGCAAAGCAATGCTTAGGTGGAATATGATACTCGGAAACCTCACATGCCTCGTTTGTGCAACGCTGTATGACTGTGGCTGCAGGGTGGAGCCGGAAAACTTCTTTCACTGCCGCTTGAAGGTAAGGTAGATTCGCAATGTCGGTCTCTTCAACAAACCTGTCATTTTCTACCACTTGGATGATTGACTCACAAATAGGGATGGCAACGGTTTGGTTTGGGGACGGAAATGCTATATTCATCCCCTTAACCACGAAAATTAACCATATTCATAACCGCAAATTAACCATCGAGTATTATCCATAACCATACCCACCGGGTAACGGACTTCCCATCGGTTAACGGTTATACCCATCTTCGTCAATACAAAAAATATATTTGTTCAATTAACGCATGATAATTTAGTAAATATTAATTTCATCACTAAATTTTTGATGTATAAAATGATTTAATGAATGGATCTTGTGTAGCATAAAAATTAAAGATAAATATTGATAATGTTGGTTGATCTTTAATATCTCCCATAAGTACTATTAGTCTACATTCTCATAGATTTTCATTCATATAAAAACTTTTTTAACTTGCCCACAAAATATAACTCACACATTACAACTTTTGTATTCTCAAGGTAATGGATTCAATGAATAATATATATATATATATATATATATATATATATATATATATATATATTATAATACAATTATATTATATATAATTATAAATACATCCTATTATATTATATATAATTCCGTTCGGATTCGGTTATGGACATGGATTGGGGACCCGTATAACCATATCCAAAACCATAACCGAATATTATTAACGGTTTTTCCTCATATCCAAATGATACCCGAATTTTCATACCCAAATCCAATCCATTCGGACGGTTATCCACGGTTATCGGTTTTAACGGTTAGAATTGTCATCTCTACTCACAAAAAGTATCCCTTTGATGATATTTCTAGGAAGGGTTTTTTGCTTCTGATTTAGAGTGCACTTTCGAGAGAGATGGATTTGATGACCATTTGGTCTTCAAGGCCTTATTTTGGAAAGCTTCAGTATGTCCTTGGAATTACAGGGATCTTGAGATCGCTGACTTCATAATGTCAAGATAGTATTTCAGTAAAAGTGCTTGGTTTAGAGAGGAGAGTAATTAGACAGTCATTAGTAGTCCCACCTGTACTTCATACCATGCTCTGCATAGAAAAGGGGTTGTTGGGGGTGTATGTTGGCTTGTGGATTGAAGCATAGAGATAAATTGAAGATGAAGCTCAGTCTGGGGACTTATTAGCTTTTTATGTATTATTAAGTACTCGCTCGCATTCTGGGCTACCAATACGTCAGTTGAGGCCAACCAATTTGCATTTAAGAACAAAGAGCAAAATCACATTTTAAGTACTAAATCTTAATTACCACATGGACCCCTAGTAAATTGTCACTTATTTTCCCTTGTGCCAATATATCTCATAGACAAATGCACTGGTTATCATGATAGGTGGCTGCACCTGCGTTAGTTTTAGAAGTTTTACACTATGAGAGCCACTCATGCATCATTTCTTCAATCTTGTGACTTTTAATTCTTGCTTGCTGCTTATAGCCTTGTATTTCATATCCATCATAAATACACTGGTTTCCATCTCGTACATGGATGTGCATCTTCATAGTTATTTTGGGTGCACCTCGTTTGTGGAACTTTTGTTGCTTTCCCTTACTATGTTTCTTGTTTGATAGCTTTAGATGTTAGCATGAGATGTTAGATTTCAGATCTTACATTATCTATTTTAATGGGATTTACCTTGTTTATTATCAGGATGGTAGATTCAGGTCAAAACGCGATTCAAGAAAATGAGGTATAAACTTTAATCATATTAAAATTTCAATTTTCTTAAGATTCTTTTGCAATTTCATATTAAATTAGCCTTTTTCTATAATTTCAAATGATGATATTATATGGATTCTGCAGGTGGAAAGAAAAGTAGAGGAAGGGGCTGCGGTGGTCGAGGTGTGCGTGGGGTGGACTTTGGTCTGGGTATTGGATATAATACGGAGTCCAATAGTTCTTCATCGAATACTGTTCCTAGTCGATCTGCCGCAGTAACTCCTCAGAGGACAGGAATGATGTCTCAGTTCAAGACTAAATTTGTTGCCGCTTCATCTAACTCTCCAAGTCAAGGTTCAGGTAACAACTCTAGCGTGCCCAACAGACCAGCATTACGAGGATTTGTATCGGGTGGTTCAATCGGTGGGGATGTATATAGAACTCAGACAGCCAGTACAATTACTCCGCTCCTCCTACATCAGTGGTAAATAAAACTGCTGCTCAGAACACCGGAGCAAATACAAGTCAGAAGGCCTCGGAAAGGTTAATAAAGCTGATGCTCGGTTAGAATTTTCAATGTCTTTACGTATTTGATTGGTGCTGATCAGTTTCATTTGTGTCGATTGCAGTTCTAGAGATAAACCTAGAGAAAGGCGGAGGCGCTCCGGTTGGGACTGTTAACCGTGTTGGTATTCATTCCACCTTCATCACTAATAAAACTTGAATAAAAGTGAAAAAGATAGGAATATTTTTTTATGAGGAAGGAGCAGCAACAATTTGTTGTAGAGAGAAAGAAGTCGGAGAGAAAAGATAGCTCAACTATTTTTTTTCAGAGTGTTTTACTTTACAGCACATGACCGACTTATATAAGAATAGTCAGCCCAATTTCTACAGATCTTAGCCATACAGGTGGCATTAGATCCGAGTTCCAGCATCACTTTATATTACAGAATCAGTTTCTGCAATAGATCAGTTTAAGTAAAGCATACAGAATCAGTTTAAGTAAAGCATTAACTTTAACACTCCCTCTTAATGCTTTGCTGCTTCACTCCCAAAAGTTCTCTTAGGTAGATGAATCTATCCTTTGGTAATGCCTTGGTGAAGATATCAGCAACTTGATCTTCTGTCCTGCAGTAGACCACATCCACTTCCTTGTCTTCCACAGCACCTCTGATGTAGTGATGTTTCAGAGCTATATGTTTTGATTTACCATGACAGACAGGATTCTTGCTCATGGCAATAGCTGACTTGTTGTCACAAAGGATAGGAGTTGCTGATTCTTGTTTCTCACCAAAGTCTTGCATAATTCTTCTCAGCCACACTGCTTGAGAAGTTGCAATTGAAGCCGACACATACTCAGCCTCTGCCGTTGATAGTGCAACTGATTTCTGCTTCTTAGACGCCCAAGAGAATACACCAGTCCCCAATGTAAAAGTATAGCCAGATGTGCTCTTCAAGTCATCCACACTACCTCCCCAATCACTATCACAAAACCCATACAATTTTGGCTCAACATTCCTTTCATACATAATACCAAAGTCAAGTGTACCTTGTATGTATCTTAGGATCCTCTTTGCAGCTCCATAGTGAATGCAAGTAGGCTTGTGCATAAATCTGGACAACAAGCTTGTAGCATACATAATATCGGGTCTAGTCGCTGTCAAATACAACAAACTCCCAACAAGGCTTCTATACACAGATTCATCAGTATCACCACTACCATCTTCTCTTTGAAACTTTTCATTCACAACTAGAGGTGTTGCAACAGGCTTGCAACCAACCATTTTAAATTTCTCTAGAAGTGTTTTTGCATATTTCTTTTGAGTAATAAAGATACCATCATTTGATTGAATGATACTAATTCCCAAAAAATAATGCAACATGCCTAGATCACTCATCTCATATTTCCTCATCATGTCTTTCTTGAAATTCAAGATCATTTTATCGCTACTTCCAGTATAAACCAAATCATCAACATATAAGGAAACGATAAGGATATCTGAAATACCTTCGGTTTTGACATAGAGGGCAGGTTCATTCTCACTTCTTTGAAATCCCCTTTCATTGAAATATGAGTCGATCTCTCCATACCATGCTCTCGGTGCTTGTTTTAGGCCATAAAGTGCCTTCTTAAGCTTGTACACCTTGTGCTCTTGTCCTCTAAGAACAAATCCTTGAGGTTGATCAACGAACACCTCTTCTTTTAGGACTCCATTTAGGAAAGCAGACTTGACATCAAGTTGGTGTAGAAACCACCCCTTCTGAGCAGCTACAGAAATAAGGCCTCTGATTGTTTCATGCCTAGCTACTGGAGCAAAGGTTTCTTGGAAGTCAATCCCAGGTTTCTGAGAATAACCCTTTGCTACCAATCTAGCTTTGTTCCTTTGAACGGAACCATCTTGATTTAGCTTAGTCTTATAAATCCACTTCACTCCAATGACGGAGTTATCACAAGGTCTGTCCACTAGTTCCCATGTCTTGTTTTTCACAATGACATTGATCTCCTCTTGCATTGCATTCTTCCATGTATCTTCTTTCACTGCATCATCAAAGTTTTCTGGTTCTACAACACAGAAATTGCAGCTTTCATAGACTTCATTTAAGCTCCTTAACCGAACCGGTGTTGAACTTGGACTCGAAGATGTAGAAGAGTGAACTTGAGGACTATTTTCAGGTGACAATTGTGGAATTTCCAGCTCAATTTCCTCTTCATTTTGCTGATTTTCTTCTTCAATTCTGATTAGTGCAGATTCCTCTTGGATGGTTTCTTGATTCCAATCCCACGAAGATTTCTCACTAAAGAGAACATCTCTACAAACCACAACTTTCTTCCTTTTTAAATTGTAGAGTCTGTACCCTTTTGTGTGTGAAGCATAGCCTACGAAAATGCATCTTTCACTTGACTCATCAAGTTTTTGTCTTAGTTCTTTCGGAACATAAGCAAAGCATATTGACCCAAACACTCTCAAGTGATTCACGGAAGGCTTTCTTCCACTCCATGCTTCAAATGGTGTCTTGTCTTCAACCGCCACTGTCGGATGCCTATTCATCAAGTAGACCATTGTATTAACTGCCTCACCCCACAAATATTGAGGCATTCCTTTGTCATGCAACATTGCCTTAGCCATTTCGACTATGGTTCTGTTTTTTCTCTCAGCTACTCCATTTTGTTGTGGAGTGTAGCTGACAGTAAGCTGCCTTTCCAAGCCAATATCTTGACAAAACTTATCAAATTCTGTAGATGTGTACTCTCCTCCTCTGTCACTTCTAAGAACTTTGATTAGATAACCAGATTGTCGCTCGACCATAGCTTGAAACTTCTTGAAGATTGAGAACACTTCTGATTTCTGTCTTAGAAAGTATACCCAAGTCATTCTGGAATAATCATCCACAAAGATTAGGAAATACTTGTTTCCCACTTGAGTAGAGGTCTTCATGGGTCCGCAAACGTCTGTATGAATCAATTCCAATGGAGCTTTTGCTCTCCAAGCTTTACCATGTGGGAATGAATCTCTATGTTGCTTCCCAAGTGCACACCCTTCACAGATTTCTTCATTTTCTTGGATACTCGGCAACCCATGCACCATTTCTTTTTCTTGTAGCTTCTTGAGACTTTGAAAATTCAAGTGGCCAAGCCTTTTATGCCATAGCTTTGAATCTTCTTGCACTTCCATCTTGAGTGCAGATTGTGTTGCATACTCAATCGTAAGAGGAAAACTTCTACTCTTCCTCATCTCAATCTTAGCTAAGAGTTGTTTACGATTCCTCCTATCATATATCTTGCAAGTATTGTCTCCAAAATACAAGTAGTAGCCATGCTCAATGAGTTGTCCAAGACTTAGCAAATTTTGCTTCAAATCAGGAACTAACATGACATCCTTGATGAACATCTTCCCATTCTTCGTATGCACGGCAATAGTACCTCTTCCCAATGTATCAACAAGCTGCCCATTTCCCATCTTCACTCGGGTTAGGTTTGAAGTGTCAATATTATTGAGAATGCTCTTGTTTGCCGTCATATGATTGCTACAACCGCTGTCCACAAACCAAACTTTAGCTTCTTCTTGGACAGTTGTATCATGACCAACATAAAACATATTGGTCTCTTCATTTTCTGCTTCGGTGTAGTGAGCTAGCTGATTATAGTTGGATGTACAATCCTTTTGCATATGCCCGAATCTGCTACACTTGTGGCACTTCACTTTTCCCTTGAACCAACATTCACCGGAATGAGCTTTGTCACAAATTTTGCACTTCGTAACATACGAACTCTTCTCAACCTTTTTCTTCTCTTCAAAATTTCCCTTTCCTTCCCACTTTTTGTTTTTGCCTTTCCAATTCTTGTTGGACTTGGCTTTGCTTTGACTTGAACTAGCTTCATTTTTTGGATTCACTGTAAGTGTTTGGAAGGCATTTTCTACATCATTGTTGTCATGCCTGGATAGCCTCTGAGCAAAACCTTTGAGTGAACCAATCAACTCTTCAACACTCAAAGTTGACAAATCCTTAGTCTCCTCTATGATTGAAACTATGTTGTCATACTTTCTTGGCAAGCTAATTAGATACTTCTGAACTATTCTCTCATCAGACAAGGTTTCACCATAACTTTTCATTTGATTAATAATCTCAGACAATCTACTCAGGTAATCATCTAGCAATTCATCATCTTTCATTCTTATGTACTCAAAATCTCTTCTCAAAGATTGGAGTTTGACAGCCCTTACCTTAGTAGAGCCTCTGTAGACTTTTTCCAGTACATCCCAAGCAGATTTTGCACTTGTCTCATTTGAAATTCTTGGAAAAATTTCATCTGAGATAGCATTTTGGATGACCCCAAGAGCTTTTGCATCTCTCTTGATGTTTTCCTTCAGTTCCTTTGTCTGAACCTCTGTCAAAGCCATAGTACTTAGAGGAACCACATAGCCATCTTCAACCATGCTCCACAAATCATGAGATATAAAAATTATTCTCAACTTTGTCCTCCAGAAGTCATAATTCACTCCACTGAAGATAGGAGTTCGAATCTCTCCACTGCTACTTGAACTAGTCATGAATTTGAAAATTTTGATTCTAGGGTTTCACTTAGAATTTTCCCCCTTTTTGAGAATCAAAAAACGCCCCACTCCTTGATCAGATTGGCTCTGATACCATGTTGGTATTCATTCCACCTTCATCACTAATAAAACTTGAATAAAAGTGAAAAAGATAGGAATATTTTTTTATGAGGAAGGAGCAGCAACAATTTGTTGTAGAGAGAAAGAAGTCGGAGAGAAAAGATAGCTCAACTATTTTTTTTCAGAGTGTTTTACTTTACAGCACATGACCGACTTATATAAGAATAGTCAGCCCAATTTCTACAGATCTTAGCCATACAGGTGGCATTAGATCCGAGTTCCAGCATCACTTTATATTACAGAATCAGTTTCTGCAATAGATCAGTTTAAGTAAAGCATACAGAATCAGTTTAAGTAAAGCATTAACTTTAACAAACCGTACAGTTGAACTACACCACTCTCCCAGCATGAATGACAAGTTTTGTTTTTGTTGTAGGTCAAGTCCTGATATGCATGTATTATTGTTGTCTTGGTCACTTTCTTTGTCGCTGTGTTTTTAAGTTAAAAAGAAATAGAAGATTTTGTAAACTTGATCGACTTGCTGCCCAAATGGTGGATGAGCTAAAAGATGGACGGACGGATCATTATGAAGTGGGCCCACAACATGTGTGTCAAAAAATTGTGAGAAAAATATGGTGTTTCACATCGGCTCCATATGTTATTTATTGATCATTTGAATTGCATCGTAACTCAACGATTGGTACTGTTAATAAAATACAATAAGGTCTTGTTCGTTGTCAAGGATTCATTAAATTCAGTGAATGTTGAATGAAGATGCGTATTGCATATTTTGTCAAGTGAAGATAGAAGAGAAAAAGAAAAAGACAAGTATAACAAATATTTACAGGCCATGCATCGATTTTTAAATTTTATTTTTGTATTTAAATGCTATTATCTCTTAAATAAATAATTATGTTGTTTTTATCTCCCCATCTCCAACGACGGGGAGGTTGACTTCGATCATTATGATCTCCTTTCCATAGCCATTTTTCTTTACCTTCAGCCCTTTACACAAAGTCCGTTCTGAAGATCTCGAGCTTTCTCTCAATGGCTCCTGTAAGCTCCCAGGATGCTTCTTCCTCCTCTTACCGGTGTTCCTATCATGCCTTCTTGAGTTTCAGAGGGCAGGACACGCGCAAGGGCTTTACTGATCACCTCTATAGAGCCTTGGAGCTAGCAGGAATCCACACGTTTAGAGACGATGATGAAATCAAGAGAGGGGAGAATATTGAGTCGGAGTTAGACAAGGCGATACAGGAGTCACAAGTATCAATAATTGTCTTCTCCAAGGACTACGCTTCCTCAAGGTGGTGTTTGAACGAACTTCTGAAGATCGTGGAACGTAAAAAAGCTGATCATAGACATGTGGTTTTGCCAGTTTTCTATGATGTGGATCCATCCCATGTGAGGAAGCAGAGTGGTACTTTTGCTCAAGCATTTGCCAGACATGAGCGATTCTGTACGGAGGAGATGGACAAGGTGGAGCAGTGGAGAAGAGCTCTTACAGATGTTGCATCTTTGGGAGGAATGGTTTTAGGAGATCGGTAATTTCTATTCCCATTATGTTCTTGAGCTTATTGAAAGTGTTTTAAATTAAGTAAAGTTGTAGATATGGCAGTGAAATTTGAAGTTGTTTGATTTTGGTTTATATTAAAGAGTAATCAAATATAGGTGTACTGTTCTTTTCTTATTTGTGTAGCTGTTATACTTGAATATGTAATTGTTAGAATTACTGAGGGTATATGTTTAAAGTGTTAGTTCTGTTAACACTATAAATACCAAGTGTATAACTAATTATTGTTTAATGAGAAGTACAAGTATTTCGGTTAAGAGTTTTCTTCCTTCTAAGCTTTCTCTGTAAGCTTTTATATATATGTTCCTTTGTATACAGCAATTTGTACTATGAACAATCATTTCCGTACAACATATCATTCACTACAATTTTATGTAAAAGAAAATAACTTATTTCTGCTTCATGTTTTTTGATTAAAATGAATTACAGGTATGAGGGGCAGTTCATCCAAGATATTGTTGAAGAGATTAGAAATAAACTGGATCACGCAGCTTTAGACGTTGCTCCCTTTTCGATTGGAATGGATAATCGTGTGCAACGCCTAAACATGTGGTTACAAGATGGATCAAAAGATGTTGGTGTAGCTGTCATCTGTGGGATGGGTGGAATTGGCAAGAGCACTATCGCGAAAGCCGCTTATAACCACAACTTTGATAGATTTCAAGGTAGCAGCTTTCTTGCAGTATACGAGAATCTTCGGAACAACCCAATGGTTTTGCTCACTTGCAAAGAAAACTTCTTTCTGATATCCAAAAGGGGAAAGCAAAGAAAGTATACAATATGGATGAAGGAACAATCAGGATCAAACAAGCCGTGGGCTATAAAAAAGTTATTGTTCTTGATGATGTGAGCAACCGGGATCAACTCAATGCAATTCTTGGAATGCGAGAGTGGCTTCATCCAGGAAGTAAAATTATCATAACAACTAGACATGAGCATTTGCTAAATGCTCATGAAGTTTTTAAAAAGTTTATGGTTCGAGAACTGAATGAGGATGAATCACTTGAGCTTTTCAGTTGGCATGCCTTTAGACAATCCCATCCAGTAGAAGGTTACAAGGAGCTTTCAAGACATGTGGTACAGCACTGTGGTGGGCTTCCATTAGCTCTTCAAGTTCTGGGATCTTCTCTATCTGGAAAAAGTGTAGAAGTATGGCAAAGTGCATTGCAGAAGTTAGACGTGATACCTAATGACAAAATTCAAAAAGTTCTGAGGATAAGTTTTGATTCTTTACAAGATGATCATGACAAAAATTTATTCCTTCATATAGCCAGTTTCTTCACAGGAAAGACGATGGATTATACAAGTACAATGTTGGACAGCTTAGAGTTTTACACAAGGATTGGGATTGAAAATCTAGTTGACAGATGCCTAGTGAAAATTCAAAAGCTGAACAGGTTGGTCATGCATCAATTGGTGAGAAACATGGCAATGGAAATTATTCGTGAAGAATCACCTGATGACCCTGGAAAACGTAGTAGAGTGTTGCAGAAAGATGTCTCTAATATTTTGAGAAAATTAAGTGTAAGAACTATGTTTTTCCTGTGTATGTATTTTTAGTTTTGATTTTCTGTCCAGTACTAGTTATATACTTGCTTAATGCTCTGATTTGGTAGCAGGGAACGGAAAATATTAAGGGCCTCATGCTCAACCTTGCTAGCACAAGAACGTTTGTTGGATGTCATAAAAAAAGATGCCATGATGAAGATTATGATGGAAATTGTTCAAGACGACGTCGGCTTGGTTTCTTCTCTTGGAAGCCAGTTAGCTTCTCCTCCACAAACTCCGCTTCTGCATCAAATGAGACAGATTTCAAAGCCGAGGCGTTTAGAAGGATGCACAATCTTGAACTTCTCATGCTCGACAACGTCAACGTCAGCGGAAGTTACGAAGAATTTTCAAAAAATTTAGCATGTTTATCTTGGCGAGGATTCCACGTAAAATCAATACCGGAAAATTTTTATATGGAAAACCTAGTTGTTCTTGACATGCGAAATAGTAGCCTACACCATGTCTGGAATGGGATCAGGGTATGTAACTCTCTCTTTTTCTCTCTCTCATTCTCTCTCTCACACATGTCCATTATATCTTCTTAGAAATTGATTAATACTTATTATTGAAACAGTTTCTTCCGAAGCTGAAAATTCTTAATCTCAGTCATTCGCATGGCCTTAGGACAACCCCCCACTTCTCAGGACTCCCTAACCTTGAGAGATTGATTCTTAAACATTGCATAAATTTGGTTGAGGTTAATGATTCCATCGGATACCTAGAGAAACTTGTTGTTTTGAATCTTGAAGGCTGCAAAAATCTCATGAAGCTTCCAATATTGAGATCTATTCAGGATCTTATTCTTTCTGGTTGCTCAAAGCTTGTGCTTGGTGCCAATACGACTGCCGCAACTGATCACTTACAATCTACAGCTTGTGAAATGAAGAAACTCAATCTGTTATTACCTAAATCATGGTATTCAATCTGGTCGTCGGTATCGCCGAGAAAAAATATTGAATCAAGCAGTTTCTCATTGGCAAGTTTACCTCATTCCTTAACAAGTTTACGTCTGGATCACTGCAATCTATCAGAGATTCCGAGTGCCCTTACTATGCTGTCTTCGTTAGAGTACTTGGATCTGAATAACAATCCAATTACAAGCCTACCAGAGAGCATGAACAATCTTGTTAAGCTTCGCACTCTTGCAGTAGAAGATTGCAGAAACCTCACAATGCTTCCAGAGCTCCCACATAGTTTGAAACAATTGAATGGTAGAGGTTGTAGATCATTGAAAAGAATAACAAATTTAGCGAACTTGGACATGTCTTGCGACATATCATTGGACTCAGAATTATGGTATTGTGGGAAATTAGTTGATGTTGCAAGCTTGTTCAGAACACTACCATTGAGCAGCTTTGACATAAAACTCCTCAAAGATATCGATCTATTCGATTTGAAACCCAACGGTGGCGTTGAGGTCCAAAGGAACAACTATTGTGCAAGGCCAAGGCGATTCCAGGTTCTCTCTCTCTCTCTCTCTCTCTCTCTCTCTCACTGCTATGTACAACTGCTTATAATATGATCTCTATGGCGTAAACAATTAGATTGTACTCACAACATCACCATGAAACTGCAGGGAACTTTTGATTGCGGCATAATTAGCATATTTGTTCATGGGAGCAAGATTCCAGATCGGTTCAATTACAGGAGCATGGGTAACACTGTGTTCTCTATTATTGTTCCTTCACATCCTAATATCAAGATCGTAGGTTTAAATGCATGTATATTATATGCACGGCAGTCGGATCGGAGTTTGGAGGTTGCACGTAGGCCCTGCCATTCGCTTGAATTTAGGAATGAAACAAAGGGCCTTAAGTGGAACTTAAGAATGCGGTTTCATGTTGAATGGAAAGTGATGAACGAAGATATGTTATGGCTAAGCCATTGGATTATGGGGAACAATGAATTGGAATGCGGGGAAGAAGTGCGTTTTGAAATAATCAAAGAGCAAGACGGTTTCCTCACAAAGGAGATTGGAGTCCAGTTTGTGTACGAGCAGCAAAATAAGGATAAGGAGGATGTCCCATCAAGTAGTGAAGATCCAATGATCCTACGTGACACATCGCCTTGGAACTGGGACTGTGGTAGCATCGGAAGGGGGTTTAGGGCAACAAGTACCGGGGAGGAATGCATCCATAACTGTGAGAAGGAATCTATTTCAACTGTCGTGTGCAAGGTTGAATACCATCTCTGTAACCATGAAGTGATCGATCTTGAGAATGAGTCCCGCATGACTCCATAGTAACAACGAGTGTTGTAAACTATTACCCAGTTTAATTCAAATTGATGTTGGTGATGCACAAATCACTAGATTCAGATGTGTATTGGTTGTTAAGCTTCGTTTCTATCTATTTTCAATTTTTCCCTAAAAAATTGTTTTCAATAATTTAATATAGAAAATTCCATACCAAAAAGTTCTAAACCTCGAGTATGTTAACCTTCTTCGTTGTTTTCTCCATTCCAGTACCTAACAAGTCCGGCTTGTCCTCTTCTGGATTCTGATTTTCCTCTCTTCCAACTTCTCGTTGATAAGTTTCTCGTAGAAAGCATCCTATCTCGGGAAAATCTTCATTGTACTCCGTTTCAATTCTTGAGGATCTTGAATAATGGGATGAAATCAACAACAACATTGGATATGCCGAGAATTTTCGCCAGTTCCCTCATTGTCTCTTTTAGTTCTCCCCCTTCTTTTTTGTGCAATCGAAAAGGCTCTTACTACATACAAGGTTACTCATAAGGTTGGCTAAAGAGAAGAAAGCCCACCGGAGAAAGTTGCTTCAGTACCCCCATGAACCTACAATTAAACAAAAGATTCAAGATTATTGAAGAAATGGAAAGATTACATCCAGAACTGGAATTGGCATAAGTATTGAGGATTAGACAAGCAAGACTACACTCCGTCGTCAACTGTTATTCTTTCAAGCTCCATACTCTTCCCTCGTTTAGAGCAATGGAAGAGAAGAAACCCTAGATATAAAGAAAAACTTTCCATCCCTCCAACAGACCAAAGCTAAATATTAAAAACTACAATCTTGATACAAATCATTGAAAAAATTTTGTTCTTTGAATGAAAATGGATCATGGCATTAATACTACGATCTTCTGGTATTTCTCTTTCACTTGTAAGCACTGTTCTAAAAATCCTTACTTAGCGCCGCCTAGGCTCTAGGCGGATGGCCGCTGTGTCGATTAGTCCCTAGGCGTTTGAAAATTAAAAAAATATGCCTAGACCCGCTTAGGCGCCCGCCTAACCCGCCTAGACCGTCTAGATCGTGACTCTAACTTAGATAGAAAATTGATAACTCTATCTTCATGTGTAATTTATGGAGGGCTTACTTAGTTACATGTGAAAATCCATTTCAATATTTAGGACTAGGAAGGAATTAAAGATCAATCTTTGCAGTTACCAGTTTATCCGAGCAGTATACATCATCGAGCAGGTAAAATTTTAGATGCGACGGACAAACCTGTTGCTTGCGATTTGGTTCAAAAGCCTTCAGGGCCTTAAGAGAGCACACCTCTTCCGCCAATATTCTTCTTAGCACTCTCCACCGCGTGCCCACCGGAGAAAAAATAACGACAGCCCGTCATATGACATGATCAGGAAAGCCTCAGTGACGATATGGTTGCAGAAAACATCATCGTGTTGCCGAAAGATCTGGCATGTCATTTCCGGTGAAGATGCCACAATGACGGGCTGTGAACCCAATTTCAGGCTAAAGAGTGGACCATAAATTTTTGATAGCTTAAATAAATCTTCATGCAGGCGAAGGCTGAGGTGAGGAAGGCTCCAAAGTATCGGCCATCCAACAGGTCCCAGCGGCGAGTTTTTCCAGTTCTTGTTTCTGTAACCATGGACTGCATGAGTAGTACTGCAACGTTGGTAATGCAGAGAGGGAAGGTTGAAGATGCTGCTGCTGAAATTGAAGTAAAATGCAGGTAATCCATGGTGTTATTTCTCATCTTCTGGTTCTTCTCCGCTCTGAGTATATGTGAATTACGTATGTGCTTACAAATAAAGCATCTTTCTTTGTACAGTTGTCCGATGCATGTAACTGTTGAGAATTAAGCTCCTCACAAGCTTGAATTAACCTGCAGATGATAATCCTGCAGATGGACTTGAAGAAAACAAAGAAGAAGAAGACTTTCTGTTATTAGCAATAGCTTTTAGATTCAAATATGTAACGGCTAGTTTAGTTTTCTAATTGTAGAAAGATGAACAGCTGTGTTGGTTCTTATCTCTTTGTTGTACTGTCTCACTGGATCCATTCCCAAGTGGAAGGATCACAGCGCCTGATGCTCTAGAGGGCTGAGATCGATTCTTGGAAAGTCAGATCTCTCTCAGCCTCTAAATGCTAGGGTTTTGGTGAAATGAAATCATACTCTTACTCCTTAGTACTTGTATCTCTTTTTACATCTCCTGTTCTTACCTCTTCCAAGCCTCCAAAAATCCAAAGTCCTAAAAATATAACTTAACAATCGATCATGGCCTGGTACCATTTCAACATGGTATCAGAGCTCTAGGTCTGATTCCGAAGAAGGGAGTGATACTGTGAGTGAAAACCAACTTCGAAAGAAACCCAGAAAAACTCTAAAAGAGGCTCTTTTATTAAATTTTCTTGCTGTTCTTGCTTGAGAAATGGCTGGATCAGGTTCACCTGGAGGAGATCTAAGGACTCCACAGTTTAACGGCACCAACTATGATTTTTGGGCCGTGAAAATGGAAACCATTCTCATAGCCTACGATCTATGGGATGTGGTTGAAGCTGGCTTTGCTGAACAACAAATTCCCAGAGAGGAAGTCTCTGAGGAAGAAGGAGAAAGCGAGTCAAAGCACATTCCAATTGAAGGACCAGTTGTCTCAAAGGAGGAAAAGATCAAGAATGCCAAGGCTCTAAGTCTCATTCAAGGAGCAATTTCTGATGAGCTATTTCCTAGAATCAGAAATGAGAAGACTGCAAAGGGTGCTTGGGAAATTCTGAGAAGAGAGTTCAGAGGAGACAAGAAGGTAAGAGCTGTCAAGCTTCAAGCCATTAGAGCTGATTTTGAATACCTAAGAATGCTAGATAGTGAAACACTAGATGATTATCTGGCTAGGTTCTTTGAAATAGTGAATAATCTGAAATCACTAGGTGAAGATGTGTCTGAGAAGAGGATTGTGCAGAAAGTACTAATGAGTTTAAGTAGAAGATACAAGTCTATAGTGTCCATAATAGAGGAGACTAGAGATCTTGATTCTATAAGGGTTGAAGAAGTGTTAGCCTCTGTTAAAGTCTATGACAAAAGAGAGGATCTACATGATGAAAGAGACAAAGTTACTGGTACTGAGAGGGCATTTAGCAGTCTGAAAATTGGAGGCAGTAATAGTAGCGGTACTAGTGGAAATTATAAAGGTGCACAGGGTAAACAGAACAACAAATGGCAGCAAAATAGAAAGGGGAAGAGCTGGCCACCCAATAGTAACTGGAATGGGAATGGAAATTCAAACTGGAACAATCAAAGTGGTGGAAACTGGAGCAACAGAAACATGTTTCAAGGCAGACAAGGTAGCAGTAGTCAAGGCACAGTGAAACCACAGTGTCAAACTTGTGGTAAATATCACTTTGGCATTTGTAGGTATAAGGGAAAACCAAAATGTGGCAAGTGTGGCAAATTTGGACATGCTGCAAGGGACTGTGACCATGACAAACAAGTTGCAAATTATGCAAAGGAGGAAGATATAACTACTGGTACAATGTTTTATGCATGTCACTCAGCCTCAATAGCTCAAGATAGATCTGTGTGGTTTGTTGATAGTGCTTGCAGCAACCACATGACCTCTCAAGAGGCATTATTGTTGAATCTAGACAAAACAGTCACTTGCAAAGTTAAAATGGGGACTGGGGATCTGGTTCAAGCAATAGGCAAGGGAACACTGGTAGTGGATACAAAGCATGGAAAGAGATACTTTAATGAAGTTCTGTTGGTTCCAGGGTTAGATGAAAACCTTTTAAGTGTTGGTCAAATGATGGAACACGGTTACTATGTGTTGTTTGGTGGTAATATGGCCATAATATTTGATGACAGCAACCTTGAGAATGTTGTAGCCAAGGTAATTATGACAGGAAATAGGTGTTTTCCATTGTCCCTAGAATCCATAAATCCAGTAGCTAGAAGAGCTTCAATCGAAGAAGAATCATGGATCTGGCATAAGAGGTTAGGACACCTAAGTTTTGGTAATTTGAAAAAGATGCAAAGAGAGGGAATGGTACTTGGATTACCTGAACTATCTGAAGTGAAGAAAATCTGTGAAAGTTGTATTGCTGGGAAGATGCACAGGGAACCATTTGATAAAGAGAAAGCATGGAGGGCAAGCCATCCATTAGAACTGGTGCATACTGATGTTTGTGGACCAATGCAGAATGAATCCATTGGTGGTAACAGATACTTCATCACATTCATTGATGATTTCTCAAGAATGTGTTGGGTATATTTTCTCAGAAACAAATCTGATGTATTCAATGTGTTCAAGAAGTTTAAAGCTTTTGTAGAGCTACAGAGTGGATTCAATCTTAAAAAGCTAAGAAGTGACAGAGGAGGTGAATATACCTCACATGAGTTCTTGGATTTCTGTTCTAACATTGGAATGGAGAGGCAATTGACTGTGGCTTACTCTCCTCAGCAAAATGGAGTTGCTGAGAGAAGAAACAGGACTATTGGAGAAATGGCAAGGTCAATGATGGCTGAGAAAAGCATCCCTATGAAGTTTTGGGCTGAAGCAGTTGGAACTGCAGTATACTTGCAGAATAGATGTCCTACAATCTCAGTAGAAGGCAAGACTCCATTTGAAGCTTTTACAGGCAGAAAACCAGGCATAAAACATTTGAGAGTGTTTGGATGCATATGCTACATTCACATTCCCTCACAGCTAAGAAGAAAGTTTGATGAGAAGGCAAGTAAGGGCATCTTTATGGGGTATGGCAGCTGTGAGAAAGGCTATAGAGTCTATGATCTGCAGTCCAAGAAGATTATTCTATCTAGAAGTGTTGTGTTCAATGAAGATCAGTTTTGGAACTGGGAATGCAAGCAGGTTGAAACACCTTCAATATCTCTCAGTTTTGACAATCATGAACATGTCAATGAAGAAGTGCAGGAGGACTCAAATCATGAGATTCAGTTTGAAACTCCTCAAAGCCCTCAACCTAATTCAAGTCCTGGCAGTTCATCAACTAGCAGGAGTGAAGTGCAGAGTCAAATCTCAACTCCTAGTTCAACACCTGTGAAATTGAGAAGCCTAGAAGAAATATATGCTAGATGTCACATGAGTCTTGTGGAACCAGAAAGTTATCAAGAAGCTGCTCAAGATCAAGCTTGGCAAGAAGCTATGAATACTGAGCTTGATATGATTGTGAAAAATAATACTTGGCAGCTAGTTGATAGACCCACAGATAAACCTGTTATTGGAGTAAAATGGATATTTAAAACTAAACTAAACCTTGATGGAACTGTTCAGAAACACAAGGCCAGACTTGTGGCAAAGGGGTATGCACAAAAACCTGGAATTGACTACAATGAGACCTTTGCCCCAGTGGCAAGGTTAGATACAATTCGAACTCTTATTGCTTTGTCTGCTCAAAAAGGTTGGAAGTTATTTCAATTAGATGTGAAATCTGCCTTCTTAAATGGGATACTTGAAGAAGAGGTTTATGTTGAGCAGCCAGAGGGTTTTGAAGTTGTGAATTCAGGTCACAAAGTCTACAAGTTGAGGAAGGCCTTGTATGGTTTAAAACAGGCACCTAGAGCCTGGTATAGTGAGATTGATGCATATCTCACAGATTGCAAATTCAGCAGAAGCACAAGTGAAGCCACTTTGTACACCAAGTCTGACTGTGAAGGAGGCTTAATCATAGTCTCAATATATGTTGATGATATTGTGTACACTGGTAGCAGCAAAACACTACTCAGTGAGTTCAAAAAGGAGATGATGCAAAGATATGAGATGTCTGATTTAGGCCTACTCCATCATTTCTTAGGAATGGGAATCTTGCAAACTGAGAATGGTGTGTTCATTCACCAAAGCAAGTATGCAAAGTCATTGCTTGTGAAGTTTGGTCTTGAAGACTGTAAACCTGTGTCTATTCCTCTACCAACTGGTGAGAAACTCAAAAAGATAGATGGAAGTGAACTGGCTGATGAAAGCATGTACAGGAAAATTGTTGGGAGTCTCTTGTATTTGACAGCAACTAGGCCAGATTTGATGTATGCTGCTAGTTTGCTATCAAGGTTCATGAATAGTCCTACAAAGAAGCATTTTGGAGTTGCAAGGAGGGTTCTCAGATATGTGCAAGGCACACTGAACTATGGAATAGAATATACAAAAGACAGAAATGCAATCCTAGTAGGCTACTGTGATGCAGACTGGGCAGGCAGTGAAGATGACAGCAGAAGTACTTCAGGATATGCGTTTAGTTTTGGTAGTGGGGTTTTCTCGTGGGCCTCAGTGAAGCAAAATACAGTTGCATTATCAACTGCAGAAGCTGAGTATGTTTCCGCAGCTGAAGCCACTGCACAGGCCATTTGGCTAAGGTTTGTACTTGATGACTTTGGGGAAATGCAAGCTGATGCAACACCCCTATTCTGTGATAATATGTCTGCAATCTCCATGGTTAAGAACCCTGTCTTTCACCAGAAAACCAGACACATAAATAGGAAGTTTCATTTCATAAGGGAAACACTACAAGAAGGGGTGATTGAGATGAAGTTTTGCATAAGTGAAGAGCAACTCGCAGACATTTTTACAAAGGCATTGCCTAGAGAAAGATTCAACTATTTGAGACTTAAACTTGGAGTAAAACCAGTGAGCAGCTTAGGAGAGGCTGTTGAGAATTAAGCTCCTCACAAGCTTGAATTAACCTGCAGATGATAATCCTGCAGATGGACTTGAAGAAAACAAAGAAGAAGAAGACTTTCTGTTATTAGCAATAGCTTTTAGATTCAAATATGTAACGGCTAGTTTAGTTTTCTAATTGTAGAAAGATGAACAGTTGTGTTGGTTCTTATCTCTTTGTTGTACTGTCTCACTGGATCCATTCCCAAGTGGAAGGATCACAGCGCCTGATGCTCTAGAGGGCTGAGATCGATTCTTGGAAAGTCAGATCTCTCTCAGCCTCTAAATGCTAGGGTTTTGGTGAAATGAAATCATACTCTTACTCCTTAGTACTTGTATCTCTTTTTACATCTCCTGTTCTTACCTCTTCCAAGCCTCCAAAAATCCAAAGTCCTAAAAATATAACTTAACAATCGATCATGGCCTGGTACCATTTCAACAGTAACGCTTTCTGGTAGAAATTGAGGTGGTGATGAAGTTTACAGTGCATGCAATAAAGTGCTTCTGGATAAACCAAGACAAAAACGGCGTCCCCTCAACCATTAACACGACGATCCTCCATAATTGGAATGTTGCTACTCTTTAGACTGTAGGCTTTCCCGTCGTCTTTCCCTGCATGGGTTAGGCTTTGGTTTGGGGTTGTTTCCCCTTTTCTTTTTTTTTTCTTTTTTTTTTTTTTTTTTTTTTTTTTGCTTTGGTTTGGGGTTGTTTCCCCTTTTTTTTTTTTCTTTTTTTTTTTTTTTTTTTTTGGTTCTGAGAGTGTTTCTCTCTGCTTGTTTCTTGTTCTCTTTGGGTTTTGCCCTGTTTTTATAAATCTTTATTTAACAAACAAAAAAAACGGCGTCGCAAGCTAGAAGAAATGAAGTCATTTATATTTTTTGATAGCAAAGATATATGTGAATTTTGTTAAGAAAAAAGCTTTCTCTTTATGAAAATAAAGAAGGATTAGGCAAGATTAGCTCTTAGTCAACAGTCGTGTGCGAGACACCAACTCTCTACCTTGACAGAGAAAGGATCGTTGGTAAGAAGAACCTGACCACATGCAGCTTCACCATCCTAGATAAAATCAACATAAAAGGTGTCGCCTCCATCTAATCTCAATATCCGCTACAAAATAATTCATTTGGCGGCAAAAGCAAATAATGGACGAATTGACGAACATACTAATTCATTTCCCGTGAGGTTTATCTTGTTCTCACAAAACATACTCAAGTTTGAGAAATTACACTATACACTTCTTGACGTGACGTGAGACCTCTATCTATTTTTCTTTTCGCAGTTGTATTTGAAGAATTGACGAACATACTCGAGGTTTAGAAGACGTGGTAGAAAACAACGTAGAAGGTACCTCCTCCGTCTATTGTCATATTTAAATATAAGTTTTTGACTTTATGTTTTTGAAGATGCATGTCAAAAGCATTCACCTTTATAAAGACAATTTGCCAATTAGCACCACGATCTAGTGTTGTTTCTCACAAAGCCGACAAGATAAGCTCGGGAATCAATTGTTTAATTACTACTTTGTCCCGAATCCTCAATACTCGGATGAAGACTTCACACATTGACATCGAATGAGGCATCCTCCTGAGATAAAACTTCAAATCGAAAGGTCGTCTCAGTTTCTTGCCCCATAAAAAAATTACAAGCGCCTATGAAAACTCAATGGATCAAATTGACGAATCCTTGAGGACATTCGAGTCTGCGTTACCATGGACCTTGGTGAATTTATTGGTACAATTGTTTACAAGTACAAGGCTCGGTACCTTTGAGGAACCTTGTATGCCAAGAGGCGAGGCTTCCCTGGGATGATAGGATCGCAGAACTGCATCCTTTGGCGTTGGATCTTGAAGAATTGTCCAATGCGATGGCAAGAGAGGTTAAAAAAAAAGCCAACATGCACCACGGGTATTTCTTTAGCATCTTAGGAACTCCAAACGACATAAATTGGCTGCTAGAAACAAGAAAATAAAAGGATACGATGCTACAAATCTTTAACGTTTAATTATTTTCCAAACTTCAAATATATTCAACCATAAAGATCTTTTTCATCAAAGCATAATAGTCTCTTAAGTCATACAATACCGAGGAAATGCAGGGAAGAGGGGAGAGGGAATGCCGAGAGAACACTAGATTGAGCATCATATCACATGCTAATGCATTCGACCGGAAGTTTCTCCCATAGTAAGAGGACTAGAAGCAGAACGTGGAACGGTTTCATACAATCAACAAATTTCAATATTCAAGTGAGCCGAGAGATGGTAGCCCTGAAACAATGTCTTGCCCTTCACCGCCGCTGCTGTTCAACCTCTGACCTGTATTTGGGCTAAAGGATTCAACTGCTTGGTGCCCCATTTTGTGCACATCCTCAGGAGAAAGTATCTTGATATACCAAACGTTGTTCACAAAGGACCTGCATATGATTTCATATACTAGTGAGACCCGCAAAAATGTCGTATTACTTGTTGCTCCTTCATATAATGTAAAAGTTAAATATACTTCAAGTAACTGACTAAAAGGAAACGTTCAAGAGAAGACTAAAGAAATTATTCCTTGGGGGTTAAACCACCATTTCTATGTATTTCAATTAGAATGATATGGCAAAAATTGTTTTATAACCTAAACACTTCCCCACACATGGCCTCCCGCCACTGGTGCTGAACACGTGGCGTTCAATATAAATTAGGACTAGGAGGTTGCAGTTGAGAGAATTCAACTTAAAACCTCACTCTAATACCATGATAACATTCGCTTGTTCCCAAAGATGTAAACCACATTCCATTTTTTTCTATATGATATCCAGTAGTTTAACTAGTCAAATGATCAAATTAGCATACAGGTAATCTAATGGTAGCAGAGTGATATGTAACCGATCTGAGAACTTACTCCCATGGGTCGTCTCCAAGGAGAAGCACATCATTCTCCCTGTCAACGAATACAAGCTGCCAGCCTGATCTAAGACGATCCTCCAACTTCCCCTCAATCCCAAACATCTGTCCCAGCTCTTCTCGCAGGTCATGATAGCTGCTGAACCGGGATATGTCCAGTGAGCGGCCAACTGACCCTGACTTATAAACCTGCACTAGCAACAGAGAGTATCATCCGTCCAGCAATTTAAAAAAATGAAAGCAATAACATTGAAAAAGTAAAACACCTAATTACTTTCAGCTCACACCTTGACAAATGTACAATTGTTGGGGGTCGGTGGATCAACTTGCCCTGCACTGTGCAACAACTCAGAAGAGTCTTGCATGCAACCATACAGAGAGCTCTGAAGTCCCGAGTCCCCTAAAGGCATTGAAATGTCAGCATCATTTGACGAAGTCGCAAAACTGGGCGCACTGGTTGGGAATAGAAGTCCAGAAGATTCAATATTAACACCAAACAGAGTAGGATTATGGGTATCTGAATTTAAATTCTCTTGCTCAACTGCATTGCCTTTCTCATTAAATGGTGGAAATGACATTGAGTTGGCAAAAGCATTGGCCTGTCCATGTGCATACTTCGGAGCCCAGGATTGCTGAGGTGACTGCTCAGTTGGCATTGAATGACCAGCTCTGGACATGCTCAAAAGATTTCCGCTCCCATCAGGACACACTGTACCAAGCATGTTCTGTCTAGGAGTAGTAGATGCTGAGAACTTTGTGCTTGAATCACTTAAGTCCGTTTTCGGGAACGACGGAGATGACACATTCATTTGCTGACTCTGATGGAGTTGTTCATTTTGAACCTTGAGTGCATCCTGATAGGCGTTTTGCTGTTGCTGAGCCTGCTCATCTGTTTGATTGTTAAATTGTTGCTGCAGAAGGTGCTGAGGCATATTCTCCATTGAAACTTGTGGCTGTCCCTGCAGGATACGAGGGATCGACTGCTGAATTGCTTGCTGTTGTAACTGCAGCATCGGATTGTGGCTACCCGACTGCTGAACATACTGAAAAGGCTGCTGAAAGTGCATCATCTGTTGTCTTAGCTGATCTCCACTTCCTAGATTCTGCGAACCAGCAGCCAACATGGCCTGGTACTGCTGATTGTGATCATTTCCAATCAATGTCGAATCCAATCTCTGTTGCATCCATGGAAACATACCAACATTTTGAAAGTTCATGGATTGAAGACCTTGCTCTACAGCTCCCCCCCTTAGCCACATTAAGCTATTAGATTCATCTCTATTATCTGCAGTAACAATGAAGCAAAGAACAACTAAGCTATTTGGACTTTCTAACGTCCCTATGAAGCGAGTTTTTTTTGGTAAAGGAAACACTACATCTGCCTTTACAGTGAATTATACAGTATGCAATGAATTACCACAGGTTTTACCAAAACAATACAAACGCCACTCTTGACTTAAAGCATGGTAAGTGGAATTTTAAATGGGTCATGCTATCACATTGGAAAGCAAAACCTTTTGCATGTTAAGTTGAAATAAATAAAAGCAATATGTGCCATTGCCTTCTCACTCAACGCATTTAATATGAAACTGTGAGATGATGATGATGCATAAAAACTCAATGATTCATATCTTAACATGAGATACTTCAGAGCATAACTAAAGGTGAGAAAGCAATGACAAACAAAAAATAGTCTTATTACAATTTATAAGGCAAGAGCAACTTAGGAACTCTGGTGAATTTTATAGGGTCCAAAGGGCGACCCCAAGCCAACAAGGCTCCCACTTTGTGAGGGTCAAGGGAGGAACGTCTATCATACACAGCCTCTCCTGAATCACTTTGGCCTCAGATAGACACTAGAATGGCATGAAGTAGATCCGAGGAGAAAGCACCATAATATTACAAACATTAAACAGCTTATATCATGCATAAAGAAAAGTATTTTACTGGACCATTTTGAAATTTCAAACCTACACTTCTTCATAAAGAAATTTACTTGACCTCATCTATATCACTTAGAATTAGCCTATCAAACATGTGTGTATCAAATTTAATCCATTCAATGCCAAAAGCAAAAAAAAAAAAAAATCGAAAATAGCATTGAATTTTTCTGAGGAAAAAGGCACCAAATAATAAAACCACATTTGAACATAGGCTTTACCATGCATAGATGAGGCCCCAGGAAGCCAAGGACGTTTCAGTCGAAGGGGAAACAGTGATGGGTACATGGGGAAAGTTGTCAAGGGCTCAATCTCCCATAATGATACCCTTGGCTGCCTCTCACCTGCAGTAGACTCATCCCAACCAACCTAAAGAAAGAAAAGAACAAAATGTTAAGAATAAAACTTTATAGTTTATATAAGGCAGAAACAAAATGGCCCAAACTCGTAAAGCCTTGTAAAAATAACGGAACATGGTAACAACATACCATGAAGAATACCATGTGTATTCTGCCCAATGGTTTGCGTTTTTTTAGAACAAGGTGTTTCATTTCAGGTACCAATTGGTCTAAAAATATTATTATTCAAAGTACAATTTTATATGTGTAGGATAAATATGTGCCCCTTATTATAGTTAAGAGTCCTTTCACTAGGTATTCCTGTATTAGCACCTGGGAGTCGATTTTCTCTAGCATTGGTAGTTTTTCTCCATTAAGTTTTCGCTAAGTCAGCCACATTTTTCATTAGGTATTAATGTATTAGCACTTGCATTCATCGTGCCCAAGCCATACAAAGACTAGAGAACACAAGTCAGAGAGGCACCAATAGCAATGGAAGCCAAGGTAGGACACAACCAATGGGATGAGGAGGAGGGTATGTGGAAAAAGAATATGAAGAAGGGTATAGGTGGTTTTCAAGGTGTGAAAATCTGAATTTCTTGTTTGTCTACCTTTTCATTTCTTCTTTCATATTTCATTTTCCACGTCAAATATTTCGTCTACTATTTACCACATTGACCATTTAGTGGTGAAAGAGATGGAGACTGCTTAAGGGACTATTTTGAGCTTTTAAGAAAGAAAGAAAAAAAGTGAAAACTCTAATCATAATGGGTTTTAAATACCATAGTTCTTTGTAGAATTTCGTTGTGAACAATCAGAGTGGACTGCCAAAAGATAAATATTGGGAGATTTTGATACGTCTCAAATGCATGAGGGAGGTCCTTGTACTTTCAAGCTGAGATGAGGTTAGCACAACTTACACTTGCAAAAGAAACCATGAAAAATACCCTCTGGTCTTCTGATAGAAACTCAGTTTTGATGTGCTCACTTGTGTTTGGACCAAATTTCAATAAACTAAATTTGTTTTAAGTACATCCTTGTGTGTGTGTGTGTGTGTTGGGGGATGGGGCGTTTAATAGAGTAAATACAAGAAACCAAGAAAAAAAAAAATTGGTCCCATAGACAGGTTGGTGTCGTCGTATTACAGGCACACGTATAGGAAAGTAGATGGAGATTTGTTCTTCCTATCAGAGGTCTTAATCTTTCATTAAACATCATTAGATATATAACGTCTGAAGTCTTACCTACCACACTATACAAAATTATAAATGGAGTCCAGGGCTTATAATCACAAGGAAATGCAATTGTATAACAACAGTAGACATATTATGCATCATTACCTTGACAGATCGCCAATGAGAATTTGGCCACCGAACAGGATCCAGATCACTTATGCCAGTTATCGTACCCATGTACCTTGATAAGCCCAACATTGATCATGTTAATAGTGTACATTTAAGTATATCAAAGCAACACACATCGAGAAAAAATCAGTTGGGTGAACACTATTAAGGAACAAACGTCTATATTTTCAGCTCTAAACTAGTTTATTCAGTATCGGTGGAATATACACATATGCCAACTAACCCTCCATACACTGCAGTCTCTAAATAATACCCATGCATCATGATTAATTTTACTAGCCTCGTTTAAACACATCTGAAAATTTTCTAAATATGTGATGGATGTTGGCACAATATAAAGCACTAATCTTGTTGGTGTTTCACTTCTAGAGAACTTAGTGCCAAAATCCATATAGGTTGTTCATGCTCTAAGTTATAACCAAGCAATAAATTATTCTATGGTTGCAAGAAAAACTGTACAAATGACATAAGTGATCATTAGGTTAACAATATGAATATTGTAGTTTGACCATGAATAGCTACAATACCTTCTGACACTAGACTCTTCAGTCTCAAATAGCATCCGGAATCGCATCCCAACTGAAACACGTGTGTGAAATACTGCTTTAATGTATTTTGATAGGGGTATGACAAACTCAGATGGACTAGCCCTGGACATAATAAACATATAAGCAGATGGGTAATAAAAGCATTGCAAGGAAACAAATATCTGGAGAAAATTTGCCACCTTGGATTATAAAAAACTGTAAAACAGCTGTTGGTTGAAGCCGCATGAGCCGCAGCAGCAAGAAGTCCAATATGCATGCTATCACTTGACAAAACAGAAGACGGCATCACAGTTTGTGGTCGAGTGGCACGACGAATCCCCAAAAAAAGCTGATTCTTTTCATTCCTATTATAGGGTGTACCCAGCATATCAACGCATGATTTATATGCATATAGAGAAATCACAGGAAAAGAGAGACGAAAAATATACCAAATAAAAAGAACAGAATCTCCAGCAACAAGTCTTTTGGCACTAACAAACACACTCCAGCCTGTAGTAAGAAGATGTCGTTTCGGCTGTCCTGCAAGACGAGCAAGGAATGGAACAGGTCAGTTTTGAAGAATTTCCTTAATAGGTACTAGGTGACTGCCTTGCACACAAAACAGCATTATCCAGTCAGCAGTGCAGAGCATTTTTTTAAAGTAGTTTCAGCAATAAAGATTCCAGCTTGTTTAATGATTAGAAGAAAGAGATGATGCGGAAAACTAAAGCACTGTTTATCCATAAAGGAATAACTTGAAGATATTTCATTTAAAACTATCCCACTTAAAAAAAACAATAAAAAAACTAATAAAACTATAGAACTATATCTCTTGATCATATCTGCATTGCTGAAACTATATCCATCAAGGAACAAGTAACACCATTGAAATATATTACATTAAAAACTGTTCCACTTAGAAATAAGTCAAATAACATAACAGGAAAATAAAACTATATCCCTTGATCATATATGCAATATATTCCGCTCATGTATGTCATCCTCCTTTGCCCTCCCTAACTTTAAAAAGATTTTATTTGATTTGATCTTTGATCATATTCCACTAACCCGTACCAAAACCGCCATCTCAGCACTCACTTAAGAGGCAAGTTTTGAGAAAAGAGTAGCCTACTTTATAAACTATAAAGCATAAATCTTCAAAAATGTTTAAAATGTTTACTTTTTGACATCTGACAATGGAAGCAAAAAAGAAAAGTTATCCTGATCTTAGGCACACAAATTTATAAAGTACGGTCATTTTCATTATATTTTATTTACTATAATTAATAATTAATTAGTCATTTGACCCTGTTTACAATAATCTAGGATATTTTATTGCATGAGATTTCCATACAACGAGATCTAGCTGTGGGTTCAGAAAAATAAATGAACAACTATATAAGCTAAAATGAAGAGTGTAAATCACCAAAAAGGTTTCAGATAGCCTAGTATTTTCATTCTAGGGTAACAAGATGGTTAGAAGTCCATTGATTCCTCAATGGATCACATTCTTTGATTTGACAATAAAAAATGTGAGTTCATCCTACTTTGCCTCTCTTTCTCCTTAATCCCTTTCTTACCCTAAACCTCTACTCCTTTTTTCTCTCTTACTCTCCAGGTTCTTCTATTCTCTCTCCACTTCCTGTTACACATTGATTTCACGCCAAAGCATCTATCAAATCCCAAATTCAAATCATTCTCTTTTGCAACCATTCCAGGCATCACCTATTCAATGAAACGTAGCCATTAGCCATTCGGATCCACCACGAATGCACATACCACTGCAGAAACTGTGTAGATTGTACAAAACCCTAGATTGTACATGCCACAATCTAATCATAAGTGTAGTTTCGTTCCCAAAGAATAAGAGAAAGCATAAGAATCAGAGCATGCATATCCTCTGTTTCCTGGATATGCCATCTGGAGATATTGCAGCACACTCCCCCACAGACCAGTATAAGTCTGTTGTTTGGCCTCATGCACTGAGTCCATCACGGAACTGCTCCAACAAGCAAGGGCACCACAGGTCTCAGAAAGAGCTAATCTAATCGAGCACTAGTAACACAGTAGTGCTTGACCAACAGCTCATCCAAGATGAATCAAAAGATGAAGAGATTTGTGTTGTCTCAGTGCTGCAAATCTAACAGAGAACCTGGCCGTGTGGAAATGTGAAAACTATAGAAAGAAAAGAAAACAAACTTAAAGCACTTGGAGTCGGCAACCAGCAGAGCTTAAAAGCTTAAGTCGTTAACGAATGGACCAGCATCGTGTATCAAGCTAATACCAGGAACAGCAGCTCAAACATATTCGAATACAATCCTTCTTTTTTATCAATCATCCATATAATTCAACTTCATCCACATCATACAGCCAACATTAGCAGCCCTTCCCTAAATGAGCTTCGGCATGGACTACATGTTCTCTTATCAACAATAATGTTCGTTACCAATTAGTAATACCATGATATTGCTACACACTTTAAAATAATGCAATGGCCGTCTCTTCATTACTTCAGTTGACTAAACTCTGCGAATGACCACACCAGGGTAGACTAAATCTGATCAAACAACATCCCATTGACAAAAATATTGTTCCAAGATGATTCAAGTCAACTTTTCATCATAGTGGTGACTGGCGAGTCTAGTGATCCTCAACATAACCATATGAGACTGAGGGTTGATTACATCAAAGTCTCCATGTTTGAGATATTGCGTCCCTCTGAAGCAGTTTTCCAAGCATGCACTAACCAGAGCGTTTTATCAAAATCTCTTGTTCACATTAGGGACTTGGGACTTCAATTTTCAGTGGGGTCAGTGGAAGGGTTATAGAAATGATTATATACCATGCCAGGGTTATACATTTATGTGGTAAACAACATCTATCAGAATCCTTTAACGATGCCGTCAACATAAAGGATACATGACAAAAAAGTGGACTAGTCCACTGAGTGATCATATATGTATAACACCTGCAGGCGTTATACATTAATGATTTGAACAGACAAAAGTCATAACCTAGAAGTGTAGATTAGCCCACTAAATCAGTATGTACCATGGAATTTTCTCTGGTTCGTGCAGAATACTGGAATTACGATCATTAAGGCAGCATGAGCATAATTTTAAAATTACAGTACCATCAAGAAGTTACTTGGGCATCTGCTGAACCAGGGTTTAAGTAAACAATCATTGATGCGAGTATATTGAGCTTGCCATATAAATGTTAATTTGTAAAGCAGATCAAATCCCCCAAAACACAAGAACCAGACAACCTAATCAATCCTGTAGCTGCATGAATGATTCTAACCTAAAATTTTCTTCCATTGCATGAACAGAAGAAGAAGAGACTACAAATCTGTGCTTTCCTTGCACGAATTATGTCTGATAACAATAGTTTGACGTTGCAAATCATGAGAGGAATACAAGCAGTCAAAAACTTCCAAACTTTTCAAGTATAATTCTAACTGGCAACATATTATATTAATGAAGAAATTATTATTTTCCAGTTACCGAAGAAATTATTTATTTTGCAAAATAGATGGCAAAGTGTGATATAAAATCCCCTACAATGCAACGCAAGAAAGAAATGCGCCAAGTCTAAATCGTACCTCGAAAAATATGCCTAAACTTCCACTCAACATCATGGAGATCCCTAGCAATAAGTTCCTGAGCTGGTGGTTGTAGCGTAAAATCCTGTAGGACATTATAAAAATAAAAGGGTTTAAATAAAAAGCAACACTACCCAACTAGAGTCAAATAAAAGAACAGAATAGACAATAGCAGTTTGATGAGGGAAGTACAAGTGGAGGAAAAACTTTCTCGGCAGCACGACGAGGAACAGAGAAGCCACCATGTGTACTAGTATCACTCGCGGTCAATGTCTTGCAAAAGTAGTTTGTGGGTTGCTTGCTTGGAAGCCCTAACTCCATTGGAAGAAATGTTTCTTTTTGTTCTTGCTGTGTGAGAATTTGTGCAGTTTGCAGCAACATTACAACTTATTATGGTAAGCTAAAAAAACTCCAACGAATTAAACAGAAAAAGAACATAAGCATTTACCGGCGTCAAAGGCTGCAATGTCATTTGGGCATATACTTCATCTGTCTCCACATCTGCCTGAAGTTCAATGGTTAATCAATTCCGGTTCGGGTTTCAATTTTTAACTCGTGTTCTTTCTTCTATAAGTCATAAACAAGTGAAAGTAATGCAGCTGAATCAAAATTCAAAGAAGGCAAAGGGAACCCACATGCATGGTGACATTGTGGAGCTGACAGATCAACTGGGGCGGCAAGCTCGGGTAGTTCGGTAGGTGGGCATCAACTTGCTTGTTGGTAGTGGCGGCAACCTGGTCGCTGTGGCCTTGCGGAAAGTAGACCACACGAGTCCCACGTGTCGGCAGGGACACCAGAGGCCCAGCGCACGCATGCCACAGCTCCGAATTCAAGCACTTCTTTTCCACTCCTCCTCCTCCTCCCCCTCCTATCATTTTTCAGTCCAATTTCAATTTTTTATATATGTTTTCAAAGATCACTAACAACGACAGCAACAATAATAGTAATTAATTGCAGTTATTTAAGAAAACTACACCTAAAATCCAGAAATATAATAAACAAAACCAAAAAATATATATATAAAAATAGGGTTTTTACCTTCATGATCCTGCTGACCCAGCCCTGATGCTGAAAGCTTCATATCACTAAAGATATATAAATATTAACCTAAACCTTTCCCTAATTATATTTAAAAATTCACACATAGAAAACCCCTAATTTGCAGAACCACCCTCAACAACCCAAGAAAGAAGATGAACTGTACTGTTTACTACTAGTTCAAGCTATCCAATTTTTCCATCATTCTCCACAAAATTACCATCCTTTCCTACAATTTGAAGCCCCAAATGGAGGAAACTGGAAACCCCTCCCCTCCCTCCATGGAAGCATCACGCTCTCCTCTAAGAGATCGCCATGGAAGCAGAATAAGCAGAAGCTCAAAGCTGATTGTTGCTACTCAAAAAGCTTTTTCCTCCTCCTTTTCCGGTCTATCACTGTCCATTCGATTCAAACCCCCAAAGCCAAAGGGAGAGAGAAAAGTAGAGAGAGAAAGAAAGAGGAAGATTTTGCTTTGAAAGTTGAAATTCACAGTGCCGAACAGAGGAGAGAGAGAGAGAGAGAGAGGAGAGAGAAAAAGTGGGGGTCTTTACTCTTTCCCTTCTTATAAGGGTCCCGACCGAGATGGACCTCATACAAGGCGCGTTATGGGAAACCTCCGATCTGGGCCGTCCAGGGATCCGTACTTGTTAATCTCGACCGTTGAGTATGGGACTGATGTGACAGCATTCATGTGCCA
This sequence comes from Cotoneaster glaucophyllus, assembly GCA_036320875.1. Taxonomy (NCBI): domain Eukaryota; kingdom Viridiplantae; phylum Streptophyta; class Magnoliopsida; order Rosales; family Rosaceae; genus Cotoneaster; species Cotoneaster glaucophyllus. The sequence goes on along the minus strand of CM070068.1, from coordinate 25,602,724 downwards.
CCATACCTTAGTGGCCCTTGTCAGAGTACGTACGTACCATGTTTTATTTTATTTAAAGTGTTTTACGTAATATTTTTCAAAAGAAATTCCCATGAACTTATAATTCCGTAGCGATAGCTTCATATGCAATTTGCATGTGAAATAATTCCTCTCATAAGCGCTTTTATTACAAGCAGATCGAAATTTTTAAATGTAAGTACTTGTATCAACGTATGGGTGTTTTCAACTATTGTCTATTGTTAGAAGTGCTTTTAGAGGTCTAAACACTTTTACTAGCACTATCAAACCTACCTTACAATAGAACCTATTATTAAGAAAAAAACTTATTGTAAAATATGACTCCTTGGATTAATATGATATAACTTACAATATATACAGGGTTTGACAAAATTTATATGTGAAAGGAATCTTTAAATACTATAATAAGAAATTACATTTCTATTATTATGAGAATATTCTGAATTAATTAAATCTATTATAACACTCACCCACCCTGCAAACTGGACGAGCCTAATCTGACGAGTTTGGAGCAAAGAACACCATAACGAGATTGATGGAGAGATTTGGTAATCAAGTCAGCATAAGGAATATAATAAACCCGTTGACCAGCCAAGTGCCATTTTCACACGAACAAAATGATAATCAAGTTCAATAATGGAAGTGCGAGCATAATGAACAAGATTAGAATCAATATAAGGGGTACTAAGGTTATCACATGATGACCGGACCCTATCCGGACAAGACCATGTAATAACCTTTAAATACAAAGTCTAATAAAAAAATATTGTGAACACTATAGATGGATGAGAAAAATAAACTTGAAATTTGGATAAAAATCAAAATTTATAAATTGACATATATAAATTCCCTAATTTGGATTCATAAACATAGGAATTTAGAATTTCCTCGTGGAAAAAAAAACAAAAAAAAACATAGAATTTGGGACCTCCAACAAGTTTAAATTTCTTGTAAATATGTGTCATTTCTCAATTTTTATGATTGAGAGTTTAAAAATAACAAATTATGTATTCAATTTCATTGTTCTACTAAACAATAAAATTTACAAAATCTAGAAAATAAAATCCTGTCATTTTAATTTCTATCATTTTAAAACTCCTTAATAATCTTAAATTTCTCCATCTAAATATAATATAAGATTCCTAACTTAACTCTACTGAGGCTTGCACAAAACTGTACAAAACCGTATCTTATAAAATATAATCATAACACTAACCTCTTTAAATTTATTTATGTATTTGTTTATTTTTGCCAATAACCTCTTGAATTGAAAAATAATGAAATGGTGAATCCAAATAAATAAATAAATAAATAAAAATTTGATGAAATGGACCATTCTATAAATGTTAAATTTTTATCCCAGGCGTAATCCCAACACCAGCCCAACCCTCCACCCCAACCCAGTCCCCATTATCCCAATCAGGCATTTCTCTCCATCCATATCCACTGTTTGTTTGCTCTGTATTCTTATGCAGAAGAACAACAATGGCACACTTGAATCCTACAATCTCTTGCTGTCCGAAACCACCCTTTGAATTTCAGGGAGAAGCCACAACCAGTGAAGGGTTTTGGATTCCATATCAAGCGAAGAAGAATAGGAGAAATAAGTTGGGTGGCACTACTGGCAAAAGCAGCACTTTTCACAGAAGCTACTTCTAAGTTCGAGTTGCAACTGATAGCGCCTGATCAGACGGTTGCAGAAGCGGAGGAAGAAACCAGAGGGCGCGCACAAGCTTTGTTGGAAGTGAAGGATCTGATGGAGTTGGAGTCATGGAGAGAATTACAGACAGCTATAAGGAAGAACTCGTCGTTGTTGAAGAGATTTTTACACCATAAATCAAGGGGAAACGAGACCCTAAAACTCCGTAGCCGAACCAAGGTCGAATGTGTAGGAAGCCACCATGGGATCACAGAGGGAAGCTCATCAGTTCACCAAGCTAAGAAGTATATTCTTGGGTCTTTCTATACAGCCATGAATTTGATGATCTTGAATTCTTGTTCCTGCATTTGTTAATGATTTTCGGGTTGACGTACTTGCACAAATGAGGTATGCTTTACTTCTTCTTGTTGTTGGATACCTGATTAATTATACTGCTTGTCATTCTATAAGAATTGTATTTCGTTTCATTAACTTTAGTTGGGGTGGGTTTCTGGTTAATTCTGGCAATTGGAATTGCCTGACAATTACTTGTTGATGGATATTTCTATGCTTAAGTGTGCAAGAATTGTATAAATTGGACTTCTTGAGGTAGTTTTCTGAGATTTCAGATTACGTATGCTCTCTTGTATTTTTATTTTTTTGTTGAACCCGGTTGAGTTGTTCTGAGTTTGTTCAAATCAACATATTTTATCAAAAACATGCAAGAAAACAAGGAAAGAACTCGGCTGCTGAATTCAGCAGCTAGTCCTGCTTACACCCAATCACGGGTGGACACGTAACTTGGACACGTGTCCACCCGATTGGGTATAAGCAGGATCGGCTGCTGAATTTACAGCAGCCAAGTCCAGTTGAGAAAACAAAGAAACCCAATAAGGCACCGATGACAATTTTTACAATTTCGCACTGAGGCCACCAAGGGCACTTTTCACACGGAGGCCACCAAGACCAAGGGCACTGGTCATGGACGACTTACCCCAAGACATGTTTAAAATCCTTGTTCCTGTGAAATCTGTTTTGCGATGCAAGAGTGTGTGCAAGTTCTGGAATATGTTAATGGGCAATCCTCTTCAAAAAAAAATTATCTCAAAAGATACATCTAGGAAAATGTATGTGGTTATACATTTTTCAAAGCGTATCTTTTGAGACAATTTTTTTTTAAAAGACGACGCCTATTAACATATTTCAGAACTTGCAAACCCTTTTAAATTGCAAAACAAATTTTACAGATAATGGTGTAAGGATTTCAAACATTTCTTGAGTAAGTCGTCTATCACATGTACCATTAGTGCCTCGGTGTGTAATTGGAAAAAATGTCATCATTCTTCGGTGCTTGTTGAGCTTCTTTGTTTTCTTTCGTGTTTGTAAGACATGTTGATTTCAACAAACTCACAACAACTCACCGATTTCAACAAACAAATACATAAAGCAATACCAAATCGAAAATCCCAGAAAACTCAACCTCAAGAAACTCAATTTATACAATTTCTTGTACACTTTGAAGACAGAAATATGATCAAATGTCCATCAACAAATAAATGATAGATAATTCTAGAGGCCAGAATTAACCAAAAACCAGCCTCAACAAAACTTCATGAAGTGCAAGTCTTATAGACTTCAACTAAGCAATATAATTAATCAAATATCCAACAACAATAAGAATTAAAACATGCCTCATTTGTGCCAAGTATGTTAACCCAAAAATCATTATTGAACCAAACAAACGCATGACACAACTCCAAATTCAAGCGCTTCTTTTCCACTCCTCCGCCTCCCCTCCCCCTCCTGTCATTTTTCAGTTCAATTTCAATTTTCTATATATGGTTTCAAAAATCACTATCAATGACAGCAACAATAATGGTAATTAATGGCAGATATTTGAGAAAGCTACACCTAAAACTCATAAATATAATAAACAAAACCAAAAAAAATACAAAGATAGGGTTTTTACCTTCATGATCCTGCTGACCCAACCCTGATGCTGAAAGCTTCATATCACTAAAGAAAAAAAAATCACACAGAGAATAACCCTAATTTGCAGAACCACCCAATGAACTCTACTGACTGCTGATAGGTTGACAGATAAGATAGAATGACAAGTGTTATATTGTAATTGGTTGATGTATAGAGTTAGTTAGAATTGTTGGTATTGGTATAAGCTATAAATACCATATTGGAATGTAATTATATTCATTGAAGAAAAGTTAATACAAAGTGAAAATTCAGCTCTTTCTCTCTCTCTCTCTCTCTCTCTCTCTCTCTCTCTCTCTCTCTCTCTCTCTCTCTCCATTTGCTTTCTGCAATACCATTGTTGACATGGTATCATAGCTACATCCTGATGTTACTTCTTCTCAAGCTGATACACTAATCAGCGACAGTTTCTACACTCAATACTCATTCTATGCAAACGAGATCCAAGTCTGGTATTGTGAAGAAGAAAGCTTTTTCAGCCACTGTTATTGATGATTCTTATCTTACAAAGCCTAAAACATTTTCAGTTGCCTCTAAGTCTGTGCAATGGCAAGATGCCATGAAAGAAGAAATGCAAGTTTTGGTTCAACAACATACTTGGTCACTTGTTCCCCTTCCTCCAAACAAGAATCTTGTACGCTGTAAGTGGATTTACAAGATCAAAAAGAACTCAGATGGCTCTATAGCTAGATACAAAGCTCGATTGGTTGCCAAGGGGTTTTCTCAGGAGGTTGGGTTGGATTACTATAAGACTTTTAGTCCAGTTGTGAAGCCTACTAATGTGAGGTTAGCTTTATCTCTAGCTACTACAAATGGCTGGAAACTTAAGCAATTGGATGTTAAAATGTCTTTCTTCATGGTTTCCTCGAAGAAGAGGTGTATATGTCTCAACCACAAGGTTTTCAAGATCCAGTACATTCAGACTATGTGTGCCAGTTAGAAAGGTCTCTATATGGTCTCAAACAAGCTCTTAGGGCCTGGAATGAGAGGTTCACCAAGTTCTTACTTTCCTTGGGATTCAAGTCATCATGTGCAGATTCTTCTCTCTTTGTGCATTCGGTTGGTACTTAAGTGGTTGTTCTTCTTCTTTATGTTGATGACATCATACTCACAGGAAGTAGTGATAGTTTGGTTCAATCCGTGATTACTAAACTCACTTATGAGTTTGATATGAAGGAGTTAGGTCTTTTACACTTCTTCCTTGGTTTGCAAATTGATTATCAGTCAAAAGGGTTGTTTTCATCAAACCAAATACATCAAGGAGATTCTACACAAAGCTAATATACTTGATTGTAAGCCTTGCCATACTCCCTGTCATCCTAATCAAAAGCTTGTAAATCATGGCAGCAATCTTGTTGCAGATTCCAGATATTATTGAAGTCTGGTGGGTGATCTGCAATACTTAACATTCACCCGACCTGATATAACTTTCTCTGTTAATCAAGTTTGTCAATGTATGCATTCCCAACTTGAGCAACATTTTGCTGCAGTTAAAAGGATCTTGAGATATCTCAAAGGCTCAATGCATTTAGGGTTATGTTTTACACCTGGTCATATGTCTTTAAGAGCCTACACCGATGCAGATTAGGCTGGTGATCCCAATGACAGAAGGTCCACTACCGGTTTTGTGATTTTTCTGTGTTCCAATCCTGTCTCTTGGAGTTCTAAAAAGCAACATACTATTAGTCGATCTTCTACAGAGACAAAGTACAGGGCAATGGCTACTACTACAGCTGAAGTGGTATGGCTTCAACAATTACTTAGGGATTTACATGTTCCTTGTACTAATACACCATTGCTACATTGTGACAATATCTCAGCCATGGCTCTTGCTACGAATCTTATTCTGCATTCTAAGGCTTAGTTTGGTATTGCTGTGCTTTAAAAAAAAAAGATGTTTCTGCTGTGCTATGAGAATAACCAGCTGTGAAATAAAGCAGCAGAGTGTTTGGTAAACTTTTTTGTAAAAGTGCTTTTGGAAAAAAAAGCAGTATGATAGTGTTTGGTAAACTTTTATGTAAAACAGCTGTGACTGTGTGAAATGACCAAAAATGGTATAATACTATATTATTATTTTGATTTTTTATTTAATATTTTTATTTTTATGTGAGGATTTTGTGTGGCCGTGGAGCCCACACCCCCATTTCCCTTATCATGTGTCTTCCTTTCCCTCTACACTCTTGAACTCTCTCGAAAGCTCTCAGCTTTCTCTCTCTCTGCACTCTCTCCTCCACTGAGACAAACCCACACACAAACCTTCGATCTCCGACCATCTCACCTCAGCTCTCTCTCTCTGCACTATTTCTTCCTCCTGCTCGGAATCCTAGGAATCAACCGCCTGAGCTTGAGCTGAGTGAATGTATCGGTGAAATGAAGAAATGGGTTTTGGGAAATTAGGGTTCTTGATGGGTTTGGAGCCGCCATAGCTCGGTGGACGAAACAACATCAGAGGCTGTGTCTGTTTACCTCCGATTTCCGTTCAGGACGTTCTCCGCCAGCTCACACTCGATCCGGTCCCGGTAAACGGCGTCGTCAAGGACCTGGTCGACGAGCTTTGTCCAGTCCTCGAAGTCGCGAGCGCGAAGATTTTTGGAGACCTACTTGAGGTAGGTTGAAGGGAGGGTGCCCAGCATCTTGCCCTTGTATTTTCCGAAGTCGATGACTCTGTCTCTAGCAGGCAGTAGTGTTGAGGCGGATAGAGAAGGTGGTTTGGGGGGTTTTGTGGTTTTGAAGGAGCTGGAGAGGCGGAGGGGGTGCAGAGAGGTGTGGGAGAGTGGTGGGTTTGACGGATGAGTGTGGAGGCGGAAGAGAGAGCTCAGGATAGGATTGCCAGGTCCGACGATGATGCTCCGGCGAGATCGAAGCTCAGGTCCGACGACGAGGATGGGGATAATAGCGATGATGAAGCTGTGGCGCAGAACGTGAAGGCCGAGGAGGAAGAAGGGTAGGATTGCCAGAAACTTTCATTAAAGGGTTACTGTTCACCAGCGTTTTGAGGTTTGCGCAGAAGCTGAAAAGCCGTTTTTCAAAGTTGCAAAATGCTGCTTCTGTTTTTTGGCTTTTTTCATCAAAAACTGTGAAAAAAAACTGAAGTTGGAAGTTTACCAAACACCAAAAACCCTCTCAGCTTTTTTTCATACCAACTTTTTTTTTAAGGAAAACTAATGAAAATGGCTTTAAAACTTTGAGTTTTAACGATAAGGACAAAATAAAGAGTAAAGTGAATAGTACCAGGTTTGACTTTTTAGTGTAAAAATATGGTTTTTCGTAAAAATATGGTTTTTCGTTAAAGTGAACAGTACTGCGGGCTTTTCGTTAAAACTCCCTTTTTTTTAAACACCTCAATCCCAAACTGCACCTAAAGCTAAACATATTGAAATTGACTATCATTTTGTTTGAGAAAGGGTTCAAAATGACTCTATTCAGTTGCAATTTGTAGCTTATGCTGATCAATATGCAAACATTTTGACCAAGGGTTTGTGTTCTCCACAGTTCAATTCTTTCTATTCCAATCTCATGCTTGGTTGCTCTAAGCATGGGATTGAGGGAGAATGATAGGTTGATAGATATGCTTAGTGTGTAAGATAGAATGGCAGGTGTCATGTTGTAATTGGTTGATGTATAAGGTTAGTTAGAATTGTTGGTATTGGTGTAAGCTATAAATACCATATTGGAATGTAATTATATTCATTGAAGAAAAGTTAATACAAAGTGAAAATTCAGCTCTCTCTCTCTCTCTCTCTCTCTCTCTCTCTCTCTCTACATTTGCTTTCTGCAATACACCATTGTTGACAACTGCTACTGTACTGCTTCAAGTTTTCCAATTTTTCCATCATTCTCCACAAAATTTCCATCCTTTTCTACAATTTGAAGCCCCAAATGCAGGAAACTGAAAACCCCTCCCCTCCCTCCATGGAAGCATCACGCTCTCCTCAAAGAGATCGCTACGGAAGCAGAAGAAGAAGCAGAAGCTGATTGTTGCTACTCAAAAAGCTTTTCTTTCTCCTTCTTTTCCGGTCTATCACTGTCCATTCGATTGAAACCCCCAAAGCCAGAGAGAGAGAGAAGAAGATTTTGCTTTGAAAGTTGAAACTCACAGTGCCGAACTAAGGAGAGAGAGGAGAAAGGGAAGCAGTGTTATGGGAAACCTCCATGTGCAACCATACCAGAAGAGAGAGAGACTAGGAGAGTTATGGGAAACCTCCGATCTGGGCCGTAAATGGAATCGTACCTGTTAATCTTGACCGTTCAGTATGGGACTGATGTGATGTGACAGCATCCATGTGCTACCATACGTCAGTGGTCCTTGTGAGAGTACGGACTGTTTAATTTTTGTTTAAAGTGTTCACGTAATACTTTTAAAGAGAAATTCCCATGAACGTATTATTCAATATTCATTTCATACCATTAAGAAGATGAACACATTTTGACACTGTCCGTACACACATGCCAAACACACACACACACCGTATAGCTACTGCGTCATATGCAATTTTTTGTTTTAAATTATTTATTATTAAAAAAAAAGAATGAGAGTTTAAAATTAGGAAGTTTTAACGAAACATTCTCGGTACTGTTCATTTTTAACGAAAAACCACATTTTCACATTTACCTGACACTATTCACTATACCTTTAAAAATGACTTTTTGTTAAAAAGAAAGGTTTTTTGAACTTTTTATTAGTTTTTCTTTAAAATTATTGTAATAATTTAATAAGGAAATAGTTTTAGACCCATAGCGCATGAATTGTATGTGATATAATTCCACTTATGAGCGCGCTTTCATTTCCTTTTTGGGTTTGTGTTTCGTGTACTTCCCTTCCAAGCATTAAAATGGTGTCGTAGCGTTTCTTGTATGATTTAAATTGCTCAGCAAGTTTCCATTTACCCATCCACATATTACTGACCCTTTTATTATAATTTTTCACCCCTTGTTGGTATTTTACTGGAGAAAATTTTCAATTTCCGGAAACACGACACAATACACCAAGTTTCATAATATAAGTGGTTGTTTTTTTTTTTAAGTATCTAACCACTTGTATTATAAAGATTAATGTACCGGACGATGTTCCCAGCACACTGAAAAATATCTCATTTTACTATTTTCTTATACTTCCTTTTTGGTTAATTATTTGCAAGTCTTTTTGCCATTGTTCCCGCAGTTGTTATCTACATCGAGTGGGGGAGTGAAAATACATTACCTGAATTTGCAGAAAATAAAACTTTTTAACCATACGAATTACAAGTCATCTGCATTCTGATGGCTTCACTCTACTCTGTCACTCCCTTCTCTATCTTGTCGAAGTGCCCTCTTAATTTGATTCTTCATGAAATTCCTCCACTTGTCTGTGCCCTTAATGTGATCACGGGAATTTGTCGTACAAATGCCAGATGTTTTAGGTACCATTTGGTACGTGGGGTGGGACGCACTCATCCCACGTTTGGTGTGCCAATTTGCCTGGGACGCGTTATCCTGTGAAACGGATTTTAGTCAATTTTTTGTGCCACCCTCCCCTGAAATGACTTGTTCCAGCCCATGGAACATAAAATTATAACTTTTGGACAATAATACCCCTCCTATTTTTTCATTAATTTCACTATCTACCCTCTCTCTCCCGTAGCCTCCATCTCTTCTACCCTCCCTCTCTCTCCTGTAGCCTCCTCCTCCTCCACCAAAAACCCAACCACCCAGGCTAGCCCAATCCCAAAACCCGTTTGAACCTAACCCCACCTTCCTCCCGCCGCCTCCCTCCTCCCTACTAGTCCCACGACGAAACCGTCCCCCTCCACGCGGAAACCTCAAGACCATCCACTTGCAGGACGTGGCCGACGCCGTCGCTCGAGGGAATGGGACGGCGAGGATTAGGCGGAAGATGTGAGGGATGACGTTGAACTCGTCGACAATGGCTAAGGTAAGGTCAAACTCGTCGGAGTGGATGGGTACGATTGTCATTTAATTCTTCGTTCCATTCCAATCTGAGCGTACACCAAACGTACATAGCAGGGAACCTCTGTTCCATTCCGTTTCATCCCGTTTTGTCTCGTTCTGTCATGTCTGTGTACCAAACGGTACCTTAAAGAGTTAACTAAATACGCCATGGGACCGACAAACCGAAGCTTTGACACAAATTATTATTTTTAATGTATTATATTTCACTTAGAAAATTAAAATGTTCCAATATATGTATCCACTTGAGGAATTATTCCTCAACTACTTGTTAAAAGAGCAAGAGAGAGGAGAGCCCCCTGCACGTTCTCAGCTTGCTTCCAAATTTTAGTGTGTCGAAGAATGGTGGATACAAATCGAAAACTGCATCAAGCGTGTAACCCTACACACACATACACACACTCACTTACCCTACCTAGCTTAGCTAGCTTGCGCATTATCTGGACTCTGATACACTTGAGGATCGAGTCCCTATACGGCGATACGATTTTGATGTGACACGATCGATGACTAAAAAAATATCTAAAAATTAAAATGTGATATGTTATGGATACAACAATAAAAACATATATAGCAATAAATATATACAATTTAAAACATAATTCATCATTCAAATTCAATTACATTTAAGTTGTAAAGAATAAAATTAAGTTGGAAATGTAGTCCTCTTTATATACATTAGAGAAGTGTGAGAGTCGTATTCATGGTTTTAATTAGAGAAAAGCTCTTTGTATTCTTCAACTTTCAATTATACATGTCTCTTGTTAATTTTCTCCTCATTGTTTTTTTTGAAAGTGTAAATGTATCATAATTTAAAAGCAAGATACGCTTATCCTAAATGTGGGATATACGTATCCATCTAGTCAAATCCATATCCATTGAGCATGATATGTGTCCTACAAGTATCTGAGTGTATCAGGCAAGTATCGTATCTGATCAAGTATTGAATACAGAATATGCAAAATAGGCTATAACCATAAGTCTATGTAAAAAAAAATCTTGAAATTTTGCTGTCAAGTATTCAATTAACTGCAACCAGAAAAGAGTTTCAGTCCCTCACATGTAACTTACCATTGGCTTACACTGCTAAGAACAACAAAAAAATTCTGCTTAGAAATCTTTGTTAAAGAAGGGAGCTAACTGTCAAAGGTACAAGAGATATCTCAGTCCTCAAATCAAACTCTTAATCATCCACCAACATATATCCAACTTTATCAAACTTCTGACTGTCGTGGTTGATACTGTAACACTGAAAACAGATTCTACTAGATATGTGTTGAAGACATTCTTCCAAAAGACTTGTATAACACCGAACTCAGAAGTAGAAATTCAGTCGAGTGAAATTAGATTCTCAATATAAGCATCGATATCGTGATAACTTTACCACATGGATTTTAGTATTCAAAACTTCCTTTGATGCAGGATCATAAAAACAAAGTTGGCAGCTCGAAATTTACAGTGCTCCCAAGTATATGAATTCTGTCATTTGTTGTAAACACCAAAGGTCATGGTACATATACTTGTTGTGGAAGACCAGTAGTGCGCTCCATTGTCCAAGTAACCCATATGTCACATTACAAACTAGTCTCACTTCCTCTTACATGGAACAACGAAAGTGATTCTCCAAACACATGAGCAGTAAGTACTATACAGTTGAACTATGCACATAACTAGTTGTGGATGTTTCAGTATTTTCCCCTTCAGATTTTCTTCAACGTTTTGTGAACCAAAAAAAATAGGAAGTCAGAGGTGATAAAAAGTTTTGACCTCTTAGTTTTGATATTTTTCTTCTTTTCTTGCCTATCAAAATTCCAAATGTGAGTTCTTATGAACCATATTATTGTTAATCCGTTGTGATATTTAGACCACTCTTTCATTTTGTAGTATATATAATCAATGGCGGATCCATGATTTTAACTTATAGTGGTCCCAATATAAAAGCTCAAAAAAAAAAGACGAAAATATCATTGAACAAATAAATGGCAAACTACAATTTTCATTTATGATCTTTGTGCTAAACAAGCTAGAAATACTAAATTACTCACGATGGGATCTCATACTTTGAAAACCTATCATGATTGTTTCATTGTCAATACAAGAAAAAATATTTTTCTCAATGTAAACAATTAAGCTATCCAAATCAACTTTTAACTCATTTTGTTATGGAGTGGAATTTCTCCCAATTGGATCAGAACTATTTAGAATTGGAGGGGAACTATTCGGAATAAGATTGAAACTATCCAAGTTTGGAGATGAACTATTCAGAATAGGATTGGAACTATCCAAGTTTAGAGATGAACTATTTGGAATATGATTGTCCGAACTAATCAATGATGATTTTCCCTTGTAATATCGTTTCATACTTCTAATTTCTACACATATCAATTAATAAAAAAATCTATATCAATTGATGAAACTAAAAAATATGTATGAACTAAAAACCCCTAATTGTAACACAATCTTCAACCAAAAAAAAAAAACCCTAGAACACAATCCAAGTAATATAAAAAAATCCTAACGAATCAATAATAAATATGTATGAACTAACACTAAAATACATATGAAAAAATCCTTTGCAAGATTGAAGATTCATTGTTCGGCCCCTTTGTTTTTAATTAGTGTTCTTAAAAAAAAAAATTAACCTAAAACTAAAAATCCTAACAAATTAACAATAAATGTGTATCAACTAACACTAAAAATAAGTAAGAACTAACATCAAATTAGAAAACTTACAGAAATTGCTATGGAGGGCATGAATGTTCATTCTGTGAAATGGTATGTGTCTGAATAAAATCATGCGTAATGCAACAATTTGTGACACTATAACATAATTGGGTCATCGACAAAATCACGATTTGAATACCAAGATATTGAAAACAAAGCAAATCAACAAGTTGGGGTTACCTGGGTAGTGTGAGGATTCCTCATTCTGTTTGAAAACTTACAGACAATTAGGTATTATTGGTACAATGAATTTGATTGAAAGCACTATTCTACAAAGGATGGTGAGTCTGACTATTCTATAAGAGATGGTGACTGGTGAGTGCTCTATCACGTGAGTTTTTAATTTTTTTTTTTTAATAAACTTGGTTCAAAACGACGTCGTTTTAGCCAAGTTTTTTTTTAAAAATGGCTTTCTTCTTCCTCCTCTTGTTTTCAACAGCGTCCAGCAGCCATGGCTGCTGTTCTTCTCCACCACTGCCCAGACTTGGGTGGTCATTGAAGATCCTCACAACCATTTATCCCAGCTTCCAGATGGTCCTGGGACCACCCTGGTCCCTTAATAGATCCGCCCCTGTATATAATATCATTTGTTCAAAAACAAAAAAAAAAAAAAAAAAAAAAAAAAAAGACCTTCAAATCCGTTGAATGTTTATCATTCCATATTATAGCATAGGACCTTCAATCGGATCGGGTTCGGATTGAGGTATGGTAGTACCGTCACTACTCCATACCTGACTCGGACTTTTAATAAAATACCCAAACCCGCCTCGTATCCGTTTACACTCCTCCATAACCGCCTCATATTCGAATAAAATTTCCATTAACATATTCTTTGTCCTTAAAAAAGGCATTTAAAAGTAGAAACCGCGGACTGAACCAGTTCGAACCAGTCCGATTCAGCAACCCAGGTCCAATGCAAGCAGACAACTGAAACAAAATTCGAAGGAAAAAGAGACCCTGCGAGAACAAAATGGCAAACAAAGGTTGAGTGTGTACGACGCCACGCCACCTTGGGAAAGACGGTGAAGCCCATCAGCTCCTGAAAACCAAGATATGGGGTTCGTGGTTCGTTGTGTCTGAACGTGGATTCGATCCTTAAGTGTATCTTGGATGCCCGCGTTCGCTTGATTGAGTAACAAGTAACAGTTAGGTTTTCGAATTGAAACCCCGTTGACATACATGAGGTGGATGTACTTCTCGGCCATTTATTGGATTACGTTTGTTTAAATAACTGGAGTATCCAAGAATTGCTGCGCGTGTTCATGTGCTTTTGTTGATTTGGGTTTCTGGTAATGGTGTTTGGAATTGTCGTGTTTGATCTTATAAGCGAAAGGGCCTTCAAGTTAATACATCCCTAACTGGCACGGGCTGTTTCTGAAATTTCGGAAGTCTGTACAGAATTTATAAAAGACCCCTCCTTAAGATGTTTTTAAAAGAAAAGTAGGACAATGTATTGATGCTAGAAAACAATAACTTAAATCAAAACAAACTTTGAGACTCACTGATTGTAAGTTTACTGATATCATTAAGTTATAAGTAAAAAAAAGCAAGATATAACCTTCATTAAATAATAAAAAAACAGTACAATCTTAAACAACCAAACAAGAAAAAAAAAACTTCAAAAACTCTTAAAGTTTTACTTGAATATTTAGCATTATTATATAATAAAATTAAAAAACAAATCGTTGTTGTTATTGGTACTCCAAATAACTCATTGTGCGTTCTAAATATTTACATTTAGAAAGAAAAAATTGACACTTATAAGAAGTGCACAATGAGATTTAAAAGTGCTAGTAAATTTTTTTTTTAATATATAGCATTATTATATATAAAATTTTGATAAAATTTATTTTTTTTAGGACCCCTTCAAATTTAGAGCTATGTGCGATTACACATTTCACTCCCCCAAAGCCGCCTCTGCCAACTGATATATGAATAAAAGCACCATTGCACTATCTAGTTACTTGAAATAGGTTAATCATATAAAATACTCTAGATGTTTCTCCACCTCTAGAGTCCAGACAACGCACAAGCTAGCTAAACTATGTATGGTGAGTGAGTGTCAGCTGTGTGGAAGCAAGCGGAGAACGTGCAGGTGGCTCTCCTCTATCTCTTGCTTTTTTAACAGTAGTTGAGGAATTATTCAGCTCTCCAAGACTTCTATTTATTGGGACATTTTAATTTTCTAATTGTAATACATATTATTGAAAATAATTTTTGTCAAATCTTTGGTCCCATGACGCATTTAGTTAGTTTCTTAAGGCATTTTTTGGCATTTGTCACGACAAATTCTCGTAATCACATTTTATCGTATATATTTATAGAGAAAAAAATATGACTACCGATAAATTTACGATATTAGGATATTGTTCCATCATTCTTTTGCATGCACGGTTTACTATTTTATTTTTATTTTTAAATAATGGTATTCCCAAACTACAGTTTATATGTAAATGTTTCCAAATTGCGGTTTATATATATCTTTGATAAAAGCAAAGCAATCCTTAGGGGTAAATGAAGAAACCCATTTATTCTTTTTATTGACACAACTAATTTATCACACAGCACACATACATATTACATATATAGGGGGAAAATGTAAAACAATTCAACTTTTTTTTCTTACACTGATCTCTTTCTCTCTCTTTTAAATAGAAGCAGTAGTCAGCGCTACAATAAATATGATACGAATAACAATATTATTGTCTTTTTTCTTGTAATTTTCTCATACAAGGTAGGATCTCTTAGGTTTTTTTTTCCTCGTCCTCTCAAATATTTGTTCTAGGTCTCATATATATCTTGAGAATCTTTCCGCACACCTCTTTTTTATTTTATGTATCCACACGCATGTTTATATTTGTCCCTTGATTCTCATCATTAGACTTATTTAATCCAAATCCTAAATATAACCCGAAGTGTGCATGCATGAGAGAAAAAAGATGTGCGGAACACTATCATATATGAAGCACAAAGTAGGTATGACTATCTAGTAGTCACTAGCAAGCTGCATTAGTTTCTTCCAAGAAGGCCTGTTGGATATGTCCTCCCACCATGCATTCACTTTCTTCCTCTCAGTCACCAAATGCCCCAGTTTAGCTTCATCAATCAGATACCTAATCCCAGGAAGATGACTCAGATCAGCCAGAGTGAAAGTTTCTCCAGCAAGATATTTGCTCTTTGACAATCTTTCCTCATAAACATCGAACACCTTCTCCAGTTTCTCCTCACATGCATTGATCAATGCAACGTCGCCACGTTGACCCATCCGTGGCAGGACAAGAAGCTGGAGCACCAGAGTGTAAACCAGGTCATTGAAGTTGTGGCCTTCCACTTCCAGCCACTGGTCGACAACCGCCTTCTCCTCCAGAGTTGTTCCCAATAGGTTTGGACCACGGCCTGCATACTTGGCTGCGTAGTACCTTATGATGGCCCTAGATTCTGGAAGGAGAAAAGATACAAAGGCTCAGGCCATAAAGGAACATGTACGTAGTAACATGCGTGTGTGTGTGTTTATATATGAGAAAGACTTAGGCTCCTCAAGGATTGAGGAGGAAATTCTCCTTGAAATACGTTGTAGCTTATGATCAGAATCGTTCATACTATAAATAATTTTATAATCTATTTACAAATAGTCAACTAAAACAAAGATCATTTACTGTATAAAGAAAAGATAGATGGATTCGGTAAAAGTATTATGAACCATTTATCTAATTACGACAATTAATTGACTATACGATCTTACTTTTAATTTATTTTTTGGAAGGATAATCTTTACAAAATGATCTATGATATGGATAGTTCTGATTATAAACACGAAATTTTGTGAATAGGCCATGAAATACATTATATATTTGTATATTTATGTGTATATATGGTTCTCACCAAAGAGCCTGAAGTCACCATCTTCTACAACTGGAACTTGCCCAAACGGCTGCAAAACAATTAAACATCTATCAATATACATGAATATATATACATATATATACATACATATATATACATACATATATATATATATATATATATATATATATATATATATATTACAGGTTCAATATTAACAGCCATATTCCATCATCACTCCACCTCCTATAAGGGTTTTGTCTTAGCTCGTAAGTTTACAAAATTTTGCTGACGCTTGATTTAGAATTACATTTAACTATTATGCATGTTACATGCGCACTTTATATTTTCAATCTATGAATCGAAAAACTACCTGACGGGTGAGAAACTCGGGTCGCTTGTGCTCTCCTGCCTCAAGATCAACATCTACAATTTCAAAGTTCACTCCTTTCTCCAAAAGGCAAACCATCACCCTCTGGGGGCAGGCTGCCATTACTGGACCATATACTTTGACAACCATCTTCTTGTACAACAAAGAGCTAGCCAAGAATATATATGGACACACTCGAAAACGTGCAAATTAAGTGTAAATATATGAGAATTGCACAAATCTATGTTTTGGTTTATGTCATTTCAGTGAGGACTCAAGCGCTCTATATATACACACATGCATTTAGCAAAAGACATGACTCAATGCCTTTGGGTTCGCCATCGCGGGGGTTGCTACTTGCCACGTGAGTTTGACTTTCAATGGCTTGCACATGAACCGTGTGCTATGTATAAGCTACGTACCTAGCCAAGTTGAAAGTAAAAATCTGAAAGAGAGATTAATTCAAGAGTAAATACACAATTAATAATTCATTCCTTCACTATACTATAAAGCAATGATATGAATTTTTTTATTTTTTAAAAAGGGGACCGACTTGTGGCTTTGCCACTGCAGTCAACATTTATAGGGTGGGGAAGACTCACAAAGGTATTTCAGCCTCCATGTGGCCACCATCGTGTGTTTCACACGCTCTAGGAATCGAACACAAGATGTACTGTGTGGAATACAAAATTAAAATTCGTCACAAACCATAGGGCCATTCTATGGTGGTTATAGCAATGATATGAATAAATAACATTAGAAAATTGCTAGTTAAAATGTTATTTAAACATAAATGATCATATTGCGTATACAATTTACAATAGAAGTGAACTTTATTATTGTATGTGAGATCCATCCGAATTAAAGGTTTTTTATATGTGTTTGTTTCTACAAATGACAGTGTGTTTCCAATAATTTAGGGAGGACACTACCAAAACGCAGTAGAGGCCACCCACCATCACTCTATATTTTTTGTTCCTTCGTAGTTGCATTTTTCTGTACTTTCCATGGTTCATGCAATGGCGCGAAAACAAGGCTAATTCATGCACTTTCCTTTCAGCAATCCTTTTTCAAAAATTGCATAAACTTTATATGTGAAGATTATTGATGCATTCTTTTGCATGATTATACAAATTTTGCGTACTATATAAATTATTCTCCCTCTTAGAAATGCAATGGTTTTACAGTCACCTAATTTAATGAATTTTTTTAAAGACAATATTTAGATAATGACTTGTTCCGATATGACGTTTATATATAACTACAAAGACTCAAACCATGGATCAAGTATTCTTTTAGAAGGGGCCAACATCCACGACAAATTCATGCCGTAACAGTTGACTACAACTAGATATTAATCTCATTACAAAATGTCAAAACGCACGAACAAAGTAGAAATTGTGTTATTGGGGTGAGGGTGGAGGGACAACAATTCTTCCCTTATAATTTGGGATGAAAATTAGATATCTGTAAGGCGGTTGATGGGGGTTAGCTCGTGTCTCTTAGCCGGTGGGTAAGGAAAAGCTATTCACCCACCACACGATGAAATTTTGTTTCTGTGAGTGTGTCTGGCGTCCATGCTTACACGTCTCTTCTGGGGATTACGTTTGGGTGTACTTGAAGCTAAATTTCAACGATCGACAGCTTCGGACGTGTACAATACGGAACATACTGGATTTGGTTATCTGTATCCACTTTTATAAAGATCAATAATTGCAAATTGTGTTTGCACACAGGAGGATAGTAACATTTTCTGCAACTATGAAATAGTTTTTGTATTGGTATCATTCGTCTAATACGTGTTTGTCACGTTTGTTAAAATATGTATCATCAATTTAATATATATTTGTCATATGCTTCTTTTTTTCTTTTAAAAAAAGAGATCAGTTGGTGGCGTCATCTCGTTAGGCTACTCTTTTCCCCAGAAGAGAGGAAAAACTCATTGAGGCATTGCAGCTTTTTTTGGCTGCTTTTGTGTGATTCATGAGCGTCAATAATCAAACCTAGGACGTACCGTGTGAAATAAAAACCTGAAATTCGTCCCGAACCACTAGGTACTTTCAAATTTTATTGAGCTGCCAATATAAATAAATAAATAAAAAGCTTCTTTTGGCTTTCTGGGTTTTTCTGAGGCTTTAGGCCGGAAAAAGTGTGTGACATCAATATATTAAACTCATGAATTTAATATAAACTAATGTCCTAAAGTATGACTCTCATAGTTATGCTATAAGTTCAAACTCAAGTTATCTGATTCTTGTATATATATCACTCTACTCAAACTATTGTAGAAGGCCTAGTCAAAGTACAATTTAAAAATTACCAAAATTTCAGTGCCTACAAGAAGATCTTTATGTTTTTTTTTGGTCAAGCAAAATATCTTTTATGTTTTTTCTTGTCAAAGAAAATCGCTTTATGTTATTATTGTGCTTTTCACACATGAAATTGCAATACTTCACTCCTTTCCAGCCTATTAAGGCCATCTCCAACCGAAGGGGTCTGAGGGCCAGAGGGCCGAAAATGGCCCTAAAACCGTCTCCAACCGAGGGCTAGGCCAGAGGGCTCTGGAATATGGGAGGGCCCCATGGAATCGGAGAGGGCTGGAGGGCTGGCTGCTTTCGGCCAGCCAGCCAGCCCGGGGCTGGCTCTTTTTTTTTTAAGGTTTTTCATTGCTGTCGGTTAAAACCGACAACATTAAGTAATAACAATTTTTTATTTATTTATTTAGTATTGCTGTCGGTTACAACCAAGGACTAAAAAATCGATAATATCGGCGAAATATCGCCGATATTATCGTTTTTGGGACCGGACGATTTTTTGGCACGGTTACATTGTAATTTCGTCTAAATATCGGCGATATTATCGATAATATCGCGATATTTTCGAAATATCGAGATATTTTCGAAATATCGGGATATTTTTTGAACATCCATTTCGGAGAAGAACGCCGGAGCTTCTACAGCTCCGGCCGACTGTAAAACAACACCATAGTCACCACCACGCTGCTGCTCCGCATCGCTTCTGCTATCCGCACCCAGTTCGAAACACCGCTGCATGTCGTCGGAGAAAGACGATCCGGCCGAAATTGCACCCGCACCTGCAGATCTGCAGAACCTCCACCACCCCATCACCATCTGCACCCCACAATCAACCTGCCCTTCTCGCACTAGACCTCCCGCACAGCCAGATCGACCCAGCGATCCATAGTCGCCGTCCCCGCATCCTACCAGATTTCCTGCACTGCATCCGCATCCGCATCCGTCCCCGCATCCTACCAGATTTCCTGCATCCGCATCCTCTGTGCTGTGCATGTGTGTGGGAGATGGAGGAAGAAGAGAGAAGGTTCGAGAGAGAGGTGAGGTGAGGAGGTCTCTGTGCGTGTGTGTGTATGCGTGTGATTGTTTGTGTGGGAGTCTGGGAGATGGAGGAAGAAGAAGAGAGAAGGTTCGAGAGTCTGTGTGCAAGTGGGGGACAGAGGAGAGAGGCGTCTGTGACTCTGTGTGCGTGTGTGGTGGTGGTGTGCCTGGTGGCATGTGTGTGTGTGTGAGTGTACAATTTCAGACCATGGAATTATTTTTGTACAATTATTTATCTGACTCACTAGTGAATAGTGATTGTACAATTATTTTTATACAATTTCAGACCATGGACAACAAATAATAGTGGTTTCATAATGAAACCGTGTGCCCCAATTCCTGTGATATTCTTTCACATGCAAAACTGTGTGCCAGCTCGCTATATAATCAACTTGATAATGTTAAATCCTTCATGCAATGCATTTCCTTCCAATTTTTTTTGATAAACTAATAGATAATTGACTAAATCCTGCAAAGTTTCAATAAAAATTTCCAAGTTTTTCTTACAATTTCCGTGGTTTCCATGGAAATTTTATCGATATCGATATTATCCCGATATTTCCATCGATATTTCCGTGTTTTCGGACTACCGATATTTCCGATATTACCAATATTTAATACCTTGGTTACAACCAACCGACAGCAATAGTTTGAATTTTTTTAACTCTAACGGCTAGTTGAGTCACTAGCCGTTGCTTCACCTTTTTTTTTTTTTTTTTTTTCTATAACTTCAATTTAAACCTTTTTTTTTTCTATAACTTCAATTTAAACCTTATTTTTTTCTTTTTTTTTTCTATAACTTCTATTTTACAAAATTTGTTTCAATTTTTTTTAATTCTATTTTTTTCCTATAACTTCCTAGGCCATTATACAACATTAAATTAAATTAAGTAACATGAAACAACATTAAACAATATGAAACAACATTAAATTGTAGCTTTAAATTGTAGCTTTAAAATAATAAATTATGTTTGGCCCTAAGGCCCTTTGGCCCTCGGTTGGAGACGGTTTTTTGTGACAGGGCTAAAACGAGCCCTCTGGCCCTCGGTTGGAGACGGAGGCAAATATGGCCCTGTACTGTTCATTAAAATATTACTATCTTGAAGAATCTTGGAGGGCCAGAGGGCTCAAACGAGCCCTCTGGCCAGCCCTCTGTTGGAGATGGCCTAAATGTCTCGCCGGAACTAACGGATTTGTTAACGGACTTTGATAATAGGGAAAAAGTGAGACAATTGGGCTGCCCCGGGGGGAACAGAGAGGGGGAACCGAATTGTTATAATTTCAGTTGCAAAGAGCTGAGTGAGATCCAAGTCGAGTTCCAGCTTCCAAAGGGCATTTTAATAAATAAGCCCAAATATTTCACCAAATACGAGCATCAAATCCAGTATGACAATAGTGAATCGTATTGTTCAGAACCACAAAACGATATAAGCATATAGGATTGGTAGCAGAAGACAGGAATCAGCTGCAGGAATACATTTCCGGACTAGTTCAGGGTTCGTTTCCCTCCAGTATAACCAAAAACAAATATTAGTGCAGGAAATAATTATATAAACTGCTTCATGGCACAACTCTAAATAAGAAAACTTGGCTGCCTTGCTATTCCACATCAGACAGCTCGCAGAATGCTCGCCCACGCAGAATGCTCGCCTCCAGTGGATCGAAATTTTAATGCTGATTTAGGAGCTTTTGATGTCAACCTTCCTTGTGACTGATTCTTAGATTCCCAATCCTTGTTCATATCCCTGTATTTGTACAGTATACATTATTTATATTGTACCAAATACTTCAATGCTCAATTACCACCATCATGTATTTCAATTATCTAGTTTCCCGGACTTCAGCCTACCATTAGTCTAGCCCATCCATAGCTTCAGAACTCTATCCTTACCACCAGAAGCAACTTTCCCACCATCTGGACTCCAATCGACAGCAAAAACCTTGCAAAAACAAATTCAAAAATTCAAAAATGTTTCTTACCATATGTTAATATAAAGAAGGCATGTATACTACGTGTGTCAAGCTTGTCACGGGCACATGGTACTTCATTTTAAGTAATATCCAAAAACATTTAGTAAAATGGAGAACTGAAAAATTGCTAGCGTTGCCTAAAATGGTCAGCTGATTTAGTAAGAATCCGCAGTTTAGATATGGATATCGATTTTGTTTGTCCTCCTTCATTTGCGGCATTAGCTGCTATTTCCTTAAAAACAGTAGAATAATTATAAAGGCCATATGATAAAAATCCGGAGGACTTGGGTTCCCTCAAAGTAGCCCAACTTGTCTTTGTGAATATTAAGAGTAGAATTAGAAGACTTGTGTAAATTACATTAAGGTCAGTTGATTCAGTTGATGTCTTCCTACAGTTTTTAGTTGGTATCTGTTTTTGGGAATCTTCCTAAATGTCTATGTTTATCCTCCTCCAAGCGTGCTTCAATAAATGAAACAGTATATCAGTGCCTTTGAGGTGAAGCAAAAACATACCTCATCTGCATGGCCTGGAAGGTCTTGTTTTAGCGCCCGTGCCCTGATATCCCACACCTACATGATTGAAAAAAAGAAATCAGCCATAGGTCATGGACGTAACCCTGAGAAATGCCACCATTAGCAAAAAAGGCATAGCACCCAAACCAAGGTACAAAATAACAAAACAAGTGTAAGGAATCTGAATTTAGTTGCTCTAAAAGTTCGAGTTTATACAAGATGAAAATATTCAACAATCAGGAATCTGAAAATAGAGATCAAGGTTTCCATGGTTGCTAATGCCACGGGCATACCCATGTACAGAACCACAAAACACCAGGTCAAAGCTAAGAAATCCGCCGTATAGTGGTGAAATCATTAATGGAAATTAAAAGACAACAATTTATTTCTCGGATGTATGAAAACAAGATCAGGGGCTGATAAACAAACTCAAATTATTTGGACATCATATGGAAACAAATATCTATATGAACCTGAGATTGAAACCACTAGTAAAATTTGAGATGATTCTTTTTGTGACATAGAATTATCAAAATGTGAAGAAATCGCATTTCAATTATTTTCCAATTAGAACACATTATGTTTCATGATGTGTTTCTAATGCAATGTAAAATCTTTACAGTTTCACTCCTTTTCATAGGAACCCCTTATCACCACCATACAATAAAAAGTTCATAACCAGAAAATGGTTTACCTTGAGAGTGGAATCTTTGCTGCCACTTAAAAGTAGCCTACTGTCTGCCGACCAGCTGTGAGGCAATATGTAATAATTAGCCATACAACAAAAGCATTCAAATAACAGAAATAATTGAAATCAATTCAGACCTGATCTGGTAGACAGGGCCAACATGGCCCCGGAAAGCTGCAACAAATTTTCCAGTAGTACCATTCCATAACTTGACAGACCTATCAAATGAGGCACTCGCTATCCATTGCCCATCAGGTGAAAAGCAGACGTGGTTTACAAGCTGTTACCAAGAAAACATTTTCACCGATCCATTATAAAGCTTAAATGATAAAAACTTCCAACTACATGTATTGGTTTTGAGAATTCATCTTATCAAAAACATACACGAGCACCCCTAAAAAGTAAGCAGTAATCAGAGCTCTAAGTTTAAGGCCTGTGCTGCAATGAAGATGCATCGTGCATATTTTGGGAACTCAAAATTGCCTCATTTCATCTACTATGAAGTAAAACATCTTACTGAAAATTGAATCCGAATTACCTTGCAGAACTAAAGATGAATCAACAGTCTGTTAATTGGCATGACATTTTTTTTAGTTGTAGCTAGAAGCAGTGAGGAATAAAAAAAAATGGCATGTTTGGTTCATTAGAAAACAGCTTTGTGTTCCATAATCATGAAAAACTTGTTCGCCCAGAAAAAAGAAAAACAGAAATACGTCACCAAACAAGCTCTCACAATTTGACCCAAAAAAAGTTTTCACAACTGTCTTGAAATTCTAAAAACATAATGATGTATAGACAGCTGCAGACCAAGGTAATGCAGGAAAATCTCTAGAGCAAATTAAGATTAGCCTTTCATTTAACCTACTAAATTCACGTAGAATGCAGTTTAAAAAGACTCGACTTCACGTGTGTGGGATTAACCACTGAACATCAAGGATAACAGTCTTCTTCAGGAGGTTAAAAGATGACAGGTTCATCATTATAAATCTTTTCAAAGGATGGAAATTCACAACTCGGGTAGCTAATTCTCAATGATTGTCTAGTAACTCACCACAGGATGGTTGCGAGGATGAACCATTATGATTTACAAACAAGGAAGGTGTCACTATCAGACCATGCCTAGAGCTAAAATTTGACTCCCCAAATAGAGGAGCGGAACTCAGGTAAGCTGACAAATAAGATCTTGTCATTTTAAGTCATAACTCATAAGCACACTGATACAGAAACACAAATTGAAAAATTAAAGTAGCATTCAATCCAAATAAAAATAATCAGGAACTTGGATTACAGTCAATAACCGAACATAGCATTCAAGAAAATATTTTACCTGTTGATGACCTGTCATGCGAGTTTTAGGTTGTTTGCTGACAAAAGGTTCCCATAGAAACATTGTAAAATCATCAGATCCAGAAACCAACCTTTCAGGGGCATTGCCTTTCATTTTGTTATATCTTTCCAAAGCTGCCTATATGTCCAACATTGAAAATATAATTAGTTTAATGTATGGGAAAAAGTGGTGGGGAGAGAGAGAGAGAGAGAGCATATATCAGGAGAGGTTATCACTTTTTTTTTTTTTAGTACATCGATATTTTTACACTAAGGGGAGGGGGAGTTCGGCAAAGCCACACAATGAATGGGCAGCCTAATTTGGTATCAAATTCGTCATCCACGAGATTCGAACCTAAAACCTCTCACTTCCAAGTGAAGAGAAATACCACCAGACCGTAGTATTGAGTGGAAGGAGAGGTTATCACTTTAGTCAGCTAACTGTAACCTAATCACAACACTGACATGTGGCAATCAGTATAATAAAAACTCTCACAATAAAAGCTTCAATAAAGCTATCCTCAAGCGTAGTGAGTTATGAAAGAATCAGCATTGTAAAATCCATGATATACACTTCTCAACACTGGTATTCCAGCGTAAGAATTGTTCAATCAAAGGTCAAGACTTTGCAGTTCCCAATTGACAAAGAATGCAATAACGGAGATTCAAAGGAAATATCAAAGAAAATAGATCTTGTCCTCCCCAACATTAATGTAAAAGAAAAAAAAAACAAATGCCTGAGTGGCAGTCCTGAATCCTTAAAACTAGTGAAGGGGGTATACCAAATTTGTTTCTCTTTTGATACGAAAGTATCGCTGTGAAAAACAATACTCGTCTTAAATGAAACATATGAGACCTGAATAAAATAAACAGTAATGCAACTACCAAAGCAGACGATAATCAATTACCTTCTTCATTTCCTCTGGAGACGAATATTGCTTGCAGGTGTGATCAAAGGCTCCAGTACGAAGAACATATTCAGTACTCAATGTAAGAGAGTTAACCCAATGACCATGACCCTAAACATACCATGTAAGATATCAAAAGTCATGAAATGTAAATTACAGATATTAAGATGCATGAGCGTCAACAAGCACCATTCCATGGACAAGGCATATTAATTTAGACAAACAAGCATATTACTAACCATCAATGACTTAAAAGGAACAAAAACAACAGAACAATTGAATTACAAAATTATAAAGTTGAATTAGAAATTTGAATTACTAATAAAAAAGACGGACACTAGCTAATACAGAGTCTGGTGAAAGTGCCATATATAAGAAATCTAGAAAACCATTGACGGAAAAATCAGGAATATGAATAGTCTATATACCATTATACCTTCACAAAACAAGGTCTAAAAGAAGAGATGGAAGCAGATTATCGTTGAGATCCATAAAAGAAAACCATTATATTTAGTCAAGAAGCACTTATCAATGTCTAATAAAACAACGAAATTAACACATCCACAGCTCAGAATAAAGCATATAGAAATAAGTTATAGGGTATGAATAACCGACAATTTAAATGAGGTAATCACAATGTCAATAACTAAATTACATATTACCAAACAAGCAATGATGCAAAAATCAGAGGTTCCGAACTAGCCACGACCCTATAGACGTATTACTTACCTTCAGTTCACGTATTAGTTTTCCTTGAGTGGTCTCCCATACTTTGATAGTACAATCCTGGGAGCTGTGACAGTTAAGATAGAGATATTTGTCATAAATCTGTAGCCAACTTCACCTCAATGATATCGAAAATATAAGAGCTACTTGTATTGTCGTCTCAGAAATCTTGGCCGATAATCTTCAAATAAAGAAAGTCAATAATCTTTTCAGAGAAGTCAGCTGGTCGTTTCTCTGTTGTTTCTAAGTAGCAAGGTCAATATCTAGTATTATAACAAAATTCAGGGTATTTTTACAACACAAGGGAACAAGGTGTAAATGGATGCCAGGTGGAGCGTTCAAATTGATGAGCATAATTATCATCCACAAAGTCTCTATTTATAGTTTACATAAACATGTTGAACATAACTATCAAATATTTCACATTTTTTTATCGGAAGTAAATGTTTATTATTATAGAAAGAAATAGGAAAAAAATTATACCCTGTATATATGACACCATCTCCACCCCATTTTACACAAGTTACTGCAAGTGTGTGGCCACTAAGACATATAACAGATTTCCTCAACGTAACATCCCATATGCGTGCATCACCATCTTTGCTAGCACTTACAAAACGTCGACACGGAGAGCTAAGGTGGACTGGTTCCCAAGAGATTCCAGTAATCCATTTCTTGTGGCCCTAACAAATGGATAAAATAATATTTTCAGCAAACAAACATCAAAGAAAAAACTTGCTTCCCAGTAAGGGAATGTCAAGTAAAAGGCAATTTTCAGGAACCCTCTTCTTTATTTTGTTGTTCTCACATAGCAGCCATCATGGCATCATGTTGATGGAGTCTAAATGGGGCATCATACTTGGACAAAACGGTTACATAAATACAGACAACCTTATATGTGGATGTAATCAAAATTTCAAATTGTAAACTTCAACATCCAAATCCAAGGGAGAAGATATCAACTTTCAAATTATAAAGGTGTCAAAATTCATGATATATAAATCATTAATTACAAAATGTTATAGCAAAGTTTATAAAGATCAGTAATTGAAGTATAGAAACTTACGATAAGTGGATTGCCTGATGGATTCCCTGTCTGTGGATCCCAACATTGAAGTTCTCCAGACTTGCTGCCACTAACAAGATGCTTACCATCAGGTGACCATGCAATAGAAAGGACCCAATTCTTATGTCCTGAGTAAAACAAAGTCCACTGTTAGTGCAAATAATATTACGACAAGTGATGAGGAATGACTACCCTCTTAGTTATAAGTAATTGCACTATCATCTCTAATCCTACAGTAATCGAGAAAAGAAAGTATGTTCTCAGATATCCAAGTCATCTTTAATTCCTTCTCTTTTTTTATATGCAAGCTTATCTACTATTTCAAAATACTTTTCATAGTGTACATGTAATGTTCAAAAGGTATAAAAATTAGGAATGTGATATAAAACTCAGACTTCAAACCTGTACATGTGTGCAACGGCGTCTGAGTATTCAGGTCCCATAGTCGGACAGTGGTATCACCAGAACCACTAGCCAACTGTTGGCCATCAGGACTAAAAGCAACTGAAAGTACAGCTTCTGTGTGACCTGCAGTGACAAACATTGCTTTGATTTAATAATAAACAAAATTATATTCTCAACGGCATACAAGTAACCAAAATTGGTATCCAGTAAGCCAATCCAGAGAAGGTTGATCACACAAATTACCAGCAATTGTTGCTGAGCAACGATGAACAGGACGAATTCGGAAAACAGCTTGTGGTTGATAAACTATGTTGAGTACCTTCTCCACGGAAACTGCCAAGGATTTTCACCAGAAAAGAGTAACAAATGAAAAAGTGCCCTAAGATCTCACAGTTGCTGTTGTTTAATATATGCATAACAATCATGGCAGCTGAAATACTGACTAAAATTTTTGCCATTTTCTAACTCACTTTTCTTCTTCTCTGCATATTTTCCAAGTGACTCAAGAAGTTCCTGATCTTGTATATAGAAAGCATAAGGTAGCCTCTCCTCCTGAACAAAACCGAAACGCAGACTTCATTACTTATATGAGCATGGAAAGCCACAACACATGAAGCAGGATCCACAAGAAATGTCAATGTCACAAATCACTTCTTGCTCATACATAATAAAGTTGGAAAAACATAGACTTAATCATTGCAATTCAAATTTTCTTACAAAATTGAAATTAGTCATTGCAATTCAACAGCTTTAACCAGGGGAATCACAATATTCAACAGCAAGATGCAAAATTTGTAAAGAAGTAAAAATGATTATACATTTTTGAGAAGCTGGTTGACGATTTGCTGAAGGTGTTGCGGCTCAGTGTTCTGAGGAAGGTAGACGGAGCTTCCTAATGGAGTCCCATCTGGGTCCGTCAGCAGGCACAACACTGTCTTCCCCTCTGTTTCTTCCACCTCCATAGCCATTGCTGATGAAATGTCCACGTTGGAGAATCGTTCTTCTGTAAAAGTAGAGATTTTGGGGACTATATATAGCTATGGGTTCAGGGAGTTCAAAAATTGGGGGCGAGGGGTTTAGGAATCAGGGTTTAGGAATTAGGGTTTAGAGATTAGGGTTCGTCGTATGCAGCAGTGGTCGCGGTTTATTGGTTTCACGATTGTGTCATGGGTTCGAATTCCGCAACCAACAAATTAGTATTCTTTATTTGCCATTTTTTATGAATCTATTTCATTCCATGGCTAAGAAGATTGGTTAGGCTACTGATATTCTTTTTCACTTGTAAGTGAGAGGTTTTAGCTTTGATTCTCGCCAAAAGTGAATTTGAATCACATTCTTGCTAATCCATTGTGTAGTTTTAGGCAACTCTTCACCCCTTTAGTGTAGATATTATTGTTTGTTAAAATATATATATATATATATATATTAGTTGGGTTGTTCATTCATTGATTTTATATAAAAATTAGAGACTCGAATAATGAACTTTGCTATTCTATAAACGTGATATTGTGGACAGAGAATTTGAACTAGAGTTTTCAGATATAAAGTTAAATTTTTTAATCAACTGAGCTTCAAGTCATTTTCAGAAGCATTGTTCCATGAGGCCCTATATTTGTAAAGTTGAATCTCTTACACCAATATGTATTTAGATGGTAGAAGTAAAGTAGTTGAAAATTGTTAAATCACGGGGCGGCAAAAAAAAAAAGGATAAAAATTTTGGGGGTAAAGCGATAAGTTAGAATTGGGGGTTTCTTATAGTTTATTTTCTCTATTTGTGCTTAAGTTGATATGTCATTATAGTCTGATAAATAAATACTCCGATTATAACATGAACGGATCGATTAAAAGTATTTTTGGACAACTAAAAATTAGCTTTTTGACAATTAAAGTTGGTTATATTTGGAATAAAAATTTTCTTTAGAGTCATTAGAGAAACACATGTCAGGTGTTTATTCACGAAAATCGAATCTAAAACTTAAAACTCTATCGTAATATTAATAAAGTTACTGTAGTTAGTAAACTAGGGATTAAATCATAAAAAAAGATACCATAATTAAAGGTCATCATCCCAAAAACATGTTTTAGGCCCAATTTTTTATAAAACCGGGTGAATAAGTTCGTGGTAGTCGAGGCCCATAACTTGGGGCTTCTCCTACCTTTCCAATCCATGATCGAAAGTCCATTATCCTCAATAGAAGTGATTGAATTTTTTTCAAGTATCCAATTACTTATATATTATAATACTAGATGTACTAAATCGTATTTTTAACCAACTGAAAAAAATCTTAAAATTGCAGGGTGAAATCATTTCATTATAGAAGCGCAATCAACCGGGAAAATACTAATTCCAAACTTCTACTAGGTTGATTGTGCTTCTAGAATGGAACCTTTTTTTTTTCCAACACGAATTGAGCTAGTAGAGGTGTAAAGTGGTATTTACATAATTCATTCACAATAATAGTCATGGCGATGGAACGAGACAAATAACCAAGTTATGACAGTTTACTATAGGTAATGCTAAGGAGTAGACAAAATTCACAAGCTAAATAACGTGTCATCAATAGAACACATTTATCAACGCTTAAGTAATAATTCAAGGGTAATGTTAGGGGAGACTAAATTTGGAGACAAAGATTTAGAAACTAAGAGACATGGAAGTTGATGATTGGTATATTACTTAAACGTTGATAAACGTGTTTATTTTTATTGGTGATACATCATTTAGTTTACAAATTTAGTCTCCCTAGTATTACCCATAATTCAATCATCAACTTTCATATTATTTAGTTTATAAAATTTAGTCTACAAGTCTACCTAAATTGTTTTTAATAAAAGCGAGCCAATGCCATTTGAGAAGAGATACATAGATAGTCCGAGTAGTAATACAGTTTTTTCCAATTAAGTACTAATACTATGATGACCTGAGATACTTTAAATACACTCATTAACGTTCATGCCAGGCCGAACAAGCCAATGAAGGAGTTGAGGTCATTTTTGTAGGTCTACTCTATAATGTATTTTAACGATTAGAATAATTCTAATAATGTTAGGCCATTGTCATAAGATATACGTTTTGTGGGGCTCACTCCGTAATGTATTTTAACGATGCGAACTGTTAATTGTTTAGGTCGTCCTTCAAAGATCATTCTACAAATCACCAAAATCTGAAATCATATGAACGTTCGATCAAGGGTTTAAGGTTTCTTTGAGAATCGTATTAGTCCATTTTCTTCACTACAAATGAACGTTTTAATAGTCTTGAATTTGTCTAAGTTTCTACAAATATGATCTATGAATGATGTTCTAAACGATAGACGGTTTAGACCGTCAAAGTATATTACATAATGGACCCTACAAAAACTTATGTCAAAAGTTGTGCAAGAAAAGTGGTGTCATGAATCATATATATATATATATATACATATGAATCATTTCACAAGAGGGATCCCCATTTTTCTAAAAAAATGGGGATCCCCTCTTGACCGTTGGATTTGACTTTAATGAAATTGTGTGGTTGAGATTGTGTGGCCTGTGTTTTAATCTCAACCACACAATTTCATTAAAGCCAATTCAACGGTCAAGAGGGTGTCCCCATTTTTTTAGAAAAATGGGGACCCCTCTTGGTAAGGGGTCTGTATATTTATATATACCCATACACACACATATTTATACATACACATATATATACATACATATCTTTAAAGCAAACATGGGCGTGCTAACCCTTTACACCTTTACAGCATGTTACGAATGAAAATTGAAATAATTTTGGTTCTTTAGTTTCACGCATTTAGAAAAATATTAGAATGGAGAAACAGTTCACCTTTAAATTTTTCCATGTACTAACACGTAAGAAATAAAAAATGGGAAAACTAATGAAAAAGACTTGAAAGTTTTGAGTTTTAACGATAATGACAAAATAAAGGGTAAAGTGAATAGTATCAGGATTGACTTTTTAGTGTAAAAATGTGATTTTTCCGTTAAAGTGAACAGTACCGGAAGCTCTTCGTTAAAGTTTCCATAAAAAAAAATTATTAATTTTTCTTATAATCTATAATCAAATACCTAAACAAAAAAGTATTAATATAGGTTTCTCGACTAAACAGTTGTTGTTTCCATTGAGTTGTTAATAATATTATTCAAGTGGAGATCGAATTTGCTTCCCACCAACAAAGTTCCTGGAAAATTCTCATAAAACTACAAACTAAATAGAACTCGTACCACTTTCTTTGGAAAGTTGAACATAAGTTCTTGGAAAGTACCACACAAGTTTCTTCTTGGAGACTTGAGTTACACTTCATTTTGTGGAAATTATTTCTTAGTCTATCTTCAAGTAAGATTTATAATCCAAATAATATCATTCGTGCAACCGAAAAAAAAAATACCGTATGAACTTTATGTTAAGAGGTAGGTTGGTACATTACGAATTGGATCGGTTTATTCCGAAGCACATTCTTTTATGCTTATTTAACTCAAGAATATATTTTTTGGGGCCTTATTTACTCAAGGGAGAGAGAGGATGCGGCGGCACTGAGAAAGATAAGGCTGAGAAATTTTTGTGATGCATGTTTTCATCACTTGTGATTTTATTTATAGTAAATATAGCGAACTTTTTTGCCTTGCAAGTAATGTAATTCTAAACGAATAATATTTTCTACTATCATAAATATAATCTATTAATAATTTACACAATCACACATGTAACATTTTTGTCGTATTCCATGCCTTGCAAGTAATGCAATCATAAATGAATAATATTTTCTACTATAATAAATATAATCTATTAATAATTTATACAATCACACATGTAACATTTTCGTCATATTTTTATCACATGGAATTAATATCATAACATTTGCCTAATTTTTGTAAAGATGAACTTATGTAAAAAATTGTGTCAAAAAAAGTGGCATCACAAATTGTGTCAAAAGTTGTGGAATGACTTCTATTTTTCTTTTTCTTTTTAATATGAACAAGCAGTGACTCCTTTTTCATTATTCGTTTTTTCTTTCTTCCACTCGTAATATTTGATTCTTTAGTGTGATCGATGTGTGATAGTCCTGCAAACTAAATTCTACCATACTACATGACCTTGAATATTCAAGGGTCGACTGTCATATGACATTGAATAGCCCGTGTATTAGGACCATGTTCTGCACACCACAAAATTTCTCCCAATATTCATATTCATGCTCGGTGAGAACGACTTGTTCTTATTCCACTAACAACCATTTTTTTAACCATCTTGATGACTTGTCCCATTCATCAAGACCTTGAAAGGAACTGAATCAAAGTCAAATTCATCATTTTTTTATAAACGCAAGTCAATATTTTGACTGGATTTCTTTCAACAACCAATAGCATGTCTTGTTTAATCTTTACAGGTGGTTTGGTAGTTGAAACGAATCAGAGAAATTTTTCGTTGTGACCGGAACGCGAGTGGTACACCACGTGTTTTTATACAAGTGATGAAAAATTGTAATTTTTAAGTTAATAGCTTTTTAACGCACACATATCTCACCATTTATATAGTGACACGTGGTGTACCATATTGTGTTCCGGTCACACTAAAAAATCTCTCGAATTACAGTCTCATATTCCATAAGGAACGTTTTAGGTTTGATTCCTGGCATTGGTGAATCACACCATGGTGGCCAAAAGAGGCTGAAATATCTATGTGAGTTGTTCTGGCCCTAGAAAAGATAAACTACCGTAACAAAGTCACCAATTGATCCCTTATTATAAATTCCTTGTAATATTTCCAACATAATAGTGTGTTGAGTTATATAGAAGATGATCTAAGGCCAACAACAACCCTATTCAAGCAGTCACTTTTGCGTTTGTTAAAAGTTTTGATGTTATATGCATGGTTGTAAAGTACTTTCAAGGGAACAAAGAAACCCCACAAACCGAACAACCCCTGGTCAGGTAGTTTTCTTGTAGTGCCATAGTTGTTATGTTATGTTTTATGGTTTAGCAAGTAGCGATCCATTAAAAATCTTATAATCATATTTTGGCTACAATTTTTCAACCCGTATTTGATAATTTATTAGACAAGGCCAACGCTACCTGTGTGTGAAAATTTTAAAAAGAAAAAAAAAACTATGTGAAAGAGAGAGATGTTTGAGACAGATGTGAAAGAGAGGGAGAGAGAGAACGTGGTAGATGTTTAAATTTTGTTTTGTAGTTTTTTAAAATTCAAAATCAGTGATATGCTATGATAACATGTGAGTCATACAAAAAAAAAAAAAAAAAAATTGGTTTGCAAAATTACATTACTGCTCATGATTTTATTTTGTGACAGTAGATCAAATTATTTTTTTCACTATCTTTTGATTGACAGAGAAGATTTTACTAATACTTCGTGAACTATATATCCTACTGAACTGAGAGGTTCAAAACCTCTTCAAAGACAACATTATTCAGATGTGACCTACAACAAAGAGGACGGTAATACTTTCGAGATCGAACTAAACTTATGTTCTTGTTGTATCCAAGAGATCAGTTAACCAAAAACCTGTTGATAAAATATTTTTCTGGGTCGTCCCCGCCTAGAAGTCATGTACAAAGCTTTTTTCGTTGTCATCCATTCAATGCAGCAAGCAGATATAAACACACATAAATTAATGTTTTCAAATGGAAGAAAGAGATCTTTCCCACTGACGAAGTTCTTGGAGAATTCTCGTAAGACTAAAAACAAGTTCTTCGAAATTTCACTCTTTAACTTTGTTTGACTACAAGAACGAGTTTCTTCTTGAAGAGTTCAGGTAAAAGCTCTTTTAGTGGAGCTTTTTCTTCAAGTCTTTAGTGGAAAGCAAACAAAGCAGTCATTCATGCATGTTTCTATCAGCTTGCTGCATTGAATATGGATGATAACAAAATAAGCTTTGTACATGGCTTCTAGGCAGAGACGACCCAGAAAAGTATTTTATTAACAGGTAGATGATGGATTAGTTATGAAGAAAAGTCTACTCCTAATTGTAAAATATAGGGTTTGGAAGGGATATAACTTTCCTTCATGACTAATTCATCTTGATGTTTTAAAACGCTTATTAATTGATTTGCCTCCTGAAATCGCCATTTAGTCTTACTTTACTGCCTGAAACTGGTTTTGTCTCACTTTATCCCATGAAACTACCATTTTAGTCTCTTTTAGTCTCATTTAGTCTTAATTCATCCTTGTTCAGTTTATTCCATCAAATAAATGTAAAATTAATGGATAGTATGTACATCAAATAAACGTAAATTAAAGTGAGACTAGCTGCAGTAATGGATGATAACGAAATAAGTTTTGTACATGACTTCCAGGCAGGGACGACCCAGAAAAATATTTTATTAACATGGTAGGTGGTGGATTAGTGACGAAAAAACCTTGTAATTGTAAAATTTAGAGTTTATAATTAAGGATATAACTTTTCTTCATGACTACTTCATTTTCTATGTTCAACTTGCATAATATTTAAAAGTTTTCATTCATGTCAGGTTTTAGGTTCGATTATCGCTAAAGGTGAATTAGAACCACATTATTGTTAGCCTATTGTGAGGCTAAGTCTAACCTCCTCCGCCTTAATATATTATCGTTTGTTAAAAAAAAAAAAGAAAAAAAAAAGGGTTTTCATCCATGCCTTCTTTAAATTTTCGTAAACCACCTATCTCTATCAAGCGCAGCCATGATATGACTTATTTTTCATCCGTTCATGTTCAGACCAGAAAATAAGGAACGTAATTACTCTATTGGTCCTAAGTTCTAGCATGCGGGTTGATTAGTCTTGACAACTACTTCCCCATGACTGGTTTTAGGGCTAGTTTGGGGTTGTTATACTGTGAAAAAAGCATTGTTTTCAAAAGTAAAGATAAAACTGCTTCTGTTTTCTACTGTTTTGAAACCATGATTTGAAAAAAAAAATCATTTATTAAACACGATTTTAGTTCTAACATTTTTTTAAAACTACTTTTAAAAAAATTTCAGCAATATCAAATCAGCCCTTAGTGTAAATTACGCATGATCTTAGTCGTCCAAGCATGCCTTTTAGGACGAAATTGATCTTGTTGTTCAAGTTCAAGTTAGACAGTTTTCTTTTCTTGCATGCCAAGGGAGAAAACAAAATAATTCTAAAGTGATCTTGTTGTTCAAGTTCAAGTTAGACAGTTTTCTTTTCTTGCATGCCAAGGGAGAAAACAAAATAATTCTAAAGTCAGACTGCGCCTTGCTAGTAATGGTTTTACATTCAGTATTGTCGTTTAACTTTTCACACAACGTACAAGAAAAACAGGTGTTATGTGTGAATTAAAAAATAAAATGTTACTCTTACGATATTTTTTATATCACAGATGAACATGTGTTGGTAGGTGATATTTTTATTAGTGAGGTTGTATGAAAAATGTAATAAGTATAGCATCACTTAATTTTTTTTTTTATAGTTGCTGTTTATGGGTTTATCATAATTTATTCAGTTTTTTTAGCAAGTTTATTTTTTATTTTTTTTAATCTAGTGTTCAATTTTCAACTTGTGATCTTAATCAAAAAATGAAATTTGATAACAATTACCAAACAAGTTTTTGGTTTTAAAAAAATACTAAAAAACAAAACTTACAAATAAAAATTTAAAAGCTAAAACGAATATAACCAGATATCAATTTGTTTTCAATTTAATTTTTCACTTTAGTTTTTCAATTTTTTTAGTTTTAAATCTTTAAGTTTATAGTTACAAATGGTGGGATATGTGTGCTAAAAAGTTAATAACTTAAAAAATAAAAAATTTCACCATTCCTATTAAAACACGTGGTGTACCACTTGTGTTCCCGTCACAACTAAAAATTTCTCCATCCAATGAGGTAGTTAACATAGTAAACATTTGATTACTGGGCCTAAAAAAATGGAAAAAAATTTAGTTGTGACAGGAACACAAATGATACATCGCGTGTTTTAGTATGAATGGTGAGAAATTTTATTTTTTAAGTTATTAACTTTTTAGCACACATATATCATCATTTTTTTAGTAACAAATGGTATATCATCCCGTATACCGATCACACTGAAAAATCTTCCTTTGGATGCGGATAGTTTTATTTTTACGGGCATTGGTTTCTTACTTCTTTATCGAAATAATTGGTGTTTTAGGGATTAGGATCATCTCCGGAGCAATTACATCAGGATCCTCGGTATCAATGAATCATGGCCGTCCGTAAAAGATCGTGCGGCCAGAAATAAATCTCTCTTCATTCGTCTGCTCCTTCCCCTTCCCCTCTTCCCTGCAATCACCAACCTCTTTCTTTATGCTTCAATTTGATTCTAATCCTGGGGGATAAAGACAACACAGAATATATTCAGATCGGGAAAGGAGAGTTTTCCTCCATCGTGACCCAAACTGAACCCGCGGCGACCTGATTCCCATCCGACGACGGCGACACGTCAACGTCGTGTCGGTCACTTCTGAACTCATCCCCTAGCTCTGCTTCTCTCGCACTCTCCGAGAGCGGAAGCCAGATCAGGAGCGGTTGGAATCGTATGGAATCGTCGGAGTTCGGCTTGGTGAGGTTCGAAAAAGGAGGTTATTAATCGCAGAGGAAAGGGGAAGCTGAAGGGGAAGGGGAAGGAGAAGACGAGGCCGGAATCGTCTGGAATCACCGGTGTTCGGCTTCCATACGGCTCGAAGAAGAAGGTTGGTGATTGCTGACTGCACGATCTATTACGACGGTTAGGATTCCTTGATGTCGAGAATTCGGATGTAATTGCTCCGGAGATGATCTCATGAACTAAAAATTCGTGAATATTAATATCCAAATTTGTCACAATATTAGGCAATAATCCATTTGATTAATACCCTCACAATTTCCATCCAAAATAAAGAAGTTTAACAAGCAAATAAGTGACATAATTTTCAACAGTTACCCAAAAAAAAGGTGTTACTTCATAGTGTAAAAAGTTGGACCAAAACTTGCGGATCAGAAACTAAGACTCTAATTAGACTAAATTTCATGGACCAATGTTCTAAATTTCTGTATTTATATTGTTAGAAATTATAAGATGTGAACCTAAAATATAAAAAAAAGGTTAAAAAATTTCATGGAATCCCGAAGAGTAAAATGTGTTGCACTGGAAATGGATGAAAAAAGAGAGTGGTAAAAAAGAAGATTTACTTAGCTCCATCTGTCGAATGCTTACTTTTCTTTCCTTTTCGTATAGGTTTGAAAATAACAAGTTTAAAAACAAGTATTAATACTCTATTCTTTACTGGCAAGTGAAGTGTTTTAGATTCGATTCTCGTCAAAGGTGAATTTGAACCATATTATTGCTTACTTATTGTGAGGGTTAGCTCACTCCCCTACCCCTTTAGTGTAGATAATATCGTTTGTTCAAAAAAAAATGACTAATATCACAATCATGTGCATTAATCTGTTGTTTTTTATCCGTTC
This sequence comes from Cotoneaster glaucophyllus, assembly GCA_036320875.1. Taxonomy (NCBI): domain Eukaryota; kingdom Viridiplantae; phylum Streptophyta; class Magnoliopsida; order Rosales; family Rosaceae; genus Cotoneaster; species Cotoneaster glaucophyllus. The sequence continues at coordinate 25,564,823 of CM070068.1, read as the reverse complement.
CTAGGGAGAGATTTTTTAATGCCCGGAACAGGGATGCTATGCCACATGTAATTGTACAAGCGGTGAGAAGTTTTTTTTATTTTTTTTTATTTTTTTTTATTTTTAAGTGTCCTACTACTTGTATAATTATATGTGGTGTACCACTCTGTATTTTGGATACACTGAAAAATCTCTCGTTCCACGAAAACAAATAACATCCGGTTCAAACTGCTTGTTTAATGCATAAATGTATGAGAGATGCTAAAGAGACTCTCTCAAAGTAGGACTCTCTATGGGCTCTCAGCCATCTCATGGTTTTTGCACAGTGTTTTATAATATTTGTACAAAAATTGTGTCAAAAACATAAAATGACGGAGAGTTCCACTTTTGTGAGAGTCGAATGTATCAGCCTTGGAATCCCAAGTCTGGCCTCCAATCGTAACATTTATCCAACAACCAAATCATTATACACTCATTTGAATAGGCTATGCAGAATAGTATGTGCTGCTCCTTTATATATATATATATTAGCCTTCATGCACGAGCTCACATGCGTGCATAATACATTTTTTTAATTACAACGTGCTACGCGACTTACACATTTTAAATATATTTATATTCGTAAATTGACAAAAAGAAAGTCAAATATTTGAAATAAATGAATAATCTTAGATCATGCAAGAAGAAACCCTCATAAACCAATTAAAACAGCTGAATCCACATAATAAAATCGGTCTCTATTACATTTATATTAAGAATAGAGAAAATAATATTTAATAAACAAGTAATTGAATCACATTATTGCTAGCCCATTGTGAGGATAAGCTCACCTCATCCCTCTTAGTGTAGATAATATCGTTTGTTCAAAAAAAATATTATTTGACAACTAATTTAATCACATTATTATTCGCGTGCGAAAAACATTTTTTATAACCGGCATTACACGCCTCTTAAAGACATTTTTTATAACCGGCATTACACGCCTCTTAAAACGTGTTTAAAAACAGAGAAAAAAATATTTAATGAACAACTGATAGAATCACATTATTGCTAACTTATTGTGAGATACTAATTATTAAAAAAAACACTGTTAAAATTACAAAAATACCCCTACCACATTTGATGCATTATTTTGAGTTACTTTTGAAGTTTTTTGTTTGATAGCATTTTTGTCCAATTATTTTTTATGAAGCTCGTGACAGTAAAAAACACTGTTTATTGGTCCATTAACTTTATATATAAAGTTATATCACCTAAAGTGACCAAGCATACCGTGGGGCACTTTTGTGTTACTGGGGTTGTAGCTTAGTCTGTGGTTTTGAGTACGCATTCACTGTTGAGAAAATCATTGATCATCACGAAGATACTTACCAATATAGTGGAATCAATAAACGATAGCCAAGGAACAAATATATTGCAATTGCTTACTTTCCAACCTTGCATTATATATTACCAATTAGTAGCTAATTTGTAGGAGTTGAATGTAAAAGCCATAGCTATTTTTTTTATAGTTATGTATCTGTACAGAGAAATACATTCATTGATTGAGAAGAAATCAAACTTCCAAATTTCACATTTATGCTTGTGCTTGAAGTTGTAGGTTCGACGTCTCTCCCTCTTCGTCACTGTGTAAAAAATAAAGAAGTTTCACTACTTCTACAGAAACTATATATAATATACTAGGATATCATTTAGTGACATTTTCGTTTTGTTAAAATTGCCATTCATCCCCTAAGTTAGTTCCATATTGTCAAGTTACCCCTTGAATTATTTTTCTTGTCAATTTATTGCTTTAATTATTTTTCTCAATACGTTAAATTTAAAGTTAGATTTGAATTTTTTTATCGAGTATTTAAAAATTGGTGTCATTTGAAAGGTATGCAACTCACTTTTGAGCAAATGAAGTCTTCACTAACTTGGCCTCCTTAAATTTTGACTCTTCAACTCTGCACAGCAATTTCAAATAGATGTTGCCCTTCAATGCTCCCTTGTGAAAGGATGAAAAGATGGTTTTGTCGTAAAAAATGAGTCACATGTCATATCATATGATGCCTATTGATCGAAAATTGGATGAAATTTTCGAATTCTTGCTAAATTAACGAATGAATTGGCAAGAAAGTTTGTTTGAGCAAATTGCCGATACAGTACTAGTTTAAGAGGTAAACAACATTTTCCTCTTTCGTTTTCTATTTTATATTTCCAACTTTTTGGTAAGAGAGAAATTACATGCACGAGAAAAATGTCACCAAATGGGTCTTATTCTTAGAGTGTTGAGATAATATAATTTTAGTGAGTAATCCCACCACTAAAACCCACTCAATATTATAACAACTTGGATAATTGAGATAAACTTTTCATTGTGACGGGAACACAAGTGATACATTATGTGTTTTTATGTAAGTGGTGAGAAATTTTAGTTCAAGAGATAAACAACATTTTCCTCTTTCGTTTTCTATTTTATATTTCCAACTTTTTGGTAAGAGAGAGAAATATAATTTTATAGTGAGTAATCTCACTACTAACCCACCCACTCAATATTACAACAGCTTGGATAATTGAGAGAAAATTTTCATTGTGACTGGAACACGAGTAATACATTACGTGTTTTTATGTAAGTTGTGAAAAAATTTATTTTTTAAGTCATTAACTTTTTAATACATATATCACACCATTTATATAATATATTCCGATCACACTAATAAAATCTGTCGATAATTAAATACCGGTCAGCATAGAAGGTGTGAAAACCCATTAATTTATGGTCACGGAGCAAAAGAAATTTAAAAACATATATAAAAACGAGGTCAATGATTTTCTTGCTTTCAGACTAACTAATTAAGTAATAACTTGGCAATTTCCACAAAAGCATCAGGCAGCATCCTGCAGCATCATGATCCACTTCCAGCACTTCCACCACAAGTATCGTGGACCCTCCCACCTTGACAATTCGCTATATATTGCTCCACTCATCCCACCCTCACCCATGTCCTTCACATCATCTCCCTCCCTCTCTCTCTCTCTCAGTCTCTCTTTCTCTCTCTAATTAACCAAATCAAGCAGCTTAGTTACCCAAAAATCGATCGAAATGGCCTTTGAATCAATGAATATGCTTCCGAAATGTGATGCAAATTACACAGCTCTCTCTCCCACAACTTTTCTCAAGAGAGCTGCTGCCTTTTACGCTGAACGTACCTCACTCATCTATGAATGCACTCGCTTCACTTGGGGCCAAACCTACGACCGTTGCTGCCGTCTCGCTTCATCCCTTGTTTCCCTCAACGTCGTCAAACACGATGTGGTAAGTCCCGTTATTTATCCGGATATCGTATTCAAAAGTGGTTAAAAACATTTACTTCTAATACAGTTTCCTACAAGTTTTAATTGATTTTTTTTTTCTCCAATATCTTTGGACAGATAATAAACATAAGGTTAACTTTTGGTGTTTTTTTTTTTTTTTTTCTCCGGCAGGTGTCAGTATTGGCTCCTAATGTTCCGGCAATGTACGAAATGCATTTCGGAGTGCCCATGGCCGGGGCCGTGCTCAGCACCATCAACACCCGCCTCAACGCCAAAACCATCGCCTCCATTCTCCGACACTCGGGAGCCAAAGTCTTTTTTGTCGACTACCAATATGTCCCCCTGGCACGTGACGTCCTCAGGATCCTCACCACCGGTACTGCCGACAAATCCATGCCGTTGGTCATCGTGATCGACGACATCGACTCTCCCACTGGCATTCGACTCGGCGAGTTGGAGTACGAGCAACTCATCAAAAAGGGCAATCCCGGATTTGTCTCCGTTCCAGTCGATGACGAGTGGGACCCCGTCGCTTTGAATTACACCTCCGGAACGACGTCAGAGCCCAAAGGTGTTGTGTACAGCCACAGAGGCGCATACTTGAGCACCATGAGCCTAATTTTGGGCTGGGAAATGGGGAGCGAGCCTGTTTATTTGTGGACCCTCCCCATGTTCCATTGCAACGGCTGGACCTTCACGTGGGGCGTCGCAGCACGCGGCGGCACCAACATCTGCCTCCGCAACACCACCGCCTACGACATCTACCGCAACATTCACCGCCACAAGGTGACGCACATGTGCTGCGCCCCCATCATCTTCAACATCCTCCTCGACGCCAAATCCCACGAGCGCTGCGAGATCTCAACGCCCGTCCAGATACTCACTGGCGGAGCCCCTCCTCCGGCCCCTCTTCTCAAGAAGGTCGAGCCGCTAGGGTTTAAAGTAACCCATGCATATGGCCTGACCGAGGCAACAGGCCCCGCTTTAGTATGCGAATGGCAGGCCAAGTGGAACATGCTGCCTGGGGATGATCAGGCCAAGCTTAAGGCAAGGCAAGGCATAAGCATATTGACTCTTGCTGATGTGGATGTAAAAAACAAGGACACAATGGAGAGTGTCCCCCATGATGGAAAGACCATGGGGGAGATTGTTTTGCGTGGGAGTAGCATCATGAAAGGGTACTTCAAGGATCACAAGGCGACCGAGAAGGCGTTCCGAAACGGATGGTTCTGGACTGGAGACGTCGGGATTGTACACCCCGACGGCTACATGGAGATAAAGGACAGGTCGAAAGACGTAATCATATCAGGAGGAGAAAATATTAGCAGTGTGGAAGTGGAAAATATATTACACGGGCACCCAACGGTGTTAGAGGCTGCGGTTGTGGCAATGCCACACCCTCGATGGGGAGAGAGCCCGTGTGCTTTTGTGGCTCTCAGAAGCAACGCCGAGGGGGACGCCACCGAGTCCGAAATCATCGCTTACTGCCGGAAAAACTTGCCTCACTTTATGGTGCCCAAGAAGGTGGAGTTTCTGCCGCAACTGCCCAGGAATCCGATGGGCAAGGTTCTCAAAAACGTTTTGAGGGATCAGGCAAAGACATTCGTCTTATCGGAAAGCCAGCAGACCGCCGTTGATCCCCACAGAAATGATCAGCAGATTCTTGCTTTGTCTCGTCTTTGAATTGTTTATCAATATTTAACCTCAAAAGTCGGGTCTTTTTGTTAATAGTTTGCGTATTAATTAAGGATTATATATGGACTAGCAATTTGTACTGTGGATTTATGTTTAAGACTTGCAGATGCCTGGGTGTTTAATAATCTTATCTGTGTGCTGTGCTTTACTTTTTAATCACAGTTAACTTTTTCCACATACTATCCTCTTTAGACCATCTCCAATGCATGGGCTAAATGCCAAATATTTTAGCCCGGAAAATTTAGCTTTTAGCCAAGAAACAACTTTTCTGCTCCAATGGTTCTGGCCTAAAAATTTTAGCCCGGGATTATTAAAGAATAGAACATAGGCTATTTTTTATCTTAAATTAATTTTTTAAAAAAAAATAAATATGTAGACTATCGTAAATTAATTTTATGAACATTTTTATCTAAAAAAATTTAAATTCCGATAAATATTGAAAAATCACTAAATTTTCAATTAAATAATTTTTTAAAATTATTTTAGCCGTTGGATTTTAATTTGGACCGTTAGATCTTTTTTTTTACCGTTAGATTTGATTATATTCGATCTCAGCCGTTGGATTCAATGTATTTTAAAATAACATATTTAAAAAAATAAAATTTAAATTTAAACCCAAACAACCGTTGGATCCATTTGGGCTAGCCGTTGGATCGGCCAACTAGGCGTTGGAATGCAGCTGGCACCAGCAGACAGGTCCTGACATGGGACCCATCGCTGTCGGAGCCAAACGGAAAGCATACCGCGTGAGGCGCTTGGGGCGCGTAGGCGGGCCGAGACTGGTTTTGGGCCAGCGAGTCCACTCGCGGCTGAGGGGAATGTTGGGGGGAATTTGGCCCAAAAAAATTATTTGGCATTTAGCCCAAAAATTTGGCTTGCATTGGAGCATGTTTTGGGTGGTAATTTGGGAGGAAATTTAGCATTTGACCCCATTGGAGTTGGCCTTAGTCAACCATGTTCTTTCTAATTAATTATTTGCTTGTCAATTCGCATAAAGGCAGAAATGATTCCATTCTCATCATCTCCCAAGTCTCAAACTAAAATTTATTACTGTGGACAAAAAAATTTCCCTCTAATTTCCCTTTCCTTCCGTACTCTCGTACTTTCATTTTTGTCCTTTTCTTTTTAAAAAAAAACCAACACAAGAGATTGACGTGATTTAATTTTGACCGTTCAAATAGAAATGCAAGAAAGAGAATGAGACTTTGAAAGGAAACGAATCCTACTTCACACACAAGGAGGAGGATTGTATTTCCTCATAATCTCTCTACCCTTCCCTCCCCCTCATACTTGAATGGTTATGGTTAAACCACGTCAACATCTTATATTGATTTTTTTTTATAGAAACAATAAGACAAAAAACAATGTGTGAGAAGAGATGAGAGAATAGGATGAGAATAGGAAGGAAAATAATTCTACTCATGTACACAACCAAGCAGAGTATCAAGCTTTTATTGTATTAACTTATGATTCAATCTAATGAACTATTTCATTGACCAAAAAAAAAAAATTCTAATGAAGTATTTTATTCATTAAACATTTTTTAATGTAAGAGGTATTTTTTTTTTCCATGTAGCACTGATATCACATGAGGCGGTTGTAATTTTTGCCATCAAGTCAAACGGCAATCCAAAATAGAGCCGGTAGCCGCAAGAAATGAATTCATTTGAGTTCGAACTCAAGTTGGGGGTTCTAAACTTTTGACCTCTTTTTGCTAGGCAACCTTGGTGTTATTCTTCATTAAATTGACAACATGGTGAGCGTGAAACCCGTAGTTTAGTTGACATATAACTCAAATTTGCACCTCATTGATAGAAAAATCTCATCAATTTAATAGAGGTACAGATGTTCTAATAGATATAAGGTATAATTAATACCATTTTCAAAACCTCGTGGTCAAATATGAAAATGTGAAACCTCACGGCCCATTTTAAAAACCACCTCAAACATGGAGGGTCTAATTTGTAGTTTTTTTTTTTTTTTTGAACAAATGATAATATTTACACTAAGGGGGAGAGGGTGGACTTAGCCTCACAATGAGCTATCAATAATGTGGTTCAAATTCGCCTTTGGCGAAATCGAACCTAAGACCTGTCACTTACAATAAAGAGGAATATCACTATATCGTAGTACTAAGTGACCTAATTTCTAGTTAAATAGACAAGATATGAAATAGAGGAGAATAAAGAAATAATAAAAAAAAACTTTAATGAAAAGAACTTGGATTATACTTATTTTAACAAAAAATTATCTAATAACTTTAATTAACGTAACCGAACGTGAAATTTAACAAAAAGACAAATTACAATATAATAAGGACAAAAACTATAATCTGGCAAAGTAAGAAACAAGCCTATGTTTCAACCAAAAAAAAAGAAACAAGCCTATGTTCATGATTAATTTTTATTTGTTTTCAGCCAATGCCTTTTACGGAAACTCTTATCTCTGCTCTCTCTTTTCCTATTAAACTCTATATCCAATAATCCCTATGTGATTAGAAGATAAATTTTTCCCGCGGATCACCTGAAAAAGCCCAGCGGGTCTAAATATGCCTCCCCGCGAGAAGATCTATGAGTTTTGAAAGATAGACAAAGGATTTCAGATAAAAAAAAAAACTATAAGAAAGAAGGAAATTTAATTCCCACCTTTTATTTTTTAATAATTTTGTCACGATGAGTCTGTGGGACCTATGCCAATAATCATCATACATGTCTAGTGAGTCTTTTTTGCAAAATCCTGTCCATGCTTTCAAATTTGTTGAAACCGAGAGAGAAAAGAGTACATGATATATAGTGGAGGTTTGTGAGAATTTTTTTTCTTTTTTTAGCACTGCAGATGCTTCCCTCTGCGTATTCCTCTCTTTCAGTGTCCGCTTCTGGTTTTTGGATTGAATGCATGCGATGGGAGGAATTAAAGTTGGAGTAGGATTCTCTACCCTTTCATGTCCTCCTATTTAAACTGTAACATCCCACATCGTTCAAGGGAGTGGATCATGTAAGCCTTATATGTATATTCTCATCTCTACCTAGCACGATGCCTTTTGGGAGCTCACTGGCTTCGGGTTTCGTAGGAACTCCAAAGTTAAGCGAGTAGACTGGGAAGTTCTCGTTTGAGCTTCCAGAAACAAAACCGTGAGGGCGTGGTCGGGGCCCAAAACGGACAATATCGTGCTACGGTGGAGTCGAGCCCAGGATATGGTGGTGGCCTGGGCCGGGATGTGACATGAACGGTCATAGTTACGCCACGTCAACATCTTATATTCAATTTTTTTTATAGAGATAATAAGACAAAAAAAATATGTGAGAGGAGGAGAAAGAAGAGGATGAGAATAGGAGGATAGAGAATCTTACTCCGTATAAAGAAGTTTCTCTCTATTCATATATATCATTTCAAACACGTTATGTTTAACTCTGTTTTGGAATAATTATTTTTATTCATACGAATATTATATATGACATGGTAAACGTGTATTAAATTTCTATATTCTTTTTGTCATCTATGAACTATCCGCCTATGGATACTTTAAGCTTTGATCATTCAATGTGATTGATTTCTCTTGCATTGTTAAAGCAATATGATTGGCTATGAATCCACTTGAATTTTTTATACTCTTATGCTACATATTGTTAGCGCTCAAACCTTGCATGGTTGAGTCAGAGTAGTGAGAATTATATTCTTTAGTGTGAACAACCTCCTCATGTAATGTGGACCTTCTCTTTGAGGATAAGTTTTCTTAATTTGTTTGGTGTGGGACATTTTTTTTCTCTTCGATCGGCTTAAAATTGACAAAAAAAAATTCGAGACCCATTGTATGCCCCTATCCTTATTGATTGAATGTATTATCTTCTTTAATGGATATCGTACATTTTCTCAACAATTAAAACAATAAACCCTTGGTGTGCTTGGGATACAGACCAAAATGAAATGGAATCAAAGATTTGAGTGGTTCACCTCTCAAAACTAGGCTACATACACTATGTTGCTCAAATTGTATTGATCTCAAGTCCATTCTTTTAGTTGTCCCCCTTACAAGAGGTTCATACCCTTTATTTAGGTCCTCAATGAACCCAGAAGCCTTATGTTCGACTTCCTTTGCTTTTTGGGCATTTAATGCGCCACTTACGTAGAAATTGTCAGTGTTCAGTTCTAAAAATAGTAGTAGCAACTTTTTTAAACCCACAACACTCTCAAACTGACTCTTTATAAACAACTTATATGAAAATTTATATTAATCTTATTTTGATTCTATAAATATTTCAATAAGCATTTCAACATGAGTTTGATTTTGAATCTTCCTCAGTCTAAATACTTCTCAATTCAATTCCTCTAATTTTGTTTAGTAATTTATAAACTAGTAGATGAGCAACTCTTCTTCTCATTTTAGTTTCTCTAATTTCATTTACAAATTTTTATACACGCCATAAATGTAGTTGAAGCTCCTATCAAGCCCGATCACCCCAAAAATAAAAACATAACCTGACCCAATTGCCCTGGAGAGCTGAGATCAGTCGAGACTTAATCAATTCAATTTTAATTATATATGATTAATATGCAGCAAGTAAAAGAGTATATGACTATAGCAGGCGGATGACAAATATATTGACTGAGCTTAACTGGCAAAGAGGATACATTTTATTGCGCCACTTTCTAAGCATTTAATGTAACCGAGCTTGAATCAAGTTTATTTTAATAAAAATAATTATCTAATAATTTTATTTAATGTAAGAGTCTAAAATTTAAAAGAAATTTATTGAAAAATGCTTGAAAACTTGAGTTTTAACGATAAAGACAAAATAAAGGGTAAAATAAATAGTACCAGGTTTAACTTTTTAGTGTAAAAATATGATCTTTCGTTAAAGTGAACAGTACCGCAAGTTTTTCATTAAAACTTTCAAAATTTAATTTCTCCCATCACATGCATTCAAAAAAAACTTTAATGGAGGTAGATTGTCTGCCCTCCTTTTACCATACTCTTCCTATCCTCTCCTGTTTATGCGGTCACAGTTAAGTCATGTCAACATTTTATATTCTTATTGCTTTTTGTCTTATTATCTCTATAAAAAAAAATCAATATAAAATGTTGACGTGGCTTAACCGTGACCGCACAACATAGGAGGGGATGTGAAGGGTATGGTATTAGGAGGGCAGACAATCTGCCTCCTAGGTATTTAGCTTGACTGATTTTTCTTTTGTCTTGTGTCTTTATTGATACCAATTCAGATGAGTTTTACTTGTCTTTCAAGTAATACGAATTATACAATGAAAAGAATCTTCTAGATCCTATAGAATTTCTACTCTTCAAATTTACATAATCACATTCATATAATAATAAATAATAACGTTAACATTTCCTCGATTTTGTATAACTAAAGAAGCATTAGCATCATGTCTTTAGACAAATGTGGAAGCAATTGATGAAGCCTTCTCGTCAGGCACATGCAATGCATACGCGAGTCTCCAAGTAGGGATGCATATAAAAAGTATAGTCTCACCAAAATCTGGCTATGGGAAACCCAATGGGACAAACCCGTATTCATTGTGGTAAACCCAATAGGTCAAACCCGTATTCTAAGAATAAAAAGATGAGCTAATGCAATGTCGACGTTTGAGATGAACAAGCGGCAGTAAATGCTCACGTTAGCAAAAACTCAATGGGAAAAAGTGCTCCTGATCTAAGGGAAAAAGAATAGATTAAAATCAAGTGAGATACTACATAATATTTCTCTTGAGTTTGACTAAACTCCCCCTCAGAACTACCAACGTTGCAAATGACACAAAAAAGTAGTTTTAGCAAGAATGGTAAAAGTTTATTCCAAATGTAAGTGTTTTGGATCGATTGACAAACACTAGTAATGACATAAGCAAGAAAGTTTACCTCGCTCAAGACATTAGACCAAGAAATAAAAGAACAGGAACTGGCAAGATATCTGATGTTGTCAATAATTGTCTTTAAGTGCCACGGTGTACTGCACTTGTTCAAAATGACATCAATGATGAGCTTGGAATCTCCTTCAACTGCAAACCTTCCTAAAACCCTTGAACTTTGCAAATCTCAAAGTATCACAAAGGGCAAGAGCTTCAAAATGGCACAAGCCACACTGGAGGTGAACCATTAGAATCTTTTATGACAAATCCACCCACAACCTGAGAACCCACCACAAAGCCATCAAAATTAATTTAAATTAGAAATTTTGGTACACCTAACTTGCTATTGGACCATGCTAAGTGACACTAGCTCGTACCTATTCAAAACTTACCATGTGGTAAACCAGAAATGGAAACAGAAATTTATGCCGCACCAGTTTCTCATTTGGCTCAAAATCGTTGATCTGGAGCTATGCGTATCTCACACGTATTTTCTCAGTTTATAAAGTTTTTTCTAGTTTGGTAGTGACACATCTATAAGGTGGATTTACTCATGAATATTAATAGCCTATTATGTAATTGCACTTCCACGTTAAGTTTTTTTTTGGAAAAGGGATCCTCTCCGAATCCCTTCCACCAAGTCCTCCTCGTCAACTAATCCGAGCCCTTGAAATTTGATTTAACGACTACAAATAAGGGATCACTTTAAAAGTTATAATAACTTTAACCTTTGAATCAAATTTCAAGAGCTCAAATTATTTGATGGGAAGGACTTGGTCGAAGGGATCCGGAGAGGATCACTTTCCAAGTTTTTTTATAAAGTCTCAAGCATTCTAAACTCGTTTGGGTTAGTCTAAAATGAATAAAATGTGCATTCATCAAAAGCTTAACATGGTCTTGTAGTCTAATTGTTATGCATCATCATTTGGTTAATGCCGAATCGTGAATTATACTCTTTTTGGTTGCTATTATTGGCACTGTAGAAAATTGATTATGCATTTCACGTAAGTATATTTTTCTTTCTAAATATAAGAAGTTTGGAGTGTACACATAGATGTAGTGCTGATAATAGAACTTATGCTCAGAACTTGTCACTTATTACTACAATCTAGTAATATTAATCTTCATTTATAAATGAGATGTCTTACTTTCGATTCTCTATAAAAACAAATTCAAACCAAATAATTATGAATAGCCCATTGTGTAATTTAGTCTATTTCATCATCTTTTAGTATAGATAATATCGAATGTATTAAAAACGTGACTTATCAACCTACACATTTCCTTTATAAGATCAACACCAATAATTTAATTCAAATCCAACATCTATAAGAACCAAACTCTAAACTTTTTACACAAAATTGTAATACTAAGACACCTTATAGTTATATTTATTTATTTATTAAAACTAAATAAAATAAACTAAAAGACGAGAAATAAAAGCATCTCAAATCGAACACATCTGCGATGTTATATTTATTTATTAAAATTAAACAAAATAAACTAAAAGACAAGAAATAAAAGCATCTCTCAAATCGAACACATCTGCAACGGTATATTTATTTATTTATTAAAATTAAACAAAATAAACTAAAAGACGAGAAATAAAAGCATCTCTCGAATCGAATACATCTGCAGCGAAAGAAACGTGACCAAGTTAGTGCACAAAAGTCAGAGGGATTGTCCATTGTGGCACACATAAAATATTTCCCATCATTATTCACATCGACCCGGTACCTCACATTTTTTCATTACAACAAAGATATTGCTATTTTTCATAAAATAAAAGCCTTTTAATCACAATAGTTTTTGAGATTTACATAATTTATTATTTTGATTTTTAAAATTTGAAAGCAATATAAATGGTCCGGAGTTTGTCCACCATCAATCATTTTGGTTCTTCCATGAAAAATTTATATTAAATAAGAACCAAAATGATAAAAATATCCTAAATTTAATAAACAAATGATCAAATGATTTGACAAAAATTGAGGGTAATTTTATTATTTTAACCTTATTTAATGGAGATTTTTCATAAAAGGGTCAAAATGATTGATGGTGGACAAACTCATGGACTATTTCTATTGATTTCAAATCTCAAGAACCAAAGCAAGAAGTTATGCAAATCTAAGAAACTATTTTGGTTAAAAAAATCTAAAATAAATAAAGAGGCTGGAGAGATAAAGGCTTAAATAAGATGAATTTTACAATATAACTTGAAAAGTTTGTTATCTAATTTTTATTATTATTATTTTGATGTACCATGACATGTCACTTATAACAAATACCACGTATTTTACTATAATTTCTATGCATGCACCATCACAGTTTCAGAAACGTAACCGAAACATAACCGATACCATCAGAGTTTCAGAACCGTAACCAAAGTTTCATAAACATAACCAAAGATTTTCGAAGTGAAAACACGACATGAAAGCGTGCTTCAATTATGCATGTAAATGTAATCAATGGAAATTTTCAAGTTTTTCAAATAGCAACTACATACTCTCACAAAACAGTATTTTAGTTGTTGTTACGTGCTGGAATCGTGCTCTCTGAAAATCTGTTTGAAGCTACAATTGAAAAGGAAATTATTGTCCAGCTTAATCGTTTGCTGACTTCGCCGGAACCAGCGAATCACTTGTAAGCTTTGATTTGTGGTTAATTTTGAAAACCCTGCTCCTTAATTTTGTTTTTTGTTTTTTTTGATATTTATTCAGAGTTTGAATATTGTATACCCAGTTTCCTTGTCATGCTTTTGAAAGCTCTGATAATGATAGTATGTGGAGAATATGATTAGGTCCGATACTTTTGATAGCTCCCATAACCAATTTTTGTCTTAACAAGACAGGATTACAATGCATACCATGTGTTTGTTGAAAGGCCTATGTGGGGAATTTGCATTTTTTTTGGTTCTGTTTACGTTTAGGTACGACAATTAGTTTGTGATTTCACTTACGTAAGTTATATAGTTTAGATCCAATCGTTTTGGTACGGTCAGTTGGGTTGATTTCAATTAGTTAAGTTACGTAGTTTAGGTCCTTTTCATTCGGTACGGTGAATTTGGTTATGATTTCAAGTAGGTACGTTGTATGGTTTAGGTATGATCGTTTCGGTATGGTCAAACTAAAAGTACAATAAATCCATAAAAAAAAGTAATTAAAAATGACATAGAATACATATTTTGACGTGGACACAAGTTCAAAGATTATTTTTTAGTTTTTAATCTTACATAATAATAACATTGAAAAATTTTTAGGGGTTAAAATGAAGTGTTTTTTTAACAAATTTTCAACCACTTGCATTATTATACTTGGTGTACTGATCCGTATTCTCGAGACAATGAAAAATTTCTTGAACGCGACAAGCGAGAGGGAAGGCAAGGACATCGCCATTCATGATTGATTTTTTACACGCTTGTCTTCTTTAAATTTACTTTTCTTCTATTAGACTCATTATATCCGTTGGTTTTAAGTTATGTAGATGGATGGCTTGGATTTAATTGTGGCAGGGTCATGCGCACTTGACGTGCACAACCCACATGCTCAACATACAAAAACTGATGGGTAATTAACGTACTGTAGGTAAAATTTTGTAAACTAACATGATGCACATGATTTATAGAGATTAAATGTGCAAGTAAAATTTTGTAAACTAAATAACGTGAATGTTAATAATTAAATTATTATTTAAAAATTGATTAAGATTTTTATTTCTTATTGATGACACGTCATTTAATATGCAAATTTAACTACTTAACATTATCCAAAACTGATAATGCGATCTACAACCTTATGCCAAAATAGTTCATTATTTAAGGAATCTTGGTCGAATCATGGTGTGCCAAACATCTAAGAGTAGTTAATCCAATTCACTAAACCTAGATTGCATTGACAGCACTTCGGTGGAAGAATATATATATATATATATATATATATATATATATATATATATATATATATATATATACAGTGGCGAAGCCAGGAATTCTCAGGGGGAGGGGCGAACTTATATGCATGCAAGGTTAAAGAAAAATGGCAACAAGCGAATTTTTTATATAGTAATGTCTTCTATAATTAATCAATACAAATAAATTATAGTTGTTGTCGGCAAGGTTTCATGTCATGAAAACGTCGCATAATACACTTATTATCAGTAAAAGCAAATACATCTCTATCAATGTAAACAACCATGTTATCACTCAACCATTGATCTCTCATTTTGTTACGCAATGATGTTTTCACAATCTTCATAACATAAAAAGCTCTCTTCACCGAAGCGGTTGCAACCGGTAACACCAAAGCCAATGTAAGAAGTTTATACACTAACATATAGCTTTCACACCTCTCGGTTCATTTTGTGAGATTTAGGTTAACAAGGTTCATTTTGGAGGTAGTATGTATGAATTGCTTCGAGATAATTGGAGAAAGATTTAAGCACTGTTTCTTATAGTATCGTTCCATTACGTAACTGTATAATGAAAGAAAAAAAAATCTTAGACTCTTAATCCTAGAGTAGACTATAGGGTAATATCTAATCAAATCACGAATTAATTAATCAATACTAACAATCATATGAATAATCAAGAATTCAATTTTTATTCTAAACCACAATTAAAAATTGAGTAAGTTGATTAGGGTTTATAGCGGTTCCTGCAATCAATTTTTATTACTAGATCATGCGTGATTCAAGTTCCTATAATATATATAATGTATGAATCCTCTTTTATGTACTTAAAAGAAAAATCAATATTCATATGAATAAACTATAATCGATAACCATAAATTTAAAAAAAAATTAAAAATTTACCTCAATTGGAGCGGCGAGCGTGGCGTCTGGAGCTTGGTGGCCAACGTAACAGGGCTTTCTTGTGTTTAATTCTGGGATTTGAGACAATTTAGAAAATTGAAATCTGGTAATAAAGGTGGGGGTATGTGATTTGTAATTTATGGGCAAGGGTGGGGGTAATAATTGAAACGGGTGGGAGGATTGGGATGGGGACCAGTGGTCCCTCCCTCTTTAACTTTTTTCTATTTGATTAATGCAAAAAAACGACATCGTGGTTCCCCAAACAAAAATTAAAAATTATAAAAAAGAACCTGCAAGCTCGCAGTTCCCAGATTCGAACCAGAAACCATCGTGGTTCCCAGATTCTGGCCGAACTAGAGGGTTCAAGCCTCCCTTTGCCTTTGTTTTCCGGCGAGCGGAGGGGCGGCCGCCCTCCTTCGCTCCTCTATAGCTTCGCCACTGTATATATATATTGGAGTAATTTCTACTTTATTACTGTGAGTTGATTTCAGAGGATTTGGATCCCATTCGGATTCAAATTATGAGGATTCTCATATTTTAATCATTCATCGTGAATCGTGTGGTAAAAAATCATTTAACTTTTTTAATTTAAAATTAAACACAAATAATACTTGACAAAAACTAACTGCACGATGTACTATGAACGGTTAGGATGCAAGGATCTATGGTATACTCACAAAGTGAATCCAAAGAAAATCTTCTTCCGTTTTCATGCATCTGTTGGGACAAAGACATGCTACGTCATTGGTATGCGGAGGACTTACAGGTGGTCAGACTTTGATACGTGGAGGGACAAAGACATGCTACGTCATTGGTATGGGGAGGGACTTTGATACGTGGAGGGACAAAGACATGCTACGTCATTGGTATGCGGAGGACTTACAGGATGGAGATGGCTGCGGATCTGCTGTCGGGGCAGCAAACCCACAACCGATGGAGATGGACTAACTAATGTATGAAAGTGGTCATAAAAATCAATCTAAACGAAAGTGAGAAAAAAAAAACCCTTAAATACTAAAAAGCTGAAAATGAAAAAGCTTGGGGCACGTCCGGACCTTTTTGTAAACAAAAATTGACAAATAGGATGTTGTATTTTTATAATTTGAGAATACGTCGAACCGTTTAATTTAAGAATAATTTTTTAGAATGAAAGTATTTAAAACGCGTTTGGTATCAATATCTAAAATGTCAAACAAAATATAAATTTGTGTTTGTAAGTAAGGGCAGAGGTGAAGGTGATAATAGAGATGGTGATTGAGATGAAAGTGGTTGTCTAGCAATAGTGATGGTAGTAGTGACTAGTGAGGATAATAATAGGGTGAAGATGGTGGAGGTGATGGTGGCAATGATGAGGATAATGGGGTGGAGAATGTGGGGATGGTGGCAGCGGCGATGGTGGTGGGAGGTGGCAACGGTGGTGGTGGTGATGGTGGCTGTAGCGGTGTATGGTGGGAGATGGTGATGGCTAGGGTGGCGGACTGTGGTGGTGGGTGGAGGTGACGGCAATGAATAATATGGTGGTGGTGGGGACAATGGTGGCGTTGGAGCTGGTCATAGTGAGATGGTGGTGGTGGTGGTGTCTATTGTGACGATGGTGAGACGGTGGGGTAATGATGATTATGGTGGCGAGAGTGATGGTGAGACAAATAACCTTGATACTAAAATCAATGTTTGGATACTAAAATCAATGTTTGGATACAAAACTCAGACAAAAAAACCTTAAATACTAAAAGCTGGAAATGTAGATGGATGGCTTGGATTTAATTGTGGCGGGGTCATGCGCAACATACAAAAACTGACGGGTAATTAACGTATTGTAGGTAAAACTTTGTAACTAAATGTGTAGGTAAAATTTTGTAAACTAATCAGATGCGCATGATTTATAGAGATTAAATGTGCAAGTAAAATTTTGTAAACTAAATAACATGAAAGTTAATAATTAAATTATTATTTAAATATTGATTAAGGTTTTTATTTCTTATTAATAACACATCATTTAATCTGCAAATGTAGTCTACAAATTTAACTACTTAACATTACCCAAAACTGCTAATGCGATCTACAACCTTATACCAAAATAGTTCATTATTTAAGGAATCTTGGTCGAATCATTGTGTGCCAAGCATCTAAGGGTATGTTTGTTTGCCTTCACTAGCATTCTTTGGACTGGACTAGACTAAATGATAGTCCAGTCTGGTGTTTGTTATTTACACGAAGAAGAGTTAATGAGACTAAGGGTGCGTTTGTTGCACCGGACTGTCTCAGACTGGACTAGCTTCAGGGACTAAGCTGGACTGGCTTAGACTAGACTAAGCTGGACTAGTTTAGTGAAACGTTTGGTGCAGTGTCGGACTAAGAAGCAAGATAATAACAAATTATAATATTATATTATTTAATCTAATATATATTAATATTTTATTATTTAGTCTCTTTTTCTTTTTCTAAATTCTCTTCCTCTCTCCCCAAAATTCATTCCACACCTGCAGATCATTCAAACAATTACAAAGCAAATCAAATGCCAATTCCAAATCACATCAAACCCAATTCGAAATCAAAACCCAATTTAAATCAAAGCCAAATGAAAATAAGAATCCCAAGCCGCTGCCCTTGACGCAGAACGAGCCGCTGTCGTCCCAATCCAGCCAACGTTTTCATCGCCGTCGTAGGCTCCGGCTTTCTTGGCCTCCCATATTCCTTTAAGCGCATTGGGTGGCTCACCGCTCACCCACCATCGGGTTCACAAGATCTCATCAATCGCGTGAAGTCGACAAGTCCGAGGTCGAGTTCGAAACGAATCAGACGAGTCCAAAGTCGAGTTCGAAGTGTAGCAGAGCGCAGCAGACGGCTAGAGCTGGACGAACGATGGTAAGAGCGGGATCTTCCTCAGTTCGAAATTTTGGGTTCAGGGTGATTAGAGAGGGAGAGAGTGGTGGTGGGCTAGTTGTGTGATCTCACTGGAGTTGGCGAGTTGTGGTGTAATGGTGGTTGTCGGTGCTCAAGATAACAGAGAGCAGAGAGATGACGAGACGTAGCATACAAAGACGGAGTAGATGAGGTCTTAGCAATCCCATGGCTATTGGGGGGTCTAACCAAGAACTCCTAGCGAAGGAGTTTGTCCATGCGAGTCCCATTTAGTCTCATTAAACATAATCCCACTGCAGAACAAACACGGGACTGGACTAGTAGTTAGTCCAGTCTAGTCCAGTGATACTTAGTGAGGGCAAACAAACGCTCCCTAAAGGGACTCGCCCCGACTGAACGCCTCGCCAGCCGTTCTTAGCGAGAGCCCTCGATTTCGAGTGGACTCCTAGTCATGTCCTCTCTCGCAGCTGATCCATCCGTCTTCTTCTCATTCGCACTTTCGCCATCTCCCATTTCCTTCACGACTTCGCCGTCTCGTCCGAGTTCAAGCAGGACGAAGAGGTTCACAGCGACGACAGAGATGCATCCCCTGACCTCAAACTCTTCGTGGGTAGCCTTCCCTTTATCGCCGATAGTGATCAGCTCGCTGGTATCTTCGAGAGTGCTGGAAATGTCCATATGGTCGAGGTAATTCCTTGTTTTCACTCGAAATTTTGTAAATTTTACTTGAAATTTAGGTGAAAAGTTAAATCGGTTGTTGCTGGTTTAGTGTTTTGTGGGTTAAAATTGGAGGGTTTTTTTGCAGGTGATATATGATAAGACGACCAAAAGAAGCAGAGGATTTGGGTTTGTGACTATGTCAAGTGTTTAAGAAGCTGAATCTGCTACTCGCCAGCTAAACGACTATGTAAGTCTTCATATTTAAGTCTGACCATTTGCTAATATTTTCTTATATATGCGAAAGTTTGTGAAATTTTGCGAATTGGTACTTTATTTGTAATCGTATTTATTAACTTTCATTTGTTGAAACTTGCTTGAGATTTGTCTTACTGAAGAAATGTTTGATGAAGCTTAGTCTCTGGCCTTTCGTAGTGTGTATCTTTTTTACGGTTGCGATTACTTATTACCGTGTTAATTGTTCCGAGTTGAAGTCATTGGTTATAAGTCAAGTTGAGAACCCTGTTTGTTGTATATAACTATGTTAGCAAGAGTTTCATGGCATTATCGTGAAAACAATTTTATTGATTGATGTTTGAAACTTGGTCGTTGTTTATTTCATTCTGAAAAGGTTGTTTTGTTTTGTAGTTTTGTGTTGCATTTCTTGATGTTGGTTTTTTAGTGTAGTGATTGGTTGAGTTCCGTATTTATTTTGCTGTCTTGCCGTCATTTGGTTGTATAGCATTCATAAGAACCCTGTATATCGTATCTAAGAAAGGCTTATATCGTATATAAGAAATACTTCATTGCATTTGGCAGGAGCTTGATGGCAGGGCATTGAGGGTAAACTATAGACCTCATCTTCCTCGGACTGAGGATTCCTCTTTCTGTGGCTTTTCATATTTGGTTGTCTTCATGCATTGCTTGATTCCATTTATTTGAATATGTTGAGTTTTCATGTTTTCGCATATAATCATGTTCTAGATGCTATGGTACAGAAACATTATTGAGGTTTCTGAAATAAACAAATGTGCATCCGTATCAATTTGTTATGGATATAAAAGTTTCACTTGATTTCTAAGAGCACCGTATTTGAGATGTTGCCAAATTTATTCTCCGATTAATATACTTAGCTATGGTGTGTGAAACATATCCACCAACTACATTCTGCAGCAGTGTTGAGTCTTTAAGGTTGAAGTAGTTGCAGATTATTTGCATTTTATCCATTTTTAACCAATTTCTGTTCTGTTTACTACACGATGCTTATAACATGCAGTCTTTTGATCTGAGTATCTGACATCATGGTTAATCTTTCTCAGACTGAGCTTCCACCTGGGGTGGAGTGTGCTCTACTACAACAAGTTTTGAGCCTAACACCTGAAAAACTGAGTTCATTGTCTCCGGAACAACAATAACAAGTAATAAAGCTCCAACAGATGCTTCGGTGATATTAGATTCAGCGATCGTAGTAGAGTCATAAATGGCAGCTTTGATGCAGCAAGTTGTTACATATGCAGGCACCAACTTGCTTGCTAGAGCAACAAAAGGCGTGGTATTGATTCAATCGATTTTGATTGTTTGTAATAGTATGTTCACGTAAGGAGTCGATTCAGAGGATCTGCAGTGCAAGAGTACTATCATATTCGTGTAGCCTACACAAGCTTGTGTTTTAGTCTAGTCAGTAAATTAGTTAGAACAGCAAAATTTTGTCTGTATAACAACATTTAAATTTACGTTCCCTTAGCTAAAATTTGTTGCTTCACTTTTGACAATCCTTTTGCTCCAACCGTTGTGTACTTTGCTTGAGGTATATTCATCATCTCTTCCTTTTGCATATTGTTATTGGTTTTCTTCAAACTAGTTGGAGCAAGCAATTTCTCGAATCCAAATGTAGCAATGATTAAGGCTCGGCTATCCATTTGCCATTGTGCCTCACGCATCATTGTGGTCTTGGGATTGAATGCAATCAAACCAAAGGTGAATAATTAAGAAAAGCATTCTAAACCCCGTCAATTGTTAGGAAAACACCTTTGTTATATTGATGTTTGGAGCAATACTACTCTTGAATCATGTATGTTTCTTTCGCTGGCAAGAAATTTGATTTTTGTATTTTTTTTATTGAGTCATACTTTCATCTAGTATTATTAATTTTGATAATATCCTTAAATGAAAAGAAATTAAATTAGAATAATAATTTAGTCTCAGTCCAAGCAAACACCAAACTGGTGACAGTACTATTTTCATTATCCTGCTTCTTAATCCGACACTACATTAAACGTTTCACTAAGTTAGTCCAACTTAGTCTAGTCTAAGCCAATCCAGCTTAGTTCCTGAAGCTAATCCAGTCCGAGATAGTCTGGTGCAACAAACGCACCCTAAGAGTAGTAAATCCAAATCACTAAACCTAGATTGCATTGACAGCAGTTCGGTGGAAGAATATATATATATATAGGAGTAATTTCTACTTTATCACTGTGAGTTGATTTCAGTCATTTTCATAGGATTTAGATCTCATTCGAATTCAAATGATGAGAATCCTCATATTTTAATCATTCATCATGAATCGTGTGGTAAAAAATTATTTGATTTTTTTAATTTAAAATTAAACATAAATAATACTTGACGAAAACTAACCGTACGATGTATGATGAACGGCTAAGATGTGAGGATCCCTCTTCCGTTTGCATGCATTTAGTGTTTTTGTCAAATTTTCTGTTAGCTAATGATGTGGTGGGACTTTGATACGTGGAGGGACAAGGACATGCTACGTCATTGGTATGCGGAGGGCTTTAAAGGACGGAGATGGACTAACTAATGTATGAAAGTGGTAAAAATAAAAATCAATGTAAACGAAAGTGAGAAAAAAACCTTAAATACTAAAAAGCTGAAAATGAAAAAGCTTAGGGCACTTCCGGACCTTTTGCAAATTGAATTTTGAAGAACTGTTTTTGTAAACAAAAATGACAAATAGGATGTTGTATTTTTATAATTTGAGAATACGTCAAACAATTTAATCTAAGAATAATTTTTTAGAATGAAAGCATTTAATACACGTTTGGTATCAATATCTAAAATGTCAAACAAAATATAAATTTGTGTTTGTTAGTGAGGGCAGAGGTGATAGTAGAGATGGTGATTGAGATGAAAGTGGTGTTGTAACAATAGTGATGGTAGTAGTGACTAGTGAGGATAATAATAGGGTGAAGATGGTGGAGGTGAGTGGCAATGATGAGGATAATGGGGTGGAGAATGTGGGGATGGTGGCAGTGGCGAAGGTGGTGGGAGGTGGCAACGGTGGTGGTGGGGGGCGGCGGACCGTGGCAGCGGGGGTGGGTGACGACAGTGAATAATATGGTGGTGGTGGGGATAGTGGTGGCGTTGGAGCTGGTCATAGTGAGATGATGGTGATGGTGTCTATTGTGACGATGATGAGACGGTGGGGGTGATGATGATTATGGTGGCGAGAGTGATGGTGAGACAAATAACCTTAATACTAAAATCAATGTTTGGATACAAAAGTCAGACCAAAAAACCTTAAATACTAAAAGCTGGAAATGAAAAAGCTTAGGGCCGATCCGGGTGTCTTGCAAACTGAACATTGGAAAATTATTTTGTAAAACAAAAATCACAAATAAGATTTTTCAATTTTATTGATTTGAGAATGCGACTAGTAGTTTAATTCGAGAACAATTTTTTAGAATAAAAACATTGAAAACGTGTTTAGTACCAGTATCTAAAATGTCAAACAACATATAAATTTACGTTTGGTGATAATGGTGGCCGTGGTAGTAGAGATGGTGATTGAGACGGAAGTGGTGTTAGTAGCAATAGTGATTGAAGTGGTGGTAGTGGTGAGGATAATGGGGTAGAGAATGTGGTAATGGTGGTGGTGGTAGCCGTAGTCGTGATTGAAGGAGGTGGTGATGGCCATGGCTGGGCCAGGGGGTGACCACACTGGATAATATGGTGGTAGTGGTGACAATGGTGGCGGTGGAGGTGTAGGTGGAGGTGGTCATAGTGAGGCGATTGGGGGGAGGGGGGGGGGGGGTGGTTTCAATTGTGACGATGGTGAGAAGGTGGAGGTGGTGGTGATTATGGTGGTGGTGTCAAAAATGATAGCGGTGGTTGGTAATGATGGTGAGACGGTGAAGAACGTTATGGTGGTGGTGGTCAGGGTGGTGATGATGACGGTAGTGATGGTATACATGATTTATTTATTTATTAAAATCTAACTTTGTTTTCTATTATTTTGAAAATTGTTCTTAAAAAACAGAGAAAACGTCAATTCGATGTTCTAACAAAACTAAGGTTAAATACTAATTTGGCAAAACGTTAATGAAGATGCCCTTATAAATAGTAAATTGAAAATAATCCTTTTTTCCCTGGTCTTTCCATCTAAAAACTACTGGTACATACTCGTGCTTTTGGTGATGATATACAAGTTGGATTCAGTTATTCAAATACTTATATTATTTGCATTTAGGGTGCGAATAAAATGTCCACTAAACAAATAAATATTTTGGTCACATTAAATGAAAAAAAAAAAAATGAGAGCATACGGAGTTTACTGCACATTGATAAGGACGATAGAGATAAATAAAACGAGTATTGCGAATTAAGGCTATCTCTAAATGAAAAAAAACAAATAAATATGAGAGCATGCGAAGTTTACTGCACATTGATAGAGACTACAGAGACAAATAAAACGAGTATTGCGAATTAAGGCTATCTCCAATACACATGAAAAATTTGAAAGATAAAGTTTTATTTCAAATTTGATGGTTAAGGAGTCATTATCAATATTAATGTCATGTATCTCAAATTAAATGGTCTAGAGATCAATTTCTCTCCAGCGCGTTTAAACAGTTGGAGTCATATATCAACTTAGAGTTAAGTGCAAAGTCATATTTAATTCTGCATTTACACATGGCTAGGGTGGGCTCTAGCATAGGGAGGGTTTGATGTTTTTAACATTAAAAATACTAATTAGTTCGGCTATTATATGATTTTTTTTTTTATGATTCTAACCCACCCAACTAATGAAAAGTCTGAATCCTAATTAGTTTTCTTTTAGAGAATATAAAACAATAAAAGTATTTTAAATGCTAAAAGACTAACGGAACCGGATCCCCTCCGGATCCAAATGAATTGAGCCCACTAATCAATGCATCCGGGTCATTGAAATTTGATTCAACGGCTACAAACATGAGGGTGCCTCTAAATGTTATAATAATTGTAGCCGTTTGATCAAATTTCAATGGCCCAGATTCATTGATTAGTGGGCTCAGTTCCTTTGAATCCGGAGCGGATTTGGTTCCAAAACTAACCACTAAAACCAACAATAAAAAATTATAATATTATGTTAAAACTTCATTGTCATTCTCTTTGTAGATTGTAACCTTTCACCACTCAATACACTCACTCATAAATTATGAAAGCTGTTTGTTAATTCAAAAACCTTTGAAATTCCATTGAACTTTGAAGAACAAAGCACATTTAATTTTTAATTCATCCCTTGACTGATCGATTGTTATACGTTTAAATTAACCACTTCACGTTTGGCATCTGCTCCATTTGAAAAATTAGAATCAGATTAAGAACAATATCTTGTCGACATGCATGATATCCATATGCAAATTAATCAAATAGAGTGAGCAAACATTGATCTTACCAAAAACCTTTGAAATTCCTTTGAACTTTGAAGAACTAAGCACATTTAATTTTTAATGTGGATTTTATGCACACGTATTATTAGTACTGGATGGCACACCTATCTCCATCTATAAAGCCAGCAGCCTCCTTTTGAGGTCACGGCTTCACAAAAAATTTGTGGACAAAAATGTTCCCCAAACAAAAATGTTCAAAAGCAACTCAAAATAATGCACCAAATAATGTAGGGGTATTTTCGTCATATAAACAGTATTTTTAATAATTTTTGTTTTGTACAGTTTTTTTTTATTTTTTAATTTATAATTAGTACCTCACAATAGGCACTCTATTTATCGTTTGTTTTTCTCGTTCATATTAATTAAGTTGATCGTCTTGGTTTGCACATAGTGGTGTCGTTTGATGCCCGACTAGACACCAACTATAATAGCATTGTTGAGAATGAATTCAAGATTGATGAGAGAATAAAATTTGCTTGAGTTTATAAAAAGTTGGGCTACTTCTCATAACCATCATGGGTGTTTTTATATTCAGTTCAACCTTCAATGAGTTGCATAAACTGAATGTGGGTTTTTTAACGTGTTTTATAGTTATGTAACTTTGGCGGCTGAATCGTGGTTTTCTAATTGTTGGTTTGAGAGTAAGTCTCTACAAATCATTTCAGATTTGCATTCGGTTACCAATATGCCCTTCATTGTACATGTCATTCAAGATAGGAAAGTGAGAAGGATTAGGCAGTATTAGCTCTTCGTTAACAATTGTGTGCGAGGCACCAACTCTCCCCCAAAGAAGAAATGACCGTTGCACCCAGAAAACCCATAGCTCGTCCCCCTCTACTAGATTTTCTTAATAATATGAAGAAAAAACAAAAGTAAAACAAGCAGGGGGACTAGGCCAATACCCGCAAAAAACAATTAACGAAAGCCATATTTTCTGGATCAAGAATACTTCAGCTTCAATCACTTGCAATTTTTTTTTTTGCATAATTTCGCTGCTCATATTTTCACTGCCAATATTCACCTCCTCTTCATCAATCTGCTCCTCATGACCTCGAACGAAAGAATGGAAGCTCAACGCAGTCTCTTCTATAAAGACTCCTCAGCAAAATCAAGTATAAAATCCCACCACGTAAAATTACTATTCACCACACCAAAATTAGCAAAAGCATCCGCCAAACTAGTGAGAAGTTAGAAATCAATGAAAGACCTTATTTTATTAGTAGTTAACGTGCATAACGGATCAGAGATCTCGTGAGACTTTAACATGTAACATAAAATTGAAATCATTGTTGTAGCTTACACATAAGGAAGCTTATGCAACTTTTAAATAACGTCATCGCACCTCTCTTTGGTTCAAAGGCTAAAATCTCCAAGCCCTTTTAAATTTAACCTACTTCTTTCTTCTTCTTCTTTTTGGTAAAATCTACTTCTTTCTTTATACATAGTTCCACTGCAAAAACTACGATATATAAGCCTACCAAAGAATTTGGCATGCTAATCGCTCAACAGCGGTAAACCAGGGCTTTAAACTAGTGTCATCTTTGTCTCTCTATGTTTGCTACCAAAGAATTTGGAGTCTAGTATAATATCGCTTGTTTAAAAAAAAAAGAAAAAAAAAAAAGGTTTAAAGTTGGTATTATATTACAAACGGTCATAACGCCCAACTAGAGTAGCCGCAATTAGGGGTGTATTTTTTTGCCAAATTATCATACCAACCGAACTACCAACCGTACCATACCAAAGTTGTGTCAAAAAATTTATACCATTGGTAATGGTATGGTATTTGTACCGTATCATACATTTTTGGTACAGTAATGGTATTCAAAATCATTACCAGTGGTATACCGTACCGTACCACTATATTAATATTATATCATTTATTTATTCATTTATATATAATTAGGTATTATTATCATTATATATGCACTTTATATTTTTTTTCTAGTCATTTATCCAATTATCTCACCCTCTAACCTCAACTTTCCCAATGAAAAAACCTAAACCTTCTTGCGCTGCGACTCTTCATCTTTTCACTCATCTAGCCACCGACTTCATCTTTGTTGCTCCAATTCTAGCGACTCTCTCTATTCGGAGTCCATCTCTTCTCCTTCATCAAATTGGGATGTCTTTCTCCCTGGCTTCGTCTATCAAGTTAATTTTTGTACAATTTTAAAGAATGTAGAGATGAAATTTAGAAATCTTTGTACTATTTTTTTAGGGATATTGGGTTCTTTCAGCAATTCTTCTATCTATTTACTTATTGTTTCTTAAATGAATCTCTATAAAATCCTAAACCCTAAATCCCCAAAAGAATGGCCCAAAACAAAGTGGTAATTACCATTACCATACCATGTCAACCAAATTATTTGGCGTGCCGAAATTCGGTATATTGCAAATTTGGCACGGTAATAGTAATAGATTTTGTCATACCAAAAATTTGGTATGGTAATTGGTACATGAGTTTTGGTACGGTAATCGTACCAATACCACCCCTACCCGCAATAATGCGAATGATGTGAATAACGACATTGATATCGAATATTGACGCCATATCAACAACTGTATCGTTCACGTTATATCAACAACTTTATACTAATGTACCATTCGTTTATGACTTTATACTAATGTATCGTTCGTTCTCGCACTTCCATGGGAGGTCGAACTCGACATGCATGCATTTGTTAAGAGGGAAGCAGCACTGAGGAGTGAGGTGATGAAACAAAAGTTCAGGAGAGAGGAGAAAAGGTAGAGGCAGAGCTCGGGTCTTCGGGTTTTCCTTGACCCGGTTGTAATTTTACTAAAACATCTCAAAACATTGCAAGTTAATGAGGGTTCCTTGATAAATCCAAAAGATTAAATTAGATCAACAACTTTGAAATTGTAAATCCCATCTTTCATGTCTGAAGTATCAGAAAATGGTTCACATCCTTGAGATTTGGAGGGGAACTGTTGCTGCTTCAAGCACTTCTTCCATAAGATAAGCATGCTGAAGGGTCTCCAAATTACCAAGGTCCTGCAAGAGATGCTGCTGACAGTTCTCAGCAGCCATAACTCCTGCAGAGTAAGCTCCGTGTACAGATCCTTGGTGATCCATGCTAACAGCTTCCCCACCGAAAAAGAGATTACCCAATGGTGCCCGAAGCCTCTCATATATATCTCCTGGCTTTCCAACCAAATCCAACGAGTAACATCCAAGAGAATTCAGGTCCGTTCCCCATCGTGATACCAGATATTGAACCTGTTAAATAGAGACCAGTAAAAGGTAAGTCCACAAATTTTCATATGATTCGACTCCTGAACACCGGCATTGAGAAGAAATTTTATCCCGCTGGCTGACTGTTTAGGGAATGAGTCACTTTTTTCAGTTACTTACGGTACAAATTTGAGAAAATAAAAAGATTGACCAAAAACTGAGAAATATCTGGAAACGAAGAACTTACTGGTTCGGTGGCATCAGGTAACATCTTCTTAAGCTGCAACATCACAAAATTAACAGCAGCATCGTTAGTTAGTTTTTCAAGGTCGTATGCAAACCTTCCAGCAGCCATGTAGACGAGAATCGGATGGCCTGTGGCCTTGTGAAGATTGAGAAAATAACCACATGCATAAGAATTTGGTGCAACAATGCCCAAGAGCTCTACATTTGGCCAGAAAACTTTCTCAAACCGCAAGGCAACTTTGTTTTCATTGCCCACACCGAGATCAGAAATTGCAGCAACCTTCCACTCAGGCAACTGGGGTACGAACTCAATCAACTTGGCTTTAAGAATCCCATGGGGTACTGTTATTATAGCAGCATCTGCAATGAAGTTTCTTCCGTCCTCAATTGTGACCATCACCTTGTTAGACCCATTTAATATCTTTGTCACCCTGATTATCAAGAATCGCAAAAATTAAAAACGTAGTCTTCCCTAAGAATGTGTGCACTTATCTTACATTTGCGAACTCAAAAAGCATAAGTTATTATAAGAAGTTGCACCCTAAATCTCAAAAAGGATACGTTCACAAAAGGATTGGTAATACTGAGTAGAAGAAACCTAAATTTTTCATTGAATAAACCATTGCAATAATCAAACTATCAGCGTATTCTCTAGAAGTGAAGAGAGAAGAAAATACAAACTTTCGTATTATTCATCCATCCAGACTTAAAACTGTCATAACCAACGTACGACACCATCTGAGCCAAGGCTGGGGCAGTCATACCGATATGCCATAGGCTTTTGTTTCGACTGTTTTAAAAGAGACTTATACCAGCTGTCTTCTTAGAGATAAGAGTTGTATTTATCGTGAGGTGTATTTGGTAGAATAAAAAAATTCGAAGAAATTGTCTTGCATAGAAGACTCTAGTGTCAAATATCTCTTTGGAGAGCCAATACTGTAATAATATAGATTGCATATTTCAAAATTATATCCTATCTGTATCTGTTAGGACCGAAGATGGAGTGGAATTAGGCAAAACCAGCAAACCAGGCACCATATTCTAGTCATCACCCAGTAAATTCGATCAAGGTTGAAGTACAACCCAAACTAAAAGATGCCCGAGTCTTTGGAATAGTAGGCTGTAACGAAACTATACATATTCAAAATCTAATGTAAACCTTGGAAGCTATACACATACACATAAATGATAAAGCTAATCCATGCAACAAAGCTTGTCAAGGAATGAACAAGCTAATTTTATTATTTGAGAACCAATGGTGGCAGAAAGGTCTAGGAAGGAGGGGCGTTAAGAAAAACATAACTAAGAACATCACAGCAAAGATGAAAGTTCAGAATCCGATTTAATGTCTTTGACCACAAGGGAATTATGCCCATTTTTGCATGCAAAACCCACAATACACCCATGCCAACTTAAGTAAACGCATTTGTCAACTATGGTACATGCACACATACCTGTGATTCAAGCGTACATCAATATCTTTTGCAAGAGCCTTTATTATTGGGTCATACCCTTGCACCATAAGTCCATGACCACCGGATAGAACATGCTCCTGTATAACAAGTACCCTCAACTTGTAAGCCTTCATGAATAGATAACTCAAAGGTACCTAGACTTAAATGCATCATGATTACCTGGCCCAAACAATTCATTCCCCATTAAAGAGATCTCTCCCAAGGTACTTACCAAAGAGGCATCAATTGTAAGGAGACCAGCCCACAAAGAGCAATTATTAAAGTTTAGTTATTGAACTAACCTGATCCCAGTTTTTTAGTGATATTACATCTGCATCTGCGGCAAACCACGCTTCCATTCGACATATGTACCATTGTAACACTTCGTGAGCAAGTCCCTTTTTTCTACATATGGTGGGAGTTAAATCAGTAAGACTAACAGATCAAACAATGAAGCATAATACAATAAAATGTGTCCTAATTTACTTTGTTTCTAATACCTTAATTCAGGATGCCTATCCATCACAACAGAAATTGCTTGAGAAACAGACATGTCATCGGTATGCTCATTCCTTACTTTTTCAGTCTAGAGAAATAAACCGATAAAAGTTTGTTTGCAGATTGCATCAGAGCTAGATTCATAATTAACCAGAAAATCAAAGCACCCGGATTGCAGTTTAAAGATTCTACCTCTCTGAGAATTTTCTTGAAAGTATCACCAACTTCAACGACCATCTTTTGAGGAACTTGGTGGCCATCCGTATCAAAAAGTGCAAAACTGGAAGGTAAAACAATAGTTCAGACTGAATATTAAAATTATTACAAAGGAAAATGTCATGGCATGATTCTGTGGAAGATAAAATTTTAAAGAATGCAAAAGATAAGGCCTGAATTCAATTTTTTCCCGCTACTTCAAAGATGAAAATTGCAAAAAACAAAATAGGAATTTAATGGAGTTATGTGAAACATTGAAAGTACTAATATCAGTTCCAATGACATCAAATGGAACTTTTCCAATGGTTTAGACATCCAATGATTAAATAAATCTATATCAAGTAGATCAAGGGAAGACACTTCTACCTCTTAAAACTTGTGTGCAACACATTTACGAGCATAAATCTAAAGTCCAGTGAGAAAAATAGTAACTTAATCAATGATATGATTACCTTTCCAAATCGTGGTCATACAACACAGAGTCATCGCCACTCGTACGGTATAGAGTAAGTCCTAGGCGGCGTATCAGTGGAGCCAAAGGATTCTCGTTGCACACACCATGTAGCCTGAAATAAAATTGAAGACAGTATTAGACTATTAGTTTCAACCTAAGTTAATCTTCTTCAGTTCTTCAAATGCAAAGCACAACTGGAAGCGACAGCGGCTTTTTAAAACCTCTAATTATAACTTTTAGTAAAAAGGATTCCTTTCAACACTGAGAGAAGCATACATACTCCAAGACCCAATTTATAATAAAAGAAGCAGAGTTCATGCTGATGAATACAACAGATGAGGGAAGAATATAATAGATTTACTTAAATCCGTCCTAGTCCGCCTAGGCACCCGCCTAGCCGCTAAGCCCCAGCCCACCACCCGACTATCGCCTAGCGTCTTTTAGAACCTTATTAGTGGCTAGAGAAAGAAAAGTTCTATCTTTGTTTAGTCCACACTAAACGAGCTTCTATGCTTAAAGAATAAGTAGAACTAATTTCCAAGAGTAGCGCTCATAACCTAGGAAAAGCCCCATTAAGTGTAAATTGTTTATTTCTTACCCTTTTCATGTTCATAGGATTCTATGCAATGGAACAGGAGACAATCTCAACCAAACAGCAGAAAGGATTCAAATACAGCATATAGAGCATACAAATTAAACAATGAAACATAAACTAATGCCACGGGAACCAAATTAAACTAATCAAACAGCAGGAAATTTGTTCATTAACATGTACAACTATATTAACCAACCAATTTGGTAACAAGAATGTAAAACTATAAAAAAAAAACAACCAAAAAAGGGAGGTCCTCAAATACTCAGAACTAAAAGCAATGAAGTTACCATGATGCTCCCATATCGACAGGACAACCAAATGAGTAGTCCGTATGAATCCGGCCACCAAGTCTGTCCCGTGATTCGAGCAAAATCACCTGATAAAATGATGACATAAAATTAAGACATTGCTGAAATCAAGCAAGATACAACAATTTTTCAATCATTCCTGAGGGGTCTAAACATATTCACATATACAGAGAGAGAGAGAGAGAGAATACTAATAGTTGCAGATCACTGACCTTAAAAGATGCATCATGGAGAATACGTGCAGCAGCAATCCCTGATATCCCACCACCAATAACAATAACAGAAGGGCATGCATTCTGTTTCCTCTCAATGTGAGACGAAACAGAACCTACTCAACACAAATATCACAATTTTCAGACCAAAAGCAACAAACTTTTTCAAAAATAACAACCCAAAATATGCAAATTCAAATTATACAAAGACAGAAAACATACCATCAAATAAGACAGCAGAGAATGGATCCTTCGGGTCCATTGGAATTGAAAAGAAAATTGGGAAACGAAAAGAATGAATTGAATTGATTTTTTTAATTGAATGATTAATTCAACAAAATTTGGAATTTGGAATTGTGGGTTTCAATTTTCAGGGTGTATAGGAATCTTGGAGACTAATTGGAAAGAATTACAAAGAACGAATATTAGAAGGCCTGCAATTATTCGGCCGAGATTGGAAGAAGAACAACTACAACGCAGCTTCTCAAACCAGCTCATGTCATTTATCATGTCACATATGCTCTCTCTCCCTCCCTCTCTCTCCTCTCTCTATATCACAATTCGAAACGGAAAGAACAAGAAGAAGAAGAAAAAGAAGAAGAAGACGAATCGTCTCTCTCACTTCTCTGCAACAATGGCAAGTAAAAACTTTCAACCAGATATTAATATGGCATGAATTCTGAGTCCCTTTTCGGTCGAGGGGGGATGAAGTCGACGAAAGAAGACAACCCAAATCGCCAAGTGCGATGGCCAATGGCCAACTGGGGAATATTTTATGAATCTTCAAGCTCGGATCCAGCAGTGCCCAACTTGGACGCAAACTGTTCAATGTTTATCAGCCGAAAGGATCGTAAAGTTTGTTATTAATTGATTTTTTTTAATTAAATTATTCACAGATATTTTTGTCGGATTTACTCATGTATCATATTTTTATTTTTTCATGTAATTCTTGCTTTACTGCTTTTGAGTAACGTGGATTTCGTACTTTGTTATTTTTAAAAAAAATTCTGTCTCAGTTTCATATTTAAGTTTTGATTTTTTGAGGCTTGCAATTATAGTATAGGAAAAGCTTATATTTGATAGCGGTCATATGGGGGGAAAAGATCCGATCGTAGATAGAGACTTAAACCTGTGTGGGGGTAGAGGCGGATGTAGTCAAGTGGATCAAGGCTGTGGATTGTGAATCCACCACGCGCGGGTTCAATTCCCGTCGTTCGCTCATCAATAAATGGACCATTTGTTACGGAAAAACCTAAAAAGAAGGCATTTTGTAAGTTATGCAGTAAGTGATAACATGACCTAACTTTAGTTCATTATATTTGTTAAGAATTAGCTAGACACAATGACTTGGATTGAGTGAACAGAGAACTTGATGAAAACTCTAACAAAAGTATTAAAATGTTATAAAAATCAAAATACAGAAGAAAAACCAACGTCCAAAAGAAGTATTAAAGTGCTTGGAAATCAAAGTTGACTCCTTTTGGAAGATACATATTGGCCAAGGCCGCCTCTAATATCATGATTCATGCATGTGGAGAATATATAAAATCCAAATTTGTAGTACAAGTTGGAAGAGAAAAAGCCAAAAAGGAGGGAGGCAAGACTAAAGGAGTAGGATTCTCTTTTTTTTTTTTTTTTTTTTTTTTTTCTTTCCTCTTCTTCTTCTTCTTCTTCTTCTTCTTTTTCCTCCTCTTCCATTCTCTTCTATTTGAACTGTTACGGTTAAGCCACGTCTATTGAGCTAAAATTGTACACAATATGTAAACAAATAATTCACTCGACATAATTTCACCCTCGTTCATTTTTTCGAAGAGGGTTTTATTAATTTGAGTTCGACCCATTCTAAGCTACGCGCCTATTATTTACAACCCTTCTTTTGGGAAAGGAATACCCTTTTATTCTAATATGAATAAATCGTAACTTGAGGATTTGGTTGTTTATTTGATTTTGTAACTGCACCTAGGTAGAACCCTAGATTGCCTACGTACCCCATCAAGTCACTCGTAGTTCGTGAAGTATTTGTTGGGGTTTGATGCCTTGTGCAGTTTTTAGCTCATGCGGGCGAGGACTTTGAGCCACTGGAGCTTTTGATGCCTGGTGCAGTTTTAGCTCGTGCAGGCGAGGACTTTGAGCCATTGGAGCAGTATGTGGCTTCGTGCCATTTGAAACGGCTTTGTGCCGTTTGAATTTTGACATGACTTCATGCTATTTGAAACTTTTCTTCGGCTTCATGCCATTTGGGATTTGATACGGCTTCGTGCCATTTGAAATTTGATGCAGCTTCATGCCATTGATTTTTGATACGGCTTCATGCCTTGTGAATCTTAACGTGGCTTCGTCTCGTTAAATAAAATTTGACGGACATTTTTTTGATGAATAATCAATCAAACTTGTAAAAGTGAGTTGGATCAATATATTTGATAGCGGTTATATGGGGGAAAGGATCTGATCGTAGATAGAGACTTAAACCTGTGTGGGGGTAGGGGCGGATGTAGCCAAGTGGATCAAGGCAATGGATTGTGAATCCACCACACGCGGGTTCAATCTCCGTCGTTCGCCTATCAACAAATGGACCATTTGTTACGGAAAAACCTAAAAAGAAGGCATTTTGTAAGTTATGCACCAAGTGATATCATGACCTAACTTTAGTTCATTATATTTGTTAAGAATTAGCTAGACACAATGACTTAGATTGAGTGAACGGAGAACTTGATGAAAAGTCTAACAAAATATAAAAATGTTATAAAAATCAAAATACAGAAGAAAAACCAACGTCCAAAAGAAGTATTAAAGTGCAAGGAAATCAAAGTTGACTCCTTTTGGGAGATGCATATTGGCCAAGGCCGCCTCTAATAGCATGATTCATGCATGTGGAGAATATATAAAATCCAAATTTGTAGTACAAGTTGGGAGAGAAAAAGCCAAAAAGGAGGGAGGCGAGATTAAAGGAGTAGGATTTTTTTTTTTCTCTCCTCCTCTTCCGTTCCTTTCTATTTGAACGGTCACGGTTAAGCCACATCTGTTGAGCAAAAATTGTACACAATGTGTAAACAAATAATTCACTCAACATAATTTCACTCTCGTTCGTTTTTTCGAGAGGGTTTTATTAATTTGAGTTCGACCCATTCTAAGCTACGCACCTATTATTTACAACCCTTATTTTGGGAAAGGAATACCCTTTGATTCTAATATGAATAAATCGTAACTTGGGGATTTGGGTGTTTATTTGATTTTGTGACTGCACCTAGGTAGAGCTCTAGATTGCCTACGTACCCATCAAGTCACTCGTAGTTTGTGAAGTATTTGTTGGGGTTTGATGCCTTGTGCAGTTTTTAGCTCATGCGGGCGAGGACTTTGAGCCACTGGAGCTTTTGATGCCTGGTGCAGTTTTAGCTCGTGCAAGCGAGGACTTTGAGCCATTGGAGCAGTATGTGGCTTCGTGCCATTTTATATTCGATATGGCTTCGTGCCATTTGAAGCAGCTTTGTGCCGTTTGAATTTTGACATGACTTTATGCTATTGAAATTTTTCTTCGGCTTCATGCCATTTGGGATTTGATACGGCTTCCTGCCATTTGAAATTTGATGCGGCTTCATGCTATTGATTTTTGATACGGCTTCATGCCTTGTGAATCTTAACGTGGCTTCGTCTCGTTAAATAAAATTTGACGGACATTTTTTTGATGAATAATCAATCAAACTTGTAAAAGTGAGTTTGGATCAATATATTGAGCCTCTCTTTTTATAGAGCCGTTTTCCATGGTGGGATTTCAATTTTCCGTACTTTTTTATCTACACCTTCCTTCCTTTGGTATGCTTGTAACTGGGGACAAGTGAGTGATCATGCCTGTTGATTTAGTGATGGGCATTTTTAAGAGTTTTTCATGTGGTGAGACTTATCCCACACGGTTTGGGAAAGGTTGATCAACATAACTTCTTCTGATGCATTTTCTTTGAGGGTCCCACGCAAGCAACATTCCCAATTAATTTGAGAACTTTGTTTACAGCAAACTTCTTATCTCTTCCCCTTCTTTTTTTTAGGGCAAAATACTGTTTACTACCCTCATGTTTAGTGGTTTTCAACATTTAGTGCATAAAGTTTTTTTTATCCCAGAGTCATACCTAAAGTGTAAATTTTGGGACAGTCTCATACATCCGTTAGTTAAACTGTTAAGTCTCCCGTTAACTATGACGTGACACCTACGTGGACAATGACTAGACGCCACATGTCATCCACGTGGAAATTAAAAATAAATTATTTATAAAATAAATAAATATATATGAAAAAAAAAAAAAATTCCCATCCCCCTTCCCATTTTCTTCATTCTTCTTCTTCTTCTTCTTCTTCCTCTTCCTCTGGGTTGCAGATTCGGCCCTTTTCTTTTTTTTTTTTTTTTTATTCCTTCTTCTTCTTCTTCCTCTGGGTTGCAGATTAGGCCCTTTTTTTCTTTCTTCTTCCTCCTTCTTCCTTCTTCTTCTTCTTCTGGGTTACAGATTCCCAGATTCGTTTTTTTTTTTTTTTTATTTTATCTTCTTCTTCCTTCTTCTTCCTTCTTCTTCTGCGTTTGCAGATTCGGCTTCTTTTTTTTTTTTTTTTTCCTTCTTCCTTCTTCTTCCTTCTTCTTCCTTCTTCTTCTTCCTTCTTTTTCTGCGTTTGCAGATTTGCTTTTTTTTTCTTCTTCTTCCTCCTCCTTCCTTCTTCTTCCTTCTTCTTCTTCCTTCTTCTTTTGCGTTTGCGGATTTGTTTTTTTTTCTTCTTCTTCCTTCTTCTTCCTTCTTCTTCTTCTTCTTCTTCTTCTTCTTCTTCTTCCTTCTTCTTCCTTCTTCTTCTGCGTTTGCAGATTTGCCTTTTTTTTTTTTTTTTTTAATTTAATTAATTATTTTAATATTTTAAATGACATGTGGCGCCCAGTCATTGTCCACCTGGGTGCCACGTCATCACTTAACGAGAGAATTAACAGTTTGACTAACGGATGTATGAGACTGTCCCAAAATTAACACTTTAGGTATGATTCTGGGACCAAAAAAACTTTATATACTAAATGTTGAAAACCACTAAACATGAGGGTAGTAAACAGTCTTTTGCCCTTTTTTTTTATATCTTTCTTTTGAACTTTCAACCCCATTTAAGCATGGGACTTTGAACCCATTTGACCCAAGTCTTCTGATAGCAAGCTTTACTCTTTTTTATATGTGACTTTAAGCTTTACAGCAAACTCCTGTTTATCACTTTCCCCCTTTTGTAGGAAGGATTTATTTATTTATTTATTTATGGATGTTGATTTGTATGTAAGGCCCATTCTCATTTTTTGGGCCGGATTACATTTTTGTTTTAGCTTGTAATTTGATCCAATTTGTATGAACTCTATTTTTTATTTGTTATATATTTTTGTTGTTCAACAACGTGAACATCTTATATAGAAAGACAAAATAAGAGAATGTGAGATGAGAGGATAGAAGGAGATGAAAAGAGGAAGAGAGAAAATCCTAGTCCGAGATTAAAAGTAGGCAAATAAATATTAGGGTTTACGATATTAATCTTGATAGCATATGTCATTTTATCACATAGCAAACAATAATTATATTTAGGGTTTATATCACAAATGGTCCCTGAAATTGACCCCATCAATCATGATGGTCCCTGAAATTGAAAATCGATCAATGTAGTCCCTGAATTTTAACTCGCGAATCAATGTGGTCCTTCTGTTAGTGTTCCGTCCAAATTAACTTTAAAAAAAGGTTAGAGAACCAATTTTTCATGGTAAAATGATAAAAAATAACCCTGTTACTTATAATTTTACTTACTACCTCTCTTTTCTTTTTTCCATCTTCACTTTTCTCTCCATTTTTTCATGGATTTGGTGCTAAAACTAAAATAAAAACAAAAAAAAGTGGTTCTCTTTTTTGGTCATTTTACCATGAAAAATTGGTTCTCTAACCTTTTTTTAGTGTTAATTTGGACGGAACACTAACAGAAGGACCACATTGATTCGCGAGTTAAAATTCAGGGAATACATTGATCGATTTTCAATTTCAGGGACCATCATGATTGATGGGGTCAATTTCAGAGACCATTTGTGATATAAACCCTTATATTTATACATCTTAGTGCGGGTCTGAGAATTTGGATTGTTAGGTTAATGAACAATGTGCTTCTCTCTTAGTACTCGTTACTCATTTGTTTCAAGTTCCAACCATATTTTGCTCATGTTACTCAATTGTTTCGAATCCAAACTATCTTGTTATATCGACGCATTTTCTATTTTGAATCCGTTTTTAGATTTAGTGAACTAGGAATGGATTGAATCTATATACATGACAGCTACGCTAGGTAGATCAGCTTAACGATAATGGCAGCAATTGTCACATTAATAGTGAAGGTGACAAATAGGCTCGTAAATGTAAACAATTTAGGTTTGCTACATCAAAAGTCGGGACAAGAAGCAACATCCCCCTAGGGTCGTTGTGAGAGTTTTCTTTTTTCTTTATAAGCTTTTGGTATCCTCTCTTTGTGAGAATTTGTAGTTTTAAGTTTTTTTTTTTTGTTAATGGTGGTTTGTTTAATTAAATTTGTTGGCCTGCTAAATCTATATTTGGCTATTGTATATGTGGTTGCAAGAACACCTTACATCAACACAGCAACAACAAAAATAATTAATAAGAATAATAATCTATACTGTTATATATTAAGAAAATTCTCTTTGCCAACCAATGTGCAGAACAAGAGTCTCAAAGAAACAAAAGATAGATAATTTAGGAATCAATCAACTAAAAGCAACGAAGCTCGCTCGACATCGTTAATTGTGAAGTCACCTAACACGACCAAGCCAATTGATTATAAGGAGAAAACGCTCTCTTCTTAAGATTTTTTTTAATTCACTATTTGACTGCCTTTAAAAAAAAATTCAAAAGGAGCCCTTTGTATAAGGAAATTACCTTACATTTTCTAGATTATTAACACTAATATTATGACTTGAGAATCACTCAACTAAAAGCAACGAAGCTCGCTCGACGACGTTAACTATGAAGTCACCTGACACAACCAAGCCAATTGAGTAGAAGGAGAAAACATTCTATCTTAAGATTTTTTTTTTTTAAATTCACTATTTGACTGCTTTTTTTTATTTTTTAAAATTCAAATGGAGCCCTTTATATAAGGAAATTACTATACATTTTCTAGATTATTAACACCAATAAATATTATAACTTGAGAATCACTCAACTAAAAGCAACGGAACTCGTTCGATGTCACTAATTGCGAAATCACCTAAGACGACCAAACTAAACCTTGATTGGAAGGAAAAAACACTCTCTTCTTAAGATTAATTTTTAAATCTTAATTTCACTAGGCCATGAAGAGATTTACATGGTAGAAGAGAACATTTTGAGTGCAAAAAAAATGCTATTAATTTTAATTTTGAAATAAAAATCAGTATTTTTCTTGGGAATTTTAACGAAAAGCTCTTGTACAACTACATTTTTACATTAAGCCCTACTTTTGTCGTTATCGTTATCGTTAGTTTCCTTTGTTTCTTTCCATTTATTTTTTTTTTTTTTTAAGGCAGAAGCATTAGAGCCTACAAGGAGGCTAACGCAGGCAACCAACGCAGGCAACCACGAAGTAGAGTCACCCCGGTGACCACCCGGCAGAACTAATGAGGACAGGGGAGCCCGTCGTTGTTGAGGACAAAGACCAACGAAGATGGGGGTCGGACAACCCAAACGCAATCACACATCTCTGTAATACCATTCGACGCGAGGACATGAGCCGCCTCATTGGCTGATCTTGGAACCCAAGACCAGCGACAGTGCTGGAATGCCTCCCCAAGAAGCTTGACATGAGACAAGACATGAAAGGCCTCCCAACTGCCAATAGAAAGAGACTGAGACTGAGAAGAAATCGTTTCTTTAGAATCCGACTCAAAAAATGACAGAGCTAAACCCAAGAGAGGCCCCCAACTCACACCCGTGAAGCATCGCCAGAGCTTCCGCCGCAGCCACTGAAGAAGCCCGGATAGAGTGGCGCGCAGCAGCCACAAAAGTCCCTTAAGAAGTTCTCGCTACCACCCCCGCAAAACCAGCTTTAGAACCTTTGGACCAACTAGCATCAACATTTATCTTGACAAAAGAAGAGGGATGAGGACACCACTTCTCCAACAGCCGCAGCCGACTTGAGGCCGGGGCCCCAGTAGACCCATCAGCATGCCGAGCCTTCCAAAAAGACTCCATGGCATTGGAAATTGCCAAAATAACTTTCCGAGGGTCAATAGGCGTTTGATTAAACACAAACTCACATCTCGCCTTCCAAATGAACCAACAAGTAAACACAACATAAGCTTGAAACCATACCTTGTCAACCCCGGGTCTAAAGTTTGAAGTAAGGACCTCTAGAAGCCAAAGCCCCCAAGAACTAACACCTCTCGGGTCCACAATATAATTTAGAGCACCCCCGAACCAAACAAGATGAACCCAAGGGCAAAGAAGGAAAAGGTGTTCCAGGGATTCCTTGGGACCCTGGCAGATAGGGCATTGTGGGTTAGAGACAGCCCGACGAGAGAATAACGCAGAGCATGTAGGAATACACATGTGCAGAGACAACCAAAGGAAGTGCCGCAGCTTCGGGGGCACCTCTACCTTCCAGATAAGCCTCCACAGGGCCTTGGGAATTTGCTGGGCAGCTGCCAATCGATGATCCCTCACCAGCAGAGATAGGCTTTGAATCCACGGGTACCCCGAGCGAACCGTAAACAAACCATTTTTGCAAGAGTCCCACACCAAACGGTCCGGGCGATCTTATACACCAATGGGAGATGTCAAGATTGCCTGTTGATCAATTGCCGAGAGGAAGGGAATCAGAAAATTGATATCCCACTGCCGGGAAATGGGGCAAATAAGAGACTCCACCATCAAATTAGGAGAAACCCGAACCGGGCTAACTGGCGTAGGGTGACCCGAAGGAAGCGAGGGAAGCCACTTATCCACCCAAACCCTCACATCCCTACCTCCCATAATTTGCCGATGAGACCCAGATAGTAACAAGTCCCTCCCCGAAAGAATGCTATCCCAGGCCCAAGAAGCACGGCCCCTTTGGAAGCCTCCCAAATAGAACAATTAGGGAAGTATTGAGCCTTCTACACACGAGCCCATAACGAGTTTGGCTCAGTAATTAAACGCCAACATTGTTTGGCGAGGAGAGCAATATTAAAATCCTGAAAGCTCCTGAAGCCCAAACCTCCCATCTCCTTCGGCAGACCAAGAACACCCCTAGAAACCCAATGAATCCTTCGAACCCCATCTCTGCTCCCCCACCAGAATTCGGCCACCAACGCATTCCATTTATTTTCCAAAAGCCCATGTCATTAACAGCCGCATTCCGATCTATTGCAGCAAAGCGTTGAGGTTTGCCAAAAATTCTCTGCGGGTGGGAGATGGAGCAAGGAGAAGGAAATCTCCAACGGCTTTTGAAATGGGCATCAGAAATTGGAATATCAGACTCAACCAGTTGCCAAGCTTCGTGTTTGGGCCACTCTCTCGCCGTCTCCTTCTTTCCTGATTCCG
Source organism: Cotoneaster glaucophyllus (assembly GCA_036320875.1). Taxonomy (NCBI): domain Eukaryota; kingdom Viridiplantae; phylum Streptophyta; class Magnoliopsida; order Rosales; family Rosaceae; genus Cotoneaster; species Cotoneaster glaucophyllus. Next base: position 25,523,260 of record CM070068.1, on the reverse strand, counting down.
GCGGGTATGCAATTTCTGCTCTAACATCCACACTCTCTCCTCTCCTCTCCTCTCTCTGTAAATTCACCAACTTTCTGCTCTCACAACAACTCACGGAAAAAATGTTGCAGGAGAGGTCTGGGTGCTGCTCGTGACCTTACAGAAGGAGAGTTGATTCTCAAAGTTCCAAAGTCCGCTTTGATGACAAGCACAAATCTTTCACTGAAGGATGACAAACTCTCTCTTGCTCTCAATGCTCATCACTCTCTCTCCCCTACCCAGGTTTTTTTTTTTCACTCATTTTTTTGAATTTTTGATAACCCAATTGTTTGTTTTGCTGAATTGAAAAACCCAATTGTTTGTTTTTGGTGAAATTAAATTCCTTTATCGTTTTCATACTATGCAGATATTGGCTGTTTGTTTACTGTATGAAATGGGGAAAGGAAAGAGTTCATGGTGGCACCCTTACCTGATGAATTTGCCACGCAGCTACGACATTCTAGCAACTTTTGGTGAATTTGAGAAGCAAGCTCTGCAAGTTCAGTTGCATTCTGCTTACTTACTTTTCTGTGTTTTTCCTTTTGTTGTTGGGATTTACGAGCTAAAACATTTTTCTTTTACAATATTTATAGGTGGATGATGCTATATGGGCTGCTGAAAAGGCCACATTGAAGGCTGAGGATGATTGGAAAGAAGCGAATGCGCTCATGGAACAACTTAAGCTCAAGCCTCAACTTCGGACATTTCGGGCATGGCTTTGGGCTTCTGCAACTGTGAGTATACACTCTTTCCCAGGTTTGAGAATTATCATGGTGCTTAGGGTTTGAGATAATTGTTTGAATGAATTAATTTTCCGTTTAACCATTCTGTTATATCAGTAAGTTTGTTTTAGGTATTTTATAGTTTCGGAATTGCTTGTGTACAAAGGAGCAACTATATTTGCGTTTCAGAGTTTTCTAAAAATGAGTACACAGACATAAAGTTGCCCACCTTTTTCTTTTAATGAAAGTTGAAAGACGTTAATAGGGTGTCTAAGATTACATTTTGGATGATTGTATATGATTTGGGAACCTTTCACATTGATAAATCACGGATTCCCCGATGAGTTTTGGCTTTTTTTAAACCCAAAACAAGAACAATAGGAAATCATATGTTTCCCAATTTAGTGGTGCATTAAACTAAGAAGCATTGAACAGGACTTTATGGCTACTTCTTTCGCATCCAACCACAAAGTAATTGACCAGGGATCTTATACCTTATGATGCTCGGCTTAGATTTCTCGATGTGAATTCTATACTCTGGAAGTAAACTCATGTAGCTAACTGTCTGCTAAATGGAAGTCTAGCTTATTCAAAATATCCACAGCTGATGTAAGGGTATATATATGTGTGTGTGTGTGTGTGTGTGTGTGTGTACATTATACATATGAGTTTCCATTGTCTAAGTCGCTAGTTTCAGAATTCATTTAACATTCTTGGCACATTGTCCATATCAGAAATAAATTGATTTGTGCACAAAGGAGCAACTGTATTAGGAATTCAGAGTTTTCTAAAACGAGAACACAGACATTATTGTATCCAAAATGTAATGCAAACTGTGTATCTCTCTATTCTAGTTTTGTTTCTTTGTTTTCTTTGTTTTCTTAGGCCTCTCTTTCATTTTATTTTCTCTGTTCTCTCTCAGTTCACAACAAGAAATCTGTATGTTTCACGTCATTTACAATATTCAATGTGACATCTTTTTTTTCAGATCGATCAGTTTCACTTATATATCACTGGCTGAGTTATCCACATTATTAAATCACATGTTTTGCGGTGTACGGTTTTGTTGGTTTAATGAATTGTTTAGTTGTACTGTCATGTCATGGTTGGACCTTCTGGTCTTTTTAATTAGTATTCCAATGTTTCAAATTGTTAAATTGTTATCTTATTTAAAGATATCCTCAAGGACGTTGCATATACCATGGGATGCAGCTGGGTGCTTATGTCCTGTTGGAGACTTATTTAATTATTCTGCACCTGGAGAAGAGCCTTCTGGTTGTGAAAGTATGGAGCATGCAACGCATGACTTGGTGAATGATGATAGTTCTGGTACGCTGGACGTGGACGTTTCTGATTCACAAAGATTAACTGATGGAGGGTTTGAGAAGGATGTTGACGCCTATTGCTTCTATGCTAAGAAAAACTACAAAAAAGGGGAGCAGGTAATATGTTCTTTTTGTCTCCTTTTAAAGATCTCATTTATTGCTGCATGATAGCTTCCAGGTACTTTTTGTCTTCTAGTTTTGTGGGCGATATCTTACTACATTGAAATATTTACATCTCTCTTCCAGTTTCAACTAATCTGTGAATCCTAAAGTGCTTTACATTTTTACATTTCTGACATAGTTTGACTTTGATTGGCAAATTTAAGGTTATTTATTAGGTTAACCTATCTTTGTTTCTTCAAGATATTCGCTAAACCTTGATATTTACTTTTACAGTATTTGTGGTAGATGGTGAACCACCTTGGTAAAGAGTTTATGATTGATTTGATGTAGACCATAAGGTGGGTGTTGCCATTGGTTATGGCGTAGAAGATAGCCAAAAATTTAGCAATCAGACAACCTGTAGGCTATGTTTGGGTATGGGACTTTGAAGTTCCAAGGTATCGAGGCCAAGCAAGGAATGGATCACAAAATGTTAATATGAGGGATTAGAAATGCACCACATGAGCAGTAAAGGTATATGAGAGGAATCTGTAAATGACGACTTGGAAGGACTCGTTTACAAATCCCTCGTACATGCCTTTGCAATGCTCATGAACTGCATTTCTAACTCCACTCTACACATTTTGTGGTCCATTCCTTACTAACTTGGCCTAAATCCCTTTGGAGTTAGCATGGAAAACCAGAGTTTAATGGTTAGAAAAGGTGAAAATGGAAATCGTAAAACGAAGAAAATCTTGGAAGATGCAGTCGTGCTTTTGGTGATGGTTGAATAGAGAATCTGGTGTGGATGCTTTGGTTTTGATGAGATTTTTAATTTCCAATTATACGTATAGTCTGGCTGTAGGTGCTTTGGAATATCCAGGATATGGTTTGGGATACTAGTGCTGTTCTGCATTAGCTAGTCAACTAGGCTGTCTTTCTGATTCTATGTAGTGCTGTTGTGAAAAAAGATAAAAATGTTTGTAGCTGTATTATTCCAGTGTTTGTTTTATAACTTTATGAGTGCATATTACTTCAACTTTGTTATGACTTCCTTGTACAGGATTACTGGGATCCATTTGGTTTCATTAGGTTTTTTTTAGGTCTTGAATTGGATATTTTTAAACCGATGCTTCTTTATTGTATGCAGGCCCTTTTAAGCTACGGAACATACACGAATCTGGAGCTTCTTGAGCACTATGGCTTTCTCTTAAATGGAAACCCAAATGACAAAGTTTTTATTCCTTTGGAACCTGAAATATATTCGTCGTGTTCATGGCCTAAAGAGTCATTGTATATACATGAGAGCGGGAAACCATCTTTTGCTCTACTGTCAGCTTTGCGATTATGGGCAACCCCACAGAACCAGCGAAGGTCTGTTGGACACCTTGTTTATTCAGGACTCCAACTCTCAATTCAAAATGAGATGTATGTCATGAGATGGATATCAAAGAAGTGCAACACTATTTTGAAGAGTCTGCCGACATCTTTTGAAGATGATCGTTTGTTATCAAGTGCCATTGACAAAATCCAAATTCTCGAGTCCCCTTTGGAGCTCAATCAGTTGTCATCCACTTGTAGAGATGAGATTTGTGCTTTCAAATCTAATGTTGTGCAGAAGGGAGAAAGAAGTAGTATGCAGTCAAGGGAGAGGTGGAGATTAGCTGTGGAGTGGAGGCTAAATTATAAGAAGATCCTGGTTGATTGCGTTTCTTATTGTGATGAAACTGTAAGTTATCTATTTCATGAAAACAACTCGGTCCAAAAATGAAAATCTTCAGCTTTCTTTATTTCATTTATTGTTTTGATGTGGTTAAGAATATACATTCACATTGGGGAATTCTGGTGAAATACTGGGTAATAGTTTGCTTGTAAATAACTAGATATCGAGTCAAGGGGTAGACGCTTGAGGTTGGAACTTTTGGCAGCGGTTGATCAAATTCAAACAATTAGTCACATAGAAAGCTAGTACTGTATTTGCATAACACATCAAAATAAACTATCCTAATCTGAAGTCATAAGAGAGAGAGAGAGAGAGTTTGCTGTTATTAATGTAGTGTCAAATTAGTCTGTGATATAGGAAGGCTCTGGATTTCGGTTTCTCTTCCTACAAAATTATGCATCTTTACTAATAACCATCACTTCCATCTTTGCTTCTTATATCGTTAGTTTTGTTTTTGCTCAATATTATGTCCTTGATTCAAACATCACTTTCGTATTACGGAGCTAAACTGTGCCATGGGGCATACTGTAGAGCTTTGCTTGATCAATGAAATGTACATGGTAATCCGGGACTTTGCGGTCTTCCATTGGCAAATGTACATCGTATTACGGACTTGTGTATAAGCTGAAATAGTTAATGATGAGTTAATGATCTTACCATATACGAAGGAAATCCGGGACTTTGCGGTCTTCCATTGGCAACCCAATGTTTATCGGGATCCAATAATAGGGACCGAAAAGTTGAAGAAGGCGTCGAAGGCAATGGAAAGATGGGTTTATACGTAAGTACGACATTCGGATTCATCGTGGAGATTTGGGTTGTTCTTGTGAGTTTGGTGATAAAGAGGTCCTGGAGACATTTCGATTTCGAGTTTCTGGGCAAAATGAAAGAAAGGGTCGTTTTGGTAACAACATGGAAATGCTTGGCTTGTTCAGTAAGAAAGAGTCAACATGAAAGACAGCTCGAAACTGTTTCAGTTGTCTGTCTTGTTGAGTCCGGATCCTCGCCGAATCCTCTTTGTGAGGATTTGGGGATCTGTAAATTGTGTCTGTTTATCGAACAACGTGCGGTCATAAATCATTTTAAATATTTTTATTTAAAAATAAACTAAACAGTACTTGACAAAAATTGATCGCACGATATACGATGAACGGACACGATTACAGATTCTTAGGATTCTCACCAAAAAGGTTCCGGAGAGAATCTTGTTGGTGTCTTGTTGGAAGATGGTGTTTTGTACTAGTATAATTTTAGGATAGCCCCAATCACTCACTCATTTTTACATTTCACTCTTGTTAATGTTTTACAAGTGATTTTTTTTTTGTCAAATAATAGATTTTGTTTGTTAATTTTTTTCAAGTCATCTTTCTTTTTTATCAAATGATAGATTTTGTTAGATTAAATGAACTCCATCATGTAAAAACTCAACACCTTTCCATCGCTGTGGTAAAGAACCACTTGCTTTCAAGTGATCTTTAATTCCCACATCCTTGTTAATTTTTTTTCCAAGTGATTATCTTTAATTCATTCAATCAGATAGCGATATCAGAAGTAAACTAAGATTTAATAAAAATGTTTCAGAATTTGTCTAATTTATAGACATAGGTTCAATCACGGTTATTTTAACTGTTAGATTTAATTACCACAATTATTATTTAATGTGCAATTCCCGTCATTTAAACAGAGCGGAACTTCCTGTTTTGTTATACTTGAATAAGTCTCGGTCGCTAGCAGATTGCCATTGGAGTGAACAGGGTCTGTTGATCCCATGGCATTGCATTTTGCGTGCGCTGCTGTAATCATCTGTCGATAGCTGCGCAATATGTCTCAGCAAATCACAAATGACTACAGCTTTCAACGAATTGACAAACTAAAATTTTACATATTATTTTCGATATGATCGACATATTGCAGTCTCCATGATTGCAACCAAATCAAACCCATCAAAAAGGTCCAAAGGAAAATCGAGAAAACATAACCAAAGCAAAATACAATGTCAAATGTTACAAACCAAACTCAGAAAACAAAATTGATATTAGTCAAGAGTTTTGAACAAAAAACTGAGCAAAATCTTGAGAAAAAATAAAGATGGATCAGATACACCTGGCTTGGTGGTCTCTGTGCCATACAGAGATGTAATTCGCTCAGTTATTTCAGCTTCGATCATTTGGGGAAATAATCATCACTTCCATCTTTTCTTTTCTTTTTTCAATAACAATATCATAAAACAAACACTAAATTCAAAAACACAGACGAAATTTAGAAGAAAAAAAAAGAGAGAAAATAAGAGTGGATTTTATTGGGGATTTGAGAAAGATCAGAGTTCTGGCTTGGAAATTAAAAATAGCGCAAGTTTGAATCAGCTTCGATCATATGGGGAAAGTAGCATCACTTCAATCCCAAATCCACCCCCCAAATCAAAAACCCTAATTTCAAACAGCACACAATTAGGAAAAACAAGCAAATTAATCAAAGAACAAATAAAAAGAAGAAAACTTGTCCGAATCTGCGAGAGAACAAACAACAAGAAGGCCCTCAACGATTCACAGAAACCGTATGACTATGGCGTCGGCTCATACTCAGCGCCCAATGTTATGACGGCGATGGTAATCAGTTTATTCGACGCCCATTTTCACAAACCCTAACCCTAACGTAGAAGTAATCCTACATACTAACAATAACAACGCAGCAGGAGGGCGGAGAGAGACGAATAAGTTGTTGGAAGGGCTGGAATTTATAGGCCCTCGCAAACTGCTTCGAAACCCTAATTTCGTTTAGCTTGTAGCGGCGAATGCCAGGTGTACGGCTGATCTTTTGTGTCTTTCCATCAGCGGTCGGTGTCGGCCTATTGGATTTTGTGTCCCTTTTTTCTCCTCCTTTTCATCGGGCTGTGGGCTTTGAAAAGAAAAGCCCAAACAATAAATTGAGTTTTTAGTTTGGGCATATGGGTTCGTTTGTAATACCCAAGTATTTTGATTGCAAATGGCGTTTTACCGCAGTGGTGAAACACAATAGGATAGATGATGTTTTACTGTAATGGGAGCATTTTTGTTCATCATCATAAATTATGGTGTATGCCCATCGCCTTATTTATCGAGAAATTTTTTATTGTGACGGGAACACGGGTGGTACACCACGTGTTTTTATGTAAGTGGTGAGAAATTTTACTTTTTAAGTTATTAACTTTTTAACACACATATCTCATCATTTTTATAGTGACACGTGGTATACCACCTTGCGTGCCGATCACACTGAAAAATCTCTCTTATTTATCACTGTTAAATAAGTTTGAATTTGTGCCTAGACGAGTCTCAAAATTCAAACTCATTTAACAATGATAAATAGGATGATGAACATTACCACCACTTGAGAGTGGTGAGCAAAAATGCACTGGCCCGCAATATCCATGTATATATTGCCCTTTTACAAATACTACACACAAACCAACGAATTTTAGGGAATTTTTACGAATTGTTCACTTTAACGAAAAACCACATTTTTACACTAAAAAGTCAATCCTAGTCCTATTCACTTTACCCTTTATTTTGTTATTATCGTTAAAACTCAAAGTTTTCAAACCCTTTTAATTAGTTTTTCTCGAATTTTATTAGTTATGTGATACCATCTTTCGAGATTCTTTCTTGTGCAAAAGGAAAGAATGATACCAGTAAGTTTTTTTTGAGGAAAGAATGATACCAGTAAGTTACGTGGGAGAGAAACACCTACTTTTCAAAACCAGAATATCTTCACTTACAGAGATCACATTCTTTTCTTTTGCAAAAAATGTTCAGATTTCTAAAGCGCTTGACGAAACCAAAAGCAATCTGCAACAATGAACAAGCCAGCCGCATCGCACACATCGTACGTAATGAATTCCGAAAGCCGCCTATAAATGCAGAAACATAAGCTCAGCAACCCTCAAACTGCCTCATTTGAAACCTTTGCCTCTTTAAAAAGAAATATATTTGACACAAAAATGGCTTCTGCAGCGGCCGTCAAACGCTCCGATTCCATAGCTGATACCATGCCGGACGCCCTGAGGCAGAGCCGGTACCACATGAAGCGGTGCTTTGCAAAGTACATCGAGCAAGGAAGAAGGATCATGAAGCTTCACCATTTGATGAGTGAAATGGAGACAGTCATAGAGGACAAGGCTGAAAGAGCCCAAGTTTTGGGGGGTGTTCTTGGCTATATATTGTGTTCAACTCAGGTTTCTAATTAAACACTTCTTTATATATATATATATATATATATATATATATTTATATATTTATATGTATGTATGTATTCTTTCATTTTGGGGGACTAACTAGAATTTTTAACTGTTAGACCGTTAGTTAATTAAAAATACAATAACTAAAATTTAATGGTTAAAAACTCCAGGATATAGGATACTCCAGAGCATCATAGAATTTTCGTTAAACAATAAATTATTGGTTTTACTTTTGACATAATGAGATGTTTACTTAATATAATGCACAGGAAGCTGTTGTTGTTCCTCCATATGTTGTCTTTTCAATAAGACCAAATCCAGGATATTGGGAATTTGTTAAGGTCAGCTCTGAGGATCTCTCAGTTGAGGCTATCACTGTCCGAGACTTCTTGAAATACAAAGAAGCTTTATATGATGAGAAATGGTACATGTTTTTTTTTCTTCCTAAAGTTTTTTCTTTTTCACAGCACGATATTCTAAACTACTCAAATCTACGAGGAGCGAGATTCGACTTTGGGTGCAAGGGATGATGATGAGCACACTACCTTCGCTAACCACCAACCGGCCTAACCCCCATATGCTTTTCATTGCAGGTCAAATGATGAACATGTATTGGAGGTGGATTTTAGAGCAATTGATTTCTCTACTCCTCACTTGACTCTATCTTCCTCGGTCGGAAATGGAATCGATTATGTTACCAAGTTCACCACTTCAAAGCTAGCTGGAAAACTGGAGAATGCACAGCCCCTTATGGATTACTTACTTTCACTAAATCATCAAGGAGAAGTATGGGAATCACAGCAATTTAATTCTACAAAAAATAAAATTTGATGCAGAGAAATTCAAATTTCATTCTAATGATAAGGTTTTAAGCATAGTTTATGTGTTTTTGAATTTACAGCAACTTATTCTAAATGAGACCCTCAACACGGCTTCGAAGCTTCAGGCGGCACTGATTGTAACGGAAGTGTACCTCTCAGCGCTCCCTAAGGACACACCGTTCCAAAATTTTGAACTAAGGTGACTCTTCATCTCATGTTCTATCCGTCGGTGAATCATGTAATGTAACTTGGAATCTAAAACTGATTCATTTACAGGTTTAAGGAGTGGGGCTTTGAGAAGGGGTGGGGAGACACTGCAGAAAGAACAAAGGAGACAATGAAAATACTTTGCGAAGTACTTCAAGCTCCAGACCCGTTGAACATGGATAGGTTTATCAGTAGGCTTCCCATAATATTTAATGTTGTAATATTCTCTCCCCATGGCTACTTTGGCCAAGCAGATGTTCTTGGCTTACCAGACACAGGCGGGCAGGTATTAATTTGAGTTCTGTATCCGATATGCTAAGTCTCCTTGCAAATGGAATTTGTTACTGAGACGAAATTTTTTGAACTCTGCTAATCAAAACAGGTGGTTTACATTCTGGATCAAGTGAAAGCTATGGAGGAAGAATTGACTCTGAGAATTAAGCAACAAGGACTTACTGTGAAGCCTCAAATTCTTGTGGTGTGTTTCATATACAACTATGGACGATTTGCGTTGAAGTTGGAAGGTAGTTCGGTTTATTTAGCATTATCTAACTGCAGTTGTTGGCTACAATAGGTGACTAGACTCATACCTGAAGCAAGGGGAAATAAGTGCAACCAGGAGTTGGAACCAATCAATGGCACCAAGTACTCTAACATCCTTAGGGTGCCATTTAGGACAGAAAAGGGCATCCTGCGCCATTGGGTTTCTCGTTTTGACATCTATCCCTATCTTGAGTTGTTTACACAGGCATGTTTTCCGTCGATATTTAAATTCATGCTTTTAGAGTGCTCAATTATTGATTTTGTTCCTTATGTACTTTCTGCTCTAAAATAATTGTTCCATTTGTTTCAAACTACTAGGATGCTACTGCCAAAATCCTCGACCTGATGGAAGGAAAGCCGGATCTTATTATTGGAAACTACACAGATGGGAACTTGGTGGCGTCTCTCATGGCTAATAAACTTGGGATAACTCAGGTCACTGTTAATTTATCTTATAGATACAACCGTAACACATTTTTTTCCCACTTTGTATTTACTAATCCGTAGCGTGTTAAAACCAGGCAACTATTGCTCATGCTTTGGAGAAGACCAAGTACGAAGATTCAGACATCAAATGGAAGGAGTTAGATCCCAAGTATCACTTCTCATGCCAATTTCTTGCTGACACAATCTCAATGAATGCTACAGATTTTGTCATTGCAAGCACATACCAGGAAATTGCAGGAAGGTTAGCAAAATTAACCAGCATTCATATATTCGACACCTTACCAAATGATTACATTACACTTTACACCATAATGTACTTGGATGTTGTTTTGCAGCAAAGACAGACCAGGACAATATGAAAGTCATACTGCATTTACGCTCCCGGGGCTCTGTAGAGTTGTTTCTGGCATCAATGTATTTGACCCCAAATTCAACATTGCCGCTCCTGGGGCGGATCAGTCTGTATATTTCCCCTACTCAGAGAAGCAGAAACGGCTCACTTCATTCTATCCTGCCATTGAAGAACTACTGTTTAGTAAAGAGGATAACAATGAACATATGTAAGTTCTGGACTAGCAAATCATTCTTTTAGAATTCAAATGCTGACCAACAGTAATCTAACGTCAACCTGAACCATTTTCTTGACAGTGGATTTCTAGTAGACCGGAAGAAACCTATCATCTTCTCAATGGCAAGGCTGGATATTGTTAAAAACATTACCGGGTTGGTTGAGTGGTACGGGAAGAACAAGAGGCTGAGAAATTTGGCTAACCTTGTGGTAGTTGGTGGATTCTTTGACCCTTCGAAGTCAAAAGATAGAGAAGAAATCGCTGAAATAAAGAAGATGCATACACTGATAGAGCAGTACCAACTCAGGGGTCAGATCAGATGGATAGCAGCACAGACTGATAGGAACCGAAATGGAGAGCTCTATCGTTGCATTGCTGACACAAGGGGAGCTTTTGTGCAACCTGCCCTGTATGAAGCTTTCGGTCTGACTGTCATTGAGGCAATGAACTGTGGATTGCCCACCTTTGCAACCAACCAAGGAGGCCCGGCTGAAATCATCGTTGATGGGGTCTCTGGTTTCCATATTGATCCTAACAACGGTGATGAAGCAAGCAACAAAATCGCTGATTTCTTCGAGAAGTCCAAGACTGATGCTGCATACTGGGACAGATTTTCCAAAGCAGGCTTGCAGCGCATATACGAATGGTAAATACACCACCTCTGCATCCATACTTGTTTGCTTAAAAACCAACATCTTTTCCCATGGAATTTAAAACAAGTTATTGTAACCTTGTAGCTACACTTGGAAGATATATGCAAACAAGGTGTTGAACATGGGGAGCACATATACTTTCTGGAGGCAGTTGAACAAAGAGCAGAAACAGGCAAAGCAAAGATACATCCAGATGTTCTTTAATCTCCAATATAGGAACTTGGTATGTTACAGATTATGCTTATACATAAGATGCATCCCATATCTATTTCTCATTCTATTAAGCTCGAGACTTCGACCCTAATTTTAATCGGCATTGTTGCAGGTGAAGAATATGCCTGCCCCAAGTGATGAACCTGAACAACCAGCAGCGCCAAAGCCAACTGCCAAACCACAGACCACATTAAGGCATGTTAGCCTGAGCAACGAAACTTTATGAACACGTCTTAAATGCATGCTTATCGTTCTAAAATGCATCTGTTAACATGACCTCTCTTATTTCCCTAATCACATTGTACTGTTCATCCAAAACTAACAACATATAATTGATGTGCAGCTCAAGGCGCTCGCAGTCTCGATTGCAAAGGTAAAGTGTAAGATCGCCACAAACGGCTTGTTTTCAATCTTTTCCCTAAAGCCAGCATAATCTGAAAAAATATTCTTCCCTGCATAATTTCAGGTTGTTTGGAAGTTAAGGTCAAATAAAGGGAGCTTGATCGAGGATTGCCATTTGAGCTACCCAACTGCAATACTGCCTCTTCTGTTTCCTATACATTAACTCCCTATTATTCATTTGCAAAGAAGAATTATTGTTGCATAACCATTGAAGCATGAAAGTTTGTTTTTATGTAATAAAATTATACCAAATTTACAGTTTGTGAGGCTTTCGATTCATATTTTCAACCTAACGGTTCGGTGTTGGTTCATTTACACTTAGCGATTTTACGCACGATGAACTTAGTAATTTTTATTTTATTTTATTTTACAAGACGATATTTTCTAATTTAGTTTAATTTAGAGGGAGTAGGATTTGAACTCGGTGAAATAAAAAAAGGGAGGGAACGGACATACTGCCCTACTCAACTAGTGTAATCCACATCTAAGATTTACTCAATGACACTACATGGTGATTAATTAAACTTTCTAACTAAATTATTATACCATTTTCAGTTCTTCCATTCATCTGCCATAACAATTTAATCCAATTGTAATACCAATTTGTCCTGCTCACATCGATCAATTTTAATTTTAAGTCTTAAAAGTAAGTATAATTAACAATCTCTTCTTTTTAAGCACTCTCTCTCCTTAATCTCTATAACTAACGGGGATTCTCTTCCTTCCTTTTTTCCTCTCGTCCCTCACTTCGTCACAGTTTTTTTTCTTCTCTCTCTTTGTATTTTTTTTTCTCTTTCTACAAAGATGAAATCTTAAGCGTTCAAACAGGAGGAAAAAAGAAGGGAGATAATCCTTGTTCAAATCATATGCTAAGCATGTCATGCTCCGACAGTCCCACTAGTGGAATAGGGGTTGTGATTTTCACTGTATTTTTCTCCTCCACCTCTCATATGTTGTTATTTGTTCGCGGTTGATTTATTAAATCTTATGATTAGAAACTATAACAAAAGTACAAAGAAATAAAGAGAAAATACGAAACAAAAATGTTTTTTGTTCACTAGGTGACTAGGAGTACATGGTCACTCACCTTTTAATTTGATATCAATGATAGAGATTAAATAGATGTGTTTGATATCAAATCAAATGATAAATAAACATATGAATCATCTGGTCCTTGGTAATCAAAATAACGGAAATCAAATCCGATAATCATTCTGGCGTTTAATCCAACCGAAAATAAATATAAAGTAAATTAAAAGTGATAAGTTAAAGAGAGGAAAAAAAGGATAAAAAGAGAGTGATCAACCTCTCAATGCAGTCCTCATAAACTAGTCGGCAGCATAGGTTTTTGGCTTTTGTGTTAATCTTGGTCGAGGTCAGATTATATGTGTCAGATTATTAGGCTGCAATGTGCATGGAAGAATGAAATTAAAAAGATTATCAGATTATTAGATTCTCTACTTACAGTATAATTGATTTTAAATGCAAAAATGGATAATCACCATCTGGAAGTTTAGTATTGAATTTCCGTACCTCTATGCGCCAAACTTGTCATACTTATTGTGAAATTTTTTTTGTTGACGATGATTTGGCTTGTTTGGGTTTGTCATGCAATTTGGGTCTAGTATTTTTTTAGCAAACTCCTTTTTTTTGTCGTCCTAGTTGCAGATATAGCTAAAGTATCATAATATCGTTATATTCTTATATAATTTATTTTTTTTAAACTTATGCCCCGTTGTCAACCAAAAAAAAAGAAAAAAAAGAAAAGAAAAGTGAGAGAGTCTAAGAATAAACATACGACTGGTAGGACAACTAGGTCGAGATTTAGGATAAAAAGAGAGTGATCAACCTCTCAATGTAGTCCTCAGAAACTAGTCGGCAGCATTGGTTTTGGGTTTTTGGTTTTTGTGCTAATCTTGGTCGAGGTTAGATTATATGTGTCAGATTATTAGGCTGCAATTTGCATGGAAGAATGAAATTAAGAAGATTATAGTAGAATCAGATTCTCCATTTACAGTATAAATGATTTAAATGCAAAAATGGATAATCACCATCTTGAAAGTTTAGTATTGAATTTTTGTGCCTCTATGCGCCAAACTTGGTCTTATGAAACTTGTCATATTTATCGTGAAAAGAATTTTGTTAATGATGATTTGGCTCGTTTGGGTTTGTCATACAGTTTGGGTACAGTCTTTTTTTTTTTGGGAGTTTTAACGAAAAGCCCGCGGTACTGTTCACTTTAACGAAAAACCATATTTTTACACTAAAAAGTCAAACCTGGTACTATTCACTTTACCATTTATTTTGTTCTTATCGTTAAAACTCAAAGTTTTCAAGCCTTTTTCATTAGTTTTTTTTTTTTTTTTTGTCGTCCTAGTTGCAGATATAGCTAAAATCTTATAGTATCATTATATTCTTATATAATTTATGTTTTTTAAACGTACGTCCCGTTGTCAACCGAAAAAAAAAAAAAGAAAAAGAAAAAAGAAAAAAGAAAAGGGAGAGGAGAGAGTGTCTAAGAATAAACATACGACTGGTAGGACGACTAGGTCGAGATTTAGGAGATGCAAGACCGGTTGTTGCGCTCCTGCCAAATCAAACAAAAACCAACCAAAATGCACTCGCTGCACACATGTTATCCCTCGCTCCATTGTCTTTCCTAACAACCTTCCACACCAAATCACCAATCAACTACCCAAAAAAGCACAAAAATATCAAAAAAGGAAAAAAAAGGGGTAAGTCGGATTTCAGATTAACGAACAAAAAGCAAAACTTTGATCATCCCATGCTTCCAAATTTGCAGTAGAACAAAGAAAGTTGCCAAATTTCCGAAAGGGTTCTTATCTCTTTGGTCGAATTCAAAAGGGTTGTTTCCATTTTCCTTAATTTATCAAATTTTGTTGTGTGAATAATAGTGGCATTGTAGAGGGAGGGGATCGTGGAGATGGAAGCAAAAGATGGAGCCTCGATTTCAACTTCCTCTGCCAAAAAGAAATCCAGAAAACCCAAATGTTCGTTTTCTAACTCCCTTTTGTTTCATTCTTCCTTTGTGTAGCGTGAATGCATGTCTCTGTTTATGTTAATTTGGTTTACTTTTCATTTTCCCATCGTTTTTTCGGCTTAACTTTTATTTGGACGCGTGAATGTGGCTGTTTTATTTCTTCATCGTGTTTTATTGGGTAATTATTTGACAAACAATAGAACAATCTAGCACTAAATGCATCTAAACTAGGGGAAAGTAGGAGGGTGGTTCGAAGATGGGATGCAGTGGGTTAAAAAGGAGGGTTCTATCCACTAGGGTAATTTATTTGGTTTATGGAGACAACTTTTTCTTCTAGGAATCCAGCAACATATTTTCTATATATTCATGAAAACATATAAAAAACAGATAAAAGTAGATGCAGTTGGTTTGTCATTGTGCATAATCCAGTCCTTTTCGGATGGTGTTAAAGCGTTATTCTAACGAAAGTAATATGCTTGGTGCATTGCTATGATGCATGACAGATTCCAAGTTCACACAACAAGAGCTTCCAGCTTGCAAACCAATTTTAACACCAGCGTCGGTATAGGTTACATTGCATTTTGTTAAATTTTTCTTTTCAGTTGTAGGTTTTGCTTCAGTTTTGTGTGTTTTGGTCTCTAAACGTGTTTCCTTTTTGGATTTCAGGTCATTTTAATATTTGTCGCCATCGGCATTATCTTTATACCAATTGGACTTGCTTCCTTATTTGCATCAGAGCGTGTAATATATCTTCATATCCTTTATGTAGTGCTTATCGTGAAATTTGGTCAGTGGCGGCTGATTATTCTTGAGCATGAAACTAAACTTTGCCTTGTTTAACATGCAGGTGGTGGAAATCGTCCACCACTATGACAAAGATTGCATTCCTCTTAAATATGTGGATAATATGCTGGCATATATTCAGAGTAGCAAAACTAACAAGACATGTGTTAGGAGACTCACTGTAAGTACGATCCTCTGCCAGTGTTATGTTTAGACTAATTTTGCAAAGTCTTTATCTGCTTTTCTTGGCTGATAAGACATACTTCTGATAATCTGCATTTACTGGTGGTTTTTCAGATACCGAAACAAATGAAATCTCCAGTTTACATTTACTACCAGCTTGATCACTTCTATCAGAATCATCGCCGGTATGTAAAAATTTTCTTGTCAACTATCATTTTTTTCTTATGGAATATATGGCATGGACATGAACATGGCTGTTTGATATAAAACGTTCATGGAAGAGGCCTAGTTTCTGTTTGCTAACATGGTAAAAAAGAAGCTTAAATTATGCTCAGCGTAAGCTGGGAAGCCCTGGACTTACATTATTTTCAGAAATTTGAGTGCCTAGATATCCCATAAGCAGTTGAAATTAATGCTCTACGGATTAATTTGGAAGTGTTTCCACAAAGCTATTCTCCTCCAGAGACAAGTTATCCATGAGAACAAAACATCAATGAAAGTTTAAGGGTAAAGCAAACAATACTTTCTAACAACTAGTAAAATCCAAATTCCAAATAAGTGCTTTAATCGTTTCAATATTTGGTGGAACCGTTAAGTGCTTCAATCGTTTCACTATTTGAATAAGTCTTACAGAGTAAGGTTCCTGGAGCTAAAAGATTGTGGAGGGTGAGAGCATCTGGAAAATACTATTGTGGATGTGAAGTGATAAGAACGAGAGCAGGACTGTTCTGGTACATTAACATCACTCATGGAGTTGCATAAGTAATATCCCGACTTTGACTAGAAGTATTTAGGGTAGGAAAATGCATGAAACCTCTGTTTCTCTTTGCCAGTACTGTGCACCAAACATCTGAAAATAAACATAAGGTCCCCTTACAGACAGTTTCCACTGTAGTCAAATTTTCCTGCAATATGTGGATACATACCCGTAAATGCGAATGATGAACTGTAATTGTTATCCGAAACTAAAAGGAAACCAAATCATTTCTGTCTAGTGTAGGTTATTCTTGAGGGGTATGTTCGACAAGTTAAAACCCTCACCTGCCACCTGATTCGAGGTGCTACTCTGTCTAATCAGAGTATATGTAGAGATGATGATGCCTACATTTGTGTGTAGTAATTCATTTCTGTAGCATTTTATATGTGTAGCATTTCTATTACAGGAATTTCAGAAAACTTTAATAGGAACTTGAAAAGGCCACACTATAAAACGTCATCCCCCACCGACCCCCCCCTCCCCTTATCCCTCTTGTTCTGAATTTCTGAAATACTATGATTCTGTTTCTTATGTAGTATGTTTATTATTGTTTCCAGGTATGTTAAAAGTAGGAGTGACAAACAATTGCGGAGCAAGTCCGATGAAAATACAACAAGTGACTGTGCTCCTGAACGCTATACAGCAAAGGGTGTTATTGTTCCGTGTGGTCTCGTTGCATGGAGTTTGTTTAACGACACATACAAGTTTTCAGTGAATAACAAACAACTAGGAGTCAACAAAAAGGACATCACATGGAAAAGCGACCAAAAGAACAAATTTGGCTCAGACGTCTATCCTAAGAATTTTCAGAGCGGGGGTTTGATTGGAGGAGCAAAACTGAATTCTAGCATACCTGTAAATCTTCTCACCTACTTTCTGTCTTTTGTTCCCCTTGTTTGCCATCCTTATTTTATTTCTTTAAATTAATATCCTTTTCTTGTTCTGCGATCAACAGCTGAGTGAACAAGAAGATCTTATGGTTTGGATGCGAACTGCAGCATTGCCAACTTTCAGAAAACTGTACGGGAGAATAGAAGTGGACCTTGAAGCCGATGCTGTAGTAACTGTGACAATAGAGAATAATTATAACACCTACAGCTTCCGTGGCAATAAGAAGTTGGTACTTTCAACCGCAAGCTGGATTGGCGGAAAGAATTATCTACTAGGCGTGGCATACCTTACTGTTGGTGGGCTGTGTTTGTTCTTGGCTCTGGCGTTCCTACTTCTCTATCTGATCAAGCCAAGGTACGTGAATTATTTCACAGGTCATACAGTCTGCAATGATCAACTAAAACTTGATTCTATTTTAGACAATTACGGTAAATTTACGCTGGTCTTTTTGCTAAAATGGATCAATTCCTCTACGAAACCAATATTTAGTGGATTACTGTGCCTATATATCGAACACAATCGACAGTGTTGTATCTATGTCCAAGCTACTACTGAGATGCGCTTGAAATTGTTTCGCCCTTTTTGTGCAGGCCTCTTGGGGATATATCGTACTTGTCTTGGAACAGGAGTGCATCAGGAGGACACATATACTAGAAGTCTGTCCATGCATCTTAGTATCCGCTTTGATCTTTTTTGGGACAATCTTTTTTGCCATTAGGCTGGCCAGATCGAGATTTCTATATGTTTGTCTTGGATCTTTTGCTTTGTTTTGCTATTTATAGATCTTTAAAACGACCAATTTGTGTAAATATTGTATTGCAGTTGTGTATCATATGAATTTCAAGCAATGGCATTGCATAGATTTTGCGTTTTGGACGAATTACTAAAGTTTGTTTGGGATTGCGTTTTACTAGGAGGTTTCTATTTGTAGGTTTTTATTTGGACGTTTATAGGAGTTGCAGACTTGCAGGTGAAATGAAAATAATTTCTTGTTGATTATGTAGAGTATATGAGAATCAGTAACATAAGAGGATCTTCATATATTGAGGAGTTCATAGTGATGAAGATTCGAACTAATCTAAACTGTAATGAGGAAGATTCGAACTCAAGTGCATAGTGAGAAGTACATCCGCTCTAACTAATATGACAATGCCAACATCTGCACTAAAGTAATAAAATGATCAAAAGTTCATGCCAATATTTAAAAAGCTTATTTTTAGCTACACCTACTGAAACTCGACTTTGATTTTACTTTTCCCCTGAAACTCAAAAGTCGTCACTTTACACATTGAGACTCCATATTTGCTTTACTTGTGAGATTTTGTCTATTATGTCAAAATTGTTTTGCAAGGAGTAAAGTGACAACTTTTGAATTTCAAGACAGAAAATTGGATCAAAAATTAAGTTTAAGGAACATAGCTTATTTAAAAAGTAGTAATAGGTAGTATTCTTTTTGTAGAATAATATTGACAAGATTTTGTTTTGCTACAATAGTAAGTTGAACAAATGAGTTTAGAGGGTTTGCAAAAAAAAAAAAAAAAAAAGGAAAAAAAGAACCAATTTCTTTTCTTTTTTCAAATATGAGTGACCGCAGAGATTAATGCACTAAAAACTGTAACTTGCTCGTAGCACGCTGTGATAAAAAAAAAAACGTTTTACGTATGCGAAGGCACTTGCAGAAAAACAAATACTAGTATTATTATGTGGGCCTTTGGCCATGTTACAATAAGAAATTTAACAATGATATTTCAAGAAATTTAACCCTTCTATACCTTTGAACTTCTAAAATAGTACCAAAGCAATAGAGCAGAAGAATGTCATAAAACTTGTAGAGGGCAAATTCAACGGCCACTAATTGAAATAGAAAAATGCAACCAGTAAGTTATGCACAAGCTGGTAATGTAGGCTCCATTGCAGAGGAGATATCTCTGTCACACATTTCAGAAGTTATGTTCACAACCCCTTCATCCTGCATGTTCAGATGCTTAAATCTATGAGTTTTACAACAACAACAAAAAAAAAAAAAAAAAAAAAAATCGATTTTATGCGATTTTATCAGACGATGATCTACGTACCTTTGCAATATTCCTGAAGTATGTTGTTGTATAATTTCCGGTAGGGAACAGTACTTCAAGGAGATCTGCTAAGACCAGTTGAGGCTGGGAGATTGCTCCATTGTACCAGTCTTTACATGCAAATACAGATGCCAATTATGCACTATTTTTCAAGTATAAAAAATAATATTTCAACGATAACAAGGTATAGAAAATAATAATTCATTAAAATATAAAGCACACAGTGAAATTACTATTTCAATTGCTTAAGACCAAATCGTTATCCTATTTCAATTGCCTTTAAAAAAAAAATTCAACGTTAAATATAAAAAAGAATGCAATATATGTATAAAAACACTTACCAAGGGCAGTTGAGTTCTGAACTCTTTTATCGTATCTCCAAATGCTTTGGTTAGAGAGGAAAGCAAAACAAGAATGATCTTCCACGTTTATATTTTGCAGAAACGTTGATGAATTGTACATAACTGGATCCCAAGTGTATGTTTCATCAATAACCACATCCACGGTCTACATGAAGAAATAAACTGAGGTAAGTATATTGCGACACGCGTAACTAGTTAGGGCTTGAGCGCTCATGATTAAAATTTACACTGTGAACTCACACATAGAATGGCATGCAGTGCATCCAAATCGTCAGCACTAGAGATGTTGTAGGTATTCTTGTTGATAGAATCATCCACATTTTCACCAAATGCATCTTCCACATACTGCATGTTCCAAAGTTGAACACACGGATGCCAGATAAAATAATTAAAATAGAAAATTAGATTTTCATCTTTGATCAATAAAATGATTTTTGTTTTTATTCACGTTAGGTTATATTTTAATGAGATTTTTGAACATTAGTCCTTGAAAAAGATTGAATTTTAAAGAATTTGAAAATTACTGACCTTCAATTTGTATGTTTCCTTTGCAAAAGACCATGTACCCTGCATAAATGAACTCTAATTAATTAATGTCATACGTAGAAGTATGCAAATTCCCTATTAATAATTTGATGTAACAATCTTCTCATGCAAGACTTTAATTCTTTCTTCCCAAACAACCAAGGTTTTCAATAGTGTTGGAGAACAAAAAGATTATTATTGATCTCTGAAATTTTGTGTGCTTGCGACTAACATTATCGTACTCCATCCATGCTACTGTTGGTTTGAAAGATGTCCTGTTTTTCGCAAGTTTGGTCAAGCATTGATAATTCTGTGTAACCTGCATAATTAAAAAAAAAAAATTTTGTTAGTGCAACACAAATCATATTAACTTTTAATATATAATGACAATTACAATGGGAAGCAAGTTTGTAAGGCGGGGCGAATCATGAAATAGGTTGCCTTATTTCGGATGGTTCTTTGCAACTTGGGAACATGAAGTTTAACTTCGGAGTTCCTACGGAGCCTGAAGCCAGTGAGCTCCCAAAATGCCTCGTGTTAGGTAGAGATGAGAATATACATATAAGACTTACAGGATCCATACCACTGGACGATGTGGGATCTTACACTACCCGCCACACCTTGGGAATTGGTTTCACTCGAAGCACCAGACCAATGGTCACCCATGACTTCTGTGTAGTGCCACAAAGACTTTAGGTGGTCTTATTGGTGCATATAGGGTGAAGTCGTAACAAGGTAGCTATTTTAATATTTATATTATTTTTTTATCCTAATATATCTTAAGCTTATATATAGTTAGTAAAGTACATTGTTTTCCTTCTTAGGGTTTTCCTGCACGTTTAGAGCTTACAGAAAGTATCGACTTATCATTTTAAAAGGAATATGAAAAACATAAGGAAATTGAAAGGAGATGAACTATTTTTGCAGTGTACATACAGTAGTTTCTTATTAACTGTAAAAGAGAACGGGATTTATCATACTTACTGCATCATATACTTGATTTGCTCTGCTCTCAACGTTTGCAAACACTCCCAAGAACTTGATCCACTCTGCTCTCTATCAAGAACACAGAAAAATCAGATATATATTAGCATTTAGCTTTCTTTTCTTTCCTTGATTTAGGTATGTTGGCCTGCCCGCCCTCTTTTTCCTTCCTTGGAGTTTTTCTTAAGTAAATTTACCTGCAGGAAATTTTTTTAGAGGCCACTCTGTTGGGTATGCCCACTCATTCATGTTTGCTACAAATTTTATTGGATTGAAAGAAATATCGCTTAATTACTCTAAAAAAACCAAAAAAAGTTACATATGGACACATGAAATATCGCTTAATTACTCTAAATGATACCAAAAAATTACATATAATTTTAGGACAAACTAATTTCCATGATATATGCTTGAGAAAAGATATATAATCACCATGATAAATTGATAATGTTTGCTTTATTTAACATTAGTGTTTCTTTTGGTTTTTCTATTATCTCACCCTTTCCTATATAACTTAATAGCAATGCCTATTTTTCAACTATTATTCTTGCAAGTTTTTTTTCTTAACATCTCTATTTGAGCGAGTGGAGAATTAATTGTACTTAATTAGGATCTCATTTAACAAAACGAAGAGTAATACCATAGCATATATGAATCATAGGAAAAAAAGAAAAAAAACTTCCTAGTAATCCCAGGAGCTTACCTGCAAAGGGTTATCCTCTCCATAAGGAACAAAAGAGGCAAAATTGCAAGCCTGTGGTTGGTCAATGTTGGTAATGAAATGTGCTGCAAATTTTGCTACTTGTTCTGGCTCACCTTTGGGAATCAAATCAATTTCTCCAGCTTCATACAATTTCAAAACACATTGAGAAGCCACAGAGTTTGATGTAATGCCCTTCAAGCTCCCTAGTAATCCCAGGAGCTGCATAACAACATTAATATTGGTACAGAAAATAAAGCAAAAAGAACAAAAAATGAAATTAATACAAGATATTTAGAAATTGTATGAGAATTACGCCTTATTGAAGCTGGCAATCCTCACCTCGAAAAAGGAAACTGCAATTTTACAAGAAGATATTTAGAAAAGGGATTAAAAGTTAGCTTGAATTAAAGACAAAAGATCATAAAATAGAAAAATGTGCAAAACAGAAAAATGGTTACTGTTGACTTGCAGAAAAAACTAGTTTATTGGTAACGTGGGGAACAAATTTTACACAAACGTATAAATACTGTGGTGTCTCTATAACCAAAAATAAAAAATAAAGAAAATGAAACGTTGTCACACTGGTGTGGTGTGAGCCAAAGGCTCAATGCTTAAGTTAGACTTGACTTTAGGAAGAATGAATCTCATGTTATAGGTTTCATGGAAATGGCCATTCCCTTATAGAGGGGTAGACATGGTTTTGAAGATGATTCATTAGGGAACGCATGACGCTCCCCAAGTAGTTGGTTCAAACCCCCAGTAATCCCGCCCATTTAGCCAACAAAGGTTGACCATGAGAGACGTGATGAGGGGCACCAATTAGGAGTCCCATTTAGGGACGACTCTTAACAACATCGATGCTCGTAGCCTATGTCTGAGCCATGATTATTGGGATGGCTATCCCTCTGCCCTTATTCAGCCCTTCTGGGCTTTGCATGGCTAACCTCGTTTCTGAATCCAACTAGTTCACGATTTTTAGGTTTTGTATGGCCCAATGTATCGTTTTACGTGAGTTCATCACGTGTAACATGGAGAACACACTAGTCTGGTAAAGGAATCATCTCTGCCGGGCATGAACATGATTTGCGAGGAGAAATCTCTTCCTTGCATTAATTTTCAACCCTGATCCCACTCCTCCATTGTCTTAGTACAGATAATATCGTTGTTAAAAAAATAAAAAAAAATTCAACCCACATAAGGGTTAGGTGCTAGTTTAATTTTGGGAGTAATTTCATCATCCTGGCTTTAGTACAAGTGGCGTCCCCATACACACAATTTGCTTTAAATTTTCCCATACACACAATATTATTTCGCTTTGATAGGGAAAAATACGGAGTCCGTGGCAATCAATAATACCTGGAAAATAATCGGCATCGATTGAATAATTTGATAATGGGATAACAAACGATTTGATCCTCGAGGTACAATATTTTGTCCTTGCTGCCATCCTTGTATTGTTCTGCATTTTATAAATTAAGGATATTGTTAGAGTAGACTCTTAACTATACGAGTATTTGTATTATACAAAAATACGATACGAGAGCACTAAGTGCTGCTGAAACTCTATCACAAATGAACCAGTGTTGAACCGTGGTTTCTAATTTCAATTATTTAAACACTTGTTTATTTCTGATTAGTTTTTCAGCAGTACTTGTTGCTCTTCTTTAAGCAGCAAAGCATGGTTCTTTTGCTAAGCAAATATAGGGAAGCTAAAATATAGCTTCTAAGTATGATTTCCAAGAAGTAAAACTATTTAATCAATTATATTCTTATGTATTCTGAAGAATGACAAATTAACCTGCAGCCCTCTGTAGTGTATTAGTGGGGATGTACAGAGGATTATATGAAGAAGAAAAAAGGTACCTGGATGAGAAGGTAGCTCTTGCCGTCAATGGAATTCTTGATGACTTTGAAGGTCTGTCCATAGTATATATGGAAATTAACTGCGTCTACCACCTTTGAAGTATTGCCATTCACCTTCACAGGCGCTGTGGCTGCATTTGCTCCAATTATTCCATGGCAATCATAGCTAAAGAAAAGCCAGACCGCAACGAAGAAAGGGATGAACCTTTGCACCCAACTGCTCTTAAAACTATAAGAAGAAGAAGATGAAGCCATATGTATCTGCTGGCCACCAAATGAAACAACAAAGCAAACCTCTCTTCAAATTAACTAGCTTAGCTCTCTAGCTAGTCTCTATAGGTTGCTTGTGAATTAGCAGTCATTTAGAGCATGACAAAACTTGTTCTTAAGAAGTTCCCATTCATGTAGGTGGACTCCACATAATTATATATTAGTTTTTATTTTTTTATTTTTGTGTTAGAGAAGTATAGAAAATATACAACAGAATGGGAGGGACGAAGAATAGTGGGTGAATGATGATAGGAGGGAATTACAAGAAATTGGTATCAAATTCTATATAAAATGATAACTAAAAACAAATTTGTTTCATTCATTCTTCTTCTCCCAAATCATTCGTACCACCATTTTTGTAAAATGTTATAGGGGAGGGGAGGGGAGGCTACCCCATTCCAAAACCAGCGCATACCACAAGTCTCTTTGAGGATTTACAAAGAGGGTCTTATTTTTAGATATTTTTCATATATATTCTCTCTATCTCTGAAAAATGAAAACTAAAAACTAAAACGAAAATATTACAAAATAACAAACTATAAATATAAGTAAAAGGAAGCTGAAATTGAATGATTCATATCCCTTCCATGTTCTATATTAATCCTTCTAGTTTAGAATATGCTCCCATCACAATTCGTGAGAGCGAAAGTCATGGGATGAACAATGACTTACCTATTACCTACTATGAAATTAGTGGATTGGCGGTGGCTTCAAATGACTATCTTGAATTGAGAACGTGAGTGTGAGTTGGCAGGATGTGTAGCACCCCAATTGTTAATTGGGAGGGACAGGACAGGATATATAGTAAGCGACCCGTGAACCATTATCTCTTGTTTTGTTGCATATACATATTTGTCATCTTCTTTTCACTTCTTTTGCTGCATGCTCTCTAAACTTGTACCCCTTTTTATCTTCCAACATATTCATCCACATGATCATGTGCTCTGCACAGATTTGTACCACTCTCTCCACCATCTCCAACAGTGAAAATGTTCATGTGCTCTAGCAAGTAGCAACCCAACGAAATATATATTTAGTTTCCCAATGCCCCAAATGGGGACTGCCTTTCTTTTTCTGTTTAAAGTGAACAAATTTTTAAAAAGTAGTATAGGGACTAGGAGGTCGAGGGAAACTTGTAAAATTTGTGTGGGGCTCAGCTTATCATTAGATTTTGTTAAGTAACACTATAAACTATTCAAATTTGCCATGAATTTTAATTACACGGTCAGAAACTATGCTGTTAAAATTGTCCCACATCGGTGGGGTGAAGAAAATATGGAGGGTTTAAATAGTATTACCCCACTCTAACTAACACTGAGGCCTTTTGTGGTAAAACTCCACACCTGACGGATTGGGCAGGTAGTTAAGTTGGGGACAGTATCGGTGTCGTTAGAGTGGGACGGGCCCGGCGATCCAAAAATTCCAACATGGTATCAGAGTCCATGGTTGCGGGCCCGTGCAAGCCAAAGAGCTTGTGTGGCAAGCCAATGAGCTTGTCACCATCCAGAAGGAAACAAGTCTGAGCTCTTAATATAGAGACGACCGCTGAGTTCCAATTGAAAACAAGTGGGCCCAACGTGAGCCGACCTCTGAGTTTCAATTACCGATGTGGATCTCCACGTGTGAACCACTAAATGAGGTTACACGTGAGGGGGAGTGTTAAAATTGTCCCACATCGGTGGGGTGAAGAAAATATGGAGGGTTTAAATAGTATTACCCCACTCTAACTAACACTGAGGCCTTTTGTGGTAAAACCCCACACCTGACGGATTGGGCAGGTAGTTAAGTTGGGGACAGTATCGGTGTCGTTAGAGTGGGACGGGCCCGGCGATCCAAAAATTCCAACAATCCCCTCTGGCATGATTAAGAAAGTAAATGGAAACAAGGAAATCTCTTTTAGTATAGATGAATATCAAATCTTACATGATTTTGTGTCAATTTAAAATACAAATTGTGAAGATATATTTGAACTTATAGCTATGGGTTAGGTTGAACTGTCCCCTCTCCCAAACAGACAAACTATTGTTAGAACCGAAATGAAATGGTTGAGTTCAAGGGGAAATTATATTGTGGTTAACCCACATGGTACCAAGAGCCAAAGAAACTGTGAGGAAAATCCCCATCTTCTTCAGAAACACACTACAACTATTCCCACCTCTTATATTAACCAAGCAAACCTTTTCTTTCTTGTTGCTCCACTTAATTAATCCAAGTCCTTTCTTCTTATTGCTAATTTCAGAATTGCCGTTTTCTTCCACAGTAGTTGCAGTTGTAGTTCTGGTGAAGGCATCCATCAATTTCTCATCTTCCATATGTTGCCCAAGATAGATGATCATGTGCATCAATATAAGTGTAATTGCACAAACAAGAGTGCTTGCAATTTTCCTCCATGGCTTTGTTGATTTGGCAATTCCGTCGAACTTTTCCATCACAAGTTCCTTGGACCTCTCAAAGAAAGAACCTCTATCCTCGGACTTTTTTTGCGTAACAACTCTCTCTACGAAAAAGTTCTGGCCGAAAACTGGGTTTAGATGGACCTTAACTGTTTGTGAAGGCATTAACTGGTGAAAGAATGTTTCAGCTACCTGCCGAGTTGAAACAAACATGCCGTGATTAACTTGAATTTCTTCGATGACTTCGAAGCTTGGAGAAGGCGAATAATCATCCATGTTTCCATCATGGAGGAAGTTCTCGTTCGGGTCTTCATTGATGAAACTAAGTGAGAAATCATCATCATTTGCCTCATTATCATTGAATTCCTTGATTATGCCACTATGATGCCCGGTTTCTCCTGCAATTGAATCTTTTGTTAGCCGAAAATAAAGAAGAAATGCAATAACCTAAGTGTAAACCTGAAAGATAAGAAATACAAATCTTGCATATACCTTGAATCTCATACTGTTGCTCTTGTTCTTCCCTATGAAAAGATGAAATGTTTTCTATTGGAACTATCTTGTGTTCCTCCGTGAAACTCTATCCAATATCAAAAAAAGAGAATGTATATTAATATCAACAAATAACAAACAAAGGTAATGCATTTAAATGGAAATCTAGCATTAGGGTTAGCAAGAGATCATTGAATTTTAGTCAAACTGCATTTTCAAGAAGCTGGTTTTATATTTTTATGCACGCCAAGTATGATGGATGGTAAGTCGATAAGTTAAATTGTAATATACCTTCTCCAGATCTTTTTCTGACATTCCTATCCATCTTAGATTCTCAGCAGTATTCTCCATCCTAAAACCATCCTCCAGGTCTCCAATCTCGATTGACCGTGTATAAGAATTTCCCCATGTTTTGTGATCCACATATCTCATAGAATACATGTGATCAGTAATCTGATTATACTGAGCATCTCGGTCAACCATAAAACTAAAGTCATTGGCTGGAGGAGCATAGTTTCCACCCCATGTCTGATCCACAAGATTACTGGATTGATTGATCATTTCTTGAGAAACATGTGCAACTGAGAGAATTTCCTGCAAAGCATCAGTTTCAGTACTTGTGGTGTCAAGTGCAGGATTTGAGTATTGCATCGTTTTGAAGTCGGTGAGTCCAGCTTGAGAGAAATCCTCCACTTCTAAAGGAGGAAGTGAGAGTCGATGCTGCAGCCTTGCACATTCTAATGCTATGTCAACCTGCAAATAGGAAAATGGTGCGAGGAAAATAAACGAATAAAGGAAATGCGTTTGTCCAAGAAAACTAGCGTATATCTTTTGTTGAACTCTCAAACAGAATCATTATATTTGTATCTTTTTACGCTTTAAGTTAGTAATTCATAACTTTTATCTGTGTAATAATTTCTCTATATAACTTTTGATATATATTAAAATGAAAATTAATAATACCTTAGATGGAGGGTAGGGAATGTTTCCATGTGTAGAAATATGAGAAAATGAGGACGAGCAATTAAATGCCTCTTTCGATAAGAACTGTGTCCATTTTCCATCTCTTTTTCTACCCATGTCATCAAGTGAGTTTGTATGAACAAAGTTTGGTGATGAAGAGCATGCATTGTTCATTTGCATAGGATAACTTGAGCTCTCGAAATCTTCACATCTTCCTCCATCAGAATACAGTTCATTAACGCTAGATGAATGGTCACTGGTTAGCTGGTAATTAGTAGCACTTGTACTACCATAATGCTCTCCTATCTTTGTCCCCATTGCAGTCTTCTTAAAAATACGGCATAGCGCATATGCGTCCTGTACGAATGCATATATATGTTTCAAAAATCTGTAATTAATTGCATGAGGGTTTTTATTACCATGAAATTTCAAACTGTGAATTTTGCGAAAGAATTAGAAAAGAACCTGAACCTGCAAGCCTTGTGCAGTTTCGCACTCCCTCTCGTCGAGGCGATATTCATGCATAACCCAATCGGTTCGAATCCCATGTGGTGCCCTTCCTCTGTAATAAACTAGGGTTTTCTTCATGCCTACAGCACG
This sequence comes from Cotoneaster glaucophyllus, assembly GCA_036320875.1. Classification (NCBI taxonomy): domain Eukaryota; kingdom Viridiplantae; phylum Streptophyta; class Magnoliopsida; order Rosales; family Rosaceae; genus Cotoneaster; species Cotoneaster glaucophyllus. The sequence goes on along the minus strand of CM070068.1, from coordinate 25,494,457 downwards.
CGTCTGTGAGTTTACCTTCCGATCCTTTCCCGTCGCCTTCCAATATCCGGCTTTAGTTGCACGATTAGTCCTCGATCCGTTAGGGTACTTCCGATCTCGCGGACTGAAGAAATACCACTCCAGATCTTTGCTAGGCAATAATGACTTTCCTATATACGGCAATATTTCAGTTTGTTTTAAATTGGTTACAGTGAGTAAGTTATTAAAGCCAGAGAAAGGAATGACTATAGGGGATCACATTTCATAATTAGCTAATCGCATAATGTGGTTACTGATGTGGTATGAAAATGTCAGGAAAATATAGTATAAAATTGTGGTCCGTCCACCGTTACTTCCTAAAAAATGACAACAAAAATAATAAGTATACCTACGATGACATAAGAAAGTACTAAGAAAAACATTGTCATTTGGAGGAGATCGATTCTCTCTTGCAATTAAGACATAGTCTCAATGACGATACTTGGCTAATAGATGTTTGTTACATGTTTAAAAAATGAACCATCCGTACAATAAACGGTTGTCATTCATAAATTGGAGACAAAAACGTATCTTTTCATTTGAAGTAGCAACCGGATAAACATACAAGCAGTTGCATGGCTTAATTATCAACATATAATATTATCAATAATTAAGAACATTCTTTGTGTAAGCTTTAACATAACACTAAGACTGTACATGATTGTTCTTTTCAAGGCCTCCGTAGCCCAGAATCTAATCTTGGGAACACGTCACTCACAAGTTTAATTCACTAAGAACTAATAATGTAATAAAAGACTTTAAAGGGTTGTGAAGGAAGAAGTGCATGGAAAGCATTGCTCGGAACTCATACCTATCGCACACAAAAAGCAATCCTTTTCTTTTTCCGTGTTAGCTTTTTTGACTTGGTTCTTTCTTTGTCTTGCTACAAAACTTGGTGTTCACAACAGGAACCCTAAAGATCGAGCGACCGGTGTGTCGGTGGTTTTAAGTATTCTTTACACTCAATTTTTATTTTATTAAAAACCCTAATGGATATTTAATTAAAGCAAGTATTTCATCATTAGTTACCAAAAAAACATGTACTTAATTCATTGTTAAGTATTCCGATACGAGCTTAGTTGAACACAAATAAAGGATAAGGGTGCCCAAAGAAGGCAAAAGATCGAATTCCTTTTTTACATAAAACATCGGCCATAATCAATTATATATTCAATTATGTTCATGTTAATAATTTGGCACAAAACAGCTATAAACAAATTTAGAAATAAGGGATTGAAGGAGAACTAACGATTCTAAACACTAACATGATGTTATTTCATCTAAAGCATTACATTAGGGGTTGGTGCAGCACCACTCTTGTTAATTTACGCACACACCTCTCAATTTTCAAACGTCGGATTGAATGAATTAAAGAATATCAAATTACAGAAATTAACAAGGGGTGTGTGAGAGATAAAAAGAGATGTGCTTGAACAAATTAACAAGCTCACGCTTAAATAAAATAAAGAAGGAAAGAATCAATATATAAATAAATAAGCAATTAATAAAACAATGAGAAATAAAGGGAAAGAAAGACAGAACTAAAAAAACAAATTATAAAGACCGTTCAGAGGGAGTATACCTGGTAAGTCCCATGGCTCACACTTGTAGAGATCAACTTCAGGGATGACCTCTAATTCGATCTTACGGCCATTAATCTTTCTTTTGAGGTAGTAAGCAACTAATTCCTCATCTGTGGGATGGAACCTAAAACCAGGAGGCAATGAAACAGGAGCCATGTATACTATGGACCTTCTTCTTCTTCCTCTTAATTATAATAAAAGGGCACAACTGTTAGTAGCTAGCTAGATTGGATGACAAGCCTCCTCAACCAAAATCAAGAATTGCACCCTACAATAATCAATCAGCCACAAAACCCTAGTTATTAGAGGATATTAGAAATTATGATTAGTACAACACGCGTATATACGTGTTATATATAATACTATCATACGTACGATTATACACACGAAAACCAACCTTGGCTAAGCTAGGAGGAAGAAGAAGATGTGAAGATCCAAAGCTGAGAGAGAGAGAGAGAGACTGTGGAGAACTTCAGCGGGAGAGGGAGAGAGGGGTTGGAATGTGGGGGTTGCTTGGGGTTTTGTTAATAAGAGAACAAAAAGGCAACGATGGAAAAAGCAAGCAAATAAAGATGGGGAGGCTGCCACCCCCACCTGTTATATTTCCTCTCTCTAGATCTCTCTGTACTTTAACTTTACAGATTTGTTTTTCCTCAACCAATCAACATGCATGATTCCTCTCATCGTTCTTGACAAGCTTAATCCATCTCTCTCTCTCGCTCTCTCTCTCTCTTCTCTTTCTTTGTCGCTCTCCCTCCATTGATCCCATGCTTCGATCTTTTCCTTTCTTGGAACCTCTGCTCCACGTGGAGGTGTCTTATTGGAGGCATTACATGCCCCTTGTGCAAACAAGTATCTTTTCTTAACGAGAAACCGCGGAAACGAATTTCGGCGGCGTTGTAACTCAAGACTATCCTTTTCACATGCTCGTCCCACTGTCCCCACATTCCTTCATCTCTTTTTCTTCCTAATAAGAACCGATTACAAAATTAATAGGTATCTTCCTTTTGTCTTTTCTAGTCATTGGTATAAGCCAACCCAACTAACAGTTTTTTCGTTTTATTTCTTTCCACTTTTATGCATACCACATGTTTTTTGGTTTTCTTCTTATGTCGAAGATTAATTCTACGTACTGCATGCAAAAATTTACCGGATAATGCTAGTAGGCCCTAGAAGAAAATGCTCAACTCACAATTAAAGGGTCCATGATTCTTGCATGACACCCAACAATGTGAAAAATTGTAAGTTTAAAATTTACAGTCTCATAAGATAGTAGTTCCATGTACATCCAAAAATGTCTATGAACACCCTTATTTTCTTGAAAACCAAAATTTTTTTTTTTCTTTTTCTCTGGACACCCACAATTTTGTACAATATGCCAAGCTTAACCTTCTTTTAAACTCTGAAAAATATATTCCCATTCCACCAATTTTTTTGTTGAAAACAATACGAAAATATGCTCAGTGACCGCATCCATGAATCACGATCCGCCATGCCTGGCCGACTAAATCACCGGTGACCTCTGAGTTGGGACCACAGTATTAGCTGCTGCCACTTTGATTTGTTCAACACCCCCTCTCTCTTCTTCTCTCTCACTTGATGTCCTTTGAATAAAAATGAAACTTTGAGTCGTAAGAAGAAACAGACATCAACTTCCTTCAAAAGCAAAATGGAAAGTCATAGAGTGAAAACGACAGCATTTTTATAAATATAACCCCTTATTTTTTAGGAGAAACAACAAAAATTTACCGGATAATGCTAGGGAGATCAAATCTTTTAAACCAAATTTGCAAACCAAATGATGTGGTTGTTAATGATTGAGTTATTACCTAAGCGTTGATTAACGTGCTTATTTTGTGACGACCTGTCCTTAATCTATGTGTAATTTCTCCCCGAGTGTGTAAATTGACGTTTATGCCCTTGTTGGCAAAGTGACGTGGACGTGATTATGCAGCTTTAAATTATTTTTCCTGTTATCGTGATTAAATTGTACTCGTCATTACGAGTGTGCGTTAAATTATTTAGTGTTAAAAACACTGTTTTTGATGAGGTACGATAGATTTCTTTTGATTTCATTTGTACAAACCTTGTCACTTCTTTTCTTTAAAAACTGATCCGTGCCTTACACCTCACCACCAATTATTTTAGCTCATTAATTCTCTCACCCAACCAAACAACTTCCCTCACTTTTCCACCTATCAGAAAAACTGTCATTCTCTCTCTCTCTAATCTTCTTCCTCTCTCTCACCTGTACCTCCATCTTCTCTGCAACTACAAGGATCTTCATCAAACACTCACAGATCAAACTTAAAAATACCACCATTGTGATTCTCTCATCCTCACGAACCCAACCATACAAACCGATCTTGAAGTGGTTGAGTTTTGACTCGCCAACTCGGAAGCTTTGACTCGGACGAGTTTGCTCCGACGTGATCCCGGACTAGTTACGACGTTTTGAAGGTTGTGGAAGCATCCACACAACTCCCTGGAGTCCCTAGGCTAAGTTGGAGTGAAGACAACGTCGGAGTTGAGTTTTAGGCCGAGACTTACGAGGCTTTTCAAGCCATTTTCCATCCATTTTTGGGCTTTAGAAAGGTGTAATCTTGTTCTTCTCCTCAAGAGCTTCATTCCATATAAAGTTGGTAAAAAATGGTCGAGAAATGAATAAGTTATATGAGTATGAAAATTTTCCAGAAAACCGGCCACTTTTTCCACAATCTGGCCAAACCAGACGACGGCGGCGGACGGTGAGGATCATCGGAGAAGACGAAGAATATTCCGTCAAAGTTGACGGAATATTCTAACGGAGTCAGGTAACGGCGTTAGATTCCGTTACTATTTAACGAAATATTCCCTGTCTTCTGTCAGTCTCTACCAGACGCGTGGCCGCGTGTGTGGTCGTGGGTTGGGCGGCGCGTGAGGGCGTGTCCGGCCTCCAGCCGGCGAGTGGTTGAGTAGAACATTTTCGTATATGTGTTAATTAAGTAATTATTATTAGTTGTTTTGCATATAGGGGATACTTATCCTACGATCCATCGACATATCAATGAGTGGTCATTTTGTTTTCGTATATATATATATATATATATACATATATGTATATATATACATATACACACACACTTTATAGTTTAGTTTCCACAAATGATTTTAAATTGATTTATGCATACTATACCATGATTTATTTAATTTTAAAAATGTTGTTATGTGGTTGAGATTTATATATTGTCATTACATATTCATATGCATTTTACCTGCTCATAAATGTTGCATTGTTGTGAAATGCTAAAATAATCATAAGGGATGCGCTGGTAACTTGAGGTAAGTTTATTATGCTGATTGGAATCATTGAATCATTATGGCATGCATATATTCATGTAGTCCGCTCATAAATGCTGCACCCTGATGTTAGTGCTCGCCCCGGGCCAGGGCCAGTCCTTCACGTGATGTCCACCTCCTGCACCGATGACACGCCCCGACCTCGATATTCCCCGAATACCAGGATAGGCACGTGCTGGCCGACACCCGAAGGTGACAAAAGCCATTTATTGAGTGCAAATGCTGAGAAAAGGAATAAATAAGACTTATAAATATAAAAGAATAATGAATATGCATTTAAGGAACGTGTTCAGAGCATACAACTACTTTAGAATACTAAAAGAGTTAATATAAAAATTGAATGAACAAATGAGTGGGTCCTACACCGAAAGGACTCGAAGATGCCGAAGCGGAAGTGCCGTGATGCTGGGATTTTATGCCTCGTTCCTAAAACCTGAATGGGGGCGCAAAACAAGGGTGAGTGGACCAAGTTTATATGTATACATAGTACGAAAACAGTTATGAACATACTAACCCCCACAGTTTAATATAATGAAAACTACTAGAATAATAAGTGATATGTTTTTCAGAAAACCTCTAGTATGCCATAAAACAATTCATCCAATCAATTCATATATCTATCTGTAAATCAATCTCAGAAAATCATCTCATGAAGCATATCACAAGTCATCTTATATATATAGTGTGCTGCTAGTAAGTTCACCGAATAATAATATCTCTCGACCCAATGCCTGCTCCGTGGTCTCTGCGCCCGTAGCCAGAGATTATTTCTCCATCCCGACCCAATGCCTGCTCCGTGTCCCTCAGCCCGTAGCTAGGGATTATTTCTCCCGGCCTCAATGCCAACACTAGATCCTCGCCCCAGGAGGCATGGTGTTCGCTAGGTACGTACAAAACATAATACATTTCTAAAATTCAACTTCATAGTGTAAAGTCATCCATCATCTACACTACGAAGAGGTGTTCGAAAAAGCATTTGAAAACACATTCTAGTATTCCATCTTCATCCATCAGATAGCCTACCAGAATGTGGTTTTGTATAGAAAATACGATATAATGAAAATAAGTTCAAAAAAAAAAATATATATATATATATATATGTATATATATATACACACTAGTAATTAATTCTCAAAACATAATAATCATGCTTCCTATAAAATGTTCACCAAATCATAATTATATAAGGCATGCCGCTAAATTATGTAATTCTATAAATAAAACATGTAATTTTTGAAGTGGTCCACTCACAGGTGTTAGCCGCCGAAGAGCCACGCAAGCTAGCGAATACGGAAACGTCACAATCTTTGCCCCTAAGCACATAAAGGGTACATTTGGTCAAACTTTACTCAAATGATTTAATTTGGGAAAACGCACATCGGAAATGGGTCAAGGACGTCAAAATTAGCCTAGGAGAGGTCCCGAACGAAATCTGAAAAGTCAACCCTAAAAGTCAACGTTGACCGTTGACCAGTCAAAGTCAACGCTGACCGTTGACCGAGTCAACGGTCAGTCAATGGGTCACGGGTTCGGGTTGGACCAGGTCAAACGGTCAAACCGATTTTGGGTTTGGATCCGGATTAGGGTTTGGACCTTGAGTTATTGGGTTTGGGTTAAAGGAATTTGGGCTTGGGTCCTTAAGGGTTTTGGGTTTAGGTACACGCGTGTTTTGAGAGGGCCGAATGCCCTGTTTTGAGATGCCCGAAGGCCCTGTTTTGAGCCTAAGGGTTTTGGGTTTAAAGCCCTTAATAGAAACGGCCCAAAGGCCCTTTTGGGTTTTAAAAACAATTTGATTAAAGAAAACATAAAATAGGTTTAACAGGCTGAAGGCCCAAGTTCCTCCCGGCCCTAAGGCTTGATGCCAAAGGGTTTTGAGCTTTGATGACACGGCCCGAAGGCCTTTTGAGTCTTTAAGAAACCTAACTAAAAATAAAAAGGGAACTGGGTCTAGGTTTTGGGCTGAGGCAAAACGGGCTTAAGGCCCGTGGGTCTGGGGAATGGCATGAAGGCCTGGTGCGAACCGGAGAAGAATGACGGAGCTTTCCTAGCTCCGATCGACTACAAATATGCACCTTATGCTTCGATCTAGCTACCAAAACAAAGTACAAGATGAGGGGATTAAGATTATGCCATTTCGAAGGCATGCCTTGGTCGGAGCTCGCCGGAGTTTCGTCTGGGAACCCACGGTCCACACCGGAAACTGGGTTTCTTTCCCGAGTCATTTCTCTGTAAGTTCCTTGACCACAACAAGTATATCTCTCAAAAGTCGATCTCAAACAACCTCCTAAAACAAAGAAAGGGAATCACGAGGCTTACCTAGCCAGGGAAAATGGAAGGAACTCGCCGGAGGTCCTTCCTGGGTTCGTCGATCGCGCAGAGGCGAGAATAGAAAATTGATGAGGTTGATGATGATGGTGATGTCCTCAGCAGATGGTGTGGTTGTGTGTGCGTGTAGGTTGGTCCTCGGGGAGAAAGAGAGAGAGTCGAGAGTGAGTGATAAGGGAGAGAGAGCATGAAGGAGAGAGAGAGAGATAAAATTAGAAAAAGAAAGAAAATGAGGAGGGAACCGGGACAACAAAACAGGGGGTGGGCCCCTTGGGCACACCATTTAAGACCCAAAAACCATTTTTAAAAGGAAAAGTATCCCCAAACTTAGTGAAAATACTAAAATACCTTTTTTGTACAGTAAAACTCGGGACGGGTTGTTACAACCGCATACTCACCTTGGATCCAAGTAGGTGTCAGTCCTGTCGTACAGGTCGCATTAGGCGACTTCGACTCATAGGCGACCGTGATTATCGCTAGTCTTTACGTGATCGTAGCACTAGAGCATATATATATATATATATATATATATATATATATATATATATTACACCCAGTCCTGTCGTACAGGTCGCATTCGGCGACTCCGACTGGTATGCTATCATAGATTGTTGAGCATTTGATTTCACTTATGCTACTGTTGTGATATCGTGATTTGGCATGCTTTTGGATTACTACTGAGTTGCATTTGATTTCTTACCTATACGTAGTATGTTTTTTGGAAACTATATATGTTTTACAGCAAGGGGTTAGTATTTTCAAAAAATAAAAGGATTTTATAAATCTTTAATTTTTGTGCCCACTCACCTTTCTGTTTTTCGCCCCTCCAGGTCCTAGATAGCCGACCTACTATGTGGCACACGAGGATCACCTGGCGATTCTGACATATCTCTATTTAATGTAGTAACTGTTTCTAGTTGTGTACTAAGCACTTTTCTAGTTTTGACTGCACTATTTGTCATCTATGCTCTAAACATTTGTATTCTATGGGTTCTACCCACTACTGCGCACTCACTTTAGTAGTTTAAATAAGTTCTAGCTTTGGTTTTAATTTATTCACATTTTTACATCATTCACAATTTGGTTATGTCACCTTCGGGTGACGGCCAGCATGCCTCGACTCCGATCGAGGTGTGTCATATTTCCTATATATTGGTGACACATTATTTGGTTTACAAATTTGGTTTAAAATTTTGGTCTCCATAGCATTACCCAAATTTTCCCTTATTGCCAATTTAAGCCTTTATAACCTCCTTTGATGCCTTACATGTAGCTGTTTCATCCCTTGACAAAGACTTATTTACTTGCGGCTGTGCTACCAAAAGAAACTTATTTACGAGAATATGTCACTGCTTTTTTATTGTTCTTACTGTTAATAAAAGTTTATTAGGTGTTTTTCAGTATATTAAGACCTTTTCATTTAAACCCCAAAATAAAATAATTATCAGACCACCCGTAACGACCCATCCCCAAATATTTCGTTTTTATATTTTTATTACGTGAATTTACGAAAATGCCCTTCAAGGTAAAAACGTTGACTTTTGTGGACCACCTTGTCGTGTCACATAAGATCCATTTTCTTGGCATATCCTTGTAGTACTTGTCGTTATGAACGCGTGGGTGCAAGCTGAACCAAAATTGGAGTTACAATGAGGATTTTATGGAACTACAAAGTCGAGGGACAAAATAGTCATTTCACTATACTAGATATTAGGATTAGATATTTTTATTATTTTAACAATTTCTAGCAAGTGGGGCCCACACCCCACTTCTCCTTCTGCCACATGTCCCCCATCCCCAATCTCTAGGACTCTCTCGATCTCTCCCTCCATCTCATTATTCTCTCCCTCTCTACTTGAGAGTGGCCGGACCACCATCACTGTCATCAACTCACCACTCTGGCGAGCTTCATCACCCCCTCATCATACCACATTACCATCTTCCTCACTCTATACCTAGAACGACAGCGAGCTCACGAACCTGAGCTTGTACTGAGATCCCACTCTCTCTGCAATGGTAGAGGCCACTGTTCGTTCCTCTTCCAACGAACCATCAATGAAATCTCTACTTTCCGACTTAGGGTAAGTCTCAGGAAAACCCTTATTCCTTTGTTTGACATCGTTTGGTATCGAATTAGGTGTGATGTGTGGTGTTTGTACGCAGAAATCACCTCAGGAAATATTTCCCAGTTTTCGGTGAGAAACCCGATGGCTTTTGAGCCATTTTTCAACCACGGCTGATCCGATGAAAGGTATAATCCTAATCTACACTTGTTTATCTTCATTTTGGTAAGTATAACGTAGGAAATGGTTGAGTTTTGAGCTCGAACGGAGCTCTGGTTTGCTGCCTAGATTCCGGCCAAATCCAACGGCTTAAGATCAAGTCGACCAGACCCACAACCCAAAGACCTAACCCAAAACCAGCCCAAACCTTTAGGTCGTGTAAACCAGGCCCAAACCCAATCCAATAACCTGACCCAAATCCATAACCCATTAACCCTAACCCTATGCCCATCCAAGCAACTCAAGCCCAAATCTGACCCGAATCCGATCCAATAACCTGGACCCAAGCCCAGGTCCACGGTCGGCGTGTGGGCGCGCGTCATGGTCGGTGCGTGGAGCACACACGCCTCTGCCGGAGGTATTGTGCTCCGCCTCCATCCACAACGATGACTTTTCTGGCAACCTATCTCGGCGTGTAGTGGAAGAACCCAAGGTCCCTCCTTAGGTTTTTCAACGTGCCGAATCCGAATCCGCTTTCTATTTTTCCAAATTCTATCGTTTTAGTAGAGTTTTATTAAATGGTCTCTAATTGCGTTTAGGTGCGTCGGTTGGAAGTGACACCATTCTTTCTAGTTCAAGCGGCTCCCCGGCAACAAAATATCTGTGAGTGGACCCATTCTTCAATTGCATGTTTTTATAATGTATTAGGTTTGCATTCACGAAAAGCATGATTTCATGATTTGACGTTTTATGCATTATTTATGATTTATCAAATTTATGTTTTACGAAAGGTTATGAATTATTGGATTTTCGTATATGAAATTCTATAGATTTACGAATATGTTTTATTATGGATTTATGAGATGATGCTTTGAGCTTTTGAGCTTTGGTGATTTGATATGAGATTTTGAGATATGTTTTCCGTGCTTATCTAGTGCTTTATCATACACCACACACAACCGTGTATGTAGACGTCTATGGCCATAAGACACAGTTGATGAGATTTATGACATACTCCCAGGTCGGTGTGTTATGTGTGTATGTGTGTGTATATATATATGTACATTTCTTCTCTGGCGTAACCCAGAGTCGTATAGCTTCACCTTCGGGTGATGGACCCTATCTTTCTTCTCTAGCGTAACCCAGAGTCGTACAGCTTCACCTTCAGATAATGGACCCACTCTATACATATATATATATTTCTTCTCTGGCATAACCCAAAGTCGTACAATTTCACCTTCGGGTGATGGACCCCTATTTCCTTCATTGGTGTAACCCGGTGTCATACAGCTTCACCTTTGGTGATGGTTATGCCTTCGGGCCACTATGATACCCTTAGTTGAGTACATCACAGATGTGATTTTCGGAGGTTTTATGAATTTGCCTTTGGGCGGCTATATTTCGATTACTGAGTACTGGTTTATACATACATGTTTTATGTATGTTTTTCATGGCATGCTAGAGTTTTCAAAGAACCTACTATGTAGTACTATATATGTGTTTAGTATGATCAGAAAGAAAATGGTTTCTTATTATTTAGTATTAGTATTATAAACTTTGGTCGACTCACCCTTTGGTTTTGCGCCCCTTTTAGGTGTTAGAGTCGAGACATATAATCCCGGCGTCAGGACAACTTCGCATAGGTATCTTCGAGTCTTCTCAGTGTAGAACCCATTCCTTTTTTCGTACATTTTTATAATAATTCCTTAACATTATTCTTGATTAGTTGTATGTTCTGAACACGTTTCCGCATTAGCATATTTCCTTCTAATTATATAGTTTATTTGTTTGCATGTTTAAAATGGTTTCGTCATCCTCGGGTGTCGGCCAGCACGTGCCTACCCTGGTATATGGGGATATCGGAGTCGGGGCATGTCACCACATTTCCCTACTATAATTGGGAAGTTGTGGAACTTGTAGATACTCAGATTTGGGAGTAATGAAAGCCTTGATCGACAGTCTCAGCGCCGAAAAGGAGAGAGCGCCATTTGAGAGGAAGAGGTAGGTTGGGTCTGAGGGAGAGGGGGAAAACTTTCATAATATCCAAATTATCCTTCTTCCATTAGGATTTTAAAGATAAAAAATTTCACAAAAAAATTAAATTAAATTAAATTAAATTTACCTAGTGAGATTATGGGTGTGTACGTTCATTTTTTTTAAGATATATTTTAATAAAAAAACAACAATATCTAAAATAAGTAAAATTATAAACAATAAAAGGGTTTATATCACAAATGGTCCCTGAAATTGACCCCATCAATCAAGATGGTCCCTGAAATTGAAAATCGATCAATGTAGTCCCTGAATTTTAACCCCGCGAATCAATGTAGTCCTTCTGTTAGTGTTCCGTCCAAATTAACTTTAAAAAAGGTTAGAGAACCAATTTTTCATGGTAAAATGACCAAAAATAACTCTGTTACTTATAATTTTACTTGATTTTCTCTTAAAAAAAAGAATGGAGCTAACCTAGTTAGAATTCGTTTTTTACTTGATATTAAAAAAAATTAAAATTTCCCACTTTTTTTGTTTTTATTTTAGTTTTAGCACCAAATCCATGAAAAAATGGAGAGAAAATTGAAGATGGAAAAAGGAAAAGAGAGGTAGTAAGTAAAATTATAAGTAACGGGGTTATTTTTGGTCATTTTACCATGAAAAATTGGTTCTCTAACATTTTTTAAAGTTAATTTGGACGGAACACTAACAGAAGGACTACATTGATTCACGAGGTTAAAATTCAGGGACTACATTGATCGATTTTCAATTTCAGGGACCATCATGATTGATGGGGTCAATTTCAGGGACCATTTGTGATATAAACCCACAGTAAAATTATAAAAAGCGCCAATTGCCATACTTATAGACGTTTGCCAAGAGGCTAGTACAAAATGAAGGGAGAATAATATGTTTAAGTTATGCATGTCGGTATAAAGAAACAGAATAATACAGCAAACTCATCTAACTGCAAATATTGTAGCACGTTTACCCAAAAAAAAAACTACAGTAAAACAATGCAACATTTTTTTAATGCAAGCTATACGAAAAGACACTGGAACATTGATCAAGAACTATCCCCTTGAGAAGACTCATTTTCCTATTCCATACTCTATCGCGTACATTACAGCAACTGATCAAGAAGGAAAATTATTCTTTGTTCCTTATTTTTAAAATTATCGGAACGGAAATTAAGAGATCCAAGTACACAATGTACTAGTAAATCGGATCATCAACGATGTAGCGATTTTCGATCTCTATTCCATCCCCATCATTTTTTTGAGGTTGATGACGAATTCATAGATTTTTTCCGGGTCTGGGATGACTTTGGCTACTGTCTTTCTCTGCATGGACCTATTAATCCAAGCTGACAACTTTGGTGCGTGGTCTTCAACCTTGAAGTTTCCAAAATTTTCGAATGCAAGGAACCAGCTCGTTATAGCGATCGTTATGATGTCAACGAAACCAAAGCTATCGCCACCGTAGAAATCTTTGTCCCCAAGAACTTTCTCTAGCTGCTTTAAGACTTCTATGAAGTCTTTTATAGCCACCTCTTGTGCTTCTCCTTTGGTCCTCCATATATTGCCTCCCGCATCGAACAGCTTCATGCATACAAGAATATCATGAAGTTAGTACATTTATACGTCCACACTATAATTAAGATCATCAAGTTTGGTCACCAAATAATATGACATTACTACTATGTTACTTGTTAAAAATAGAGAAAGTTTAGGGTAAGTTCATATTTGAATGAATATAAATCTAATTTTTGTTCACCAATAGTGTATATATATATAACATCATCATGTAACTAGTTACTAGAAATAAAGAAGATCAAAGTGAGAGTTGAGTACATAAAAAATGCGCGAGTTCATTTAGTCAACAAAAAATTTGATAACAGCAAAAAATATCGATCGAGGGGAGGACTAATCAAATCTCTCAAAAGTTGAAAGTTAAAAATTTGATGACAACAAAGTATATAAAAACAAACTTACCTTCTTGTCAACGTAGTCGACCCAGAACTTGGCCTGAGCACGAGCATAAGGGCCAGATGGGAGCAATGGTGGGGAAGCCCATGTCTCATCAATGTAGCCGACGATGATGCTTGACTCACACAATGGTTTTCCCTTGTGAAGCAGCACGGGCACCTTGGCGTAAACCGGGTTGGATGCAAGCAGCAGTTCACTCTTGCCTCCAAAGAGATCCTCAGCTCTCTCTTCATATTTGATGCCCTTTTCCTCCAAGGCAATCTTCACCCTCATGCAGTACGGGCTAGCCCAGCAGCCCAAGAGAACAACATCTTCCGTCGCCATCTTTATCGACTCTCTCTTGTGTATATGATTGTCTTGAGTTTGTGGTATCACACAATGAGGGTGGAGGAATTTATAGGTTGTGTGTGTTCTCAATTAATTACTTGCCAATTAGGAGATGAAATTTTCGATGTTTTTAATGCCTTGCTATGAGGTGTTCTTGTTTTGCCCTTCAACGAGAGGCTACAATCTTGTAATTTTGTTAATTTAATATAGCGTCCAGCGTCTTTCAATTTGGAGCTAACTATGCTTCACCAAAGCCTTTGGCTTATAGTTTGGAGTGTAGCTACAAAGCCGGCTCATAGGAAGTTCTGACGTTTAACTAGAAATTTTTGTTCGCATTTTGCTGCAGAATTGAAAGTTATATGAAAGATATAAAAGATTGTGTTACAGAAGATTAATATTATTTACTTTGAAAACATTAAGTAGATCTTTACCTACAAAAGATTTGATTGATACAGTCTACATACAAAATATCATAGAATTCCCTGCAGTGTACCCAAATACTACTTAAAGCACGCACATGTTATACTCAAATAATGTATGTGACCATGATATCCTGCTAAACACATTTATACACAAATTTGACAAATTGCAAACCTCGTTGTGTCCCATGTAAACAATGATTGCAAGTCTGCTGATGTATTCATAATCGTGCTGACCTATATAAAGACAACCCTATTTTAGTTCATACCAAATTGTGGGCCATTCCGTACAAAAGCTACCATTTTCAATAACCCATCTAGATAGTCCTCCCAGTAATCCAAGTGGTTTTACAAATCAAGATAAGTGAAAAGTCATGGGCTCTACCTTCATGAAGTATAGTTTATTGGGCTTAGCCTGCATTTGTTTTGTTATTGGGCTCTGCTCATGTGAATGGATGTAACAACCGAACACAAGTCATAGAAGGTTTCTAGTTTTCTCGTTATAAGCCATTACCCCTTTCAGCCCCTGCATTATCCATGCATGTTATTTCGAGTTTGATTCTCTTTCCTCTATAGTTCACTCAACTTAGAGGTCGGCTAGAATGAAAAATAAAAATAGTTCACACAAGCTAAGAGGATACGTATGATCTCAACCGCATTCAATAAGAAACGTATCGGACACGCCAGTTATGACCTAAAAATCCACTAAATTAAAAAGAAAATAATGAATTGGAAAGCCCAATATGACCCAAAAGATGAAGTAGCCCAACATAATCAAATAACAAATCATATTTATCAATATATCTAAACTACATATTAATAAAAGATTTATCATTCAACAAAAAAAAAAAAACTCATAAAATTACCATTCTAACCCTCTAATGAAAACTAAACATAAATAAAAACATGGGCAGTAATGTAATTTCACACAACTACCTACATGTGATTCTAACATATCTTTAATTAAAAATAAACAAAATAAACCTATGAGTGTTGATAGACTAACCCCATGGGCAGTAATGTAATTTCACACAACTACCTACATGTGATTCCATTGTTCTGTTTTCACCACCAAGAGGACAAAATAGATGATCGATGGAACTTAACCTAATAAAACAAAATTTCTGTAAAAAATTTCTATATCCAAATTCCCAAAATTTCTGAAAAAATTCCTGAATGCACTACAAGGAGATGCCTTGAAAATTGGATGGAACCTAATCTAATAAAGCAAACCCAAAATTTGCAATCACCATGATCGTAATCCAATATTAGACGATATCATATGCATAGAATAATATGCAGAGTAATCAAACCCTAATCAAGTAAGTTCAAGCTTATATGAATTGATTTTGGGAAAAAAATGACCACCACAGTCAGGATTTCAAATTCAAATAATCAAAGAATAAAGGAATTTCAATTTAGAGAGAGTGTGCAAATTTTCAATTCCTTTACATTTTAGGTCCTTTGCAGAAGATAGCAAGAATTTATGAGGGCATGTGCAAATGAACCGAAGAAAAATTCTAGATTCGAAGAGAGAGAGATTCACGATGTTGGTCAAATGCCATAGAAAATAATTCTATGACGCTTAAAAAGTGCCATCATGTGCATGGCGTTTAATAGGGACGAAGAGAGAGAACTTATGTACTAAAATGATAAATAGGGGACGAGAGAGAGACAGTGGCAGTCGGTGGAGAATCCGTAACAGTCGATGTAAAAGGTGAGAAGAGATAAACTGAAGTGAGAAGCAAGAGGGAGAGAGAAATGGGATAGGGGTTGAAAAGTCTTTTTCTAGAAATGTTTTATTATTTTATTAAAAGGTGAATGGAAAAATAGGACAATGGTGTGAGGTTTGTAGCATTCTAAACCTATTTCCCCTCTCTCATGACTCTCACGTTATCTCTCACAAGTGTTGGAGAAACAACACAAGTAAACAAATTACTTGTATTACACACACAAACTATTACAACACTCAAAATTCTCAATGACACTCTTTAGAAGCAATGACACTCTCTCACTTTCTAGAGACACACTCTAGACCACTCACACTCTTACAAGACTACTTACAAGACTTCTCACTCACTTACTTAGCTCTCTACTTGACTACTTTCTTGTTTTTGATTGTTACACCACACCCATATTTATAGGTGGGCTTGCCGACTATCCTATTGCCCCACCGACATGGGCTATACATAAAACTAATCTTCTTGTTTATTCTAGAACCAGCCCACCGACATGGGCTTTTTCTTATGACCACACATTTGTTATAATAGCTAGACAATTCTAGCTTGTTCCCACCGACACTCATCCTAGAAGTTTCTAGCATATGTATGTTTTTCCTTTGGTTCTTTGATCATGGGCTAGACTTTATTCGTTGGGCTCTTTGGGCTGGTGTTGTACTTCAACACTCCCCCTCAACACCAGCTCATTCTTTCCTCTATGTTAAGTTGATGACAGATCTTTTTCTTGCACACCCATTTGCATGATATGGGTTTCACATCTCTTTGCTTTGGCACTAAATTCCAAGCTTGATTTAGCTCCACTGCAGTGACCTCCTCTCAGGTTCAACTGCTTCTTCTTCTATGGCTACGTTGGCGTATTTAGGATTTGGCTTCCGGATTCTTGTTGACCTCCTTGGTTGTGATTGTGGAGTCGATACTTCCACTTCACTAGGTCTTTCTTCTTCTGGTTGTTCATATACGCCAGCTTGCCAAGGGTTTTGAGGTACTGCTTGCTCACCATCATCACCATCAAGCGAATCCTCAGACTCATCTGGTCTCGACTGGATTCGAACAGTTTGCTCCCCCATCTTTTGTTGCAGCTTTTCTTCAATCTCTCTTGAATCAGGCAACGCCTCTTTTTCTGAGGACCACCAAGAAGATGCTTCATCAAACACCACATTTCGTGATGTGTAACACATTCCAGTTGTAGGATCACAACATTTCCACCCTTTCCTTTGGCTGTTGTATCCCACAAAGATACATCAGACTGCCTTTTTGTCAAACTTGCTACGTAAATGACTTAGAACAAATACGTAGCACACACAGCCAAATACTCGAAAGTAACTAACTGTAGGTTTCATATCCCACAGTTTTTCAAAGGGTGAGACAAATTCTAACCTTGGTTGAGGAAACCTGTTGATCACATGAGCTGCAGTTCTCATTGCTTCGGCCCAAAACCTTCCTGGTACATTGTTGGCATGAAGCATACTTCGACATATCTCTGCTAGATGTCGGTTCTTTCTTTCTGCTACACCATTCTGTTGTGGTGTATTGGCACAGGTGAACTGGTGACGTATTCTACAATCTCGTAGATACTGGGAAAACTCATTCGAGGTATATTCTCCTCTATTATCCGTTCGTATGCAACGGATCTTTTTTCCCACTTCTCCTTCAATTGTCTCCTTAAACTTTTTAAATTTTGAGAATGTTTCAGATTTTTCTTTCATAAAGAAAACCCACACATACTTGGAGAAGTCATCAATGAACGTCACCATGTATCGCATCCCACTTATAGATGGTTGCTTGACGGGCCCGAACACTTCGGAATGAACCAACTCTAACGGCTCTTTTGCTTTAAACTTCGACTCTTCGTATGGTAGTTGATGTGCTTTACCATATTGGCATCCTGCACAAACCATGTTTGTTCTCACGTCAAGCTGAGGTAGCCCCTTAAGCATTGACTTTTTCATCATCACATTTAGCTTGTGACAGCTAACGTGACCTAGTCTCATGTGTCATAAATCTGCTGTCTCGTTCTTCCTTGTCTTGTCTACGTATGCAGTTTCTGCTGACATTACATAGACTGACTGCAGTCGCCGCCCCTCCATTGTTGGCGTCCCTAAGATGTTGAGGTGTCGATACACCTTCACATCTCGTGGACCAAACAAGACATAATTTCCCAATGACGTTAGTTGCGGCACTGAAAGCAGATTTTTCTTCATACCTGGAACATGGTAGACATCTTGAAGCGGCACATGATTAGTGTTGTAGCGTGGCATAATTACAGTCTTACCGATATGAGCAATCGGTAACCTCGAGTCGTTGGCCGTCACCACCAAGCGGTCTCCTTTGTACTCAGTCAAACTCTGTAACTTTTTCTCATCACCCCGTCATGTGGTTTGAGCAGCCTGAATCCACGATCCAATCATTCTGGTAGTCAATCGACTCTGAACTTGCAGCTGTGAAAGCTGACTCTTGCTTCTTCATAGCCATGGATGCTTCAGCGTCCCACTTTTCCTCTAAGGCTAGAGACGCTACG
This sequence comes from Cotoneaster glaucophyllus, assembly GCA_036320875.1. Lineage (NCBI taxonomy): Eukaryota > Viridiplantae > Streptophyta > Magnoliopsida > Rosales > Rosaceae > Cotoneaster > Cotoneaster glaucophyllus. The sequence continues at coordinate 25,475,987 of CM070068.1, read as the reverse complement.
ACATCCCAATCATCTTCACTTTTCTTCTTTGAGTTGGCGACGTTACTTTCTGCAGGCTTTTTGAACCAGCAATCCTTCGCCATGTGACCCTTCTTTCCACAATTGTAACACTTGCCCTCAAACATTTTAAAATGTTTTGGGACTAACCACAGTTGCCGTGATACTTCGAAGCTCCCCCTGGTCGAGAACTTTCTCCTCCTTGATGACCTTTCACCTTATCACCATTTGTTTTAGATCCTCCACCAACACGTTGCTTGAAGCTGCTTTTACTTTTGGTGTAGAGCGCTTCCTCTTCACCTTTTGACGAGACCCCTCCCATTTGCTTTGCCAAAGCTTCTTGATCGGCAAGCAAATTCTCAAACTCAACAAGTGATGGTTGGGTCGGCCATCCTTGTACAGCGGCAACGAAGCCTCGATATTCTGGTCTCAATCCATGGATAATTATTCTTTTTATCCTGGATTCTACAATGGCAGCACTAGGATCTAATTCAGAAATTTCATGGCATATAGACTTTACCTTGTGGAAATATTCGCCAATCGTCATGTCTCTTTGGGCCACTCATAACAGCTCATTCTCGAGAAGTTGCAGTCTTGTATCATTCCTCTTTGAAAAGAGTGTGGCGAAGGTGTCCCACGCTTCTTTTGGTGTCTTGGCCTTCCGTATGTGCTCTAACATATCATCTTCAACTGTGGTTTTTAAGGCGAACATTGCCTTACCTGCCTTGATCTTCCACTTCCTCAAAGTGCCACTGGTGTCTTCTTCCAGCTGCGTAACTTCATTACCGCCGACGACATCTCAAAGATCTTGGCCTTGTAGGTAAGACTCCATACACGTCGCCCATGTGTTGTAATTTTTGTTGTTCAACTTCTTGATTCCTCCAACAACTTGAAGGTCTCCCATCGTGTCGACAGAGCTTCGATAAGCCGAACAAGATTAACTAATAATCTTGCGAAGTACTAAACTTCTCACGATTCTTAAAAGCTTCAATAGAGACTGTCCCTGATCGTACCGCTCTGATACCAATTGTTGGGAAAAATTTAGAGTACACAACTCTAACACAAGTGTTGGAGAGACAACACAAGTAAACAAATTACTTGTATTACACACACAAACTATTACAACACTCAAAATTCTCAATGACACTCTTTAGAAGCAATGACACTCTCTCACTTTCTAGAGACACACTCTAGACCACTCACACTCTTACAAGACTACTTACAAGACTTCTCACTCACTTACTTAGCTCTCTACTTGACTACTTTCTTGTTTTTGATTGTTACACCACACCCATATTTATAGGTGGGCTTGCCGACTATCCTATTGCCCCACCGACATGGGCTATACATAAAACTAATCTTCTTGTTTATTCTAGAACCAGCCCACCGACATGGGCTATACATAAAACTAATCTTCTTGTTTATTCTAGAACCAGCCCACCGACATGGGCTTTTTCTTATGACCACACATTTGTTATAATAGCTAGACAATTCTAGCTTGTTCCCACCGACACTCATCCTAGAAGTTTCTAGCATATGCATGTTTTTCCTTTGGTTCTTTGATCATGGGCTAGACCTTATTCTTTGGGCTCTTTGGGCTCTTTGGGCTGGTGTTGTACTTCAACATTTGGATCACGAGACGAGATCACATCAATCTTTTTCCGTAAAATACACACAAAACACAACCCAACACCCACTCTCCTCCTCCTCCTCCTTCTTCCTCCTCTCTGTTTTGTTGCCGCTGCAACGTTCCTCTCAGAGCCGGTCAATAAATTTACAGTCAATTTTGTACAGCAGTACGCAGAAAATACAAGATTGATTAAATCGCAAGGCACCGAAAATTCAAATACTTTCTGGTTCGATCAGATGTTTGATCTGATGAGAATAACTGTAGTATGATAGGAGCTGTGCAATTGGGGGTGTTGGCTGCGTGCGTCGTCGTTTTGGTCCCAATGGCCATGGCCGGATACCATCTCAGCCGCAACAAGATGCTCTTCTTCAGCGGCGCTCTCTTCATCACTCTCGCCATCGGCGTCCACCTCACCCCGTACTTCCCCACCGTCAACGACTTCGTCACCACCGTCTCCTCCGTCGTCGTCTTCGAGAACCGCCGCGACTCCTGCCTCTCCCACCTCCACGACGTCGTTTGGGAGGTAACCCCTTCCCCCAATTTCAACCCCCTCGACAACAACACCGTCAATTACGAAAAGGCGTGGGCTTGGGCTTCTTCCTCCGCCGTTTCTGCATGTGGGTTTCAGAAGCTGGGTCGTTTCGACGCCTCCGATCTGCTCAACGGTTCGTGGGTCGTGGTGGCCGGAGACTCTCAGGCAAGGCTGGTGGCGCTTTCGCTACTGAGTCTGGTTCTGGATTCTGGGCCTCTGGAGATGGTTAATAAGGATCTGTTCAAGAGGCACAGTGATTATCAGATTGTGGTTGGTGAGATTGGGATGCGATTGGATTTCATCTGGGCTCCTTACACTGTGAATTTGACCAATCTGGTGACGAAATTCAAGCGAAATCGGAACTTCCCGGATGTGTTGGTGATGGGTTCTGGGCTATGGCACATGCTGCACTTCACCAACGCTTCAGATTTCGGTGTTCAATTGCAATCACTCAGGAGGTCTGCGGCGCTCTTGTTGCCAGTTTCGCCGGAGACCGGCTCCGATAAGCCGGAAACCAGCTCGACTTCAGGCTCTGGTTCGGCCCGGAGGCCGCACTTGTTCTGGGTTGGCATGCCCACGTTGATAAACTCGATGTTGAATACGGAGGAGAAGAGGGAGAGGATGACTGATGCAATGCGTGGTGAGTATGATAAGGAGCTTCAAAAGAGTAAGCTTCTGCGGCAAGCCGGCGGCCCCCTTTGGTTACTGGACATTGAATCCCTGAGTTGGAATTGCGGGGTTCGATGTACGGTCGATGGAATGCATTATGATATGCCTGTTTACGAAGCAGTGCTGCACATCATGCTCAATGCATTGCTCATCGAGTCTCACCAGAAGCTTTGATTTGATTCTTTTTGTTTTCTCTTGGTATATGTCCTGTTCCGGTTCGGTGGTTTGATTTCTTACGGAGAAAGCTTTTGATTCGTGAGAGAGGTTGGTTGGCTCCTTTGCTTCCTAATCTTCTCGTGCATCTTCGGTTTCTGCCAGGTTTTCTCTCTCGGCCCCGGATTAACTCAGTATAGTTTATGTGAGATAGTAATTGAGATTGAAATTCATTTGTATCTTCATTGCATTTATATAAATATTGAATATACTTACGCGTATTGTGTGGTCTATGCTCAAGACCACTGTTCTAAAAATCCTCGCCTAGGCGTTTGAAAATTAAGAAAGGGCGCCTAGATCTGCTGAGGTGCCCGCCTAGGCTAGGCAGCATTAGGCGGTTGGTCACCGCCCCGATTAATGCCTAGGCGTTTGAAAATTAAGAAAGGGCGCCTAGACCTGCTGAGGCGCCCGCCTAGGCACCCGCCTTGCCCGTCCAGACTCGCCTAGGTTGCGACTTACTTAGATAGAAAATAGATAACTTTCATTTTGCATTTTATTTTTTTCCAATAAATTGTAAGAGATTTGTTGAATACTTAAATGAATACACATTATATGCATGTTGCATGTTCTCCATGTTTTCATTATGTTCCAATACCTTCTAATATATATATATGTCATTCTATTTTGTAGTTTATAATGAAATTATATATATTTTAAGTATCAATAGACACTTATTTATACGAAATATAATAGATTTACTTAAATCCACCTAGCCGCCTATGCGCTAGCTCGCCTCTCGACTAGCGCCTATCGTATGTTAGAACCTTGCTCAAGACATACACATCCATTGTTGATGAATCATTCAAAAAGAGCTTCCTGGATAGAAACTACATGCTCCTTTTCACACTTTTTGTAGATTACAGCGCACACGAAATTTTTTGTTGCTTCGCTTCTATTGTGCTTTCTTTGCTAGCTTTAACTCCAGAGCGAGTTTATGGTTTTGCGCCATGTTTTGAAGTAAATACTTGTGAATGTATGGGCCTTTCGCCTTTCTGCTACTGATTGTTACTTCTGTTCTGCTTTTATACTTAAGGAGTCCAATGCGCATGAAGCTTGTAGCGTTTACCTGTATGCGAGGTTTATGCAGTAGGCATCCATTGAAGTAGCTGCTCTCTTTGCCAAAAATTATTAGTGATACCTCCCAAAATACTACAGCAGCATGACAGATTGCTTGCTTGCAAGTATGACCGTAGGCTTGGAACTTGTATATTATCCCATTTTTTGGGCTAGCTTGAAACGAACTTACGAAATTAATCTCTGTTAGAAAGATGATGATTGCCATTCAAGAAGCGTTTGGTTTTTCCTTTTCATATCGGGGATCTAGAGAAGAACATAATTCTTTTATTGAAACCTAGTAGTTAAACTTTTTCTTAAACCGGTAAGAGAAAACAGTCAGACGATTAGATATCAAAGAAATTGAAGTTCTCTGGTTGCCATAGAACCTTGCGAACGACAAGCAGGTTGAAGTAAAGTCTGTTATGATCGAGAGAACATGTTCGTGTAGATTTTTTCGAAAGTTTTGTTGACGAGTCCATCATCGCTTGTGCTGCGTAAATTCTGTGGTGTTTTCTGGCGTTTGCTTAACATGTTCTGCTTCTGGTGTTTTATCTCTTGGATAATGTAATTGGTTCTTTCAACTCCCTGTTAAGAATCTTGTTCTGTGGATGAATTTTAAGTACAGGTGCTTAATATTCGAACTGACTCAGAGTTTGATGATTACTGATGTGTTTTGGGATGACCGGAAATGGGAGCGACTCCGACTCCTCTTCGTGTCACTCTAATTCCAGGTTAGTAAGTAAACATGTCAATAGGTTCGCTCGTCGGAGTTAGCTGCTGCGAACAAATTAGTTACAGCAATTTATCACTAGCATTGATTTGAGAACAAATTAGTAAAGGGTGCACCCTTTGTGAGCAGCAAGCACAATTGCAAACACGCCTAACAAAACTAGATTAAACCCGAAGAGGAAAATTCCGCAAGACATTTGAACCATGGATCAATCGACCATAAGCAGAACGAAGAAATTTATGACTATTGCAAAATATACTCTTGCCTGCACACCCTGCCACTATCAGATTACTGAATTCATCTCCGGAGACCCCCAAGCCGTTACCCTAGCAACCGGAGCAGTTCTATCCCAATCCCCAATCACCGTCCCTAGCTGGTCTCGCATCATTACACCCTGTCGACACTTACTGAACTATAATAATTCTATAGCATCCCCTGAGCATCAGCATGACACCATAATCCGGAAGGAACCTATACCTCAATCATCTCGGTTTACTTCCCGGGGACTTTTGATAGTTAAGCTTCGACACACATCTCTGTACAACATCATCTGCAATCTAACTATATTTTCCTACCGAAAGAAAGTAGAATAAACATAGGATAGTGCTATTCACACACTCATTTTTACTTCCTACACACCCTTGTTAATTTTGGCCATTGATCTTCTTCAATTCATTCGATCCGATAACCGGAAACTGAGGGGGGATAGTGAGAAGTAAAAATAGGTCTGGATAGCACTACCCTAAACATAAATAGGGAAGACACACAAAAATGGTCCCTTGCACTATTTCGTCAAATGGTGCTTTTAAGACTCAAACTGCTTTCCTTCAAAGGTCTGCCCAAAGTTCCAAGCCTTGGGAGCAACATTGTAAGATGTAACTGTGCGGCCATCGCTGCTTGTGACCTCGAAAGAAAGAGGTTGGTTCAGTAAATCAGCACTTACATGCCAGTTTTGGCCCCAATTCCGTCCCATTGGAAGCCAACCTGTTCTTGAACCCTTGACCTTCACCGCAACTATGTCTCCAGCACCAGCAACATTGCTGATGAGTACTGATATAAAGATGTTAGAACCATCTATGGTGAAACGAATTCCTCCTTCCTTTCTACACTTGATCCTGTTTAAAACAAAATGATCAAGAACAAGTGGAAAAAATCTCAGAATGACAAAAGTCAGGTCAGAGATTCAAACATAAATGCCAAGCATCACAACTCCAAATGCTGATCCAACCATGCACATGCATGCACTTGTACACAACACATACACTGGTTTATTCATTGAGAATGAACATCACAAGTTTTGCCTCTTAAATTTTATCTGCGTTCCTACAAAACAAATACCAAAACTCTACAAAAGGACTACACGAACACTAACAATTGGATAAGGAACTTTAAACTTCCGTGGACCTTTAGACTCAATTGTTAAAAATGCGCTACAAGAACACTAACAAAGAGCTACCCAAGCACCACAAAGATACTACCAAAAAACACCACAAATGCACCACAAGGACACTAAACAAAGAACTTTCAAATGATGCATCGTATCCTATAGGCTAATTCCAAATTTGTATCACAGAAGCGGTGTTACTAGCAGTTAATCAAAATTACTTCCAATTGGGCAGATACCATCACCATTTTCAGCTGTTTTAATAAGATACAAACCTTGTTTAAATTTTTTTAATTTTTTATTTTTATTACATGCGTTATCACTATTATAATCTACACTAACGGAAATGGGAGAGTTTGAACCAGGACGCAATGGGTTAACGAGAAACACTTTATCCACCACTTTGCACAAACCTTGTTTATATGGCAGATACAAGTTGCTATTCTAATGCTACCATTTTCAATCGTTTTCTTTTTCTCTAAGAAGAGGTTAGCCACAACATTCGTCATTCCGAGGCCAAGAAGTCTCCGCCATAGGCATTTCAGCCTCCTTTGGCCACCATTGTAGCCTGAAATTTGTCCCCAACAACTGAACTACCCCGTGGTGGTTACCATTTTCAATAGTTTTAATTAAATTTTTTAAGCGCCAACAACTGAATCACCCCATGGTGGTGGTTAACATTTTCAATAATTTTAAATAGATTTTTAAGGGCCAACAACTTGGTGTTGAATCAAATGCACCGTTTTCAATTGTAATTTTCAAACATTATTTTCAATTATAATTCACATTTAAGACACCAAAAGCATTCTATTTTGAAAACAGAAAAAAAAAAAAAAATATATATATATATATAAGGATATGAAAGAGTAAAGTAGAATGCAACAAAAATCGATGCCGACGCTTGAAAGCAGAAGGACCAACCTGCGATACTGGACGGCCATATTGCCTGCCTTCCAAACAGCGATCTTCTCAAAGGCCTCGATGGGCAACACCAAGTGCTTGTTTGGAGAGTTGCAGTGGCCCCCACCCTCCGCCATGAGCCCGTAATTCAGGCGCGCAGAAGTTGGTCGCCGTCACGATGATCGACGTCCCCTGAATGCACCACCGCTTGTCCTCCACGCACCGGACCTCGAAGCATGCGCCGCAGATCTGACCCCGCTCGAACAGCGCCTCGCTCAGCCCCACCGTCGCCAGCCCGTACCCGGCCTTCTCGAGGTCTCCGTAGCCGCACGCGCCGCCGACCTTGTCGCGGGGGTCAGAGGCGGCGTAGTAGGTGGCGCGTGCCGAGCTCCAGTCGTAGAGGGAGGGGGAGGCGGTGGGGAACGAGGAGGAGGAGTGGGAGAGGGCGGTGGAGGCGAGCGCGAGTGGGAGGAGGAGGAGCAGGGGGAGAGCTGGAGGCCACATTTCTGGGCTTATTTGTTTGAATGTCGTCGCCTTTTTGTTGTCGGTGTTATTAATTAATTCGCTTTCTTCTTGGAGGAAGGATTAGTGTGAGTGAGTGAGAGAGTGATCCAGAGAAACAGAGATATAGTGACTTCAGCTGCAGGTAAAGACGGAAAGATAAACATTTATTTTTTATTTTTTATTTTTTAAACGATAATATCTAGTGTAACTAATCTCACAACGTGTTAGCAATAACACGTTGGATTCTCACCAAATATCTCACTTACAAAAAAGCAAAATACCAAAAGACATTTTGAACTTTTTATTTATTTACAATGTGTTTTAGGGCTGTCCGTTGGATTGGAGTTGGGGTAGGTAAATCTGCAGGGAGTGTTTTGAAATTAGCAAAAAATAATGGGGGTAATATTGGTACAAAGGTTGAATTTCTGATGGGCTTCATTTATGAGGAATCTGAATACCACCTTAGTATCAAGAATCCAATTCCCCAAAGTTTAAGAATTTTGATTCTTCGTTTTAGGTGGGGAATGGATGAGCTTAACCTCACAATGAGCTAGCAATTGACACGCTTCGATCTCGATGTCCGAAGGACAATGAGATGGCCACGTGCTGGCCCACACTCGAGGGTGATGCAAGCTATTTAATAAATGCATATAATTTTTGCACGTAACCACGCAATATAATATTCAAGTACAAACCTTAACCAAATATAAAAATCAACTACCAACAATTTAAAAGTGATAATGCATGACATGTTCATAGCATACTACTAATTCAAAATACAAGTGGAAGGAATATTAGAAAGTGCAATTACAAGAGATGTCATACGCAAAGAGAAGGACACAAATTCACTGATATGGGAAACCCTTGTAGCTCGGGTTGTATGCCTCGTTCCTAGATCCTGAAGGGGGCGCAAAACAAAACATGAGTAGATCAAGTTTATATATAGTAAAACTAAAACAATTACTCTTTACTAACCCCCAGTTTTAGAGAACTCATATAACATAATAGATAATAAGTTTTCTGAAAACCCTAGTATGCCATAAAAATTTTCATAAAACATATATCGTATATAGTGTGCTTAGTAGTGGTATTACAATCGCTTGAAGGCACTACATCGCCCGCCCGAAGGCATATATATCTTTCGCCCGAATTCTTCGGCCCGAAGGCACTACATCGCCCACCCGAGGCATATATAAATCTTCTGCCAAAGGCACTACATTGCTCGCCAGAAGACATATATAAATGAATATCCACTAAGTAAGCACAAAAAATCATAAACATAATCTTTCCAAAATATATCTCATCAGAGCTCAATATCGCAAACATCACATCATAAATCATATTCATAAATATTTCAGTAAACGTAAATCCGATAAAGCATGACATTTCATAAAGTGTAAATCCAATAACTCATAAACGTTTCATAAAACATAGTCATAAAATCATGTTTTTCATGTATGCATTTTTAGTAATTAAATCATGCATTTTGGAAGGGCTCCCAATCACAGATACTTCGTTACTGACATGCCGTTCAACAATAGGGAAGACGGGGTCACCTCAAACAACACACCAACTTAAAATCGAGTTGTGGCCGGAGTTGGCCGAAAAATGGCGGTCCTCGCCGAAAACTGGGAAAGATTTCCCCTTGAGTTTCCTTCGCCGAAGTAGGTGGAAACTCGTCGGAAAGTTTCGTGAACATTGACGGTGCACTGTGCAGTGATGGAGGAGGAGTTTGGGGTGGTTCTCGTTCGTTTCTGGGTTCACAACTAGGGTTGTTGGGTGGTGGGGGTACTGTCGTTGTTGTTTGTTGTTGTGTTGTGTTGTGTTGTGTGTGGTGCCCTCAGCAGGGCTAAGATAGAGAGAACCGAGAGGGAGCTTAGAGAGAGATAAACTAGAGAGTTTAGAGGGAGAAAGAAACAAGAAAGTTTAGAAGGAGAAAAAGGAGTGATAGAAAGCAAAAAAGGAAGGGGGGAGGTGTCTCAGGGAATTGGGGAAAAAGCAAGGGTCAATGATAATTTGTGGGTCCCAGTGACTCACAAATTAAGGCCACTAAAGACGAAATGTAAAATATCTGAAAAATGTTCGACATCTTGAAATTCGTAAAAACTTCGTTATAGCTCTAAATTTGAATCTGTTCGCGCCACGCTTACGTGGCGATGAGTACAATAAGAATAAACTAAAAAAAATTAGTCATAAGCGTTGCATCAAGATGGTCAACAAAAGTCAACGTTTATGCCACAAGGGCAATTTGGTAACTTCATACATTCGATAATTTAAAATACGAAAAATTAAGGAAGGGGTATCACATCAATAATGTGGTTCAAATTCGCCTTTGGTGAAAATCAAACCTAAGACCTCTCACTTACCAGTGAAAAGACCACTAGACTGTAGTACTAAGTAGCTTGGTAAACTCTTAAATCACTTGAAATGTGTGCAATTCCCATTCCTCTATTACATTCCCTTACGTAAACACGGCATTATGCTCATGGGATGGAATCGAGATCTTTTTTGGATTTCTGTGTTTGGAGCCCATGAAATCGAAGATCTGTACCATTCATTCTAAATTATATCAGCTTAAATTAGCCCATTTCACGGCCCACTTAACATAAACGAAGAGTCTGGATCTCTTCATTCCTTTTTTGAACAGTCCGAAATTCTTAGCTTTCGGCTCCAAATTGCAAGATCTAGAGATAATCTGAATTCCATGAGGCTCACATCAATATTTTTCTATATTAATTGATTTCTTAGTACAATAATATCATTTATACACAATGAACACAACTAATTTAATATATATATATGATAAATTACATTTTACTCACTCCGGTTTGAGTGTAATTGCAACCTCATACAGTATCTTTAAAACATTTCAATCTCATACATTTACTTACACTTTATTTCAATATCATACATCCGTTAAATGATGACGTGGCACTTGGTGGCCCAAATTTGTGTGATGACGTGGCAAATAAAATTAACTAAATATTAAAATGTTAATTTCAAAAATAATATTAAATCAAAACAAATCTAAAAACCACTTCATCTTCTCCATCAACACATTCTCTTATTCGACACCTCATCAGTCGCCTCCTGAATCGTCTTCACATCTTCGGTCTCATCATTCGCCAGTCGCCACCACTATCTGGTGGCCGTCACATTGTTGACCTGCATCAGCCTCCTATCCCTCGGACTAACCCAACCCCAAAAACCCATCTCGGATCCTTCGACCCTAACTAGCCTCTGGTGAACTAGAAAGTTCAAATTCGTCAGAAAGGTTTAGGATTTTTGCCACAATCGCCAAACTATTGTTCAAAAATTCGGTTGGATTTTGCAATGCCGTTTTGAATTCTTGAAGGAGTGTCGAATTGAGATCCACCAGAGAGTCGCTGATTTTGGCAGCGAAGAGAAGCTTCTCGCCCTAATTAATTTACAAAGTTACCCTTATACTAAAATCAAATCCGTACAATCACAAAATTAATCCTAATAAATAATACATAATCCAAAACTTATAAAATTTAAAATATTATTTTTCCACCCGCTATTATTCCCAAAATAACCCTAATATATTTTGTTTTAAATAACTCTATATATCTTTAAATAAAAATAAAAATGAAAGAAAATGCAAGCCTTGGACATTCATCATCTCCTTCAAATCATGCATGTCCTTAAAATCATGGCATCCATTTCATAATATCTCTTCCGACTATCCCTAAGTTTGCCACCCCGACCTCTTTCCAAGATCCCCACCCTCAATTTTCATCGAATTCCATATCTATGGCCCAATATTCCCTACCCCCTTCCCCCCGAGGCAAATAACATTACTCACACCTATCGCTGCTTTGCAGAGACCTCGGATCCCAAACCACTATTCTTGCTCATTTTCTATCAAACCCGCAAATCACACTGCCAAGACTCTTTCTCCTCCGTTAAGGTTTCTCGCCTCCGTCTAGCACACACCCATACCTTCCTCCAACCTTTCTGTTGATTATAGTCCAAATATTTCCCAGCCTCAACCAAGCACACACCATTTCCTTTCTCTAACCATTTCTTCCTCATTTTCCATCAAAGCTGCAAATTAACATAATAACAAATTGACAAAATAACAAATTAAACCTAACATGCACAAAGTTAACAAAATAAACTAAATTCATAATCCTTGAATTACAAAATTAATTACATGTTAAGGACTGAAACAGTGGTTAGTTAGCAATAGGCCTGACAATTCCTGACACGACCCGATAACCCGACACGACACGACACGAAATTAACAGGTGTTCTGGTCGACACGATAACAAATCGGGTCGTTATCGGGTAACCCGATAAGCACCTTTTAAGATAACGGGTTGGTTCAGGTATACACGTGGGTAACACGATACACGATAAGCAGAATATTAATTTAATAATTTTATAACCCTAAAAAAATACTATAATAATTATATATATATATTAATTTAACAATTTTATACCCCTAAAAACTATAATAATTATATATACTATAATAATTATACCCCCAAAATATTAACTATAATAATTTTATATATATATATATATATATTAAATTTTAAATTAAATTTTATACCCCTAAAAACTATAATATTTAATATGCATCCGCCCTTTGAAGAAAAAGGGAGGGAAAAAGTTTTCAAAAAAAAAGGGAGGGAAAAAAGAAAATGATAAGAAAAGGAAACAAAAAAGAGAGGGAAAGATGGGTGTACCGTGTAGTGTAGGTGTAGCATCCGCCCTTTGAAGAAAAAGAGAGGGAAAAAGTTTTCAAAAAAAAAAAAAAAAGGGAGGGAAAAAAGAAAATGATAAGAAAAGGAAACAAAAAAGAGAGGGAAAGATGGGATACACATCATACGAAACTAATTTAAACAATCCAACCGTCAAAAATGTTTGTATATGTTTCGAGATCGCATACGCCAAAAATTGCAAAAAAAAAACATTCAGAGATCAAGTAACGGGACAAAACTTTTCGACGGTTATAAACGAAAAATCACGATTTAACGGTTATTTTAACTCCGATTTTGATAATTTTTTACAGCTACACTCCTTGACCCTGTATGAATACAATGAATGAACTCGATCTTCAATTTTAAATATTTACACTAGTGGATACCACAAAATCTTATGTTATACTTAATGAAAGTATAAATAAATTCTTAAGTATTAGTGAATCTATTGTTTTGATGGGATACACATTCTACAAAACTAGTTTCAACGATCCAACCGTCAAACATGTTTGTATATACTTTGAGATCACATACGCCAAAAATTGAAAAAAACAAACATTAAGAGATCAAGTAACGGGACAAAACTTTTCAACGGTTATAAACGAAAAATCACGATTTAACGGTTATTTTAACTCCGATTTTGATGATTTTTTACAGCTACACTCCTTGACCCTATATGAATACAATTAATGAACTCGATCTTCAATTTAAAATATTTACAATAGTGGATACCACAAAATCTTATGTTATACTTAATGAAAGTATGAATAAACTCTTAAGTATTAGTGAATATATTGTTTTGATGGGATACGCATTCTACAAAACTAGTTTCAACGATCCAACCGTCAAACATGTTTGTATATACTTCGAGATCACATACGCCAAAAATTGAAAAAACAAACATTAAGAGATCAAGTAACGGGACAAAACTTTTCGACGATTATAAACAAAAAATCACGATTTAACGGTTATTTTAACTCCGATTTTGATGATTTTTTACAGCTACACTCCTTGACCCTATATGAATACAATTAATGAACTCGATCTTCAATTTAAAATATTTACAATAGTGGATACCACAAAATCTTATGTTATACTTAATGAAAGTATGAATAAACTCTTAAGTATTAGTGAATCTATTGTTTTGATGGGATACGCATTCTACAAAACTAGTTTCAACGATCCAACCGTCAAACATGTTTGTATATACTTCGAGATCACATACGCCAAAAATTGAAAAAACAAACATTAAGAGATCAAGTAACGGGACAAAACTTTTCGACGGTTATAAACGAAAAATCACGATTTAACGGTTATTTTAACTCCGATTTTGATGATTTTTTACAGCTACACTCCTTGACCCTATATGAATACAATGAATGAACTCGATCTTCAATTTAAAATATTTACAATAGTGGATACCACAAAATCTTATGTTATACTTAATGAAAGTATGAATAAACTCTTAAGTATTAGTGAATCTATTGTTTTGATGGGATACGCATTCTACGAAACTAGTTTCAACGATCCAACCGTCAAACATGTTTTTATATACTTCGAGATCACATACGCCAAAAATTGAAAAAAACAAACATTAAGAGATCAAGTAACGGGACAAAACTTTTCGACGGTTATAAACGAAAAATCACGATTTAACGGTTATTTTAACTCCGATTTTGATGATTTTTTACAGCTACACTCCTTGACCCTATATGAATACAATGAATGAACTCGATCTTCAATTTAAAATATTTACAATAGTGGATACCACAAAATCTTATGTTATACTTAATGAAAGTATGAATAAACTCTCAAGTATTAGTGAATCTATTGTTTTGATGGGATAAGCATTCTACGAAACTAGTTTCAACGATCCAACCGTCAAACATGTTTGTATATACTTCGAGATCACATACGCCAAAAATTGAAAAAAACAAACATTAAGAGATCAAGTAACGGGACAAAACTTTTCGACGGTTATAAACGAAAAATCACGATTTAACGGTTATTTTAACTCCGATTTTGATGATTTTTTACAGCTACACTCCTTGACCCTATATGAATAGAATGAATGAATTCGATCTTCAATTTAAAATATTTACAATAGTGGATACCACAAAATCTTATGTTATACTTAATGAAAGTATGAATAAACTCTTAAGTATTAGTGAATCTATTGTTTTGATGGGATACGCATTCTACGAAACTAGTTTCAACGATCCAACCGTCAAACATGTTTGTATATACTTCGAGATCACATACGCCAAAAATTGAAAAAAACAAACATTAAGAGATCAAGTAACGGGACAAAACTTTTCGACGGTTATAAACGAAAAATCACGATTTAACGGTTATTTTAACTCCGATTTTGATGATTTTTTACAACTACACTCCTTGACCCTATATGAATACAATGAATGAACTCGATCTTCAATTTAAAATATTTACAATAGTGGATACATCAAAATCTTATGTTATACTTAATGAAAGTATGAATAAACTATAATAATTATATATATTAATTTAACAATTTTATATCCCTAAAAACTATAATAACTATATAATATAATTATATATATATATATATATATAATGTTTTGAAGTAATATTTGTAATATCCTTGCACATTTAATATTTGTAATAGATTAGTAGTGTATGGATTTTTTTTTATTAGGCTTTTATTTTCGAGTGTAGATGTAGTACTTAAACGAAAAATGTGTTTTAATGTTTTGAAGTAATATTTATGTGGCAATGTGTGGTATGTGCAAATTTAAGGAAAAAAAAATATTTTTCTTAACGGGTCATGTGACTCGACCTGTTAAGGACCCGTTAAGATAACGGGTGTGACACGACACGACCCGTTAAGATAACAGGTGTTACACGAAAACGACACGAACACGACAGACACGACCCGTTTTCCAGGCCTAGTTAGCAATGTAGGCCAGTTAGCTCTATTTTTTAAACTACGATTTCTAAGCAAAAAGTGTTTAGTGTTGTTAGCAACGCAAAACAGTGGTTAGTTACATGTGAATGACTGAAACTCTATTTTCTGAATGCATGGAATTGAATATTAGACATCAAAATTTTAGAATTACAGTCTATTTTTTGCAGAACTAGTTTTGTGGATGTTTCATTTTTTTTCCCCTTTACATTTTCTTCAACATCTTTTGAACCAAAAGATGAAAATGGAGCGCACGATTCATATTCTAGAACAAGTACATGTACCATGGTCTTTGGGGATCAGAACAAACGACTTAGTTCATATACTTTGGAGGTTAAATGTTTGTAAGCCAACTTTGTTTTTATATGATCATGCTTCAAAGGAAGCTTTGAATATTGAAATCCTTATGTTGTACAGCTTTCATTACATCGATGTTTATATTGAGAATCTAATTTCACTCAACTGAATTTCTACTTCTGAGTTTGGTTTTATACAAGATTTTTGGAAGAATCAGTGTTATATAAGTCATTTGGAAGATTATCTTCAACATATATTTAGTAGAATTTGTTTTTGGTGTTACAAATCAATTACGACAGTGAGATGTTTGATCGAACTGAATATACATTGGGGGATGATGAAGAGTTTGATTTGAGGAACGATATATCTCTTGTATTTGATACATATGTTGTTTATATTTGACAGTTAGCTTTTCTAACTAAGATTTCTAAGCAAAAATTGTTTTAGTGTTTTAGCAATGTAAAACAGTTGTGAGTTACATAGGAATGACTAAAACTCTGTTTTCTGGAGGCAGGAATTGAATAAAACTCTGTTTTCTGGATGCAGGAATTGAATAATAGACATCAAAATTTCATAATTATAGTCTATTTTTATTAAAACTAGTTTTGTGGATGTTTCATTTTTCCCCTTTACATTTGTTCAACCTTTTTTGGACCAAAAGATGAAAATGGAGCATACGATTCGTATTCCAGAACAAGTATCTGTACCATAGCCTTTGGGGATCAAAACAAATGACATAGTTCATATACTTGAGAGGTTAAATGTCCTGAAGCCAACTTTGTTTTTATATGATCTTGCATCAATGGAAGCTTTGAATACTGAAATATGTATGTTGTACAACCTTCATTACATCGATGCTTATATTGAGAATCCAATTTCTTTCAACTCAATTTCCACTTCTGAGTTCCATGTTATACAAGATTTTTGGAAGAATCAATGTTATACAAGTCATTTGAAATATTCTCTTCAATACATATCTAGTAGAATCTGTTTTCGATGTTACAAATCAATTACAATAGTGAGATGTTTGATCGAATTGAATATACATTGGGGATGATGAAAAGTTTGATTTGAGGATCGAGATATATCTTGTATTTGATGCATCTGTTTTTTGGCAGTTAGCTCCCTTTTTTTAACTAAGATATCAAAGCAAAAAGTGTTGTTAGCAATGTAAAACAGTGGTTAGTTACATGTGAAAGAATGAAACTCTGTTTTCTGGATGTAGGGAATTGAATATTAGACATCAAAATTTCAGAATATAGTCTATTTTTTGCAGACCAAGTTTTGTGGATGTTTCATTTTTTAGCCTTTACATTTTCTTCAACATCTTTTGAACCAAAAGATGAAAATGAAGCGCACAATTCGTATTCCAGAACAAGTATCTGTACCATGACCTTTGAGGATCAGAACAATGACAAAGTTCATATACTTGAGAGGTTAAATGTCCGGAAGCCAACTTTGTTTTTATATGATCCTGAATCAAATAAAGCTTTGGATGCTGAAATCCGTATATTGTACAGCCTTCATTACATCGATGCTTATATTGAGAATCTAATTTCACTCGACTGAATTTTCACTTCTGAGTCCGGTGTTATACAAGGTTTTTGGAAGAATAAGTGTTATACATGTCATTTGGAAGATTATCTTATACACATATATAGTAGAACCTGTCTTCAGTGTTGCAGATCAATTACGACATTGAGATGTTTGATCGAATTGAATATACATTGGGGGATTATGAAGAGTTTGATTTGTGGATCGAGATATCTCTTGTATTTGATACATCTATTTTTGATATTTGACAGTGAGCTCACCTTTTTAACTAAGATATCAAAGCAAAATGTGTTTTAGTGTTGTTAGCAATGTAAAATGGTGGTTAGTTACATGTGAAAGACTGAAATTCTGTTTTCTGGGTGAAGGGAATTGAATATTAGACATCAAAATTTCAGAATCATAGTCTGTTTTCGGTGTTACAGATCAATTACAACAGTGAGATGTTTCATCGAATTAAATATACATTGGGGTATGATGAATATTTTGATTTGAGAAACGATATATCTCTTGTATTTGATACTTCTTTTTTTATATTTGACAGTTAGCTCCCTTTTTTAACTAAGATTTCTAAGCAAAAATTGTTTTAGCAATGTTAGTGATGTAAAGCAGTGGTTAGTTACATGTGAATGACTGAAACACTGTTTTGTGGATGCAGGGAATTGATTATTAGACATCGAAATTTCGGAAATATAGTCTATTTTTGGTAAAACTAGTTTTTTTGGGTGTTTCATTTTTTTTCCTTTTACATTTTCTTCAACATCTTTTGGACCAAAAGATGAAAATGGAGCGCACGATTCTTATTCCAGAACAAGTATTTGTACCATGGCCTTTGGGGATCAGAACAAACGACTTAGTTCATATACTTTGGAGGTTAAATGTTTGTAAGCCAACTCTGTTTTTATATGATCCTGCATCAAAGGAAGCTTTGAATACTGAAATCCGTATGTTGTACAGCTTTCATTACATCGATGCTTATATTGAGAATCTAATTTCAATCGACTGAATTTTCACTTTTGAGTTCAGTTTTATTCAATAATTTTGGATGAATCAATGTTATACAAGTCATTTGGAGGATTATCTTCAACATATATCTATTAGAATCTATTTTCGATACATTGGGGGATGATGAAGAATTTGATTTAAGGAACGCTATATCTCTTGTTTTTCATGTATCTGTTTTTTATATTTGACAGTTACCTCCCTTTTTTAACTAAGATTTCTAAGAAAAAATTGTTTTTGTATTGTTAGCAATGTAAATCAGTTGTTAATTACATTTGAATGACTGAAACTTTGTTTTCTGGATGCAAGGAATTGAATATTAGCCATCGAAATTTCAGAATTATAGTATATTTTTTGTAAAACTAGTTTTGTGGATGTTTCATTTTTTCCCCTTTACATTTTCTTCAACATCTTTTGGACCAAAAGATGAAAACGAAGCGCATGATTCGTATTCCAGAACAAGTATTTGTACCATGGCCTTTGGGGATCAGAACAAATGACATAGTTCATATACTTGGGAGGTTAAATGTCCGGAAGCCAACTTTGTTTTTTTATGATCCTGCATCAAAAAAAGCTTTGAACACTGAAGTCTGTATGTTGTACAGCCTTCATTACATCGATGCTTATGTTGAGAATCTAATTTCACTTTACCGAATTTCCACTTTTGAGTTCGTTGTTATACAAGATTTTTGGAAGAATCAGTGTTATACAAGTCATTTGAAAGATTCTCTTCAATATATATCTAGTAGAATCTGTTTTCGGTGCTACAGATCAATTACGACAGTGAGATGTTTGATCGAATTGAATATACATTGGGGGTATGATGAAGAGTTTGATTTGAGGAACGATATATCTCTTTTATTTGATACATCTGTTTTTTATATTTGACAGTTAGCTCCCTTTTTTAACTAAGATTTCTAAGCAAAAATTATTTTAGTAATGTTAGCGATGTAAAACAGTGGTTAGTTACATGTGAATGACTAAAACTTTGTTTTGTGCATGTAGGGAATTGAATATTAGACATCGAAATTTCAGAAATATAGTACATTTTTGGTAAAACTAGTTTTTTGGATGTTTCATTTTTTTCCCCTTTACATTTTCTTCAACATCTTTTGAACCAAAAGATGAAAATGGAAAGCACGATTCGTATTCCAGAACAAGTATTTGTACCATGGCCTTTGAGGATCAGAACAAACGACGTAGTTCATATACTTGGGAGGTTAAATGTTTGTAAGCCAACTTTGTTTTTATATGATCCTGCATCAAAGGAAGCTTTGAATACTGACATCCGTATGTTGTACAGCTTTCATTACATCGATGCTTATATTGAGAATCTAATTTCACTCGACGAATTTCCACTTCTGAGTTCAGTTTTATTCCAGATTTTTGGATGAATCAATGTTATACAAGTCATTTGGAGGATTATCTTCGACATATATCTATTAGAATTTTCGGTGTTACAGATCAATTACGAAGTGAGATGTTTGATCGAATTCAATATACATTGGGGGATGATGAAGAGTTTGATTTGAGGAACGATATATCTCTTGTATTTGATACATCTGTTTTTTATATTTGACAGTTAGCTCCCTTTTTAAACTAAGATTTCTAAGAAAAAATTGTTTTAGTATTGTTGGCAATGTAAAGAAATTGTTAATTACATGTGAAGGACTGAAACTTTGTTTTCTAGATGCAGGGGATTGAATATTAGACATCGAACTTTTAGAATTATAGTCTATTTTTGTAAAACTATTTTTGTGGATGTTTCATTTTTTTCCCATTTACATTTTTTTCAACAACTTTTGGACCAAAAGATGAAAATGGAGCGCACGATTCGTATTCCAGAACAAGTATCTGTACCATGGCCTTTGGGGATCAGAACCAATGACATAGTTCATATACTTAGGAGGTTAAATGTCCGGAAGCCAACTTTGTTTTTTTATGATCCCTTATCAAAAGAAGGTTTGAACACTGAAATCCGTATGTTGTACAGCCTTCGTTACATCGATGCTTATGTTGGGAATCTAATTTCACTCGACCGAATTTCCACTTCTGAGTTCGGTTTTATACAAGATTTTTGGAAGAATCGGTGTTATACAATTCATTTGGAAGATTATCTTCAATATATATCTAGTAGAATCTGTTTTCGGTGTTACATATCAATTACGATAGTGAGATGTTTGAACGAATTGAATATACACTGGGGGATGATGAAGAGTTTGATTTGAAGAATGATATATCTCTTGTATTTGATACATATGTTTTTTTATATTTGACAGTTAGCTCCTTTGTTTTTTAACTACGATTTCTAAGCAAAAATTGTTTTAGTGTTGTTAGCAATGTAAAACAGTGGTTAGTTACATGTGAAGGACTGAAACTCTGTTTTGTGGATGCAGGGAGTTGAATATTAGACATCGAAATTTCATAAATATAGTCTAATTTTGTAAAACTAGTTTTGTGGATGTTTCATTTTTTTTCCCTTTACATTTTCTTCAACATCTTTTGGACCAAAAGATGAAAAAGGAGCGCACGATTCGTATTCCAGAACAAGTTTATGTACCGTGGCCTTTGGGGATCAGAATAAATGACATAGTTCATATAATTGGATGGTTAAATGTCTGGAAGCCAACTTTGTTTTTATATGATCCTGCATCAAAGGAAGCTTTGAATACTTAAATCCGTATGTTGTACAACCTTCATTACATCGATGCTTAACATGAGTCTCAAAATTATTTCGGGTTTAATCAAGCTCATTGAGCCCGAGCCCACTAGGTGTGGAGACTAAAAGAAATGAGGCATAAGAAGGCCCAAGAAAAGCCCAATGGCAAACTATTGACAGAGTGAATTGCCAAGCGCTCTCTGATGCATAAACTTTTGAACATTTAGGCCATCTCCAACCGAAGGAGGATTATATGGCTCGTTTTAGCCCTATAGCCCTCCAAAAAATTAATATTTTAATGAACAGTGCCATACCATATTTCATATCACCTCCAACCTAGGGACGACCAAAAGGTCATAGGCCAAACATAGCCCCGTGACAAAAAAAACCATCTCCAACCGAGGGGGCCTAAGGGTCATAGTATGAAATGTGAAGAATTGAAATAAAATGAAGTAAGATAGTATGAAATGGTGAAAAGTATATGAGAAATTGTGCAGGAAAAAAAATTAGAATTTGTTTAAAAAAAAATGGGCTGGGCAAAAAAAAAAAAAAAAGTTGGCTGGGCAAAAGAAAAGTGGGTTGGCTCATTGGGCTAGCTGGCTGGCTGAAGATGGCCGGCCCGCTGGCCTGATTGGCTGGTTTTGACCATGTGGGACCCACAAGTCCTTTGGCCTAGCCTTCGGTTGGAGATGGTTTTCGTATCATTTTGGGCTATTTTAGGCCCTATGACCCTCTGGCCGGATTGGTTAAAGATGACCTTACATTCTCATGATCGAAAACGGTGATACTTACATTCTCATAACCAGGCTCATTGACATTGAGCCCGAGCCCACTAGGTGTGAGACTAAAAGAAATGAGGCATAAGAAGGCCCAAGAAAAGCCCAATGGAAAACAATTGACATAGTGAATTGCCAAGAGCTCTCTAATGCATAAACTTTTGAACATTTAGGCCATCTCCAACCGAAGGAGGATTAGATGGCTCGTTTTAGCCCTATAGCCCTCCAAAAAATTAATATTGTAATGAACAGTGTCATATCATATTTCATGTCATCTCCAACCTAGGGGCGGCCAAAAGGCCATAGGCCAAACATAGCCCTGTGACAAAAAAACCATCTCCAACAGAGGGGGCCCAAAGGCCATAGTATGGAATGTGAAGAATTGAAATAAAATGAAGTAAGATAGTATGAAATGGTGAAAAGTATATGAGAAATTGTGCAGGAAAAAAAATTAGAATTTGTTTTAAAAAAAAAATCGTCCAAAAAAAAAAAAGTGGGCCAGACAACAAAAAAAAATGAGTTGGGAAAAAAAAAAGTAGGCTGGGCAAAAGAAAAGTGGGCTGGCTCATCGGGCTAGCTGGCTGGCTGAAGATGGTCGGCCCGCTGGCTTGATTGGCTGGTTTTGGCCCAGTGGAACCCACAAGTCCTTTGGCCTAACCCTCGGTTGGAGATGATTTTCGTATCATTTTGGGCTATTTTAGACCCTATGACCCTCTGGCCGGATTGGGCTATTTTAGGCCCTATGACCCTCTGGCCGGTTTGGTTAGAGATAACCTTACATTCTTATGATCGAAAACGATGATACTTTAAAATGACAAGCATGGGCTTGAAGATGATTCATTAAAACAACTTCTATCACTAACTAATTTAAGTTGTTATTCCGCTTACCAAGTCAATTAGGCGTTTGACTTTGGGAGACGTGATAAGGGCGTCATGTAAAATCTCGTTTAAAGAAATTCACAGTTACAAACAAGGAAACCAATGAGAATTAATAATATGAAAGCTTTAATACCAAGTCCCGGGGGAAATAGTAAAACAAGGAGATGCAAGTAATGGCAAAGTTGCCTTTTAAAACAGTGGGAGGTCAAAACCACCACTACTTATCATATTAGAATTTCCAAGGCCAAATGAAAGCTACTACCGGCTGCATTCCTCAATCTGAGTCATCCACCAGCGGCAGCTCAAAAACTATAAACGTCGTCGTCAACCTTACACTTACGGTACACGAACAAGTTCCTAACTTGTTCTGTGAAAAAAGGGCAGGGCCTCGAGTCTTGACTAACACCTGAAAACTCTACAAGGAACGTCAATACCGGCAGGAGGGCACTAAAAGGAAAGGCGGACTCTTTTCCCATCCCCGTCCTCACTTGCCATTGTTGAGGACTTGGCGTCTCTCTCGGCCACACATCTTTTGTACGGGACAAATCCTTTTCTATTCTTTCCGGTACTTGTTCTTAATACCTAGAAGGCGGAGTTTGCACTCACCTTGAATTGAAGAACCGAGTTTGGTTCTTGGTCTTTATCAGAAACACGTTGATCTCCCTGTGTCTTAACTTCTTTGTCACGATTTTCGTCATCACTGGCTGATCCCGCATCTGAACCGGTACAAGAACCTTCCCCCTCAACTTTCTTAGAATCAACACATTCAGTACTTGGCTGCTGCTGCTTATGGAATGGAATAAAAGGCGGACATATGTTCCACCACGGTGCAGGATAAGCATTAGTACCAGATTCTACTGCATTTGAGTTTTTATTCTGAAATTCCAAGTAGATGCCTTGATGTCCGCCATAGGGAGAATTATCCCAAACGTGTTCTACATTCCCTGATGCAGATTCCATATCCGTAAAGTTGCATAATATTGATGTCTGCACAGGTTTCTCCTCTTGCACATCATCAGAAGGCAGTGATTTAGAATCCCCCGCAGCTCGAGAAGATGGTCTGTGGGAGTCTGTGACTAATACAGTCCTTCCGAAGAGCTTAAGGCTTCCGGGAGATGCCTCCTCAGCTGAACCTCCACTAGCATCAACGTCATCCGTGGGAAATAACTCGAGCTTCTGGACATTTTCAGCAAACACAACCAGTAGAGTATCAACATCAAATAAAAGGCTTATTCTATTTGAAAATTTGAAAGATATGCCAAAGAACAAGCATATACCATTTTTAATTGCTTGTTAGGAAGTGAACAATTGTTAATTGTAGATCCGCTTTCCTCGAGTGATGGGTTGGGCTCAGAATGAATTAAGTTCCCACTATTGACACCAGCAGCAGATGAATCAGGGGATAAACCATCACTAGGTGTATTTGAATCAGTTGAGCCCACTGCATCTGAGCCAATCACAGATAATACTGACTTTGGAGATTGGTTTTCTTGCTCCGAAACAGATAAATTTGGAGATGTGGACCTTGCTGGCTGCTCTACAGTGGAGGTCTCTTTATTAAGAGGGTGTACAAGTTTTCGGGGATAAGGATACATGGAACAAGCCCACATGATTACATGCTCTTATTTGAACCCAAAAGATGGTAATGGGATGAAGCTAGCTGGCTTGTCTGAAAATATTGTTGCTGGGTTGGAACTGGTCTCCATTGTGCAAGACAATCTGGGCCTGGGAAAGAGAACACACGGACCAATGGAATATAAGTTGGGTTGTAAACCCAACGCACAAAGCAAAGGCCCAAAAAAAAGGGACAAAACCAGAGAAACCACACAGAAAGCCCACACCAAGTCCATGTGCACCAAAACCCTACATCTCCACTATATAAGTGAAGACACATCCATTTTCATCATCTTTCATTTATGAGACAAGTACTCAGCCATCTGGTGCCCAGAGCCATGAGAGGTCTCTTCCTCTCTCTTCATTTCTCTCAAACCTTAACACAAAACCGTTGCTCTCTAGCCGTGCCTCCATAACTATAGCTCATATTCGAAGTACAACCCGCAACCACCAAACTTGAAACAAACTCACCTCGCTCAACCACCAGATCCATCTCATCTCAGTACAGCCATCATTGTAATCTTTGTCCTCAATGCAAGGTAAAAATGCTCTCTCCTTCTGCGATTTTTGTGCTTATGCTTAGATGAAATGGAAGAAAGATGAGATGTACCTCATGCATGTGTACATCGTATGCAGGACTCTCGGATCCACAGCAGGAAACAACCCAAATTGCAGATCTTAAGGTAGAATGGAAGGTAAAAATTCTCAACCACGATTTAGATGAATAGGTTGTTCGAATTTGTGTGAATGATTTTGTCTCGGTGTCTTTGTGTATTTGTGCAACCATGTATGAAAATATCTTTGCATGCTCATAATTGTCTCGTTGTTGTCCATGTCTCCTGATGATGAATGCCGTGGAAAATTCGTGCAAAAATTTGGATTTTAGCTTGAGTACTGGTCTCCTCTGTGCTACTAGGTCCACCCCCAAACTTGTATTGTAGTATATATTTTTTTATAATTGAAATGCGAGCGAATTAGTGGAGTGGGTCCAAGTAGTACAGAGTCTTCTTTGCAAACTCACTGTAACTTTTCTGAAACTCAAAACTCCAGTTTGATTTCCTTTTAAATTTCTGCACCGTACTGTTGATGTTGAATGCAAAGCTATGATGAACGGATGTAGGTAAAAAAAATGAAACATCCACAAAACAAGTTTCACAAAAAATAGACTATAATTCTCAAATTTCAATGTCTAATATTTAATTCCCTGCATCTAGAAAACAGAGTTTTAGTCCTTCACATGTAATTAACAACCGTTTTACATTGCTAACAACACTAACACAATTTTTGCTTATAAATCTTAGTTAAATAAGGGAGCTACCTGTCAAATATAAAAAACAGATGTATCAAATACAAGAGATATATCGTTCCTCAAATCAAACTCTTCATCATCCCCCAATGTATATTCAATTCGACCAAATATCTCACTTCATAATTGATCTGTAACACCGAAAACAGATTCTGCTAGATATATGTCGAAGATAATCTTCCAAATGACTTGTATAACACTGATTCTTCCGAAAAATCTTGTATAAAACTTAACTTAGAAGTGGAAATTCAGTCGATTGAAATTAGATTCTCAATATAAGCATCGATGTAATGAAAGCTATTCAACATACGGATTTCAGTATTCAAAGCTTTCTTTGATGCAGGATCATATAAAAACAAAGTTGGCTTCTGGACGTTTAACCTCCCAAGTGTATGAACTATGTTATTTGTTCTGATCCCCAAAGGCCATTGTACATATACTTGTTATGGAATACGAATCGTGTGCTCCATTTTCATCTTTTGGTTCACAAGATGTTTAAGAAAATGTAAAGGGGAAAAAAATGAAACATCCACAAAACTAGTTCTGCAAAAAATATACAATAATTCTGAAACTTTGATGTCTAATATACAATTCCTTGCATCCAGAAAACAGAGTTTCAGCCCTTCACATGTAACTAACCATCGTTTTACATTGCTAACAACACTAAAACACATTTTGCTTAGATATCTTAGTTAAAAAAGGGAGCTAACTGTCAAGTATCAAAAACAGATGTATCAAATACAAAGGTTATCTCGGTCCGTAAATCAAACTCTTCATCATCCCCCAATGTATATTGAACTCGATCAAACATCTCACTGTCGTAATCGATCAAACATCTCAATTACGACAGTGAGATGTTTGATTGAATTGAATATACATTGGGGTATGATGAAGAGTTTGATTTGAGGAACGATATATCTCTTGTATTTGATACATCTGTTTTTTATATTTGACAGTTAGCTCCCTTTTTTAACTAAGATTTCTAAGCAATAATTGTTTTAGTAATGTTAGCGATGTAAAACAGTGGTTAGTTACCTGTGAATGACTGAAACACTGTTTTGTGGATGGAGGGAATTGAATATTAGACATTGAAATTTCATAAATATAGTCTATTTTTGGTAAAACTAGTTTTTCGGATATTTCATTTTTTTCTCCTTTACATTTTCTTCAACATCTTTTGGACCAAAAGATGAAAATGGGCCGCACGATTCATATTCCAGAATAAGTATTTGTACCATGGCCTTTGGGGATCAGAACAAATGACATAGTTCATATACTTGGGAGGTTAAATCTCTGGAAGCCAACTTTGTTTTTTTATGATCCTGCATCAAAGGAAGCTTTGGATACTGAAATCTGTATGTTGTACAACTTTCATTACATCGATGCTTATATTGAGAATCTAATTTCACTCGACTGAATTTCCACTTTTGAGTTCGGTTTTATTCAAGATTTTTGGATGAATCAATGTTATATAAGTCATTTGGAATATTATCTTCAACATATATCTAGTAGACTTTGTTTTCGGTGTTACAGATCAATTACAAAGTGAGCTGTTTGATCGAATTGAATATACATTGGGGGATGATGAAGAGTTTGATTTGAGGAACGATATATCTCTTGTATTTGATACATCTGTTTTTTATATTTGACAGTTTGCTCCCCTTTTTAACTAAGATTTCTAAGCAAAAATTGTTTTAATGTTGTTAGCAATGTAAAACAGTGGTTGGTTACATGTGAAGGACTGAAACTTTGTTTTTTGGATGCAGGGAATTGAATATTAGACATCAAAATTTCAGAAATATGGTCTATTTTTGGTAAAACTAGTTTTTTTGGATGTTTCATTTTTTTCCCTTTACATTTTCTTCAACATCTTTTGGACCAAAAGATGAAAATGGGCACGATTCATATTCCATAATAAGTATTTGTACCATGGCCTTTTGGGATCAGAACAAATGACATAGTTCATATAGTTGGGAGGTTAAATGTCTGGAAGCCAACTTTTTTTTTATGATCCTGCATCAAGGGAAGCTTTGAATATTGAAATCCGTATGTTGTACAACCTTCAATGTTATACAAGATTCTTGAAAGAATCAATGTTATCCGTATGTTGTACAACCTTCACTCGACCGAATTTCCACTTTTGAGTTCGTTGTTATACAAAATTCTTGAAAAAATCAATGTTATACAAGTCATTTGTTTTCGATGTTATAGATGAACTACGACGGTGAGATGTTTGATTGAATTGAATATACATTGGGTGATGATGAAGAGTTTGATTTGAGGACTGAGATATCTCTTGTATTTGATGCATCTGTTTATACATTTGACAGTTAGCTCCCTTTTTAATTAAGATTTCTAAGCAAAAAGCGTTTTATTGTTATTAGCAATGTCCAACAGTGGTTAGTTACATGTGAAGGACTGAAACTCTGTTTTCTGGCTTAGACATCAAAATTTCAGAATTATAGTCTATTTTTTGCAGAACTAGTTTTTTGGATGTTTATTTTATATTTTAAAATATATCAATAGTTATTACTTGCATCATATTAATAATACGTGGGTACATTTTTATTTATTTTTGCTAGAACTACGTGAAGAGCAAAGTACTCTATTATTGATTTTTAAGTAATTGTTATATTTGTAACATAATTATTTGGATTTTTTTTAAATTTCATAATTTGTGGGATATTGAATTCATAAATGCATGAGTTAAATCTCTTAAATGATGCTAGGGACCTTGATCAAATTATTTAAACAAATAAGGTTTCATTCTAACAACTAGGTTGATTAGGGACCGGAACCAAAATGACCCAATAAATTATAATACTAACGACTCTTCTCCTTTCATAGTTACATCGAGAATTTTATTTCCTTGTGTCCATCAAGAGTCATGCGATAATGAAATATTTAATGTCATTATTAAAATGGGAATTGCAACTAATTATCTGTAATTAATTTAATTAATTGTCACGGTGCTTAAAATGAGTCTCAAAATTATTTCGGGTTTAATTAGGCTCATTGAGCCCAAGCCCACTAGGTGTGAGACTAAAAGAAATGAGGCATAAGAAGGCCCAAGAAAAGCCCAATGGCAAACTATTGACAGAGAGAATTGCCAAACGCTCTCAGATGCATAAACTTTTGAACATTTACATTCTCATGATGGAAGAAGGTGATACTTTATAATGGCAAGTAGGGCTGGAAAAAAATCCCGAAAATCCCGAACCGTACCGAAATAATCCCGAAACCGAACCGAAAATGTCCCAAACCGAAAATTCTAAACTGTTCGATACCCGATCCCGAACCGATCCCGAAAACTTTGGGACGGAATTGGGATCTCATATGGCCTCGTTCGGGATTCCCGAACCGAGCCGATCAATATTTTAATATAATTTTATATATATTTGAATTAATAATGGCCATTGGATTTAGTTGAGGATCAACCTCAACCGTTCATTACTCTGTCACCTCACTTACTCAGACTTCAAATTCTCCCATCTATCATCTCATTGCCAAAAAGCTGCATACACCTTAACTAATAGCTATCATCATTATGACTGTAGCCATAATGACTTCCATCTCTTTGCTAGCACCTACACTATAGGCATATTGACTTTCAAACTTAAAGCAACCTTCACAATACAAAAACCAACGTGGCTTTCCATACATAACCCTGATATTCTCTCTCTCTCTCTCTCTCTCCCTCTCCCTCTCCCTCATCTGAGTTCTCTCTGATTTCTCCGTCCGTCGCCCAGCCAAAGCAGCCACCATGCACCACCACCAAATGACTTCGTGGCACAACCACCACATGTCCACCACCACGTCGCACAGCCACCATGTTGCGCAGCCACCACAACCCGCTTGTTGTTTCTCTCTCTCAATCTCTCCTCCTCCCTTATTCTCCACCTCTGTCGGCGCCGTGAGAAATCTTTGCACGGAAAATGGCCAATCCCGAACGTACCGAAATCCCAAAAAAATTTCGGGAATCCCAAACTTTCGGTTTGATTTCGGTTTTTGAAATCTCATCCCGAAATAGATTGGTTCGGTATTCGGTTTATGAATTTCGGTTCGGGATCCCGTCCCGAACCACCCCTAATGGCAAGTATGAAAGCTTTAATACCAAGTCCTGGGGGTAAACAGTAAAACAAGGAGATACAAGTAATGGCAAAGTTGCCTTTTAAGACAGTGGGAGGTCAAAACCACCATATTAGAATTTCCAGGGCCAGATGAAAGCTACTACTGGCTGCATTCCTCAATCTGAGTCATCCCCCAGCAGCAGCTCAAAAACGATAAACGTCGTCGTCAACCATACGCTAACGGTACACGAAAAAGGGCAGGGCCTCGAGTCTTGACTAACACCGGAAAACTCTACAAGCAACCTCAATACCGGCAGAGGGCACTAAAAGGAAAGGCGGACTCTTTTCCCATCCCCGTCCTCACTTGCCATTGTTGAGGACTTGGCGTCTCTCTCGGCCACACATCTTTTGTACGGGACAAATCCTTTCCTATTCTTTCCGGTGCTTGCTCTTAATACCGAGAAGGCGGAGTTTGCACTCACCTTGAATTGAAGAACCGAGTTTGGTTCCCGGTCTTTATCAGAAACACGTTGATCGCCCTGTGTCTCAATTTCTTTGTCACGATTTTCGTCATCACTGGCTGATCCCGCATCTGAACTGGTACAAGAACCTTCCCCCTCAACTTTCTTAGAATCAACACGTTCATTAGTTGGCTGCTGCTGCTTATGGAATGGAATAAAAGGCGGACATATGTTCCACCACGGTGCAGGATAAGCATTAGTACCAGATTCTACTGCATTTGAGTTTTTATTCTGAAATTCCATAAAGTAGATGCCTTGATGTCCGCCATAGGGAAAATTATCCCAAACGTGTTCTACATTGCCTGATGCAGATTCCATATCCGTCAAGTTACATAGTAATGATGTCTGCACAGGTTTCTCCTCTTGCACATCATCAGAAGGCAGTGATTTAGAATCCCCCGCAGCTCGAGAAGATGGTCTGTGGGAGTCTGTGACTAATACAGTCCTTCCGAAGAGCTTAAGGCTTCGGGCAGATGCCTCCTCGGCTGAACCTCCACTAGCATCAACGTCATCCGTGGGAAATAACTCGAGCTTCTGGACATTTTCAGCAAACACAACCAGTAGAGTATCAACATCAAATAAAAGGCTTATTCTTTTTGAAAATTTGAAAGATATGCCAAAGAACAAGCACATACCATTTTTAATTGCTTGTTAGGAAGTGAACAATTGTTAATTGTAGATCCGCTTTCCTCGAGTGATGGGTTGGGCTCAGAAGGAATTAAGGCCATCTCCAACCGAAG
This sequence comes from Cotoneaster glaucophyllus, assembly GCA_036320875.1. NCBI lineage: Eukaryota > Viridiplantae > Streptophyta > Magnoliopsida > Rosales > Rosaceae > Cotoneaster > Cotoneaster glaucophyllus. The sequence continues at coordinate 25,445,286 of CM070068.1, read as the reverse complement.
GGGCCAGAGGGCCAGAGGGCCGAAAATGGCCCTAAAACCGTCTCCAACCGAGGGCTAGGCCAGAGGGCTCTGGAATCTGGGAGGGCCCCACGGAATCGGAGAGGGCTAGAGGGCTAGAGGGCTGGCTGTGTTTGGCCAGCCAGCCAGCCCCGGGCTGGCTATTTTTTTTTTTAATGTTTTCCTGTTGCTGTCGGTTATAACCGACAGCATTAAAGAAGGATTTTTTAATACTGTCGGTTATAACCGACAGTAATAGACAAACCACAGCAATTTTTTTTTTTAATTTTCTATTGCTGTCGGTTACAACCGACAGCACTAGTTTGAATTTTTTTTGAATGTAACGGCTAGCTCAGCTAGCCGTTGTGCTTCTTTGTTTGTTTGTTTTTTTTTTTTTTTTTTTTTTTTTTTTTTTTTTTTTAAATTGCAGCTGTTTGTTGCGTTTGTGTTTTTTTTTTTTTTTTTTTTTAATTTAAACATTCTCAATATTTCTTTCTTCAATATTTCCTTCTTTAATATTTCCTTCTCAATTTTTCCTTCTCAATTTTTTTCAATATATTTCTCAATATTTCCTTCAATATATTTTCCAATATTTCCTTCATCTATAATATTTGTTTCAATTTTTCAATAATTTCCTTCAATATTTTTTTTCAATTCTATTTTTTTCCTATAACTTCCTAGGCCATTATACAACATTAAATTAAATTAAGTAACATGAAACAACATTAAACAATATGAAACAACATTAAATAACATTAACCAACATAAAAATTGTACAACATAAAAAAATAAATTATGTTTGGATTTGAATTTAAATTGTAGCTTTAAAATAATAAATTATGTTTGGCCCTATGGCCCTCTGGCCCTCGGTTGGAGACGGTTTTTTGTGACAGGGCTAAAACGAGCCCTCTGGCCCTCTGGCCCTCGGTTGGAGACGGAGGCAAATATGGCCCTGTACTGTTCATTAAAATATTAATATCTTGGAGAATCTTGGAGGGCCAGAGGGCTCAAACGAGCCCTCTGGCCAGCCCTCGGTTGGAGATGGCCTAAGTTCCCACTATTGACACCAGCAGCAGATGAATCAGGGGATAAACCATCACTAGGTGTATTTGAATCAGTTGAGCCCACTGCATCTGAGCCAATCACAGATAATACCGACTTTGGAGATTGGTTTTCTAGCTCCGAAACAGATAAATTTGGTGATGCGGACCTTGCTGACTGCTCTACAGTGGAGGTCTCTTTATTAAGAGGGTGTACAATTTTTCGGGGATAAGGACACATGGAACAAGCCCACATGATTGCATGCTCTTATTTGAACCCAAAAGATGGTAATGGGATGAAGCTAGCCGGCTTGTCTGAAAATATTGTTGCTGGGTTGGAACTGGTCTCCATTGTGCAAGACAATATGGGCCTGGAAAAGAGAACACACGGACCAATGGAATATAAGTTGGGTTGTAAACCCAACGCACAAAGCAAAGGCCCAAAAAAAAGGGACAAAACCAGAGAAACCACACAGAAAGCTCACACCAAGTCCATGTGCACTGCACATGTGCACCAAAACCCTACAGCTCCACTATATAAGTGAAGACACAACCATTTCCATCATCTTTCATTTCTGAGACAAGCACTCTGCCATCTTGAGCCCAGAGCCATGAGAGGTCTTTTCCTCTCTCTTCATTTCTCTCAAACCTTAACACAAAACCGCTGCTCTCTAGCCGTGCCTCCATAATTATAGCTCATATTCGAAGTACAACCGGCAACCCCCAAACTTGAAACAAACTCACCTCGCTCAACCACCAGATCCATCTCATCTCAGTACAGCCATCACTGTAATCTTTGTCCTCAATGCAAGGTAAAAATGCTTTCTCCTTTTGCGATTTTTGTGCTTATGCTTAGATGAAATGGAAGAAAGATGAGATGTACCTCATGCATGTGTATATCGTATGCAGGACTCTCAAATCTACAGCAGGAAACAACTCAAATCATAGATCTTAAGGTAGAATGGAAGGTAAAAATTCTCAACCACGATTTAGATGAATAGGTTTGAATTTGTGTGAATGATTTTGTCTCGGTGTCTTTGTGTGTTTGTGCAACCATGTATGAATATATCTTTGCATGCTCATAATTGTCTCGTTGTTGTGCATGTCTCCTGATGACGAATGCCGTGGAAAATTCGTGCAAAAATTTGGATCTTAGCTTGAGTACTGGTCTCCTCTGTGCTACTAGGTCCACCCCCAAACTTGTACTGTAGTATATTTTTTTTTTATAATTGAAATGCGAGCGAATTAGTGGAGTGGGTCCAAGTAGTACAGAGTCTTCTTTGCAAACCCACTGTAACGTTTCTGAAACTCAAAACTCCAGTTTGATTTCCTTTTAAATTTCTGCACCGTACTGTTGATGTTGAATGCAAAGCTATGATGAACGGATGTTGAAGAAAATGTAAAGGTAAAAAAATGAAACATCCACAAAACAAGTTTCACAAAAAATAGACTATAATTCTCAAATTTCGATGTCTAATATTCAATTCCCTGCATCTAGAAAACAAAGTTTTAGTCCTTCACATGTAATTAACAACCGTTTTACATTGCTAACAACACTAACACAATTTTTGCTTATAAATCTTAGTTAACTAAGGGAGCTACCTGTCAAATATAAAAAACAGATGTATCAAATACAAGAGATACATCGTTCCTCAAGTCAAACTCTTCATCATCCCCCAATTTATTCAATTCGACCAAATATCTCACTTTGTAATTGATCTGTAACACCGAAAACAGATTATGCTAGATATATGTTGAAGATAATCTTCTAAATGACTTGTATAACACTGATTCTTCCGAAAAATCTTCTATAAAACTTAACTTATCTTGTATAAAACTTAACTTAGAAGTGGAAATTTAGTCGATTGAAATTAGATTCTCAATATAAGCATCAATGTAATGAAAGTTGTACAACATACAGATTTCAGTATTCAAAGCTTCATTTGATGCAGGATCATATAAAAACAAAGTTGGCTTACAAACATTTAACCTCCCAAGTATATGAACTAAGTCGTTTGTTCTGATCCCTAAAGGCCATGGTACAGATACTTGTTATGGAATACGAATCGTGTGCTCCATTTTCATCTTTTGGTTCACAAGATGTTTAAGAAAATGTAAAGGGGAAAAAAAAATGAAACATCCACAAAACTAGTTTTGCAAAAAATATACTATAATTCTGAAATTTTGATGTCTAATATACAATTCCTTGCATCTAGAAAACAGAGTTTCAGCCTTTCACATGTAACTAACCATCATTTTACATTGCTAACAACACTAAAACACATTTTGCTTAGATATCTTAGTTAAAAAATGGAGCTAACTGTCAAATATCAAAAACAGATGTATCAAATACAAAGGATATCTCGGTCTGTAAATCAAACTCTTCATCATCCCCCCAATGTATATTCAATTCGATCAAACATCTCACTGTCGTAATCGATCAAACATCTCAATTACGACAGTGAGATGTTTGATTGAATTGAATATACATTGGGTATGATGAAGAGTTTGATTTGAGGAACGATATATCTCTTGTATTTGATACATCTGTTTTTTATATTTGACAGTTAGCTCCCATTTTTAACTAAGATTTCTAAGCAAAAATTGTTTTCGTAATGTTAGCGATGTAAAACAGTGGTTAGTTACGTGTGAATGACTGAAACACTGTTTTGTGGATGGAGGGAATTGAATATTAGACATCGAAATTTCATAAATATAGTCTATTTTTGGTAGAACTAGTTTTTTGGATGTTTCATGTTTTTCCTCCTTTACATTTTCTTCAACATCTTTTGCACCAAAAGATGAAATTGGAGCGCACGATTCGTATTCCAGAACAAGTATATGTACCATGGCCTTTAGGGATCAGAACAAACGACTTAGTTCATATACTTGGGAGGTTAAATGTTTGTAAGCCAACTTTATCAAATGAAGCTTTGAATACTGAAATCTGTATGTTGTACAACTTTCATTACATCGATGCTTATATTAAGAATCTAATTTCACTCGACTTAATTTCCACTTCTGAGTTCAGTTTTATTCAAGATTTTTGGATGAATCAAAGTTATATAAGTCATTTGGAATATTATCTTCAACATATATCTAGTAGAATCTGTTTTCGGTGTTACAGATCAATTACAAAGTGAGATGTTTGATCGAATTGAATATACATTGGGGGATGATGAAGAGTTTGATTTGAGGAACGATATATCTCTTGTATTTGATACATCTGTTTTTTTTTATTTGACAGTTAGCTCCCCTTTTTAACTAAGATTTCTAAGCAAAAATTGTTTTAATGTTGTTAGCAAGGTAAAATAGTTGTTGGTTACATGTGAAGGACTGAAAACTTTGTTTTGTGGATGCAATGAATTGAATATTAGACATCAAAATTTCATAAATATAGTCTATTTTTGGTAAAACTTGTTTTTTGGATGTTTCATTTTTTTCCCCTTTACATTTTCTTCAACATCTTTTGGACCAAAAGATGAAAATGGGCCGCACGATTCGTTGTACCATGGCCTTTGGGGATCATACCAAATGACATAGTTCATATACTTGGGAGGTTAAATGTCTGGAAGCCAACTTTGTTTTTTTGTGATCCTGCATCAAAGGAAGCTTTGAATACTGAAATCCGTATGTTGTACAACCTTCATTACATCAATGCTTATGTTGAGAATCTAAATTCACTCGACCGAATTTTCACTTTTGAGTTCGTTGATATACAAGATTTATGAAAGAATCAGTGTTATACAAGTCATTTGAAAGATTCTCTTCAGCATATATCTAGTAGAATTTGTTTTCGATGTTACAGATCAATTACGACGGTGAGATGTTTGATGGAATTGAATATACATTGGGTGATGATGAAGAGTTTGATTTGAGGACCGAGATATCTCTTGTATTTGATGCATATGTCTTTATATTTGACAGTTAGCTCCCTTTTTTAACTAAGATTTCTAAGCAAAAAGCGTTTTATTGTTATTAGCAATGTCCAACAGTGGTTAGGTACATGTGAAGGACTAAAACTCTGTTTTCTGGATGCAGGGAATTGAATGTTAGACATCAAAATTTCAGAATTATAGTCTATTTTTTTGCATAACTAGTTTTGTGGATGTTTATTTTATGTTTTAAAATATATCAATAGTTATTACTTGCACCAATACGTGGGTACATTTTTTTTTTTTTGCTAGAACTACGTGAAGAACAAAGTACTCTATTATTGATTTTTATGTAATTGTTATATTTGTAACATTATTATTTGGATTTTTTTTAAATTTCATAATTTTTGGGATATTGAATTCATAAATACATAATTTAAATCCCTTAAATGATGCTAGGGACCTTGATCAAACTATTTAAACAAATAGGGGTTTCATTCTAACAACTAGATTGATTAGGGACAGGAACCAAAATGACCCAATAAATTATAATACCAACAATTCTTCTCCTTTCATAGTTACATCGAGAATTTTCTTTCCTTGTGTCCATCAAGAGTTATACGATAATGAAATAGTTAATGTCATTATTAAGATAGGGAATGCAACTAATTATCTATAATTAATTTAATTAATTGTCACGGTGCTTAAAATGAGCCTCAAAATTATTTTGGGTTTAATCAGGCTCATTGAGCCCGAGCCCACTAGGCGTGAGACTAAAGGAAATGAGGCTTAAAAGTCCCTAGAAAAGGCCAAAGGCATAGTGAATTGCCAAACGCTCTCTGATGCATAAACTTTTGAACATTTACATTCTCATGATCGAAGAAGGTGATACTTTATAAATGGCAAGTATGAAAGCTTTAATACCAAGTCCTGGGGATAAACAGTAAAACAAGGAGATACAAGTAATGGCAAAGTTGCCTTTTTAAAACAGTGGGAGGTCAAAACCACCATATTAGAATTTCCAAGGCCAGATGAAAGCTACTACTGGCTGCATTCCTCAATCTGAGTCATCCCCCAGCGGCAGCTCAAAAACGATAAACGTCGTCGTCAACCATACGCTAACGGTACACGAAAAAGGGCAGGGCCTCGAGTCTTGACTAACACCGGAAAACTCTACAAGCAACCTCAATACCGGCAGAGGGCACTAAAAGGAAAGGCGGACTCTTTTCCCATCCCCGTCCTCACTTGCCATTGTTGAGGACTTGGCGTCTCTCTCGGCCACACATCTTTTGTACGGGACAAATCCTTTCCTATTCTTTCCGGTGCTTGCTCTTAATACCGAGAAGGCGGAGTTTGCACTCACCTTGAATTGAAGAACCGAGTTTGGTTCCCGGTCTTTATCAGAAACACGTTGATCGCCCTGTGTCTCAATTTCTTTGTCACGATTTTCGTCATCACTGGCTGATCCCGCATCTGAACTGGTACAAGAACCTTCCCCCTCAACTTTCTTAGAATCAACACGTTCATTAGTTGGCTGCTGCTGCTTATGGAATGGAATAAAAGGCGGACATATGTTCCACCACGGTGCAGGATAAGCATTAGTACCAGATTCTACTGCATTTGAGTTTTTATTCTGAAATTCCATAAAGTAGATGCCTTGATGTCCGCCATAGGGAAAATTATCCCAAACGTGTTCTACATTGCCTGATGCAGATTCCATATCCGTCAAGTTACATAGTAATGATGTCTGCACAGGTTTCTCCTCTTGCACATCATCAGAAGGCAGTGATTTAGAATCCCCCGCAGCTCGAGAAGATGGTCTGTGGGAGTCTGTGACTAATACAGTCCTTCCGAAGAGCTTAAGGCTTCGGGCAGATGCCTCCTCGGCTGAACCTCCACTAGCATCAACGTCATCCGTGGGAAATAACTCGAGCTTCTGGACATTTTTAGCAAACACAACCAGTAGAGTATCAACATCAAATAAAAGGCTTATTCTTTTTGAAAATTTGAAAGATATGCCAAAGAACAAGCACATACCATTTTTAATTGCTTGTTAGGAAGTGAACAATTGTTAATTGTAGATCCGCTTTCCTCGAGTGATGGGTTGGGCTCAGAAGGAATTAAGTTCCCACTATTGACACCAGCAGCAGATGAATCAGGGGATAAACCATCACTAGGTGTATTTGAATCAGTTGAGCCCACTGCATCTGAGCCAATCACAGATAATACCGACTTTGGAGATTGGTTTTCTAGCTCCGAAACAGATAAATTTGGTGATGCGGACCTTGCTGACTGCTCTACAGTGGAGGTCTCTTTATTAAGAGGGTGTACAAGTTTTCGGGGATAAGGACGCATTGGCTTCCTTTTTGGTCTTGGAGGAGGGATGTCAATGGGCTCTTCCGAGGCTGCGTTTCCACCATTCGGGTCACGAGCAACCTACAAGACAGAACCAAGGAGTCAGAATAAGCATCAAGCAGGAAAGCATGAACCCTTCAAGTACGGTTTACATGCCTGGAGTCAACAAAATTGAACTTACATTAATAGATGGGGATATAGACATTATGGTATAAGAGCATTAAACCTTAGAAAAGAATTTTTGAGCATGACTTCGAATCTGAACCGCAGTCTTTGTGCCAACATGCTCTGTCATCAAAACAGAATATTTCAGCAGACAGCAGATAGATCATAGATGTTCCTTAAAACAAGAAATCAAATCTGCTCAAACCAACAAGTGAGATGCAATCTCATCCAACTTTTTACGGCTGAGACTTATTAATAAATTGCTTGTTGACGCCTTTCATACAAAATTTACCTTCAATCTTTCGCCAGGCACGACCGTAGAGCTTTAAAGCTTCAAGGAATTTCTTATGCTCTTCCTCAGTCCATCTCTCTCTCTGTTTAGTGACCGTGTATGGTTTTCTCACCTATTAAAATCAAAAAAACAAAAGGCAAGTGAATAAAGTTTGTCTTAGAACAATTAGTCATGATCCTAAGTCCTCTATTGGAGTTGGTCTTGCAACAATTAAACATGATTTTGATCAACAAAATAACATGTAGATGTAGGTTAGGCCGGTTGGTCCGCCCTTGCACAATTTTGAATCCCCATCTCCGTCGATTAGATTAAAGTAGTTTAAAATATCGTTTTGTCAAAAGATAAATGAACGAAGTTATATATAAACAATGAGAAAACAAAAGATTAAAACCTTGGGAGTAAAGTCGTTTCCACTACAGAGCTGATCATCCTTCAACTGGACCCCACCGGCACTCACTGAGATCCCATTGCTAGCTGAGACAACACCATCTGAACCAGTACTACCAAACTCATCCTACATAAAAGCAATACATAATTAAAAATCTACCATAAATATTAAAATATTCAACACTAAATTTCCACACTTTCTGAAAGAACTGTACAGATTCGGAAAAAGGGTTCTTTCAATTCATCTTCCCCTTCAAAGAATTACCAGAAATTCTCCAAATTCAAACCCAAAGTTGTACAAGAAAGTTCATACATATAATTAACTGTCCAAAATAAAAGTAAATCCCAAAAGGAATTGGTGGATTTCAAATCCGCTCCTCCGTTCATACATATAATTAACTGTCCAAAATAAAAGTAAATCCAAAAGGAACTGGTGGATTTCAAATCCGCCTCCTTCCGTCATAGCTTAAACTAGTAATATCGCTTGTAATATAAAAAAAAAAAAAAAAAAAAACATAAATCCCAACGGAATTTGATGACCCATAGAAAAATTCACTGAAACAGTCTGCAGGTTATATTATACGATAAATTCAGTAATATGCGGATACATACTTGAGCAGCCATGTCTGAAGATCCCATTAAGCAACCCACCAAGCAAAGTTGACCTCTCCCTCAACTCTCCGCGATACGACACCGTTTCTCCTCACTCCTTCAGCTTGCAAATACCACAGAAAAACCTTGTCTTTGTCTTCCCCACACTCACACAGCAAGAAAATACTCATAAATTTACACTCTTTCGGTCGAACCAACCGGTTCTGTGAGCTCTCCGGTCCATTTCTTAAAACTTGACTCTCACAAAAAGCCCTCCATGTCTCCTAAAGCTCCCCGGTCCTCAAAAATTGGAGTCGATTTCTTGCTTCCGAGAAGAAAACAAGGACTGGGTTTCACTTGGATGGCAGAAACGGCAAAAACCCAAGTGAAAAATACTGAAAAATAAAGAAGGAGAAAGCAAATGAGGAGGAGAGAGAAAGCTCTAGAGAGATAGAGTTTTAGAGAGAGAGTGGTGAATACTATGTGCGATGAGAAAAATAGAAGAAAGCTGGAGGTGCCACGTCAGAATCGTCGTTGTATTTTTTTTCTTTCTCTTTTTGGATTTGTTTTATGTATTTTTAATTTTAATTTTTTTTTGTTTTGGCGAGAGAGTAGAAAGCTCGAGAATTCGATGGAATCTTGTGGCTGTCGATGAAGGAGGCCGTCGGCACGTGGCGGGCGTCTGTCTTGACTTCCTCCGCTCGGTGAGAGAAAATTCAGCCACCATTGGATAATTACGCCACCAGATCTCTACTCGCAGCGAAAACACTAGGGCTATTGTACTCGCGCTTTTATGGCTCACACGTCACTTTCTTTTATCAGCCAACTCACTTCTTTCTCCAAAAGTTTCCAAATCATCATCCACTTTTAGATAAAGTTGAAGAAAGAAAATTTCCAAATCATCATTCCTTTATCTTTCTTCAATTTTTATTTGGCAAGTACAAACGATTTTTTACACTAAATTGTATTAAAATAGAGGAGAACGGTTTAAAGTCAGAATGTTATGGATTAAAAAGAATGCTATAATATCATGGATTGAAATCTGGTCTGAATTTTTGTGTTCAAAATACAAAAAAGTAATTATCAACCGTAGGATGCTTTTTCCGCTTCATCGATATTGCTAAAAACCAACTTAACTTGCCCCAGCTTGACGACTCTTTTAATTTGCTTACTAACGCCTAGCTTACTAGAAACAAAATGGATTTTGAATGGTTAACAGATAGATAAAGAGATTCATGCCGTTCAAGTTTTTAAAATTGCTATTAAGTGGTTCGGATTTCTCATTCCACAAGTTCTGAATACATAAATCTAAATATATCTCGATTCTAAAAGTTAATTTCAAGTGTGAAATTGTATGAAGCGAGTAGCCTACTTCACTACGGGGCACCAAGAAGGTGGAGCAACCATGAATCACCATGTGAAAAAGAAAAAAAATTCCAAAAAAAAATTAAACTATAAGATATAGTTCCAGCTAAAATATTTGGCACCTTATAAGGTAGGCCAAGAGTTGTGAATAAGGATGGGCAACGGTTATGTCGGACGGGTAACTGCAGTTATTTATCCATAACTGTTATGTTCATACCCGCATAACTTGCATAAACAGTTATACTCATACCCATAACCGTTTGTAAATGGTTAACCATACTCATAACTATGTACCCATTTAACCATAATCGTTCACCCATTTAACGATAACCATTTACCTGTTTACATGCTTTTGAACCCGTTTATCCTTTTTTTTTACTCATTTACCCCTTTTTTTACCCGTCTACATTTTTTTAACAACTTGAAAATTACAAAAGAAAAATTTGTCATAATTTTCGTTTTCTGACAATTAAACATCGTTATAGGTACATTTTAGCATACATTTTTCTATTTTAATCATTTAAGTTCTCATACAATTTCAATAATTAAAATAATAGTTTACGAACGATACGTAAGGTTTTACTTGCTCTTTTTTTCTTAGGCTCAGTCATTTGTATTTGGCTTTGCATCATTGAGGTCTAATTAGTTATTATTTGAAGATAGTTTAATATTCTATTGCTCGACATTGACTTTGCCATGACATTTCTGTTTTTCATTGAACTCCCGATTGTTAGAACTTTGTATGCATGCATCGTTGGGGTTGCCCAGAATTCTCAGTTTATTTACTTTTTTTCGTATCATTTCCATGAGAATGTTTCTTTTGTTTGAATCTGCCGGAGAGATTGAAAATTTAGAGTTTTAATTTTTTTTTTTAAATTTTACATATATTAAATTAAATGGGTAAATAGATACTCGTTATAATCGCGGATAATACCCATAACCGATGGATAACCGTTATAACCGCGGGTAATACTTATAATCGCTCATTTAAATTTCACGGATAAACGATTATGCCCATAACCGTTTGTTTGTTTAAACGGTTACCCATAACTATAACCGTGATCTTTAAATGAGTGTGTAATCACGGTTACCCAAACCTATGGGTATTTTACCCATCCCCAATTGCGGATTACGTCAGAATCGTGTTTTTTTTTCTCTCTTTTTGGATTTGTTTTATGTATTTTTAATTTTAATTATTCTTTGTTTTGGTGAGAAAGTAGAAAGCTCGAGAATTCGATGGAATCTTGTGGCTGTCGATGAAGGAGGCCGTCGGCACGTGGCGGGCGTCTGTCTTGACTTCCTCCGCTTGGCGCAAAAAATTCAGCGACAACTGGATAATTACGCCACTACATACCAGTACCAGAAGTTCTACTCGCAGCGAAAACACTGCGGCTATTGTACTCGCGCTTTTATGGCTCACACGTCACTTTCCTTATCATCCAACTCACTTCTTTCTCCAAAAGTTTCCAAATCATCATTCACTTTTTAGATAATTTTGAGAAAGAAAAATTTCCAAGTCATCATTCCTTTATCATTCTTCAATTTTTATTTGGTAAGTACAAACAATTTTTTACACTAAATTGTACTAAAATAAAGGAGAACGATTTTAAAGTCAGAATGTTATGGATTAAAAAAAATGCTATAATATAATAGATTAAGATCCAGTCTGAATTTTTGTGTTTAAAACATGGAAACCGATAGATCTTAAAACCTTAAACAACATATAAATTACTTAAAAAGTAATTATCAACAGTAGGGTGCTTTTTCCGCTTCATCGATATTGCTAAAAACCAACTTAACTTGCCCTAGCCTGACGACTCCTTTGATTTACTTACTAAGGCCTAGCTTACTAGAAACAAAATGGATTTTGGATGGTTAAGAGATGGATAAAGAGTTTCAGGCCGTTTAAGTTTTTAAAATTAATATTGAGTGGTTCGGATTTCTCATTCCATAAGTTCTGGATACATAAATCTAAATATGTCTCGATCCTAAAGGTTAATTTCAAGTGTGAAATTGTATGAAACGAGTACCCTACTTCACTAGGGGCACCAAGAAGGTGGAGCAACCATGAATCACCATGCGAAAAAGAAAAAACATATTCCAGAATAAAATAAAAATATAAGATATAGTTCCAGCTAAAAATTAAAATAAAAAACGAAATACAAAAAGATGAGAAAAGCCGCGAATGATATTTTGTGGTGTGGGATAAACGCTAAAATATCTGGCACCCTATAAGGTAGGCCAAGAGTTGTGGATTACGTTAAAAATCAAAATTAATAATTAAAAAAATAAAATAAAATAAAGTAATATAAAAATAAAAGAGATGTGGTTTGAAACTGAGGAGTTTTGGTGCACTTTCTCTTTCTATATGCGCTTTTGTCCACGTCATCTCCACTGACCGCCCCAATTGCCATTGTCCGCGGGGAAAATGATCATCTCCTAAGCAAATGGTGAGGATCCTCATGATCACGTAATACGGATCGTTGGATTTTGATCCAACGGCTACAAAAAGATGGGTCCCCTCTAAAATTATAATAATTATAATCGTTGGATTAAAATCCAACGGTCCGTATTACGTGGTCATGAGGATCCCACCATTTACTTAGAAGGGGATCCTTTTCCGTCCGGGGGCACGTGTGCAGGAGCGAAACGATGCTTCTAGCCCGCTCGCGTGTAGCTGGGCCCCATCCCCATGGCTAATAACAGTAAATGGTTTCTGTCCACAAGTTTTGGAGGGTGTTTTGGTAAATTCGATAAGGACCTGCCATGTGTCGCAGAACGTGGAAGGCTCCAGCCTCCTGTCATGAATTCAACGAGAGGCTCGAAATCTTTCGATTAGATATTCGCTTTGTGGCTGAAATGGGAGTTGAAATTTATGCACCCATTTTTTTGTGTGCCATTTTTATGACGGCACTACCGTTAATAAACTAAATTTTCTTAATCGTATCGTTGTAAACTTTGAACGCGGATCATCTTCGGATTCTTTTTGCGAGGATTCTGAAGATCCTTAAATAGTATTCGTTCATCGTATATTGTACGTTAATTTTTGTTAGGTATTATTTATATTTAATTTTAAATAAAAATATTTAGAATGATTTCTGGTCGCACAATTAACAATGAACAAACACAATTTAAGAATTCTCAGGATCATCACAAAGAGAATTTAGAAAGATCCTCACAAAGAGAATTTGGAAAAATCCTCACAAAGAGGATTTGGAGAGGATTCTCATGGATAAACTTTACACCTGGAGACAGCAGAAGGGCCACTCACAAAATGGGTGCTAACCTTTTGTGTGATTTGTAATCCAACACGAAACAACAAGACACGACTCAATAATAAATGGACTCATTATTAGGTTATCTATTAAGTAACTGTTCAGATAACATATTTGACACGACATGACATATTATGATAACAAATATAACACGAAAACAATACAAACATGACCCGTTTGACACACGTACCTAACTACCAACTGACATTCGGCGAGTTGGAGAGATTTTTCAGTGTGATTGACACACGAGGTGGTACACCACGTGTCACCATACAAATGGTGAGATATATGTGTTAAAAAGTTAATAACTTAAAAAATAAAATTTCTTATCACTTACATAAAAACACGTGGTGTACCACTCTTGTTACTATCACAATCAAAAATTTCTAGTGTTGGCTTATCTACGTAAACTAATTATTATATTTTATATTGATCACTTTTCAGTGTTTTCGTGGATCGATATGTTTCAAATGTTACCTTTGAGTCTTGAGGCCCTCCGTTGGGCACCCATTGATCCGGCCCACGCTCTCATGGCAGTCCAATAACAGCCGCAGCTAGAAGAGGAACCTCCCGCCAAAAACCACTAATTTAGGCCTCAATCCTTCTTATGTTGTTTATTTTTATTCAAATACTTTTTGTTTAGATTATCTTACTTAAATTCTACGAGAATTTTAACTTAAAAAAAATTTAAATTCCAACAAAAATGATACAATCACACAATTTATAATATGGATATGTAACATTAAATTTCTTTTGCAAATTTTTAATTAAAAGGGAATGACCAAATTTTTTTTTTAACAAATGATATTATCTACATTAAAGAAGAGGAGATGAGTTTACCCTCACAAGAGGCTAGCAATAATGTGGTTCAAATTTACCTTTGACAAGAATCGAACCTAATACCTCTTACTTACAAGTGAAAAAGAATATCACTAAATCGTAATACTAAATGACAAATAATAACCAAACTTAAACGAGACCCAATCACACAACTACGCAGTAGGACGACACCAAACATGTCAAGTTCCCCTTGGGTCTGTATTTGGGCCTCCAAATACCTGACAAATACATGACATGTAACCAAGAAATAGAAAAAGACAAACTTAGAAAAGACACCAGAATAAAATATAAAAAAAAGGAACAAAAATTAAGCTATAACATCGTGAGAGAATAAGAGCTGTAGTCCCGTCGGAGTTCGTTTTCTTGATCAGCTACTAATTAAAGATTCATGACCCGTTGATATCTAATTCAAAGTTATTGATTATACATTTTCTAATCACTTGATGATTAAGAGAATATTTTTACTATTATCAATACCTCAGATTTTATTTTTAGTGCATCGATATTTTTAGAACAAGGAGAATGAGAGTTTAGTTAAGCCACACAATGGGCAGCCTCATTTGGCATCAAATTCATTATCCACGAGATTTGAACCGAAGATCTCTCACTTCCAAATAAAGAGGAATACTACCAGACGGTAGTATTGAGTAGCATCTGATTTTACGTATTAATATCATATGAAAGATTCATATTCTAACAATGGCCAAAGAATCCTAGCAAGGTCGCTTAAATTTATAATGCAACGTGACAATGTGTTTGTCACGGTAATAAATTCCTCAGGGATTAAACATTAGCAACGACGTTCGGACAGTTAGTCAGATGCGGATCGGACGTCAACCCAAAACTCGTGCGGTGGGGGA
The DNA here is from genome assembly GCA_036320875.1 of Cotoneaster glaucophyllus. Lineage (NCBI taxonomy): Eukaryota > Viridiplantae > Streptophyta > Magnoliopsida > Rosales > Rosaceae > Cotoneaster > Cotoneaster glaucophyllus. Next base: position 25,430,244 of record CM070068.1, on the reverse strand, counting down.
AGGGAATTGAGGTGTCCGCTTTCCCCTTTGCCGGAAAAAGGCGCCACTATTTGCTGAGATTAGACAAAGCACAACCAAAACGTTATGCTCGCCTGCATGTTCGTTCCACCCTTCAAGAAAATTACTACCAATTTCCACTATTTACGTTAATTAATTAATTTTTTTATTGCTTAAATCTCCCTTATAAATACAGACAGCAAATTTTCAAATCTCGGTGTCACTCTCATTCCTCAACGTTCACACAGCACATATCACATTCATCTCTCTCTCTCAAAGAATTTTGAAGCTCTCGCGCTGCTTCACCAATGGCTACCGGTGTCATCGACAAGCTCAAATCTCACGTCGCTACTCTGAGCCAAATCAGGTAATGGCGGTCGAGTTTCCCGTTGGAGTCCAATTTTCTGGATTTTCATGATTTCTACGTGATCTGAGCTTGCTTGATTGATCTAGCTCTTCCTTTTTGCAGCGAGAATGAGAAGAACGGATTCATCAACCTCGTCGCTCGCTCCGTCAGGTAAACTAAACTGAACTGAACCGAATCAAATCGAATTTTCTTGTTTTTTTTCTTCTGTTTGGTTTAATAGAAAATGATGAGAAATTTGGCACTCAAATATGTGTATCTTGAGTGGCACCTTGATGGAATGTGATCTGACCATGCATGTTTCAGTGGAGAAGCACAGCATGTGGACTGGAGTAAGATCGAGACTCCTACTGACGAAGTAGTCGTTCCTCATGCTGGCTTGGAACCTGCTCCTAAAGGTAATTTTGGTCTTAATTATGGTTTTTTTGTTCTTTGGTTAATTAGTGATTTCGATTGTGCATCTTTGAAATGTAAGATGCATATCGTTATGATTTATTGGATTCTTGATCGATGCAGATACTGCGGAGATCAAGGCGCTTTTGGACAAACTTGTTGTGCTTAAGCTTAATGGAGGCTTGGGAACAACTATGGGTTGCACCGGTCCCAAGTATGCACTTAAATCTCGCCGTGATCACGTAATATATGAGTTGTTTTGCTTTATTGTTATACACTTATACTGCTTAAGTAGTGCAATAGTTCTTCTTATCAGAAATGTATGGAATAATTCAAAAGGGATACTTTGGATGCGATCCCTAATCCTTAACATTCTTTGATTAAAACCTTAATAGTATTCAAAGTTTGATCAAAGTCCCTTGACTTTGTACACTTCATTATATTACTATTAATATTTATATTTTTATAGTTTTGACATTAATTGTTTGATATTTTATGAGATTTATAATCCTATAAATTTAAAATCCCTCATTATAATACTAATAGAAACGGTTACAATAAAAAATCAAACATTTTGATTGAATAAATGGATAAAAACTATGTAAAAATAAGAAATAATAAATGACAAAAGAATGTATCCATAGTGTTAAAAAGATTGGTACATTTTACAAAAAAATTGGTACATTTCACATATAACAAAGTGGTACATTAATAAAGAAGAATGGGTACATTATAAATAAATTAGGGTACAGATAAAAGATTAAAAAATTATGAGTACAAATGAATTTAAAAAAAAATATAGGTGCTAAAAGAAATTAATACATGGGTACAAAATAAAACTAAAAAGAAAATACTACAAATTAAAAAAAATGTTGCTAATTAAAAGTGGGTACAAACTAAAAATATAAATATATGATACAAAGTTTAGGCATAAAACATAAATATACCATATGTAATTTTTCTATCATTGATTAAATATACAATGTCATGTGATGGTATACACATGCAGTGGCGGATCCAGGATTTTAAACTCGAGGGATCCCAATAATAAAGGTCAAAAAATTTATAAATAAAAATAACATTGAAAAGTTAAATATAATACATTTCATTCAAAAATCATGTGCAAAACAACATTATAAGCTATAAAATCCTAATTCAAACGTCCACGACGAGGTTTCATAGTCTGAAAATGTTCCATGATAGCTTCATTAGCAATACATGAAAAAACATCTTTCTCAATGTAAACAACTAAGCTGTCACTCAACCATTGATCTCCCATTTTGTTGCGAAGTGGATCCTTAATGATATTCATAGTGGAAAATGTCCTCTCCACTGAAGCGGTTGCAACCGGTAAAACTAAAGCCAATTGAACAAGCAAATATACATATGCAAATGTTCGATGCAACCTTTTCTCCAGCATATACCAATAAACTAATAAACAAAAATTCCATCTAAATTTCAATTATAAAATGAGTATACAAACATAAAACATATCAACAATCATATCAATAATAGACTAAAAATCTCCACCAATATCTAATATAATTTAATTGAGATTAGATTAGAATACCAAAAAAATTATTTGAATTTTGAACCAAATAATGGTGGCTTGGAGAATTGAAACAAGTGGAGGTATGTTATTGGAGTGATGTAATTATAATATGGGACTGGGTGGGATTAGAAATTTAGGGTTTTGGGTGAATATAAGAAAGATGGGGATTAGGGGGAAAAGCAGAGGAACGGAATGGGGAAAGGAAAGTGACTCTCGGGAAAGATGGCCCATGTGGGGCTAGGCATATGGAATCATGGACAATTGACAAACGGCACCGTTTGTCTAAATGGTTTTTTTTTTAAATAAATAAAATAAACAAATTGGCCAAAACATTGCGTTTTGGACCAACTTTTTGAAAAACCCTATTTTCTTTCTTCTCCCCCGCAACCCTGTTGTCTTCTTCTCCGTTGCAAGCTGCAACCTGCAGCACAGACCTCATGTTCTCGTCGAGGGGTCCCCTGGAAAATTTATAGCAGCATTTTAGGATCGCCGAGGGGTCCTGGGACCTCCCAGGTCCCTATGTGGATCCGCCTCTGTACACATGGGTACAAACACAAATAAAACTTTAAAAAATATGGGCACAAAAAGAAACTAATATATGGGTACAAATTAAAAATGAAAAGAAATTTGGTACAAATTAAAAAATATTTGCAAATTAAAAATAGGTAGAAACTAAAAATAAAAATATATGATAAAAAAATTTAGCCATAAATATAAATATATTAATTGTAACATTTTTAACACTAAAGGAATATATTTAAAAATAAAAATATTTTATTATTCAAATAATTAATGACATTATTAATACCAAGGACCTTGATTAAAAATTGAAAATAAATAGGATTTTAATCAATGGAGTAACAAAAAGAAGGATGTGAATCTAATTTCTCCAATTCAAAATTCTCAGATGAACTGCTCTACTGCTGGATAATGGGGTTGTTAATGCTGCATGTCAAAGATTTAATTAGAATTGTCAAATTTTAATTCATTTCTTATGATTCAATTAGATCTGCCTGATTTGGATTGTGTAGTGGATACTGCTACATACAATGTAATATACGCTGACTGTCCATCTCGTTTCCATAACGTCAATGATTCAAGGTCCATTTTTATTGTCATGTAGGTCTGTCATTGAAGTCCGAGATGGGTTGACATTTCTGGACTTGATTGTCATGCAGATTGAGGTTATCTGTTTGTCTTCTTCTTCTTCTTCTTATTCTGTGTGTGTGTGTGTGTGTTTATACCACTAACCCTGCTAATTCTTTTGCAGCATCTCAATGACAAATTTGGGAGCAGTGTTCCCTTGCTTTTGATGAACTCATTCAACACTCATGACGATACACAAAAGGTTTGAGAATGTAATGCTGTATTTTTTTGTTTTTGTCCTTTAAATTTACCGTGAACTAACTAGGTCATGTCTCCATTAGATTGTAGAGAAGTACTCCAAGGCAAATGTTCAGATTCATACTTTTAACCAGGTCTATGGCACCTTTCTTGATTCTTGATCACCTTATTTACTTTATACTTGTGTATATTAAATACTTAAAACTGTGAACTTATACCTTTTCCTGTATGTTTTTTTGGAAGTACAGAGTCAGTATCCTCGTCTGGTTGTTGACGATTTTACGCCACTGCCATCCAAAGGACAGACTGGCAAGGATGGATGGTAATAACTTACACCCTTTCTCTTCCTTTGATGTAACTCGTTTTTCTTTATGATTTGGTGCTATTACTATGGAGACCAAAGAAGGATTCGATATACTGCTCTTTATATTAGAGCTATTAATTAGGATAATTTTTGGTATGTGGTTACATTGTTGTAACTTGTATTCTCACCTGTTTATTGTATGATCTGGAAATTCCCTATGTTCCTTATACAAGTAGGATGCTTTTGAACTTCCATCAGATGTAGGTCTGCAGCATTTTTTATAGGTATACATACATTTGAAATACATGAGACATATGCAGACATACATTTGTAAGTGTACATTTTGAGGTTCCTTTAATCTTCATCTGCTATTTGTCATATGGTTAGCTTTTTTATCTGTTTGAGTGCATACTTAAAAACCGACTTGTATAATTTAATTTTCTTTTCTTTAACATTCTATAAGGCATGGGGAGTGACTGTTGGCTTGGCACTGTGGTTTAGAGATCTAGATAAAAAACACATCAGCCCTGTACTTTGTAGTTTGTGGAACCAATTTTTATCTAGTGAAATTTCATGCAAATTAAGTTGCATCGTGTTCTACTCACGATTATTTTATGCACACGAAGGTATCCTCCCGGCCACGGTGATGTGTTTCCATCCCTCAAGAACAGTGGAAAACTTGATCTGTTATTGTCACAGGTCGGTCTGTTGATGCTGTTTGTGGTCATTTTATTATTTTCTCATAGCCCATGTATAATTCTTTCCTGCATTCGTCTCTATTTTGCAGGGTAAGGAGTATGTGTTTATTTCTAACTCGGACAACTTGGGTGCTATTGTTGACTTAAGTATCCTATCTTTTGCCTGATTCGCACATCTCTTTCTGGACTCTAGCTGTTTACTTACTATGATATATTATTGCCTCGTTCATGATACTGTTTGAGAAAAGAAGTCCTTTTGGATATCGTTATCCCTGACTGGTTGCAACAGAAATTCTACATCATTTGATCAAGAACAAGAACGAATACATTATGGAGGTATGAAAAGGTTACGAGTATTAGTCAGTTACAGTACCTTTTCTCTTTTAAACTTGTTTCTATTTCTACATATCTTTCCTATTTGTACAGGTGACACCGAAAACATTGGCCGATGTGAAGGGTGGCACTCTTATATCTTATGAGGGAAAGGTTCAGGTATGAAATTTTTATCCATTGCTAGCACTTTTCTGTCAATTACAAGGTTATGATATATTGAAAACTTTGTATTTTTTCTGAACTTTGGTGGGCACTCCACATCTCTTCAATGTGCTTTATCAACCACTTTTATTTCAGGAAGTACTGTTTTATTTTGGACAACTATATTTTTGGTTGTGGTTTTTAGTTAGTGTTTTATCGTCTTCTTTTTAAATTAGCCGTTGTTTTCAAATATACGAAGTTTAGTCGTCTTAGTAAATTCATATTGTTTTTAAAGTAGTTGGTTGAAATAAAGAGGTGGTATGAAATTGTGGCTATAGGACAGCAGACGTCGTTGTGATTTAATAGTAAATGACCTATATATTTTCACATATAGGGTTTGGTTTCGAACTTACTACCCAAAAACAAGGTCAATTTGAAAAGCACTAGTTGAACTGGCTGGATCTCAAGAACCTTGAGCTCGTTGACCTAGTTCAAGGTTGAAGAGGCCAGTTCCCCGGTTTTTTCCTTTCTTTTGAGTAAATGGATGTCAAAGGAAAACCAAATCGGCCACACAGCTGATTCTCCTGGTTAATCTATTTCTTCTTAACAACGGCATGAATTCGATGTTAATGCATCTTCTTTCCCGTATGAAGCAAAAGTCCTCGATAACTTTTTCAATGCGTGACCATTTTTCTCTTATCTGATGTCCTTGTACAGCTCCTGGAAATTGCTCAAGTCCCTGAAGAACATGTAAGTCATGTTTCTATTATTTCACTCCTCCAACCCCCTGCTTTAATATTTAGCTGTCATCTTGTTCTCACTGCTGATAGCAGCTACGTAAAATGTAGCCAGAATTCCCACTTTTATAGTGGCCCTGGATCTGGTGAAAATAATTTTTTTTGTACTGTTTATAGTTGATGATTTGGGGTGCTTTCTTTGAAACAGGTCGATGAATTCAAGTCAATAGAGAAGTTCAAAATTTTCAACACGAATAATTTGTAAGTAATGTTACCCCAAATCTTGTAAACACTCATGGAATACGATTGTGTGCCAACAAAAGTACCATTCAGGTGGGTGAACTTGAATGCAATTAAAAGGCTAGTGGATGCTGATGCACTTAAGATGGAAATTATCCCAAACCCAAAGGTATATATTTTTCATATGAAGCTTGGTTGTTCCGAGGTTCCGGTTTTCTGATGCTTAGATTTGTTTATAGGAAGTGGATGGGGTCAAAGTTCTTCAGCTAGAAACCGCAGCTGGTGCAGCAATCAAGGTACATAAATCTTTAAAACTCATCTTAGTACGTTATCAAAAGTTGAAGCTTGATGCAATATTTCTATAGAGATTGATGTTTTAATAATTTTATTACTAATTTTAGTGATCCGTTCCTACTACCAGTTCTTTGATCATGCTATTGGTATCAATGTACCGAGAGCTCGATTCCTTCCTGTGAAGGCAACTTCTGATTTGCTTCTTGTCAAGGTAGCCTTCTTTTCCCGCTACTGGATCTTGAATCTTTCACAATGACTCGAGGCTTGCCTAATGCGTTTATCTTCCTTTGCAGTCTGACCTTTATAACGTAAGAGATGGCTTCGTTATCCGGAACAAATTGAGAAGAGATCCACAAAATCCTGTTATTCAATTGGGGCCTGAATTTAAGAAGGTGAATATTTAATATAGTGATGATCTATTGCCTTTCTTTATCGTTCCTACTACCTTATGATGAGTGTGATAGTTTTCTTTCCTTATAGGTTGACGATTTCTTGAGTCGATTCAAGTCAATCCCCAGCCTTCTTGAGTGTGATGGCCTTCGGGTTGATGGTGACATATATTTTGGATCTGGCATTAAACTCAAGGTACGCACTTACAGCAAAAATTTCAATCACCAGCTTCTTGTCTTTCGATGTTTGTGTGAGATATTGACATCTATATTTTGGTTGGCTTGTCGATGGCATAAATTAACCGTGTCTTATCTCCCTTACTACAAGACTTCAACATCGATTATTAACCATCCCGTGCTCGTTTATCTCTTTTCATTTGTTTCAGAAACCTTTGAAATCCTGTTGCAAGTTTCGCCGAACACATTATCTACTATTGCTCTGTATAGTCTGACTAACGTTGTCTGCCGTTGTTTTTTTACTTAATGTAGGGGAACGTACATTGCTCAGTAAGTTCGGAAGAGATGTTAAATATTCCTGATAACATCACGCTTAGAGAATAGGTAAAACACGAAAATGAATCTAGACCGTCGAATGTTACAAAATATGTTGATGGACGTCACTGTTTTATACGTGGTAATTGTGTACTCTAACTCTTGGTGCAGGATATCAATGGCTCTGAGGATCTCCACATTACGCATCAGGAGAGCGTGCTAAAGTTGGAGTCGAGGGCGCGATGGTTGTGCCGTGCTTGTTTACTCCGATGGCGAAATAAAAGCTTTTTGAATTTTTGCTGCATGAGTTTGGTAGAGTATGCAGGTTACCATGTTAAGCTCTATGGTTTTTGAAGGAAGGAATAAAACTTTAGTTTTATTTTTCTATTTGCATTCTCAGTCGTTTATTTTTCGTAACACAGTGTTATGTATCATTGAAGAGAAATTGTTCTTTTCCGTCGTGCACAAATTTGGTAATGGAAAAGGTGTGTGTTTTGCCCACCATTATTTTTTTTTTTTTTGGGTAAACGCCCACCATTCTTTAATCCACGTATAAATCTCGAGATTTATACTTGTTTAACGGCAAATAATAAGGTGGTGAGCATTATCACCACTTAAGTTGAGGATGGGGAGCACTTGCCTCCAATTTCCATCCCCAACTTAGTCACTTGTGCTGGAGAAATGTAATTAATTTGAGCATTGTAATATAGGTGCACGACAAGTTTAATATTTTTGCACCTTAACTATATTAATAAAATAAGAGTCCCGTTCTGTTAGACTTTACGGTTTAAGAAATTGTGATCACCAAGCACTTGATCTTAGTCTAACAGTGAAAGATAATTTAAAATTTTGGAAAAAAAAGAAGATAATTTAAAACAAAAGCACCTACCGTTGGATTAAGATCATGAGTTTATCAGTACACACGAAAATGGACCTTTAGTAATTTTAAAAGAATTATGGATAAAAATTGGAAACTGAAACGAAGGTGCCATTTAGTTGGACAACTCGTTTGGTAGGGTAGATGAGATTGAGCCTTAGGGATAGAATTAGGTTGACATGGACTTCTAATTCTAAGCCAAGGCTTGTAAGTTGTAATCTATGTATAAGAATATGTTAGATAACATACTTTATTATGGATTCATAATCTATCATGTCTAGTCTTATTCATCTCATATTTGACACAACAAATAAAAGACCGAACTCCAATCCATTTTAATTGGTCTAACCTATCCCAACCAGCCCACCAAAAAGTCCAAATAGTTTCCACACACACAAAAACAAAACAAAAAAAAAGAAGGGAAAATTAGAATCTCCTACAGTTTTTCTATATCATTTAGATTAAACATCTGTGTCTTTTTAAAATTTGATTAAAGTGCTTTGACCAATAACTACCTCAAGCTAAATTACATGTCATTATTATATCTTTTAAAATTAAAATAATTTTTGAATTTATCATTTTATCTGCATGATGCATTTTTCCTTATTTAGTGGAGATATTAATAATTAAACTATATTTTTTTTTCTTCCAGATATTTTTTTTCGATCACAATTTCTTTTTTTGTTATGCAAACATTTAATATTATTTCTTTTTTCAAATGTTTTTTTTAATCAAATAGTTGGTGATCAACGTAAAAGCTCCGTGTAATTTTTTCAATTTTTTTTGTTGTTTTTTTTAAAAGTATAGTTGTTTGACGAATTATTATTAGGTACAATACATTACGTATATATTATCTGCGGGTACGTGTGAAGTTACAAAAATTATTAATTGGTACGTTTGTTTGCAATTTTGGTACGTTTGATTTGATATATATTGTTAATATTGGTACGTTTGATTTGATACATATTGTTAATATTAGTATGTTTTATTTTGTACACATTGTGTATTGGTACGTTTATATTATTCTCAATCCTTTTTTTCTCTTAACGTACTAAAAGAAAAACTTATTTCGGTACGTTTGATTTTGTGGGATTTAAAAATATTTTAAACTATTTTGGAAAGAAAATATCTTAAATTGTAGATAATTATTGCTAAATTGTAGCATTATTATGAAAATAAATTGAATCTAACCAATTTTTTTTTTTTTTTTTTACAATTATCTCTAATGGATGAGAGTGTAATTAAAAGGGTAGATTATAGGAAATTTGTTACAATATAATGTGCATGTAGCACCAAAATTATGATAAAAAAAGTTTAATCAAATTACTAAAAGGCATGAATGTTTAATCTAAAAAATTCAAAAATGAGGCGTCTATATTAAAAGAGCTTAATTTGAAGTCTATTTGGTTAATTGAAAAAAAAAAAAAAAATTAATGCGAAGGATAAATGCACAAAACTGAAAAACTTCAGTGGCCTTTTTTTGCAAATTTCCCTAAATAAGGACTCTCTGCTTTTTTTTTTTTTTTTGGTCGACCGAAAAAAGAGTGCACTGGTGGTTGTTAATTTTGCTGAAGGAAGATGAGGAATGCGCAACCGGAACCGGCCCAGATTCCGACAAGCTTCGGCCACGAGCTTAGGGCTTGCCTCCGTTGCCGCCTCGTCAAGACCTACGATCAGGTTTTAGGGTTCTACATTTCGTTTTCCTCTTTAATTTTTGTTTTAATTTGCAGAGGTTTTATTGTTTTTGCTGATTGCATTATTCAAATGCAAATGCAGTTCAGAGAACATGGATGCGAGAACTGCCCTTTCTTCGACATGAACGACGACAACGAGCGCATCGCCGATTGCACCACTCCTAACTTCAACGGGTTCGCAGTCTCTACTTTTGTTCTCAGAGACGATTTTGATTTTTTTATGAATTTTCGTTTCTTTTTCTTTGGTTATCGGAAATTGCATTGCTTGGATTTCAGGATCATCTCGGTAATGGATCCGAGTAGGAGTTGGGCTGCGAGGTGGCTCCGAATTGGTACAAATTTTGTTTATTTCATGATTTTGCATTCACTGAATTATACAGTGATTTTCGACAACCATTTTCAATTTTTTATTTTCTGTAATTTGTGCAATTTCAGTTTTCATTAGGAATTTGTCCACTTGAATTTCGTTGTTGAGTTGCCTGTGCATTCTTTTAACACTTGATATTGTAGTGGCTTACTCTCAAGTTTCTGCAACCCACCTTGCTTGAATTGTTTGCTTTTCGAACTTATAAATGCTCTACGTTATGCGTACAATGTGGCATTGATTTACAAATTGGCTGTGAAATTTGCCCATGTATTTTGATATTTGGCAGCAAAATTTGTTCCTGGTTGTTACACGCTCGCTGTTTCGGAGGCTCTTAGTGAGGACATGAAGGTAACATTATGCTTTTGCTATTTTCTTGTAAGATATACAATTTTCAGTTGATTTGGTTGTGACCAATTTGCAAGTAACTTGAAAAGGCTGCCGTACTTGACATTAGGAGTGAAACGTTCCAGCTTGTGGAGTGTGTTTAGCGGTCCACACAGATACGGATGGCTTTTGTGTGTGTTTTGTGTATGAATGGTTGAACTAGATTATCATATGCTCACATCTTTAGAAGAAAGATTGCTAGGATGCAGTGCTGTTGTTGGAACGTGTTCCTTCTTTAATTTGCCAATCCCTGAGACGTGCAACAGATCTAATCGTCTAAAAGTTCTTGTACCGGGTGTGGAGGATATTCACGGATGATTTCCATGTGCTTTGTTTACTCGACTGCACTTTCCAAATCCGTAGAGGTCGCTTGTATTGGCATGTTTAAAAGTTCTTGCGCTAATTGTATTGCTGTTGGGTCTTTACACTTTTTGTCTCCATTGTTTTTCTTTGGTCAGTCTTCTTATTTGGTTCATCTATTTGCAGAGCATGTGCGAAGATGCTCAGATGCAATACGTGCCGCCAAAGCGTGTATGAGCGACGTGATGATCGGACCAAAAAAATGATCAAACCCCATCAGAAACCGTTTGGAAGACTAGTAGCGAATGCCTTTTTGTTATTTTAAATGAAAACGGTTGTTAAAACTTGGAAGTGAAGGAACTTTCTGCTAACGTGGTTAGAACAGCAGCTTGTAATATATTTATTTTTGGGAAAGTATCTCCTTCGGGCATTCAGCGCAAAATGGTAACAGATTGCTAGCCCATTGTGAGGCTTAGCCCACTTCGCACTCAGTGTAGATAATATCGTTTGTTCAAACAAACAAAGAAACAAAAACAAAAACTCAGCACAAAATCACTATTATTAACAGTGAAATGACTCTTTTGCCCGTGTTTTGTTGTTCAATTTACTTTCATTTTCCATCCTACACAGTAAAATTATTAAAATGCTCTCGTTACATCAATATGTTATCCATGTAGCAAAAATAGGCACACCAAAGTGCCACATCAAGAAATAGCGTTTAACTTGGGAGTTGGACGACAAGGGGATCAATGATCTAGTCATTTGTGACTTTAATTAGAAGAGAATGGCCAAAGTGTTATAGCTTCCAAGTCATATGGGTGCAAAGTATAATATAATGGGTTTATATCACAAATGGTCCCTGAAATTGACCCCATCAATCAAGATGGTCCCTGAAATTGAAAATCGATCAATGTAGTCCTTGAATTTTAACCCCGCGAATCAATGTAGTCCTTCTGTTAGTGTTCCGTCCAAATTAACTTTAAAAAGGTTAGAGAACCAATTTTTCATGGTAAAATGACCAAAAATAACTCTGTTACTTATAATTTTACTTGATTTTCTTTTTTAAAAAAAAGAATGGAGCTAACCTAGTTAGAATTCGTTTTTTACTTGATATTAAAAAAAATTAAAATTTCCCACTTTTTTTGTTTTTATTTTAGTTTTAGCACCAAATCCATGAAAAAATGGAGAGAAAAGTGAAGATGGAAAAAGGAAAAGAGAGGTAGTAAGTAAAATTATAAGTAACGGGGTTATTTTTGGTCATTTTACCATGAAAAATTGGTTCTCTAACATTTTTTAAAGTTAATTTGGACGGAACACTAACAGAAGGACTACATTGATTCACGAGGTTAAAATTCAGGGACTACATTGATTGATTTTCAATTTCAGGGACCATCATGATTGATGGGGTCAATTTCAGGGACCATTTGTGATATAAACCCTAATATAATTAGCCCTACTTTCAATTAAAAGGGTTAAACAATTTAATTAGTGTTATTTGGAGAATCCTATTGGTCAAAAGGAAGAAAATATTTTCCTTCGGTATTATTGTGTGTACCAAACACAAACGAGATAGTAAATGCAATTTCTTTGTTTGTGTGAATTGTTTGTTTTTTGCACTTTGGGATATACTTATCCCTAAGAATTATAGCGGGGCGGTATCATTTATTTGATCTTTGAAAAAACCATCATTAGCAATTATATAGAGTTGTAGCTCGAGTAGTTAAAAGCATTTACCGCACGCTCAAAATTATGCAAGACTTTCATTCATCTCATGACCAATATCGCTTTGGAGGAAAATGAAAACAAAATAGCAACCTTAGCAAAAATATAAACAAACTGAAAACAAATTTTGGAGGAAAAACAGCTCTTTCCTTACAAAAATACCGGTAGATATATCCAAATGAACTTTCAAAACGAGTCTCAAAACAGTCAGAAAATTAAATTTCTTAGTCTTATGAGACTAGTTTTGTTCCTAGCATGTGTTAATCCAAGCCAGAACAGTTGAGGGCAACTTTTATTTTTTTTACGGTGGAACTGATAAGAGTATTGACAGTTGCCACTAACTCCATGTTCATCTGCTCTGAAGTTGTGGGGCTGGAAACCAATATGTGGAAAGCCACTGTAACAAGTGAACCACATGCATCCCCCATCTCAGGACGACCATCGCCGGATATCAAGAACCCCGATGGGAGTATAGCTATGTTCGATGAGTCCTCCCCACTTACTGCTACATTGAGAGTTTGTATGTCAACCGGAGCGTGTATGATATAGGATCCAAGAGGGTCTATGTGGCACTCTTGAAGAATCAACATATTGTCCTCCATCAGGATGAAAGGCTGCTCAATACACAAACCATTAATTCAATTAAACAAAACTTTGTTGAAATGAAAATTGTTAAAATAAACATCATAAGACTGAAATGTTTTACCCGAATGATGGATATATGGTTTTCGGGATGAGTTCCAGTCGAAATGTAGGCAATCTCATGCACTGGATTTCATGAGAGAGAACATCCCACTGAGAGAAAAATCAAATTAGGTATTAGTAAGGTCACATTTCAACCTTTAATTATTGATAAATCAAGATATAAACCTGAATTCTTGTTTTCTCATCTCTGAAGAAGTTAAAGATAGTTTGCGACGACAAAGGGAGCCAGAGAGAAGTAGCAACACTGACGATTGTGCCATGCGGTTGTCCAATTTCTGTGCTTTTATGAACAGAGACTCGAACCCCACTGCTGTCAACTTCTGACAATTGGGGGAAGTCAAGTTTTCCCTCCATGCTCAACATTCCGCAAAAGTTCTTCACCATCCTTTGGGAAAGCTTCATTAGGCTCTTCTTGCCTTCAGGCAAAGTAACCACTAAACAATGGAAAGCATGTTTCATCAAAACTCAAAATTAGGCTCCTCTTGCCATCTTTGTATTATTATTTTCTAGTTTTGAATAACATAGGAGGTGATTGATGATACTTACCTCCTCCAAACACACAAGTAGAACCAACATCGTCCATCAAACAATCGAATCTCTCACACATCCTTTGAAGAGTAACAACCCATCTCTCAGCTCCATATGCAACACTACTACAAATTACATCTCTATAGAGCCGATGAGTTTGTATCTTGTCGTCAACCTCCATATGCTCAATCCAAGTAATCTATTATTTTCCAACTTAATACTTTAAAAACGATTCTACCAACTATAAACAAACCAGAAATATTGTACATGAATGCTTTTTTATGAAGCATGTAATGCCATGAAAATAATAATCGTGTACTATCTGCTGTTGATATGTATTCTATGTAATCAACCATTGATAATTGATGCTAAAGTATATATAGCTCTAGGTATTCTCTTGGCTTTTCCCCATTAGATTAACAAGCATATCTCGGCACTAGTTTATCATGTAGACCTAATTATATGGTTAAAGAGATGAAGCAAACCTTGGCGTATCCGTTATGCATGTCTTCTATCATGCATCCAGATGGTAGCCTCCAAGATTGAGGCTGTCTTGCAAAACTCCCTTTTGCGGAGTTATATGAGGCATCGGCGATGACCCAAGTTCCTGGCTCAGTTTGTTGACAGTGGCGAAGAAAGTAGAAATCCCGTGGCAGCACCAAAGGTGAGAGAATGTGTATTTGTTCATATATCTGCATTAAAGATATTTGAATTGTATGAATAGGAGTGATAAAATGTATAGGTAAATAATTAATTAACTTAACCAAACAATTGCTTTTTATGTACCAGCTGCAAGCAACCATTCCGATTTCCTGACATTCCAGTTTCGAGTACTTCAATTGTCTTTGCTGTTGTTACGATTGTTGGAAAGAGTTCTTCCCATTTGTTCTGCAAAACCAAGTTGGTTTTTCTTAAACTTCTTTGCATCATTAATTTTAAGTTTAGTTCGTCAGTATATATAATAAATAATGAAAATACGAGTTATAGAACTTACGGAATCTAAAAACATGTCAACCAAGTGTGCTGCCCTTATGTGCACTACTCCTGAATCTTTCGAAGACTCGACCCGAGCACGAGAGTTTTTGAAGTGTTTGGCTTTTGGAAACATCTTATCATAGTTATCGCGGTTGAGGAGATATCTACCATTAGTTGGGGATTTGATCCATATGGGCTTTTCGATCTGGAAAAGCTTGACCAGTTCTTCCATGGCACAGGCTGCAATGTCTTTCATGAGTGCCTTTTCCATTTCGGCATTTTCAATTAATTGGTAAGCTAATGCGGGATTCGTAGGACTGAGATTAAGAGGTGGTCTGGCTATCACTTGGTTCACGGAACATCCTGGCGATAAATTTAGCGATGATCCAACTACCGGCGTCACGTTATACTTGGGTAGAAGGTTGGCTAACTTATCATGCTGCATAAAAAAATATAAGCCTAATCAGACATCATTGTAGTGAAGAAACATGTACAGCAAATATGTGATAGAATGGTAGATAGTAGTGATAGAAATAGTTTATATTTCAAATATTTACCTCTTGTTTCAAATAGGAATTCTCCAGTTGAAGTCTCTGCAAACTGAGTTGTCGCTCTTCTCCTGAAATCGGTAGAACATCACAGGTTGGGCAAACGACATTCTTTAAGGTTTCTTTCATTACAAAGTTTTCACCTCGAATATTTTCATTCAACTGACGGAGAGCAGTGGTTTCTCCTCTCTCAGTTTGCGCCTGAGAAATACCATGTAAAGAAAATTCAGCGGAACAGATTCATTATAAAGTAAGAGAGACGAAAAACG
Organism: Cotoneaster glaucophyllus; assembly: GCA_036320875.1. Lineage (NCBI taxonomy): Eukaryota > Viridiplantae > Streptophyta > Magnoliopsida > Rosales > Rosaceae > Cotoneaster > Cotoneaster glaucophyllus. The sequence goes on along the minus strand of CM070068.1, from coordinate 25,414,597 downwards.
AATTGGTAAAGATTGTTTGAATAGAGAAAGCTAGAGAACCTTGATTTGGGTTCGTTTGTTTTGAAACCAAAACACGATTTGATTTGACTCCAGCCCCAATTCCCTACATAGCTGTTTACGGTCATTCTCATCTGGATGGGTGCAGTTCATGAAAAATCTGCACCCGACAGAACCTTCTTTTAGTTAGTGATTCCGGTCAGGGGTTAAGAGCTCATAAATCAAATTCAACCAAGTTCATATAGAGATTATCAGAGATTAAACAACATCCCATATAATTCATCAAACTAGTTCGTATATAAGCAAATACATATAGTAAAACTGTTTTTAAGGAAAATGATCTAATTTGATACTCAATGGAGAAAGAAAGAAATATATGTCCATCTATATTTTTTTAACAATCGTGCATGTTTTGGTCATTGAAGATTTAGAATATGAACATAATAAAGTTGAGGAATAAGTAAATAAATTGATTAGAGGTTAGTTCTTACTCTTCGAGTCGTTGTATCTGCTCAGAAGTATGGCGTTGACGCTTCTTGTTCCCCTTGCTGGAACTCGATGCTTCATGTCCATCGCCGGAAGATCGATAATTTCTCGGAAGCTCCATTCTCTACCACACTAAGCAAACACAGTCACACAAGATAAATGTTTTTCTTTCTGAGACCGTAAAAGAGGTATAGGAAGACAACACAAACACACAGACATATATATATATATATATATATATATAGTAAGATATTTAGTTCATATATTTCATCCAAACAATATACAAATTAATAAAAATGTATATATCTATTTATGTTAAGTTCAAATAAGGACACCAAATTAATACCAAATGAACCCAATTAAGAAAGAGATATCTATGCTTATTTGGATTTTATGGTTCTCGGTTGTCCTAGATTTTCTTCTTTATTAATTTGTGTGACTTAAAATTTTTGAATTTATTTTCGTTTCACATTAGAGTACTTAATTAGTATTTAACTACACCAAGTAACAACTAAAACGGGAAATGAAGGTGCAAACAAAATACCAAATACTTTTCAAACAAAATATAGAATTCACATTACTTTCCTAACTTGCCTACCAAATGGCGGAGCTACTAAAAGTCTTGGATGCATACTCGCATTCCTCTGAGACTGCATTAATCATGAACAAGACCTTTTTGACTGAGAAATGAATTAATCTTTTCTTTTCATTTTTGCATGGATTTGTTTAAATATTTGTATTATTAAAGTAGAAGGGAGGACTTGAAACTGTTATATTAATTTAGAAAAAAGAGAGATTATCGAACTCGAGATGCACGGGTACAACCCTAACACCATATCTGCTAGAATAGGACCACATGCAATTCATTTTTGCATGGATAAACATCATTACATTTGAAAGTTTTACTCGGGTTATCTCAATATTTTTGCATATAGTATAATATCCTAATTGATAGAGTATTAAATTTCCACACAATTTATCAAAAATGGCATAGTTATCCTTCAACACAATTTATCCCGTCGGAGAACAAATGACCACCACCATTACCACTACAAACACTTACCTTACACTGCCACAACCACTATCACAACCATTGTTGCCACTGTCACGACTACCACAATCGTCACTAACGCCACCACCACAATCGTAACTATCACTAAAAACACAACCGCCAACACTGTCGTTGCCACTTCTCCTATCACCGTTATTTCCCCTACACCCCAACCATCACACCCCATTAATGGAACCACCACCATACCCATTGTTGCCATTACCATCATCGTTACCAACACAACCACTACCCCCCTCCACTATCCATGTCACCAACACCCCATTATCGTGTCCATTTTATCATTATGTACAATTATATCACCTTTACATTAAAATTTACCAAACATTTTCATACTTTTTTTATACTGACGACACTTTTAAAAATATGGTTTAACAAACACTCAACAACTTTATTTTATAACTAATTACTCTTAAACATAGTAAAAAACAATAAAACACAGCAATCCCAAACTGACCGTTATTGTCAAACTTGTTGCTTTGTTGCAAATGGTGCTTTATCGCAGTAGCAAAAAGCAATCATGCATATGCATGCATGTTCAATCCCGGTCAATTTTCATTCCCATTAACAACTAATGCTCTCTCCCACTAACTCTATCGCTCTACTTAAAATTGCTATGTCCTTTGGTGACTGTTGTATAAAAGCATCTCTACTCTAGTCATGCTCTTTGTTGCTATAAGGCTAGAAAACTATTTTAGAAACTACTTAATTAAAAAGTTCTACAAGAAATTTCGATACAAAAGGTTCACAATATTCTGAAAATGGGAACGGTTTGATTTGAAATTTTCTTGGTTAGAGTTGCAGCCTTGTATGCGGCGAATTGTAACGGGCTTGTAGCTCAAGCAGCAAAGATTATATACCCTACGGTCAATATGCATTGGATGACCACACCACCTACAAGCTTAAGCAAAAAACATAACTAAAATAGCAGCCTTAAGCAAAAAAATAACTAAAATAGCAGCCTTAAGCAAAAAAATAACTAAAATAAAAGCGTATATATAGCCAATTATTCAACAAGAAATTCAACGGAGTCTTAAAACAGTCACAAAGATTGAATTCACAATCTTCTCCAACGAAACTAGTTTTATTCTGAGCATAAGAATTACAATTCCACCGCAAATAGGTTAATCCAAGCTCGGGCAGTTGAGAGCAGCTTTGATTTTTTGAACGGTGGAACTGATGAGAGCGTTGACAGTTGCCACCGACTCCATGTTCATCTGCTTTGAAGTTGAGGGACTGGAAACCAATATCTGGAAAGCCACTGTAAGAAGTGAACCACCTCCCTTGGAATGTCCTGAATCCCCAGTTATTTCAGCACAGCCATCGCCGGATATCACAAACCCCGATGGGAGGATAGGTATGTTGGAAGAGTCCTCGCCACTTACTGCTACGTTAAGAACTGGCATGTCGACCGGAGCATATACGAATAAGGATCCCAAAGGGTCTGTGTAGCTCTCTTGAAGCATCAGCATGTTATTCTCGATAGGGGTGAAAGGCTGCACCACAGAAACCATTGAAATAAATCAAACTGAACTCTTTATAAAGCCAAAAGCATAGGTAAAAATATTTTTCTCATCCTTCTAGCATTTGAAGTAGCATCAGTTCAACTTTAGTTTCCCCATATTTCCGGGATAATATATTTCGGAAAGAAGGAAATGAAACTACCCGAACGACAGATATACAGTTTCCGGGATGCGTTCCGGTTGGAATGTTTGCAATCTCATGCACTGGATTTCCATTTGACAGAACATCCCACTGAAAGAGAAATCAAATTAAGGTATCAATCATATCACATTTCAACCTCTAAATATTTGGAATGAAGATAAAAACAAAATGAGGAGGGATTTTTTTGTTAGTTAGAAACCTGAACTCTATTTCTCTCATCTCTGAAGAAGCTAAAGACGGTTTGGGACGGTAGAGGAAGCCAAAGAGAAGTAGCAATGCTGACAATCATGCCATGGGGCTGTCCTGGTTCTGTGCTCTTACGAACAGAGACTCGAACCCCACTATTGTTCACTTCGGACGACTGTGGGAAGTCAAGTTTACCTGCCATGCTCAGCATTCCACAGAAGTTCTTCACCATTCTCTGAGAGAGCTTCATTACACTCCTCTTGCCTTCGGACGAAGTAACCACTAAACGATGGAAATAAGGCTCATCAAAACCCAAAAGCGTTACAAAATGATCCGGACAAAAAAGGGAACTGTAAAGGATTACTCAACATTAGTCCATTTTGGCAAATATCGATGTATTATTTTCTAACAGGGAATTAAGGAAGACTTGCCTCCTCCAAACTCACAAGTAGATTCAACTTCGACCATCGAGCAATCGAATCTCTCACACATCCTCTTAAGAGTAACGATCCATCTCTCAGCTCCATATGCAACATTTCTACATATAAGATCTCTGTAGAGACGATGAGCTTGTGTCTTGTTATCAACCTCCACATGCTCAATCCAAGTTACCTACGGTTATTGCAGTCAATATATATGAAACAATTCTTCAAAATTAAAAATAAAGTTGGGAATATCATATAAGAATGTGTATCGGATGAAGCACGTAATGTCATGAAGATAGCGATTGTGAAAAGTAATTAATTGTGATGTCGACGGAGCCTGAACAACACTGATAATTGATTGGAAAGTATAAATGTTGCTGCATGACAAGAGCAAGATTGTAGATAATGTATTAAACTAAAGAAATTGGAAATGTGAGGTATTCTCTTGGTTTTTCCAGTTGGCTTGACAAACGTACTCTCACTAACAGTAAGCCTGCAGATCCAATTATAAATGGCTTATGCTAAAGAGATGAAGCTACTCACCCTGGAGCAGCCGCATGTCGTATCTTTGATCATACAGCCCGAAGGAAGCCTCCAAGATAGTGATTGACTTGAAGAACTTCCTTTGGGGAAGTTGTGGGAAACATCAACAATGACCCATGTGCCTAGCTCAATCTGCTGACAATAACGAAGAAAGTAGAAATCCCGTGGCGCCACCAAAGGTGAGAGAATGTGCATTTGTTCATACATCTGCATTAAAGACATTGATTCGTATAACTATTTGTGACAAACTATAGGAAAATAATTAATTTAACTCAACAAAGCAATGGCTTTCATATGTACCAGCAGTAGGCAACCACTCCGGTTTTTTATCATTCCACTTTCGAGTACTTCAATTGTCTTTGCTTTCGTAACGATTGTGGGAAAGAGTTCTTCCCATTTATTCTGCAAAAATAAATCGTTTTTCTTGACCTTGTTTGATCATTCCAGCAGTGTAATATTACTTTCTCAGTATATATTGGGAAATAATGAAAGAATGAGTTATAGAACTAACAGAGTCTAAGAACATGTCAACCAAGGTTGCTGCACTAATGGCCACTAATCCTGAATCTTTTGAAGACTCGACATGCGCACCAGAGGTTTTGAATTGATTGACTTTAGGAAATGACTTATCATAGTTGTCACGGCTGAGAAAATATCGCCCATCAACTGTGGATTTGACCCACAAAGGCTCGCCGATCTGAAAAAGTGAGACCAGTTCTTCCATAGCACTGGCAGCAATGTCCGCCATGAGTTTCTTTTCCCTTTCAGGGATTTCTTGTATTTGGTAAGCTAATGCAGGACTGGTAAGATTGAGATTAAGGGGTGGACTTCCGATAATCCCTTGGTTGGTGGAACAGCCTAGTGATAAATCCAGCGTCGATCCAACTACAGACGCCAGCGATTCAATTTGTGATGGTGGTTTCCCTATGTATTTGGAAAGAAGGCTGGCTACCTTATCATGCTGCAAGACATCATTAAAGCGAATCCATATATAAACACAATGAACAATAATTAACAATAGAGATCTTTAAGAATGATCGAATCTACGGATGAGAGATTATGTACATTCCAAATACTTGCCTCTTCTTTCAAATAGGCATTTTCCAGCTGAAGTCTCTGCAGACTTAGCTGCCGCGCTTCTTCTCCAAACGGTGGACCACCGCAAGTTGGGCAAACGACATTCTTTAAGGCCTCTAGGATTGCATAGTTTTCCCATTTAATCGTTTCATTGTCTTTGCGAAGAACAGTGTTGTCTGCGCTCTCATTTTGAGCCTAAAAATTACCAATCTTGTTACATATGCAATATAAAATATAAGAACTAGACATCCAAGTCGTTAAAGTAGGAAAAATGGAAAACCTGGGTCTGCGTTCTTTTGTTTTGGAACCAGAACTTGATTTGTCTTGGCTCAAGCCCTAACTCCCGGCTCAGCTGTTGACGTTGGTTGTCATCCGGGTGAGAGCAGTACTTGAAAAATCTACATCCAAGCGAACCCCGTGTTTTAATTTTTGCAGAGGAAAAACCACCTCAAATTGGAGAAAAACAAAGATCAAGGCGTAATATCTACTGTTAAATGCATCAAAATTCAATAGATGATAGAACTGTTAACCATAAAAGAACAACATGCAGTCAATTACAACTTTTGGCAGCTTGAAGCAAAAGGTATAAGACAAAGAATTACTTGCAGATTAGTCTATGTATGAAAAATTAAAATATACAAAACAAGTCCAAGACCTTTCAAACAAGCATTGATCTGGGATCTGTACCAAAATTTATGGCTGGTTGAAATAGAAAAGTCTCTCATAAACAGATTTCGAACTGAGCATTTGATTCATGAAAAAGATGATATTGACGTAAGTATTTCTTCTTTTTTGGTTTTTGGAGGAACAGATCAGATGATATCGAGGTAAGCAACAATCATGTATTGGTCATTCAACAACATTCAGAAGATAAATTAATTGGAGGTTGTTTCTTACTCTTCGAGTCGTCGTATCTGCTCCGTAGAATGACGATAATAATTCTTGTTGCCTCTGCGGGAATTCGATGCTTCACGTCCATCACCTGAAGCTCCACCATTTCCCTGAAGCTCCATTCTCTACCACACTAAGCACACACAAAATCACACAAAGCAAAATCTTTTCTTTCTGAGAGCAAAGATGAGATACACACCCAAACACATACATACACATATATAGTGTGAAAATTAATTTACAGATGCCATCCAAACAATATACAGATAAAATACATGAATTTCTTAGGCTGGTCAAATCCAAATAATCAAATGAAAATAATACCAAATTAAGACAAATTACCTAATGAGTAATGAACTACGCCAATTCACTGCTAAATTAAAAGATGAGATCCGCGAGAATCGAGGGGGCCCTGTGCTCTCTGAAGCAAATTACCATAAGTGCAGAAGGTATTTCAAACAAATATAGAAGACACATTACTTTCCTAACTTTCCCGCCAAATGGTGAAGACAGTAGAGCCTTGGCTGCACATTCAGATCCCCTCAGACCACCATTATGAACAAGTTTAACCTTTATGGAGAAACGGATTCTTTTTTTCTTCTCTTTTTTTTTAAGGATAAACATCATTAAATTTCATAGTTTCACTCGATATATTTCCCAAAATTATCATTTTCTTATGAATTACTAGTTACATAAGTTCCGAAATACACGCGTCAATCAAGGTTATATATATTCTGAAACCGTTTAGGGAGCCGCCAAATATACATGCTAGTGTGTCACGTTATAAAGACGCAATGACAAAGATAGAAACATGGTTGTGTATAACAATTGATAAAAAAAAGAAGTAATTTTCTGAGTGGATGACGTGTTGAGATATAAGATTTGTGGAGATTTCTTCTACATTGCGGAATTGAGGTTTTTTACTTCTTCTTGTTCATGTTTTTTATTTATTTCATGCAACGTTTCCAAGCAGGAACTGCTCCCTTCCTTGAGCTCCCTATCAGTGCGTCATGTTTTTGTTATTGTTGTAATGGCCGGCTAGGATTAGAACTAGCTCATAGTTATAGCAACTTAGTGGATTAAAATGTACACGTGAGTTGACTCATGTAATAGACGCGAGTGGAGTTGCTACGGTCATCTCCCTCGTTCCTCTCTTAGCGTAATCAAATTCAAGGATCAACGTACTCCTCCTTTCTTCAGAAACCAAGCTCATCAATTTCTTATCGATTTTCATCAGTGATTCTCAAAATTAAAACTCTAATCCGAATCCAAAGTACTAACACGCGCTCACTAATAAGTTATAAGCAACTTCATCATTTAGCGATCGAGGTTCGACAACTAAAACTGTTAGCCGCTGTTTAGCACTAATCAAATTGTTTTGTTTTGAAAGTTGTTCGATACTACTACTTTAAGTTATGCTAAGGGAGAAGAGAGAGGGAGGGTTGAACTCGAGACTTAGTAGGTTAAAAAGAAAGGCCATATCAACCTGGACACTGCATGAGTGGGCGAGGAGGGGGTTGAACCCGCAACTCATGCAAGTAGCGGACAGTCCGCTACTATCATTTCCCGAGCTTATTTTTATATTAAACAAATTATTCATCGGTGTTGAACCTCGATTCAAATGCTAAATTGCTAATGGAAATTTTGTTTAAGGGATCACTTAAAATTTTCTTGATCCCTCGACACTAAAACAAAATTTATTCGAGCAGATGAACTGTATACTTGACAGCTTTTATGACGATTTGAGTCATTACCAATACCTAATTCAAGTTAGGTGTCAAGGAAATCGAAAGTTTGAAATGATTATGTAAGAAAAAAGATGGGGTAAATTACATTTTACCACCTCAACTTTAGATCATACAACAAACTCAAACCTCATCTTTTAAATATACATCAACTTACGGATCCATTGCAACTTTAGACCTGCGTTAAATTTTCTGTCAATTTTGACCATTAAATGATGACGTGATAAATTTGACAGCCATGTAAGCAAATATGTGGAGTTACATTTGTTACGTCATCTATCAAACGCATGCTTTATGTGAACGTGAAAGCAAATACTTGATGAATGATATCATACCAACGAAATAACAACTCAAATTGGCAAATCAGCCTGTTAGTTCGAAAGACGACCCGTCGCCCGACCCACATCTCCTACCCCATAAATTTATGTTCTCACAAAATTACAAAAGGAGTATCTTCCTTTATGTCTGCCAACATTTTTGGTCTGGAACTGAATCAGGGTCAGGGCAGAAACTGATGTCGACTCGTCAAAATCCCCTGGTCTTGCATTTGATGCGGAGAGAGTGGAGCAAACTGGTGCTGTTCCTTTGCAATATCCGAAACTTCTTTTACCTTGATCCAGAACAGAAAACAGTGAAAACACCGAATCCCTTTTCTCCTCATTGGATATCTTCGAAATCATCTTCATCGTGTTGGGGAATTGGCAAGTTACTTGTCTGAAATGAACCTACTTGTCCGGTTCCATCTATCATCACGGAGCGAAATATCTGCAGGTACATTCAAGAACTGTTCAGTTTCTTCCCAAAAGACAGCGCACTCCATTTCATATCCCACCTTCAAAGATAACTATGAAATTCACTCAAGACGACATTGAAATATTTCATTAAAACGTATGAACATTGAGGTTCTGTACATTTACCACTAGTTTCCCTGAAAACAGATAATAGCACCAACTTTCCTCAATAAATTTTCATGACTATTTGAAAACATAGTATGATGAATTAGGGATAAGACTTGCCTCTTGTCTTGTTGCATCCATTAATATGTTGAACTCGACCATCATATTATGTTCATAAATTCATAATTCACAGTATTGACGTTGCACATACTGAACGAAAATGAAGCAAAGTATACCGTCCAAACAATGCAGGTTACTTGATCACTCGAAATACACAACCAGAAACAATGTATTGATTAAGTAAAAAATCTAGAGTGTAACATCAAGTTCCAATTAATACAAGAAATCAGAAAGACCACCTTCTCTATTTCATCAAGAAGAAGAGGATTCTCTCTTAAGTACTGCAATGCTTTGTCTCTTCCTTGTCCTAACCTTTTGATATAAGAAATAAAAGCCAGTTGTTAACTGCAACAGTTTTATAATTGAGATAGAGAGAGAGTAACAGTTATAAACGAGAGAATTCTTGAGTTAATTGAAAGAAAATAAACCAGGTCATAACAGGAACAAAGAGAAGTTGGAAGAATAAAAGCCTAAAGTTAGCACAGAGGAAGTAAATCTCCACCTTTCATCTCACAAAGGAGTTATCCAAAATTTTGAGGCAGCTCATTTGTAAAACATCTAGCCATCTAGTGTTGGTTGATCAAAGTTATTTCGGAAACACAAAAGAAAAAAAAAAAAAAAAAGTTTTTTTAAATAAAAAAAAAATTACTTGTGCCTAGTGCATAAACACAAATAAAAAAAGGCCACACCCTCTGCCTCACCGTTGCACCTAGGACCCAGTAAAACCTATAAAAGCATGTTTTCCTTAAACAAAACACTCAATTTTATCAATCAAACGCGACTGGTCCGTTGGTTTACACTCTTTTCTTTCCTAATATGAATAGTATTTTGAAGGAGGGTCCGATTTGATCTAGTATCCAAACTAGACTAAGAACGCTCAACATATAACTACAAATTTAAGAATTATAACATGAAAATCGATGTTCAAGTACAAACCTGTGGTTCCCATAGCTATACCAAGAGCCCTTCCTCACTACTACATCCATAGCTTCAGCGCAATCCAAGATGCAACCCTGAAAGAGAGAATGAGTCAAAATAGAGCGTGTTTTCAACCTTCTGAGTGGGGAAAATCAAATATGTTGCAATACTGACCAATTTACTAACTCCCTCTCCAAATACAATTTCAAATTCAGCTTGTTTGTATGGTCTTGAAACCTACAACAACTTAGGATAAGGATATTTTCACCACATTAATCAGAAACGTAACAAAGTAGTGAAAATTAAATGATGGAATGATAAAGTGACTGCCCATATTTATGAAATTCTATCAAAACTTGGGACTCAGGAGGCAATCAACAAAAGTCTTTTTAAAATGTATGCAAATATGATAACAAAATCATTTAGCCAATGCAGGATAACATTTCCCATTGTATCCGAAAAATCAAATTGGATAAATGGCTTTTGACAGAAAGCTCTGACTTTAGCTAGATGTTCTAGTGTACATTTAGTTTGTTGACTGTTTCATATATTTTCATGGTCACAGGCTGAACTTCAAGCACAGTATTGATTCGGTACAAAAAACAAAAACAAAAAAATCTGACAAATTAGACCAAATATATAAGAAACTGTCACATTTTCATACTTTTAACCAGTTTTGAAGTTCTAGTAAAACTGCAATAACAGCTTCAAGTAATCATTAAGTTAACAAAAGAAGCGTTCCTTCTATGCATGGTGCACAAGCCTTTCAGATGCAGAAGTGATTTTGATTTACTCAAAGTTACCTTACTCTTTTGCACTCTTAAACGAACCTGAACCCCAATTTCTTCATCTCCCTTTACCTACTCAGGACAGAAGTATGTTCTATGAGAAACAATATAGATCAAACTCTATTTGATGATTTACACAAATAAATATATATTATATAATCTATCAAATCACTGTTATGAAATGAAAAAAAAAAAAAAAAGTGGCAATTGTGCTTACAGACTTTATCTTCCCTGTAGAACGTATTTCAAGCCGAACTGAGGCAAAGAATTTTAATGCAATTCCTCCAGATGTCACTTCTGGATTCCCATAATATACACCAATCTTGCAAAATGAAGGAATTAGTCTATTAGTTTCTGGAAGTGAAATAATTGTGATTAGAGAAATAACAACTAATAAAGAAAACTGAGAAACAATTACAATCATATACATTTGAAAAATGATTGACGCAGGCTCAGCTGCTTAGACCAAGGTACTCGATATCATTTATTGCAATGGATCCAGATATATGTCATCATAAATATGTCAAAACTTTAATGCTCAAACTCAGTTCCTTAGACATATGCACTAAATCTTGTTTCAATGAATTCAAGTATGTACCATCCGCAAAAGAGAAGCTATAAACAAAATTAATTGAAACTACCTTATATCTTATTTGATTTAAAAATATTAGAGTACATCCAGCTTTGGACGCATTTCCTGACATTTTGCGCAAAGCTTGGCTCATAAGACGTGCTTGCAAACCCATTTGCTGCATCCCTATCTCACCCAATACGTAGCAAGATCAGAAAGTGAGATATGTGAAATTGCATATCTAAAATTCATAACTACAAGATAAAGAGAAGGTTACTTCAATCTCTGCTCGTGGAGTGAGAGCCGAGACAGAATCAATATATATAAGATCGATGGCACCAGATCTGCACATACGATCTGCAACTGAGATGGCAGAAATCAAACCATTATATCAAGAATCTACTATATGTATTACTTATGCATCCTGCTCTTGACAGACTGAATAAGCTCAATAGAATGGCATAAGTTCCCACAAACAAGCATTTTCCAGAAGAAAAAGAATGAAAAAAGTCCCCACAAACATGCAGACAAGAAAAGAAATATTACTCTCAAGTGCCATTTCTCCATGATCAGGCTGACAGACAATCAGATTTTCTACATCTACTCCCAGTGCTTTTGAATATGCTGGATCAAAAGCATGTTCTGCATCAACAAGCGTAGCATTTCCTCCAAGTTTCTGCATATTACCATTAAAAAGCTAAACGTTGGTCCAGAGAAGAAAGAAGCCAGTATTCAGTTACCAGAAACTAAAGATTCCAGACGAAAGTTGAGAAAACTATACCTGCACCTCTGCAATTGCATGGAGTGCTAGAGTGGTCTTTCCACTGCTTTCTGGTCCAAATATCTAGGAGCAATACAAAGATAAATCAGCACTTTGTGCAGGAACTACCTGATCCAAATAAGGAAGGAGCTAAACTACTTCCTTGGGACGACAGGAAGCCCATTAATTACACTACTCCAATCAGTTTAACAAAATGAAAGTCATTAGGAGAAATTTCCACATGACCATGAAGCTTAAGTAGTATGTGAAGTTCACCCACCGCATATCATGCCAAAGTATTGAGCTGCAATAGTGCTTAAGCAATATGGACAACCCACTTGATGCTTTAATAGTTGAAATAAACTTTGCTAACTAAAGAAGAGCAGTTTATTGGGTGATTGTGTCTTTATTAAAAACTATAAAGTAATCATGATGGTTGCACTTGTCGATAAATTAACCATCTTTTTGGCTCTTACACAAAAATAAAAATAAAACAAAATTTTAAAACTTGACTTATGAATGTATTCTTTGAGCTGTTTACTTCTCTTTGATTGGCTTTATAGTGCTAAAGTCATAAGTACAGGACCTACTAGTAATTAATTCTGCTCTCGTTGATTGTCTAGTTCTTTCCTCACTCCAGATTTTGTCTACAGTTGTTCGTTTTTCCTTTTCTATTGTTTTCTTGAATCCTTTCACAGGATCCTGAATTTCCAGGTTTCTATGGTCTGCATTACATACCATATTGATTACACTTGTGGATCCAGTAACTGCAGGGGCATACTAGTTTGACAAGAACATTACCAGATATTCTATATCAAATTATCAAATAAACATCTCGCACAGCAGTTAGCTAATCAATTTTTCTAATGAAACAAACCCGTCTTCAATCATGAAAAGCGAAAGGAAGGAAAATCAGAAATTGGTCTTTGGGCCTAACAAAACCTCTCCACACGTAGAACAGCATGAAGGACAGCATCCAATTCCAATCCCGACAGGATGCAAGTGTAACTTAGCAAGCATGAAAGCATACAATGGGGACATACCTCCACAATTCTCCCTTTTGGAAGGCCACCACCTAAGGCAAGGTCTAATGTCAAGCAGCCATTGGGAAAAGTTTCACTGCAAAACCAACAGAGTGTTAGATAATCTACATTAGCAGTGATATGATATGACAAGGAGATAAGAAGCACATACACCAAGGCTCCACCAGCACTTCCTAATCTTGTAACACTTCCCTTCCCAAATGAGCTATTTATATCATTCATGGCTGCTTCCAGTGCTTTTTGCTGAAATAAAAAGCACTTTGGTAATCAGAGTTTATCTACTTTTAGCTCAAAGTTTTAGTCTTTCTGCATTCGCGTTTGTGGGTAACGACTGATGCCTCTTCAAAAGCACTTTTTCTGCTTTTGGGAAGCAAAACCGAAGATAGAGGCAAAAAGGCGCAAAGGGTTTTCGAAACCATACCCGGTCGATGAAACGGGGGTCGGAGTCGGCGGAAAGAGCGCCATTGACTTTGGCTTGGAGCTCACAACGAACCCTTTTGATTGGCTTCACCGCCATGGAGTGTATGTTGAAGCGCTGTGGGAGAGAGGGCTGGAATAGCAGAGGAGAAGGTAAGCAGTGCGGGTGTGGGTTTGAGAAAGTGGGCGAGTATCTCATGCTTCTTCCGCTGCTGCTTGTGAATGCTAAAACCATTACTATGTCTAAAACCTCCGAGAACCCGAAACGAAAAGTGAAAAGTGAGAGATAATATCAAGGGATGGGGAAGGGCGGCAAGGACAATTTTTTTAGTTGCGACCGAGTCTGGAATTATTCTTGGTCCAGTAGTATTCATCTAAAATCTTACCATGGGCTGTTCGGTCAAGGTCAACTAAATCCTGTTGCAAAGAGGATTAGACAAGGATGAGTAGTCGAACCCTAGTGCAATAAGGAGTCTTAAGGCCGAAGATGCTTAAAGTTAGGAGATGAATCTGGATTGTTAAGGAGTTTGGTTCAAAGTAGGGCTGGGCAAACGTGCCCTGGGCCCGCGGGTAGGGGCTCGTATAGGCGGTTCGGGGCGGGTACGGGGCGGGTCCATAATATTTTATGTACAAAATAGGGCGGGTCCAAGTAAACAAAAGGGCGGGCCGGTTCCAATTTTCCAAAGTGACGGGCCCCCGGCCCGAACCGTATCACACACACACCCACACACTCAAATCTCTCTCTCTCACACACACACACACTCAAATCTCACACATCCTTCTCGAAGACTCCCGAGCCCTCCATCTCGATCTCTCTCTCCCAGATTCGTCCCTCTCGATTCTCAGTCCCCTCTCGTTCGTCTTTCCCTCTCTTTCCCTCTCGATCTCTCGTTCGTCCTTCTCTCTCTCCCAGAGTCGTCACTCTCGATTCTCAGTCCCCTCTCGTTCGTCCTCCCTCTCGATTCTCAGTCCCATCTCCCACTCGAGTCGAGTCCTCTTGTGAACACCACCATCGCCATCGTCTCCTGACTCTCCTCCCAAACGTGACCACCCATCACCGCCGTCGAAAACACCACCATCATCCCGCGATTCGAAATAGCATGTCATCTTCTCTCAATTAAGGTAATTTCTAGATTAGGGTTTTTGAATTATCTGGGTTTTTGAGTTCAGGGATTTAGGATTTTTGAAATTTCTAGGTTATGGGGAGTATTCGAATTTTTTATTTTCTGGGTTGGTGGGGAAATCGGATGAAGTTGCATAAATTTTGAATCTTTCAGTAATCTGCATATGAAGATGAAGTTGGCAAGCTTGAGCTTTCAGTAATCTGCTAATCATTCAGTAATTTAGAATTTATATGACCGACAATTTGATTTTGGTTGAGATTTGTTTATTTGTTCAAGCTTTGTCATTTTTTGTTTGTATTGTAAATTTGATTGCTCAAGCTTTGTCTTTTGAATTTAGTTTTCGATTGTAGAACAAGACTCAGTCTTACCTAGTGGAGTGCCGATTGGAAAAGCGCTTTTTGTATGCAGCAGCGGCGGAGGATGCAGCCTGATAGGCTGATAGGGTTTTTTCTGTTGGGCCTCTCTTATAAATGTAAATATGTGAGTTGTTGTTAATAATAAAGGAGCCCAATGTCAGACCCAAAAAAAAAAAAAAAAAAGTAATTGGACCCGTGGACCCGTCCCGAACCGGCCCGTTTGAAACGGGAAGGGTTAGGTTCGGTTCTCAAACTTAAAATCTCTCTACCCGGCCCGGCCCGTGCCCAGCCCTAGTTCAAAGTCCTATTGGGGTTAGGATTGGCCGAAACCTAATCAAATTGGGTTGAGGAGTTCTAATTCGAGTGCAGTTCTAGTTTGGCCATGAAGGGGGTGCGCTGCTATAAACAGAAAAGGGAGTGCATCATTCAAGCCTCTCCAAATTAACACACAAATTGCCCTGCACAGAGCTTCTCAACAACCTTAAGATTTTATCATCCCCTTTCTTCTCGCCAACACATCTTCAGTTTGAATGAACGGCACTGTGAAGGCTAGTTTGGATAGACACCACTAGAGCCGTAGAATCAGCTGATCAAGGAGCACCTTCAGTTTGGATAGACAACACTGCTTCGAGGCCGATTAGTTATTACCCAAGTCTCAGTCGACAAGGATTTTCGAGTCCTTGTTGGTAAAGGTTATCTCACCAGCCTTCTCGGCGAAGTGAGGTGTTACCAGGTTACTAGGCTCGGTACGTTGAAAGCCGAGTTTTATAATTGGATATTCTCAAATACATTTTAGAGTTCGACACTCTGACGGCCGAACCACTTTTACAATCAAAACATTTATTTCTTTCGAGTATTTATGTCCGTATAGTTTGGTGCCAATTCGGCGTATTTATACTCTCACGAATGAACCCAGCACCGACGATTTGTGAACTTCGAAGAAACTAGCAGCCTTGTGTTCAGGCTCTATAACCTAAAGGCCGAGACGTGTTCCTTCCTCGGCCGCAGTCGCAGGATCAAGAAGTCAGCAGCTCGTCCAACGCTACATCAACATATTTTACTCCCCGGCCGAGATCGGGCGACGGGTTGGCACACCTCACACATAACCGAATGACGTAGTTAGCGTTTTAGTTACTCGGTCTGCGCGCCACGTAGGCTTGGTAGTTTTTAGGACCAACGGTCACCAAAGACAATATCGAACCAAAGTCAAATCCGCTTCGAAGGCTGTTCAAAAGGAAGGATCGATCATAGAGGTTCATGTGATGACAGCCAAAGACAAGAATCAAACGTTCATGCTCGCAACACAGGTGGGACGACGACGAAGATTACCGAGAATACGGTAGCCAGCCGTGCGGCTTTATTTCGAAATCATTGTTCCAGGATGATGACCAGTGGACTAGAACTAAAATGAGACATGGAAAGCATATACATTCCCAAAGAAACTGTAACAATTTGAAGTGCAAGCTTCTGCTGTTTAACTCCATTTGTCTTCATTAATTTTCTGTAAAAAAAAGTAATTTTTTTTAGAGATATGCAACATGAAATTGTTCCAATAATTCAAGTAGCGAAATTTAAGTTTAAGAGAATAAACTGAAATTGAAGTGAAGTTCCGGGGGAGTACCTATAAGTTATGTTTCATGATTTGCAAATTTAAACTTTGTTATATTTTTATATAATAATCGATTCACTTAAATTGAATAAGTAAGTTTAAACTTTGTTATATTTTTATATAATAATATTCGATTCACTTAAATTGAATAAGTAAACAATTGAATTGGATTCAGTTGGATGGTGAAACACCCTAACCCTACTTTTATTTTTAAAAAAAATAAAAAATTATTTTTGAACCTTAATTAGTGAGCCGGGCGGGACCCATTCCTATTTTTGTTCCCGGTTTCCCTCTTCTCTCTCCTCTTTCTTTCTCTCTTTCCCGAAAGCTCTGCACTCTCTCCTTCTGCCCGAGCTTTACACACACACATACTTACACACGTTGCTGAACCACCACCATGACCACCCTCAGCTACATTTCCTACTCAAGACCAATCACCATCATCATCTTCTTTACGTCGTCTCTCTCTCGTCGCCGCGCAACTCGACGAACCCGGAAAACTCTTCGGCGAGAGTTCTTCATTTTTCGGTTTGGTAAGCCTCGTTTTTCCTTCCTTTTTGCGTGGGTTGATGTTTGGAAGTGATCTTGAAGTGATTCCATTCTGTTTTCCAAGGATTTAGCATGGTTTTAGCTCGAGTGTGCTAAACCCAGTTTTCCAGCGAACCCGTGAGTCTCCAGGGGGCTTTTCGTTCACCTCCGGCCGTTTCACGGCTAATAGAAGGTATAAATCTCTTCCCCTAATCTTGCTCTTCATTTTGGTAGTTAGATCGGGGTCTAAAACCCTTGTTCGCAGTCAGCTGAAGCTGTAGCAGCTTCGACGTTATTCTCCGTTCAACACGGGCCTTTAAGGCCAGTTTCACCTCACGGGCCTTACACCCGTTTTGGACCAGCCCAAGAACCCTAAAACCCAGCCCGCACAGTTTAGATTTTTTTGTTAGTTATTCTTAAAACCCAAAAAGGGCTTCGGGCCGTGGAGGAGCAGGACCTTGGGCCTGTGCAGCCCAGCCTACCTTTTCCTAAACCCAAAACCTTTTTGTTTTATTTATTTATTTTGTTATTTGTTTTTAAGGGCCCAAATGGGCCTTGGACTGGTTCTATTTAAAGGGCCTAAGCCCAGCCCTTTTGGCTATTAGGCATGCAGGCCGTGCGCATAGATGTATGCGTGTGTTGCGTGTGTGTGTTTAATTGCATGGGTTTGGGCTTAAGCCCAAACCACCTCTTTTCCCTAAATCCTTTTAACCCAAAAACCCTTAGAGACCTAAAAACCCAATAGGACCTAACCCTATTTAACCTAAGCCTAAAACCCGTTTGACCGTTGACCCCGGTCAGTGTTGACTTTTTGGGTTTTCGTCCGAGACCTCTCCTAAGCTAATTTCGATGTCCTGAATCCGTTTTCGACGTCCGTTTTCCCAAATTAAATCATTTGAATAGAGTTTGACCAAGTGTACCCTTTATGTGCTTAGGGGCAAATATTGTGGCATTTCCGTTCTCGCTAGTCAGCGCAGCTTTCAACGGCGAAGTACTGTGAGTGGACCACTTTCAAAAATAGCATGTTTTTAATTAAAGAATTGCATATGTTCCTAGCATGCCTTGTAGATTTATTGATTTGATGAATACTTTACAGGAAGCATGATGATTTTTTTATGATTGATTATATATATATATATATATATATTTTTAATTATTTTCACTATATCATACTTTCTACATAACCCTCATTCTGGTAGACTATCTGATGGATGACGATAGGATGCTAAGAATGTGTTTCAAATGATTTTCGTACACCTCTTCGTAGTATAGAGGATGGATGAATTTATGCTACGAAGTTGTATTTTAGAAAACTGTTTTGTGCGTACCTAGTGAACATCATGCCGCCAAGGGCGAGGACTTAAGTTGGCAGAGGCCTGGAGAAATAATCCCTAGCGGAAAGCTGAGGGACCACGGAGTCTGGCATCGGGCCGGGAGGGAGTTATCTCATGGTGAAGGCCATAGAGATTTAGGTGCAGGCATTCGACCGGAAGTATTATTATTATTCGGTGATACTAATTAGCAGCACAACTTGTATTATGCTTCCTGATATGATTTTTGAGTTTGATTTGCAGATAGATATATGAATTGTTTTATGGCATGCTAGAGGGTTTGAAAAACCTATCTCTTATTATGCTAGTAGCTTTCATTACTAAACTGTGGGGGTTAGTATGTTCATAACTGTTTTCGTACTACATATATAAACTTGGTCTACTCACCCTTGTTTTGCGCCCCCATTTAGGTATTAGAAACGAGGCATACAATCCTGGCAGCAAAGCACTTCCGCATCGGCATCTTCGAGTCCTCTCGGTGTAGGACCCACTCATTTGTTTCCTTAAATTTTATATTAACTCTTTTAGTATTCTAGGTTAGTTGTATGCTCTGAACACGTTCCTTAAATCCATTTCATTATTCTTTTATATTTAAGCCTTATTTATTTCTTATTCTTAGCTTTTGTATCAATTAATGGCTTTCGTCACCTTCGGGTGTCGGCCAGCACGTGCCTATCCTGGTATTCAGGGAATATCAAGGTCGGGTTGTGTCAGATTGGTATCAGAGCGTGGTTTTGTTCAGAGCATAGTTAGGATTCTCTTCAATTCTCGTAGTGTGTTGGTCATGACGTCATTTGGATGTCACGACTTTTGAATTTCGTGCCATTCAGCGCAGTTGTGCAAATCTTTCTCTGTTTAAATTGTCGCCTTCTGGTAGAAATACAAGAATTCGTGTCGGGATTGTGCCTTAGCGGTGACGTGTTTGATTTGTTGGACGACTTTTTACATCTGATCGATATTTTGCCACGTGCATTCCCAGGGAATGGTGAACAGAGTCGGTGTTTCTTGGAAGCGACGTGTTTTGGAAATCTCAGTTGAGAAAGTCTGATCAAGGCCAACAGTAGATCCGAACTGGCAAGGCCACTCTGCAACATGCGTTCCCTAGGAATTTCGGGCGGAGTCGGCTTTACATTGAAATCTTGGGAAACGGAAAATCTTGGCCGTACGAGTTGGTTAAGACCAACTGGAATTCTGAATCGGTGATATCACTCTATGACATGCGTTCCCCAGAAATGGCGAGTGGAGCCATGTCTTAAGTGGTAATTACTCGAAACCTTCGAAGTGCGTGTTGTAAGAAACGAGCAAGTGGTAATTGGTGGGGTCGAATCAGTGTTCTTGGACTCATTACCACTGAAGGAAGTTCGTGTGGATCTTTGGAACAATTCTCGATGATTGTTCTATCGATAACTTTCTTGCTTATTCCAACGACGAAGTCAACTTCCTTAACCTTTTACTGTCAGCTTTATACCAAATTCTTCGAGTGTTGACTTCGTTTTCATTAATTGCTTTTCTTGGGAAACTCCTCAGTAGCAAATGTTATTCTCATCAATTTCCAAACGGAGCTGCAATTCTTGTTGTTGTTGCAGTTGGACTTAAAAGATGAAGATCCAGTCTTGTTTGGATAAACAGACTCCTTGAATTTCACCAGGGTCTAGTACTCGGTGATAATCCCTAGCACCTTGACCACGTACTTTTCGGTAGAGGTGAATTTAGCCTTTTGCTTGTAGCCTAACTGATCAGTGCTCTTGTCCACTAATTGTTCAGCCTTGTGATTTTTCAGTGTAATGGCTTGAGACTCTACCATATTTATTATGGTATGAAGATCGAGCTTTACTTTGAACTTCTCTGGACTCATTGAGCATTGGTTTGCTCCAGAGCATCACTTTAAGGTAGCCAATCGTGTCACTGCATGGGTACACAAGCTGCTTTGTATCTTTCTTCTTTGTCATTCTGTTGATCCAGAGGTTCTATGTTTAACTTTTAAACTTTGAAGCAACTCTCACAAAGTATTGTGAATTTCGAAATGTCTTTGGCCTCGTCAAACCTTATTAGCGGTTCTTAGCTATTCTTGATCTTAGATCTATTTCTTTTTGGTTAAGAAACCAAGTGAACTTACTGTGATGACTAACCAAATAATCCTAAACAGCTATTTCTGCATCTTCACCTTCCTTCGCTTGTTTGTTTCTCATTGTAAACTAGATCGTGCCAGAACAATACACCGAGGGTGTAAAAAAAAAAAAACCCCGTTTGTTGTCGGCATGGTTTCCCAAATATCTTGTACTTTAGTTTTGGTGGACTTGTTTTGACTCTCAAATTCTTAAGTGTTCTTTTAGCCTTCTCGACATGGTTTCTCGCTCAATCAGTGAGGAATTCACGATCGATCGATTCGACAGAAGTATGCGCCCAATTCTTATCGTTTCAGACAGGAACGTTAAGAGCGTAATCTTTTCACAAGCTTACCAGACTTACTAGAAAGAGTTCCACGTGGGTGCAATGTTTGAGCTGTCTTTTGGTAAGAGTTTGGTGAAGATTGTAGTGCAGGTGATCAGCAAATTGCATCAGTATCTTTAAGCTGAATTGTTTGATCACCATCTTACTACAATTCATAGGCATCACATCAGTATCTTAGGGTACGGTTATCAAGTGAGTTCTTCGTTGGCAAAAAAATTTCGGAATTGTTATTCTTGGGTTTCGACCTAAAGACACATCTGTTCTCGGAGTACGTGACGTTTCGTATGCTTGGACAAGACTTTCTCATTTTCAGTTTCTGTTTTTCAGTAAAAGTATTTTTTTTTTCCGTTACCAGTTATTTGTTTTTGTCGTTACAAATGTTTTGGGGGAGGAATTTTCGTTTTCAGCTTTAAGTTCAACGCAAGTTTTCGACCTATATGTTATTACTTATTTATTTTGGCACTATTGTATTTTATGTACTTACTGTTGACCTTAAGCTATTTTATGTTTTCAACTTTATATCTTTATATAAGTATGTTTTCTTTTTATGCACTGATGGAGAAAGAAAGTATGAGCCTGAAGGCACGAAAGATGGAATCATTGCAACCCGATCCGGACGGGATGGCATTTTCCCTTTTTGTGCAACCGCTCTAACTTGATTTCTTCTTTACGCATATGTTTATACATTTTATTTTTTCTTCTCCCTATTTTCGAGTTTTTCAGCGTAGTTTATTATTTTAAATTTCGGAGACGAAATTTTTATAAGGGGGTAGTTTGAAACAACCCAACCCTACTTTTATTTAAAAAAAAAAAAAAAATTTTGAACCTTAATTAGTGAGCCGGGTGGGACCCATTCCTATTTTTGTTCCCGGTTTCCCTCTTCTCTCTCTCTTCTTTCTTTCTCTCTTTCCCGAAAGCTCTGCACTCTCTCCTTCTGCCCGAGCTTCACACACACACATACTTACACACGTTGCTGAACCACCACCATGACCACCCTCAGCTGTATTTCCTACTCAAGACCAATCACCATCATCATCTTCTTTACGTCGTCTCTCTCTCGTCGCCGCGCAACTCGACGAACCCAGAAAACTCTTCGGTGAGAGTTCTTCATTTTCCAGTTAGGTAAGCCTCGTTTTTCCTTCCTTTTTGCGTGGGTTGATGTTTGGAAGTGATCTTGAAGTGATTCCATTCTGTTTTCCAAGGTTTTAGCACGGTTTTAGCTCGGGTGTGCTAAACCCAGTTTTCCGGCGAATCCGTGAGTCTCGGGGAGGGCTTTTCGTTCACCTCCGGCCGTTTCACGGCTAATAGAAGGTATAAATCTCTTCCCCTCATTTTGCTCTTCATTTTGGTAGTTAGATCGGGGTCTAAAACCCCTGTTCGCCGTCAGCCGGAGCTGTAGCAACTCCGACGTTCTTCTCCGTTCAACACGGGCCTTTCAGGCCAGTTTCACTTCACGGGCCTCACACCCGTTTTGGACTAGCCCAAGAACCCTAAAACCCAGCCCGCATAGTTTAGATTTTTTTGTTAGTTATTCTTAAAACCCAAAAAGGGCTTCGGGCCGTGGAAGAGCAGGACCTTGGGCCTGTGCAGCCCAGCCCACCTTTTCCTAAACCCAAAACCTTTTTGTTTTATTTATTTATTTATTTATTTATTTTGTTATTTGTTTTTAAGGGCCCAAATGGGCCTTGGACTGGCTCTATTTAAAGGGCCTAAGCCCAGCCCTTTTGGCTATTAGTCATGCGGGCCATGAGCATGGGTGTATGCGTGTGTTGCGTATGTGTGTTTAATTGCATGGGTTTGGGCTTAAGCCTAAACCACCTCTTTTCCCTAAATCATTTTAACCCAAAAACCCTTAGAGACCTAAAAACCCAATAGGACCTAACCCTATTTAACCTAAGCCTAAAACCCGTTTGACCGTTGACCCCGGTCAATGTTGACTTTTCGGGTTTTTGTCCGAGACCTCTCCTAGGCTATTTTTGACGTCCTGAATCCGTTTTCGACGTCCGTTTTCCCAAATTAAATCATTTGAATAGAGTTTGACCAAGTGTACCCTTTATGTGCTTAGGGGCAAATATTGTGGCATTTCCGTTCTCGCTAGTCAGCGCAGCTTTCAACGGCGAAGTTCTGTGAGTGGACCACTTTCAAAAATAGCATGTTTTTAATTAAAGAATTGCATATGTTCCTAGTATGCCTTGCAGATTTATTGATTTGATGAATACTTTACAGGAAGCATGATGATTTGATTATGATTGATTATACATATATATATATATATATATATATATATATTTTAATTATTTTCACTATATCATACTTTCTACATAACCCTCATTCTGGTAGACTATCTGATGGATGACGATAGGATGCTAAGAATGTGTTTCAAATGATTTTCGAACACCTCTTCGTAGTATAGAGGATGAATGAATTTATGCTACGAAGTTGTATTTTAGAAAACTGTTTTGTGCGTACCTAGTGAACACCATGCCGCCAGGGGCGAGGACTTGAGTTGGCAGAGGCCTGGAGAAATAATCCCTAGCGGAAGGCTGAGGGACCACGGAGTCTGGCATCGGGCCGGGAGGGAGTTATCTCATGGTGAAGGCCATAGAGATTTAGGTGCAGGCATTCGGCCGGAAGTATTATTATTATTCGGTGATACTCATTAGCAGCACAACTTGTATTATGCTTCCTGATATGATTTCTGAGTTTGATTTGCAGATAGATATATGAATTGTTTTATGGCATGCTAGAGGGTTTGAAAAACCTATCACTTATTATGCTAGTAGTTTTCATTACTAAACTGTGGGGGTTAGTATGTTCATAACTGTTTTCGTACTACATATATAAACTTAGTCGACTCACCCTTGTTTTGTGCCCCCATTCATGTATTAGAAACGAGGCATACAATCCCGGCAGCAAAGCACTTCCGCATCGGCATCTTCGAGTCCTTTCGGTGTAGGACCCACTCATTTGTTTCCTTAAATTTTATATTAACTCCTTTAGTATTCTAGGTTAGTTGTATACTCTGAACACGTTCCTTAAATCCATTTCATTATTCTTTTATATTTAAGCCTTATTTATTTTTTATTCTTAGCTTTTGTATCAATTAATGGCTTTCGTCACCCTCGGGTGTCGGCCAGCACGTGCCTATCCTTGTATTAAGGGAATATCAGGATCGGGTCGTGTCAGATGGTACCAACAAAATCAAGCGGTAAGACTTATTAAACTAACCCATCAACTTAAATTGTTTTGCCATCGAACATTTATTTTTAATTTCAATAATTTTTGCTTTTCCAGCCTTGTAGCAGCAGATGGCACTCTTGGATGTCATGCCAAAACGGACGCGATGAACCGAGGACGACGGCGCTGGCCAATCGAGTAATGGCTGTTTCCGATGAAATTGGGGGGTGTCTGATTGGTAGAGAAGAAGGTTTGGAGGGTGGACCATTTTTGGTGATCACGTTCACGTGGCATTTTTTTTCAAGTTTAGGAGATAACGGAAAGTTAACACAGTTCAATAGTTAAGTAAACATACAAATGTTGGGTTATTAGATTAGATGCAGAGGATTTGATCTTTAGTGGTTGACGTTGACATTAAATCATTCGTGAATTATGATGCATCTGTGATTTCAGATATACCTAATAAACATCCCTTTTGAATATAAAATAGAAAGTACAGTGCATACTCGCTGCTCCAATTATTATTATTATTACTATCATTTGCCTACATATTTTATGTGTATAAACATATTTTTTTAGAAAATAAGGAGTGTGAGGTTTTTGTTTTTGGTTTTTATTTATTTTTTAATATTAGAGGTATTTTAACATTATCTGTAAATGATGCTGCAATAAAAAGCAGTGAAATTACATTATTGCCCATCATTTTTTGTGTAATAGAAGACTAAGTAATTTTTCCACCCTCTTTTGGTTGACAAAGAGGGTTTTATTAATTAATAGAGATTACTAGCATATGGGCACACACAAAGTGTGTGAGAATTTTTTTTTTTTTATTTTTGAAATAGAACGTGGGAGTGGGAAGTTTTTATTTTTTATTTTTTTTATAATTAGAGATATGTTAGGATTATATGTAGATGAGGCTTTGAAAAAAAAAAGCAAAATTTGATTGTGTGAAATTACATTTCTATCTCATATTTCTTATTCATGTTCTGTTTTAATTAGAAGGTTAAACTGGTAATTTTATAGAGTTTTGGTTGACAATGAGTGTTTTATTCATTAGTAGAGATGTTATTTTTCTAATTTAATTAATTATTATTATTTTCTTAATTTTTAAGAGATTGTATGAAATGGCTTTTAAAATAACTGAAAGAGCTTTTGATAAAATTGGTTTTGAGTTTTAAAAGCATTTTAAGTGCATTTTGAAAGAAGCACGTACTTATGCTTCTTACATAAAGCACTTACTTGTGCTTCTTATCGGAAGCACTTACATGTGCTTCTTACCGGAAGCACTTACTTTTTCAGATCCACTTAGATTTTTATTAAGGAAAAGTAACAAAAAGTTCAAAAAAACTTTAGTTTTAATGAAAAATGACAAATAAAGATGTAGTAAATAGTACCAAAAAAGTTAAAAATGTGATTTTTCATTAAAATTGAACAAACTCTATTTTTATTAATGATTGATTTCAAAATTATTTTCATTAAAAACGTTTTCTATCATTTTAAAAACAACTTTAAATTTGTGGTACAATACGTGGGTAAAGCCGGTTGGTGGATCAGCCCAATGATCAATCACCAATCACCAAAAGAATTAAAAAATAATAATAAATAAGAAAAGAAAAACAGAAGTTCGAGTTGAGTATTGGTTCACAACTCCCAGTATAAATACAAGAACAGGAGAGAGTGTCGTACGCTTCTTCGTTTAGTGTTTTGCCTGCCTTTCACTTTCAAAGACTTGCAATAAAAGCGCTCTCTCTCTCTCTCTCTCAGCGAGCGACTCTGTGACTTTAAAGAGTCGCCGATCCCATTCCATTCCCTTCCTATCTACATATCTACCCTTCCAACTCCAATCAACCACCCCCGGACGAACAGAAGCAGCAATGGCTTTCCAGAAGATCAAGGTTGCCAACCCCATCGTCGAGATGGACGGTGAGATTTCCCTTCCATATATGTGTACATTGTATTTCCTCCGATCTGTTTGTTTCCGTCGCCGATTGTCTGAACTGATTGATCTGCTGATTCTGTTTCGTTTCGTTCTGGTTCTGCTTGATAACTTTCTGAGATGAATTTTTTACGTCCCCTTTATTTGCTTATCTTCCGCAAAGGTGGAGACTTTAATTTTTGTAGTCCTTTGTTTTCCATTTTCTATTCCTTCAAAAGTTGGGAGAACGAAAACCCTTTTGTTTTTAGGCTACAGAAAGAAAACCCATCAGCCAGAAACAAAAAATTGAAAAAATAACTTGTTATTTTGATCTGTAAAAAAATAATCTTGATTTCAATTGGGAGGATTGTTTGCTGAATTTTTGATCTGTCATATAAATTAAATTTTGTTTGATATATATATTAGCGGATTCTGCAATTGTTTTAGCCTTTAAGAATTGAATTGTGATGAATAAATTATTCAGACTTCAAGTGCTTTTCGTAAAGAAAATATGTTAAAAGTTTCGAAGACTCGGAAGAAATTCTTTTCAACTCATGAAAGTGTGAAAAACTCGTAATGCACGACACACTCGTACTCACACTGCATGGAACACTTGTTGATTTCGTTTAAATTTAACTTTAGAAAACTAATCCGCTTGTGTGCGTGGGTTGAAGATTCGAAGAAATTTGACCTTACTCTTTCTCATACTATGTGTCTTTTGATATGTGGTTTCAGGAGACGAAATGACAAGAATTTTCTGGAAATCCATTAAGGACAAGGTATCTACATCATACTCTTTAAGTGCTTCACCTATGCTATATTTTGTAACTATGTACTGTTCTGATCAAGATGGTGGTTGCGTATACGATTCTCTCTTTGTTGTATCTGCAGCTTATTTTACCATTTGTGGAATTGGACATCAAGTACTTTGACCTTGGCCTTCCTCATCGTGATGCCACTGATGACAAGGTTACCGTTGAAAGTGCTGAGGCTACTCTCAAGTACGTTTATCTCATCTCTACTTAAAGTTATTAGGATGGCTATTTATTTCTGAATTCATTATTTCTATCTTTACGTTGGTATTGGTAAGTCAGGACTGTAATTAGGCAGTAAACAAAGTTGTTTATGGCACACTGTTGTCCTTATGAACACCTCCTTCCTATGCATTATAAAATATGAGATGGAGGGTGAGAGAATTCAATGCTCGTCATGTGTC
Source organism: Cotoneaster glaucophyllus (assembly GCA_036320875.1). NCBI lineage: Eukaryota > Viridiplantae > Streptophyta > Magnoliopsida > Rosales > Rosaceae > Cotoneaster > Cotoneaster glaucophyllus. The sequence goes on along the minus strand of CM070068.1, from coordinate 25,387,293 downwards.
TATATGCTTTACCAGGGGAAAACAGAAGAATAATGAGTGCCTAGAGTCTCTTTTTGCTTGGAAATTTTATTTTGCTATTCATTTCGCATCTCTAACACTTGGTATTTTAGGTACAATGTAGCAATCAAGTGTGCGACTATTACTCCAGGTATACACTACTGAAGAATCATACATGCATTTGTTTTCGAACTCTAGATCCTGTATTAATATTTTCAGTCTTCACTGAGAGATTGACAAAAGTCATGGTATTGTTGTCATAATTGACAGATGAAGCTCGTATGAAGGAGTTTAGCTTGAAGAGTATGTGGAGGAGTCCCAATGGGACTATTAGGAATATTTTGAATGGTTAGTGAACTGGCAACTTTACATTCTCATCTTTTGAACAATTTTTTTTTGTTTTTTTGGCAATTACAGTGGCTGATTGTTTTTTTTTTTCCTACAGGTACTGTTTTCAGAGAACCAATTCTTTGCAAAAACATCCCTCGCCTTATCCCAGGTATAATAATGTCATATGGTGATTCTATATTTTCATAGGACTAGAACTATGCTTATTATTTCTGTTTTTCAGGCTGGACAAAGCCGATATGCATTGGAAGACATGCTTTTGGTGATCAGTATCGAGCAACTGATGCAGTCATTAAAGGACCGGGGAAACTGAAATTGGTGTTTGGTAAACATTTATCTTTGCTTGATAGTATTAGATTTGTGTACATCACTGTAGATTAGTAGGATTATATGTACAAAAGTTTCTCTTGACAAATGATATTCTTAAATTCCTTTGTCTTATTACTTGATAAATGTTTGCAGTGCCAGAAGGAAAGGATGAGAAGACAGAGCTAGACGTGTACGAGTTTACAGGGGAGGGGGGAGTAGCATTGGCCATGTACAACACCGATGAGGTTTATTTGTTAGTCCTTTCGTGTTTCTGTTGAAAGAATTTCTTGATTGCTGTGAGTGACTCTGTGTTCCTTCTATTGTATATCTGTCTTGGGTATGCAGTCCATCCGTGCTTTTGCAGAGGCTTCCATGACCACTGCTTATGAGAAAAAGTGGCCTCTTTATCTTAGCACAAAAAATACTATACTGAAGAAGTATGATGGAAGGTACGCAGATTCTTAATTTCCCTGTTTTTAAGTATTTAACATTTGTAATCGACAAAGAAAAAATAGGATTTAACATTTGTATTTATCATTCTCTAACCTATCTATATTTTTGTTTGTTCATGATATAAGATTCAAGGACATATTTCAAGAAGTTTATGAAGCTAACTGGAAATCAAAGTTTGAAGCTGCTGGCATATGGTAAGGAGTAGGGACTGAAACGCCTGGCAATTTTGTTTTATATCCTGAGGTCAGATGGTGTTGTTTTATTGACTATATACTATTGGATTGGAAGGTATGAGCATCGTCTCATTGATGATATGGTGGCTTATGCACTTAAAAGTGATGGTGGGTATGTTTGGGCATGCAAGAATTATGATGGAGATGTGCAAAGTGATATGTTAGCTCAAGGTTCGTACAACTGCCCTTTTGCTAATTTTTGTCTCGTCACATCAATGATTTGCATACTGAGAGATTGCAGTTTTTAACTTGTGGTTTTATTGTAGGGTTTGGATCTCTTGGATTGATGACATCCGTACTGGTATGTTATACCTGTTTCATGTGTATTTGCACTTATCCCTCCATCCCTCAGTCCCTATTTTGTCATGTGAATCCTTGTCCTTCACTTACTGGAGTATTTCATGGGTACAGGTGTGCCCAGATGGAAAGACTATCGAAGCCGAAGCTGCCCACGGTACAGTTACTCGGCATTACAGGGTTCACCAGAAGGGAGGTGAAACGAGTACAAACAGCATTGCTTCCATCTTTGCTTGGACAAGAGGGCTTGCACACAGGTATATTAGAAAGATTGTTTTCCAAGTTAGCGCTCCTTTTTTATATCTTAGGGTTCCGTGAAAAGGTTATTAAATCTGAATTTAAATGCGTCTTTGTAATAGGGCTAAGTTGGATGACAATGCAAGACTTTTGGAGTTCACTCAAAAACTCGAAGAAGCTTGTATTGGGACTGTGGAATCGGGGAAAATGACCAAGGATCTTGCACTAATTCTTCACGGATCCAAGTAAGTGTCTAATAGATTATTGTATCTTCATATTTTATGTCTCTGTGCCCATGTGAGTTGTGCTTTCCTTTGCCTCTATATGAGCAGTGATTTTACTTATAACATGCTTACGTGCGCTGTAGGCTGGCTAGGAACCACTACTTGAACACTGAAGAGTTCATTGATGCTGTGGCCGCGGAACTGAAAGCTAAGCTTGCTTGCTAGGAAGCACTGCATTTTTCAGACTTGCACTGGAGGTGAGTTCCTTTGTGTTTTCCGCCGTATCTAAAAGTTAACATCGTAATCATGATCTTATTGAAAGTAACGTCACCTAATGCCTGTTTGTAGGGGAATTTTTAATACACAATCTAAATTTCTTGCTTCATTTCCTTGCGATTCCAATGTTTTCTCGATAAATTGTTCTTACCCTCTTCGTTTTTTGGTTTTATTGAAATAGTTCTCTCATTTAGTGCAAACATTTTCTTTCATTTTTTGAAGTTAATGGATTCTAATTTGTGTTTCAGGGACCAGGCAACCGTGGACTTTTGTATTTTGAAAGAAATAATTGGAGGGCGGAAAAAAGGGAAGGCAGGGAGGGGCGGAAAAGGGGAAGACGAGGACCGCGTAAACTTTCCCCTCTGGTGTTATGTTAGAGATGTTGATTCATCCGTTTCTCAAGTGTTTTAGTTTCTTGTGCACTATGATGTGCACGTTCTACTTTTGTTCATAGTTAACTGCGGAATAATCTTTGTTTGGTTGGTCTTCAGACATACACTGTCTGAAGTCCGTTAACCGATAAGTCGATTAACCCAGAGACTATCGAATCCGGTTAATGGGTTCTATCTAGAGTCTTGATGCGAGTATTTGAACAAACATTGACAAATGTGTTTCAAAAAATAATGGCCAATGGTTCGTGCCCATTGATCTCTATACCTTGGCTCATCTGCCGGGTGGTGTAAATGCCGGGTGGTGTAAGTACCGGTTGATATGCTGAAGCTGTCTCCTGACTGATACGCCGGATGTTATAAATATGTGCCAATTTATTCCCTGAATTAACACCTTAGTGAAAATTAGGTCCCTAAACTATTTTTTCAGAAAAATTAATCTCTGAATTATAAAAATCTGCCAATTACATCCCTAATGTTATATTTGAAGTTATTATATTCAATTTTCCGTCAATTTAAGTGACGTTACTTTCATGTGATACACATTGGAGGGTAGATTAGTAGTTTTTCATAAAGAAATAGTGTATGGAGTTAACTTTGGAGGAGAAATTGATAGTTTTTCATAAAGAAATAGTGTAAGTTAACTTTTGAAGGTAAATTAGACATTAAATTCACAACCTATATGAAATGTTAAGCATTTATAGACGAGAAAATGATGGTATTATACTCTAAAGTGTGTCAAGTGACTTAAGTTGACAAAAAATTGGATAAAATAGCTTTGAATATAATAATAGGGATGAAATTAGCAATTTCTAATGAATTTAGGAACTTATTTTATCGAAAAAATAATTCAGGGACCTAATTTTCACTGACTTGATAGTACAGGGACTAAATCGGCACTTCACCCTAAATATGGCATGAATGATACAGGAATCAAGCTCCTATAATAGGCCTGATGATTTTAGTGCTATGAGAGTGATTGTTATTTTTTAGTTCGATATATTGCACTCATGAATGTCAAACCTTTACAGCAGATAACGAGAGAGAAAATAGGTAATTAAACCATAAAATAAAGAAAAATAGAGTGTAGATGGGTCCTATATTTAATATATAAAATTATCAAACTCACATTGTGATAATAGAGTAATACGAATTAAACTCATGGTACATGATTCTTATGTATATGTATCAGACTCACTTAGGCTACTGTAGAATGTATAAAGAGCAATGCTAGGAAAACCAAATTTGTAAATCAAATGACATACAAGTCGATGATTGAATTATTACTTGGGTGTTGATTAACATTTTTATTTCTTATTGACGACATATTTTTTGATTTACAAATTTAATTTATAAATTTAATCTCTCACATTATTCATGTATAAATATATAAAAGGATTTATATCACAAATGGTCCCTGAAATTGACCCCATCAATCATGATGATCCCTGAAATTGAAAATCGATCAATGTAGTCCCTGAATTTTAACTCGCGAATCAATGTGGTCCTTCTGTTAGTGTTACGTCCAAATTAACTTTAAAAAAAGGTTAGAGAACCAATTTTTCATGGTAAAATGATCAAAAATAACTCTGTTACTTATAATTTTACTTACTACCTCTCTTTTCTTTTTTCCATCTTCACTTTTCTCTCCATTTTTTCATGAATTTGGTGCTAAAACTAAAATAAAAACAAAAAAAAGTGGTTCTCTAACATTTTTTTGGTCATTTTATCATGAAAAATTGGTTCTCTAACCTTTTTTTAGTGTTAATTTGGACGGAACACTAACAGAAGGACCACATTGATTCGCGAGTTAAAATTCAGGGACTACATTGATCGATTTTCAATTTCAGGGACCATCATGATTGATAGGGTCAATTTTAGGGACTATTTGTGATATAAACCCTATATAAAAATGAGTTGAGGTTTAATGCTAATGTTAGTTGAGGTTGTTGAACCCGTGCCCATTTATTGTGAGGTTAAAATCAACCACACCCACCTTTCTTATGATGATATTTATTTCGAGGAGGCTTCATTCAAATTCACAATATTCTTGATGGAGATTGTCTCTCTCCTTCTCTCTCCCTCTCTCTCTCTCTCTAACTTGTTGGAAGGGATACCCTACGTATCTGATACTTTTATTTATTTATCTATTTAAAAAAGAAAAAAAAAGAAAAGAAAAGAAAAAAAAACAAGGATGATGACTCATGAGACGGATCACACAGTCGGTTAGTTGGCTTAGATATATGGTCAATCACGGTGACTCATCAATCACAATCGCCAATCTTTTCATGATTAAATTCTTAGTTAGTTACCTTAAATTACGATCTACTGTTATTTTTCAATGCAGACTTTTGCGAAGTTTAGCTTGAATACTCACATTTGAGTTTAAATCTTCTGTATCTAAAACTTTTTATGGTCTTTGCTGTGAGATCTAGTTGAGTGACACATACCTTTTTGACTCAATTTATATTTAGTTTTTATTTTTATTTTTTTTATTAATGAGACAAGTTGAAGAGTTAACATTATTAAGTGAGATTTAAATAAATAATCAAGTGTCAACAAATGAGATAGGTCATAAAGAATTGCGGGCGCAAAATATTTGAACTCCTCACATTCTCAATATCGTTATATAAATATAAAGGATGATGTGAGGGAAACCAAATTTTCAAACTAACATTTTAAACCAAATTTGCAAATCAAATAATGTGTCACCAATAGAAAATAAGTACATTGATCAGCACAAGTAATAAACCAATCATCAACAACTACCTCATTTTATTTACAAAATTTGGTTTAAAAATCTGGTCTCCTTAGTATTACCCTTTAAAGAATAGTAGGTGGCTTTGATTCACTAAATTAAATTAGGGAATGGTTTAGCTTACAAAATTTCTATTGGCCTTAATCATTGTGATCACCAAGTCTCCCCCTTTTTCTCAGTGGGAATGGGTGTAAATTTGACCTTGGACTATCTTCCAATTATTTTTCAATTTAGTGATACTCTCTTTTTTCATTTGGTAACACTCGTTTTAAAAAAAAAAAAAATTTCAAGCCTTTGTTCATTTCTCCATACATTCCCCTCTAACCAAATTTTAGGGTAAATGGAAATTTCGATGTTAATGATCAAATATATTCATCTTCACTTGTAAGTAAAAGCTCTTAGGTTCGAATATCAAAAATGACAAGTTTGCCACCAATTTATTCTCCCACCCTTTAATGTGTAAACATATCATTTTATCAAAATAAGCGGGTATTCCAAAAGAAACAAAACAAAAAAGGCAAATAATAAAAAAACGAAAAAAAAATTCCTTTACAAGGACGCAATGCGAAAAGTTGAACAATGAGAACATATGTCGGTTTTCTGACCCAAAAAAAAAAAAAGAGAGAGAGAGAACATATATAGGTTGAAAAAAATAACGCTAACAAGAGGAAATAAGCAAAATTCTCCCCGCAGCACCACCAAACTTCTCATACAAAGTGTGCAGAAGAAGCTTGACCTTTCCCAACTGCAAACGGAGCTCGATTACCTCTGAAATTTGATCAGTAATAAAGTCATTTCGATTTTCTCGACTAGATTGTTAGCATTGGATGAGTAAGTGTTCTTACCGAGAATAAGCCTTAACCAAAGGTAGCTCACTTTTGCCTTCAATCGGGATAACTTCACTTTCATAGAAAAATCTGAAAGCAAATCAGAAATCAGAATCAAAGGATGATATGGTCGGAAACTCGCTCTAGAATCGTGGTCTAAAATAGCGGACTAGGCATGAAATGTTCAGAATAAATAGTTAACATGATGCATGTGTGTTTAAAATTCCCAAGTTGAAGTTCAGTACTTGCCTTTGAACAAAATTAAATTAGTTATTTTTCAAAGAGCTTTCCTTCAAATTATTAGAATTCAGTTCTAAGTCAGCAACTTAACGTTAAAACTTTAAAGTGCCCCCAAAAAATTTAAAATGAAACGAAGTTGTCAAAGTATAAATCGTACGATATGCAAAATTACCAGATTCAGGATTCAACTTTGGAGAAAGACCATATAATGCATATTTTCCATAGGCTAGTAACCTCACTCTTTGTGGAGCACCCAACTTGCTAACGATGGACCTAAGTAGCCCACTGGATAGGGAGATAAAATACAGCAATAAGGGATTTGAACAAACAAATTCGTAACGGCAGAACCAAGTAGCACACTGGATATGGAGATAAAAGTAGAGGCAAAAAGAATGCTAAGTACATCAAACGTTTTCAAATCTGGAAAGGTTTCGTTCTTCTACTTACTCAGTACGCAATATTGTGAGGAAGTCGGATGGCAAGGATTCCATAAATGAAGATATGTCCTCCATCTTTAAGGACTTTAACTCTTGCTTTAGATTACTTTTTTCTTCAACTGACATTGTCTTCCCAAGAGCCGATTTACTGCAAGACACGGTAAAAGTGCAATTAGCTCAATATTGAAGTTTCTTAGCGTAATCATAAATGCTTTATTGAGGGATATATTAATGATATGAAAAAGGAAAAGAAAATATAGATTCAGCTTCCAGCATCAAGCGGAAATCCTTATTGGGATAGCTCCTTGCTACTAAAACCAGCATCCTATACAAGGATCAACACATAAAAGAGGTGCATCTTGTAAAAGTATCACTGGAACCACAATCTGAGTATCTTTTGTCACTTCTAAACAGACACAATCATATATAAAAATGCATATATGAGAGGATGAAAAGATGAATGCAATTTATAAATTTCTTGGGAGCAGAATTGGCTAGTCACTGACAAAAGTAAGAGGAAAACAAATCACCTGTCAATAGTTCTTCCCGTAAAAATGACAGGAAAGTATCTAGAATACTTCCCAACACCAAACCTTTCACCCAAATGATGCAATTTTTTAGAGTCTAGAAGAATTAAAGCCTTCCAGAGTTGACAGTAGTCCAACCTGAATCCTTCATCTAATTGTTTGTATATTCCATGGTCTAGAAGAACTGCATTGCAAATTTATAAACAGTAAATCATATTGTAAGCCCAAAAATAAAAACAATTTTAACTGAAACAACCACGTCCTGGTCTTATTTTCAGCACATACCCAGAGAAAATCCATTGGGACCTTCCGGTGAAACTAATATGTTACCAGGGTGTGGATCTCCATGCAGGAAACCATGGATAAAAATCATTTCAGCAAACGCTTCCAACAATACTTCTGCTACCTACAATACAAATTAAACATACATAATTAAGAGTCGTTTTCCTAACTGCATTTGGCTTTACCGGTTAAGACCTTTCAGACAATTCAAACAAGAAAAGAAAACAGGAAGAGCAACCTGACACTTCCACCGTACTTTCGCCTAGCACACACAAACTAAAGAGAAGCACTTGACAGAACATTATCGTAACTACACAAGGCTTCATTAATGTGTATGCATGCAAATGTATGACCTTACGTGACAATGCACACACATGCACACACTTTAAATAAGATTTTTAGCATAAACTAGAGTTTCTGAAGCCCAGTTGAATTACAAAAACACGTTCTAGCATGCCCGACCATATTTTGACTTGGCTCATTCTCATTCGCTATTGCTGTTTAATCTTGGCCATCAGATTTAGTTATATGCGTAGATAAAAGCATAGAAGACTGCTGCCTCAACCGCCTAAAAAGCCAGCCACCAAAAAAGCTCCAGCTCAGATGATTTAAACAGCCTAATATCAGATAGGCTGAGCTCAAATTGAGTTTTAAAACATATAATGGAGTTCAGAGTTTTTGTTTGTGCTGGCGTTACAAAATACAGGAAATCTGCAGCTAAACCTGAAAACTAACCTTCATTGGGTTTATTCTCCTTTCCTTCAGAAACTGTACATCATCAACCTGAGTTCTAAAGAAATTATTGTTAGTGGAATTAGCAGCACAGATATCAGAATATAATATAATGATACAGGCAGCAAGTTCAAGTTCATTAAAAATATCATGAAAGGCAGACTTACAAAACAAAAACGAATAGTGAAAACCATACCAAAAAGTGAGTCAAATTCATAATAAGATCTGCTCATCATCCTTCTTATGGCTTTTTAGGCTAGTTACTGTCATTAACAATATTCTTAAAAATTAACTGTTATACTTTTCTTTGACTTCAATAAAATTTTAAGTGACTGGAGTCATCCTTCTTATGACTGGAGGCTTGTAGTATGCCCTGGCCCTGGGATGGGGTAGCCTCCCCTCCCCCTAAACTTTTGACTAGCCAAAAGAATATAAACAAAATTTGCTCGAAGGATTCATGATAGTTTAAGGGCTTTTAATTTCCTTTTACACTTTTTTATTTTGGAGTCTCGAGTCTTGTTAGAATTAAGAGAGCTAGTACTAGTAGCCCAAAAATATTAACAAAATGCATTCAATTCACTACAGAAGTGTTTGAGAACATGTCTATATGTACAACACAACTTATGGTCTTGGTTTTGAAGCCTAAACTCTACATTATCACTGCAGTTTCAGCAACTTCAGAGGCATCAGAACAAATCTTTATCGACACAATTTAAAAAATAAACCCCATATCAACTTCTTCTTTTTTTCTCACTTGGTTTAGCCTCAATATAACATATCATAGAATGCAAGCTCTAAGTTAACCAGTGCTACATTACGCCCTTTTATACTTGTGTATTATCACATAGAGTCCATGGCAATAACAAGTATATTCATGGCCCACTACAACCAACATTATAGAAACTAATTTACGAACTACTCGCGGAAAATTTTTGGTAGATTGCCATATTTATATATTAAATAACACATGTAGCCCATTCTAAAGTTCTTTTGTTATAAACTAACAGGCCAACACCTATACCCGTTTCCTTGCCTACTCTACATGGCATACTACTAGTAACCTATTATCCACCATCACTGGGCTGTCCCATGGCGATTGCTCTAAAAGAGATAAAATTTCAATCTTTTTCCTGAAATATTATCTAACCAACCATTTCCTTCTAAAAAAGTTTCAGAAATTAGAGAGAACTGGAAATTGTCAACAAATTTGATAAACTGCGGAATCTGACAACCATACCTACATGCATACTACATAAAAAAGTTCAAAAGGCTATACCTTGTGTCCTGAACAGAATTCCATTGTCAGCACTTGAGTAGTGGTCAAGTCCTGGATACATATATGGTGGTCAGCTTGTTGTATTCACAAATGAAAGATATTTCAGATGGCCCAATAAATATTAAAGAGGAGTATCCCAGCTATATTACCCAAAATATACGAGGAATCTTGACCCATTTGTTGTTTGCAAAGTTAGTGGAAGTTGTCTCAGAATTCCTAGCCTCCTGAATAAAGTCTGTGCAACCGTCAGAGAGGAGAAAACCATCTTTGTCAGGAGTATATTCAACAACAATTAGAGAAGAAATAAAATGCTATGAAGAAAATAGCTACGGTGCTCCCTCCTTGAGTAAGACTCATTATAGTATTTAAATAGTAGGCAATCGATGAAGTCTAATCCAATGGCAGTTGTCTAATTATTGATGTCATTCTACAACTCACCAAGTTCGAGAGATATAGCATGTACGAACTCCGATACCAGCCAGTCAAATCTGTATTCCGGGAAAAACTGTAAAATGGAAAAGAGAAAGGTCATTAAGTAACTGGGGATGTCCTAGTAAGAACATTAGGAAAAGAAAAATATCCACAATGTTACTTTCCAAGTTACACCAAAAGAAAGAACAAGGAGGACAAATGGGCCTTCTTTTAATTTCTAAGAATATAATTCTAAATTTATAGTTAAAAGAAATAAAAATGCTTCAAATCAATACTACATGTATGGAAAGTGGAAACTCACATACATGCATAAATGAATTTACATAGTATACATTATACACAGGTCCAACTCAAGACTAATAATTAAGCACATTTTGGGACATATATTGATAGCAGAACATAGCACTAAGCATAATATCATAAACCTAAGGCTGCAAATAAGCCTACACACTCAAGGGATCAAACAAATTAGTTTGGCTTGGCCTGCAAAACTGGTTTGTTTAAACATGCAAAGTGTCAACTCCAAAATTGAAGGTCAAGGAATAACAATCCTGGAACAAGCATAAGGTGCTTGATTGGCTACAATTTCACAGAAAGTCCACAAATCACATCTCTGTCAAGTATTACTATTTAGAAACTTGAACGACTTTTTAGGACCGACAAAATCACTGCAACTACACTATATCAATCTGCAAGCAAATATGAATTCAAAAGTGTCATGAGATTCAGTGTGTACCCATGTAAGGGATTTTGAAAGGAAATACATGGTTGCTGTATCTATTTTCATGTGCTGCTCCAGACCTGGGTACTGCACCTATTATCCAAATGATAAAACAAATTAATAATCATTGCAGCCATATAAATCTGTTTTCTTGAGAAGGAAAAACTTCAGATGCAAAAAAAAAAGTAGTAGTGATCACAGAAAAGACAAGCACATGTTCATTTTTTCAAGTATAAGAAATGGTTGAGGAATGGATAAATTTATCAGATGTCCTGAAATTCAGGTAAATAATCTTTTTGTGAAACTATTTTAAACTTAAATCACTTCTCATCTTTGTTTTGCCTCCAAGAAGTTTCCTCTTTAAAAATAAAATTTAAGCTATTGTCCAACCATTTTTTCCATCTCGTCCTTGTTTTGGCTAGTTCAGGGTGAGAGTATATTGTCATGGGATACTTGTTTCTTGACGATGATTATGTTTTACTGTTCACAAGCAAGCTTCAATATTTCTGGCATGCTGTCGCAGCATTTCAAGATTGAAAGAGTTTACTACCCTAAAAAAATGATTGAAAGAGTTTATTTGACCTGTCTTTCCATCGCAATTAGCTTCCCTACCTTGCTTTCCACTTTTGACACTAAAGAGTTAAACTTACTGTACAGCCAACTTTTGTGTCCTTATTATTTGGTATTTTGGTGTCTTTGCAAGTTTAGTATTTTTTTTTTCTTTTTCTTCTAGGTGGATAGTTTATATCTCAACTTGGGTAGTTTTAGACTTGTGCTCAACAGTGTGTTGTATAGGAAATGCCAAAAGGGATATCATAAAGTCATGATCTTATATTGGTAAAATACATGAAATTTGGGTGTTATATAAGTAATTCGACTAAATGATAATCGCATATGTTAGTGTTAGAGATGGAAGTTATATTCCCACGCTTCAAGGAAGTTTGAATGTCTAAAGGAACTAAAACTTCAGGAATTTGGTCAAACCACCCACCAAGCTTTTCTCGTTTTCTGAGAATTAACAAGTTCCATCCAGAATTCTCAAGACACATTCCTTTCTGTTTTTTATATTCTCCTAATGAATTCAAATTTAAACTAAGGATAGCACTGCATAAGAGTTTCAAAGAAGAGTTACTGGTCTATTAACCAATTACATTTACAAGTTAATTTGTTTTGAAACTAGATGTGAATTACTAAAACAGAAGTTACTCTGCTCACCAACCTTAATTGCTACTTCTTGATGATCCTTAAGAACTCCCTTGTGTACTTGAGCAATAGATGCAGCAGCTATGGGAAGCTCATCAAGTGACAGAAACCTGAGGTAAATGCCAAAGTCAGTAAAATAATTGCATTTTCAACATTGAATTACAGAGTTCCATGGAGCAACACATTAAGACGAAAAAGGTGCACATGTTACAAAAAAAAAAGACCAGGACAATGCTTGATAAGCAGTTGGGAGAGAAAAAGGAGTAACAATAAGACAAATATTGCGGTTCACTAAGTTAGGAAAAAGGAGTAACAGTAACAATAAGACAAAAAAAGGGCCATGATGTATGACTTTAGGACAAATATTGTGGTTCATCAAACATTGTGATCCCAAAATCATACATCCTGGCGTTTTTATATTCAAGTTTAGAGTTCCATTGAAGAATCATACAAGGAAGGTGCAATAATTTTTAAAGAAATATACAAACCAGGAAAATGGCAGCAGCAAACATGCTATAACAAATCAGGAAAAACAAATAAGGAAGAAGCCATATGCCATTTACCCTCCGTCTTCCCCCGTTTACAAACTAAGAAACCCCAATACAATGCCGAAGTTTACATCTATCCTTCATAATCCCTTACATTACAGAAAAACTCATCCCTAATTAAGAACCCCTCTTAAGAGTTTGCGTTTTTTTTTTAATTTTAATTTTGTGATTTTATCTGGGTTCCCACTACTGCAATGTGATGTAATACTAGTAACGCAATGAAGTACTTACACATCTGACAGCTTGTGTCCCAGATTGCGGATCAGCACTTCTTTAATTGCTTTGAAATGACAAGGAACTGCCTAAGCCAATGAGTTACCAGATAGTTACCATTTCATAAGGGTTAGATTAATTTCCACCTATACAACTATACAAGTATACACATCAAAATATAGATACAACCACATTGTTCATTCATACCTGATCCTGCAATGAGGAAAGGGTTGATGAGTACTCTGTCGGAACCTGTCGCAGAGCGGCCACAAATTGACCGGCTTTCACATAAAACCCTCTATTGGCCTCACACAGCTTCCGTATTCTTGAAGCGGAACGACTATGAACCTAAATGCCACCATCATAACACATACAATACAACTGAAGTGAACCTCTTTCATATGATTCTCACTTATCAGGCTACAAGCAAACATAAAATTCTATTTCTTCTGCAAATTAATTTAACAATTTGATTAAAATTCCATTTCGTCTGCAAATTAATTAAACATTCATATGAAAAGAAAAGCAAATTAACATACCAACCTGGGATAGCTTCTGACGGTACTCATCGGAGTCCGCTGGGATTCCACGCAGACTAAGCTTGTAGTCAACGGCAGTCAACGCAATCTGCAATTTCCGGAAACATATTACTAACAAAATGCAATTGATAGACAAATAAACTGGAGAATGTGAGTGAGGGAGGAAACGAACGGTGGAGATTGCGCGGGAAGACCGAACGACGCCGTGAATTGGTGTGCGGAGGTGTTCGGGGAAGGATGGGAGGAAATCGGCGGAGGAGGATGAGAGGAAATCAGGCGTTGAAGGCGTGAAAGGTGAGGCCGGTTGCTGCGACAAGGAGGACAGTGGTTTTGGCCCTCCGCATTTCTTTTGAGACTTTAATTTGTTTCTGGACTCGCAGCTATTCAACCATCAAAAACCCGCAAGGATGTCCACTTGACCGACAGGGACCAACGGAATCAAGTTCAGGACCAATCTAAAGGGTGAAAATTCACTTGTGAATTATATTGAAGCGGTTTACGGTTCACATAACATTATATTATTAAATAGAAAAGTTATAGTTATGATGAATTTGTTTACGTGAGATGGTTTTTTTTGAGGACATTGATATTTTTACATCAGAAAATAAGAAGTTCGGTTAAGTCACACAATGGATAACTTAGTTTAGTATCGAATTTGCTATTAACAAGATTCAAACCTAAGATCTCTCACTAAGTGAAGAAGAATACCACCGGACAGTAGTAATAAGTGACATATTCTACTTAGAATTCAAAAAAAATTTGGAGTAAGTTTAGATTAGGTAATAGGTACTAATTTGATTTTTTCTCACAAAATAATAGTAGATTTTTTAAAAAAGAATTCAGTGTTTGACCGTTTAATTATCTGTAAAATTGATGATGTGACAAATGTTGAAGTTGAACTGTTTTTAGGGCGCAAAGAAGCCACAATCATCATTGTAACCAAAATGTTTGTGTCTTTGAGAGTTAGATCGCTACAAGAAGTGGCGGATGCATTGAGGGGAAGAGGGTCAGCTGACACATCTATGGATTCTTCGGATGCTGATTCTCTAAACTTTAATGAATGTCCATAGATACCTTAGGTGCTGTTCTTTTGAAAATTAGAGTTAGCTTCCTACATGCCTTCCAACTGTTTGATAAAATGTTTGAAAGAAGAGTGAATGAAATGGTAAAATAACAAGGCATCTTCAATCTTGGACAAACATATTAATGGGATGCAATGATATCAAACATTGTTAGTGTGTTCAAGATAAGTGTGTTTCTTTGTTAAGCATTCATATGTGAGTAGCCTTGGAACATGTTAGTTACCCTCGCAAATGAAGCATTAATAGGTGTGCAGTATGCCTTTCCAAATGACTTCAGACCTACTAAGACTCGATGAAATGGCGATATGCATGTTAATTCTGATAAAAAATATTTACGCGTTGCGCAAGCTATTCTTACTTACCCTCCTAATATTATTTCATGAATCCGCCACTGGCTACAAGTCTTAAACTTTAGACATAAACTCACGTATATGAAAACTTCTAAATAAAACTCAAAAATCTGTAAGTAATAATACTCTCTCCGCGTGAATACACTTAAACTTTCTTAATCTTAAACTCCATCTCCCTCTCGTTCTAGATCAACCAATACCAAAAACCATAGTTTCAATGGGACTGGCGGAAGCATGCGAAGAACTGAAGAAAATTGATGAAAATTTCTCATATTTCTCAGCATTCCAAAAGTTAGAATTGCCATGGTTTTCCAAAAATTTCTTCGCATTTGCTGTCTTCCTCTGAAGTAAGTGTGTTTTTTTAAGATGCAACGGACACCAATTCTCTTTCCTCCAACTGTTTGACGAGTAACTTGATTTTTTCATATTAACGCCTAATTGATCATTATAATGTATGGGCCGAGAGTGCAATATTGAGTATAAACAAACGTCTTTAGAGCAAGTACGTCACAAGATTTCATCTCTCATAAATTTTTCTTTCATCACATACGCATGCATATGTTAAAGCACTCACAACAGTTTTGACATTTCTAGTTGAACCTAAATGTTTCAACCTACATGTTTTTCTGAAGTTGTGTCATCCTCAGCGGCGCCAAAACTATGATAGGAAGAGAGTAGGTTGGCTTTTATTTTTCTTAATTTGCCTTTTATTTGACACCTACCGTGTTCGACATAGTCCAGTATCGTCCAAACCATGTTCAGCAATCCAAGGGATGGGCAGTGGTCCACTTACTCAACAGCTAGCCCCTGGCCAACCACCCTGTTTCATGAGAAGGTTTTGTATTACACAGATACACCGTCACATGACGTTCATTGTCAATAATTCACATAACCATCGCAATGTTAAACCCCATTCAAGTTGTTCTGTTTTCATACGGGACTAATCAATTAGACTCTCTCCAACCCTGAGCTAAAACCCAAATTTCCCCTTTTTTCCTCTTTTTCCCCCTTAAAACCCAACTCAACCCAAGTGCTAAACAAAACCTAAAACTCAAAAAATGGCCAAATACCGGCCTGTTTTTAGGCCATAAATCATTGTGGGCCCCACCGGGTGTGAGTGAATCACTGTGAAGCCCAGTTGCCTAGCCCATTTGCGCAACGGCTACTTTTTTCTATCCAACGGTCAGATTTAAATGGGCCATTGGTTAATCCAACGGTCCACGTTCAATTTTTTTTTTTAGATTTATATTTATATATTTATTGAATTCAACGGTTTAGATCGAATATATTCAAATCTAACAGTAAAAAAAAGATCCAACGGCCCAAATTTAAATTCAACTGCTACAATAATTTAAAAACAAAAATATTTAACTCAAAATTCACCCAAAAATTCTATAAATATCTATGTATTTGTTCAAACATCCACACAAAACTCACTTTTCTCCTACAATTCTTCCAATTTGAAAGTTGGAAGATTGGTGAATATAAAGGATTATTGAAGGTTTGAATGTTGTGTGATGGTTTGATATTCAACTTGTGTTTATATAGAGGATGATTGAAGGTTTCAGTTTCACGTGTGTAGGTTTATATTTCATGCGTTTCATGTGTTTTGTATGTATGTTAGTATATTTTTCGTGTGTATCATGTGTTTCACATATGTTTTGTATGTCCTTCACATGTGTTCTGTGTGTCTTGTGCATCATGTATTTTGTGTATATACAACGTATCATGATTTTCATATTCTTTCATAGTGTTTCGTGAGTTTCATGTATCGATTTAGTAATTTTTCAATATTTATTAGAATTAAATATTTTTAGATTAAAATAATTAATTTAAGAAAAAAGTTGGAGATGTTCTTTAAGGCGCTCTCATCTCAAACCCTAAAATCCCAAAACATCCCAAATTCGATCCAATTTCAAACCCTAAAATCCCACATTCGATCCAATTTCAAACGCAATTCAAGCACCCTAAAATCCCAAATTCGATCCAATTTCAAGCGCAATTCAAGCACTTAACATTGGTTTTTGTGGGTGGAGAGGTAAAAAAACTTGTCATTGCAATTTGCTTCCGCATTGTCTTTGAATGTTTTTCGTATATGTACACATCTGAACGTCCCAAATGAATTCTGAAATAAATGGGAGTTCCGTAAAGAAGCATTATGCCACCGCCGGCTCCCACCCGCCGCCTTTGTGAGCTCAAATAGTCAATTAACCGCGGCGGTGATGAAAGCCGAACAGGATTAAGATATGATTCTAATTCATAATGTATCAGTATTTGAGACCTAAAAAGATAAAAATCATAAACAAAAAACAAAAATTGATATATGGCGCTGAAATATGGATCAGATACACCTGGCTTGGTGGTCTCTGTGTAACACAGAGATATAATTCGCTCAGTTATTTCAGCTTCGATCATTTGGGGAAATAATCATCACTTCCATCTTTTCTTTTCTTTCTTTTTTTTTTAAAAAAAACCCAAAATTCTAAAACATAAACATCGAAATATAAAAACAAAAACACAAAATTCAAACACCCTGAAGAATTTTTTTTTAAAATAAAATTAATAAAAAAAATAAAAAAAGATAAGTGGATTTTGGGGATTTGAGAAAGATCAGAGTTCTGGCTTGGAAATTAAAAATAGCGCAAGTTTGAATCAGCTTCGATCATATGGGGAAAGTAGCATCACTTCAATCCCAAATCCGCCTCCAAAAACATAAACCCTAATTTCAAATAACACATAACAAAACCCAGAAAATAAAAAGCAGAGAGCCGAATAAAATCTGCGGTTGACAGAAAAAGAACAGCTATGGAGCCCCCAATTAAAACCGTAAAAATAATCAGACACTGTGACGAGGAAGGTGAAGCGTCGGGGAGGAGAGGAGAAGAGAGCAAGAGGGGATAAGAGTAAGAGGGTTGAAGGAGGCGATTCAATTATATAGGCACTCGTCTTGCACTTGGAAACCCTAATTTCATTCGGTATTTTAGGCGCGGTCCAAGTAATGACAATACGGCGCCGTAGCGTGATAGTTACCCTTAGGCCCAATATTAGAGGTAAGCCCATGAACTCTAGTTTCGAACAAAGCCCATCAATTTGGTTTTTCTGTTTTTTTTCAGAATATAAAACATAAGGAACTATTTGTTATCACTCATTGGACACTTTTTTTTGTTTTGTTTTTTAAACTAATGAGTATTAAGTAACTGAGCTACATTCATAATTTTTCAAAAGAAAAAGTTGAATCCAATAAGGATACCTTCACTGAGATATATTTCTTTGAAATTTTTAGAATATGCTTTGAAGAGTCTTCTCATGGTAAAAAACTGATAAGCAAACTCATTACATATTAGGGTGATCTGCGAATAAGCGCATAAGTCGCGTGGCGATCGACTTGGACTATTTGAAATAAATTGTACCTAGGGCCTATTGACATGGGCTTCTAGGACTTTCTTAAAGAATGTGGCCCGTTAGCCCGTTATAATTTGAGTAATGGTCTACATTAGGGGTGGGCACTTGGAACCGAAAACCGAAACCGAAACATGAATCGAATCGAACCGCACCGAACGGTTCGGTTTTGCGGTTTTGAAACGGTTTCGGTTTCAAAACCGAACCGCGGCAAACAAAGCGGTTTGGTTTTGGTTTTGGGTTTTCAAAACCGCACCGAAACCGAAACCGCACCATGTTATATTTTAAAGGTTAAAGTTTTAATTAGTTTCAACTAGGTTAGTTTTATTACTTCGCATCGCACTTCGACTCCCCCGACTCCTGACCTTTGCGACCTCACCTCATCTGGCTGCAATCTCTGCTTGCATTGCATCTCTGCCTCTGCCTCTGTGACCTGGTTGGTTGCTGCCGCTGCCTCTACGATCTGGTTGGTTGCTGCCGCTGCCTCTGCCTCTTCTACCTTGCTGCAGCAGCCTCTGCCTCTGCCTTTGCATCTGCGACTGCGACTGCGACTGCGACTGCCTCTGCGACCTTGCATGCATCCCCAGATCCCCATATCCCCTTGCATGCGACTGCGACCTCAGTGACAGCCTTGCATCCCCAAATCCCCTTCATCTGCAAGCTCTAATCTCTGCAAATATGGTAAGAATTTGGATTCTGGGTTTGTTTCTGATGCGTTTCAGTGCTTTAGATTGATAAGGAAGCATAGTTTTCGAATCCCATTTCATGTTTGTGGCTGTTTGCTTGATAAAATGTTGAAGTTGAACTCGCCTGCGGTGGCCTGGGAGTATTTTTTGGAGATTTTGGATGCTGGGTTTCCACCAAAATTGTATGCTTTCAATGTTTTGATGCACAAAATGTGTAAAGAAGGTAAAATGGAACAGGCCTAGATGGTGTTTGATGAAATTGGGAAGCGGGGTTTGCGCCCGAGTATGGTTAGTTTCAATACTCTGATTAATGGGTATTGCAAATCCGGGAATCTGGAGAAGGGTTTTAGGTTGAAGAGAGATATGGAGGAGAGCAGAACATGGCCTGATGTATATACTTAGACAGTGTTTTGATCAATGGGTTGTGTAATGGGTTGTGTAAGGAGTGTAGGCTGGATGATGCAAACTTGTTGTTTGATGAAATGTGTGAGAGGGGGTTGGTTCCGAATTTTGTCACATTTACGACTTTGATTGATGGGCAGTGTAAGAATGGCAGGATTGATTCGGCAATGGAAATTTATCAGAAAATGTTTGATGTGTACTTGTGTGTTTGCTGTACTTGTGTTGTGTGTTCGCTGTGTTGCTTTGCAGAACACAGGTGCTGTGATTAAAACAAACAAAAAAATCCTAGGTGCTGTGCTTGTGTACTGTGTGTTTGCTGTACTTGTGTTGTGTTTGCTGTTTAGAAAATTGGAAAAAGAAAAACAGGACTTCCTCTTTTAGGGCAGGTTCACTTCACAGAAATAGTTAAATGAATGAATTGGAAAGTTTAAAAATTGGAGAGGTAAGGAAAGGGAATTAGAATAACTAGTATCCTTGTTGATCCGATTAGAATAACTAGTATCACTTCATTTTACTGCATTTTTGCTGCAGTTTTACTGCATTTTTTGCCTTTGTTTTTTGCCTCTGTTTTTTGGCAGTTTTGATCCCTTGTTGCATATTCATTAATTAATATACAAGGAAAAGAAGACCGTTTTATGCATAAATATGTGTACATTTTAAATTGTATATTTTTTTCTCAAAAACCAAACCGAAACCGTTTGAAACCGCACCGAACCGAACCAAACCAAACGGTTTGGTTTCATTGCGGTTTTGGCTTCAAAACCGCACCGCACCGCACCGCAAAATGTTTCGGTTTTGGTTGTGGTTTCACTCGAAACCGCACCGAACCGCACCGCGCCCACCCCTAGTCTACATATTCCGTCAAAGACAAAGTAATCATATTTGATACGTTATATACACAAAATATTTCTATTGTTCGAGAAATTTTACTTTCCCATAGATGTTAAAGTATTAAACTGAATATCTTTGCTTTCACCAAAAAAAAAAGAATATCTTTTCCAAAAGAAAAACAAAGAATATCTTTGCCAAACAGCACATATTATATCAATGACAATAACAAATACCCATCAAACCAAAGCCTGCAGAATAACATTCCATGTAGTAATAAAAAAAAATAATAATAATTAGAAGGGTGATGCTATCTATACACCTATTTTTACATCTCACACATCGTCTCTCAATATCCGTCTATTACATCTAATGAATTGAATAAGTTCAAAGGATATAAACTAACAAGAGGTGTGTAAGAAATAAAAATCGGTGTGTGGATAATAACACCCTAATTAGAGAACAAAAATAAAAAGAAAAAACCACAATATCCCCAAGGCCTGATTCCTTTAATTTCAACCCATTATAATTCAAAGTACTAGTTATCATTTGAAAGATAGTTTCTTTGAGATTTTATCGTTTGGATGATTGTGTGCCCTTGACGACTGTGACCGGACATGAAGCATTTGTCACCACATAGACGCTTACACTGCCCAGCAACACCCTGCAAATTCATCGCACGTATTAATCAACCATTTTGCAGGGCAAATATTTAATCAAACACAAAAACTCTTATTTTCTCTCGTTTCTTTTGTGTGTTTTATGAGAAGGTGAATTAGTGGAAATATTGGTCGAATAATGGTCACCTTTTGATAGGGCCTAAGCCCCTGCTTCCAACGACGAGCGAATCAAGCTTGAGATCTTGCACTGCATCACACAACTTCTCTCTTGGATCCCCCCAGTACACCTTTGCCACAGCCTTAGCCTATTCGCAATCGAATCAACAGACGAGTTAATTACACTCTAATTTATAATCTAGGGTGAAGTGTCGATTTAGTCCATGAACTATCACTTCAATGAAAATTAGATCCCTGAATTAATTTTTTGGTAAAATTAGTCCCTAAATTCATTAAAAATTGCTAATTTCATCTATACTATTATATTTAAAGCTATTTTATCCAATTTTTGGTCAACTTAAGTCACTTGACACACTTTAGAGTATAATACCATCATTTTCTTGTATATAAGCCCTTAACATTTCATATAGGTTGCGAATTTATGACTAATTTACCCTCAAAAGTTAACTTACACTATTTATTTATGAAAAACTACCAATTTATCCTCCAAAGTTAACTCCATATACTATTTCTTTATAAAAGACTACTAATCTACCCTCCAATGTGCATCACATGCAAGTAACGTGACTTAAATTAAATGAAAAATTGAATATAGTAGCTTCGAATATAACATTAGGGATGTAATTGGCAGATTTTTATAATTTAGAGACTAATTTTTCTGAAAAAAATAGTTTAGGGACCTAATTTTCGCTAAGGTGATAATTTAGGAACTAAATTGACAGTTTACCCTATAATCTAATAATTCATGTCTCTACGCACACAAACTAATTTGTGAAGAGTAGCGACTACCAACCTACAGTACTAATATCAACATTATATTGACCGTGTTGATGGTATATTAGACTTTTGTACATCGAGACTCGTTACTAGATGCTCGCTAGATAGATAACTACATATATATCATGACCGTTCTACCATCTTTCTGTGCAGTTGTGCAAATCCTACAGATCTATACTTGTATGTATATATACAAAAGAATTAATACTAGAGATGAGATTAATATATAACAAATTATCATACCCCTCTAGTTTTTGACACTTTGTCAAGAATATCAAGCACCTCTGGATCATTAGTAAGTCCATACTGCTTTGAGACATTAGTCTCCACAAGTTCTTCCAGAGGAATCAAAGCTGCAATAAAAAACACACAAGAAAAAACAAAAGAAATTATATGTAATTCATGAATTTAAATTCTTAAGGTAACTAATGATAGATATATGTAGAGAGAGAGAGAGAGAGAGAGAGAGAGAGAGAGAGAGAGACATGCGTACGTGATCCAGTGTTCTGAAACAGCTGCTTCCTGCTTGTAGCAGCTGCTTTGGTTGGCTCAACGTGGATTAATACGATGCGATCTCCTTGTTCGATCAAATTATCGACTGCCCATCTTAGGGCTAATTTGCTTGTTGCTGAATAATCCATTCCAACTCCTACACTGCGTGCCTTCCCCATTGATCTCAACTTCCTTTCTCTCTCTAGATCTCTCTCTCTCCCTCCCTCTCTCCCTCCCTCTAATTAACCTTTCTTTCTTTGAATTAATCCGGCTTATCTATAAATACTTGGGCGTTGATCTTTTACTGTGGATGACACAGTCTACAGAAGAAAAAGGTTCTTGAAGGGACAATACTTGGGTCCTCACCGGGGAGGACCCAATGTACTGATTTTTGCTTTTAAACCAATCAAATCAAGCCATTTGTCATTAAAGGGACCCACCGATATTTGAAATAGAATAAAAAATATCTAAAAAAGACAAGTGTCACTTTTTCATTGGGGGTCAGTGTATATTGGGTCCTCCCCGGTGAGGACCCAAGTATTGTCCTTCTTGAAGGCTGTAGCTAGTTGGCTTCTTCCTAAAGTACACAATATTAATAGGAAAATAGACAGAAAAATTTAGCATAAATTCTCCTGCAACTTGTTCTTACGTACATTAATATCATTTAGTCGATGTCCGCCCGCTGATTTGTTGCTTTAGTTAACACGCATAGATTCGTTCTTTTATTACTCATGGAAAATACTTTACCTGATACCCAATTTGCAGATACTTTTATATATGAGCTAATCTCTGTTTACTACCCTCATATTTCGTGGTTTTCAACATTTATTTAGTACATCAATTTTTTTTCGTCCCAGAGTCATACCTAAAGTGTAAATTTTGGGACAGTTTCATACATTCGTTAGTCAAACTGTTAAGTCTCCCGTTAACTGTGACGTGGCACCTACGTGAACAATGACTAGAAGCCACATGCCATCCACGTGGAAATTAAAAATAAATTATTTATAAAATAAATAAATATATATATGATAAAAAAAATAAAAAATAAAAAAAAACTGTTCGTAGATCCCATCCCCCCCCCCCCCCCCCGGCGCGAAACCCATCCCCCTTCCCATCTTCTCCCTTCTTCTTCTTCTTCTTCCCCCTTCTTCTTCCTCTTCCTCTTCCTCTGGGTTGCAGATTCGGCCCTTTTTTTTTTTTTTCCATCTTCTTCTTCCTCTGGGTTGCAGATTCGGCCCTTTTTTTCGTTTCTTCCTCTGGGTTGCAGATTCGGCCCCTTTTTTCTTTCTTTCTTCTTCTTCTTCTTCTTCTAGGTTGCAGATTCCCAGATTCGTTTTTTTTTTCTTCTTCCTCCTTCTTCTTCCTTCCTTCTTCTGCGTTTGCAGATTCGGCTTTTTTTTTTTCCTTCCTTCTTCTTCTTCTTTGCAGATTTGGCTTTTTTTTTTTTCCTTCCTTCTTCTTCCTCTTCCTTCTTATTCTTCTTTGCAGATTCGGTTTTTTTTTCTTTTCTTCTTCCTCCTTCTTCTTCTTCCTTCTTCTTCTACGTTTGCAGATTCAGCTTTTTTTTCTACTTCTTCTTCTTCCTCCTTCTTCCTTCTTCCTTCTTCTTCCTTCTTCTTCCTTCTTCTTCTTCTTCCTCCTTCTTCTTCTTCCTTCTTTTTTTTTTTTAATTTAATTAATTATTTTAATATTTTAAATGACACGTGGCACCCAGTCATTGTCTCCCTGGGCGCCACGTCATCACTTAATGGGAGAATTAACAGTTTGACTAACGGATGTATGAGACTGTCCCAAAATTTACACTTTAGGTATGACTCTGGGACGAAAAAAAATTGATGTACTAAATGTTAAAAACCACGAAACATGAGGGTAGTAAACAGAGATTAACCCTTTATATATGTTCATATGGCGTTTCTAACAAGTTCATGTAACATGTATACTCTTTGAAAATAAAAATACATACTTTTAATTGTCATGTGTCACATTTATTGTGACTTTTGAAGTATAATGATGAGTGAGCCGCGCAAGAAAAAAATTTCCCTTTCCACTTCTAGTTTATCTTTTATCTTTGGATTCAAATTATGCGTTGCAGTTTTTGTTTTTTGTTCAGCTTGGATTCAGACTATGCAATGCAGTTGCTTTTACATTTGGATTCAAACTATGTAATGTAGTGTGTGTTTTTGGTTGTTTTTACATTTGGACTTATACTCTGTAATGCAAAGTCTATTTTTGTAAATCTATTTTCCTATGGATTTTCTTAAAGTTTCCAAGAGATGCAAGCATTGTCTTCCACCATTCCAAACAAAAATTCAATTACAAAATTAAATAGCAAAAAGGGGCCTAAAAGTCAAAGCATGAATTTCACATATTTGATCAACCACTCAACTTCTTCTAAACCTCATCGATATTCAGGCTCAACTTCTGCGACCCTAGCCTTGACAAGCTTTCTTCTAGAAACTCTCTCAACTGATGTGTTACCACTCCTTCCCAAACCTCGCTGCCACCATCCGCTTCACAATCTTGTGGAGGCCATTGAACAAGGATTTGGATCCAATTGGGAAACAACCTTTCTCTTGATATAGTAAAACCTCTTTAAAGTAATACTTTATAAAGCAATAACCTCAAGTCATAAAAAAAATCTAGTCCCAACTTGGGACCAGTTATGTACATGAATAAACTCCACAGTACAATAAGTTATCATTTTTCTTGGTCCCATCTTAAAGAAACACGTCTCCACATAGTAATAATTGTTAATGAGTACAAAAATATGCAATATCACAAATAAAATTTTAAGATAAACTATAATATTTCTCAAAAGTTGTTTGGGACAATACTTTAGTTTTTGGAATTGATGTCACGTCTTTGAACTTTTAGGTAAATATGTGCAAGAAATAAAATACTTAGCGCCCAAAGAATCTTATTTAGGAAATACAACATTCATGAAGGATAAATAACTCAATGAATAATATTTTTAACTACATCTTTATTAGGTAATAACCTCCGTAAAGTTATAAAATTGGTTTAGTTCAAACTTTTAAGATTTTGTAATGATTTTACAGTAACAGTATAGATGGCTAGCTCTCAACACGCACATTGATTTTTATGAAATTATTTCATTTTAACAGAGGTAAATTAAGATCAAATACCAAGTTGGACATGAGTCTACCAAGCACAACCCATTCTATTTGGATTTAAATTATAAAATCATAGAACTAAGGACGGGTTATCACATTATGGGCCAAAACATTGATAAGCACAAATACATTCGCATTCCCCCACCCCACTCCCACCCCAATTGAACATGACCCATGAACTACCAGCATAGTCGTCGGAAAGTTCGCTGACCGGTCACCAATTGTTTTTATGGTCATTTGAAATTTTGCGGAATTTTCAACACAAGACATTTTTATTTCCTGATACCAGCATCGGTGATGGCTTGTATATGAACATGTCGAAAAAAAATTAAAATGATGTTTGTTGGGAGAATTGAACCCATAACCTCACAAGTGAAACAATGTCAACTTACCAAGTTAACTACATTCATTTCATTTTATATTATTTCTTAATGAAGGTATTCATATCACAAGTGGTTGTTGGGTGTAGGGGTACAAATTGTTGCTTTTCACATGTATATGCACCAAAAATAAAGAACTTTTATACTTACGTGATCTTTTGGAAGTCAATGTTAGATAGTGACCTGAGAGTTGACTATATTCTGCAAACAAATTGCATCATATGTTTATTTGGTTAAATGTTAATGAAGGTAATACATATCACAAATGGTATTTATTGATGTAGTTGTTACTTTCAATTTGAGATTTTTGGGTTCATACTCTATTGAAGACATTTTTGAAATCATTTATCTATGAAATGAAGTGGCTAGTCGCCCAAAAAAATTGGCTAATAGATCACCTGTGGCCGAAAAAGGTTGGTACGGAGTGACAATCATGTAATTATTTTGAATTATTAGTGTTTATAATTTTTTTTTTTTTTGAGAAACTTTGACGATATGAGGGAAATTTTACTGATAACGAAAAAATAAGTTACACCTAGTCAAGGAGGGACATAAACCTTACCCCTCAAAAAACAAAGACAACAAAAAGGAATACACGAAAAAGAAGGGGGGGGGGGATATAAACCTTACCCTTCCAGAAACAAAAACAAGAATGATAAAAAAAATGGAAGGGGGGACATGAAACCTAACCCTTCTAAAACCAAACCTAAAGGTCTAAACTTGCAAAACAAGTCAAACAACACCATAAAGCTAGGAGAAAAAAGAAAGAAAGAGTGAAACCAACTTGGATGCTGACATACACATTAATTTGAGAAGCGGTAGCCAGGCAAGCCAACATAGTCTGAAAACAAAGCATCACGAACCACCATCGGAGGAGAATCATGCCATGTTATAGATGGAGAAGACAAGCCCATGTTAGCAAAATTGTCCTCAACAAGATTTCCTTTGTGATATATGTGAGATGCGTAGAAAGTCATTTTCCGAATGCAATCCAAACAAATAAATCATATGAAGAGGCCAAGGAGGATCAAAATTAGACAATTGAAAAGCAGAAATAACACTAGAACTATCACTTTCCAACCAAAGACAATGCCAACCCCGCTGATATGCAAACTCTACACCAATAATAATTGTTGATAACTATGCAAAAAAAGAGTTGTGATGACCAATCCATTGACAGGAACCTCCAAGAAAACTACCATGGCATTTCCTGAAAACACATCCACAAGCAGCAGGACCGGGATTTCCTTTAGACAAACCATTCTTATTAAGCTTAACCCAAGGAAATCAAGGAAGAGACCAAAGGACAAGAAGAATAGTAGGTGCCTTGCGAGAGATAGGTCGGATCCCCAAAGAAGAAATGATTTGAGAACCGAATAACCAAGAATAAATTGCCCACCATGAACAATTGCCAAATTGATAGATATGCAAAGACGATGAAAATAGATTGGACAACCCTAAAAAATAAACTTATTTCGAGCCTTCCAAATAGCTAAAATAGTATAAAGACTCGCAAAAATCCATAGATTATGCTACTGTTTGGAAAAAGGGCTTACGGGCGTAGCTAGACATCCCAAAAAACAGCCAAAGAATCTGAAAGAGGCAAAATGGTATCAAATTGACATGCTAAGTACCTCCAAAGTTGTCTAGATATTCGACATCCAAATAAAAGATAATATTTTTGATTGACTTTTCCATTAGTACATAAACTAAAATATAATATTTTAGCTAAAAAATTTCTTAAGATTTTAAACTAAAAAAATCCCATAAAAATAATATTATTGATTTAAAAATAAAATAGAATTCTTCCACCTAATTCTCCTAGCTTCCTCTATCTTTGATATTATGCATAGCATGTATGAGATTGCTAGTGTTGTACAGCAAAACACACAACTTGGTTGGGATACGTCCCATATAGCCCTTGTGGCAGGTCGGCCCTTGTCTTGTATAATCTATCCAACGATTTCAATCGGTTTTTTTCATGTCACTTTCAGGAAACACAAGTCCTCTAGCAAGAGAAAGCCTTGAGATTTCAAGCTCATAGATCTTCGTCTCTTTAACATTTTGTTGATGCACAAAATCAGTGAGACTTTAAAATAACATAAATTATCATGTTTGTGATCTTGGCACGATTGTTCCGGTCACCTAGTGATGATGATATGTAAAGAGATAGAGATAAGGAAGTAAACACAAGATGTATGTGGTTCACCCTAAGTTTGGCTACGTCCACAGAGTAAAGGAGCTCTCATTAATAGTGAAATATTAACACAAACACAGGTTCTAGCATAATCGTCATTAGTGGGTTCTAATGATGAGTTTAAGTACAGTAACATCATTCCCTCTTAATTGTAGGAGAGTGGTCTTCTTTTATAGTTGAGGAGAGTCTTTGGCTTTCGTCTGTGGTTTATGTGGGACTCTAGAAGCTTTATTATGATGTTGACACGTGTCGTATTATGATCGACCTCCTGGGTGGACGAAAACTCTTGTGCTTCGGTAGGGGTGCCTCATCATCATGAACTCTTCAGTGGGTCGCTGAAGGTATGAAGTTGACCAGTGCTTGGTAGTTTCGGGATTGGTCAAGTATGGAACAAACACATTCCATATGAACCATCTTTTGCATGCATGCTAGTTTTGTCATGTCAATTAAGTGACAATTTTTGTTGTTGTTTGTAAACCATGCGTCAACATGCACGGGCCACAATGGGTGTGACAAATAGACTAGGACAGAAAAGCAAAAGGAAATGCATTGTCTTTATTTTCTAAACCGTGGAGAATCATCACTAACAATTCCCCTTAGAGGGTGATCAACTAAACAGCTATCCAACTTTGGGATTTTAGTAACTACACATGAAAATGATCTGAAACAAAGGCGTTTCTCACAGTATACATCATGCATGAATCATCATCATATATATATATATCAGGATTATGGTCTACTTGATGGGATTCGTAGCTCGAGTTGTCGGTTGGAAATTGTAGAGTTGACTGCCAGGGTTGCAGCTTAAGTACTTGCTGCTCAACATGCGGAAACTTCTTGGTTCCCTAGGAATCGTCAAGGGCCTGCTTGATCTGCAATACAAGAAGATTAAAGCAAGAAGAAAAGAAAAAAGCAAAAGAATATGGTAATTTTTTGTACATTTATCTGAATGATTATTGGCAGACCAAATTATTCTTAACAGCCATGGACCCCCAGGCACCCAGCCACCAAAGTTTTGGGTAAGCATTTTTCAATATATTCAAACTACTTGGTGTTACAATTTTATTCCAGTTAACATGTATTTATTTTTTATTAATATATTAAAATAGAACATATAAATCTTCACTCATATTGCAACACGTGAAAAAATACATCACGTGATAAGTGTTTTAGACTCACAAATTAAGTTGTTACCTTTGTGGAATGAAAGGTCTATCGAAAAAAGGCATCAATTTAGCCCTTGGAACCATCTCCTTTCTCAGTAAGCGAATCTCTTCCTCTTCTATCATCTGCTCAATTAATTTATTACAGCACTCTTCCATAAGAATCATATTATTGATTCTCAAATATTTATATATGTATACATATATATATGTATATATATATATATATATATATACCTTCTGCAACCTCTCTTCTTGTTTTTTCTGATGCTCCAAGATACTCAGCTTGGTTGCAACCTGTATTTATATATCCATTAATTGATGGTAAACAACAGTTCCGATAGAGGCTGAATTAAATATTTGAACAAACAGAAAAAACGACGACTCACCATGTAGTTGAACATTGCTCGTTTGGTTGCTCTTTCTTGAGTGTGAAGTTTAACTTCTTGAGCTTTGGTATTTTCCATTGTTGGAGACTTTTGACAAGACTAGTTAATTATATAAACAACAATGATTAACATGAGAGAGGGGGGAGCAAGATGACGAAAATTCTACCATACTCCGGCGAATGGTAATGCACTAAAAGCAAAAAAATAAAAATAAAAAAAATCCAAAAAATTCAACTGTCTAAAACTCTAGTGCATGCTCCCGGTGTACTGTAGAAGGATATGTACACAACCTCATACATTACTTATTTACCTTTGATTTGTCCTTGAATTCATATTTTGGCTGTAAATTAAGAAAGATAGGCTATTAGTGGCAATGATACATATGAGTTTATGTATGATCCGGACTAACTACCAACTTCATGAAGGTCCATATGGTAATGCAACGAATCCAAGAAAGCATAGTGTTAATTTATGTGAAATGATAAATTTTACTTAAAATAGATGTAGCTTTCACTAACTAGCAATGATTTTTCATTTTTAATATCGATATACATTAACATCATAAGTAAAAGATGGAGTGTATAAAGGGAAAGCACTTTCCATCCTCATGCCAGTTTACTCAAATGATTAGCATTAAGATCATTAGTAAAGTATATGTATATATACCAACTAATACAATCTCATTTGCCACTTAACTTTGATTTTCCATTGAAGGATATAATTCCCTAGACCTGATCATGTACCTCTGACTTAATATGGCAAAAGGATATATTGTACGGAATCACCCTTAGAATGTCTTGAAAATGCACTTTTACTTATATATTCCTCCATTTATTTTCATAAATGAATAAAGGAAAATATATCGTGTTGCCACTTATATGTTTAAACAATTATCAAAAGACTATAAATCAAGGGTGTCGTTTTTGGCACTGTAAAAAAGTTATTTTTTTCATGCTTTTTTAGAGTAATACAGAAAAATCAGGAACCAAGGAACTAAGGAGGAAGGAAAAATAAAATTCGATCAAAACTAAAAGGAAAAAGATCGGAGACTAAGTGAAAGAAAAAAAAAGAAAAGAAAGGATATTGAGATACTAAATTTTTCTTTTTTTCTTTCTACAAGTTGATAAAAATAGTAGCTTCGAGTTTAATTTTAGAAAGAGGCTAGATTGAGTTCACAGCCAATTGGCCTCAGATCATATATGGTGAGATTAATGAGAACATATTTGTTCACCACCTTAATGGATCCAAGGTATGTTCATCACCTCTCCAGATTAATTACAATAATATAAAGTCTCTTAACACTTAGTTAACCCCATTAACTTCACTAATTACTATGTTCACATGCTAACTTGGCAGAAAATATATGGTTTTCATATATTGAAGTGGATATGTCTGATCTCACCGCTCCTTCAGAATTCGAGCTCCATGAACCTGTTGTAGACTGGGAAGCAGTCTTCGCAAACTTCATTGGAAAAAAACAGAAGAAGGGAAGTTAAGAAATATGAAAGAATATATATATATATATATATATATATATAAGAGACAAAGTTAAGCTATCATTACACTCATGAGCATGGAAATTAAAGAGGAACAAACTAATTTAAGAAATTAATGACATGATTAGGAAGCACCCTGACCTTAAGAGTAGATTTGGAGTGTGCCTTCTCCATAAATATAATTAATAGATGATATGATATGAGCTCAAATGAAAAAACTTTGGGTACTTAATGCTCCATGAGATGAGTATATATATAAGAGTTGGATAGAATATTGTTGGGAGATTGGTACTTGTTCTAAGTTTCGGTTGCAACATCAAGACATTGCATGCTTTGTCATCATTCTCTGGTACCAAATTATTGTCAAACCCTATTAAGTTTAAGTTCTTTCAAATCTCATCTTGGTTAAAATTTTAACTAAACAAATATAAATCCAAAAAGTCTGCCCTCGCTTCACATCATTATGTGCTAATACTAAAAATTTTAAATTAATTCTCAGGTTATGAACTGACTTTTACCAACTTTTCTATATTATAAATTGTATGAGTAGTGATCAGTAATACTTCAATGGGTTAGCAGTAGAGAGACGAAACTGATATTGTATAGGACTCGGTGATTGAAAACTCATATACTACATGTATACGAGTCTTGTTCAAACCTCAACGTCGAAACCGTAAGTTAACTGAATATATAGTGACCAAGTGTTCAAAAAATTATGAGATCGACATATAATATATATAAACTGCATGTGTACATGTATTGAGAAATATACTATTGTTATGTTGCCGCTGAATTTCTATCATTGATCATGTTACTTTTAGGGATGACTATTGAAAAATTACCTAAAATACAGAGGACTCATTCGCATCGTGGGTAGCTCTAGAAAGAATGTGAGCATTGTTTTCCTTAACATATTCCTTAACATATACTAGTATATGCCCACACACAAAATGTGCATGAAATTTTTTATTTTTGTTTTTAAAATTGAAGGAGAGAGAAAGAGAGTGAGAGAGAAGGTGACAATGGGAGACATGTATATTTTTTTTTTTTTAATTTTTTAAAATTAGAGATGTTAAAATCACATGTAAGCGAGGCTTAAATAAAAAAAAACAGCCAAATTTTGTTATGTGAAATTACGTTACTACCCTTAATATTTTTGTTGGGATAGAAGATTGAATAGTTTTTTTACCCTTTTTTTGGTTGACAAAGAGGATTTTATTAATGTGTAGTTTAGATACACACAAAAGAGTGCTCAACAACTAACTAATTAGTTACTAATCACTCGTTTGGATCCGCTTCACAATTTAGTATTATGATATGTCATCATTCTTGCAATTATGCATCCAAATTGGAAATCGTTCAGCCATTGAATTTTGTCATGTAGATAACAACACTACGTTGGTCTCTTTATTTGGCGGTTTAATAACTAAATAATTTTCGATTGGAGTGAGTTTTCCCAAGAATGATCTTTAATTAATATATGCATAAAAATAATGATTCAGATCATGAGAAATATTGTGGAGTGAGTCAACACTAGCATTTATCATCTTATTAGGTTATTAACGAGTTAACTCCACTGCTCTTGTGTGTGCATATTAGTGAAGCTTCTATCCCTATTGTATTTTAATAATCCGAACCGATTATTTTTTAGGACTTTCTTCGAAGTTCATCTTTACAAAAATTAACCAAATCAAAAATTGTATGACAATTAGATTAAACGGTGGTCTCTTTTTCTTTCTTTTTTTCTTTTTTTCCCTTGGAAGCACCACATTCGTCTATTTTCTTCACTATAATTGAATGTCTTTATAGTTTCGAATTTTTTTTTAAATTTTTTACAAGAATGATCTATGAATGATTAATACAATATAGGCAATCTTAGTTGTTAAAAGATACGGTACAAGTGTCTCTCAAATATGCTTATTTGAGGGACCTCTGAACTGGGGATGACAATTTTGTCCGCAAAATTCAATCCCCGCAGTTACCAGAAAGATTAGGATATGAATACTTGGCTTCAAGGATAAATGTGGGGGAACCTGCAACATTTCGAAGCATTTTTGGATATACTTATGTGGATAGGGTACCAATAACGGCAATGTTCTATATTTTCTAAAATGTTATATGGATTTATATTATCAAATATTTAGTCACTATTTGTTCTTTAACAAAAGTTTTTAACTTTAAGTGTGGATTTTTTTTTTCTTTTTCAAAAAAGAAGACACTGGTGGCAAGTTCGGGTCCAGAGAGGCTATGAGGAATTTCACC
This sequence comes from Cotoneaster glaucophyllus, assembly GCA_036320875.1. Taxonomy (NCBI): domain Eukaryota; kingdom Viridiplantae; phylum Streptophyta; class Magnoliopsida; order Rosales; family Rosaceae; genus Cotoneaster; species Cotoneaster glaucophyllus. The sequence goes on along the minus strand of CM070068.1, from coordinate 25,353,961 downwards.
TTGCTCGTGACTACAGTCAAGCAGACTCACCAGCTCAAAATATTGAACTCGCGACCTCCCACATATTTTTTTGTTTATTGGATGTTTTGGATGTTGTACAATCCTCTATTGAAGAGGGTATTGAGTTTTTCCCATACGTCGTTTCAAAACTGTCTCTCCTATCTTATTGTAATAGTTTTGAATCCTTTGTCTCTCCCTCTCTCTTAATAATAGTAATTTTTTTCTTAAAAAAAATGTGGATGTTTTATGGTTAGATCGTTCATTAGATCGTTTATTAGATCGTTATCATTTTTCTAATCATAGCTTACATGCTGCTTACATCATGTGGTCAAAATGTTTTTCATTAATTACGAGAAAATTTTAAAAAATTATTATTGAAATGAATACACCCATTAGTCCATATGGGATTTATTACTCAGCGAGTATGAGTATAACTATGAGGAAGGATAATATTTCATTATTTGCAATTAACGCATCTTCATCGTAGAAATTTCATAATCAAACCGTTAATTTCTTAAACTTTATATGAAGATCATTCTTACAAAAATATTTCAAATCGGAGTTCGTTTAATCATTCAAAACCATTCATTTATTTGATACATTTAGATAAGTAAAGAATCTCTAACTCGCATGATTTTTGGTAAGGATGATCTTTAAATGAAGTTTAAGAAATTGAACGGTTGCGATTATAAAATATTTACGGTGAAAAAACATTATTTGCATGTAGAAAAATGAGCTCCTCCCCGCAGTAGATAATGCAAGCATATCCTGTGAGGAATGCCCTACGATTAATTTGTAGTTATAACTACGTAAAATTTTTGTAATTATAGGAATGAATATAAGATGAATACCGACCTAAACCTTTGTACCTATCCTCAATTGCTCAAGCAAACCAGTTAGAAAATTAATATGTGGACTACGTACCCTCGTTTAATAAGATAAGCTATGTATATGTTGTATATGATCATGTGAAAAAAATGGTCGATTTATCCAGTTGACTAATTTCTCAGTGTACACACCGTTACATGAATAATATTACCGTTTTGCATGCACAGTAACAAACAAAAAAAGTCAGTGCGGGGTTGGTTTATGTGACTGGATTTTCAAAAATCAATGGCACAGAAAATCAAATGTAACCAAAAGGTTGTTAACACGTTCAAGCATTTCTTCTGAAAGCCGTTAACCAACCAATGACAGAAGGCCTACTTTGATTGCATTAGCAACTTAAACCCCAATTAGAGCTTTTGGATTATCGTTAGTGAGTAGTTAAGTAACATGTCATTAAGTTAGTTAGGTCATGGATCTATCCATCCATCCATCAATCCACCAAATTTTAACTACAAATCTCATCCATGCTTAAAGTTTAAGTTTAGGTTTCCATTGATTAATTAGCTTCTTACATACTACTTATGGACCCAAATATTGGCACCATGTCAAACGTTTATTTTCTCAAGAATAATTAATTAATTAATTAACACGCTGAAATTGTCTTAATAGTGAGATTAGCATTGCATGGTTTACCAAATGGTTATGTGATAAGCAAAAGATCCCCTGTTTTGCAAATCCTTCTTTTACCCTAATAGAAGTACGGTCAAAATGATCAACCCACCAAAACAGACCATTTCTGATCCCTCTCAATCTCATCCTTGCATCCAATGCCACTAGTTTTGTGTGCGTGTGTGTGTTTTTATTTGTTTGTTAATAAAATAGAGTATTATGCGATATTAGCTCATTGGGATACGATGATGTATATATGTGAGACTTGTTAAGAGCGACTCACTACTGATCACATTGATGTTGTTTCCAAGCTTGTACATTATCTCATACACAACACGACAAATATGTAAGGATTTATCACAAAAACCCCCGGTGCAAGTATTATCTAATGTCATCAATACTTGAATTTGTCATTGATTTAATATGGTTTATGAATTTCACTATCGTTTTGCACTCCTTGCCTTGTTTTTGTCCCTCAGTTCTCCTTTGGTCCATCCTAAGACTAGATAATAAGGACACCTGAGGAGAAAAGCGAAGTGCAAAAATCATTTCCCTTGAATATTTCATTGGCTTTTGATTGTTGAATAAAAGAAAATTGATGCATAGATGGAACTGAAAGACCAGATAGAGTTTATCGAGGAGTTTTGAGTATTTTTTTTGTATTTACAAATTCTCTCCCATGGGTAATGGACCCGTAGTAGTATGTAATGCACAACTCTTATACCTATAAAATGTACAAATACTAAAGCGGGTAGGAAATGTTCTCATGAACTATTCACAAGAACCTAAACCTCAGAGAAAAGCACAATCTAAGAAACAAAAGTGTCACGGGTCCGCAAGTGTCCACTCCTAACTCCAGCAATGCACCGATAGTGTCTCAAATTAACCACCTAAGCCCAATACCATGGGTGGTATTAAGCCGAATGGCTCTCAAGTGTAGGGCTTTATCTTAAAAGACCTCGGTGCAAAAGGAGTGGATCACCTACTTTTAAACCTTAGATTACTGTTGGCTTTTATCTTCATCTCCTTCTTGGCTTGTATCGAGCAAACTTTACACGGAAAAAAGAATGTTGCTATTCTGGGGGATTTGAATCTCTTTTTAGCAGTAGATGCCCAGACTCTTTCTTGAAAAGCTTTTCAACCACATCATCCCACCTCGCCCTTCCACCAGTGGACTTCGACTTTGTATCGGCAGGGTCTTCACTATTATTCTCAATCTCTGGAGCCTCCTCCGGTTTTTGGTCTTCGGGGGCTTCCTCGTTGGGCGTTACAGCATGAGGCACATTCAAACTGACAGCTCTTTCCAATGCATCTTTGTGTTCTTTTTCAAAGGTCTTCAACCTCTCTATTTTTTGTACTTTTGGGGCAGTTGTTACGGTCTCAGAACAACTTTCCTTCATTCTCTGAAGAGTATTTATATCACTGATCAGTAATTACTCAACATATAACAGATAAGCATTTACAATTCAATAGCAAACAGATAAACTCCCAAAAACTCACTTTACACTATGGTTCACAATTTCACATATATGCTCGCTAAAAAGATCCTTAATTAGCAATCGTAAAAACCCGAGAATAACACATCTTGACAATCTAACCAATTCACACATTTTGGCACTTGAACAATGTCCACAAATGCAAAGGGGTAGGAAACAACTTATAGCCTAGGGAGAGAAAGGGAAAGCTTTGAGCGGATGGTTTTCTTAGTAAATGAAGGGACAATATATCAAATGGAAATTGACTTGTCAGAGTGAAGACGGGCCTTCTTTCCTTCTGATCTTGTCCCTCCAGTTACCTCTGCTCAAACTAAGAAAAAGTGACCAAAGACAGTAGCTTAACCCTTTTCCGTTTACTTCTTGCTCCCTTTCCAACAACCAAAGACAACCTTAAGACACAAGCCACTCTTCAAGACAGCTAGTCAATCATGTTAGTTTGGGGATTTGGGCAGGAGATAAAAAAGAATGCTGATATTCTTTGCATCCCAGTGGAAATTGAAGAATCGGCCTTGAGCTAAAAGCATATTTAATTTAGTTTAACATAAGAAAAATAAAATGAAGACTTGGCGCAACATCGAGCGCAGTGGCATTCTAGGATACGACCGACCCCACTTACTGGGATAAGGCTTGGTTGTTGTTGTAAAGGAAAAATAAAATGTACGAAATGATAATCATGGCAGTCTCAAAAGGAAAAGAAACGACAAGGGTTATAAAAGGTTGTAAGTTACGTTCCACTTACTAATAAAGCCTTCTCTGCTTCCCTTTCTATCCAGATAATTCCATGATCAGATGTGGCATTACATGACAAGACAATATGTTCAAATCTCCCATCAACAGGAATGGCAGTTCGGACCTCTGGAGGAAACCTCCCACATCTGTTATACGAAGCAACGAGGAACTCAATCATCGCATGAACACAACAGTTTAGGTTCCAACATAACACTAATGCCTTCTAGAAAGTAAAACATTATACTAGTTCAACAGACACACCCGCAAAGAGAATCCCATCAAAACAAACAGATTTGTTCCAACTTTAAAACTTCGCAAACTGGTATTGGGAAGATTTTACTTGACGCAAAAGTAAGGTACAAATAATGGATTTCTTTAAAAAAGCAAGCATTGTTATAGATAAGCCAACAGTTCATCACAATTAGTAGACCATAACCTGACATAAAAAGATGTATTTACCAAGAGATACTCCTAGAGATAATGGCCAACTAACAGAGAACTTCGAAAATGGTAATATTTTTTATATCCAATTTTTTTGAGACACTATGACCATTCAATGTACAATAATAGACATTGTAAACCCCACTTATTATTTTTTTATCTATTCCAAACAGCACCACACCCTGGTAAAAATCTGGTGAAACATTCTTTAGACAAGAATCAAGATTCAAACTTATTTCCAAAAGAAAATGAAGGCAAAAGTTACAACTAATGTGTTCTTGGATGAGGGACTTTGAAGTTCCATCGAACTTTGGCTACATTAGTTAGGAAGCACCACAAAAATATGTTGATGAACTTTCAAAAGGACTAGATACTAACTTAGCTAAGCATACATAAAAAAAATTATGTCGATGGACTTTGATATGCTATACCTTTGAGAGAAATTTCAAATGACACCTTTCAAGGTCATTTTGAAAGTCCCTTGCTTAGTGTTTTTGTAGTGCATTTGTAGTGTTTTATAGTAGCTTTGTAATGTTTGAGTAGTTCATTGGTAGGCTTAGTGCTTGTCAAAGGATAGATTATAAAGTTCTTCGCGCTTTGAAAGTCCGCATCCAAATGTAACATACATTTTTTCATGTTACGAGTTAGAAAAATTTGGGGAGGAGTCAGAAAAATTCAACTCCAATCATACTCCCTTTCCACTTCCTAAGGTAGGGAATCTTCTATGAGCTCTCTGAGGGAGAAAGGAGCTCCTAGTGGGTGGAACCGACAGAGTCTAACGACTAATGTTCTCGCCAGATATACATAGTACATTAAAATGAAAAGCCACGAAGAATCCATTTCCTAAGTAGAACCTAAAGAGCAATTGCCTCCCGCTACCGGAGTCTGTGAATCACAAAGCCAAACAATTTCTAGGCCATGGTGCAACAGTTACCAAGGACACAAATTTCACATTACTCTCAAAAATCCAAAATCCTAAGCACCGGATTCATGCGGATGTGCAAATTAATGGTATGATGTAAATGTGCAACAGCTGTAAATAAGGCAAGTTGCATGCTTGCATTCATTCAGGAATTCATTACCCTTGACTCCATAAGTACCGAATGGCATCAAGGTTTCTTTGTCAATGGACATTCGACCACACTTTCAAGATCCACAAAAATAAAATGACAAGATTGTTGTAAGGATCATGGGGTACCTGCAACATTTGCGCTCAACAATATGATACATCCGACCAGGTGCGTAAAGCCTTCTGGGATCCCTAAGCTTCCTACCTTCTGGTATGAAAGTATCCCTCAAACAAACCAAAAACAAGAAGCAGGGCAGGCTGTCGAAAACCGCCAAAAGTGTTAGTAGTTCACTCCACTATAAAATCTACAATGCCAATTAAATTTGTTTTCTTTTTCGTGATACAATAAAATTTAATGGTTTCAACGAGTACCAACCAAAAGATGGACTTGAAAATATCTTCCAAAGGGGTTGCAGTTCTTGGCAAGAAATCATCCTACAAACACAATCACCAATTCCACAAGTCACGAAAACAATTCGAAACAAAACAAACATATTTTCAAACACAAATGACAACCTTCAACCCAGACAAACCTACCTGCAAAACCACCGAGTAAATAACGTCGGCATACTTGACGGCCAAATTCAACGACATACAACGTGCCGGAGCAAGCGCATAGCACCTCACCTTGTTCCGGGGGACTCCGCCTAGCCGGTCCCGATGGTTGACCACAATGACAGTCAGCAGCGCGGCCACACCAGACCCCAAAGAGTGACCCGCAAACACCATATCGTAATTGGACCCGTTTTCGAGCCAGAGCCGCTTCAATGTCTCACCCTCTTCGTTAAGCAGCCAAATCGCCGACTTCAAGAGGCCGTGGTGGACATATCCACCGTCGAACATCTGCATTCCAAGCTTGTTATCGAGCAAGAGCTTGTAGTCACTCTCTTTGACCAAATTGAGGCCGCGAATGGCGAGGACGAGCTCCTTATGGTCGTGGTCGACGTAGATGAGGTAAGGAGGCGCGTGGCCGTGGGTTTGCTCGTAGGTGACGCGCTTGACGACCCAGTCGGGGTTGGGGCGGAATCCGCAGGTGGGGATGAAGTGGGGGTTGTGGAGATCGGGCTCGTAAACGGCGAGGACTAAGCGGCAGACGCGGGGAACTGGGCCGAACTCTTCGGGAGCGGCGGATGTCCAGGTTGCGCTGTCGTTGGCGCCGATGTAGGTGCAGCGCCGCCACACCCAGCGCATACAGCCCAACACAACCACGCACTCCATGCCACACGCCACTGACATTGCTGTTTGGTTTTTTTGGTGGGATCAAGGGTGGAAGATTTTGATGAATTGGCTTTTGTCTTGTTTCTGTCAAATTTGTGAGAAGCTCATGATTTTTGACGGCGGAGCTTCTGGCGGGAGAGACAGAAGGACACTGAACAATGGGTGCTTGTCTTAATCTCCAGGTTATTCCGCAACATGGTCGTCGTTGCCTTTTTTTTTTTTTTTTTTTTTTTTATAATTATTATTATTATTAAAATAAATAACTAAACTTTTTTAAAAGGGTTTCACACGCAAACCAAACCGACCATTTGGCATTTCCGACCACCAAAATGGGGAATACAAAGAGCACATGTGTGTCTCCGGATTCTGCGGACTCAGTCATCTTGTCCGTTTGATTCAAATCATGAGGCCACGAATTGATTTTTTTTTTTTTACTTCTTTCATGAAAATGGAGGTATTGGTGCGGACTTCTTTCTTCCTCTTTTCTTTCGTCTTCCTCTTTATTTTTTTGTCTTTATCTCTCTCTTTCTTTTGAGTCGTCTTTCTGAAATCTCACAACACCGTCCAATCCATTGTAGGTGACGACCAAAGAGCTAGAAAACACTCCAGTTTGTGGCTCTGGTCTAATTTCGTTGAATTTTGTTGAATTTTTTTTCATATTTCGAGAATATTATTAATATTTATCTTTGGTGATTTGTTGCTGGAGAAGTAGATTTCGTATTGGTATTGCCAAAATTTCTAACATTTTGAGTTGTAAATTGCTCTCTTCTCCGGCCTTCCCTCTCTGTCGATCCCAATTTGTAATCAGCCCAAGCAACAAGTACTAAAATATGGTTCGAGTTTGGCTGCCAATTTAAACAAAAAGCAAGTATTAAAATTCAGTTGGCTTTTTGGAGAAGAAGAGAGAATGTGGTCTGGTACATTTGGCAAATAAATAAGAATTACAATTATTTTTAGCCGCACGATTTAGGTGAACGACTACAATTAGAGGTCTGTAAGATCCGGATAGAAGGATCTGTAGATGATTGTCCATCAAATTGGACATGTCATGAGTCATACTTGAAAAGAAAAAGGAAATAAAAAAGTATAGCTAGCTGTACATTTGAGAATCTTCCTTCCAGGACTTAAGAATATTTGAAAAAGGAGAGAAAAATGCAAAGCTTAGCTAGCTGTATATTAGAGAAGCTTCATATATTCTTCTTTTATAAAGATGTTTCTTTGATAAAGATGTTAATGAGACGAGAGAAACCTGAAATTTTAAGATAAAACTCAGGTGCACAAATAAACGCTCTTTTGAGACAATAAATTTATTTACTCGTTTACTCATTATCATAAGTTTTTAAGTTTTTTAATACCCAAATTTGGTGCGCAAGCTCATTATTCAAATTTTATAATTTTATTTTCATATCACAATTAAATAAAGAATATAGTCAACTAAAAAGAATTATTCCTTTTTTATGTCAAAAATTATTAAAGTTTAAACGAACAAAAAAGAAATTACACATTTTATACGAAATGTCACATCCCCGTCTGGGCCCCTACCACATCCCGGGTTCAACTCTCCTGTAGCACGATATTGTCTGCTTTGGGCCTTAGCCACGCCCTCACGATTTTTGTTTCTAAGAACTCACACGAGAACTTCCCAGTGGGTCACCCATCATGGGATTGATCTCGCGCGAACTCGCTTAACTTCGAAGTTCCGATGGAATCCGAAGCCAGTGAGCTCCCAAAAAGCCTAGTGCTAGGTAGAGATGAGAATATACATATAAGGCTTACAGGATCCACACCCCTAGGCAATGTGAGATCTTACAGTTCACCCCCCTTAGGGGCCCGACGTCCTCATCTGCACACTTCCGGCCAGGGATTGGTTCTGATACCAAATTGTCACATTACCCGGGCCCCCACCACATCCCGGGCTCAACTCCGCCGTAGCACAATATTGTCCGCTTTGGGCCCCGGCCACGCCCTCACGGTTTTGTTTATGGGAACTCACACGAGAACTTCCGAGTAGGTCACCCATCATGGGATTGTTCTCGCGCGAACTCGCTTAATTTTGGAGTTTCGATGGAATCCGAAGACAATGAGCTCCCAAAATGCCTCGTGCTAGGTAGAGATGAGAATATACATATAAGGCTTGAATCCACACCCCTAGACGATGTGGGATGTTACACGAAATGTTAATAATAAAAAATTTAAAATGATAGTGAATATTAATTTAAGTTTGAACTCAAATTTCTGAATTTTTGCCTTTGCTTCTCTGAGTTCCCTCTTTAGATTAGCCGATTAGTGGTTGCATTCTCAAAGTAGTGTAGTTGTCTTGTTGCCTAGCTTTGCAAGTGTTGTGGTTTCCACTTTGCGATGGCTATATTATGTGGTCTCACCTTACAACAATGACTTGATGTGATCTCACTCCTCTGCGGTGATTTTATGTGACGTCTCTTCATTAATGATCAGTGTGATCGCCAATAAAGGTTTATTGTATCTATCGTTTTGAATAATGAGCTTGATGTGGTTCGGGAGTTCATTTTCAATAAGGTGGATATGGTTGAATGGACGAAAATGTCCATCTAAGATTAGAAGAACTATTATTCACTACTCATGTTGGATTGGTTGTTGTGTTATGCTTGGTTTATGTGAATTTTGGTATTGGTCTATGATGCAGGTCAGGTTATCCTGCAGAGAATAGGAAATAGAAGCAGCAAGCAATAAAGCAACTGGAAGCAAATAGAGTTCTTTGATTGATAAACTCATAGAGTTATATTATCTTATCTCCAAAAACTCCATACAACTCCTGCTTCCAGCAAACTTATAGGGAAGAAAAAAGGACAAAACATTACAATAAAGGCATAAAACAAGTCTCTAGGCATAACTTAATAACCACCAGTTCCCAAACTATTGAATAATTAATCTTGAAACTTGATGGATCTTTTAATGTCCCTTCTTGGTCTATCTTTTGCAATGTTATGTGACCGTTCAGATGGCCCCTCATCAGTCTAGATTTACTCAAGATTTGCTGGGGAGGAACTATATCACTGAACAGCTGCCGTCGGAGTTTTAAGACACCCTCAAAAACAGAAGGAGCCGCAAATCTGTTAGCTTAGATGTGTGCTCGCGGCAGCTCTTAAGATGGTAGCTAAAACTTGGTAATAGCAAGTTTTGGGACCAATTGTTCAAGGTTGTGTTCAGATGCTATCTTTGTTGACATGGAAGGCCAACCAGTCGAGGGATGACATATTTAGAAAATTGTTTCCTAAACCACCCATCCAAAAAGCTTAGCGAGCTGGATCTTGCAGTCGTGTGTATTGTGCAACCAATTTTGAGGAGGGGAAGACTGGTGCTGCATTAGATAAACCATGTGACGCCAGGGAAAGTTACACTATAGGTGAGGAAAATTGCGAATCCAACAAGCATCCAGAGTCTCCGCAAACTGATGTTGTTACTGTACCGAGTGAGACCGGGGACAGTCACATTATTGGCTAGGAGAATCGCATATGCAGTGAGTCAAATTTATTGGCTGATGCTGCGTCTGGTTCCCAATGTAACAGAAACAGGGGGAAGACAAAGAACAAGAACAAGGAGAGCAGAAAGTAGCCCGTTAGGCATTATATATATGAACCTATATGAACCTTGTTTTGCTGTGCAAGAACTTGATGGTTCCTTTGATATAATATCAGACAACTTATCTTTGATGAGCATTGTTTGTAACAATTCATTACATGTTGCAATGTCAGTTTTTACTGGATACTGTTGGTTAAAGATGAAACCCCTAACCATCAGGGCAATTCACCACTAGTAAATATTCACCATTTTATGTAATAATTTACCTAGTTTTTTACTATATAGGTGGATCGTGGATCATCTTCTCCTTTCATTGTTTCCATTATATTTCTTTGTGACAATTTGACATATAATTTGAAAATGCAAAGTTAATAAGTGACCATCAAGGTTCTAAAAGTTGCTAGGCGCTAGTCGGGTTGCAGTCTGGGGCCTAGCGCCTAGGTGGGCGCCTAGGCGAACTAGGCGAATTTAAGTAAATATATCATATTTCGTGTAAATAAATGTCTGCTTATACTTGAAATATATATAACTTCATCAAAACTACAAAATAGAATGCATATATATTATGAAGTATTGGAACATAATGAAAACATGTGAAATAATGACATAATGTGTGTTCATTTAAGTATGCAACAAGTCTCTTACAATTTATTGGAAAAAAAATAAAATGCAAAATGAAAGTTATCTATTTTTTGTCTAAGTGAGTTGGGACCTAGGTGGGTGTTTAGGCAGGTCTAGACGGGCTAGGCGGGTGCCTAGGCGGTCTAGGTGATGCCTCAGCAGGTCTAGGCGCCATTTCTTAATTTTCAAACGCCTAGGCATTAATCGGGGCGATGGCCAGCCGCCTAGCGCCTAGGCGGGGATTTTAGAACAGTGGTGACCACACCTTGGGGATGATCTTGAACAACTCTCTAGTTTGTGTGCAGGGAGTTAATGACCAATTACGACAGAACAATATATTTACACTAAAAGAGTGGGGGAATAATTTGGTGAACAATGCTTGACTACTCAAGGATGAGTAGGAAATTCTACTCAAAACTCTTTGTATTCGAATCACAAAGCTTTGTGCTTATGATAAAAACCGTTCATATTATGAGTCACTTTATAAAGATCATATCTGCAAAAATGAATTAAAACTAAGGTCGTTTAGTCGATCTATTGTAGCAAATACATAAACGGTTCGTAATGCTTTTATCAATTCATTCATATGTTTTTATATAGTTCGATGACTAAAAGACTTTAGTTTTAATTGATTTTTCACAAAGGCAATCTTTATAAAGTGATTTATAATATGAACAGTTCTGATCATAAACACATTGGCAAAGAACATTTTGAGTAGGAATTCCTAGTCATCGTTTGAGTAGCCAAGTATTGTTCTAATTTAGTATTGGACTCACCACTTACGAGAATTGAATCTAAAACCTATCACTAGACCACTCTTCGACATGCAGCATGCAATTCCTCCTCCAGTTGACATACCCGACTCTTACGTCCGAATAAGTATAACATGATAGTGGTTTCAGAAGGGGTGGTTCCCATGATTCGGTTGTTAATAATGCTATGTAGTTGTAAGTTTAGTTGGCATCTAACTAACCCAAAGTAGGCAGCCAAATAAGAAAAGTGAGAGCAGAACGAGTGAACTTTGACACCATTTGCATGCTTTTTGTTAATTTCGAAATTTAGTAATCTTTAGACTCTGAAGAAGCAACCACCTAACAAGTAACAAATCAAACTTTACTGACTTAGGCAGCTGAGTTGGCCAACTCCTAAAATTGTGCTGACTTTAGACATCGTCAGAATTTTCACGATCATTTTACTATAAATTCTTGTCTTACTTATTGCCACTCACTCCCCAAGTGAGAGACATTCAAAGATGGAAGTGACAATGTGGATGGCTTTAGCTACCACCATTTTCGCAACCATGTTAGCCGTGCCTTCATCGGTAGCGACTACCGTGACCTTCAGCTTCGGTGACTCCTTGACAGATGTAGGGAACAACAACTATCTGCAGCTTTCTCTTGCAAAGTCAAATTATCCTTGGTATGGTGTCGATTATGTTGGTGGTCGACCTACTGGGAGGTTCAGTAATGGAAGAACCATCGGTGACTTAACATGTAGTGTTCTTGATTCTTATAAAGTTATACTTACCTGACGTCGATTTTTTTCTTTTCCTTTGTATCTTGATGAACTTATTGAATTTTGTTTGTGATTTTTGTAGCCCAAAAGCTTGGGATTATTCCATCGCCACCACCTTATCTATCCGTGTCACGGAACGCTGATGCACTGCTTAAAGGGGTTAATTATGCATCTGGTGGAGCAGGAATACTCAATGCCACTGGGCTCTATTTTGTAATCACATTTCTTCCTAAAATATCATGATCGCATCGTTGAACCTACAATTTCAGGTGCAGGAGTAAATGCTCTATAATCTTACATCGTTTTTTTATTTTTCTTCGTGACAGATTCAGAGGCTGACTTTTGATGATCAAATACAATCTTTCAACAAGACAAAGGAAGTCATCAAGGCTAAGATTGGGGCACAGGCTGCAGCCAAGCTTTTCCGTGATGCCATCTTCTTCATTGGACTTGGTACTCTTTTATTGGACAAATGAAATCTTGTTCTAGATGAAAAGAACTCATTTTTTTTCAGTAGACGTGGGTTAAGTCAGTGACTAATTTCCTTGCATCCGAGTCTAAAATCTTGTTTCCCGTAATCAGAGTAGTTTAGACAATTGCTCGTATATATCTAAGATCATCTACTTTAATTTCTTTTTTCCTTTGCATTTTTTTCAGGGAGCAATGATTATATCAACAATTACTTGCAACCCTTTTTAGCTACTAGTCGGCAGTACACTCCCGAACAATTTGTGGAATTATTGGCCAGTACCTTAGACGGACAACTTAAGGTTAGTAAACACTAACGAGCAAATGACACATCTCACATCTCTTACAGTATTTTGAGAAAAGAAATACCGCGCTTTGCTTAAATATCAAGTTTCATATTCATATTTTAAATTGGTTACTTTGGCGAACGTATTTTAATTCGCTCACAATCTTGGTCCTTGATCTTTCATTCCAAGCAAACTTTTTGTAAACTAGTTCGAGTTGTCTCATTAAAAAAAAAAAAAATCCAGGGTTTATACTCAAACTTGGCTTGTTTCTCATTGAGCCAAAGAACATAGGCTTCGATTGTTTCTTTCACAAGCTTCAACGATCGAAAACTGGTGCAAGCTCGAGCTCTTTTCGAGCCGATTTACAGCCCTAAACCCTAGTTAATTAACAATGCATGTTCAAATTGTTTTTGTTAGAGGCTCTACCACCTGGGTGCCCGAAATATGACGTTCAATGGTCTCGGACCACTTGGCTGCATTCCTTCTCAAAGAGCCAGATCAAACACAGGGCAGTGCTTAAACCAAGTGAACAATATGATGCTAGCATTCAACTCCAGAGTAGAAAAGCTCCTTGCCTCTCTTAACAGGCAACTCCCGATGGCAAAATTCTCATTTGCAGACACATACGGAGACATCCTCGACTTAATCCAAAACCCTACAGCTTACGGTAATCAAACTCGATAACTCAACTCTAGATTCGAAGTTGATTCGCAGACGTTTAACTTACAATGTATGTACCAATTTTTCAGGGTTTAAGGTTTCCAACCTTCCGTGTTGCAATGTGGCCACAAACATTGGAGGGCTATGCATGCCTAATTCACAGCTATGCAGCAACCGGAGAGAGTACGTGTTCTGGGATGCGTTCCACCCTACCGACGCAGCAAACGTGCATCTCGCAGATAAGCTCTTCCCGAAACTATTCACGCCTCCTTCACCCTAGTTGGCATCTCTCCGATGATTACTGAAGGATACATTACCATTACTAGTACTTCTGAATCTTAATTTGTTCCCTTTTAGTCTCTGTAATTCTGCAGACTTATGCCAGCCGGGTTTTGTCTGCAGACAACAGACATGTATTTTTCATCGCACCTTCCTACAAGGAATTTGCACTTCAATCTTAATTTATGTATTTTTCATCGCATTTCATCTTAATTTATGTATTTTTCATCTTTCATCGCATCTTCCTACAAGGAATTTGCACTTCAATCTTAATTTATGTATTTTCATCGCATCTTCCTACAAAGAATTTGCACTTCAATCTTACGAAGCACCTAATTTGGATTGTAATCGGCGTTTTAGTCTTTGCTTAAGATCAAATTACTCGAGCGGAATGTATTATGAAGAAACAGATATATATATCTTTTCCCGCCATCCTATTGATCATGCAACAGATAGTCATTCACCGTTAAATTTGATATCCGAATAATTCCCTCTTTTAATCCTTTAAAATCAAATTAAAAAATAACCAAGAAAACGAGAATAATTAACAAATGACAGAAAAATGAAAATTACTTTTTTCTGAAGTGGGAATTTGGGATCAGACTGACGTGCAAACATAATTCAGCAGAGCAGACGCCTATGTCACAGTTTAATCATCATTCCCAAAAATAAACGTCAAACATACGTTGCGCCAGCATAAATTTTTCAGTATGCTAAAACTCCGTCAACTACTAAGTATCACGATACAATTAGTTATCAAATAATTTTATAAGTTTTCAGTGTAACAAAAAGTACAGTGTGCCAAACACAATCTCGTATCAAATGTCATTATATAATTAGTTAAAAATATTTTTTTTCAAGTTTCTAACCAATTATGCTTGCATTAAACAATCATCTAAGAGTTAAAAACCCCAAAAAATTCGACAATTAAACCTTTAACCAAAAAATTAAAAATAAAAGAGAGTAAGAAACCCAAAAAAATTACAAGAACCCTAGAAAATAAATTAGCAGAAAAATGGTGATTGGTTGCTCTCAGTCAAGGGCCAAAGTTTGTCCACATGAGAAACATCAAACAGTTGAAGAAACCCTAACAAGAACCAACCCAAAAAATCAAACAATGGGCTTCAAATGCTTGCCAAATCCTTCTTCTCTTCCCTAAAACCAGAGGTCAGATCCAAAAATCCACCTCTATTTTTAGAAAACAGAGTCATCAAGAAACACCAAGCACAAGAAGCACCGCCGTTGATCTGCGCGGTTAATTCAGGGGAGGGAAGATCCAACGGTTCTAGCCTCGCTTCGGTGTGGTTAAAGCAAATAAAATCATCATCGAGCAACAAGAAAAACAGAAAATTTGGGACTTTGGGGGTGTTTGGGAGGTGAGAAAAATTGTGGGACTTACGAGAAAAAGTCAGAACTCACTGGAGTTATATGAGAGCCTGCCTGTCCAGAAGTACCAATTATCCTTTTGGACATTGATTTCGCATCTTTTCGTAGTCTCCCTGCCATTAACAACGGCAGAGAGGTCCATCGTAGATGCCTTTTGCAGATTCTTAACCAAGAAAATTAAAAAAATACAAAACAAATCAAACAAAAATATAAGAAAAAAATCAAAGAAAATTGAAAGTACGAAGATTCATGGAGGAGGAAGCAGAGATTGATAGCTGCGGAGGTGATTGGGGTTGAATTTATATAGAAAGAGAAGGTTTAGGGTTTGTGGTTCTTGATAACTACGGAGCATATGCCTTCGATTTGGTGTTTTGAATGGGCCGAATTTTTATATTGGGCCTTAGCACAACCAGCCTCAATCCAAATGGAGTTTCGGTCCAATATGCTTTCAAAAAGATAAGTTGAGAAACAGAGGTTCATGAGTCCAAATGCTTTCGAGAAGCAATATGTCACGAACCCATTTAATTTGTAATGTCCTAGTTAAAGAGTTACGGGTAGCGAGCTTCGGAAGCAGGTAGACCTGTAAACGGGTCAGGTTTATTGGGTTTGGATCGGGTTCAATCCGACCTGTTAAGTTAACGGGTCAACCCGAATCCGACCCGTTAAGCTAACGGATCATCCGAACTCGACCCGTTAAGCTAACGGGTCACCCGTTTCACCCGTTAACACCCATTAAAAATTATTATTATTATTTTTATTTTTTGCATAGAGTTTATTTTTTGTTGTTAAGACTTTAATGAAATTACTAAAACATCATCAACTAACGGGTGTTAACGGGTCTAACGGGTTGACCCAAAGTGACCCGTTATTTAACGGGTTCACCCGTTAGCGACCTGATCTGTTAAGCATCCACCCAAATACTAATATTAACGGGTCGGGTCGGATCGGATCGGGTCGGGTCCAAAATGCCAGGTCTAGAAGCAGGGGTGCACCCTTCTACTTTTTGTGAACATGACTTCTTTTCTGTGCTAAATTAATGTAACAAATTCAACATAAATAAAAATTTACTTCCTAGGGTTCCAAAATTTCAAACTCACCAAATCAACAACCTGAAATTTCAAAGTCAATTTGAGGGAAGAAAGTGTAAAGTCGATTTGTAGGAAGCATGTACGCCGTCAATTTGGAGGAAGCAAGTAGGCCGTCGTTCCTCAACCCAAATTGTGAACAAATTTTCAGTGCGGCTTTTGTGTCGTCACCGTCGATTTCGAAGACACGGTACGATTAACTATGTGGAACTTTTACTGAATTTCAAACAAGTTACGCTGTGCAGAAATCGAAGGAAAATTTTTGAATTTGCTGGCGGGAAAGTTTGGGTTGAGTTCACTTGGGCATTAAATAACGGATCATTTATGACCTGGTTTCACCCTAAGTTCGTTTTGGCTGATTTATTGTCAGCCGTTCATCTAAAATCCAACGGTTTACTTTGGTCCGCAAATCCAAGTCCCTTTCATTTTGTGAGTTTTGGGGTATACTGGGCTCACTGTCGTCGGGTACTGATCCAGGCCCACCAATGGAACCCTTCTTTTCCTGTTTTGCATTTTGATTACTATTGGGCCTTTGTGGAGGTTTTTGCATTGAAGATTGGCGATACCTTTGTATTGTGGTCGATCCTGTAATTCAGCCATTGGTTTTTGAAGTTTCCTTTCAAGGACTATCTAAACAAAAGCATAATCCAAACCGGTTTAGTCATCTAACAAACGTTGAATTTTTTTAGTAAAGCGAGGGGGTTAGATGGTTAGTTGTTATGGAGAAGGATCCGATGAGGATCATACTCGCCCTAAGGTGTATATGCATGATTGTTTTACATGTTACATTTAAACAAGTAGATGTAGGGACTAGTAAAACAAACAAAAAAACAATAGATGTTCGGAGTTTTTTATTTTTATTTTTTTAAAAGGGGACCACTTGGTGGCGAAGCCACGACAATTTACCGTTCTGGGGGCCAGAAAGACTCACATAGAGGCATTTCAGCTTCTCTCCAACCACAATCGTGTGATTCACTAGTGCCAGTAATCGAACCTAGGACGAGCCATGTAGCTTAAAATTCGCCCCAACCACTGAGCCACCCGTGGTGGTTGATGCATGGAGTGTTTTAAATAGACAGAAAAAATTAGTGTACTACTAATAATAAACTACATAACTTTATAAGAGAAATCTTAACGACTTTAACCAAATACTAACAAACTTACTAACTGTATTGTTAACTGTATTACTGACTTGTACCTTTAATAATCCCGATATAGTAAGACAACTTTAATTTGATTTTAGAAAGATAGGTTAGAAAAATGAGTATATCCACCCACCCAACTGCTTTCTTTATTATTATTATTATTATTTTATAAAAAAGTTTAGGAGAAGGGGAGGCCACTTCATTTAGGGCTAAGGTATACCGTAAGTCTCTTTAAGGACTTACAGAGGGGATCTTAGCTTATTTTGTGGGTTTTTTTTAATAAATCGTCCACCAAAAAGTATTGCTGACAACGGAACTCGAACCCATTGCCTTCTTTCATTTCTGTTTCTGGTTCTAAATTAGAGAGATTGGAAGTACAAAACCAGCAAACCCTACTTTAGCTTTATATATATCCGAACAAATCAAAAGGGAACACAGCGTGTATAAACAAAGGTGATGTGTTTAAAAATAACTGATGCACGTCGAGCACCGACAAATATAATTGATAAACTCTGAGACTAGGGAAAATCCAAATAAAATGTAGAAGGTTTATGTGTCTGAATATTACTGATCTAACGATATACTATATGAATGAAAATGATACATGCATGATGCATGGGTACCCTCCATAACATTTTGTCTGTCCCCCTCTTACATTCCAATTATATTTTCTTTAAATTTATTTTTATTTGTAATCATGCTTTCTAATAATCTAAAGCCTCAAAATCGCACACCTTGACACAAGTCCAGAACAATGTAGAAGCATGTATATACACACACATATATATCTATCTCTGTGTGTGTGTGTGTGTGTGTGTGTGTGTGTTTTAGTGTTGCAGAAGATAGGTTTTTTTTTTTTTTTTTGCTACTGGAAGGGGCACAATCAGCATGAAGAGAATCAAACGAAAACCCTTTTGTGCAGTTCATCATCATTACGAAAGAAAGTGGAAACTATAAAAAATAATAATAGAGAAACCCTAGATATTTGTTTGTGCGGTTTCAGGAGAGTCCGTATCTTCTTTGTAAGGATTTCGGAGATCCGTGAATCATATCCGTTCATCGTATATCGTGCGGTCAGAAATCATTTTAAATATTTTTATTTAAAAATAAAAATAAACAATACTTGACAAAAATTGATCTAACGATGTACGATAAACAGACATAATTCACGGATCTCTAAGATCCTTACAAAAAAAAATCCGGAGAGGATGGATTTCAGGAATGCCTTGTAATGTTTTGTCCCCCTCTCGTTCTCTGATGTGGTGGCAGTTGGCAACCAGAGAGATTAACATAAACATACTCAAATGACCAAATCAAATGTAGTCGAGTGAGCATATATATTTTTTGGACCCAGTAACCAAATTCAAAGTCGACATCACCATAAACCGTGTACAGGGAAGCATGTAGTAGCTAAGCAATGTGGACCTTAACAACGAAACTAGTCTTTATCCATAAGGTGGTGTAGTGTAGAAAGCCAGAAAGGTCATCATTTTAATATCCAACAAACAGGAAAACGATGTGCGTGGGCAATATGTTCAATCTTTCATTAAAATTCTTTGTTTCAACTATGGGCAATATATTCAATGTTTCATTAAAATTCTTTGTTTCAACTTAAATCAAAATGTTCTCATACCATATTGTACAGTTGTTAGAATTTGAATCTGGAATGTATATATCATATATGCATCATTCTCCAAACCTAAATCTGGCAAGTGTGGCTATATTTGGGTGAGGGGTTTCCAAGTCTTGAGGAATTGAGGTCAAGTTAGTAAAGAACTAATCACAATATGGATAAATATGAGTATTACAAAGGCATCTGAGACGAATTTGCAAATTTGTACTGGGAAGGAGTATTATTTATCTGTTCCATTAGAACCACAAAGTTAATCTCGCTCCAACATTGCTATCATGAGAAGTGATTGAGGTGAATTTAATAATTAAAAAAAAAAGAAAAATATAATATGTTAAAGGGGACATGAACCCAAACTCTAACCAATGGAAGAAGCCATGAAAAAACAAACCAAAATCACTTCTAGCAAAACTTATAACAAGTTAGTTGAGTCATTTATAAATATCTTTGTAATGTTCATCCTTCGTATTTAAATGATTGTGATACATCTCTTACTAACCTGACTCGATTCCTCGAGACTTGGAAATCCCTCACAAGAAAGAACAATCTAGTAAAAGAACAATATCCTAAAATCAAATATTCAAACCTAAAACATGGGTTGGCACTGCATCATCTTAGTGGTGGGTAGGTTAAATCATATGTGGTGTAAAAGTAGGAGTAACATATAGAGCACTTTAGGCCTTTTCCATTAGGATGTCAAAAGCATTGCGGAATTCTGGACTGCCACATGCCACCACACCTTTGGTAATCTTGACACAAATTTGGCAAGAACTATTGTCGATTGAGAACATTGGAACATTGATTAATCATGGTTCATAAGATTAACGAAAAGACTACCTCCTCTCTTTCTAAAGATTGAAGATCGATCGGAGGGACCAAAAATCCACTAAGATCAGAGACAGCAATGATGCCAGTTCTGTCCATGAACAACCGGCCTATGATTCTGTGACCGCCCCAGTGAGAAAAGGTATGCCTGCGAAACATGTAGTTTCTAGTTTGGTCCATTGCCCCATCCCTTTAAAAAGTGTTTGCAAAAAATATTGAAACAGCTAGGACTCACAAAATTAATCATTTTCTCATCCCTTTCCTGAAGAAAAAGAAATAATAACATATATGACAACTTCTTCATCTTTTCTGCCTCTTCAATCTCTAAAAAATCCCTATCTGCTACCCTCTCTCTCTCTGTCTATATGTTGCATACCAATTCCTTCACTCTTCCACTACCTATTTTCTCATTTTTTTTCTCTCTGAACCTATATTATGTATATTCTTACGCGGTGGGCTATCATTGCTTAAAGGGGACATGCACCCAACTTTTTACATGTGCAATTTTATATTATGCACTTTATACGTTTAGCTTGTATATGTTTTTTTTTTTTTTTTTTTTTTTTCAATACCTTTTTCTTTCGATTTCTTTACTTTCTTTTTTAGAGAAGAGGAATGGGAGAACTGAAAGCCAAAACAAAAAGTAAAAAATGTATAAATTAAGCTATAGGAACTTATTGATTCACGGGAATGCTATCAATATTCTCACATACCTTCTTTTTTAAATATTTTCACTTACCTTCTTATATATATCAGTATTCTCACTTTTATTCGTATCACATGTAGTGCATGAAATTACGGTTGGTCACCTTCCGGATTAATGCCTAGACATTTGAAAATTAAGAGAGGGCACCTAGACCTGTTGAGGCGCCCGCTTAGACCGCCTAGGCGCCTGCCTAGACCGCCCAAACCCGCCTAGGCACCGGCCTTGGTCGCAATTCACTTAGATAAAGAATAGATAACTTTCATTTTGCATTTTATTTTTTTTATAAATTGTAAGAGACACGTTGTATACTTAAATGAACATACATTATATCATTGTTCCGCATGTTTTCATTATGTTCCAATACGTCACAATATATATGTCATTCTATTTTGTAGTTGATGGTGAAATTATATATATTTTAAGTATAAGCATAATGTAATTATATGAAATATAATAGATTTACTTAAATCCGCCTAATCCACCTAGGTGCTAGGCTTCAACCCACCACCCGACTAGCTCCTAGCGTCTTTTAGAACCTTGTATAGGGCTATATCAATCTTTGTTTAGGTAGGAATCCCTACATTAATTACAATTGCAAACTGCATTCTCTAATGCATGCAATAACTATGGACAATATTCCAAATTAATTAACTCTAAATTAACATGTTATACACACACCCCTTTTTGCTTCTCACACACTCCTTGTTAATTTCTGTCATTTGATATTCTTTAATTCATTCGATCCGACGGCCACAAATTAAGAGGGTGTGTGACAAATAAAAAATAGTGTGTGGATAACACATCCCATATTTAATCACACACACACACACACACACACACACACACACACACACACGTGTATATATATATATATTAAAAACAATAAACATGTTAATATCCATAAACATATATCAAATATTGAAAGACATTGTAGCAATTGGTCCCTCAATTTTAACCCAATTGGAGTAATGGTCTCTCAACTAAAAATTTGTGACCTTAGGTCCCTTGACTCATTAAAATATGCAGTTAACTCCGTTAGAACTTCTGTTAAAATGAGTCACGTGCCCCGCACGTAAGGCTGAATGAAGGAGAAAATATGGAAAACCAAAGAGAAAAATTGTAGCAATGGTCCCTCAACTTTAATCCATGGAAAAATGGTCCCTCAACTTAACTCAATTGGAGCAATGGTCCCTCAACTTAACTTAATTGGAGCAATGGTCCCTCAATTTTAACTCAATTGTAGCAATGGCCCTTCCAACATGACCCATTTTGATGGATGCTCCGACAGAGTTGACGAAAAGGATCATAGTTGTACGTTTTGATGAGTTAAGGGACTAATGGTCACAAATTTTTAGTTGAGGGACCATTGCACCCAATTGACTAAAGTTGAGAAACCATTGCTACAATTTTCTCCAAATATTATGAAAGAACAACAAATTGCTGGATGAAAAAGTTTGAGAATATTCAAAATCTTGTAAAATATATGAATTTTAAGTTTAGTTATGTTCTGATTCGATCCAAAAAAATTTGAACGAAAATTAGAAACTTTATTTCGAATATGATCCTTTAGAAACTCACCCGTAATTCTACCATATGTAGGGTTTACTCAATATAAATTACGAACAATCTTATTTGTCCATAATTGTAACATCAGCTAACAAGAAATATCTGATTGGTAAAAACTAAAATAACTACAGGATCAAAGTGAAGAATGACTAATACTAGAAACAATAACATTCTTAATTTTTCTTGAAAACAATATCAGTTTTCTGTTAAACTTGCACGAGTGAACTATTTTACAAGAAAAGCGCAATAGGTTTTTACCATAGGTCAAATTATCGATCGGTGTATATAGCAGGTACTGCTGAAGCCACAAGAACTTTTTTTTCTTGTATTAATCTTCAAGGAAAACTTGAAAAGAGACTATAAGAAAAAATATGAGTACTTGGAACAATGGAAAGATTTGACACAACGGCTAACTTCACTTAATAGAATAAGACATTGTTATTGTTGTAATCTTCATGGAATATGAAACTTCGTCGTAATGGCACATTCCTACTGTGAAATTCTTTGTGCTTGCCACTGTTGAAAGAAAGAAACAATAAAACAAGTTGAAAACAAAGTGATGAGTCCATTCATTGCATGCTGATTATTTTCGGGGTTTATGGACTTTTTATGCATGGGTAATGAATTAAAATCAAGATTACTATTATGTATTATCGCGATCTCATAATGGTAATATGAAATCACCAAATCACCTTGAAAGATGAAAATGTAATATCAAGCTTTGATTAGACATCTAAGTTGAAGCACATACATTTAAAGGAAAACGATTCACACATTCTTCTTTAACTCTCATACACTACTTTAATTTTGACTGTTATTTTTATTTGATTTATTAATTCAAGTTCGTAAAATAAAAAGAGATGTGTAAAGAACAAAAATACTATACAAAAACCAACTCATCATTTGAAATATGATAGAACTAAACGTTAAATGATTTGATATTCGAATTCAATAATACTTTAAGTCGTTCACACATTTTTCTTTATTTCTAGTATTCGCGAAAGCTGCCGCATCTAATCATATTCATGGTATACTCATACCAAATCAACGATTAGGTATCCGATTGATTGTGATGTGATTTGGTGTGAAGTGAAAAGTCAAGTGAGAAAAACCTCTAGTATTACGTGGACTGGAATTTTGACTCTAGCTGATCGTCACAGTGACACGTGGAATAGGTCATCCTTTGTCTGGCACTGGCACCATCGAATCTCAAAGTATTTTCGTGCCGCGTCCTGTCGTCCACGCTTTTGTCAGCGAGTGGAGAAAAAGGGTGGGACAACCGCGTTTAGACCCTCTTTAGCTCCAAGTCAGAGCCACAATAGGAGCGGCGTGACGGTCGCCCCACGAACATTCTACTTCAGAGTTGGGGGAAAGAGAGGAAGCGACTTGTGGCGATCTGGGTCGTTCTCCAAAATTGGAATGCTCTGTCACTGCTGATCTGAACACCCAACAAAAAAAAAAAAAAAAAAAAAGATGCAGTCATACGTTCGTCATTGTGGTGTCATAATTCGAACCATAATCTTTGCATTCATTTTACATTTTATAATCTACTTTAAACCTTTTAGCTTTGACCAACTCCAAACCTTTAAATTAATCCAATCATTTTTTAATGGTTAGGCTTAAAATAAATTTTGGGTTTAAACCTAAAATTTGGGCAAATTTAACTTAGAATTTATGTAAGAGTTAAAAGAATGGCTCCACCAAAATTTAGGTTTTCAACTAATGGTTGAGTCTAAAATAAGCTTTAGATTGAAAGCTAAAATGTGGATAATTTTAAATTTTTAAATATATTAAATTCAACGGTTGAGATCAAATTGAATGGTAAAAAAAAAAGATCTAACGACCCAAAATGAAATTCAAAGACTAAAACAAAAAGATTTTAAATCAAAATTCACACAAAAACTCTCGAAATCTAAATATTTTTAGCTTAAAATGTTAATAAAAATAAATTATGATAATCTACATAATCCTGAAAAAAGTTACCGAAAAAATAAATTAGCCTAAATTCATTCTTTAATAATCTTATGCTAAAATTTTAACCCATAACCTAAAACATCCCATTGTTAATTTGACACGGACCACAGTAGTTTAAAAAAGAAATCTATATTCACCATGACAATCTACTAGTTGTTCAGTCTTCTATATAATTAGGATAGTTTTCCAAAACTTAAAAACAACTAAAAGAAAAACTACACTTTTATTTGTTATCAAATTATTGTCACTTGATATGAGAAGAGAATTCGAACTTGAATGCAGAGTATATAACACAACGCCCTAGTTAACTTGGCCAAACCGAAGACTGTGCACATGACAGTGTTAAGAATATTACACCACATGATGGTGTTAGTGACGCAATCGTGGTATGAATTGGTAATTCATGGAAAATTAGCGTATGCAGTCCAAAAAGAAAAGAAAAAGGCGGCCTCCGAGTTGGAATTGTGAATGTGAACGAAAATTAGGGAATCTAGAAGTGATGGTGACTGAGAGTGTTTATATAATGCGCATGATATATCCACTCCACTACAATATATCCATTTCATGGGACAATTTCAGACTTTGATCATCGCAAACTAAACATTTCAGACTCTCCAGGTGTAACATAATTATTATACAAGAATTTTTAGCCCTATAAAATTTTACTGTTGGCCATTGACAGGATATGTCTATCTAGGCGGGTATGTTAGATTGATTCTTATTTGCAAACTGAAAAATTTCTATCTGTTGCCATTGAGGGGACTAAGTAAATTATACTATGCAACCAATGTATTAAAACCGTAAGATCTCTTAACTGAGTGGCTAATACTTGTGATAGGACTCGGGCTATTTCCAATATAAAAGGGAAAACTTAAAAGTTATAAGGTTGTATTTGATTCTAAATGTAGTGATGTAAGTTACACCATCTTCATTGCATATATACAAAGTCAAATTTGGCTTAAATCAAATTTCAACTCTTGTTCGGGATTAAGTCAAATTTAAAGTTAAATATAGATAAAACTTCATTTTAATCCTTGGCAAAGATGACTTATAGATTAAAACCATGAGCAAGATCAAAATCTAATTTTAGTCCCTTGGTACATTAATAATCTCATTTATTAATTATATTTTGATTTTTTAATTATTTTTCTTTTTCTTCCTAATTTTTAATGTATTAATTTTATTTCATTATAATTCTTATTTTCATTTAATTTATCGTAATATATTTTGTTGTAAACATTTAGATAAACTAATTTTTGTTATACAATATATTTCGATGTACTTTGTCTTCTTCATTTAGGTACATTAAATTCATTATAATACATTTCGGTGCATACATTTTGGTACATACATTTCGATATAAACATTTGGGTACATTAATTTAATATAATACATTTCAATACTAACATTTTGGTGCATACATTTTGGTACACACATTTAGGTACATTAATTTAATATAATACATTTCGGTGCATATATTTCGGTGCACACATTTCGGTACTAACATTGAAATACATTAGTTCAATATAATACATTTCGGTATACACATTTAGATACATTAATTGAGTCTTTCAAGTTTAAAGAATGTTAAATAAAATTAATAAATTAAAAAACTCTTTTTTTGAATTAAATTTGTATCTTAATAAATTTAAATATGTCACATCCCAGTCCGGCTCCGTCGTAGCACGATATTGTCTGCTTTGGGCTTACCATTCCCTTACGGTTTTGTTTCTGGGAACTCACACGAGAACTTCCTAGTGGGTCACCCATCTAGGAATGCTCTCTCCCAAGCTCGCTTAACTTCGGAGTTCCCATGGAATCTGAAGCCAGTGAGTTCCCAAAAGGCCTTGTGCTATAGGGAGGGGATCATGTACATATAAGGCACATCACCCCCTCTCCGTTGGTCGATGTGGGATCTCACAATCCACCCCACTTAAGGGGAACCCGACGTCCTCGCAGGCACATCCGCACCAAACGGCAGAGTGGCACTGATACCAAATTATCACATCCCAGACTCGGCTCCGTTGTAGCAAGATATTGTTTGCTTTGGGCCACGCCCTCATTGTTTTGTTTTTGGGAACTCACACGAGAACTTCCCAGTGGGTCACCTATCCTATGAATGCTCTTGCCCTGAACTCGCTTAACTTCGGAGTTCTGATGAATCTGAAGCTAGTGAGTTTCCAAAAGGCCTTGTGCTATAGGGAGGGGAGCATGTACATATAAGGCACATCACCCCCTCTCCGTTGGTTGATGTGGGATCTCACAAAATATTTAATGCGAGATATTAAATAAAATGCATATTAATTATTTTGAATTAAGGACACATCAAGAGATTATAATCAATATGTCATCTAACACCAGGTTTATTTTAAATTCCAATCTTCTTAAAAGATTAAAGTTAAAAAATCCCTTAAATATAACTCTTGTATATTCTAAAGGTGGTAGTGTCACTTTTAACGAGTTATATCCAAAGTTAAATATGACTTTACATAAAGCGCAAAAGTTATATATATAGGATCCTAACTTTTTAAATGCATTGAGGAGGGATCGAGTCACGTTTATCTTTAACTATAGCATTTGACTCCAAATTTTTTGATACATTGGAGATAACCTCAGCAGACACCAACTTCTCTCCCAACATGCATAGACATAAAGACACATAAAGAGTGTGAATACTGGACTTCAAGGAGTTCAAAGATTCACTAGAAAAGTTATGGTCCGTATAAGTCTCCAAAAGACATTGGGAATTTCACACCATGTAGGAAGGATACTGAAATTTTGGATTTTTATCACCAATGGTCCCTGAGATTGACCAAACTCATCATTTTGGTCCCTCACTTTCAAAATCAATCAATGTCGTCCCTGACATTCACCACCGCACATCAATTTGGTCCTTCCGTTTAGATTCCGTCAAATATTTCTGTTAGCTTGCATGTGGGATCCACAAAGCCAATAAAATGGTGACACGTGTATTACATAAAAGAAGGTTTTTATCACAAATGGTCCCTGACATTGATCAAACTCCTCATTCTGGTCCTGAGTTTCAAAAATCAATAAATCTGGTCCCTGACTTTAAGTACTGCACATCAATTTAGTCATTTCGTTAAAATTTCGGTCATTATTTTTTGTTAGTGTGATAATATGGTCCCACTGATCCAATCATATGGTGCCACATGGATTAACTATAAAAAAAATATTTTTTAAGATTTAAAACTAAAAGTACTATAAGAAATTAAAAATAAAAACTAAAAGGAAAAAAAAAAGACATCATCATCTTGTCCTCTGTGAATTCACTTCTCATTCTCTCTAGTTGGTTATAATCCTGTCAAATTTGAATTGAATTTGGATTCGATTTTATCAAATTTAGATTGAATCTTATTTTCCAATCGGGATTGTGGGATGCGAGATAAATGTCAACGCGGAATATTCGTCAGTTGGTTCACCCTAAAAAATTAGTTTCTTATAGTTAATCCACTTGGCGCCATATGATTTGACTAGTGCGACCACATCAGCACACTAACAAAAAATAATGATCAAAATTTTAACGGAATGACTAAATTGATGTGCAGTACTTAAAGTCAGGGACCAAATTTATTGATTTTTGAAACTCAGAGACTAGAATGAGGAGTTTGATCAATGTCAGAGACCATTTGTGATAAAAACCTTCTTTTGTGTAATACATGTGTCACCATTTTATTGGCTTTGTGGGTCCCACATGCAAACTAACAAAAATATTTGACAGAATCTAAACAGAAGAACCAAATTGATGTGCGATGGTGAATGTCAGAGACGACATTGATTGATTTTGAAAGTGAGGGACCAAAATGATGAGTTTGATCAATTTCAGGGACCATTGGTGATAAAAACCCCTGAAATTTTTTATGTTTAGACTTTCGTCATTCCTGCGTAAAATAGAGTACAAAGAGTTTGTGGGAGCCCTCAGTAAAACTCTCATCGTCTTTGAATGGATGTGACTTATTTTCTTCTAGGTTGCTCTATTTTTTCACAAAACAATGAGGGTACTATTAATTTTCTTTTTGGTATTATGATAATTGATGTCATTCTAATTAATTTTTGGATAATGATAGAGAGATTAAAATTTTAAATTAAATGACGTGTCACTAATACAAAAGAAGCACATTAATTAACACTTAATTTTTTAGGTTTCAGTCACTCATTCAAGAGTGCTAGCCCTCAACATTGTCCAAATACATATGTCATACTCTACATGTACGCTCCACTTGGAATTTTTATTATTGTAGTCTACCATTTGTGGTTTAGATAGACATGGTGAAATTTACATATACGCACACGCGGTTGCCCATTTTCTTTCTATTTTCTGTATAATATTATAAGTTATCATGATCGATGTACAGCGAAGATCAATCAACCAGCTCAAAATTAAAATTTAAGCGAAAATTTAAATTTTCATAATATAAAGCTTAATTCCAATTCATGCGGATAGACAGCTAGTTAGTTTTTGTCACGGTAGACAAATTTCTAATAACCATAATAATCATCATTTAGATTGGGCTGCTGATATCAATACTCGAAGATCTATCACTGGTTATGTATATGGTGTACTTAGGCTGAAATATTATATCCTAGCAATCTAAGATGCAATCTACCGTCTCTAAAAGCTCTACAGAGATTGAATACAAAGCTCTAACTCATTGTGCAACTGATATGTTTTAGATTAATTCGCTTCTCAATGATGTTAATCAATACCTATCTGCACCACCATGTCTACGTTGGTTAATCTTTTTGCTCTTGCATTGTACTAAGCTCTGATTCTATCTTCCACTCTTGGATTAAACATTTGGGCACAGACGTCTGAGAGAAAGTTCAAAAAGGAGACCTTGTAGTTTAGCATATTCCCATAGAAGAGCAAGTAGCAAACATCCTTACAAAGGGCCTTCATAATCCTATGTTCCTCAAGCATTGCTAAAATCTCAGCTTGGGAATTCCTAGCTTCGTTTGAGCCGGGGAGTAATAACCATAATGACAGTTGTCATATTTCATATTGGTTGGGTTAGTTGTAGGGATTGAGTTAGTTATATAGTAGTGTTGTAATTGTTTAGAGTGCAAGTATTCTATATAAGGCAAGTTGTAGGGATTGAGTTTTTTTTTTATTTATTTTTTTTATTTATATTTTTTTAACAAACGATATATCTATACTAACAGGGTGAGGGAGCTAGCCATAATAATTAACGTGTTTCAAATTTGCTTTTGGGGAGAATCGAACCTAAGGCCTCTCACTTATAAGTGAAGAGAAATATTAGTAGACCGTAGTACTAAATGCACCTTAAAACATGATTTTTTTGGATCCAGATCTAAATGCACCTTAAAACAATTAAATAATCTTCATTTAAGTAGATTAATGAAGAATACGTTTTCTTCTCTCATTTTTTTTTTATATATTTAGGTTGCAAGAGAGAAGAGTATTAGTATAACAAGTTGATTTCTGTCAGGTTGAATTATCATAGTCAAACAAATAAAATAGGTTTCATCAAGGTGAATGACACACTACAGAAGTCTTCTTGGAAGCTACCTTACTTTAACAACGATCTTCAAATTACATATAGGGTTTACTTTGACTAGGTGTACGGATGACTCTTTCTTTTCTTTGAGAGAGTGCGGCAGAATCCTCCGAGATATTTTATTACTTGTGTTTACTTTTAGAGGGGAGCCTTAAACTTTTCCTTGACACTTGCAATAAAAAGTCTTGTAATTTGAAATCGTTTTAGTCCAGATAATGAAGATGAACCAATTAGATATAAGTCCGATGATATTATTTTTTTCTGAGACGTTTAAAGGGGATATTGTGGTTCCCAATCATATTGCTCCATGTATATATGCATAAAAAAGGTTAAAGAGACTTGGATCTAATTGGATAGTAAATCATGTAGCATTAGGAATGATAAGTAGAGATTAGTAAAAGTATATATTTGAAAAGAAATTATTTTTTTTAAAAGATATTATTTACCCTAGACCGTAGTACTAAGTGGGCTAGCAATAATGTGGTTTAAATTCTACTCGACCATAGTACTAAGTGGCGAAAAAAAATCATTAAAAATAGTATATAGTCGAAAACGTACTTATATAGTCGAAAACGTACTTATATACATGTTAAATATGTCTCTTAGAAAAACTTAAGATTACACATGTCAAAATAAGATCACAACTTTTATAATTACGAACATATCAAAAATACAATACAATTCTTCAAACATGGAGGACCTTTAGTCATAAACCCTAAACCCTAATCATGAGGACTAAACATTTCAAGCCCGAAAACTGTCGTAGAGGCTCCACGAGGAAAAGACTGCACTAACCTCTAATGATCTTGCAATTGTTAGTAAAGAAGCTTTGCTATGAGTCCCCTCCAACAAACGTCGGGTTTTCCTTCTCATTGTATTTGCAGAGCACACAAACCATAAACATTACCATCTCAAATTTGTCTAGTTTTTGTAATAAAGATCTATGAATGATGAATTGAAATATAGACGATTTGGATCCTTGAAAAAGTTATGGAATGAAAGCCACAAAAAGTGTGACAAAATATGTGCCAAAAAATGTGTGCAATTAATCCTAACGATCCCACTTCGTTCTATTAGCCTTACACAGGTTTATCTTCCAGGACAAAACTTCAAAGCATGCAATATCATCTGTAATAAATAAATTAGTACTAATATTTCATGGCTGAATTAGGAGTATACCTATGAAGCAGTATTATATTCATCCAAAAGAAGTGTTCGGCACGACGTTATACGGTTGGACCAATATGTCTTTGTAACTCGTAGCCTACGGTTTTAACCTTCACGATAAACAATCATTTTGTACTCATTGCAAGCAAAGACATTGAATATACAGCTCATTTTATGAAATATATAAACAATTAATACAAAAATAGTGTATATTCAAACATCAAACATGACCTTCAAAGCTTAGAATTATTAAGAAACGTACATCTTTTTTATTAGGGTGTGACTTTGAGATTTAAATTTTAATAGAAGTTTTTAGGTGAATATTTAAGAGAGTAACGATAAGGAGACCATATTTTCAAACCACATTGGTGTACCATCTCATGTGGCAAGTGATGCATATAACCAATATCCAATCAAATAAGTTCATTAATTGACGTAACATGTACACATCAGTTGCTATGTCAAGTGGTAGACCCATATGGTACAAGAACATTTTTGTATTTAAGAAAACAAAAAAGTTGAACAAACGAAAGTGTTGGTATGAACTAATTACGAAGCAGTATTTGTTGGAGACCAAACGGAAAGGGTGAAAGATGCGGCAATACCAAAGTCTTCTACAAACACCTAGCTGAATGCAACTAGCTACTTTATGGGAAATATTTATTGTGTGTATAAGGTTTGGATGGACCTTAATATTTATACTGAATAAGACATTAAAGTTCCTTCAAATCCTACTTTTTAAGCCTATTAGTTAGGTATCATAATTACAGATAATCAAGAACTCAATCATTAATCTTAATTGTATCCGAAAGACTACTAATATAAGATTGACTCATAGAAAATCAAATCACAATTTCTACATTAATCTCTAATATTACATTCATATTATATGTTGTAGAAAACTTAAAGTACATTTATATTAGAATAAATTCAACAATATGTAGTTAATATATCAATTAACATTCTTTAAAGCGGTTGATCACAGAATCCCTAGCTATAGCTCCTGATCCTGATTGCGTTGGCTGTTGTGGAGGGAATGCACGCAGCCAGTCGGTTCTCTGCTGCTTTAGCTGTCCCCGTAGAAAAGAAGGGAAAAAGGAGAGAAAGAACCTCTTGCCACTATTCTTGCCCCCGCTACTTTCCCCGATATGAATATGAAAGTAATGCTATTTTATGACACCCGGTCATTTAAGTACCTACAATATCTTACGGCAGCTAAAGCAAGTGACTTAGTTATTCCACAGCATTACACGTTACTGACGGTTTTTTTTTTTTTTTTTCACAGGGACTCACACTTTTGTTTGTGCGATCCTCTCGTGCTAGTCAAACTCTTTTACATATTTACATAAAAAATATACCATGACAACGTATAGCCATAGTAAAATACATGGATTTTGATTAACGACCAATTGATTTCAACTTTTGAATAAACGACTGGTTCTTTCTATCTATCATTTCAAATTTCAGTAATTATTCATTATTTTCAGTTTTATGTGAATTTTCAGCTTGATCTAGTTAAGAATAGGGACTTTTAGATTTTAGGGTTTCAATAAGATTGTTTTTAGATTTTAACTTGAATGATTTTCAAAATCTAATATAAGTCCTTATTTTTAAAACTTACCATATAAGTAATTATAGCACATCTATTATTTATGTTACCATTCGAAATTTTTTACCCATCCATAATAAATGTATTTTTTTGTGCTCCAATCAGATTAATAGATACAAATTTAATAAAAATTCAAATTCTTATTATTAAAAAAATTCAACAACAAAACAAAAACAATTTATACATAACTTTCAGTACCTTATTTTATTCATAGGTACGGAAGTATCGGTACATAAGTTTCGGTATGAATGTATCAGTACATAACTTTAGGTACCTTATTTTACTCATAGGTATAGAAGTATCGGTACGTAAATTTTGGTACAAATGTATTAGTACATAACTTTCGGTATACATAACTTTCGGTACGAATGTGTCGGTACAAATGTATCGATACGTAACTATAGTATCTAAACATACATATGTACGTAATATGCATATACATAAAATATACGTAATATGTGTATACATAAATATGGAGAAATTTACGCACAATGAAAAATATATGATAAATAACATTTTTATTATTTATGGGAAATCAACGTATAACCTACAAACCAAAAACTCAATAATTATCACAACTTATTTAATATTAAAAAATTACAATGAAATGCTAAGGATTATAATTAGTTTTTAATCTTAGACAAGATTTTATTCAAAAAAATAATCTTAAACAAGGATTAAAATAGAATTTTCTGTTAAGAATAAGCTGCCAACAACCTCTATCAAAGAGTTGACATTCAGTGAGAGTTCCACCTATATATAAAACAAACTGAATGAGTCCTCAATTGCATGCATGCCAGACAGCTTCTGGCTGGTAACTGATCTTCAGACACGGCATTGATCCATTTGTAAATACTTGCGCAAGCAGTCTAGTAACTTAAACCCTAAACTATGAGAGAGAAATTTAAATATGATAAATGTCATTTATAGTTAATTGTTTTTGACACAACCGAATATACAAATAAACTGATGGACAAACGAAAGTATAAACTGAAATTTATCAGTAATTTGAAATTCACATGAAAAAGAGAGAATTTTAAAATTTCGTTGATAATATAAATGAACTGAATTCCTCACTCACAGAGTCACAGGTGAAAAAAAATAGTATTAGAATGTAATAGTAAGGTCATCTCCAGCCAAGGGTTATAGGCCACATTTAGTCCTACAACTGAAAAAATCGATCTCCAACCAGAGGCTAAAGAGAATCGGGCTAAAAGAATCAAGTTAAGTTTGCCCCTAGGACATATGATATATAGCCTCATGGCATGCTAAGTTTGACGCCAAAAAGTAATAGAATATGAAGAGGAATACAATATGTATACAGTATATAGCCTTGCATGGTTGGAGATTAATAAATTCATCCCAAAAATAGTCTTTAAAATATTAATTTTTGGGAGCTAAAACATAGCCAAGATCTATGTTTAGCCCTCTATAATTGGAAATTGCCTAACTTACCACAAAGAAATTAACATTATAGAAATTTTATTTGAACCCATAAATAACCTCACCAAACTTAAACTTTAAATATGAATTGAGCGGACAACGACGATGACGGATTAAATCATGGTATCCTATTATATAATTACCATCACGTACAAAATAAAATTAATAATAATATTTAAATTTAATGAACCCACACCTAAATATCTAACTCTTCCCACCACCCAATCTTTTTTTTACGCCACAGATGGCCATTAAATTCAAGTCCATTGCTTGCTAAAGACAACGGGTCTGTTGGAAAAATTGAAAGGACAAATTAATAGTGTAAATGCACTTGTAAAAAAATTCCATATTTTGTATTTATGGTGGAATTCAGTTGAGTAAATCATACCGACATACATCATTTCCACTAGATAAAAAATGAGGTTCGAATATCTGAGTTTGTTTAGGATTTGTAGCTAGTGGAGTAAGGCTTTTCATAAGCACTTTTCCCTTTGATTTCAATTGTGAAATCAAGCAAGGATTTTGTGTTTTAAGTGAAGTCAACTTATTTAATTATATAGGGATAATGCTTATATCTCCCTTATTGGAGGACTTACTTGTCCGCTCACTTTCGATTGAAACATCCTATTTCTACAAATCATACTAATGTTCAACAAAAAAAACAAAGGAAAACTAATGAAAAGGGCTTGAAAACTTTGAGTTTTAACGATAAGGACAAAATAAAGGGTAAAGTGAATAGTACCAGGTTTGACTTTTTAGTATAAAAATGTGGTTTTTCGTTAAAGTGAACAGTACCGCGGGCTTTTCGTTAAAACTCCCCAAAAACAATTCTAGTCCAAGAGAAAAAAAAATTACTGATTAGATAGTAATGATATAATGATTATTTCTATATTCGGAAGAAAATTGATGACCACGTGTTATTAAAGAGGAAATTCTTGGCTGAGGGTACCCTATTGGTGAATGCTTTTAATTCGGGTCCCTCTTTACCATGTTTAAAACGAAGAAAATTGAATCTCGACCATAAAATAATTTACCAATATGTGAAACATAGCTTAACTTCATATAAGCAAATGCAAAGTCCGTTAAGTTTTCGATATGAAACATTCTCCCTTCAAAAACAGTGTGAACTGAGTAATGGTTTCTCTGTATCTAGTCACTGTCTTCAACCTAGGAATTGGAAACTTGAAGGAAGTTTGGTGTGAATTTGTGGAACAGTTTGGTTTCTCAAATCATCTCATCCTCATAGTTTAGATGAATTCAGTGTAGATTATCATATTTTTATCTATAAAAATTCTTTTTATTCAAGATATTCAATTTAATCCTAATTAATCTAAATTAAGGAAGGTGATTTAAACTTGAGAGTAGAGAGAGAGAGAGAGAGAATTAACTACTCTAGCTACCCAACTTGATTAATTTCAAATGTACCACTAACAATACAAGTTTTGAATGAAAAAAACGATGCAACTTAAATAATATGATCTCAGCAAAAGGAAAAAAGAACTTAATTAATCAACATGATACCTAAAGTAAAACATGATAATGAAATGTAACCAATCGGGATCTCGAAAAGGTTTACTGAATACTTCAAAACAAAGAATAAGAAAACATGATTAGAAAGAGGAAACTGGCCAGCCTACATCACATTGAAATAACAATCTAAATGCTTCCATTACACACAAAGTATTAAATTTAATTTATTTCATTTCACTTTCTGAAAGAGTAAAAAATGATATACATGTTTTTTTTTTCTCACAAGAACATTAGAATCTGGGGTTTTACCTTTTGCGCACTCCATCCAGTCACATAAAACAAAACTCATCTAAACAGATGTAGTTTTCTTTGTTGAAATATCCCACCTCGGAAAGAGAGAGAAAAGTAAGACTTTAAATATTTAACTCCGTACCAATTAATATTGAGGTTTTTTGTGACAAAACTCCATACATGTTAGGGATAGCAACGGTTCGATTTTGGGACGGAAATATTATATCCATCCCCATAACCATGAAAATTAATCATATTCATAACCGCAAATTAACAATCGGGTATTATCCATAACCATACCCACTGAGTAACGGATTCCCCATCGGTTAACAGGTATATCCATCTTCGTCAATACAAAAAATATATTCGTTTAGTTAAGACATTATAAGTTAGTAGATATTAATTTTGTCATTAAACATATGATGTATAAAATGATCCAATGAATGGATCTTGTTGAGTATAAAAATTAAAACACTGATGTTGACTTGTCTTTGATATCTCACATCAGCACTATTTATTGAGTTCACATTGATTTTGATTCAAAACTTCACTTTCCTACAAAATGCAACTTTTGTATTCTCAAGGTAATGGTTCGGTGAATAATGGACATACAAATATATATATATATATATATATATATTATATACTAGTCGGGTCGGATTCGGTTATGGATACGGTTTGGGGACCTCTATAACCATATCCAAAATCATAACCGAATAATATAAACGGTTTTTCCCCATATCTAGAATATACCCAAACTTCTATACCCAAATCCATTCCATTCGGACGGTTATCCACGGTTATCGGGTTTAACAATTAGAATTGTCATCCCTAATACATGTCGTGCAGATAATAATTAACAAGTTAAGAACAATATAAATATTATAAAAAATATGTCTTTAGCCTGTATTTGATAATTTGACGTTCTTCTCACTATTCCTTATTTATTTTGTACTATTCGGAAAGTAATTAACAAGCAAATTACAATATATAATACAAGTGGATAAATTTTAGTTCCTTCTTTTTTTTTTTTTAGCCACTTTACAAAAGCCCATATGCCCAAGAATCTTGACCCCAGCAGCTGAAGTCATCATCCCACAAGCCCATGCTGTCATTGTTCTGGTTGTTGTTGTTGCTGTAATCACAGTCAGGCCACTCAAAATCTGGGAGATGCAAGTCTTCAAGAAAAATGGATGATGAATTTGAAGAAGAAGATGAAGAGGTTGATGAAGAAGGAGCACAAGGAACTAAAATCTCATGGGCCTCAATTAGTGGAACTTCATCTATGCAGAATCCATCAATCAAGAACTCCATTTTATCCAATTCATCACCTCCCATGTTTTTGGACTCTTCCTCTTTGGCTTGAGTAGGGGTGTTTTGGCCAATTTCAAAGCGGTCATTAGCTGCACAAGATTGTTCTTCCTCTCCTTCTTCTTGTTTTTGACCTTGTGATTGTTGGCTTTGATCATTGACATTAGCAATTGGTTTGTGGGTGAGAGGATCAATCCCCATTTTTCTCAACTTCTTCTTGATGTGGGTGTTCCAATGATTTTTAATCTCATTATCTGTTCTTCCAGGGAGATGAGAGGCAATCTTAGACCATCTGCCAAAATAGAAAGTAAAACATCATTTAATTTCGATGATGACGATGTTTGAAACCTCCAATGAACAGGGTGGTGAAGCCGAACTTAATTGGAATGAGCTTGAAAACTGACTTGATTAAACAGCCTAACCCACATATACAAAAGAAAAACAATATTTGACTTGAGCACACAAGAAAACAAAGAAGAAGAAGATAAAATTAAATAATTGTGTGCAAGTGCTTTTAGCATCATGAAAAGTGGATTGGCTTTCTGGCCATAAGAAAGCTCCAAGTAAATGTCCTTCAAAGATTAAAAATAGGAGAATGTATGTACAGAAGGACGACTTCACATTCAGCACAGTTGAATTCAGTGGATATTTATAAACATGCAGTTATTTTATTTATCTCAAGACAAAAGATAAAAAATTTAAATTAAAAAAAAACAAAAACAAAACAAAGGGAATATATGTTGGAGTGGATGTAAAAACTGGAGTAGGATCCTCTCTCTTCTTTTTTTTCCTCTCCTTCCCTCCTATTATATTTGAACGATCACAATTAAGTCATGTTAAAAGTTTATATTAATTTTTGTATAAAAAGTGAGATAAAATAGAGAATATAAAAAGAGGGGATGAAATGGAATAAAAAGAGGAGAGAATATAATCCTATTCCATAAAAACCTCATAAGTCTCATTTCCGAGGAATTGTGCAAAATCTGGTCTTCTACTTGCATGGTTTTATATGTATTAATATTTTACTAGAATTTACAAAGAACATAATCTGTTATTAACTTTAGGAGGGGCAGAGAGCTCAATAACTCTTGAAAGTTGCTTTTGGAAAAAGCAGTGCACCTTCCTGAAATGAATAATCACAAACCTGTTGCCAAGTTGAGCATGAAGATCAATGACCATTTTCTCTTCATATTCTGATAAAAGACCTCTCTTCAAGTCTGGCCTCAGATAGTTGGTCCACCTCAGCCTGCAACTTTTTCCACACCTTAATAATCCTGCAATTAGACCAATCCACCACATATAATCAATGAACTGTTTACCATTTTTTTCTTCACTTTTTCATTTAAATTTCACATTAATCTGGGCAATCATGAATTTTAGTTTGCAGGTGGTTTATTATGCACACTTCCTCCTCAGAATAAAAAATAAACAATAAAACCACAAGCAAAAGAGTTTTGAGCCACCATTTTCGGTTTTTTAAGAGGAATGAAAAATAAAAAACAAAGATCAAGAGGTGAAAAAATGAATTAAAACAAACCCCATTTGTGAAAACAAACGAGAAACTGGTTAAATTTTTCAGATTTTTCAGACTAACAGATAACAAATGTTCTCCCACCCTTCTCCTCCCGAAGAAAGAAAGAGAGTGAATAACAGAGCATTCAAATTTGCAGAAGCTCTCGCTTTCTCTCTCTCTCTCTCTCTCTCTCTCTCTCTCTCTAGAATGGCCATGGAGCGAGAAAAATGAAGTATATAGATGATCTGATATGAGACCTGCAAGCTTAGGGACAGCTCTCCAGCAGCATTGGCCATTGGCGAGGATGAAGTTAATGAGCTTCTTGTCCTCTTCAGCTGTCCATGGTCCCTTCTTCAACCCAACTTTGTCACAGCACGGTTGCCTTCCCATTGAATATTCCTCACCAAAATCAACTCACCCACAAATTAGAAATAATATGAATAGCTAGCTCAATCAACTAGTTTTGTGATACGAGAGATGCGCAGATAACAAGGTTAGACTCATACCACTACCCACCTATATATATACACACATACACAACTCATAAAAATATTAATTAATATAACAAAAATAATTCAAAAGTACCCCGAAGGCTAAGAAGACTTCCCTTCTATGGACTTTTTGCTTGGCTTAGCTGGTTGGTGTATTTTATTTGTTTTACTTTCTCTCTCTCTCTCTCTCTCTCTCTCTCTTCTTATTCAACATTTGTAATTCACAAGTGACGTTCAGATCAAATGGTTAAAAGCGTTTATCTTGACATTAAATTTATGTATTTAGGATATTAAATTCAGATTTTTACAATGAAGTAATGAAGTTTTGTTACCGCATGCACTCAATTTTTTTTCAAAACACCAAATAACGTCATTACAAACGCAGCGTCACTACATGTGAGTTCAACTATTATAAATAAATCATGTATGTATTAGAGAGTGTGTTAGTAATTCTATCGACTTAACGTGGCAATTAACATTCATTCTTTCAATTTTTCTCCCATTCGTATTCATTTTGATTCCCTACTTAATCTTTTGGAAAATTAAGAGAGCTTTTCCTCCTACTTTGTGTATACACGTGTTGGCATGCTGGGGGTAACGCGTAGCACACGTGCGAGGGTCTTAATCGGAAAGCTCCACCTCATCAACTTCCATTGCTTGGGTATGAAGCGTGAGACGCTCCATTAGTCCATTCCCTAACACACAATTGAACATAAAACGACGCCGCGACAAATCTTGAAGACGGAAAATATGCCAGGAGGATCCTGGGGATCCTTCTTCAATTACATTTGTTCATCTTATATCGTGTGATAAAAAATCAATGTAATTTTTTATATTTAAAATTGACCGCATAATATACAATAAACAGATGTGATTGGAGGATCCCCAGATTCTCACAAAGAGGATCTCCAGATTCTCACAAAGAGGATCCGGCGAGGATCCTCTCTCAAAAATATGGAGCCCTAACTATAAAATTTACACTACAAAAAACAGTACTATAGGTATGATGGTTCCTTAATAGTCGTATATACCAAGCAAAAATAACAAATAAAAAAAAATCAACCAAAATCAGAGATGAATAAGTTCAAATGAGAAAATTGCTAGCATTCCTCTTTAGTGAGAATCGAACCATATGACGTATCCTCATTTGATCACCTTACCTCGCCTCCCTCATCACTTGGGTTTATGAAATTTCCCTCTTTGGCCATCATTATTATCACAGACAAGATGAAATCTATGAGTCATTTACAACATCAAGTGTTCTGTGCAATAGATGAGAAGATTAATTTAAGTGCTGTTATGATTGAGAATTTATTTTTATTTCAATATAATACAGTTTAGTCGCCTTAGTTAATTAATTATTAAGTTAAATCATCATCTACATGTACTTATACTGCTTTAATTTGAAATTACTTCTTCTTTTGGGTCTGATAAATGCGCTATACATTTAGATTTTGTACACGCCATATATGGTCCTACACACTTTGGTTTGAAGCAAAATTTTCCATCTGCGTATACATCGAAACACGACGCGAAGAAAACCTTTATGATAGCATCCCCATTCCCGACGAGCGACATTACTGACAGTGCTGGTACTACCAACACCAACAGGATCCTTTCTGGATCATTTTGGTGAACATTTTAGGATCTGTGAATCGTATCCGTTCATTGTACATCGTACGGTCAGTTTTTATTAAATATTGTTTGTGTTTAATTTTAAATAAAAATATTTAAAATAAATTCTGATCGCACGATGTATGATAAATGGACATGATTGATAGATCATTGGAATCCTCACAAAGAGGATCTGGATTCTTACCAACATTCACTTGCAGGGAAATAATCGTAACTTGTCAGCATTATGAAACCCTAACTAAATCTTAGACCAACTGCTTTGGTACGGAAGCAAATGTAACACATAAAAAAAGTAAATTACAGCGAACACTCCTGGATACAATTTTCAGCCTACTCGAGTTGCCAGCCTATGTTTCAGTCCAAATGACAAGTTTTTTTTTTTTTTTTTTGTCAGAACCACTTGTGTCTTCCATTTTTGCACATATAGATATAGTTATACATCAAAACAACTTGTTCATCTCAACACCAGAGCCCTTCAGTAGTAGCAGGAGAAGCTCTCCAACCCGCCCGCCCATCATAGTTAATCTCTTTCAGCAATAACATGCTGGGGCTGTGACGCCATTTAATTATCTCACCTAGTGCCTTGATTCACATGACCGTCTCAGGTCACATATTTTAATTCAAGACCCAAATTCAAATAAGAAAAATAATTCCTCGTCCCCACCAATCATCCAAACGCAAGAGAGAAAAACAAATGATTTTGGTGTAAAATAAAATCAAGTTGTCACCTAAATCTACTAAGTGTGCGTTCGTTGATTATAACTCCGGCTCGAAATGTAAGGCCATCCAATGGAGAGGGCTAAAGGTCCAAAAGCAAAAAAATAGGCTTGATTTGTCAAAAAACTCATCTCCAACTGATGACTGAGCTATAATTCTGTGAAGCCAACTAGGTTATTATTTGGCCAAAGGGCCACTAGGCAAGCCGAATGTAACTCCTCTCCTAGCCCTTTTTTAGGACTTCACTCCTCATTTCGAATAATTAATTCAAATTCAATGACTATATTTAAAAAAATTCAACAGCAGTTTCACTAAATTACCAATAAATTTAAAATATAAATTAAAACTAATAAATTATTGAGAGGGGCTATGTTTAGCTCCTTCGGTTGGAGATGGTATATGAGTATAGCCTGACACTGTTCATTAAAAAAAAGGAACTTTAATGAAAAGTTCCTAGTACTGTTTAACGAAAAATCACATTTTTACACTAAAAAGTCAATCCTGATACTATTCACTTTACCCTTTATTTTGTCCGTTATCGTTAAACCTCAAATTTTTCAAGCTCTTGTCATTAGTTTTTCTTTAAAAAAAAATGATTTGTTGCAGGGTTACAATTATAGACGGAGCTATGTTAAGCCATTTCGTTTGGAGATGGCCTAATAAGTTTTCTCCTAAATCTAGCAAGTGTGTTTGTTGGTTATGCCAAGTTCCCACCATCGAAACACAACGCAAAGATAACAAATTCACATGCAGGGAAAATAATCGTAACTTGTCATCATTATGAAACCCTAACGAAATCTTAGACCAACTTCTTTGGTACGGAAGCAAAGGTAACACATAAAAGAGTAAATCACAGCAAACTCTCCTGGATACAACTTTCAGCCCACTCGAGTTGTTTCTCCTATTTCATATAATCTTTATCATCTTCGTCATCTTCCCCAGTTGTCTCCTGTCTCGATAGAATCATATGGAATGTTGTGAATAATCTACCAAACAAATTTGGCTCGTAACTGGAACCAAACAATTAAGGTATTGGTCGGCATTCAATCTTTTATCTTCATTTGACAAAACATGTTTCTAAGAGGATGGTGTGTTACCTCGCTGTTCCATTCGTCTTCATCTGGTGAAAAACCGTAGTCTTCTGCATCTGCATCAGAAGCCGAACCATTTTCCTCTTCTACTGGTTCAACACCATCGCACTCTTCGTCTCTGAGTCATAAAATTAAAAAGAAATCGTATAAACTAATGGCATTGAAAAAATAGGGAAGTAGAAAAAGAAACGCGATGAAAGAACAACGGAACTTACTTTGCGAAGCTGTGCCTAATATGGAAACTAGCCCCGCCGATGTCTACATCACATGCCGTCGAATGCAAGGTCTCGATATAGCTTCCCCCTCCACTTGCAACGACGATTCGGAACGTGGTGACTCACAATGGTTGACAATCACTTCTGCAGAACTCCATGGCAGTCTGGACAAGGCAAAAGTCTGAACCCCCCAGGTGAACAAAATACTCCGTTCGCGTTCTAGTAGGGTCACAATGCACAGACTCTGTGTGGCATTTCAAACCTGGCAACGTCAATGGCCTGCTCACCGAATAGGTAGTAGAATTGAAGTTGAACTCTATAACGTCGCCATATCTGTTGGACGAGCCATAGATGCTATCGCCCACAACAGGGCCCTCCCCCGGAAAGGATAACCACACTGGTCACGACGAGGTACTTCTGACTTTACAGGGTACCATTTTTCTCGAGCTACGTGAAATGCCATGAATCTAAATCCTTTGCTGCCATACAATGAAACCAAAATATAACCGCAGCATACGGCATAACCAACTATCTCCTCAATATACATAGGTTTGGAGGGTAGAATTGGGAGAGTCTCCCAACGGTCTGCGCCGGGATCATATCGCTCAAAGGGTGGAGATGGCATCTCATACACAAGGCATGCTGGACTTGCAAGATAATAAAGCTTTCCATACGCGGCAATCATGGTTCCAATTGGCTTAGATGACTTGGGGGACCTGAACGTGCCCCATGACATATCCTGTGTGTCATAAACATATCCCTTCAATGAGTCGGGTGTCATCGAGGGAGGGGGGCCACTGATCATGGGTAGGTTATTTAGCAACATGTATAACTTGGAGGGTGTTGAGGGGCTGCACATGCTCGCACCGTGCAAGACAGCTTGACGCGAGAACAGCAAACCCTCCTCTTGATCAAAAAACCTGGCTACAGGTTGTTTAGCAACGTGAGTGGCTCCTCCTGTCCCTTCTGATCCTTGATGGATTTCGACTTCATATAACTTGCCTTTATATGGGGGTTTATAACATCCCGCCAATACAAACACAGATTTATAAGCTTTTCTCTCCTGCCTTATCATGTGCAAGCTGGACAACAGTAGTAAATGCCACATCAAGACAGAGATTAAATATTTATTTAGGGGAGATTAGAATTTTCAGTGCCCAAAGCAACAGGATTAAGAGAAAATTTCAAACTTCCGAAGTCAATTATATTTAGGGGTTATATCACAAATGGTCCCTGAAATTGACCCCATCAATCATGATGGTCCCTGAAATTGAAAATCGATCAATGTAGTCCCTGAATTTTAACTCGCGAATCAATGTGGTCCTTCTGTTAGTGTTCCGTCCAAATTAACTTTAAAAAAAGGTTAGAGAACCAATTTTTCATGGTAAAATGATAAAAAATAACCCTGTTACTTATAATTTTACTTACTACCCCTCTTTTCTTTTTTCCATCTTCACTTTTCTCTCCATTTTTTCATGGATTTGGTGCTAAAACTAAAATAAAAACAAAAAAAAGTGGTTCTCTAACCTTTTTTTGGTCATTTTACCATGAAAAATTGGTTCTCTAACCTTTTTTTAGTGTTAATTTGGACGGAACACTAACAGAAGGACCACATTGATTCGCGAGTTAAAATTCAGGGACTACATTGATCGATTTTCAATTTCAGGACCATCATGATTGATGGGGTCAATTTCAGGAACCATTTGTGATATAAACCCTTATATTTATTTATTCATTTACGTAGGGAATGGAATCTCATGTAATTTGGTTTGATTAATGTAGTACAGAAGTAGTAGGGCCTTTTTGAGTTATATTTTCCTATTATTGTTGTTGGTTGGTGTACAAGGAAAATAAGGTTTTGCGAAAAAAACTTGCCAAAGTTTTAACTCACAGCTTCAAGAGCACAGCCAATTCTGGGAAGGTCACTAAAACTAGTACATGCACGATC
Organism: Cotoneaster glaucophyllus; assembly: GCA_036320875.1. Taxonomy (NCBI): domain Eukaryota; kingdom Viridiplantae; phylum Streptophyta; class Magnoliopsida; order Rosales; family Rosaceae; genus Cotoneaster; species Cotoneaster glaucophyllus. Next base: position 25,309,365 of record CM070068.1, on the reverse strand, counting down.
ATCCTCTAACTGACTACTCGAAATCGAAATTTAAAGACGATTCACAAATCCAACCCAATCCAATCCAAACGACAGATAGCAGAAAAAAGAAAAAAAAAATCAAACCTTTCACAAATTCACAAAGACTAAAAAGGAAGGAGAGGAGAGGAGAGAGTGGCACCTGGAAAGTTTGGAAAGTCTGTCGAATACATGTATACGATCGGAAGAAGAAGACAAAGTGGCAGCAAGACCTTCACTCCCCGGGTGACTGTCCAAGGAAGTTGAGCTCAATTTCGGGATTTCCCCAGCCAACTTCCGCAAACCCTCCATTACTCAATGTTAGCAGATAACCCAATCCACAACACCTAATTATGCTTTCCAATTCTCAACTAGTGTATTAACAAGTTGGGGTTCTAGGGTTCATTACCATTTTGACTCGCTCGGTTCAACCTTGATGCACTGCCCACTGTTTTTATGCTTATTTATCATATGTTGACGTACTCCAAATGCAAATTCAACCAATGTACCTGCCGCCCGCGCTGGTCAAAACAACCTTTGGCAATTCCTCTTCTCCCTATGCAAATTTCACCCCTGCTGGCGGAGTGGGTGTTCGGGATTTCGAAGAATTGCAGACGCTGTGGGATGTGTCTTTTGCCGGGCGTGGATCTGAGTTGCGAATTGCAGGCGCCGTAAAGGTGAGCGCAGAGGGATTGAATCTGAGAGATGTCTCTTTTGACGGAGTGGAAAGTTTCGGGGAGGCGATGCCGCCGCCTGCGTGCTCCAGCCTCTCAAGGCCGCCTCTGGTTCCAAATTCGGTGCGGGGAAAAAGAAAGAAAGAGAAACTCAGAATCCCGCCTGCGTGTCATGGTCTTACTCTTTGAATGCAAAGAGTAAGACCATGAATATTTCAAACAACACCATGGATGAAAATTTCAACGTCGATTTTTGCTTTGCTAGTGTTTTTCAGTGAGTTCAAAATTAATAAAAATTCATTATAATTAATACACACATGCCAGAACTTTCAAAATCATTAAGAGATGAAACCAATATCATTGGAGGGTATCATCCAAAATACTCCATATGCATCATTGTCGTAGAGTATTCTACTTTTTCTTACTTATACCAATATTGTTCATCATTCTCACAGTATTTTTCTATTACTGCAACCTCTCTGATATAACTTCTTGCTACTTCATGTTGTGTACATTTCATAACGAACTCTGTTGGGTTCATAAAGTTCGATGACCCATAATTATGCCAACAAAGTTCGTAGTTCCAAGGGATAAAGAACACGTTTGAATAAATATCTGATGTAGCTTTATTGTTACTGGAACCTAATTGTAGCTTTATTGTTACCGGAACCTCAAGATACCCTTCTTTGAGTCTTCCTTCTACAGAACTGAAAGACCAAATATACTCTTTGTTGAGATAGGCTATCCATAGTCAATGCCTGTACGACTTTTGAAGTTTTGATTGCATTACTGCTTAAATATTGGAAACATTGGACACCACCAAGTGAAGCAACGCATAAGTCGGAATTCGAGTTTCCCTGAGGGGCAGCACATATGTGTTGCTCTAAATCCTTTTAAATAATTACATATAGTTTTCATGGTGTTGTTTGATATTGAATTTCTTATACCTAAATGGGGGTACACATTGCACATTTCATGAACATAAAGAAGATCTACAATCCTCTTAAAATCAACTGAGCACTAAATTGAAGTTCTAATAGTAATAGTCAAAAAAAGAAAAGAAAAGAAGACAAAAACTTAACGAGAGAACCATATAAACTAAATGTGCAAGTTCAAAAGTTCATACAAAAACTTCGGAACTTGTTATTCACGTTATAAACTTAATGTGCAAGTTCAAAAGTTCATACAAAAACTTTGGAACTTGTTATTCACATTATCTTAAAAGCTTTTTTAGATCCAGTACCTAGAACACTAAAACAAGAAAGTGACAGAAGCAAGAATAAGGAAGCTTAAACTCTTAAAATTTCCAACTTATCAGAATCCTGACGCAAATATAAGACTTCTCCTCTCATCGAGATTAGTGTAAAACTTTCTGTTTGGTTTCATTTGATAAACTATTGTAATGGATTTAAAAGCTGACAAATCTTAGCTAATATAATCTGGGATTGTTTTGTCAAGAGATGGAGCAATTTGAACTCTTCTCTCTCTAATGTTGTTTCTTGATATCGACACTCGATTTTGTATGCTTCTCCTGTTCTAGGAAGTAGCTCCTATTGAGCAGTGTCTAGTGAAATAAGTTCTTAGGTCCTTGAAACATGAACAATATAAATGGAAAGTCCCTAGAATCCCTAGATGAATCCGATCAAGGCGATGACTTTGAAGCATAATGGACTATGTTCCGTCTCGCTAGCTCAAACCTCTTTACCCATATCATTCCTATGACATGTCTAAATTATTTTATCCCCTCAAGTGTTTGTTCCTTCTAATCCATCCCAACTACTCGTCTGAAGTCGTCTATTATTTCTGTTCAAACAGTCTTTAGAGACACTGAGACGTATCTCTTTTCTTAGCTGAACATGAATGATTTAAAAATACATAATACAAGGATAGAACGGTCTCTACCTTGGAGTCATTAGACTTGTTTTACAACCGAATTTCCTTGCATGAGAAAGTTTTAACTGTAGTAAAACTATTGGATATGATATGGGACAAGTTTGAGGATGCATTTTCATCCTTATGGATTCTGCATATGATTAAAAGATTAAGTGCTGAAGAACATAAAGCACACACAGGTTTTTGATTGAATATTTTTCACTATCTCCATTGACAACAGTATAAGGTATTTATACAATTTTCACAGACCTTACAGGCGTTGACAATCTGTACAAGGAAAGATTTTACAATTGAATATGTGCATATAATTAGGAAGCTTAATAAGGTAAATGACTGTAATCATGAAATCCTCTTTTGGACAGATGATTTCATGGGCTGATGAGCTTGATTTCCTCCATCTTGTCTATCACACCCCCGCAAGCTGACGGGGCTAAAAAGCACTGGAAGCTTGGACAGGAGATAGCGAAAACGAGTAATGGACAGGCCTTTGGTAAAGATGTCTGCAATCTGATCATGGGTAGAAAGATAAAGGACTTGTAGCTCGTTACGAACTACCTTTTCACGTACATAGTGGTAATCCACCTCAACGTGACGAGTGCGGGCATGGAAAACAGGATTTGAGGCTAAAGATATGGCGCTAATATTATCACAGTGGACTGTTGGACAATGCAGCGGAAGACGAAGATCTCGAAAAAGCTTTCGGAACCATGAAATCGCAGCAGCAGTGTAGGCGAGCTGGCGGTACTCTGCTTCGGTACTTGAACGGGAAACCTCACCTTGTTTCTTGGAGCTCCAAGAGACAAGATTTGAACCAATATAAATGCAATATCCACCGGTGGAACGCCGGTCATCAGGATCGCCAGCATAATCGGCATCAGAATAAGCAGTGAGAGTAATGGAGCCAGGTGTATATGTAATACCGTGAGAGGGAGTTCCAACAAGATATCGTAGGATACGTTTGACAGCCAACCAATGGATAGTAGTGGGTTGATGCATAAACTGACAGACTTGGTTGACTGCAAATGCAATGTCAGGACGAGTGAGAGTAAGATATTGGAGAGCACCTACAACACTTCGGTATTCTGTCGGATCAGGAAGAGGGTCTCCATCTTGTAGACTGAGCCTGCGACCGCTAACAGCAGGGGTATGAACAGGTTTAGCTGCTGCCATTTTGGTACGTAATAAAAGATCCTGTACATATTTATGTTGGGAAAGAAATAAGCCATCCGATGTCCGGACAATCTCCATGCCGAGAAAATATTTAACAGGGCCCAAGTCTTTCATAGCGAAGCGACGTCCTAAATCAGCAATCAACCGAGCAATATGAGTCATATCATTCCCTGTAACCAAAATATCATCGACATAGATAAGCAGATAAATGCGGATAGAGCCATGAAGATAAATGAAAAGGGATGTGTCGGCCTGAGATGGTGTGAAACCCAAATCTTCCAAGTGCGAAGAGAAACAGTGAAACCACGCCCGAGGGGCTTGTTTGAGGCCATAAAGAGATCGCTGAAGTTTACAAACATGATTAGGGAATTGGGAATCCACAAAACCACTTGGCTGGCGCATATAGACTTCTTCAGATAAAAAACCATGTAAAAATGCATTTTGAACATCAAGTTGACGGACGGGCCACCGCAACTGAACGGAAAGTGCAAGGATGAGCCGAATGGTGGAATGATTGACCACGGGGCTAAAGGTTTCGCCGTAATCGAGTCCAGGCTGCTGATGGAATCCATTTGCAACAAGGCGGGCTTTGAAACGTTGGATAGAGCCGTCAGAGTTCCTCTTGATACGGAAGACCCATTTGTTTGGCAAAATGTTCATGGAATGAGTACGGGGAACAAGGACCCAGGTACGGGCTCGTTGAAGAGCATTGAATTCATCGGCCATGGCCTGACGCCACTCAGGAAATTTGTTTGCTTGACTAAAACAAGTAGGCTCAATGAAAGTATTAGTAGGAACAGAGTAATCCGCATAATGAGCACAATGAGATTTAGACTTAAGATTACCAGTTTTACTCCGTGTCACCATGGGGTGAGCATTCGTCACTCTTACCGAAGACGCGGCGGGAATAGGTGGTTGTCTTGAGGAACTTGGTGAAATAGGTGGAGAATGTGTAATGGAATCAGGAATGGGAGGACGATGGGTTTTACGGTGATAAACTTGTAAAGGTGCATGTGGTTTCGGGATAGGAGGTGAAGATTGGGTTGTGGAATTATCAGGAGGTGCGACTGGGTTGGTGGAGATTACGGCAGGGGAAGAATTGGGCAGTGGGCTTGGGGGATTAGGAAGTAGTGAAGATTGGGTTGTGGAATTATGAGGAGGTGCGACTGGATTGGTGGAGAGGACGGCAGGGGAAGAATTGGGCAGTGGGCTAGGGAGATTAAGAGGTGGTAAGGTCAGATGAGTTAGATTAGGAGGCACCGAGTCAGATGGTGATGGCATTTGGCTAGGAAGAGTATGAAGTGGTGATGTTTGATTGGTGGATGTATGCAGGATGCGGTGCGTAGGAATGTGGTTGTTAGATGGTGGGTGTATACATGGCAGTGGCCCAATAATTTCGAGCGCAGGATCCGACGACGAACTTGTCTTTCGGGAGGCAAGAGTAGAGGATAGCTCAGAAAATGGAAAATTTAACTCATCAAAAATAACATGGCGTGATAAAAAAATACGATTGGTAGAAATGTCTAAGCATCTATATCCTTGGTAATTCAAAGAATACCCTAAAAATACACATTTGGTAGAACGATAACGTAATTTATTATTATTGTATGGACGCAAGTATGGAAAACATGCACAACCAAATGTTTTCAAAAAGGTATAATCGGGGTCTTTGCCAAACAATTTGTGAAAAGGAGTATCATAATTCAAAACTTTAGAAGGAAGACGATTAATTAAGTATACCGCAGTGTGCATGGCCTCGGCCCAATAAGTAGGAGGCATCGACGCTTGGGCCATCAAGGTAAGCCCAGTGTCGACAATGTGGCGATGCTTACGCTCCGCCAAACCATTTTGCTCCGGATGGTGAGGACATGAAAGACGGTGATGAATCCCATGTTGAGTCAATAAGGCTTTAAATTGAGTACTAGTATATTCGCCCCCCCCATCCGATTGAAACATTTTAATTTTAGTAGAAAACTGATTCTCAACCAGAGTCTTAAATGTAACAAAAATGGAGTAAACCTCAGACTTTAAGCGCATTGGAAAAATCCAAGAATAACGAGAATAATTATCAACAAATAAAACATAGTATTTATAACCACTAATAGATAAATTTGAAGAACTCCACACATCAGAATGAATGAGTTCAAGAGGGCGAGAGGTAACAGACAAGGATGGAGAAAAAGGAAGTTTAATACTTTTGCCCAAAGGGCATGAATGACAAACAAAATTATTCATAGAGGTTTTGCCAGATAAAGGCAATTTATTCTTAGAAAATAACGATTGTAAAACTTGAGATGAGGGATGACCAAGGCGTGAATGCCAGACATCGCTACCAACACGAACGCCTAACATTGCGACAGGACCATGAAAAGGTTTGGATGAGTGTATGGGGAAAACACCATCCCTACTCTTGCCCCACAAAAGGATCTTCGCCGTCACCGAATCCTGTACAAAGAAACAATCAGGAAATAAGGTTATGAAGCACCCATTATCTTTCATAAATTGATAGGCAGATACAATGGAGGTAGAGGCATTAGGACAGTGAAGAACATCTTTCAATTTAAAAGTCAGGTTATTAGATGATAAGGTTGAGTTACCGATATGACTAATAGGCAAACCTGTTCCACCAAGCACACCACCGACAGTATCATTGCCACGATAATCTCGGGTAAGAGTGAGTTTGCTCAGGTCATTGGTGATGTGAGAGTTAGCACCGGAATCTAGAAGCCAAGGTTTGTCGGTTTGAGCGGATTGAGCCACCATGGCAGTGAGGCGCTTAGAAGGAATACGCCCTTCATATGCCAAGTTCATACGGTCATAACAATCAATGGCAGGGTGCCCAAGACTACCACAAATTTGACACTTTATGCGTGATTCATGAAAGGTGGAAGAAGAGGAACCATTGTGCTGATTTGGTGCAGGGCCTAAAAGACCTGCAGCTAGCTGACCACGATTAGAATTACCAGAGGAATTAGAATTACCTCGATAGAATCCACCACTACGTTCACCACGATGAAAATTCCCAGAGGTATTAGAATTGCCTCTATAGGAGCCACCCCCGCGAGAAGAGCGACCATCATTGCGAACGGAAAAGGACCGACCACCACCGCGAGAGGAATTGCGAAACCGGGAGGCCGCCATAGCTTGAACGGAGTGATCAACAGGAGGAGTCGGATCAGTAAGACGCAACTCAGCAGAGAGGAGGAGAGCTTCCAAATCAACATAAGAAACTGGGTGTTCACGAGCTTGGGCAGCAGCAACAGTGTTTTCGAATTTTGGCCCAACATTGGACATGATCACAGCAACAAGATCAGCATCGGTGATAGGCGACCCAGCAAGCGCGAGGCTATCAGCAAGAGAGTTGATGCGATCCAGATAGTCAGCGATGGAGGAATCACCACGCCTGGTTTGGAAGAAGGCTGTACGAAGTTGGATGATGCGACTCTGATTAGGAGATGCATATCGGTGTTGCAAAGCAACCCAGACATCACGAGCAGATTTGTAACGGGCTGTGGCAGAGAGAGCCTGGAGGCCAAGAGACCCATTGATCCAAGAGAGGACCAATTGATCTTTCTGAATCCAATCCTCATAAGCAGGATTGACATCGGTGGTGAGTTTTCCAGTATCATCAGTGAGAAATTGGGCAGGGCATGCGGAGGATCCATCAATAAAATGCATCAGACGACGACTCTTGAGAACGGGTACAATCTGAGCAAGCCAGAGAGGATAGTTGTTGGTATCAAGTTTAAGAGTTATGGCGTGGGAAACATGGGGGAGGGTGGAAGAATCCGTGGAGGAGGGAGTATTGGTAGTGGTAGCCATGAGAAGGAAGAAAAATAAAAAAAAAAAATTGACGATGAGTCAAGGGCTCTGAGATACCATAAAAAGATTAAGTGCTGAAGAACATAAAGCACACACAGGTTTTTGATTGAATATTTTTCACTATCTCCATTGACAACAGTATAAGGTATTTATACAATTTTCACAGACCTTACAGGCGTTGACAATCTGTACAAGGAAAGATTTTACAATTGAATATGTGCATATAATTAGGAAGCTTAATAAGGTAAATGACTGTAATCATGAAATCCTCTTTTGGACAGATGATTTCATGGGCTGATGAGCTTGATTTCCTCCATCTTGTCTATCAATGATGACTTCTTTTAATCCATGTGCACATTGCGATCCTTTGGTTGAACCATGTAATTTTTCTGTAATTTTCTTAGAATGCAGGCATGATTGAACATTTTAAAAGCTGTAACGTGTGAGAACTATTGGCTTCTATATACTTTCACGTTTCCTTAAATAAAGTTTGCAGCGAGTCTTATTGGGGTTCGCCTCTCTGTTATTATGAAAATGTTTCAAATTGAGAGGTTTCTGGGTTTATCTGTTATCAGTTTGCTAACTTTGTGTCACCCAACTGTGTGCGTACATGTCAGCTTATTTTTCAAACAGGAAATGGAAATTTCACTAGTAGGGCTTCAGAATGCTGGAAAGACATCTCTTTTAAATGCCATTGCTGTGAGCAAACGTTGCATGTCCTTTATACCATGCACAATTGCTTTCCCTTCACATTAATCGTTCTATGTTTTCTTTACCAGACAGGGGGCTACAGTGAGGACATGATTCCAACTGTAAGCATATCTCGTGAACAAACTAAGGAATTATGCTGACATTTTATATGATCAAATAAATAAATAAGCATATAACATGAAAAGTAATACTTCTAGTACTTATGAGGAATATTCGTTCTATGAAAACTAGGTTGGATTCAACATGCGAAAAGTAACCAAGGGAAACGTGACAATTAAGGTTTGGGACCTTGGAGGGCAAAGAAGGTTCCGCTCAATGTGGGAGCGTTACTGTCGTGGCGTCTCTGTAATTGTGTAAGTCTTTCAGTCATTTACTATCTCTTAGTTTCTCTCGTTTTAATATCACAATCTTTCTTTTGCCATCAATTGCTTTTCAGGAAACAGGCAAATGCCTGCTACTGTGCAGGAACATTATATTTTGTTCCTGAAACTTAATCCTGAATCGAAATCGGGCTCTTTCTTCTTTTATGATATTTTATTCTTCTAAGAACCATGGCAATTTAACTGGCAATTATATTATTGAAAAACGAAGATTCCTTACTTTTATTCTTACATCTGATATTATACAAAGTAGGTATCTGTCATTCATTATCGTTCTCTTTGGCGACATAAATCAGTTTTTTTTTTTCAACAATATATGTTTCTTTTGAGATAACAATGTATGGTTCATCAGACGGCAAATCTGTTTCAAGACTTGTCATATTAGTTTATTCTTTTCCGTACACATAATAGTTATTTCATGATGGATGTTGTCACAGCTATGTAGTTGATGCTGCTGACAGAGACAGTGTTCCAATAGCTCGAAGTGAGCTGCACGACCTCTTGATGAAACCTTCTTTAAGCGGGATTCCGTTACTTGTTCTTGGCAACAAAATCGACAAGTCTGAGGCTCTTTCCAAGCAAGCATTGGTTGATCAGCTGTGAGTACAGAATATTCTACAAGTTGATACTTCACCCACCACTTTCTTTTTTCGCTGATTTCTACTTGATGTTTTTCATTGGGTGTTTTCAGAGGCCTTGATTCAATCACGGACAAAGAAGTGTGCTGCTATATGATTTCATGCAAGGACTCCGTAAACATAGATGTCGTCATTGATTGGCTTATCAAACACTCCAAAACAGCAAAATGATCCGCGAATGGCCCTTGCATTTCGAGGCGACAATCAGGCGCTGCAAAGGCAAGTTGATGAAAACGACCGTTTCGAGAGTCTGTAGCTATAGTAGGTAGCTATTCTCCGAGTAGAGATCTGTACAGGATTTGTATAGTTGCCAAATGTGTGATGCTCTGGTTATATTTTCCCTTGTTCCTTGGTAACCATTTCAATTTCAAATGAAGGATCCCAAATTAGAAGCACCTTTTTGTTAATTAAATATTTCTTTGTTAACACTCAAGAATGAGGATCCTCTCGGGAATCCTTTAATTGTGTTCATTTATTGTATATCGTGCGATAAGTTTTCGTTAGGTATTGTTTGTGTTCAATTTTAAATAAAATAATATAAAATAATACCGCGCATTGTACGAGGACGATTAAAAGATCTCCAAATCCTCTAGAGAGGATCCTCATTCATCAGTCATCACTCGTACTCTTACAGGCTTTGAACCAGCCACATTGGTTGTACTTGCTCTAAAACTTTAGCTACTTGTATTACGATGATGAGGACTCACATAGATGCGAAGTAAAAAAACAATAAAAGATAATTTCATGTTTATTTTTAAATTTTTAACTAAATCCGTCATTCCACGTGTGGTTATTTGAAATTACAATTTTAGTGGATAAATTTTCGGTAAGATTTTTAATCAATCTCGCAGTGCTATGTGTCATGATCGAGTAAGAATTTTGTAGATAGATTTCTGATATTTTTAACCAATCATGTTGTGCCACGTGACGCTATCTATTCAGAATCTTTGTGGATAGATTTTCAATAAGATTTTCAACCAATCACGACGTGCCACGTGGCATACATTTAAACTTTTATCCATAAATAAAACCTAGAACCCCAACTTGTTAAATAGACTACAAGAGTTCCAAAGTTGAGAAATGAAATGCAAACCGAGTGTTGAGCTCTAAGGTCGAGCCACTTTGTCGTCCTCACCATCTTCTTCTTCCGATCTCGTAATATACATGCATTCAACTGACTTTCCAAACTTTCCAGGTACCATTTTCTCCTCTCCTCTCCTTCCTTTTAGGTCTTTGTGAATTTGTGAAAGGTTTGATAATTTTTTCTTCTATCTGTCGTATGGATTGGATTTGTGAATTGTCTTTAAATTTCGAGTAGTCATTTAGAGGATGATCATGCATATACTTGTTTTGGTGACCTTCTCAGATTTGGTTTTGTGTTCTTGAAGCTGTGAGTTAAGGTTTGGCAAGTTTTTCCCAAAACCAATTTTTTGCTTGTACACCAACCAATAACGACACCAACAATAAGAAAATATAATTAATCCAACCAAATTACATGAGATTTAATTTCCTACATAAATGAATAAATAAATATTAATCAATTTAGGAGATTTGAACTTGTTCTCTTATAGAGCCCTAATCCTGTTGCTTGAGGCCCTGAAAATTCTGACCTTCAATAAATCTTTATTTTCTTGATTTGGCATTGGCTACTGTTGTCCAGCTTGCACATGGTAAGGCGGGAGAGAAAAGCTTGTAAATCTGTTTGGCTAATCCCTACGTGTTTTCAAAACCTTTTTAAATTTCATTCCCGCTTTTATGTTTAGGATTAAAAATATAGTGCAATGGAAATGGACGTACTAGAGACGAACCACCATGAACACTAAGATATGGCAAGCTAATGTTTCTTTATGACCATAATGTGTTGTGCCTATTGTTTGGGAAATGTCATGTAAGCTTATATGTTATTGCAGGTAATTTGTGCAAGTGTTATTCCTTACTGGTACAAGTTCAAAGAGGGCGCATCCACATTTGATGCATTAATTCGATTAGGCGACGGCAAAGAAAGGAAGGTGACATCTGTGACATATCCTGAAACACAAGCCAAGAGCATTGTCGCAAACACTTAGGCTTAAATCACGACGCAATCCTCAGGGTTTGTTTTGCAACATATTGCAATACAAGAAACACGTGGCTCGTGTGCTACGATCGTTTCGATTGCTATCTGAGACCTTGGTTAAACGGGAAAAATAATGCTACTAAAGTAGTGCCACTAGAATAGAGTAGTGATGATCTCAATCCATGGTGGTGCAATTTTATACAGTAAGTGTTCCATATTTGTGACCTCATTTATTCTATTTAGTTTTGAAAATGGTGTTGCATGTTAAGTCAAAATGTGATTTATCTTTTCGTTTGTTCTTTGTTGTACATGTAATGTGAATATAGGATGGTTTTAGAGGCTGCCCACTACGTGCACATTCACGGAAGTTATCATGGAGAGTTGAGTTGCATTGGTAGTTTCGTGATGGTGGGGAAAAAGGTCAAGCTAGTTAAGATCGAGAGGGGTTTCACGGCATACATGGTCCACCAGCGTTGTTGCACAAGCTTTCAAACTTTAAGGCACTTCGAGATTTGTAAAATGATCAGTTGAAAGAAGATGTCTTTATCCTCGCACTCAATTTCGGGCTTCAACTCATCCCTTAACAAATCTCGAAACGCCTTTAGGTCTGAAGTCTTGTGCGACAACACTCGCAGGCCATGCATGCCGTGAAACCCGTTCTCGATGTAAACTAGCTTGACCTTTTTCCCCACCATCACGAAACTAGCAATGCAACTCAAATCTCCATGATAACTTCCATGACTGTGCATGTAATGGGCAGCCTCTAAAACCATCCTATATTCACTCACATGTACAACAAAGAACAAACGAAAAGACACATCACATTTTGACTTAACATGCAACACCATTTTCAAAACTAAATAGAATAAATGAGGTCACGAATATGGAACACTTACTGTATAAAATTGCACTACCATGGATTGAGATCATCACTACTCTGTTCTAGTGGCACAACTTTAGTAGCATTATTTTTCCAGTTTAACCAAGGTCTCACATAGCAGTCGAAACGATTGTAGCATACGAGCCACATGTTTCTTGTATTGCAATATGTTGCAAACCAAACCCTGAGGATTGCGTCGTGATTTAAGCCCAAGGGGTTTGCGACAATGCTCTTGGCTTGTGTTTTAGGATATGCCACAAATGTCACCTTCTTTTCTTTGCCGTTGCCTAATCGAATTAACCCATCAAATGTGGATGCGCCCTCTTTGAACTTGTACTACACTTGCACAAATTACCTGCAATAACATATGAGCCTACATGACATTTCCCAACAATAGGCCCAACACACAACACATTATGGCCATAAATAAACATTTGCTTACCTTTTCTGGAAGATTATTGCGGTTCCTTTCTTGCTGGACTTCCTCTACTATGTGTATTGCCCACTCCTTGAGCTATAGTTTTCTATGCCAAAGATGAAAGGGGGAAGTAAATTAAACAAGGTTTCGGAATCATTTGGGAAACATGTAATAACGAACCGGGCAGTCTAAGTAGTTGATAATATTGGTTGATAGTTTTGTGAAATATTCCCATGAAAGGTTTCATTAACTTCATATAACTTGGTTACTTGTTAGGGTGAGGAGACAACCTGCTGTTGAACTTAATACTAACCGAAATCTCTGCTAAACAAAATATAGAGTGAAATCTTTTCCATTGTAATTTTGATTTCATTCTGTGTTTGAAGGAGCTGAATTTGTAGGTTATAGTTTTCAATCCCCACAAGGGGCAAAAGAAACAAGGTTTCGACCTTAATAATTTGGGCAAAAAAGCTTAGGGTTTGTCTATCAGCCTAGCGTCTAAGCAGGGGATGGAAATTATTTCCAAGAAAGTAAAAGCCAAATTCAGAAACGCAAAGAGCATAATGAACCTGAAAGGAACTGGATGAGAGGTCACTGGAAGCAGGTTGAAGTCATGAACAAATACTGGAGCATCTAGAGAGACTGAGAGGCCGTGCGTCAGAGATAGAGAACAAGTCAGCTGCGGTGGTGTAGGCGGTGTTAGGAGACTAGGATTTATGCCTCTCACAAATGCAGGTAGGAGTAGGAATCCAAAAGTGGTGCCACAGCTGCTAAGCTTCGAAGGGAACCGCTCGCGTTTTGACGCAATCCTCAGGGTTTGATTTGCAACATATTACAATACAAGAAACGTGGCTCGTGTGCTACGATCGTTTTGATTGCTATCTGAGACCTTGGTTAAACCAAAAAAATAATGCTACTAAAGTAGTGCCCCTAGAACAGAGTAGTGATGTTCTCAATCCATGGTGGTGCAATTTTATACAGTAAGTGTTCCATATTCGTGACCTCATTTATTCTATTTAGTTGGTGTTGCATGTTAAGTCAAAATGTGATTTCTCTTTTCGTTTGTTCTTTGTTGTACATGTGATGTGAATATAGGATGGTTTTAGAGGTTGCCCACTACATGCACAATCATGGAAGTTATCATGGAGATTTGAGTTGCATTGGTAGTTTCGTGATGGTGGGGAAAAAGGTCAAGCTAGTTAACATCGAGAATGAGTTTCAAGGCATGCATGGCCCGCGAGCGTTGTCGCACAAGCTTTCAGACCTAAAGGCGTTTCGAGATTTGTTAAGGGATGAGTTGAAGCCCGAAATTGATTGTGAGGATCAAGACCTCTTTTTGGGGTATTTTGATAAGTACTTTACACTAATAATGAATCAAGGTAAGATCTTTAATCTACGGTTGTGATTATTCGTGTTATGGTACATGTTCATTTTGTCAAAAATAGTTATTTGTTTGTTTTTCTCCTTATGTTTTGTTCAGTTACGATTATTTTGTGTGGAGGCTAATCAAACATCCGTACATTTTCAGCCCCAAAGAACGACTTGGATACTTTTTCAAAGTGCATTGGACCATGGTACATAGGACCATATTGCTTCCTTCAATGGTGCAACTCATTTTGGATGACAACTTTGCATGTGTTGATGGCTTTGGTCAATTCACTGATTGGGGGGCAAAGATTGGAAGCAATTCGGTATTGGTTCATATCAGAGACTATAAAAAGGATGCTTATGATGGTCAGAAGATTAAGCACCTTACTATAGTCTCTGTTAGAACCAATACCGAATTGCTTCCAATCTTTGCCACCACAATCTGTGAATTGACCAAAGCCATAAACACTTGCAAAGTTGTCATCCAAAATGAGTTGCACCGTTGAAAGAAGCAATATGGTTATATGTACAATGGCCCATTGCACTTTGAAAAAGTACCCAAGTCGTTCTTCGGGGCTCAAAAGGTACGGATGTGTGATTAGCCTCCACACGAATTAATCGTAACTGAACAAACCATAAAGAGAAAAACAAACAGTTAACTATTTTTGACAAAATTAACATGTACCATAACACGAATGAACACAACCGTAGATTAAAGATCTTACCCTTGATTCACTATTAGTGTAAATACTTATCAAAATACCCCAAAAAAGAGGCCTCGATCCTCGCAATCAATTTCGGGCTTCAACTCATCCCTTAACAAGTCTCGAAACGCTTTTAGGTCTGAAAGCTTGTGCGACAACGCTCGCGGGCCATGCATGCCGTGAAACACATTCTCGATGTTAACTAGCTTGACCTTTCTCCCCACCATCATGAAACTATCAAAGCAACTCAAATCTCCATGATAACTTCCATGACTGTGCATGTAGTGGGCAACCTCTAAAACCATCATATATTCACATCACAAGTACAACAAAAAACAAACGAAAAGAGAAATCATATTTTGACTTAACATGCAACACCATTTTCAAAACTAAATAGAATAAATGAGGTCACGAATATGGAACACTTATGGTATAAAATTGCACCACCATGGATTGCGAACATCACTACTCTGTTCTAGTGGCAAAACTTTAGTAGCTTTATTTTTCCGATTTAACCAAGGTCTCATATAGCAGTCGAAACGATCGTAGCACATGACCCACATGTTTCTTGTATTGCAATATGTTGCAAACCAAACCTTGAGGATTGCGTCGTGATTTAAGCCTGAGGTGTTTGTGACAATGCTCTTGGCTTGTGTTTTATGGATATGTCACCTTTTCTTTGCCGTCGCCTAATCGAATTAACCCATCAAATGCGGATGCGCCCTCTTTGAACTTGTACCAGTAAGGAATAACACTTGTACAAATTACCTGCAATAACATATAAGCCTACATGACATTTCCCAACAATAGGCCCAACACATTATGGCCATAAATAAACATTTGCTTACCTTGTCAGGAAGATTATTGCGGTTCCTTTCTTGCTGGACTTCCTCTACTATGTGCATTGCCCACTCCATTGAGCTATAGTTTTCTATGACAAAGATGAAAGGGGGAAGTAAATTAAACAAGGTTTCGAAATCATTTGTGAAACATGTAATAACGAATCGGGCGGTTTGCGTAGTTGATAATATTGGTTGATAGCTTTGTGAAATATTCCTGTGAAAGGTTTCATTAACTTCATATAACTTGTTTACTTGTTAGAGTGAGGAGACAACCCGCTGTTGAACTTAATACTAACCGAAATCTCTACTAAACAAAATATAGAGTGAAATCTTTTCCATTCTAATTTTGATTTCATTCTGTGTTTGAAGGAGCTGAATTTGTAGGGTATAGTTTTCAATCCCCACAAGGGGCAAAAGAAACAAGGTTTCGACCTTAATAATTTGGGCAAGAAAACTTAGGGTTTGTCAATCACCCAATCGTCTAAGCAGGGGATGGAAATTATTTCCAAGAAAGTAAAAGCCAAATTCAGAAACGCAGAGAGCATAATGAACCTGAAAGCTGAAAGGAACTGGATGAGAGGTCACTGGAAGCAGGTGAGACAGGCTGAAGTCGCGAACAAATACTGGAGCATCTAGAGAGACTGAGAGGCCGTGCGTCAGAGATGAGAGAACAAATCGAGCTGCGGTGGTGTAGGTGGTGATAGGAGACTAGGATTTATGCCTCTCACAAATGCAGGTAGGAGTAGGAATCCAAAAGTGGTGCCACAGTCGCCAAGCTTCGAAGGGAACCGCTCGCGTTTTGAAGGAGTAGAACAAACTCAGACATTTGATTTTGCAGCGAATATAGATATTATTATTAACAACTTTGCTTTGAAAAAAAACTATGTGATGTGAGAATATCCTTATTTTTGCTCCTTTAGGTTTTCAGTTTTTTTTTCATTCAAAATTGTGAAAATAAGCTGTTTTTAAATGTTTACCAAACATCTTTTTGAGCTCAGTTTTTTTTTGTACTCACTTTTTATAAAAGCACTTCAGTACCAAACCAGTACTTAATCGACGTGTTATCGACGAACTCAAACACTAAGTTATGAAAAGTGGAAAGCATGCAGAAACAAGAAGTTTTATCAGAGAAGTTGCAGTACTAAGAAAAGGACAAGGATCCTCGCCGGATCCCCTTCATGGGGATCCTAGGGATCAATGTATGTGGGCCGTTGATCGAAAATCGTGCGGTCCAAATTAAATGCTTTTTATATTTTTAAAAGTAAAATAACCTCGTTTTACGTGAAAAATATAAAAAAAGAAAAAACTGTGACCGCACGATTTTTGATCAACGGTCTAGATATGTTGATCCCTAGGATCCCCATGGAGGGGATCCGGCGGGGATCCAATTCCCTAAGAAAATAGGGTAAATTACACAAAACTACCTCAACTATTGGGGTCACGACAGTTTCATACCTCATTTTTTAAAATTGACAATGTCATACCACATCTTACGAATTTGTGACAATGTCATACCTCCGTCAATTTTTCTGTTAGTTTTTCTGTTAAGTGCTGACGTGGCTAGAGACCGGGACCACTCACTAATCCAGCTAGATAAAAAAATAAAAAAATATATTTTTAATAATTAAATATTAAAAAATTAAGAATAAAAAAACAAAAAAACAAAAAAAAAAGTTTCCTACTCCCACCCGCACCAATTTTCTTCTCTCTTTCTCTCTTCTTCTCTTTCTTCTTTTTCTCTCTTCTTTCTTCTTCTGGCCGAAACTGGGTTTGATTTTTCTTTTTTTTTTTTTTTTTTTTTTTTTTTGGTTTCTCGATTGCAGGATCCAGTAAAATTTCCTACTCCCACCCGCACCAATTTTCTTCTTTCTTTCTCTCTCTTCTTCTCTCTCTTCTTTTTCTCTCTTCTTTCTTCTTCTGGCCGAAACTGGGTTTGATTTTTTTTTTTTTTTTTTGGTTTCTGGGTTGCAGGATCCAGTCAATTTTTGTTTTCTTCTTCTTCTTCTTCTTGGGCTGAAACTGGGTTTGATTTTTTTTTTTTTTTTGGGTTGCAGGTAGATGGAAAAGGGGATGAAGATGAAGATGGGGAGGAGAGATAGGTGCGCGGACTGGGTTTTGATTTTGATTTTGATTTTTTTGTTTTTTTTTTTTTTTTGTCGTTTCGTTTCTGGGTTGCAGCAGGGAAGAAGATAGGGGAGGAGGGAGAGGGGGTGGGGTGGGGTGCGGACGAACTAGGTTTCATTTTGTTTTTTTTTTTTTTTTGTCGTTTCGTTTCTGGGTTGCAGCAGGGAAGAAGATGGGGGAGGAGGGAGAGGGGGTGGGGTGGGGTGCGGACGAACTGGGTTTCATTTTGTTTTTTTTTTTTTTTTTTTTTGTCGTTTCGTTTCTGGGTTGCAGCAGCAGGGGAAGAAGATGAGGGAGGAGGGAGAGGGGGTGGGGTGCGGACGAACTGGGCTTTGTTTTTTTGTTTTTTTGTTTTTTTTTTGTCGTTTCGTTTCTAGGTTGCAGCAGGGGAAGATGGGGGAGGAGGGGAAGAAGATGGAGGAGGAGGGGAAGAAGATGGAGGAGGAGGGAGAGAGGGGTGGGGTGCGGACGGGGTTTTGACATTTTTTTTTTTTTTTATAACTTTTTTTTGTTATTTTAATATTTAATATATATTAAATGATTTTCTTTAATATTTTATTCATTTTTTAATGAAAAGTGGGGTCTGGATCAAGCCACGTCAGCATTTAACTGACAAATTAACGGTCAGACTAACGGAAGGTATAAAATTGACCAAATTTTAAAGATGAGGTATGACATTGTCAATTTTAAAAGATGAGGTATGAAAGTGTCGTGAGACTAATAGTTGAGGTAGTTTTGTGTAATTTACCCAAGAAAATACTAATAAGAAGGATGAACACTATTAATTTTATCCTAAATAGTCCCTAAAGTTTGACTTACTCTTCATTTTGACCCCTCACGTTTCAAATTAATCAAATTCACCCATGACCTTTGCCTCCGCACATCACTTTAGTACCTGCTGTCCAGTTCTTTTAAGTTTTTCTTTTTTTTTTGGTAAATAAAGATATATAAAACAGGGCAAAGCCCAAGGAAAAACAGGAACCAAACAGAGAGGACAAACCCTCAGAACCAGAAAAAAACAAATAGAGGGGAAACTAGCCCCAACCTAACGCCTAACCCCAACAGGGAAAGACGAGGGGAAAGCCTACAGCCTAAAGAGCAGCAACATTCCAGTTAAGGAGGATCGACGTGTTGATGGTAGAGGGCTTAATATGCAGAGTACACAGCCGACACCGGATCATATTAGTGATAGACTGGAGGAGAGCAGAAGGGGTTTTCCTACTGTTGTTGAACAAACGGTTATTCCGCTCACACCAAATACAGTAGACAGTGACTGCAAGAGAGAGCTTTTTAACCACCACGTGAAGGGAGTTTCCCAGCCAATGGGCAGCCGGATAGTCCACAAACGAAGGCCAAGGAGGATGCAGCCAAGGAATCCCACACCTCCTCAACACAAGCTGCCACAAACCATTAGTAAATGGGCAGTCAAAGAAGAGGTGGGCATGAGATTCCAAATCCGAGTCACAAAGCACACAGTTGAGATTGGCACGAGAGGAAAACTGACCAATGCGATCAAGCGTAGTTAACTTGTTCCTGACGGCTAACCAAAACACAAAACTAGCACGTGGAATAGAAGCACTATGCCACATCAAATGAGACCAAGGGATTTTCGGAGCAACACACCGGATACAGTTCCACATTGAAGCTGAGGAGAACTTACCAGTGTTGCTAGGGGACCAAACAGAGGAGTCCAAAAATTGAGAAGAATGCGCCATACTGTAGGACTCGGATTGGATGGATCGGAAAGCCAGGTTAGAGGTAAAAGGCCAACACCACTCAGAGCCCATAATCACGGAAGAAAGCCTAGTATTAAGGTGGAAGCCAGAGGCCCTCACCACCTCAATACCCCAGACGTCAAGGAGAGGACCATGAGGATGCCAATTATCATACCATAAAAAAGTAGACTCCCCACCCCCAACGGAGACATGGATAAAAGGCTTAATAAGCTCACGGAGCTTCAAAAGTTTTCTCCAATTCCAGGAACAAATAGAAGGCACAGTGAGGCTCCAAAAGCTCCTGTCCTCAATAAAATAAGCTTTAGCCCACTTAACCCACAAATTCCCAGCAGTATCCGTGCTCCCAACAGAGACCAAACTCCAAACATGGCGGGCCATAAGAGATAAGTTCTAAGAATGGAGATTTTTAATCCCTAAACCCCCTTCATCCTTAGGGAAGCAGACCTCCTTCCAAGCAACTTTAGCAAAATAAGAACCTGAAACTTTACCAGACCAAAGAAATCTACGAAACTTTTGCTCGATGTCTTTCGAAACCTTTTTAGGGAGAAACAAGTGATAAGCCCAAAACACTTGGAGACTGCATAAAATAGATATCACCAATTGCAACCGACCGGCAAAAGAAAGAGTTTTATGCACCCAACTCCGAATACGAATATCGACGTTCTCAAGTAAAGGCACACAATCAGCATAATTCAATTTAGAAGTGACCAAGGGAACACCAAGATACTTGAAGGGGAGAGTCCCCTCTTGAAACCCAAAGCGCACAATAATTCTCAATTTCTCACGAGTACTGACCCCCGCCAAGAAAAGGCTGCTCTTAGAGGCGTTTGGAACTAAACCCGATAGGCTAGAGAAATAATCCAGAGCATCTTTGATAACCCCAGCAGATAAAGAGTCCCCATGGCAAAAAAGAAGGAGATCATCAGCAAAGGCCATATGGCTAAGCTTAACCTTGTCACACCTCCAGTGGAACCGAAAGCAAGAGGAAGCAGAAACTTTAGCTTGAATCAATAAGGAAAAAATCTCCATGGCAATAACAAAAAGGTAAGGAGAGAGCGGATCTCCTTGCCTAAGCCCACGTTTCCCAGGAAAGAACCCAGCTAACTCACCATTGACAGCCACAGAGAAAGAAGGGCTAGAGACATTTTAAGTTTTTCGTTCTATAATATACAAGAGACAATAAGTACTGGGTTTCATGCAATTAAATTATGAATCAATTGCAAAAAATATTAAGCACACTCATTAGTAAATGCACATGAATATTGATTAGAAATTTAGAAATACGTAACATTTTTTAACAAACGATATTATTTACATCAAGGGGTAAGAGAGTGGGTTAAGCCTCACAATGAGCTAGCAATAATATGGTACAAATTCGCCTTTGCGAGAATCGAATCTAAGACATTTCACTTACAAGTAAAGAAGAATACCATTAGAGAGTAGTACTAAGTAGCTAAAGTACATAACACTTGAGATCGAGTCTAGTCTTGTCATTTACTTTCATGGCAAGTAAACATACCTTAAATTTCATTTTCCTACATCCAAGAGTTTGAATTTAATAAATAAAGCCTTTTTATATATAATATAATTAGGGACTAGCTAGGTGTGTGTTTTGGAACAAAAGATTGAGCTTATCTGTTTGAAGAATCTATAAATGCCACTAGACAAAAAACCTTGACAAATACCATAGAGCCTAAATATCAAATAGACAAAAAAGGAGACTCATTGCTTAACAAAAAGGGAGCCTGAATATATAAAGGAAAACTAGACAAATACCATTTGCCTCCTTTTTCATGCATGCCTGTTATGCACACGTAAACCCAAAGTTCCCTCTTTGTGGTAATATGACACCAATGCTAAGTGTTTAGCATGTAAGCCCAAGTGGGTGGCCCTGTGCGGACCGCGATCGAGCGGCTGCAATCAGCCGGATTCTAAACACGCGAAAAATTGACGCCTGAAATCCAAGTTTCTCCTCTATCTTTCTTTTTCCCTGCACCGAATTTGGAACCAGAGGCTTCCTTGAGAGGCTGGAGCACGCAGGCGGCGGCATCGACTCCCGGAAACTTTCCACCTCCGTCGAAAGAGACATCTCTCAGATTCAATCCCTCGCGCTGACCTTTGCTACGCCGGCAATTCTCAACTCAGATCCACGTCCATCAAAAGAGACATCCCACAGCGTCTGCAATTCTTCGAAATCCGGAACACCCACTCCGCCAGCAGGGGTGAAATTTGCAGAGGGAGAAGAGGAATTGCCAAAGGTTGTTTTGACCAGCGCGGGCGGCAGGTACATTGGTTGAATTTGCATTTGGAGTACGTCAACATATGATAAATAAGCATAAAAACAGTGGGCAGTGCATCAAGGTTGAACCGAGCGAGTCAAAATGGTAATGAACCCTAGAACCCCAACTTGTTAATACACTAGTTGAGAATTGGAAAGCATAATTAGGTGTTGTGGATTGGGTTATCTGCTAACATTGAGTAATGGAGGGTTTGCGGAAGTTGGCTGGGGAAATCCCGAAATTGAGCTCAACTTCCTTGGACAGTCACCCGGGGAGTGAAGGTCTTGCTGCCACTTTGTCTTCTTCTTCCGATCGTATACATGTATTCGACAGAATTTCCAAACTTTCCAGGTACCACTCTCTCCTCTCCTCTCCTTCCTTTTTAGTCTTTGTGAATTTGTGAAAGGTTTGATTTTTTTTTTCTTTTTTCTGCTATCTGTCGTTTGGATTGGATTGGGTTGGATTTGTGAATCGTCTTTAAATTTCGATTTCGAGTAGTCAGTTAGAGGATGATCGTGCATGTACTAGTTTTAGTGACCTTCCCAGAATTGGCTGTGTTCTTGAAGCTGTGAGTTAAAACTTTGGCAAGTTTTTTTCGCAAAACCTTATTTTCCTTGTACACCAACCAACAACAATAATAGGAAAATATAACTCAAAAAGGCCCTACTACTTCTGTACTACATTAATCAAACCAAATTACATGAGATTCCATTCCCTACGTAAATGAATAAATAAATATAAGGGTTTATATCACAAATGGTTCCTGAAATTGACCCCATCAATCATGATGGTCTCTGAAATTGAAAATCGATCAATGTAGTCCCTGAATTTTAACTCGCGAATCAATGTGGTCCTTCTGTTAGTGTTCCGTCCAAATTAACACTAAAAAAAGGTTAGAGAACCAATTTTTCATGGTAAAATGACCAAAAAAAGGTTAGAGAACCACTTTTTTTTGTTTTTATTTTAGTTTTAGCACCAAATCCATGAAAAAATGGAGAGAAAAGTGAAGATGGAAAAAAGAAAAGAGAGGTAGTAAGTAAAATTATAAGTAACAGGGTTATTTTTGATCATTTTACCATGAAAAATTGGTTCTCTAACCTTTTTTTAAAGTTAATTTGGACGGAACACTAACAGAAGACCACATTGATTCGCGAGTTAAAATTCAGGGACTACATTGATCGATTTTCAATTTCAGGGACCATCATGATTGATGGGGTCAATTTCAGGGACCATTTGTGATATAACCCCTAAATATAATTGACTTCGGAAGTTTGAAATTTTCTCTTAATCCTGTTGCTTTGGGCACTGAAAATTCTAATCTCCCCTAAATAAATCTTTAATCTCTGTCTTGATGTGGCATTTACTACTGTTGTCCAGCTTGCACATGATAAGGCAGGAGAGAAGAGCTTATAAATCTGTGTTTGTATTGGCGGGATCTTGTCAGCCCCCATATAAAGGCAAGTTATATGAAGTCGAAATCCATCAAGGATCAGAAGGAACAGGAGGAGCCACTCACATTGCTAAACAACCCGTAGCCAGGTTTTTTGATCAAGAGGGTTTGCTGTTCTCGCGTCAAGCTGTCTTGCACGGTGCGAGCATCCGCAGCCCCTCAACTCCTTCCAAGTTATACATGTTGCTAAATAACCTATCCATGATCCTTGGCCCCCCTCCCTCCATGACACCCGACTCATTGAAGGGATATGTTTATGACACACAGAGTATGTCATGGGGTACGTTCAGGTCCCCCAAGTCATCTAAGCCAATTGGGACCATGATTGCTGCGTATGGAAAGCTTTATTATCTTGCAAGTCCAGCATGCCTCGTATTTGAGATGCCATCTCCACCCTTTGAGCGATATGATCCCGGCGCAGACCGTTGGGAGACTCTCCCAATTCTACCCTCCAAACCTGTGTATTGTGAGGAGATAGTTGGTTATGCCGTGTGCTGCGGTTATATTTTAGTTTCATTATATGGCAGCAAAGGATTTAGATTCATGGCATTTCACATAGCTCGAGAAAAATGGTACCCTGTAAAGTCAGAAGTACCTCGTCGTGACCAGTGTGGTTATCCTTTCCGGGGGAGGGCCGTGGTTGTGGGCGATAGCATCTATGCCTCGTCCAACAGATATGGCGACGTTATAGAGTTCAACTTCAATTCTACTACCTATTCGGTGAGCAGGCCATTGACGTTGCCAGGTTTGAAATGCCACACAGAGTCTGTTCATTGTGACCCTACTAGATCGCGAACGGAATATGTCGTTCACCTGGGGGGTTCAGACTTTTGCCTTGTCCAGACTGCCATGGAGGACTGCAGAAGTGATTGTCAACCACTGTGGGTCACCACGTTCCGAATCATCGTTGCAAGTGGAGCAGGAAGCTATATCGAGACCTTGCATTCGACGGCATGTGATGTGGACATCGGCGGGGCTAGTTTCCGTATTAGGTACAGCTTCGCAAAGTAAGTTCCTCTGTTCTTTCGTCGCGTTTCTTTTTCTTCTTCCCTATTTGTGCAATGCCATTAGTTTATAAGATTTCTTTTTAATTTTATCACTTAGAGACGAAGAGTGCGATGGTGTTGAACCCGTAGAAGAGGAAAATGGTTCGGCTTCTGATGCAGATGCAGAAGACTACGGTTTTTCACCAGATGAAGACGAATGGAACAGCGAGGTAACACACCATCCTAACTTCTAATCATATTGCTTAGAAATAAGTTTTGTGAAACGAAAATAAAAGATTGAATGCCGACCAAGACCTTAATTGTTTGGTTTTAGTTACGAGCCAAATTTGTTTGGTAGATTATTCACAACATTCTATATGATTCTATCGAGACAGGAGACAACTGGGGAAGATGATGAAGATGATAAAGATTATATGAAATAGGAGAAACAACTCGAGTGGGCTGAAAGTTGTATCCAGGAGGGTTTGCTGTAATTTACTCTTTTATGTGTTACCTTTGCTTCTGTACCAAAGAAGTTGGTCTAAGATTTCGTTATTTACGATTATTTTCCCTGCATGTGAATTTGTTATGTTTGCGCTGTGTTTCGATGGTGGGAACTTGGCACAACCAACAAACACTTGCTAGATTTAGGTGAAAACTTATTAGGGAGGTTATCTCCAACCGAAGGGGCTTAACATAGCCCCGTCCAGAATTATGACCCTGCAACAAATCATTTTTTTAATGAACTGTGTTAGGTCACACTTATGTATCATCTCTAACCAAAGGGGTTAAACATAGCCTCTCTCAATAATTTACGAGTTTTAATTTAAACTTTTAAGTTTATTAGTAATTTAGTGAAACTAATTTTTTTTTTTTAAATATAGCATTGAATTTGAATTAAATATTGCAACTGAGGAGTTAAGTCCCAAAAAAAGGGCTAGAATGGAGGTTACATTTGGCCTACCTGATGGCCCTTTGACTAAATAATGGTCTGATATGCTCTATAGAATTATAGCCCAGTCATCAGTTGGAGACTAATTTTTTGGTAAATCAAGCCATTTTTTGGCTTTTGGACCTTTAACCCTCTTCATTGGAGATGACCTTACATTTCGAGCCGGAGTTATAATCAACGGACGCGCACTTGGTAGATTTAGGTGACGACTTGATTTTATTTTACGCCAAAACCATTTGTTTTTCTCTCTTGCATTTGGGATGATTGGTTGGGACGGGAAATTATTTTTCTTATTTGAATTTGGGTTTTGAATTAAAATATGTAAACTGACGCAGTCACAAACTGACGCGGTCATGTGAATCAAGTCACTAGGCGAGATAATTAAATGGAGTCACAGCCCCAACATGTTGTCGCTGAGAGATTTAAGTATGATGGGAGGGCGGGTTGGAGGGCTTCTCTTGCTGCTACTGAAGGGCGCTGGTGTTGTGATGAACAAGTTGTTTTGATGTATAACTATATCTATATGTGCCAAAATGGAAGACACAAGTGGTTCTGATAAAAAAAAAAAAAAAAAACTTTTCATTTGAACTGAAACATAGGCTGGCATACACCAATGGGATCGGTACAAATGCAACATTTTCTGCTGAGTATCTGAGTTGGCAACAAGAAGGAACTTGATCAAACTTTCTACCTGTCCAAACTAGAAAATTACAAATTACAAATCCTTTCACTAACAAAAAATCAATTCCAAGTCAACCTACTCAAAACTCTTGTCATGTCGAACTCCGGTAGCACCTCATACCTACGAGCTAAACCTTCGGTCGTCCATTTGCAGAAAAAGAACTTCATGTACGCGACTTGCAAACTGCGGACACAGTTTGGTTCTAATCCTTTCGTCCACCTCTTTAACATCAATTGTCTCGCCACCATGCACAAACACATTTCTCAAGTACTTGATAAGGTGCTTAATCTTCTGACCATCATAAGCATCCTTTTTATAGTCTCTGATCTGAACCAATACCGAATTGCTTCCAATCTTTGCCACCCAATCTGTGAATTGACCAAAGCCATCAACACCTACAAAGTTGTCATCCAAAGTGGTTTTTACCCTTGAAGGAAGCAATATGGTTTTGATGTACGATGACCCATTGCACCTTGAAAAAGTACTCAAGTCTCTCCTCGGCGGTCAAAACGTAAGGATGTGTGATTAGCCTCCAAACAAAATAATCGTAACTGAACAAACCATAAAGAGAAAAACAAACAAACAAACAATTAATTATTTTTGACAAAATTAACATGTACCATAAAATGAATGAACACAACCGTAGATTAAAATCTTACCCTTGATATCACTATTAGTGTAAAATACTTATCAAAATACCCCAAAAAGAGGTCTCGATCCTCGCAATCAATTTCATATTTCAACTCATCCCTTAACAAATCTCGAAATGCCTTTAGGTCTGAAAGCTTGTGGGACAACGCTCGCGGGTCATGCATGCCGTGAAACCCATTCTTGATGTTAACTAGCTTGACCTTTTTCCCCACCTTCACGAAACTATCAATGCAACCCAAATCTCCACGATAACTTCCATGACTGTGCTTGTAGTAGGCAACCTCTAAAACCATCCTATATTCACATCACATGTACAACAAAGAACAAATGAAAAGAGAAATCACATTTTGACTTAACATGCAACACCATTTTCAAAACTAAATAGAATAAATGAGATCACGAATATGGAACACTTATTGTATAAAATTGCACCACCATGGATTGAGAACATCACTACTCTGTTCTAGTGGCACTACTTTAGTAGCATTATTTTTTCGGTTTAACCAAGGTCTCAAATAGCAGTCGAAACGATCGTAGCCACGAGCCACATGTTTCTTGCATTGCAATATGTTGCAAACCAAACCATGAGGATTGCGTCGTGATTTAAGCTCGAGGTGTTTGCGACAATGCACTTGGCTTGTATTTCAGGATATGACACAAATGTCACCTTCTTTTCTTTGCCGTCGCCTATCGAATTAACCCATCGAATGCGGATGCACCTTCTTTGAACTTGTACCAATAAGGAATAACATTTGCACAAATTACCTGCAATAACATATAAGCCTACATGACATTTCCCAACAATAGGCCCAACACACAACACATTATGGCCATAAATAAACATTTGCTTACCTTGTCAGGAAGATTATTGCGGTTCCTTTCTTGCCAGACTACCTCTACTATGTGCATTGCCTCCGCACATCACTTTAGTACCTGCTGTCCCATTCTATTAAGTTTTTCGTTCTATATATGCGAATTATTTTTTTCTTTGGAAAAATTAGGGTTATTGCTCTCTTTATCATATGCAAGAGCATAAATAATGTGTTTCATGCAATTAAATTATGGATCAATTGCAAAAAATATTAAGGACACTCATTAGTAAATGCACATGAATATGGATTAGAAATTTCGAAATACGTAACACTTTTTAACAAACGATATTATCTAAATTAAGGGGTGGGGAAGTAGGCTAAGCCTCACAATGAGTTAGCAATAATATGGTTCAAATTCGTCTTTGTCGAGAATCGAACCTAAGATCTCTCACTTACAAGTGAAAAGGAATACCACTAAACAGTATTATTAAGTGACTGAAATACCTAACACTTGAGATCGAGTCTAGTCTTGTCATTTACTTTCATGGCAAGTAAACATACTTTAAATTTCATTTTCCTACATCCAAGAGTTTGAATTTAATAAATAAAGCCTTTTTTTTTATATAATATAATTAGGGACTAGCTAGGTATGTGTTCTGGAACAAAAGATCGTGAGCTTATCTGTTTGAAGAATCTATAAATGCCACTAGACAAAAAAACTTGACAAATACCATAGAGCCTAAATATCAAATAGACAAAAAGGGAGCCTCATTGCTTATCAAAAAGGGCGCCCGAATATATAAAAAAAAACTAGACAAATACCATTTGCCTCCTTTTTCATGCATGCCTGTTATGCACACATACACCCAAAGTCCCCTCTTTGTGGTAATATGACGCCAATGCTATGTTTCGGCAAGGGATTTTCAAATTCCAAGGAAATGAGACCAAGTTAGTGGGGAATGGACAATACATTATTACATAAAAGGATTAGAAATGCTCTTGACGAGCATTGCAAAGGCATGTATGAATAACTTGCAAATAAATCCTTCCACATAGGGATTTTATAATCCCTCTCACATGTCTTCATAATACTCTTTACGAGAATTTATCATCCCATGTATCTCAATAGTTATAGCCCATTCCTTAATAACTAAACCTTATGCCTTTGAGACTGATGATTGAGAGAGAGATTAGAATGGCGTCGTATGCCTTAAAATTAGACTAACAAACGGGTTTTGTTTGTCGTGTTTGTGTATTTTTCATATCATATTCGTTATCTTAAAGAATGGTCTCATGTCAAACTTGTTAACTTAACATGTTCTCACCACTTAGTACTACGGTCTAGTAGTACTTCTCTTCACGTGTAAGTGAGAGATCTTAGGTTCAATTCTCGCCAAAGCCGAATTTGAACCACATTATTGTTAGCCCATTGTGAAACTAAGCCTACCACCTCCCCCTTACTGTAAATTATATCGTTTATTAAAAAATAAAATTAAAATATTCTTAGCGCGTGACTTGCTAACAACCCATTCCGTTAAAGAATTAAACCAAAACCTGTTATTTTTGTGCTATGTCAAGTTAACGAGTCGTGCAATAAAATATTCAAAAAAAAATCCATAATATGAAGTGGAGCGTGTAAAAAGCTGAAGTAATCATCCTCCTCCTCTTCCTCTCACGGCCTTCCTTCGTGCTCCTCTCACGGCCTTCATGGGGGCCATGTTTGAAATAATAGTGCTGAATTGCTACTAGAATTCGTACGCCTTCCTTTTCTGTGTCACCGGCACCCATGTACACATATTCCCATCTTACATAGCCAAAAACTAACCCTAGCTCCAAGGGTGGGCATCAGGTAGGTCGTCTCCAGTTGGACCCCAAACGGTTAGCCAAGCCGACCTTATTTGTCATGGTTGAAATCCATTACCACCAATCGGTCAAGTTCTATGGGTTCGGCCTAGTTACTTTTTTCTTTCTTATTTGTAACGTGAGTGTGAGTGATCAAGATCCAAGGCCCACGGCATTTTGGTCAAGTTCCGTGGGTTCGGCCTGCCAAAACTACCATTGTTCCTCTGTAACCAAGGGCGGAGCCACCCACAAGGCTAAGGTGGGCTATAGCCCAGGGAGGTTTTCTGTAAGTGTAGTGTTATCTATGCACTTATTTTATTTCGCACACATCCCTTTCAGTTTTCGACCTTTGGATTGAATGAATTGACGAAGATCAATGATAAAAAATTAATAAGGGTGTGTGAATAGCACTATCCTTTTTCAAACTAATGCTTTAATGACTTATGTTAATGCATGTAGCCTCTATAGCACAATCAATTTGAATATAGCTTATTATTTCATGTATATTTAGTAGAGGATAAGTAATAAATAATACTTTTTATGCTAAAAATAATAAATTAGTTCTATCTTCCCTTCCCCTTCTATCCTATTTGTTAAACTTAAAGAAAAAGACCATTTACCCTATACGATTTAGCCTCCGTACTTCTTACTCAAGAAAAGAAAAAGAATTTTCTTTTAGTTCACATTTCTATCTCCGCAATTCCTCGCTTTTCGTTGCGATTTTCCAATGAATGTAATTATTTACTTATTTTTTATTTATTTAGTAGGTTAATTATTTATATGATCCTTGAAGTTGTTGGTTAGGGTTATGATTTCAAGAATTGTTTATATTCTATTGTTGTTCTTGTATATTGATTATTTAAGTTTTATATAAGAAAAAAATAAGCATATGATTTTATGGTACTAATTTTAGCTAGCCCACCCAAGAAAAAAATCCTGGCTCCGCTATTGTCTGTAACCATTTCAATTTCAAATCAAGTGAAGGTTGAAACACACCATTTCTCTGTTAAAGTCAACTTTTATTTGAAATCTGCGTGGATCGATAAAGGACATGACCAAATTGACTTGCACATTGTTTGGGACAGAGGAAAAAAAATAGAAGACGTGCATGTGCATTGCAAAATAAAAGACTTGGGCCTTTTTGTTTTGTTTGAAGCCCAAACTGGTTGGTTGTTGTAGAATTCCAGAGTACGAAGAGGATGACGGTGTTGAAGAATGCCCAAGCTATGGCTATGTCGAAAATCACATGGAGCTAACCTATGAGCTGCCAACTTATGGGTACATGGCTGGAGGGTCCTCAAGTCCCATGGAATATGATTGTCGGCCAATTTCCTGTGCTCATCATATTCGCTACTAAGATGGTAAAGAATACCATGGTCTCTCACTGTCATCATTCTTCTACCAGTTAATATGCCACCCTCGAGTATATGACTAGTTTCTGGCAAACCAAAAGATCCATGAACATTCCATTCAAATGTTAGTTTCTTCTGCCTGTAGCATATGCAACCAACAGCACAACCCCAAATATTCCATCTTGGCTACTTTCAATAAAATCTCCAGAAGCATTCATACAAGAAAAATGAATATTCAGGAGTAACCATATACCTGAATTTTGAGCCTCCACCCTTATCTCGAATACCCTCATCGGCCATCGTATTGAAAAACAATAAGCAATCTTTTATTCGATTCTGCACACTCATGCTTTGTATGAGCACGCAGTATGCATCCAAATCAAGACTGCAACCCTCCACCAGCATTTTTGAGAGGACTACCCACAGATCTTTTACCCTGTCTAATTTTGACAATCCAAGCATAATAGTTTAGTAAGCTGAACTAGTAGAAGAAGTACAGGAATAATAGGCCAATAGTTGTATCCTCATTGCTTCATCAACCTTTCCCGTCTCACACAAACCCTCGATCAACATATTGAACGAGGAAGGCTCGATTGAGCATCTATTACTAGACATGTAACAGAACACTTCAGTAGCCTCATGAGTCCTTTCCCCTAAGCAAAGGCCTTTGACAAGCTCAGAGTAAGATGTATGATCCAAAACCCATAGCAATAATGTAGTTGCTCATTTTGCAGTGGCAAACGACTAGAGCCGATTATGTGTCACAGTCGGGAAGAGAACAAAAAACCACCATTCTACCAAGAAGTTCCAACACTTCCCTAATCATTGCATTCTCGGATAGCCATCTGATAACAATATTCCAAGAATTAAAATTCACATTTCTTTCAGACATTTCTTTCTGACATTTTCACAAGTACTGCAGCAACCTTCAAGCAGTACACTGCAGGCGGAAGTTTCCATGATTTGCTTATCTTCCAAGAAGATCATCGCGTCGTCTACCTTACCTAATTTACAAAACACATATACTACAACTGCAAAGACATTATTTGGGTTCGTCTGGACGCAAGCTAATTATAAGTGTGATATCCTATTTAGTTTAGGATGCTGTTTTAGTCTAGGATTTGGTTTCCTACTAGGTTTTGGCTGTAAACTATGTCATCTATTAGTCTAAACAGACGATCTTAGGAGCAGTTTTAAACAGAAGATTGTGAGGCATTCATTGCGTACTTGAGAGCTATTGTGAATTGGTGAGTTCTCAATTTTGGACTAATAGATGGGGTTTTAGGTTTTACAAGCCGAAAATTTATCCACAAAAATTATAATTTCAAATAATCACATGTGGCGTGACGGATTTAGTTAAAAATTCAAAAATAAACATGAAATTATCTTTTATTATTATTTTACTTAGCATCTATACAAGTCCTCATCATCGTAATACAAATGGCTAAAGTTATAGGGCAAGTACAACCAATGTGGCTGGTTCAAAGCCTGTAAGAATATGAGTGATGAATGAGGACCCTCTCCGGATTTATGGACACGATTAAAGGATTCCCATGATCCCGAGGGGATCCCCATTCTCGAGTGATAATATAGAAATATTTAATTAACATAAAGGTGCTTCTAATTTGGGATCCTTCATTTGAAATTGACATGGTTACCAAGGAGCAAGGGAAAATATAACCAAAGCGTCACACACTTGGCAACTATACAAATCCTGTACAGATCTCTATTCGGAGAATAGCTACATACTATAGCTACAGAGTCTCGAAACGGTTGTTTTCATCAACTTGTCTTTTCAGCGCCTGATCGTGCCTCGAAATGCAAGGGCCATTCGCGGATCATTTTGCTGTTTTGGAGTGTTTGATAAGCCAATCAATGACGACATCTATGTTTACGGAGTCCTTGCATGAAATCATATAGCAGCACACTTCTTTGTCCGTGATTGAATCAAGGCCTCTGAAAACACCCAATGAAAAACATCAAGTAGAAATCAGCGAAAAAAGAAAGTGGTGGGTGAAGTATCAACTTGTAGAATGTTCTGTACTCACAGCTGATCAACCAATGCTTGCTTGGAAAGAGCCTCAGACTTGTCGATTTTGTTGCCAAGAACAAGTAACGGAATCCCGCTTAAAGAAGGTTTCATCAAGAGGTCGTGCAGCTCACTTCGAGCTATTGGAACACTGTCTCTGTCAGCAGCATCAACTACATAGCTGTGACAACATCCATCATGAAATAACTATTATGTGTACGGAAAAGAATAAACTAATATGACAAGTCTTGAAATAGATTTGCCGTCTGATGAACCATACATTGTTATCTCAAGAGAAACATATATTGTTGAAAAAAACTGATTAATCTCGCCAAAGAGAACGATAATGAATGACAGATAGCCTACTTTGTATAATACCGGATGTAAGAATAAAAGTAAGGAATCTTTGTTTTTCAATAATATAATTGCAAGTTAAATAGCCATGGTTCTTAGAAGAATAAAATATCATAAAAGAAGAAAGAGCCCAATTTCAATTCAGGATTAAGTTTCAGGAACAAAATATAATGTTCCTGCACAGTAGCAGGCATTTGCTGGTTTCCTGAAAAGCCTGAAACATCTGAAAAGCAATTGATGGCAAAAGAAAGATATGTGATACTAAAACGAGAGAAACTAAGAGATAGTAAATGACTGAAAGACTTACACAATTACAGAGACGCCACGACAGTAACGTTCCCACATTGAGCGGAACCTTCTTTGCCCTCCAAGATCCCAAACCTTAATTGTCACATTTCCCTTGGTTACTTTTCGCATGTTGAATCCAACCTAGTTTTCATAGAACAAATATTCCTCGTAAGTACTAGAAGTATTACTTTTCATGTTATATGCTTATTTATTTATTTATTTGATGATATAAAATGTCAGCTTAATTCCTTAGTTTGTTCAAGAGATATGCTTACAGTTGGAATCATGTCCTCACTGTAGCCCCCTGTCTGGTAAAGAAAACATAGAACGATTAATGTGAAGGGAAAGCAATTGTACATGGTATAAAGGACATGCAACATTTGCGTTCACTCACAGCAATGGCATTTAAAAGAGATGTCTTTCCTGCATTCTGAAGCCCTACTAGTGAAAGTTCCATTTCCTGTTTAAAAAATAAGCTGACATGTACGCACACGGTTGGGTGACAAAGTTAGCAAACTGATAACAGATAAACCCAGAAACCTTTCAATTTGAAACATTTTCATAATAACAGAAAGGTGAACCCCAATAAGACTCACTGCAAAAAATTTAAGGAAACGTGAAAGTATATAGAAGCCAATAGTTCTCACACGTTACAGCTTTTAAATGTTCGATCATGCCTGTATTCTAAGAAAATTACAGAAAAATTACATGCTTCAACCAAAGGATCGCAATGTGCACATGGATGAAAAGAAGTCATCATATGCAGAATCCACAAGGATGAAAATGCATCCTCAAACTTGTCCCATATCATATCCAATAGTTTTACTACAGTTAACACTTTCTCATGCAAGGAAATTCGGTTGTAAAACAAGTCTAATGACTCCAAGGTAGAGACCATTCTATCCTTGTACTATGTATTTTTAAATCATTCATGTTCAGCTAAGAAAAGAGATACGTCTCAGTGTCGCTAAAGACTGTTTGAACAGAAATAATGGACGACTTCAGATGAGTAGTTGGGATGGATTAGAAGGAACAAACACTTGAGGGGATAAAATAATTTAGACATGTCATAGGAATGATATGGGTAAAGAGGTTTGAGCTAGCGAGACGGAACATAGTCCATTATGCTTCAAAGTCATCACCTTGATCGGAATCATCTAGGGATTCTAGGGACTTTCCATTTATATTGCTCATGTTTCAAAGGACCTAAGAACTTATTTCACTAGACACTGCTCAATAGGACCTACTACCTCTTCCTAGAACAGGAGAAGCATACAAAATCGAGTGTCGATATCAAGAAACAACATTAGAGAGAAAGAAGAGTTCAAATTGCTCCATCTCTTGACAAAACAATCCCAGATTATATTAGCTAAGATTTGTCAGCTTTTAAATCCATTACAATAGTTTATCAAATGAAACCAAACAGAAAGTTTACTAATCTGGATCAGAGGAGAAGTCTTATATTTGTGTCAGGATTCTGATAAGTTGGAAATTTTAAGAGTTTAAGTTTCCTTATTCTTGCTCTGTCACTTTCTTGTTTTAGTGTTCTAGGTACTGGATCTAAAAAAGCTTTTAAGATAACGTGAATAACAAGTTCCAAAGTTTTTGTATGAACTTTTGAACTTGCACATTAAGTTTATATAGTTCTCTCATTAAGTTTTTGTCTTCCTTTCTTTTCTTTTTTTTGAGTATTACTATTAGAACTTCAATTTAGTGCTCAGTTGATTTTAAGAGGATTGTAGATCTTCTTTATGTTCATGAAATGTGCAATGTGTACCCCCATTTAGGTATAGGAAATTCAGTATCAAATAACACCATGAAAACTATACGTAATTATTTAAAAGGATTTAGAGCAACACATATGTGCTGCCCCTCAGGGAAACTCAAATTCCGACTTATGCCTTGCTTCACTTGGTGGTGTCCAATGTTTCCAATATTTAAGCAGTAATGCAATCAAAACTTCAAAAGTCGTACAGGCATTGACTATGGATAGCCTATCTCAACAAAGAGTATAATTGGTCTTTCAGTTCTGTAGATGGAAGACTCAAAGAAGGGTATCTTGAGGTTCCGGTAACAATAAAGCTACAATTAGGTTTCAGTAACAATAAAGCTACATCAGATATTTATTCAAACGTGTTCTTTATCCCTTGGAAGGGTAGGGAGGGAGGAGTAAAATGAAAACCCTAATAGTATCAACATGATATCACTCCCAAAGTCCCACCAATAAGATCTTAACAATAGGATGGATTCTTTCACCTTCGCGAGTGTCACTACTATGGTTTTAACAATGAAGATGACCTCAATCAGAATAACCACAAAGTTGCAATGTTGACAGAACAAAAAGATCAAACTCCTAAATTTTCTCAGTCCACATATCTTTTCAGCAGCTAATTACACAGTAAGAAAATAGTCTTAGTTCTCATGATTTAACTACTAAGTGCTCGAACCCATTGGAGTCACAAAGCCTAAAAGCAACCTAATTTGAGATTGATATTAAACATGGAGTTCTCAACCGAAATTGAACAGTGTGTTGGAATTGGCATAAAATCAATATGTGCCTAATCTAAAACAAGTATCAATATAGGATAAAAAGATGTACGTTTTTTGTGTTCGTCTGGACGCAAGCTAACTATAAGCGGGATATCCTATTTTGTTTAGGATACTGTTTTAGTCTAGGATTTGGTTTCTTATGTATTGTCGGATTTGGTTTCCTACTAGGTTTTGGCTGTTAACCTATGTCATCTATTAGTCTAAACAGACGATCTTAGGAGCAGTTTTAAACAGAAGATTGTGAGGCATTCATTCTGTACTTGAGAGCTATTGTGAATTTGTGAGTTCTCATGTATTTGATTGGTGATTAACAAAAGGTTCCATTGGTAGAGAGGCTCTCCTCTTTGTATCCGGGGAAACAATCTCTTTGCAAAGCAAGGGTAAGGCTACTTACGATAGACATCCCCCCACCCCCACTCTCGCAAGCAGGGAGCCTTGTTGGCTTGGGGTCGCCCTTTTGGTAGAGAGATACTCCTATCGGAGAAACTCTTAAATTGTTTTGTGTTCTTTGCAATTTCGTTCATCGCTTGGTTTGGTTTTCGGTTTAAGGAATAACACAAAGCTCAGGGTAATACACAGATTCAACAAAACAAAGCCCATCCGATTAAGCAATCACTTTTTGGTTTCAATTCTACTATTTATTGATTGACAGCAACTTGGCATAGGATGGCAAGTTCTCAAATAAATCAACTTTTAGCACCTCAAATCTTGAAAATACAGCACATAAATCAGAGAACTAGAATACACATTCCAACGGAAACAAATCCAAAAGCTCAAAAAACAAATTAACGAAACAAAACAAAGTGAAAAAAAATTAACACAAAAAAAAAAAAGAAGAAGAAAACGGAGAGGTTACCTGCGGAGCCAATTGAGGAAGGAATCCAGCAAACCCATTTTTTCGAAACAACTGAGAAATGGAGAATTTGTTGTTAAGAAAAGCAAGCAAACAGGAGGAAAAAGGAAGCAGAGGAAGGAAACCAAC
This sequence comes from Cotoneaster glaucophyllus, assembly GCA_036320875.1. Classification (NCBI taxonomy): domain Eukaryota; kingdom Viridiplantae; phylum Streptophyta; class Magnoliopsida; order Rosales; family Rosaceae; genus Cotoneaster; species Cotoneaster glaucophyllus. The sequence continues at coordinate 25,272,743 of CM070068.1, read as the reverse complement.
AAGGGAAACTTGGGCCGGCCCGACTCTGATGATTCCTATGCTTTATCTTTCTCAAGTTTTTAACTGCGGGTGGGCTCCAAACTGACCGAACCGACTCATCCGAACCATTTTAGTTGGTTTTGTTTGTTTTTGATCAAGAAAAAAGCTAAACAATTTAAAAACTAAGCCGAATTGATTTTATGTTGATTTGGTTTGGTTTTGATACTTTTGAAATCGACCAAAATCAAAACGAATCGATTATATATTTTTAATTACAATTTTATTACTTTAACTCATTCCGTTTCGGGTTGATTCCTTTCTTTTTGGTGTAAATTAAGATAGTATTATCGTTCGTATTAAAAATTAAACAAGAGTTTGCTGTTTAATGATATTCCACTTAATAGGGTGGCCATTTTAGTGGGTCAATCAACCAACCCACCCGATATGGGTTGAGTTACAAACATTAATAATTTATGTATGAGTAAAAACATGAACGCTCATTCAATAGTAGTAGGTTGGGTTAGGTTAAAATATTATTAGCCCGATTGAAACCGAAGCACTCGAATGACAATAACTCTTAAACATACATGTAGACTAGATGGAGATATACATGATTGAGTAACTTTAAAATGTATTTGTTCATGAATTCTTGATTTGAATAGTAAAATTTTTGTATTAGTAGTATGTAGTGATATAACATCATCAAATCCACAAGCTTTAGGGCTAATTTGACACAAGCATTGGTTATTTGTCACTCCTACTCACATTAATAACAACAAATAAACCCACCACATGGAATCCGCTCAACCCCAACCCACCAAAGAATGATTTGGGTGGGTTGGTTTACCCATTTTCCTGAGTGAAAATGAGTTAGAACAATTCCAACCCGAGCATGTTGGGTTGGCCAACGGGTCGAAGTCTAACCCGACCAACCCACTCAAGTACAAATTATCCATGCAGAGAATCCCACAACCCAATTTGGGATCTCAGAGAAGAAGAGAACCCTCAAATCGCCAAAGTGCTCAAAACTATCTGATAAACTTATTCTCCAAGCAAAGAGATAATGCTTGATTAGCTGAAATTAAACAACAAATGAAGGCCAGTACTCAAAACTTCAGAAAGTAACTGAAGCATTTTCAAAGCAATAAAATTTGCATCGAGCTCAAAGCCAAGAAGAAACAGAAGAGGTGAGAACACCTCACTCAGGCGAACTCAGATTCGCAATTTAGACAACCGCGTTATAAATGACAGTAATACAGATATCCCCCTCCACAAACATGAAACAGCATAAACGGTAATATACAGGGGGCAAAAGAAGAATGCTATTAAGAAAACAAATATGGTGAAAACGATAAAGAACCATGATCCCGGCTGTAAATTTTCTCCCACGAAAAACTCAAGAATAAACAAATTATGCCTGACCGGAAGGGCAATGCAGGAAGAATGCAGATCTTGGTTCAATCCTTCCGGTGGTATGCGCTTGTCAGCTGAAAAATACTGCTAAGAAAGTCCATCATCTCCATCATGAGATGTATCAGGATTCGGATCATGTCCGTGCTGTAAGCTGGAACTGTAAAGCTCCTGGATTCGGCTAGTCACCTCACCCATTGAAGGGCGGCTATCAGGGTACGTAACAGTACATTCAAGTGCAATCTGTAAAAGCTGAACCATATCCTCCTCAACATTTTGGTACATAAGAAGCTCGGAGTCAAATACCTCGGCTGTCCACTCCTCTCGAACCACTGAGCGAACCCATCTTGGAAGGTCTACTCCTTCGTCATTCATAATAGCTTGGGTTGGAGGCTTTCCTGTAAGTAGCTCCAAAAGCAATACGCCAAAGCTGTAAACATCTGCCACTTGGGTTACTTTGCTAGTATCTGTGAGTTCTGGGGCACGATAACCAGAAATGCGGTTCGGAGTAGAGGTTGGGCTTGCAAGATGAACAAGGCAAAAATCAGAGACACAGGCTTCATAGGATCTAGTGAGAAGGATGTTTGAAGATTTAATATTTCCATGGGAGGTCGTGGGACCCTGAGAATGTAGATATGTAATTGCACGAGCAGCTCCAACAGCAATACCAGACCTTGTTTCCCAAATCAATGGAGTCCTTCCAGAGCCTCTGGCTCCTGTAGTGAAAAGATAAATAAATGAAATGCTAACAGAAAGATGGTGAACAAAGAGAACAAAGAGGTCCGGCAACATTGTTGTTTTCCAACTTTCGATGTGGGTTTTTGAATTTTAGCACTGCTGAAGAGCACAACACTGGCGTTTGGTGCAAGACTGCTAGCATTATTAAAAATTTAACCAATATTTGCTAATTACTTAACAGAAACATTAAATAAATATCATATCTTACTAACAAATGGAGCTAAGAGCACCAATACATCATCAATATAAATAATAACAAAGGTGCCAAAAACTGAATTGAACTGGCATACCAGTGATGAAATTGGGGTTCTACCATAAAACCAATTGGCAATATGGGGAGTAGCCCAAGACCATATAAGCACATAGCAAACCTTGTCCCTCACCAATGTGGGACAACTCTCAACAAGCCCCCGCACGTGTGGCGGATTTTCAAGCCTACACGTGGACAACAACTGGGTGACGTGGAGCGCATGGACAACCTTGCTCAGATACCATGATGAAATTGGGGTTCTACCATAAAACCAATTGGCAATATGGGGAGTAGCCCAAGACCATATAAGCACATAGCAAACCTTGTCCCTCACCAATGTGAGACAACTCAACAACCAGTTGTTTCTTACCAAAAAGACAACAAAAAAATTATGCACTGCATATGCACAAATTCAGTCCACACAGAGACTTACAAAAGATGCTTCTTGCTTCCAGGAAATCCAATGTGATTTATTGCCAACGAAAAATGGATTCAAAAATAAAAGATAGAAACTGCTTCAAGTACGTCAAAGCTAAGAAGCTTCCAGCATGTCTTTGCACCTGGTCTATGTAAGTTCTGCTAGCATATGGGACTAAATGCCACATCTCTTATCCAATACAAGAGACCCGTAATCAAATAAACACATCCTTCTTATGCCTATGTAGCTTAATACATTCTTACGAACTCACATTTTGCTTCTTCCATGTAACAGAAACAGCTCCGATGGGTCACAATCCTAGTTCCTCTCGGACGAGATTCAGTATGATCTATTATTTATTCTGTGTCTTTTTCAATATGTATTGATATGTATAGCGAGCGATGGCAAACAAAAGGCTTCCACATCACTAGTCCAATTCCAAAGACGTGACAACAAAACGACAATGCAGTTGACATAGGAAATGTACCAAAAAGCTATCCAATGGAGAAACACAATCAAGAAAAACTCAATTAACATGATATACCAACAGAAACCATTTACAGAAAAACAAACGGGAAAATACCAACAAAAATAATAGCTACAAATCATAATGCAACTAATGGAACCCCAGAAAGAAGTGCTCACCGTGCAAAAGAGCAGATAAGCTTCCCATAGGCATGTAATCATACACAAGAAGCTTCTCATCCCTGCTATAGTAGTAAGCCCTGAGTGGGACCAAATTTACATGATCCATTCTCCCAATCTCTTCAATCTTCTCCCTGAATTCCTTCTCTGATACAGCCACTTCCTTCAACCTCTTCACTGCCATTGACACCCCCATATTCAAAGCGGCCTTGTACGTAGTCCCAAAAGTCCCCTTTCCAAGTACCTCAGCGGATGCCCTCAACAAATCATCCAAATCAAACACCCTCACCGCATCCCCGAAGAACACTAAACTCTTATTCCCACCACCACTCTTCACATTCCCTTTCTGTGCAGATGAGGAACCAGTACTCAAACTCCTATCCATCACTGCCCTTCCACGGGCGGTTTCAGCCTCCTGAGGCCTCCCTGTCACGACAAAGTTTGTACCGTTTTCACCATTTTTCTTTCTTTTACACAAAAATATCACAATGGCAACAATCACCAAGAACCCAATAATACTACCAATCACAATCCCTGCAATTGCCCCACCAGCCAACTTATTCTTCTTCCCAGCACTCTCAGTCCCATTACAGGGCTTCAAAGGCTTCCCACAGAGCAAATTCCCCTCAAACGCGTTTTCGGGCCAACGCGAAAGCTTCGCCGGGACCGACCCGTTCAACTGGTTAAGGGAAACGTTGAATTGTCTCAGAGACGGCAAATCCAGCTCAGGAATTGACCCAGTAAGCTGATTTTCTTCCAAATGCAGACTTACCAAACTCGTCAAATCATTAAACCCCGGAGAAATTTCACCAGAGAAATTATTTTTATCAAGGTTCAATCTCGTAAGGTTTTTCAATTTGAACAAAAACTCAGGAATTGGACCGGAAAACGAGTTACCTTGCAAGTAGAGTTTCTGAAGGTTGACTAGGTTGACAAAGTCGTTCGGGAGTGGACCGGAGAGCGCATTTACGCGCAGAGAGAGGCTCGAGAGCTGTGTCAAGTTCCCGAGGCCCAGAGGCAGCTGCCCGACGAGTGCCCGACCCGGAAGCCTCAACTCGGTGACCCTGTCCGACTCGCATTTGACGCCGAGCCACGAACAGGGATTGGTCTCCGTCACGTTCCACCCCATTGTACGGCCTCTCACAGCGGTCCTGAGCGCCAGCAAGGCCTCTCTGTCGGACGCCAGATCAGAACTCGCAATCAGGAAAACACCAAGCCAAGATACCAGTAACGAAATCAGCTTCGGGGGCTTCATTTGTTCAACTCCAATGGCGAAAAACAGAGGTGGGTTTTGTTCTTCGGGGCGCGTTACGAAATGGGTTTCATCCGTTTTGTGAGTTCTGTAGTGTCTGTTTGGCTGGCGAGAAAGTGAGAGAAAGCTAGAGAAAATTGAAGGAAGGAGGGGGAAGGTTGAGAACTTGGGAGGACACTGAGGTTGTTGCGTTTGAATTAAGCGCACCGGAAATACAGAATTGGCGTTTAAAAGGTGACCGATTCTGTACGTGCAGGTGTGAATAGTTATAATGCAGCCACTGACTTTTTTGTTTGAAACATTAAAGTACGTGTGGGAATGGTTGAAAATTTTGGGGTTTTGGGGAAGGTTGAGAGCCAATTATCAACACAAAGGAAGCTTCGGAATGGGACCCATTAACATTAGGACGGTCTTCAAATCTTCAAAATGTAGATGTGAATTTATTATACTTTTTTTCTTTCCCTTCTCACACACCCACTTAATTTACGACCGTCAAATTGAATGAATTAAATAATATCAAATGACAGAAGTTAACAAGGGTTGTATGTCTCACACACCCCTTATTATATAGTTTTGACTTTTTAGTCAAATGGTCCATCATTAATCATTTTGGTTCTTCTATGGAAAATGTCCGTAAAGAAATCACTAGTTTAAACGAATGGGTTGATTTGACAAAATACTATCAATTTAATTGAGATTTTTACAAAATTACCAAAATGATTGACGGTGCACAATCTTATTAACAACTTCTCTCGATTTTAGATCTTTTAGATCAAAATGACGAGTTATTCTAATCTCAAATATCATTTTGGCTAAAAAAAACTTATAATTTTTGGGTGTGCATTAAATGGTGGGTCTAAATTTCGGAGCATATCATGCCATGACTTGGATGGACTTACCTTTGTCAATAAGAAAATGGATACGGCCAACTAGGAAGTGTATTAAGATACGTCAAACTATTTGTCATAGTAACAAGGAAAGGAAATGATTTTTACCCTTTTTTTTTTCTCTATTTACGTATCTGATTTGTTTATATCGGTTGATTTTCTTCTTCTTCATTCAATCTAACAGTCTATATAGTCATGGGCTACAGAGAAAAAAGATGTCTTTAAATTAGTTCCTTAAAAAAATCATTTAGCTAAAAAATAAATTGTATAAGAAATAATTGATTACATAACACCTTGAAGTTCTCAAATTGATTGGATTTTTTGATAATTTGAAATCGTTTTTGTTTGTAAAAAGATTTTGCTATTACTTTGTATATAACGGTCCTTTATTGGAAATATACGGTATAGGTAATGGGATTTTTGGAATGTTTGACCCTCATCAAATCTGAAATTATGAGAGACTTTTTTTTATTATTATACCCTAATCGTTTTGGTCAATATATAAAAAATAAGAAAAATAACCCAAAAAATTAAACAAATAAAACCCCAAAAAGGCCAACCAACCAAGACACATGTCACATGCCAATTAGAACCAGTTCATACTTTTATATAATGTAGTTTTTGTTTTGGCGAATAATTCATATGATACTACGTCTTTTAGTGTTTATGCTCGACATGATTTGGTTATACAACAACCTCTCTTACATGTATTATGGTGGAAGTGCTCCCTCCAACAAAGAAAAAAATTTGAATTATGGTTTTTCTCTTCAATTAAGTGTTTTTCGAGTTCAAGCGTTTACACTCTCTTTAGTGTAGATTACAATAGAATATCATTATAAAAAAAAGTTTAAATCTCACTATTACGAGTTCGATACCAATTTATTATCTCATCACCTAATGTAAATATATTTTACCTCGTCGGATAAATACACCGTTGTTAGATTTATGTAATTTTAAGAATTTAAAAACTATAATTTTAGATGATGTTTTACTGTAGTGAACAAAAATATTTATTTTTTTATTTTTTCATGAAATTGGACATATTTAATTCAAGTCCATATTTAATTTTTTCAAGGCCATATCTAATTCGAATAAGCTCTTCATGAAATTAAAATCTCATAATGTACGATACATGATGATAGATTATTCAGTGTATCTAGAATGCAATATGATACACCAAAGACTAATACAAGTAACGGGACATTGAAAACACCACTTATATTATGATAGGTAACGTACCTGCTTGTATTTTAAGCACGTGAAAGTATCTCTCATACATAACTATATGTAGACATATATAATTGAAGGAGAATTCAATAGAGAGCTCATTTATTGATCTTAGTTGGAGAGGAGACATGTTTTTATTGGTAATAGTTGAAGAGTACAATCATTCCGGTTAACCAGTGCTAGATAATAAAATACCACCAACCTCTACCGAAATGTGAAATTATTTGTTGACCTAATCAAAGTTTCTAAATATTTCTTACACTCTTACACTCTTAGCTTTGGAAATGCATGGCTTTGCACTTGCAATTTGCTTCACTTGGTTGCTTTGTGTTTGAACTTGATTCAACCAAGCTCTTGTATTCCCTCTTGTCAAATATTGCTTGTATAAAAAAAAAACTAAAAATACGCTAATTTGTTACTAACAACAGCACATTTCATACTTATCGTTACAGGTTGTAGCACAATACATTACACATTCAAACCATTATTTTTGAACCATATGACATAACCTACATATGCATATGCTTTGAGCTTGCTAGTGATATTGATATTTCGCACTTTGGATGGTTTGGGGGTCGAATCTTTTGGGACAACAATCGTGAGAACGCCATCCTCAACCTGAGCTTTTATCTGATCGACTTTCACATTTTCCGGCAATACGATTTCCCTGGAAAAGTCTCCTTTTCCCGTCCCCTCTTGGCGACGTGCCTTTTGCTGCATGAGCCTCCTCTCTTTCTTTCCCGCCTTCCCCTTTTATCTGTAAAATGTTCCCTGCTTCTATCTGCACTTTTATGTCCTTTTTCTAAAACGTATTTTGCCACAAAATCTCTGTCACAACTGTGAATTATTGAATCCACTTTTCATAGTGTTTAGGCCCAAAATTACACAATCGGCCCGAACGGTCGAGGCCGTTGAGTGAATGAAGTTCTAAGCCGTTAGGTGACTGAGTCAGGATAATTTTAGTTATTGTTAGGGAATAATATTGTGATTTTATCATAATAATTCTCTCTTAATAATATATTGAATTATCTAGAACACGAGAATGTGATAAAGGTTAAGTGGCCGAAACCTATTGGGATAAGGAGTCCTAGGCAAATCATGGTGCATGAATGAATTTGGCCTGCGACTGGGGGCAGATTCAAAGTCCTAGTTGAAGTAGGATCGGCCGAGGTAGAATTTGATGAGGAAGAGGATTCATACCCAAGGACGATTCTAACTCGATCAGGAGTATTTGCACTACTATAAATAGAGGGAGGAGCACAACATTCAAGGATCTCCAACTCAACACACAAAACTGCCATGCGCAAACTCTCTCAACCTTTTGAGATTTTTATTTTGTTGTCCGCCGACACATCTTCAGTTTGGATAAACAGCACTGTGAAGGCAACCGGTGATATCTTCAGTTTGGATAAACAACACTATCGCCGTAGAACCAGTTGATCGCGAAGCACCTTCAGTTTGGATAAACAGCACTGCGTCGAGGCCGGTTGGTTACCTATCCAAGTCTCGGTCGAGAAGGATTTTCGAATCCTTATTGGCAGAGGTTATCTCACCAGCCTTCTCGGCGAAGTGAGGTATTACGAATTACCGAGCTTGGCACATCGAACGCCGAGTTGTTTTATGATTGGATACTCACAGGTTGGTTTTAGAGTTCGGCATTCAGACGGCCGAACTACTTTCACAATCAAGACCTACATCTGTTTCGAGTATCTGTGCCCTTATACATTGGTGTCGATTCGGCGTGCTTATACCTTCACAAATATAATCACCGTGACCGAATCCGGCGCCGACGAGTCGTGAACTTCGCAAGACTAGTAGCCTTGTCTTCAGGCTCTAGAACCCAAGGGCCGAGGCGCGTTCCTTCCTCGGCCGTGATCGCAAGATTTAGAAGTCAGCCGCGCACACAACGCAACATCAACATTTTACTCACCTGCCGAGTTCGGCCGTCGAGTTGGCACGCCCCGCATTTAACCGAAGGACGTTGTTAGCTCATAGATTATTCGGCCTGCGTGCCACGTAGGCTTGGTAGTTTTTAGGGTCAACACATAGTGAAAATAAATGGTTCACTCCTAAAACGAAAATTGGAGAATTGGGCCTAAATTTTAGTCAAATTAGAGTTTTTGTCCTTGAAATAAAAATCCATGAGTATTATGGTGTTATCTAGAATGACCGTTGTTTGTTCTATATTATGACAAATTCAAAGACTAATAGACGCAATTTTTAATTCAAGGAATAAAACTTCATCTGACCAACAAAGCGATGACATGTATTTCAATTTTTCTAAGTCATCGTGTCATTTGTTCTTAACTTTAGTAAGTCACCGTGACATTTGACCAAAAGCGATGTCACATATTTCAACTTTTCTACATGACATTATTGATACAAGATGTCACGGTGGCATATTAAGTGTAGTTTTCACTAAAACCCCCTAATTAAAATTACAGTATAAGGGGGGCAAAGAATCCACATCTTACACATAATTTTTAATTCCAAATAATAAAAATTCAGGGGCAGAGATGAATAACTTATAAACCCTATTAATATTTGATTAGGGAAATAAAAAGAGAATTAGTGATAGTACCTGGAACATTGATCTTGAATATGTGGGAATTAGGGGATTCAAGCCAGTCCAAGAGGGCCGTTGATCCGGACCATTCTCGGGAAATCGGAGGGCTCCAGAGGAGGTGCCTGAATGGGTAACCAAATATGGTAAATAAATTTGGTATACTCATCAGCTGCCATTTACGTTTGCTTGGAACAATTTTGAAGCAACTAAAAAGCTTGACGTGGATGACATTGATTGACGTGGATGATATTGATATTGATGGGGTTAGTATGTATTGGCATTGAACTCATCGACAGAACCCAGAAGCTTCTATTCAGAACTTCTTATCCGTTTCAGTTTCCATGCTACTTCTACGACATTCCCGTACGTCTCTATCCGCCGTTGAATCAATTTCTTTACTAAGGTATCTGAACAGTGAATACCACGGGTGTCGTGGGTGCCATATATTTCCCTGGTTTGGGTATTGGGTTTTTGAATTGGGCCATGAGTTTTAAAACATGTTATACCCTTGCAAATTGACGCGTACTAAATTTCTAAATCAAAATTTATAAATCAAATGTCATAGATGTGAATATTTATGATTGAATTATTACTTAATGTTAATTAACGTGTTTATTTTATATTGGTGACACGTCATTTAGTTTGCAAATTTGATTTAAAAAATTAGTTTCCCTAATATCATCCTTAATAATTTCAATTAGAGCAAGTCCATCCTACCCGATTGCCCGATTGCCTTGGCAATTGAGCAATTATTGTCCCAAAATCCAAAATATCATCTCCACCCTAGCGCAAAAGGTCGGGCAAATGGTGGACCCAAAACAGCTCAATGGGCTAGTCAGGCAATTTCTGCCGAACTGTACGCCACAAGTGTTGTGTGACGTTAGTCACGTTTTAATTTTTTAGCGTGTGCACAATACGAGTGCGTGGGTGGCACATTGGCAAACAAAATTCGTCGGTAGGATTTTCAACGGTATTATAAAAAATTGATTTCTAATCCAACGACTAGTACACATGGCGAGATGTGGACCATTGAATTTTTAATTGTCATATTAATCCGGCATTTTCAAAGATAAATTTTTTTTAAAAGTAAAAAAAAGTCCTACTAGCCGTTTTGCCCATGTGGCACGACATGGGTTGTTGGATTGCAAAAAAAATTACATCCAACGGTCTATATTAATTTGGTTAGAAAATAATGTCAAATTTTTAAAAAATATAGAAAAAAAATCTGAATATTTCCTATAAATACCCAATCATACTTTTCCACAAAAAAGAGAGCATGATTGTACTTTAAAAAATAAGGAACACGTGACATTTTTTAATGAGGCCAAATCAGAAAGTGAGTACCTCAATAGTAAAAATAAAAAGGGTACTACTAGGTGGATCAAATTTTAAACCAAATTTTGCAAACCAAATGAAGTGATTGTTGATGATTTGATTATTACTTAAGTGTTGATTAACGTGCTTATTTCTTATTAATGACACATCGTTTGGTTTGTAAATTAAGTTTAAAAATTTGATCTACCTAGAATTACTCAAATGAAAAACATTTATATAAATTCATTTTCATTTATATAAATTCCATGGTTTTTAGTATTACCATGAGATTGAGAGTATACATATACCCTCCCAAGGTTTTTGGCTTGTTTATTCTTGTTTATCTTTTTCCTTACTCAATATTTCGCATATGTCGCTGGATTGCGAACCAAGCCCTCAATGAAGACGACTACTCTAAATATAATGAACTAAAGCACGCATAAGGTGACAATTACAGGTGCTAATAAAAAAAAATTTGATCCCAAAGGAGGAATAATATCGCACGGATAAAGCCTCCACAATAAAGGACATGAAGGCAATCTTGTTTTGTATAGTATAAGTTATAACAACTCTTTGTGGGCGTCCTACCCGCGAGTTATTATTCCGCTCTTGACATCAAAAGCTTTTTAGAGATAGCACCTAAAAGTGGCTACTTGTATGTGTTTCAGTCCGATATATTTGGTTAAGTCTTGTTTATTTGTTGCTTGGTAGTCAAAATTTTCACAGTCGAGCGACATCTTAAACATTGTAGAAGAAAAAACATGAAATCAAGCGAAAGACAGCGGAAAATAAAAACATAAACATAAACCTTTCTATAGATCTGAAATGCAAAAAATGGGAGAATAGAATAGCAATAAGGCACATTTACAAGGTTGATAAGGTAACTTTTTATGCATTTTGGTCTTGAAGGATGCAAAAGGGAAACAATTACCAACATGTTATAGCCTCTACGATTTCAAGAGGTACAACTACGGTTTCCCCTATCACAAGGGCAATTTTGTTCTCCATGTGGCCTTCTGCAAAAAGAAATCTTATAGCATTTTTTGCACATAAACTCACCTTCATACCTTGGGGATTTGCATGAACTAATAAAAGTGAGAAATTTTCTTTCTATCGCATTGCATTTACAAGGAGATAGTTGTACAACGTACCCCCAAATTTCAAACCCTTCCTCCGCCGGCCTCCAGCTCCCGCTTGGGGCCGGTGGAAGCCACCCTTTCATTTCTCGTTTTACCCTCTTCCATCGTTCTTCCTCGCACTGCGATGGTCTCGATTCCCGGTGTGGATGGAGATCTATCTCCTGGCGTTTTGTCCCTCCCCGCAAATGCGATCGCCCCGATTCCCTTCATGGATCGGTAAAGCTACCTGCCATCTACATGTGGTATGGACGGAACTCTGTTTCCGGGTTTTGTACCCATGTTTCAAGGTCCTACTCTGATTTGGGGTTTTTGGGATCAGATCTGGGGTTCTTGGGGTCGATTTTGGGGCTTTGCGCTCAATCACCTCCATTACTTCGAATCTGCTCTCCAACTCCTCATACCCGCCATTACAGTCCACTCCAGATTTGGGGGTTCTCATCTCATCTCTTGTATGCTACTGCCGGCCAGAGACAACTATATGTTGTCACCCCTACAAAGGTCTGGTATCTCTCTAGAATGGTGTTTACACCACCTGATCTTTATGGTTACTGCATGTTCTAGGCACTTGCTTGCGTTTGTGTTTCGTCTGTGGACCGGTTGTGTGGCGTTCCGAATGGGTTGGTTTGTTCCTGATCTGCAGGTTGGGCTTTTCTTCACCAGCTTTGAAGCATTGATGGGTTTGTGTATTGCACTATGTGGTGGTATCTCTCGGTTTTTCTGTTCATCGGTCGTCTTCACGGTGGTTGAGGCGGCGGGTGTTTCTCATTTTAGGGTTTTCAGATTTTTCAGGGGGGTCACTTTTGGGCCTCTTAGGGTGGTCTCTGGCTTTTGGGCCGAGCCACATATTCTGTAATGTTTTTCTTTTGCTTTAGGTATAATTAAGAACCTTTGCTCATGCTATGTATGCATAAGTGGCGTCTTTATTGTATCTTCCTCATTTATGAGGTGGCTGTTTTTGTACTATGTCCATTTGGACTTTGTTATAAAATTCCACCTTGACCAAAAAAAAAAAAAAAAAAAAAAGAATGGAATACATTATACAATTTAACTCCGAATCAAAACTTCAGTGTGTATTATGTATGATGAATATCTGATCTGCCATCAAGTGAAAGCAGATTGGTACCATCGAATTAATTTTGAAGCGGATTTGGTACTGCAGCGCAAGAACACGTCGCGAAACTGTGTGGAGTTGTTAACCAAAAAAAAAAAAAAAACTGTGTACAGCTAGGTTCAAATGTTGGATTTGCCTCTGAACAATTTCAACGTTGTTAATGCATTAAAAATATGGAGTTTTAACGAAACACTCCCGGTACTGTTCAAAACCATATTTTTACTTTTATCTGACACTATTCACTATACCTTTTAAAAGGATTTTTCGTTAAAAGGAAAGTTTTTTTGGATTTTTCATTAGTTTTCCTTTAAAAATATCTTGATGTGTTTCCAAGTTTAAAAGGGCTTTCATAATCTGGACCTTGGTGTGCGCACAGCTTTCCCTTCATTGTAAATCCAAGGAGAGGTTTCCACAGTTTAGTAGCAATGCATATTGGATGTAACGTCAAACATTGTTCTTCTGCGTGTGACGTTCAATTCAATCAAACCGTGAAATCTTATTCATACTCTTTGAGTGGTTAAAAAGGATGAAGGTAAGTTTATGAGTACTAAGTTCGAATCTTCATGAGCGCACATATATATGAGTTTACTCGACGAATAGTTTGAATGTGATTGCACGTATTTAATGTTTACCTTTAGCTTTAAGTACTGTACTTTGACGAAGGAGTGATGGGTGAAAATTTTCCTTGTTTCCTTGTTAAACTTTGACATGATAACAAAAATGTTTAAATAATGGCAATACTTCATGACGAAGAAATTAACCATACAAAATTGAATTATAAGGTGACACTTTAGAAAGTACCAAACAGTCACAGAAAGAAAATATCATCTGCCCTTTTACAAAATGAATATGCATCTTTTTTTTTTCAACACACTTTTGTTTAAGTGGAGAGGAGATTGGAATCTTTAGCCTTTCTTTTTCTCACCCTCCTTTTAACTTCGATTTTGGGTAAGTGCCCCCATCGTACATATTTCCATCATCTTTTCTATGGACTCTGTACTTTTGGAGAGAGACATCAAGTAATTAAATCAAAGATATTAAAGCATAAAGAGAGGGAGGAACGAAAGCAGACATGACGAAGAGGAAAGATAACCAAAAGCAAGATCACTCACTCGGGAAATAACTTTGACATGACGAAGAGAAAAGATAACCTAAAGCAAGATCGCTCGGGAAGCCAATAACTTTGCATGTTCATAATTTATTTACCTGCACAGAAAGTAACAGCCATAAATTTTTGTTAAGACATTCCTGCATATATGGTATCTACTTTCTGGTTCTAAAGTTAAAGAAGATTAATAATTAAATATGAACCATGAAATGAAGGTAAAAAGAAAGACAATCAAGTGAATATTCTACGTACCATTGCCCCCAAAAATCTTTCTGATGAAAGTAAGAAAGACAATAAGTAGGGCAACTCCAGCCAATAATCCAACGATCACAGCAAATGTCTTCTCACCATCATTGGTGGACTTATCTGCCATTCATTGTTGAAAATTAAAAAGAAAGAGTAAATCCACAAAATAATAAAATTCTATAGAAATTAACATAGTCAAAAAACATGTTTACTTAATAGAAATAGGAGAATGAATGAATGACCCCAGAGAACTTAGAAATAAAAGAACTAAGAAACAAAATGGGACCCTAGTCGATCTGATCCCTAAATCTCAGATATTTGATTATGAATTTCAAGAAAAAAAACTCACACTTTGCGATTCCACATGTGTTTGTAAACGATTGAAAAAGTTGAGAATGAAACATTCTCATTCCATATTTTAGTAAATGCACATAAATCATGAACAAAATCGAGAATAAACAATTTATTCAAATTCTTATTCCCTATAAGTAAATGTTCATTAAAGAATAAAAAATGCTAGAGCCATCAATTCCCGCTCTCTCTTCTACTCATATCGAGCTAGTTCCCATAGCTTTTTTTGTTTTTTAATTATTATTAAAGGGAGGTGGAGAGTTCAAAACTATACAATAATTTAAGAGAGAATGAATATCATACTCGAGATGCATAAGTAGAAACTCAGCATTTTATCGACTAAGATATTGGACCAGATACCTAAATTGATTGTATATGACTATTATTCACAAAATAACGTGACCGTAAAGGTTCCAGTCTAACTTACCATGATGATGAACCTTAGTGTAAACATCTGATCCACCAGTTGAGTACCTAGCATAGCACTTGGCCAAGAACATATCACCATAAACTGCGCCACCACACTCACTTTTCACCCGTCCGATTGCCGCCGATATGCAATCCTCACACTCGGCCAAGCTTAAATCGCCGATGCATTGAGCCAAACCTTGTACGTTCCCTGAACCACCCACCCGGTACGGTCCGCTAGACCCCACCAAGGCAGCCAACACTGAATCTCTACGGCTCATTCCATCAGCATCATACCCAATCGACGGTCCACATTTCTTCAACAATACAGTCTTATCCTCCAGACCCAAGAACGTAGTGTTGTCATACTTGATGTAGCATCCTTGTAGCTGAAGAGCGCCACCGGAAGTGTAGGCGCAGAGGTGTCCAACCTGGCTCACTGCACGCGCAACACAGGTGGCGCAGTCGGGCATGGCAAGGTCGCCCCGGCATTGGTACAGCCCGTAGACTACGTCTTGTGTGCTTGAGCCCATGATGGTGTAGTTGTTGTAGGAGGAATAGGTAGCTGAGTTGACTAAGGAGGTGAGGAGTGAGTTGAGATTGGACTCGTACGGTGAGTTGGGTGCGTACTTTTCCTGCGTGCAGCCTCGGAAGACAAAGGAGTCTGTGAATGAGGAACATGATGAAGGAAGGTACAGATATGACAGAGAAACAAGGAATGTGAAGACGGAGAGAATAGTACAACTTGCCATTAGCGAGAGAGAGAGAGAGAGAGAGAGAGAGAGAGAGAGAGAGAGAGAGAGGGAGAGGGAGGGTCGGGGAGAGATTGCACTTCCCTACCAGTGTCTAGCTAACTAAACACTGGATCTTAAATCACTTAATAAGGGACTAATAAGTAATAATTAACTTGCTGCTATCTTCTTCTTTTAGGAGTTTTTCTTAAAATGAACCAAAACAAAAGGTTAATAACATTACTACAAAAGGTGCACCTTTTCTATTACAAAAAATGGATACAACTTTATCTTTTTGGGTATATTACAATACATAATGTGATAGTATTGGGACATATCAAATATATATGTTATCGTTATTCATTACTGTAGCTGCAATCATAACAGATGGTGGTTGTATGATGTATTTTGAATATGTGGAATCATCTTCAAACTACATGCACATATTCGAGGTTTTTGATCTTGTTTCATTCATCTTTATTGAAGCGAAATGATATAAATTTTAATATTTTGAGTAGAGCGATAGTGTTAGTAGGTTAGTTAATTAGTTGTTAGGGGGAAGAGAAATTGGTGGGAATGACCAGAGTGCATAGACATGATTGTTTTTCGCTACTGTTGTAAAGCATCATCTGCATATAGATAGATTGTATATTTAGGTCCCACATCGACAAATTTCTGAATCCATCAATGTCGTGACCCAGGAACCTCTACCCCTCATCATTTGTATTATTACATGTCTTATTTTGAAGTTCTAGTCACAAAACTAATTGACAAGTGATGGACTGACTAAACTCCTTATAAACTCTCGGTTTCTTAACTTTCCAGGTGGGATATTATTCACATCATGACTTGTAGAACATATAAATTGTTACCTTCTGATTTATGATATATTCAGTGTACAATGAAAAGAACCTCAAGACACAGAAAGGCTTGCACTTCTTTTCTTTTTCTATAATTTCTAGAGGGACCTTATATTCATCGAATCATAGGTTGGCGCTTTACCATGAATTATAGATAGACCTTTTGCGAGTGAAGACACAAACACAACGGTGCCCATCCCACAATAGTATTAGTTGCACTCTCGCCTTACTTTACAGGGATAGGACAGCTCAATTACTTCAAGAGAAAGAAACCTTTGTTTCTGTGCATTATTTAGCAAAAACTTAGCACAATTAGCTAACATGAAAGTTTTGTATCCTAACCAATGTTTTAAAAGACGAAAGCGAAACTAAGTCTTTTGTGAGGTAATAGCCTTCAAGAGAAAGAAACCTTTGTTTCTGTGCATTATTTAGCAAAAACTTAGCACAATTAGCTAACATGAAAGTTTTGTATCCTAACCAATGTTTTAAAAGACGAAAGCGAAAGTAAGTCGTTTGTGAGGTAATAGCCTTCAAGAGAAATAAACCTTTGTTTCTGTGCATTATTTAGAAAAAAAATTAGCACAATTACCTTAAAATTATTATAATGCTTAATTATATAATACAATACCTTGTAAAACAATCAAGCAAGCATGTCAATCAATCAAATATTCTGATTCACATCATAAAGTCATAATAACCTAACCTAAGATAGGAACATAAAATTAGCATGAATCAGGTAAAAATTATGCCCAAAACGACGTCGTTTTGGGTTTAGGCTATTTTTAGAAAGAAAAATAAATTCAAATGCTTAGATAATGCCTCAACAACACTTGGGCTACCGATTCAGGCGCCTATACTAGTCTATAGTCCACTCCCGTTGGACATAGGCGTTTTTTTGAAAGCCCGATTCAAAAAACCCACCTAGGCTAGTCTCAATACTAGTTTTTTAAAACATTGATCCTAGCAAGTAAAAACAAAAAAGGGGTGTTTAGATATAGATGCCTTAGTTTTGAAATTCTTAGATTTAACATCCATAGCTTTTAGACTTTTGATCAAAACATTCTTATCTAATTTTTAATAACAAAAATTATATATATTTGGTTTACCAATCAAATGACAAATTAATATCACCTAAATCCGAAAATCTAGGAGATATATTATCCCATAATTCATTTCAAACGACACTTTTCATTACTCGAATAAAAAATCTAAAAATACAACTAACATCCTATTAAACATAACGTACCAATTATGGACATGATACATGAATGAACATATGTATTATACATAACGTACCAATAACTTGGTACATAATTGGTACATTATATAATCTTAGTTTTGGTACGTATTAATATTTTGGTACATTACATATTACTAATTTTGGTACGTTATGTGATTCTTGTTTTAGTAAGTACCAGTATTGGTACAATGTGTTAACCTAACTTTGGTATGTACAATCTAGTGGTACGTTATGACCCTTAAAAAATAGAATTTTTCATATTAAAATTTTGTACTGAAAATTAATTATATCAAATTATTAACAATTAATTAATGGGATAATGACTCAATCAAAATTTTCAAACTTATTTTCTTTCCACGAATTTAGGGATTTTAGATCTGAGCAGTTTCAATATAAATAACTCTTATTTTCATCTTTTTTTTGTTTTCCTTAAAATTTACTTAAAATGATGAGTTGGAAATTAAAAAATGACATGGATAAAGATAGAAGCACCTTAATCAAAATACAAAGCGTTTTAATAAAAAGTTGAAAACCCACAAATGTTTAATTAATAAGATGTAGAATTGGAGCGCTTTTATCTAATTTTGCCAACAAAAAATGAACAACTCATAGGCGTAGCCGTCTATCATGCAATTGAACTCCTAACAGACGTGTTAATAATGTGTTGATATTTAGATGTGTCAATCTTAAGTGGCTTATCACTCTAAATTTGGGACTAATTCACGAATTAAAAAGTCATATTGAAAGTTAGATCCAAATGACATTAATCTTATACTCGTGAATTGGAGCTTTTAGTATTTCTTTTGCAGTCTTGGACTTGAATGCACCATATGGCTTTGGATAGTTCTTGTGGATTTGGTGAAACCGTGCATAGAATATCGTTTTATTATTGATATATTTGCTGTTGTAGCTCACTGGTTAAAATTATTCTCTGTTGCACCAAGTTCTTGAGTTTGAATCTCTCCTATTTGAATATCATTTCTATAACATACACACATATATGAGTTAGGATCCGGGAATACACATTTTGACATACATTATGTAGGGTCTACTTCGTAATATATTTTAACAATCTGGACCCTCTATATTTTAGTACATCATTCATACATCATTGTTGCAAAAAAATTATTCAATTCCAAAACCACTGAAAAATTCATTTGTATTCAGGAAAATAAACAAATACAGTTCTACAAATAAACAAAATTTAATCCAACGGTCATGTTTCAGCTTTGAGTGACTTTTGTTAGACATGATTTTTGAGGTAATATATAAAAGATAAAGCATTGGATTGTTGAAAGATAACGTGTATGTATATACTCTTGTTATACACACTCGTGAAATCTTGATACCTTCATTACAAATAGAACAAGATTACAAGAAGGAGACCTAAAAACAAAAACAAGCACAAAACAACAGAAATGACCTGCCAAACAGACAGAAACAAACACAACTCTGGCCCAAAACAAAACAACAAAAAAACCTAGCAACTTCATCAGACTTTCTGCACGCACCGCAGCCAGCAACACCAAAGAGGAGACCGAAATCTCGAAAATCTTGATTAGATCTAACCTAAGAGAGCAAAATGACAATGACAAAGGCATGGTGGGATTTTATACGTACCACAAAGTGTGAAGTGCCTAGAGCCCTGTGGTGCACGACACGAAGAGACCAAGACAAAATACCATAAATTTAGAGAATTGTTATTAGCACTCCAAAAATTTCATTCTACACTCATCACAAGTGTATTTTCCTTTCTAATTATAGAAAGTTTGGAGTGCAAAATGAGATTTTTGGAGTGTTAATAATAATTTCCTAAATTTAATAAGACATTACTGAATTGAACACTCATTATTCTTTGTTACGAGGGAAAAACAAAGTAACATATACACATTGGTCTAAAAATCTCCGTCTAGCGCCCCCGCCTATCACTACATAGGCACCAGGCGATTGGTTACTTTCCCAATTAATGTCTAGGCGTTTGAAAATTAAGAAAGGATATCTAGACCTATTGAGGCACTCGCATAGGACCCACCTAGCCCACCTAAGCACCAGCCTAGCCCGACTAGACGCACCTCGGCACCAGCCTAAGTTGCTACTCATTAGACAACAAAATAGGTAATTTTCATTTGTATTTTATTCTTTTCAATAAATTATAAGAGACTTATTGAATACTTAAATTAAAATGAACACAAATTATATGTTTGTTCCCCATGTTTTCATTTTGTTACAATACTTGATAATATGTATGTCATTCTATTTTGTAATTTATGATGAAATTATATATATCTTAAGTATATACATACACTTATTTACACGAAATATAATAGATTTACTTAAATTCGCCTAGTCCGCCTAAGCATCCGCTTAGGCCCCGTCTAACTGTCTAGGTGCTAGGCCCCAGCTCGCCGCCCGATTAGTGTCTAACGTCTTTTAGAATCTTGATATACATGCAGCTAGCCTGCCCACCTCTCCTCCACCATTTCATATATAATTTACCGCAGAGGGCTACTCAACAAAACAAGAAAACGAATATGTATTATGGCAGAGAGAAAGCGGCCGATACCACAAGTGTTTACTGTGCACAGAGTGGGAGCAACAATCTCGAAGCATTGAACTCAGACTGTCCCATTTTTTACAAACACTTCAACAAAAAACTAGTGGTGTGCAGAAATCATATCGTTATCAAATTTAATGTTCGTCAAATAGACAAAATTCTGCAGAAGGATCCTCCGGAATGGGCAGGACCAGTCTGATCTTGGTTGTGGATGGAAAAGCCTCTAAAAAAAAGCTTCTTAGTTCTTCGAGGAATGTAGTTGAGGAGAATGCAAATTCATAGCATGCAAACAAGTGTAGAACACGTACCTGACAGACATTGAATTTCTCCAGTGATAACAGCGTCTGAATATACCGAGCCTCTGAAAGCAAATATGCCTAAATGGAGAAGATATAGATAGAAGGTAAGATACAATGGCGGGTAATAAACATTTTTATGTAATTCTTGATTTTCTCTCAAATTTGAAGTACCTGGAAGGGAGTATGAGAATAGTAGGCTTGAATGTTTCCTCTTGTATCACTTTTTATCACGGAGCAAGGATCCTCCTGTCTCCCAACCATATGTAAGGGACGTGAGCTATGGAGCGCCAATATCGACCTTTACCTGGTTTGCATCTCGCTTCTAGCAGAGGACAACGAGGATACTAAGTTGTGTCAGTGGAACAAGCTGGCCCTCATACGGAATGGATTCTAGCTTGGGACAAGTCCACATGCAGTAGCGAAGCCAGGATTTGTCAAGGGGAGGGGAGAAATTCAAAAGGGTGCAAGGTTTAATCGAAGCGATTGCTTTCACATTGGAGAGTGCAAAGTTTTAAGTCAATATTCATAGCAGAAAATAGTCTCTCCACCAAAACAGTTGTAAGCAATAATATCAAAGCCAATGTAAGAAACTTAAATTGGCTAGGCTTAGATCTTAAAAAATGTTAGGTGCTAGTCAAACAGCGAACTGGGACCTAGCAGCTAGGTGCCTAGGCGAGATCTTGGCAAGAGCCTAGATGGATTTAAATTATCGTAAAATAAGCATTCAACAATATTTACATTGTTTGGAGGAGGATTTATGCATTGTTTCTTATAGTACCGTTCCATTGCCACTAGGTCTGCCAAAAATGCTTCAAGTTTTAACACAACCTACAAACCCAGAGACTAAATCATAAGCTGCTATAGCACATACTACATTTACATTGTTCTCCAACATGTTAATGGTGCTCCTAGTTACCTCCAACTGATCAAATGGTATCCAAGAAAATTAAACTTCGAAAATCGCAACAGCATAATAAAAGGACCAAACTTTCTAAATTCCAATGATCAATTGGAGAATGCAGATGGATTCATTGCAAATACTAGAACACATTTAAATCTACAGACTCACATGAATAATCACAGAAATCACACCAAAATCACCACCTAATCATCAAAATCAATGAACAATCCCAAAAACTACTCAATGGCCATTAGCACAAATTGAATTTAATAATAGCAATTAAATCCCAACGAAAAATTAAACAAAAAGCCAACATACCAGTAAGAAGGGGCCAAACGGAACGGCCCGGATTTGATGCTGGGAAATCTTATTTGTTAGGTTGGGAATTAGGAATAGGGAGGAAGCCGAGAGGTAATGGGGGACAAGTGGTCCTCCCATCATATTTTAATATATATATTTTTTTTTCAAATTAAGCCCAATTGCCCAAACACACTCTTTCACTTACTTTTCCAGGACCCAAACGACAACGTTTCATCCTGGATATTAAAAAAAAAAAACAAAACAAAAAACAAAAAGAAGTTTCCCTTCCCTACGCAACTATGGAGAACTACTGCAGTTGCAGCAATTGTGAGCTGCAATCCGGAGAAACCAGAGGCGCGATGGGGCAGCAAACCATGATTTCTGGGCATGTTTTCCGGTGAGAGGAGGGGCGGACCCCTCCATGCGCCTTAACAGCTTCGCCACTGTGCGCGCAACGTTTGTGCAGCTGTAGCAAAAAACACGGCTTCATTTCTGGCAAGAGAAGGGGCTGGTACTCGCTCCTGGGCTTCATTTCCGGTTAGGGGAGTGGCGGCCGCCACTCCTCGCCCTCATGTGACTTCGACACTGGTTAGCATAGTAGCAGATATGCAGCAACAGGTCAGGGAACAAAGCATTTGGAGGTAGGGATGGCAGCAGCAGGTACAACAGCGGTACGAGACAGAGGTGTAGCAGTGGTGTGGTGGATCAGTCAGACGGGCGGGTTTGATGCAGGTTTGGGTTCTGGCAGAGATGTAAGGCGGCTGCGAGGGATCTGGTGCAGGTGCAAGCGGGTTCGATCCGGGTCTGATACATGGTGCAGCGGCGTGAGTCATGCAGGAGAGGTGGGGCGAGTCGAACAGGTGCAGATGCAGCGGATCTTGTACTGGTGCAGGAGCAGTTCAGGCGGGCCTGGATGCGGTGATGTAGCGGTGGGGTGATGGCAGATTCAACTTTCTTTTTTTTCTTTTTTTTCAAACAACAAAACCCTAACTAAAGACAAAACTGATACTGAACAAACAGACAAATCGATATCAACCCAAAACAGATTAATCCCTAAAGGATTTAACCTGCTCTGATACCAAGTTGAATATCAGAGTGCGCAACGAACAAGACTAACAAAATAATAGGAATATTATTAAATAAACGAGAATACCGAAACGGCTACATAACCCAAGAGGCTACATTGTGAATGACTTGATTACTCTACGAGCTACAAAGCACCATATATATAGAGAACTAATCTAACCCTAATAAGCAAGAAAACGAAACCCTAATACTAACGGGCTAAGCCCAAATTCAAACAACAAAATAAACCTAAATTCCAACATCTTTCTGATGAAAGTAAGAAAGACAATAAGTAGGGCAACTCCAGCCAATAATCCAATTATCACAGCAAATGTCTTCTCACCATCATTGGTGGACTTATCTGCCATTCATTGTTGAAAATAAAAAAGAAAGAGTAAATCCACAAAATAATAAAATTCTATAGAAATTAACATAGTCAAAAAACATGTTTACTTAATAGAAATAGGAGAATGAATGAATGACCCCAGAGAACTTAGAAATAAAAGAACTAAGAAACAAAATGGGACCCTAGTCGATCTAATTCCTAAATCTCAGATATTTGATTATGAATTTCAAGAAAAAAAAACTCACACTTTGCGATTCCACGTGTGTTTGTAAACAATTGAAAAAGTTGAGAATGATTTATCTCAGATATTTGATTATGAATTTCAAGAAAAAAAAACTCACACTTTGAGATTCCACGTGTGTTTGTAAACAATTGAAAAAGTTGAGAATGAAATCATTCTCATTCCATATTTTAGTAAATGCTCATAAATCATGAACAAAATCAAGAATAAACAATTTATTCAAATTCTTATTCCCTATAAGTAAATATGTTCATTAAAGAATAAAAAATGCTAGAGTCATCAAATTCCGCTCTCTTCTACTCATATTGAGCTAGATCCACATAGCTTTTTTTTTTTTTTCAATTATTATTAAAGGGTGGTGGAGAGTTTGAAACTATATAATAATTTGAGAGAGAATGGAATATCGTACTCGAAATGCATAAGTAGAAACCCAGCATCTTATTGACTAAGATATTGGACCAGACACCTAAATTGATTGTATGACTATTATTCACAAAATAACGTGACCGTAAAGGTTCCAGTCTAACTTACCATGATGATGGACCTTGGTGTAAACATCTGATCCACCGATTGAGTGCCTAGAGCCCTGTGGTGCACGGCACGAAGAGACCAAGACAAAATACCATAAATTTAGAGAATTGTTATAAGCACTCCAAAAATCTCATTCTACACTCATCACAAGTGTATTTTCCTTTCTAATTATAAAAAGTTTGGAGTGCAAAATGAGATTTTTGGAGTGTTAACAACAATTTCCTAAATTTAATAAGACATTACTGAATTGAACTCTCATTATTCTTTGTTACGAGGAAAAACAAAGTAACATATACACATTGGTCTAAAAATCTCCGCCTAGCGCCCCCGCCTATCACTGCCTAGGCACTAGGCGATTGGTTACTGCCCCGATTAATACATAGGCGTTTGAAAATAAAGAAAGGGTATCTAGACCTATTGAGGCACTCGCATAGGACCCACCTAGCCCACCTAAGCACCAGCCTAGCCTGACTAGACGCACCTCGGCACCAGCCTAAGTTGCGACTCATTAGACAACAAAATAGGTAACTTTCATTTTGTATTTTATTCTTTTCAATAAATTGTAAGAGACTTCTTGAATACTTAAATTAAAATGAACACAAATTATATGCTTGTTCCCCATGTTTTCATTATGTTACAATACTTCATAATATATATGTCATTCTATTTTGTAATTTATGATGAAATTATATATATCTTAAGTATATACATACACTTATTTACACGAAATATAATAAATTTACTTAAATCCGCCTGGTCCGCCTAGGCGTCCACTTAGGCCCCGTCTAACTGTCTAGGTGCTAGGCCCCAGCCCGTCGCCCGATTAGTGTGTAACGTCTTTTAGAACCTTGATATACATACAGCTAGCCTGCCCACCTCTCCTCCACCATTTCATATATAATTTACTGCAGAGGGCTTCTCAACAAAACAAGAAAACGAATATGTATTATGGCAGAGAGAGAGCGGCCGATACCACAAGTGTTTACTGTGCACAGAGTGGGAGCAACAATCTCGAAGCATTGAACTCAGACTGCCCCATTTTTTACAAACACTTCAACAAAAAACTAGTGGTGTGCAGAAATCATATCGTTATCAAATTTAATGTTCGTCAAATAGACAAATTTCTGCAGAAGGATCCTCAGGAATGGGCAGGACCAGTCTGATCAGGCCTGAGGTATGAAAGGGTAGACCTCTCCCAGCCTAAGTTCTATAAGATTCAACTCTCTGTTCAGATGAGAAAAAGTTAGGCCCGGTTCTATTCCCTAGTCCAAATGATTGAATGGGCCATTGAAACAGTCCAAAATTTACCGAGCGACCTTACTTTTTAATGAGTTTGTTTCTGAAAATTTGAATGATTACAACTTCTGTTTACTCAAAGCCTATAAAAGTTTCGAATGATCTTTCATTTAAAAACTTTGTTTCACTGTTAATTTTTATGTCCCTGTCTTCTATTTCCAGTTTTACGCTCTCCCTTTATCTCTCAGGTACACATAAACGGGAAAGAGATGGCTTCAGAACGAAGAAACATGGCTTCGAGGAGAAAACACGTAAACATTCTCGTTACTTTTTCATTCCTTTGTGTGTGTGTGTTATGGGGATAAGGGATTGGTTTGGCGTCTATAGTTTCTGTTAGGACTCTGTTTGTAGTGACATTGGCATTCCTTTCCGGTTTGAGAGATGAGGAGAGAAAGCGAAAGAAACAGCTGAAATGACGACATTGAGATCAATGGAGAAAAAATGTTCTCGTAGGACTGATTATATTAACTTGAATGTTCTTCGACTATGTGGTTTCTTAATTAGTTTTGTTCTTGTAGCTCCGTTTTAATTTCAATTTAGTACAAAGACGAAAGTGAAAATACGAGTAAATTACAGGTGATTCAGGACAGAGTACTGGAAATCGAAGTAATGAATGGTCATTTTCCTTCTCAAGACTTCATTTGATGAAAGAGTTCCCATTTTTTCCATTTTCTTTCGCATTCCCTTTACGTAATTCAAGCTCAAAAGTCCATAGATTAGCCGAACAGCAAAAAAAAGTTTAAGAAAAACAAAACGTCTTTATTATTTGAAACAATCTTGCTCACATTCTTTACAAAATTTTCTGGAATTAGAATTCCAGCAAAACAAAAACAAGAAGGAAATGCTTTTCAGCTGTGGCTTTTTTCTTGCTTGTTTGAACCCCATAGAAGAGTACCCTGCCCAAATGCTTTTTGTCTAAGAGGAAAAAGCAATACTGATATCTCCATAAGCACTTCTCCGAAAGCACTTGTCAATATACGTGCGATCAGATTTTCCTTCCTAGATTTAAGAAGAGGCCCTTGATCCTTTTGTTGCTGAGTTGTTAGTCGATTTACTAATCTGTCCAAGGCTTCTTTCATCCACCAATGCTGACAAACTTCTCTTGCTTCTTCAACACTCATCTATTTTTCGCAATTATTTCCAATTTAAGTCAGCAATTATATTACATTAATTGGTAAAATTAAACATGCACATAAAAAAAACATACCCAAATTCTTTGCCTGAGGTTCTTCTCTGGCCAGAAATCCAACTGCTCCTGAACAAGTAAGGGGAACATGTAGCCTTCTTTGTAAGATTCATGGCTTTTGCTCTTGAAACTCCATTTACCCAATTCACACTGCAAAAAAAATAACAAGAACATCAAAATTATGGTATTTCCTAAATCAATTGTAACAAGCTAGCTAATCAACTAACGACGAGTATTGCTACTTGGACCACGTTTACTGATCACATTGCTGACCACCTCTCTAATACATGCGGGTCCCACATACACTAATAGGATCCGCCTCTATTTTAAAAGAGGTGATTAGCAAGGTAGTGAGTAAATACGGTACAAATAACATTTCTCTTAACTAAATAAGTAACAGAGAGAAGATCATCGCTAACCTGAATGAGTCCTCGTACTCCTGCTTCCTCTAGCGTCTCTCGTGCCGCTGCCCCTTCCTTGGATTCGTCTAGTTCCCATCCTCCCTGTTAGGATTAATGGAAAATTTTGTATGATTTAAACTGAACTAATTACTGCAACAAATCACCATTAATTTGATAGAGAAGAAGATTAGGGTACCTTTGGAAAGAGCAACCCCTTTCCATTCTGTGAGCTAATGACAAGAACTTCAAGTTCTTGTGCATCATTCTTAAAGGGAGTTTGCTTGGAAGCTTTATATCTATACGGAATACATCTGCACAAACAGTACAAAAGGCAATACCTCCATCAGTAACCAAAAGCATCAATTTTTCTTCTTTAATACAAGCGATATTACTATTCTAAGCTATACTACGCGAAAGAAGGAGGGTTTAAATTCGGGACACAGAGGGTTGAAGAAGAAGAAGCCCCTCCATTAGTAAGTAATGCGGCAGATATACAAGTTGAGAGAGAGAGAGAGAGAGAGAGAGAGAGAGAGAGAGGGAGACTAACCCTACAACTTGGCGCTGACCTTCGCTGTAACGCTGCAAATGCCTTCCAGTGCGAGATACCAAAGCAGCAACCATGTTTTCTTGGGGTATCAAAGCTACCATGTTATGTTTTCAGATAGATTCTTGCAAGTTAGAAACCAAACCAAACCCACCCTTCTTTTATAAACAAAAATAAGAGGAACAGAAGCTTTGGAAAATCAGAAAGATGTATTCAATTGAAACCAGAAAAATATAGGGTGTTTTAACGAAAAGCCCGTGGTACTGTTCATTTTAACGAAAAACCACAATTTTATACTAAAAAGTCAAATCTGGTACTATTTATTTTACCCTTTATTTTGTCCTTATCGTTAAAACTTAAAATTTTCTAATCATTTTCATTAGTTTTTCTAAAATATATTATATTTTGTTTTATATTTATTGCTGACCACTAGTAATATATAAAGGAAATGAATAATTAGACATACTGATGGAGGATCCTGACTTCCATGTGTTCTGTTAACCAAAACAAGGACAGCTGACCTACTCGTGCCATCCCATATAATTAGGCCATTTTCAATTAGGATGAGAAAGGAGTCCAGATGCTGGCCTGATTCTCTTTGCGAGTATTTCAGAAATTCATAAATTTATTGCACATTATGCACGGTAATGAATTATTTTAAATATTTTTATTTAAAATTAAACATAAATTATATCTGACGAAAAATAAGTGTATGATATACGATGATCGGCCATATAATTCATGGATCCCTAAGATCCACACCAAAAAGATTCGGAGGATCTTGTTGGGAGACATGGATCCTCTCCGGATCCATGCATTCTAATCCTAGGGATCCACCAATCTGGGGCATTGAAATTTGATCTCACAGCTATAAACATGAGCCGACTTTAAAAGTTATAATAACTTTAACCGTTTGATCAAATTTCAATAGCTCAGATTGGTGAATCCCTAAGATTAGGATGCATGGATCCGGAGAGGATCCATGTCCTGTCCCTTTTGGGGTTCAGTTTGAGTTCGTTTAATATAAAAAATATAATCGAATTAACAAACATTTAACTGTTCAATTTGATTTGGTGTTGACGAATGCCATCATTGAAATATAATCATATCTAATTATTGTTAATCGCTTTGGTTCAATCGTTTAAGAATATTCTAACGTATCAATAAAAATGTCCTCACATTCCAAGGGTTTTAATTTTCTAAACATTCACTCATCTTACACGTTAATTCGATCAAAAGATTCAATTTTTCAGAATATTATCAAGTCCCAATACAACTAGAACTTAGTATCGATTAAATAAAATATCATACTAGCAAACAATTTATTACTTACATTCTTCTACTTTAAGTATTTTTAAACTCAAAAATATTTTTTCTAAACACACTTTCAATCATTTTAAAAAAACTTTTAAAATGTTAAGCCTTCAAAATAATTTTTACATATAATTCAAGCTATATTTTTTATTTCCGTGGACCCAGCGTTGACGGATTGGCCTGTCAGAGCCCGACCCCGTTCCCAAGTGCAGCACACTCAGTGCAACTGACACGTAAGCGGCGTGGCCCTTTTATAGTCATTGGATTTTCAAAGGTAAAAAATCTGGACCGTGGATTTTCAATGGTAAGAAAAAAAAAAATTCAATTCAAAACCAATGGCTAACGTGGCGCGATGCCGGCCATTTTCATCAAACAGTCCGAATTAAGCAGATATTTTTAGGGTCCCATCCCCTTCGATACATAACATCACTTGTTTAAAAAAAATATATATAAAAAAAAAAAAAAAGTGACATTTTTAGGGTTAAGAATTAAAAAAATATGAAAAAGTGGGATATAGTTGTTGTGCCCACGGGGCACAATCTGGATTGTTAAATTGCAAAAAGATATTAATCTAACGGTCCATATTAATTCATTTAGATAAAAAATTTAAAAAAAATTAAAATACAGAAAAATGAAAAAATAATAATTTCTTATAAATACCCAACCATCTTCTTCCACCCTACATCACATTTCAATATTTCCAAAATTCATACTGGATCATGACACGTAACGCTACAGATTAGTTAAAAATCTAATCTAAAATATATCCACAAAAACTATAATTTCAAATGATGAGATATGGCGTGACGAGATTAGTTAAAAATCTTATCCAAAATTAAACGTAATATTATCTTTTTATTAATTAAAAAAATAATTTTTAACAACAATTGTCCAAACAATTCAATTACGATGTAAAAATACATTCGAACCGTTACTATTCACTAAAACAATAATTGCCAGTTGTCCAGTTGTCCGGAAAATTATTGCATTGAGGAGTGGACTTCCTGTTACTCCATAAAAAAGAGCCTTTTAGGCCAAGACTGGAGATGGCTTGCTTTCCTACGAGATCAAATCTTCTGCACCCAAAATGGGTGTGGCCTCTCTGTGGTCCCAATTTGTGTTTGACACGTATTCATTATTTTAACTTTTCTTAATTTTGTTGTCATAAATTTATTATGTGTCGAACACTTATTGGGGCCACAGGGAGGCCACACCCATTTTGGGTGCAGATGATTTGATCTCCTTTCCTACATGTGAAGGGTAACTTTTTCTAGTCAGCTTGCAGTTCTACGAAAGATTTTTCAGTGTGATCGTCACACAGGATGGTACATCACGTATTGCTATATAAATGGTGGGATATATGTATTAAAAAGTTTTATTGTATAAATGGTGGAATTGTAAGAATTTTGTTGTAATATGTTGATATTTCTAAGGCCTATTTACGCTGTAATTTAACTCCACGCTTTGTCAAGATTTCATAGAGATTAAGTTAGATGCCCCTGCTAACCACTCTGATATTGTCCTTCTAATTGCATATTACTACATACATTGCACGAAATGTGTGCCAGTTTTATCACAATAATTGTTGATTAACAATCGTGGTTAGTTTGAGCCTTGAAATCAAGCAGTAGCTATAGAATATAAAATGTTATTCTTACTATGTTTTTGTACCATAATTATATACCACCTTAGGTGGCATCTGATATGGACAGCCACATCATCTAAATTAATGTAAAAAAAATGTGGTATAAAATTGTGGTAAGAATATCATTACTCTAAAAGAAATGCTTTTAAAATGAATGAAAACGTTTTTTGTGAAAATTATATTTTTAGGTTTCAAAAGCATTTTAAGTGTTTTTCTATGATTCACTTATATTGTTACCGATGATTGGTTTCAAAAACACTTTTAACTAAAATCGTTTTTAATCATTTTAAAAACACTTTCAAATTAAGTTTTAGGCCAGATGGTATTATTCTATTTATGCTCGAATCTAAATTATATTGGAGGCGACTTTGAGGAGCTATCAATTAGCCGAGTCATGCTATATAGCCAAAATAAAAGCTTAAATAGAAAGAACGAGACTCTCAAAGTCACTATCATCAATTGTGTCCTTGTAAACTTTTAAAATCAATAATAAAGTCCACTTTCTAGAATATTGAAGAGGTTAAGGCTCACAAGTCACCATTTCTTTTAAGAAACTAATATCTTTTTATTTATTTATTTCTTTAGTTAAAGATTAAAGCAAAATATATAGTAAAAATAAGAAAAAAGAAAAGAAGGAAGGAATTTTTTTTTTTTTTTTGTCCAAAGAAGGAAGGATTGGAATGAGGGAGTAGGGTAAAATATTATATAGTTTAAAACTATAAATTAAGATCTAAACAAACTACTTTTCTTTTGATGTTTTTATTTTATACATTCTCTTTCGTTTCTCGAACATACGTTTCTGTTTATCTTTTTTTATATTTTAAAATAAAATATGATTGTCAAATAAATTGAGTCTTAGAATACTCCTAAATTTGTTCATTTTTCTTTAACAATTTGGGTCAGTTTTTGGAGTATCTTGAGTTAAATCTTTTGTTAAAAAAGGATTTAAAATAGTTAGATGCGAAAGTGAAATAATTGTTAAAAGGAGTCGACCATATAATGTTCGACAATGAAAGGAAGCAAAAGGGACCCGTTGTGAGTCATCGACACGTACTCGCATGCGTGCCTCTCCATTTGGAGTCCAGATCTTCTGCACCCAAAAATTCAGGTGGCCTCTCTGTGCCTTTGGTTTTTGAACTAAACATAATTAATGTTAACTTGACAATAATTAAAATAAAAAAAAATAAACCAAATCCTCAGCCAAAAAGCAAAGACACAGAGGGACCACAGGAGGTTTTGGGTGCAAAAGATGTGGACTCCTCCATTTGTTAGATAACATTAAAAAGTTAAAATCAAAACAATCAAATGGCCTCCATTCACCATTCTCTCTCTTCCTTTTCGAAATTTGTGTTTATACACTGTACAAATAATTTTACTCCTCATCCTCTCATTTGACTGCTAGATATTTTTAATTTTAAAATTTATGCTTATATATTGTATAAATTTAAAATTTAAAATTATTTAACGATGATAAATAATGACGAAGAAAAAAAATTTCTTGCACTTAAAGGATGCATAAGATTCAAAAGTCGTGCTCCAATGTTATAGTGAAAAGAGTGTTGGTTATTATCCATGTGTACCCTCAATTCTAAATTAATATAATTTTCTTTTAAAATAATTACTAGTTTGTTTCGATTTATCATTGGATTTTGAACATGATAGGTAGTCAAGCCTAATTGTTTTTTAAGTAATAAGAAAACAGAAACGATCAGGACATTTATTTTTCTTTCTTAAATTTTTTTTAATCATTGAATTGAATAAATTAAACGAAAATAATAAATAAATTAGATAATGACAAGTAAATGTTTGTAGTTATCATTTCTTTTAAAAAAAACAATGGCGTCATTTGAGAGTTGAAAGCCCTTCCGATTTCCACAAGTATAGTTTATGTGTTAATTACTAGAAGTTTAAAGGTGGAATCATGGAAAGTTGTTTATCTTTTGATGGTCTAGTACATTGAGAGTGGATCGTGAATCGATATGGTCCATCAAGTTTTTAATATAAAACAATATTATTTTTACCTTAATTCAATTTAAACTGCACAGAATCAAATTAGACAGATTCAAACTCGTGTGAGAGGAACACATCCAATTTAGACAAAGTAACTGCTCCCTGTCGACATCGTTTTTTGTTTTGTTTTTCTTAATCCCATCTGCTTTTTACAAGCTGTGATTGGCCTTTTTTTCGGTTGGATTTTTCCATCTTTGTTTCTCTCTCTCTTTTTATTAACCTTTTCCCATTGATCTAAGCCAGAGAACGACTTGACACAGTGTGTGAAACCCCCCAAAGTTACTCCCACTAGAAGAAACCTTATCCAAGAGAAGTTTTATGGACGATTTGAAGCTTTCAAAACCTCTGGCCGAAACCTCTGCCTAACCTTCCAATGTTCCAATTGAAAACTAGCTACCACAAAAAATGCATTTGTCCTTTGTGTTGAAGTGGCAAGAGTCACGTCTCTCTAGTGTAAAAGCATCCTCGTCACGCCCACATGTCAAGAAAAATACAAAGCCTATGAAATATCCTTTTTCTCTATAGGAAAATAATGTCTTTCCTTTTGTTTAAGTATGTATAACATATGTTTTTCAAAGCTTGATGGGCGTGTTTGATACATAAGATTATGGTATAAAATAAGCTTATGTAAAGAAGATGTATATGATTTCAGTTTTGTTAATTCACTTCATGTTTAGTCTATGTTAAGACCAAGGTCTAAAATATCCATAATATTCCGATATTTCCATCGAAATTTCCGTGTTTTTGGACTACCGATATTTCCGATATCATCGATATTTTAGACCTTGCTAAGTCACTCATGTATCTTACCATGCAATGTATAAAGTGTAAAATATTGTACTAATTCATTATATATAAATGATTATGGTGTGTTTAAACTTCTTTCATTAATTACTACATATTTTCTACACTCACAATGTTTGCCAGCTCGCTATATAATCAACTTAAATCAGTTAAATCCATCATGCAATGCATTTCCTTCCAATTTTTTGTGATAAACTAATAGATAATTGACTAAATAAACATCCTGCAAAGTTTCAATAAAAATTTCCAAGTTTTTCTTACAATTTCCGTGGTTTTTATTTAATTTTTATCGATATCGATAATATCCCGATATTTCCATCGAAATTTCCGTGTTTTTGGACTACCGATATTTCCGATATCATCGATATTTTAGACCTTGATTAAGACTAATGATAAATATTCCAATTCAGTCATAAACCAATCAAACAAACGTTCTCGAAATTTCTTTTGTTATTGCATTGTATTTGTGCATGCATGCTAGGGTTCCAATAGTAGAGTAGTGATTCTAGGGCTAACATCTTAAAACGTGAATATTATGATTCATGAATTCATTCCCTATGCATGTTGCCATTTCTGTACCTTAAGCATCTTAGCTGTGGATATATCTTAAGCTAGCCAGACAAATCAACTCGTTAAATAGTTTCCCAAAAAAAAAAAAAAAAAACACCCAAGTCGTTAAATTATTGTTCGTGATACACGATTCACGAATAAGTCGGCGAGATATGTCGGCTAGGATTGAATTTTATAACACAGTTGTTTATTTATTCATATATTTTTTATTTATTCATATATGTATATATATATATATATATATATGTATATGTATATACTTTATTAATGCGGCATGGTATATGCATGCGGGAGAGGATCCTTTCCGGACCCAATCTCTTTTGGATCCTCCTATTTTAAAGGCTGAGTCAGCGTCGTGGCCCTTCTAGAGCTGGTTATTGGCAACATCATAATAGTCGTCCAATAGCAGAGTTAGGATTTTTTTCTTGGGTGGGCTAGCTAAAATTAATGTCATAAAATCATATGCTTATTTTTTTCTTATATAAAACTTAAATAATCAATATAGAAGAACAACAATAGAATATAAACAATTCTTAAAATCATAACCCTAACCAACAACTTCAAGGATCATATAAATAATTAACCTACTAAATAAATAAAAAATAAGTAAATAAAGCGATTAAGAAAGTATCAAACGTTACATTCATTGGAAAATCGCAATGAAAAACGAGGAATTGTGGAGATAGAGATTTAATTGTGAACTAAAAGAAAATTCTTTTTCTTTTCTTGAGTAAGAAGTACGGAGGCTAAATCGCAGAGGATAAATGGTCTTTTTCTTTAAGTTTAACAAATAGGATAGAAGGGCAAGGGAGGATAGAACTAATTTATTATTTTTAGCATAAAAAGTATTATTTATTACTTATCCTCTACTAAATATACATGAAATAATAACCTATATTCAAATTGATTGTGCTATATAGGCTACATGCATTAACATAAGTCATTAAAGCATTAGTTTGAAAAAGGATAGTGCTATTCACACACCCTTATTAATTTTTTGTCATTGATCTTTGTCAATTCATTCAATCCAAAGGTCGGAACTTGAAAGGAATGTGTGAGAAATAAAATAAGTGCGTAGATAACACTACACTTACAGAAAACCTCCCTGGACTACAGCCCACCTTAGCCTTGTGGGTGGCTCTGCCCTTGTAGTTGTCGACGATGTACTCCAGCTTGTGGTTCTAAAAACATAGCATGTAGAACTTTCCCGATTAACAAACAAAAAAAGTGAAGAAGAAGACACAAAATTGAAGAAGAAGACGAAGCAGAAGCAAAACTGGAGAGAAGAAAGAACGGGTGTTTGGAGAAGATCCTCTCCCCATGCATGTTAAGGTGTCATGGTAGACAAGTCAGAGTATTTATATAGATCGTTGGAAACTTAAGGTCATCTCCAACCGAAGGCTGGTCAGAGGGCTCGTTTTAGCCCTGGTCCTTCAAGAAATTAATATTTTAATGAATAGTGTATGACCATATTTCTTACCATCTCCAACCGAGGGGCTAGAAGGTCATAGGCCAAATATAGCTCTGTGACAAAAAACCATTTTCAACCAAGGGCCAAAGGGTCATAGGACCAAACATAATTTATTATTTAAATTTAAAAACTACAACTTAAATTTAACAGTGCTTGATGCAGGAATGACTTAGGTATTTATAGGAAAAAAATGGGAGTTTTAAAAAAAAATTAAAAAAATTAGGCCCAAAAAAAGAAAAAGAAAAAGAAAAAAAAAGGACAATATTGTCAGCTATATCCGACACTAAAGAGGACAATAATGTCGGATATATCCGACATAAAATGTATTAATAATGAAAAATCCAGCTTGGCCCGAGGCTGGGTGGGTTGGGCCAGCCGGTTGGCTCTTTGGCCCTTTTTTGTCCCATGGGGCCCACAAGCCCTTTGGCTTAGCCCTCGGTTGGAAACGGTTTTCGGGCTATTTTCGGCCCTTTGACTTTCTGGACCCTTCGGTTGGAGATGGCTTAAGGTTCCATCATAAAAAATTGACATTATGAGGAGTAATCCAAATTACTTATAAGTCCATATAAGATCTTTTTCTCATCAATGTAGAATTCTCTCAATATAAAAGACATTTTCTTTTCTTGTTGAATCTCTCCACACATGATAATAAGAACTTGTCTGTCTCTACTCATTAGGCTAATAGGCTCTAATAAACTAATAAAGAGTATTATGTGTAACGTGCATCTCTTTTTTCTCAAATTCACTAAACCTCAGTGGGCACAGGGTATGGTATGTTAATATTTTAATTAAATTCCTAAGCAATTTAAGTGACTAGGAGACCACGTTACGTAACGATGGGATGTCTCCAATAGGCACATCACTAGGAGAAATATTTCAACACCTATGCGAGTTGGCACATGTGGTGTCCACCGTGACTTTTGGGTTGCAAGATTGCCTAAACAAAACAAACTCTTCTGGAAAATGACTTTCGAGTAATTCCAACTCCCCAACAAACCAATCATTTCAAAAACTGAAGCAAGAGTCTTAATATCATTATCAAATCATAATACGATGGTCTTGTAGCCAAAATGATCATTCAAATTGATATATCTTCTCTCTGGTCTCTGACAATAAAAATTAATAGAAGTAATTTCTGAATTTGTCCACCGTAAATTATTTTGGTCATTCCTTGGAAAATCTGTTAATATTCTCAAGGAACACTTCTATCACTTTGGTCCTTGACATTTAACAGACTTTTTCACACCATAATAATTTACGTTAGACAAACTCAAGAACCATTTCTATCAATTTTCATTGTCATGAACAAAAATAAAAGTTATGTCAATCTCAAAGACCATTTTGGCTAAAAAGCTTAATACATTTCCCCAGCCTATGTATTACATTGTAAACCGTTAAAAGTTAAACAACCTGAGTAATGCAAATCTTAGAACTCCCTCCCATACGCACAACTATACAAAAACAGCAACCTAATTCGTTAGAGAGACAACCATACAACGAAATACATTGTTCAACCCCCTGAATGGAGGAACTAATCAGATCCATCGGAGTCTTCATCAGATGTAACCTCCGAGCCTTCTTCCTCCTCTTCATCATCTTCATCGATCCTCAAGGCTTTATTAGCAGTCATCTTCGATAGTGCTGCAGTCTTGCTTGCTCTCTGTGAACGAGCGCTTATTGTGACAAGATTATTAGGAACCACCGAGGTGGGTGAACTATCTTCATCATCTGAAGATGCCTCTTCAAGCGCCACTCGTCTTCTGGAACGGGCTGGTTTGGTTGAGCGAGGAGCTGGGGTTTCCGGCATTTCAACAGAAACATTGAAATCCAAGTTGAAGTCTAGTTCTAACTTACCTGCAAAATATACATAAGCAGAAGAATTAGAGATTGTAAGCATAAACGAGCCATACTCACAGCAAACATACGCGAAAACTGCTTAAAATGATTGCAATCCAATATGTCATTTGTCAATGAAACAACCCTAGTAAGGTAAATCATCTTAATAAATGAATAATCCTTTCCATAGTGTTCCTAATAGCATGTTAAGGATTTTACCAAATATATGATTAGCTTGATCTTTTGACATTTCCTCATCTGGATGCCTATCTTGTGCCTTGAGATGGTCAGCCATCCGCCTTAACTCTTTGACAAGATCCTTCTCTGCCGATACAGATTCGACCACAGGAATTAAAAGCCTCCTCATTAACTGAATTGCCTCTTGCTCTGATAACCGGAAATGGAGCATGACAAGTACTCTGCATAATGCCGACACATATGCCTTCTCTGCAGGTGTCTTCTTTGTACCGAAAGTAGCAACCTAAATTAAGAAGATATCAGTAACTAAAATCATAATCACAGTTTCAGAGAATGGCATAAAGACCAAAGTTTTGGAAGTTGAAATATTAACTTATAGCTGCAGGCCAACTTAGGAAATAAAGAATACTACAGTTACCTCTGCGGCTATGCGTATGGCAAGACCCTCCTCACCACACTCAAGTGGAGGTTCTTCTATCACTTCTGGTAGTTCCCCGGTATCATTTCCTTTCTCTGTCC
Organism: Cotoneaster glaucophyllus; assembly: GCA_036320875.1. Lineage (NCBI taxonomy): Eukaryota > Viridiplantae > Streptophyta > Magnoliopsida > Rosales > Rosaceae > Cotoneaster > Cotoneaster glaucophyllus. The sequence continues at coordinate 25,234,832 of CM070068.1, read as the reverse complement.
CATTTTTATATAAGGGAGCCTGCATGATGTGCAGCATAAAACGTGATACTTGGACTGCACGCTTACGCATATTAGAAACCACTGTAGCAGAACCTCCAGCAGTGCCATTGATACCCGGCCACATAGAACGCATGACTGGAAGGAAAGCCTTGGATATACACTTCTGCATCAAATAACCACAGGATTTCAGGCTATTGGCATCATCTATTGATATGCTAGAGGCACCTCATGTTAGACAAATAAGCACTACTTGCCTTGTGATTAGCTGCGAGGGAAGGGTAATTCTCAAAGAACACAGATAAGCACTGTTTCAACCTGATGAAATGTTGAGTACTAAATTAGAACAAGTTGGTTTTCTCCAAAATTAAACTGGGATGATTATACTTGAAATAAAAGATACAGAAACAAATAAGGCACAAACGCTACCTCTGCAAGTCTTTAGATTCGTTGCTGAAGTACAAGGTAATGAGCCTGGATAAAAGCAATGGATGTAAAGAAGCAGGCATGCCTTGGTAATTCTCACTTAGAAGAAGAATTTTCGCAAACCCCTCACCAAGAGCACAATGAATGGACTCGTTTTCATCACTTGCTAAAGAACTGTCCCAATCATCTTTCATGATTCCAGCATACAAAAGATCTAGCAATTTAATGTTCGATATCCAATCTGTATAAGAAACGTTTAAAGGACTAGAAGTTATATCATAATCTTGACATTGTGGTGTAATATCCACGCCCATCACCCTATCAACTTCCTCAGGATTATGCCACATCCCAAGATCAAATAATGCCTTGCAAGCAACTAAGCTAATTGGAGCTGGTCCCTTAATAAATGAAAGCTTTAACTGCTTTACTGGTTCCTGGCTTGGCTTTTTCTCTAACAACCCAAAAAGCCCAAGACACCTGACTGCAATCCTTTGGACTTCCAAGTGAGAATGTTTTGCCTGCAAATCACAATCAAGAAAGGTTGTAAACCCCTCGAAATAAAATATAACAAGGAGAGGTGTTTTACTATGTTGTGTGGACAAGTAGAAATGTATAAAGTAACTTTATCATACACAAAACGATGTCAAGCATGCCTAAACGCCTTTCATTTACCTTAAAGTTGTTATACAGTAATGAGATGAAATAGATTACACCTTAATAATTAACCCCTCTGCTATCTCCTAAGTTGGAGTGTAGGCAAGCACTATAAAAACTACACACTTGTTCCCAACTTTTTTAAATTTAAACAAAGTACATGAAAAAAGTTTATTACCGCTGGAAGCAATAACGATTGCAGTAGTTCATTAGGCTCAATAGCTTTCCCTTGAATCCAATGATATGACCTTGCCTTCTCCAAGCAAAGGCCGAAAACAGCAAGGCAGTGCATCCATTGCAGAAAATCTGCTGTTCTTTCCCTGCAAGGGCGAGCAAGTTCCTCTACAACCCCAAGAACAACTTCTTCAAATTCACCACTAGCAGCATGCACCTTGCTTGCTAACCCAAACACCGCTTCAGCCCAATCTCTATCACCACCAAGATTTATTCCATCTCCTATAACAACCATGTTCCCACAGTCATCAACTTCATGGTCAAAAGGCTTATGCAGAAGTTCCAGCACAAATGTACTAGCAACCTTCCGGGTTGTAACATCTGAGAAATCAAGCATTGCACCAAGCAATAGTAGCTGCCGACTTGCAAAGCGATAATTTGGTCCTGCTTAAGTAATAACAAGTTAGGATATATAGTTGGATATAAATCAATGTTCTCAACCAAATGGAACTTGCACTCACCAGCATCAATGTGAGCTTTGACTAAATCTATATAATCAGAAATTGTTGCTGGTAGAATTTGCTCAAGAAGGTCACTGGTGTCTGAAGCTTCCGCTGCATATACTGCTGCTTCAGTGCCCATTGTTGAAGCAGCGTCAGAGCCTTTTGCCTGTTCAAGCACAATTTCTGAGCTTAAACAAAGAGGGGCAAGTTTGCTCAACAATATAACATTGGAATATATGCCCTAATATACCATTCCAGACATGGTTATATATGCCTTTTTCTACACCTACTGGTCACTATCCTCAAATTTCATATGCCCTAAACTTCTCAATTATATTTCCACCCTATTCTATATTCTTTAAACCAAAAAACAAAGGACAATTACAGAGTAAATCACTATAAACGTACTTGTGCTTCCATCTGCAGGTGCCTACATATCATTCTCCAATAAAGGGCTACCTCCGCTTCCATTAGTTGAATGCTTGGCGTGCAATGTTCTGAATCGCCTAACAACAAATTGGAAGCATGACCAATGGAAGAGGCTAATATTCATACTTTATACACATGCACACATATAAAGAGCAGTATTTCTTATCAGAGACAGAGAGTAACATTTTGTGTTGCCAAACCATGAATCAGGATCATCAAACAAGTGGAATCATATCTAAATGTATGATCCTCATGAGAATTTTACCATGGTAATATATAGTAATATATACTCACCACTTCTTAAGAAAAGAGCGGACAACATTGTTAAAACCACCCAACAATGTATTTCAGTGAATTGAACCGTCCATTTCAGGTTCATATCCAAGGATCAACCTTTCAAAAAGTAGTCACACAAGAAATTGTAGACGTCTTATTATGACCAAACAAATAGACACACACAGTGTTTCCGATAAACACTAAAATGAAGAAGACTGAACAAAAGGGTGCAGTCTTTTATTTGGCTAATTTGCGCAGGGAGGTTTTTAAATTGGGACATAAAAAGGGACAGTTCGAATCATGAGACCATAGTACAAGTGGTACTATGCCAATATTGTCTATTATTTTTAAAAAAGGTACATCCATTGCATAATCTCTTGCAATGCTATGAAAAACCACCAAGATGAATCAGGTAAGATATCTAATCATTTTAGCTACCCTTGACTGGGACCCAAAATTCATTAGTTCAAAGAACCGAAAGATTTAGCAAAACCTAATGTGGTACGGAATCTATGGATGCAACATCTCTAACCTTTTTACCTATACGCAATTGTATTAAGTTTGGTAGCATGAATAATTTGACAACAAAAGAATGCAACATTTTCAGAAAATGGTCGGAACTAGATGAGTTTCCAAAGCTATGTATTAACATCCTCAAAATTATTGGAAACCGGAGTTTTAAAACAAAAGAAAAGAAGATTAATTTACTATAATATTTAGCTTAATATATCACCCGTTCAATCAAAGCCATGATTATGTGTTCATGAAGAACTGAACCTAGTCATAATGACAAGTTCAAAAGACGTTAAGTTCTTTAACTTGTTTTATTCAGATGTACTTTAGAAGAAGTATACCAAAATATACAGTTTTCCCTTGTACAGGAGATGTATTCAGCCTCCTACTCTAGAAGACAATAAATCAAAAGGCATAGTCGTCTGTGTGCACGCTTTCTCTTCATTGTCAACTTCCAGACCTTGAGTGACTATCCCAAATATATGGTCAAGTTTATTCCAACATGTTGGATTTGGAAAAGAAAATAAAACGCGATACATACATGCAAGTAATTAAAAAAGGAGGTTCAGAATACTATCACACCTTCAGTTCTCTCATCCGCAGATGATATGTAGTGCCGAATACTTTCACCATCACGTAATTTAATTAAACCATCTTTTAACAACGCACAAGCCACTGACTCCCCAACCAATTCATAGGTTTCAACATCGAGATACTTGAGTAGTTCTAAAGGGTCTCCTTTGCAGCATTTATTTAACCAATCATCTTTCATTAACTTTAGACACTCATTTGAAACAGCAACAGAACGATCAGCAAGTCCCCTCTGAAGAATTAATGTTCTATGCTTGATACTACAAAATCAAGAAAATGAAAGTGAGAAACCAAAAACAAAAGACAACACTCCAACAATTAACAGTTGAGGAGGGTTACTACTGAGAAAACTTGTAGCTCACATATGACTAGAAACTGGTAAACACCACAGTTAATTGAACAAAGGACTCAAATGCAATCATCAAATAATAATGTTGTCAAAAGATTCTCCCACTTCGTTTAATTTTAAAATTCAATATCTGTTTAATTGTATATTAACAAATTTTTGTACGGCTCCTTGGTTTTCCATCAGATCTTGTAATACTGCTTCAGGAGGTTAAAGGGGATAGAATTGGAATTGCACCATAAACTTACCTGAGACTTTGAAGAGGAAAGTTACTAGCTAGAACACGGTATGCTGCTTTGCGGACTGATTCACTGACATCTAATGTACAATCAATGATTGCTTGTGCGGTTGCATTTGAAGGAGGCAAAGATAGCACTATTGCCTTCCGAACCTCCTGCAAAAATGCCAAAGTTGGATATCCAAGAAGCAACTTTCCACGTAATTATTAAGTACTATAAGATTGAGAGTAAAATACCAACAGATTACAGCAAACTTTTCAATCATAGTATTTCCTTTGGTAATAATAGTATTACAAGCTATCCATTAGAAAAGAGTATACAAACTTTTGTGTGCGATAACTGCAACCCAAATTTGGGTATACCTAAAATATAATGAAATGCTTCTGAACAAGACACAAGTGTTACATTATAACATGGAAATGATGCTGATACGGGAACTATACAAGAAGAGAACATGGGTTTGTATGCCTCTGTTGATACTATACTTTGTTTGACATAGAGATTAGTGTTTCGAATTGTGTGCATATAACAAAAGAGAGGCACTCACCACAGTTTGCTCTGCAGGAAGCATCTCAAGAAATAAATCAAGGATATCACTGTTCTCGCAGTCACTTGCAAAACGTGAAAGAGCTCTAACTGCACATGTACGGATTACAGGGACCTTGTCCCCCGCACGCAACTTCATACAATCTATTACTTCATCCCAGAGATCACTGCTCACTTCTGCATCATCAGGTAATTGCACGATGATCTGCAGGAACAATAAATTATGTCAAACCAGGGGGAAGAGAAAAATGTTGCAAAGTATGAAACTTGTGCAACCTATGAACAAAAAATAGAACTTCATGAAAAATCGGCGGCAAGGGTAACAGTATTACAATGAAGATCCAGCCAAGAATGAGTGAAGCTTATCACCTTATAAGTTCATTGCAATATCTTAGAGTAGATAAATCAAATGTTACTTACAGAACTCAATTTTAAGATAGTAGTAGCTCAAAAGTAAAACATTAAAGAAAATAGTACCCTCTCCTCAAATCTCATGACCTTCGAAATTATACCTATCTTCAAAACCATACACATTCAAACCCCAAAAGTTACAAAGCCTTACAACCCTAAATCCCAATTGCCTCTCAATTTCCCAAATTCAGTAACAAAACTAAAAACCCTACCTCAGAAACAATCTGGCAGGCTCTTGACCTCGGAGTCTTTTTAGCGGCTGAGGACGCCTGCAAAAGGAACCTGAGGAAGTCCTCCAAGAAAGCGTCGGATTGGGAGGCATTGCCCGAGTCTCGGGCAGTTGCGAAGGCGGAGACGAACCGGACGATGCGTTCGGCGGAGGCGGTGCGCCTCTGGAAGGCGAAGAGAGGAAGTAGAGTTTTGCAGAATGCAGAGAAGAAGAGAGAGGATGACGACGTTTTGGAGCGGAGGGCGGCGAGCTCCTTGAGCTTGCGGTTGTGGCTGGCGTTGGAAGTCCGAGCGTCGTCGAGGATTTGAGCGATTTTGAGCATCAAGCGGTTCTGTTCTTCCGCCGTCGGTTCTGCCATGGCTCTCTGTGACTGTGAGTCGGTCGGTCTCAGCCACTGAGGAAATGGATCTGACGATTATTTGGCAGGTCAATCAAGGGCTTCGGAATGATTGCCATTTTTGAATTCGAGCGGGAGTTTCTGTTTCTTCTTTTTTCAAGAGAAAGGAAATGTCAATTGAATGCCAAGCCCAAGTTATAAGCTGTTGAAGCCCAACGGGCCAACGCCAAGGAAAGTTATTAGCTATACTAATATTTTCCCCTTTTCGTTGTGATATGGGTGCCTCGTTTTTCAAATTTTTAAGGTTGTGTTGTTTGCACATATTTTTTAAATTTTCACACGCATTTCTCAATTTCTAGCCGTCGAATTTAATAAATTGAAAAGAAAAAAAATCAAATGATAGAGATTAATAAGGATGTATGAGAAGTAAAAATAAGTATGTGTATAGCATCACCACTTTAAACTAAACATCTGTTCACTTTAAAATTTTGATTAAACATTCTTCTGACAATTTTAATGATTTTATTAGACATTCCTCCTGCATATTTTTATAGTATATTTGGAATATTAAAGTACCAAATGTACCACAAATCGGTACATTAATTTTCAAATGTACGTACGTTTATTTTCAAATGTACTATAAATTTCAATCACTTCTAATGACTTTTTTTAGTGTAGAAGAGACTAATTTAATCAAAACATAAAAACGCACAAATCTTTAGCTTTTGAAATGTAGACAGTAGAATATACGTGGTTGAATCTAGTTTTCTCTTTTATTATTATTTTTTCTCCCTTTTTTGGCTCTTTAATCTCCATCGTGGGATTGAAGTAGTGTTCATCTTCATTTTATTTTTTTAAGTACAAACGATAGTTCATATTAATTTATAAGAAGAGAGGGAGCGTTTAATGCGGAACGTAGTTGGTTAAAGAAAAATAACCTAACCACCAAAACAATTCACCATTTGCAAACATATGTTGATATATAATAATGGTTGGTTTTCTTTTTTGAACTTTTGAGTGGGAGTATGAAAGTTAATTCAAATTTTCACATGGTATGTCGATTTCGTACCTGTTCCGCCTGCAATTTAACCCCTCAACCTCCACCCCACAGGTACTATAAGTACATGCGGCCAGACAAGAAGCCCATACAAGTAATAGTTATTAAGTAATTAGAATCAACTTAATTATTATTTAGCGAGCTCAAGTAGAAATGGAATTAAAGTCGGTGCTAGTTATGTTTGTGTTCTTGTTTATCACAACTTCATCGGCATACACGCCATACCATTACTTGATGCACGTTCAATTCTGGCCAGCCGCTATTTGCCAGAATGCTGAGATGATGAAATGCTACGACTCAAAACCGCCTCTTGTCGGTTCACTATGGGATGTGGCCGGCCGACTGCAGCCCTCTGACTGCATAGGGGATGACCTTGATGTAAAAAAGGTAAAGGCTGCAGACCTAGATTCATTGGTCGACCACATTCCATGTATAGTGAACCAAAGAGAGCTGGTTTCGAGTTGTAGCATTTCTTTGTCTCAGCTTTTTGGAAAACAATGACTAAAAGGAGTATATTAAGCATGGAGAGTGCTCTGATGATGTGTTCCCAAAGACGATGTACATCAAGAAGGTATGTGTGGATGCAAATTTTCGCCTTCTTCTTCTTAGACGAAAACGCACCTGCAAAACAATTAACACCTTAGGTCAAGGCCAAGAGCCTCACGCGCCCACGATGAATGGAGGGGAGAGCTTTGGCCGAAGAACCTCCGATGCTAAAGTTAGAATTTGAGGGAAAAGTATTTAGAGAAATTTTGGAGAATTTTACAAGAGAATTGGACTTGGGTTTTTTGGAGAAATGAGGGCTATTTATAAAAGTGTGGCCGGCCTTATTTGGAGAAAAGGAGTCCGGCCACTTATGGTGGTTTTTGGCTCTAATTGCAAGATATTATGTTAAAATAATATCTTACAATTAATTAGGAAATTAAATAAAAAAAATAATCAATTAATTTTGGTAATTAATCCTAATTTGAAAGGAATAAATAGGGGTTACCTTGTGGGGAGGATTTGATAAGGATTGATAAAATAGGTTTTGAATAAGTACCCTTTTAATCACCTTTGACCTTGATTGAGCCGTTATTGTCTGTTGCTTGCACGTGGGAGTCTCAGTGTACCTTAAGGGTAATTTTGTCTTTTTACCCAAAAATCCATATGTCACCTTCATATTTTTCTGGATTATTTTTTGCTCTACAGTACGTACCATACATCTCTGGGACCTTCTTAAAGTACATGGCCTTTAGTAACTGATAGAGATTTTTACCACCTGCAAAAGTAGGAATAAAAACACTTAAGAATACGTGCAAGAGTACAAGGTTGTCATAGTATAGCAGCTCAAGTAAGATCGTTTCCACAAAGATTGAATGAATAATATGTATTTATGCTAATCATTAGCTAATTATTTAGAACAAAGTTGTGAAAATGATGATTTTGGAATTTAAAATAATAAAAACGAACTTAAATTAAAAACAATTAAATAAATTAACTAGAGAACAATTTAAAGAAAATCAATTTGTAAAAGCCCTAGGGTTCAACCGTCACCGTTACAATCCTATGCAATTTTACTAATTACTTACGAATTTTCACATACATGCTTTGAAGGTTAGGTTTTCCTAATCCATATTTTCCTCATGATGTTCAAGCGAAAACGTATATCTAACATGCAACCCGTCTATGATGTTCATGTCAAATATAAACATGCAAGACTCATTAAGCTTTGTGAAAACCCTTTGAAAAACCATGCAACCCTTAAGAGCGTGATGTTCGCCTTAAGTGAACTTACAATTACTAATCACAAGAAGCCCTCCTCAATTTCAGGGGATGTTCCAACAGAAATTGCATCAAATTACTTGTCTAAAAACCCTAATGGTCGCGAATCACTAATACAATTAGATAGTTTAATCACAGTGATTAATAATTTAAAACAAACATGCATCCATTCATAAGAAATTAATAAAATCACAAATTCATGCTAAGGTTCATGGCCTAACCCTAGCAAAAGAACTAGTTACAAACAATCATAAAACAAAATATTATTGAGAATAAGGATAGAAAGCATCTAGAAAATAAACTTGAATTATCAAAGTCTTGTGTGTGTGTTTCCTCCTCTCCTTCTCCTCTTGCGTTCAAAAAAACCTAATGGCTAAAAAATCTTATTTATACTACTACAAAATAAAGACCCTAAAATATCTTAGAATAAAACTAGGAAACATAATAAAATAATAAAACAGAAAATAAAAGGTTTCCTATTTGAACTAAAATTTAGAGTTCTCAGAAAATTAGTCTTTTGACCAAACAAATTAACTCCGATTTAGTCCTAAAATATCTCTTTTGAAATATGGAGACGTCCCCTACAAATCATCAGAAGGAATCTTCCTCAAAATATGTCATATTGACCTCCAAAATACCCAAAAAGTCTAGAAACGTAAATCTGGAAAAGCTGCGCGCTGGACGTTTATTTCATTGCCACGGTCAAACGGCTTAGTAGAAAAATCTGGAATTTTGATACAATCATAAATTAATATTAAGATTAGGGTAAAATATATAGTATAATATGGACTCATCAGTAACACATCATCATAGCAATTTATGTGCTTAATTAATATACTCCTTTTTAAGCGTTGTTTTCCCAAAAGACGAGATGAAGAAATGCAACAACTCGAAATGCCTCCCTTTAGTTCACTGCACATGGAATGTGGCCGACCAATGAATCAATGTATGTAGCTTTCGATTGCACGGGGATGACCTTTGATGCAAATTAGGTAATTACGTACATACAAATTACTAGTTCTTTTACTAATTTACATCAAGGTCATCCCATGTACAATCGAGGACTGCATACATTTATTTATTGATCGGCCACAGCCCTTGTATAGTGAACTAAAAAGAAATGGTTTTGAGCTGTAGCATTTCTTCATCTCGGCGTTTTGGCAAACATCAGTTGACTAGAATTAAACATGCATCAAGTACTGGTATGGCGTGTAAGCCGATGATGTTGCGATAAACAAGAACAAAATCATAGTTGAATAGCAGAGTACGCTAACGAACATACAAACAAACTACGAAGAATATTTTACGAATGAAAAAAATAAAGAAATAAGAAACCCTAATTTAGATGGACTAGGCCCAAACCTAAACAATAAAATAAATAACTTCCAACATCCCCGTCAAACTCAAGACAATACACAACATGAGGTTGTCAACAAGTAAATGCGGAAGCAAACTCCGTTAGGCGGACAAGGCAAGATAATTTAAGGCACGCGATTCAAGCGAGCAATTCAAGCAAACTAATAATTCTAGCGAATAGGACTGGACTGGATTCGGTTGAGCTGGGCTGGGCTGGATTAGACTTAACTAGACTGGGTTAGACTATACTAGACTGGAACTAAACAATTTTAGCAGCTAAGCAAGCAATGGCTTTTCAACAGTAGGGTCGACAACAAGTTCAAGAGTCTGGGCTCGGTGGTTCCAGCTTATATGACCAGGGTGCAGCAGCAATGGCTTTCTCATCTAATACGTATTCTCCAACTAATTCAATTAATAAAACAAAACAAAACAAAAAACCTAGAAGGATAGTCTAATAGGACTTCTTTTTTGTGGGATTTGGTGGAAATAGACGCATAAGACTTCAAGTTACGGCTGAAAGAACCCTAAAGCATGGGGAATTTTAAAAGCCCCAAAGTCTTAGTGTTGAATAGTTCATATTGTTCCAAATGCTAATATCTACTTTCAAAACAATTTGAGGTAAGATGCTGTATAGTTTTCTTCTACATGTTGATGAAGATCTCATGCAAGATGTTTCCTTGTAATGAAGATAATGTGTAGATTTTGCTTTCCAAGCATTGTATCCTCCCATTTTCATTTGCTCTAAAGAAACTACATGCGTGGTGGCCTGACCTCCTTCCTTTTGGGTTTTAGCCATGAAAAAAATAAAGTTTATGGCTTTATATCTTCAAGTAGTGTGTTTAAATTTTTTGTGTTGCATTGTTTATATTTTATATATTCTTTTATTGACATGCATTTCCAAGTGGTAATTTTTTTTACACAAGTGAACCAACTTTTACAACAAAAAATTTAGCTCGAAACAGCTCAAGCTCAGTATTAGGCTCAAACTTTTTAAGCTCGCTCAAGCTCGGCTCATATAAGAAGCAAGCCAAGCCTAGTTAGAGCTCGAAAAAAAAAATACACAAGCCAAACTTGACCATAATGACATTTGGTTCGGCTTGACTCGTTTACAGCCCTAGGAATGAATGTTCTTAACCACTTTGTTTTACTATAGTGTTTTTATCACAAATGGTCATTGAGATTGACCCAACTCTTCATTTTGGTTCTTGAGTTTCAAAATCGATCAATTTGGTCCCTTACTTTCAATAGCGCACATCAATACGTTCTTTCGTTAGAATTCAGTCAATAATTCTGTTAGTGTGCTGATCTGGCACACATATATAGAACCCACAAATCCAATAATATAGTGCCATGTGTCTTTTACAAAAATAATGCCACGTGCCCATGTCTAACAAAAAACTTGTTTAGATTTTCATAAATGAATTGTGGTATGTCTTAAAAATCTAATAAGATAACCTCATAAATACATGTAACTGTTGGAATTATTATTTTTTTTTAATTTTAAAAAGTTATTATCATAGAAAATAAAAAAACTATTGGATTAAAGTGATAATTTGAAATTAACGTCTTAGATTTGGCCAAGTGTCGAGTACATTGGAAGTAGCTTTTTGGTGGGCCCTAGGCTACAAAATATGTCGCCCCACTCTTCTAGCTGAGTGCGTGTAGTGCACGCTCCTAGCGCAAACAAATTAAAAGGTCCCACTGACGTTAGCACCATGGATTTAGATCCAGACTCAGAATCGACATAACTGACGTCATGCTGGTGAGCCTTGATGACCCAAAAATTGGTGAATGTGTGTTTTGGATTAGATTTATGATCTAGCCATGTCATTTTAACATGAATGAAAATGATATTTTATGAGCTATATTCTCTTTTATATGTACCATGCTTTGTATAATGTTGGTGTTTAAACAGTTGTAAGGTTTTGAGTAAACCATAAACTCAATTTGATATTATACAAGGTTTGAGACAAAATTTGAGTTTTACATGATTGTAATCGAAAATGCATGACACTGTCATTCAAATGAATGAGTTACCGAACAAGCGATGTAACTGTTACTAGCATTCTTACATAAGTAATAAACTCATCTTGTGATCAAAGAATATAGAGAAAAAGGAGCTATCATCACTAAGGTATTGTCCCCACTTTGTTGGGTAAAACATACAATGGCACGTAGTGGGAACCCAATTACCCAAACATACATATCTTGAAGATTAGGATCATCCTAGTAAGTTGTACCTTCGTTTCTAAGATGTTTATCTTCAGAAAGGAAATTTTTTGTATATAGATTGAATGGATAGGAGCATGTACATGACATTATTTGAGTTAGAATATGTTCCCATGCATGCATAGAATATTATTGCACATTGATTGATTGATCGACAACTTGTATTGGAAATGGTAACCACCCAATGAGCCTTCTTATAACTATCAACAACCCACCAATATCAGGAAGTATTTTATATATATATATATATATATATATATGCCTGCCAAATTTCGCACCAGATGCGAATTCCCGTAGGCCGATAAAGAGAAACACAACAAGTAGGGAGGACAGCAGATGATGCTATGTATGTAAAATAGTGCAGTCTCCAAGTGACATTGTCCCTCAGCAATTTGGCCATCTGCCAAAAACTTTGTGTGGCTACTTGCCATTGCCACTGCTAGTGTACAACGAGGCCTACACGTAGGGCACAATGTGATTCCTTTAGAGCAAGTCCACCCGTGCATATTGCTCGGGGGACAGTGGAGGAGATGGGGCCTGAGGGCCGGTGGGTTTGTCTCCAGCCGTTCGGAGCCCGAGCCCAGGTGGGAGCCCGAGCAAGAGGGCAGTCACGAATTCACGGGCCTGTGGCCCGAGCCCTTCGAATTTTTTATTTTTTTTTATTTTGTGTCAGAGACACAGAGACAGAGCGAGAGCGAGGGGAGGAAGGGAGAGAGGGAGCGACAGAGGGACCGGAGCTGGGTGGCGCAGATGGGTCGTCGCCGGGGGGGGTCGAAGATGGGTCGTCGCCGGGGGGGGTCGAAGATGGGTCGTCGCCGGGGGGGGGGGGGGACGAAGATGGGTCGTCGCGCCGGGGGAGGAAGGCAGGGTGCGCGGGGGAAGGCAGGGTGCGCCGGGGGGGGGGGGGGGGTCGTCGCGGCGGCGGGTAGCTGGGTTTTGGAGGATGGGTCTGGTTCGTTCGGGGAGCGGGAGAGAGAGAGAGAGAGAGAGAGAGAGAGAGAGAGGAGGATGGGTCTGGTTCGTTCGGGGAGCGGGAGAGAGAGAGAGAGAGAGAGAATTATTAAAGAAAAATAATAATATTTTATAATTAGGTGAGAAAAAAATATTAATATTTTATTAGTAATTGCCTGGGGGAAGGGTTTCATGGGTGGAGATGCAAATGGCAATTACTGTTTATTAATGGCAATTACTATTCATTTAAAGCAGTTACTATTCATTAGGGTGGATTGCATAGTGAATTGCCTGGGGGAAAGGCTCTATGGGTGGAGTTGCTCTTATATTTTGGTGGATTTAATTGTCACCCATCAACCACGCCAAAACGCACGATAAAATCCTTTTCAACTTAGGGCACAATGTAATTCCTTTATATTTTGGTGAAATATAAAAAGATTTTCATGAAAGTGAGACGAGAAATGGCATATATATGAGTGTATATATAGATTTTCAAAGTTAAGGTCTTGTATTTAAAGAAAATAGAGATATGCAGCTGATATGTTATCTATATGTTGTATTATTGAAAAAATTTATGCATGTGTATCTAAGAAATTAAACTGTTAAAATCCCTTAACGGATTGTTAATATCTACTGTGTTAATGGTATACAACAAGAAATGATTGAGACAATTTATAATATCAAACCATATGGACTGATTTTTCGCGCATACATTTGAGGCATTAAGGGGGTCGTACTTGTAATCTTAGCCAAAATTTGATAAGTTATAGTTGACTATGTGGTTGCCTTGCAAATTTAAAGGGTGACAAGGGTAAGATTAACCTCTAATAAAACGAGTGGCAGAGAGTGGTCTTCTGTATACGTTTGCAACGATAAAATCGTAATATGTAATTAACTCTAGCCGGCAAGTACTATTTCATTTGGATAATGCTAGCGAAACTAACTTTGCAAACCAAATCATGTGTTACGAATAAGAAATAAACACATTAATCAACACTTAATTAATAATCTAATAATCTTCAACCACATCATTTAGTTCGTAAATTTGATTTAAAAAATATATATATATATATATATATATATATAAAAGTGGAACTTGAAATTAAACATATATATATATATATATATATATATATATAAAAGTGGAACTTGAAATTAAACTGCCAAAGTGTGATATCATCGCTATTACAAAGTTATAGTTGTTGCTTGAACGAATCCGACGAAGAATCCCTTGCTTTGTAGGAGTGATCATGTCCGATAAACGCTAGCTATATACTTAACGTCGTTTTTTGTACCTGCAACTGGAGTTAAGTGGAACAATGAATAGATGTCACTTCAATATTTGAACCGGATACAATGACCCTTAAATAAAGGGTTACACCTTTTATAAGGGTTACAACCATTCAACAAGAGTTAGGTCATCTCCAACCGAAGGATCCAAAGGGTCAGAGCGCCGAAAATAGCTTGAAAACTGTCTCTAACCGAGGGTTAGGCCAGAAGGCCAGAGGGCCAACCGGCTGGTCATTTTTAGCCAGCCAGTCAGCCCGCTGGCTAGCCTATTTTGACTTTTTTTTTTTTTTTTTTTTCATTCATTTCCACTTGCCCAGCCCGGTTTCTTTTTTGTTTTTTTTGTTTTTTTTTTTTTTCAGCCCACTTTAGGGGCTTTCAATTTTTGGTCCCAACCCACTTTTTATTGATTTTTTGAACAGGCCACCTTTTTTTTGACATTTTTTTTTAATTTTTAATTTTTTTCTACACCATTTCTCACATATTTTTTTCACCATTTTATATTGTTTTACAAGGTTCTAAAAGACGCTAGGCGCTAGTCGGGCGGCTAGCTGGGGCCTAGCGCCTAGGCGGCTAGGCGGGGTCTAGGCGGGCGCCTAGGCGGACTAGTCGGATTTAAGTAAATCCATTATATTTCGTGTAAATAAGTGTCTGTTTATACTTAGAATATATATAATTTCATCATAAACTACAAAATAGAATGACATATGTATTATGAAGTATTGGAACATAATGAAAACATGAGGAACAAGCATATAGTATGTGCTCATTTAAGTATTCAACAAGTCTCTTACAATTTATTAAAAAAATTAAATGCAAATTGAAAGTTATCTATTTTCTGTCTAAGTGAGTCGCAACCTAGGCAGGTGCCTAGACGGGTTTGGGCGGGCTAGGCGGGTGCCTAGGAGGTCTAGGCGGGCACCTCAGCTGGTATAGGCGCCATTTCTTAATTTTCAAACGCCTAGGCATTAATCGGGGCGGTGACCAGCCGCCTAGCGCCTAGGCGGGGCCTAGGCGGCGCTAGGCGGGGATTTTTAGAACAGTTACCTCGTTTTATTTCAATTCTTCACATTTCATACTATAGCCCTTTGGCCCTCATTTGGAGATGATTTTTTATGACAGGGCTACAACAAGCCCTCTTACCCTTTGGACCTCGGTTGGAGATGAAGGCAAATATGGTCATATACTGTTCATTAAAATATTAATATCTTGGAGGGCCAGATGACTAAAACGAGCCATTTGGCCAGCCTTCGGTTGGAGATGGCCTTACACGTTCACCTATTGAATGGTACCCTTTGGTTGTCTATAAATAGTCAAACCTATTTCATATTCATTCCAATTCCAATTCCAATTCCAATTCATTTGCTCGAGAGAGTCCAAGAGAGAACCTATCTTCCTGTGTGATTCCCAGTTTAACCACAGCCATCAGTAGAGATCTGATTTCCTTCAGCAGAGAGGGGTCTTCAATATATGTTTGCAAGTTGCAACCATAAAACTCACATATGTAATTAACTCTGGTCGGCAAGTCCTATTTCATATTTCATGGTCCGCTAGGAGATTTTTTATGGTACTCCGGAGTATCAGATATTTCATATCTTTTAATCGTTAGATCTTTGATTAAAATTACAAAAAAAATTTAAACGGTTTAAAAAATTGAAATATCTTATACTTTGAAGTACCATAGAATATTTGGTCGACTTTCCATTGAATTTGGGTCCAGTCTACAGGTTTGTCTAAAACTAGAGGTACGTAGCATTTGGTGAAGGATAATTTCGAAATATAAGTAGATTAACAATAATGGAGAGTCTTAATCAATAGAGTTAGTCCAAGTAAAGAGACAGAAGAAGAGCGTGACAATAAGTTGTTAATTAGTATAAGTTCAAAGGTCGATTTCCAACAATGTGACAAATGAACCGAGAGAAGTCCTACGAACACCATTTATGAAATCATCAAGTGCGAGCAGCTAGGGGACACACTTATTATGTGATGCAACTAAGGGGACAATCAAACGTAATTTTGACCCTTAAATATTGAGTAGGAACATGTCAATTATCTGCCCCTTCATGATAACTTAAGAACACCTCTTCACCTTTTATTGATCTCCATTACTATATATGGTTAAGATATGTATTAGATTAAAGAAAAGAGACTCTAAAATTGGGATTTTTTGTGGACTCTTCGTCACCTCACTGTCTAATGTTAATTTTTGTGTCAATATTATAAAACATGGTACAAAAAACTTAAGGTGACAAAAAGTTCATGGAGAGTCCCACTTTAAGAAAGTCTTCTTAACAATTTTCTAAAGAAAAACCTTTAAAATATTGTCGCTAGTTTTTGAACAAAATAATTATCATAATTATCACCAAATTAATAGTTTAGAACATGAGAAATGTTCATACTCTCATCAAATACTAACCAATGACTTGTATTTTATAGAGATTGTAAACGAACGCCTATTAAATTAGCAATAAATTAAACCAAATAATTTGAGTTAAATACATAAATTTTTATAGTTTATGTTGTTAGATGCTGACTAACTAAATACAGAGAATGGGATGCCACGATTAGACATTGCAAACCTAGATTCTGTCAATTATTATTCGTGAAAGTTCATTTCTATATATACCTAGAAAAATATATAAATGTTTTTTAGGTCATGATCACTTACTCATAGATTTGAATATATTTGATATCAAAAGTTGAGAATAAATGAATGTGATTTTAGTATTTGAATATCAATCTTTGATATCAAATTCAAAGTTAGTAATCACACATCCTTAATCACCTGATGACTAAGAGAACGAGATTCATGAAAATGGAATTGATTTGGCTCCCCACTAGATAAGGAGGAGTTTCTCCTCAATTCAGGTGAGTAACCACGCAATTCCTTAATCACCTGGTGACTAATGAAAATGGAATTAACTTGGTTCCCATTGAGTGACACTAATACAAAACCATTATTAGTGTCGCTATGATAACCGACAAGAAACGTATATTACTGTCGGATTTTAAGCAAAATCTGACAGAAAATAGATGCAGTGGCGGATATAATAATCGACAGAATTGCCAGCGTCAGGAAATGAATTTTTCTACAGAAAATACTCTAAAACCGACAGAAATTGTGTCAGATATAACCAACAGAGAATTTATTAATAATAAGCAAATAAAAGCATTCTCTGTCAGATAAAACCAACAGAAAATATATTAATAATAAAAAAATAAACCATCATCTGAATCATTTCTTTCCCTTTCAAGTTGGCCTCCCTTGCATTCACTGCATTTTCCAGCGAACGAATCTCGAGTATTCCTGCAACAAAACAACCAGCAAACGGATCCGTGAGCACCCTTCACAAACTACCCCCAAACTTTACCGTTCTTGCAAATCAACAGATCTTCGACATGCAAAACCAACACAGTCAACTGAGGGCATGAATCTTTAATTTGGATTTTGATCCGTGTTTTGTCTCTCTTGCGTAATGTCGTATCCAAGCTTTGGAGTCCGCTCTTGTGCATACATCAGAACACGAATGGGTGTAAAAATCACAACACAAAAAAACTTTGAAAATAAAATCAGAATCGAAGTTTGGGGGTGATTGCTTTTTTACCTAAAGATGGGGGAGTCTTGGACGATCCGCCGTGGATCTGTAACTTTTGGGTGTTGGTGTGCCTTTCTTGTTGTAGATCCGTGTACTCTTGCAAAAAAAAAAATGTTGCATGGATGTGTTAGTTCTTTGATTTTTCCATGACAATAAACTCAATGGAACTCCATGGCAGCAAAATGAAATTTTTACCTTTGACTTAGGAGTTTCGCTACCGAGATCCAGTGCAGATGATGGCTTCCATGAACAGGACCAAGAGCCATGGTGGCATGGATTGCAGTTTCAGATCCAGTGCAGAGAAATGGAGGCTAAGGGTTTGTGTTGAACAACAATGAAGACTAGATTGTGTGTAGGTTGAGAGTTATGAAGACATTTCTCATGGTTGATGGGGTAGCGGCTATGGCTTCTACCAAGGGTTTGTGTTGATTTGAGAAAGGGCTGAGAGAAATGAGAAGACCTCTTTCGGTTTCTAGAGAGAGAATGACCTTAGGGTTTCTAATTACACTTAGAAATGAAACCAATGAGAGAAACCTATGGCTTTTCATTTGGAATCCTAGGGAGATCCTCTTCCTGATGCACGACACGTGTGCGCATCCTAAGCTTCTGGGCTTATCGAGAACACTGTGGACATTCACGGAAGGAGAGAGCCGTGTAGGCTCTGGACTCGAGGTCATCAAAAGCTGAAGTAAGAATGGGTGTAGCTGCTAGGGTTTTGCAATAAAATAGTAAAATAATCAATTTCTGTCGGTTAGCCACCATTAACTTAAAAAGCGCCGGAATATGTTAAAAATATTTATAAAAAAAAATCAAAAATACTGGCAGTTTCAACCGATAAGATTTTTTTGATATCCGCCAGGACTTTATGTCGGATATAACCGACATGATTTTTCTAATATCCGTCACTAATTAAATAATGTGTCGGATATAATTTATCCGACATGATTTTTCTAATATCCGCCACCTAAAGCTAATATTGTAGTAGTGTGAGGAGAAATTCCTTTTGAATTCACTACATGGCTAGTTTACATAATTTCATATTCATGAGCAAAACTGTTCATATATAAATCACTTTTTAAAACTCATCTCAGTAAAAATCAATAAAATATGTGATCATTAAGTCCTCGAATAGTATAAAAGCAATGGATATATTTGGTAAAAGCATTAAAAAGGAGTTTCTCCTCAATTCAGGTGAGTAACCACGCAATTCCTTAATCACCTGGTGACTAATGAAAATGGAATTAACACATTGAGTGAGGAGAAGTTCCTTTTGAATTCACTACGTGGCTAGTTTACAGAATTTCATATTCATGAGCAAAACCGTTCATATATAAATCACTTTTTAAAGCTCATCTCAGTAAAAATCAATAAAATATGTGATCGTTAAGTCCTCGAATAGTATAAAAACAAATGGACATATTCGGTAAAAGCATTAAAAACCGACTATTTATTTATTTTTATTTTTTTAACAAATGATATCATCTACATTAATGGACATATTCAGTAAAAGCATTAAAACCCTACTATTTATTTATTTTTATTTTTTTAACAAATGATATCATCTACATGAAGGGGGAGGGTGGGATTAACTGCACAATGAGTTAGCAATAATGTGGTTCCAACTCGCCTTTGGTGAGAATCGAACCTAAGACCTCTCACTTACAAATGAAAAAGAATACCACTAGACCGTAGACTAAGTGGCGAAAAAAAAAAACCCAACTATTTATTTGTTACAATTGATTAACTAAACTAACCTTAGTTTTAATTATTTTTTATGAAAGTGTTTTTTTACAAAGTAATTTATAATATGAACGATTCCAATTATAAAAACAAAGTTCCATTAATCGGTCACAAAGTATCTTAAAGAGAAAATCCTCCTCAATCTTAAGGAGCCAAGCCTTTCTCTATGAAATAATCTGTTTGTGAATGAAATTCCACAAGGAATCTGACAGGACTAGTCAGTTTAATAAGATTTGTTAAAACTCTTACTGAGTTGAAAATTTAATACAGAACATATAGTATAACCAACTTCACCTTCTGAATTATTAATTCTTTATATTAAGAAAAAAAGCTTTCTAACAAACATTACATCTCACATCATAGATGAATCACCAATCTTAAAATTGAGGCATATCAAATCATATGGACTGATTTTTCCTCACATAAATTTGAGGCAGTAAGGGGGTCGTGACTCGTGCTTGTAATCTTAGCCAAAATTTGATAAGTTATAGTTGACTATATGGTTGCCTTACAAATTTAAAGGGTAAGGTTAACCTCTAATAAAACGAGTGGCAGAGAGGGGTTTTCGATATATGTTTGCAACCATAAACCCTAATATGTAATTAACTCTAGCCGGCAAGTAAAATTGTATTTTTCATGGTAGGTTTGTTTAAAAAGAGAGTTAGTATTTGGTGAAGGATAAATTCGAAAATAGTATTTGGTGAAGGATAAATTCGAAATATAAAGATTAACAAAAAGGAGAACGGAAGTCTTAAGCAATTAGGGTAAGTTCAAGTGGACAGGCGGAAAAAGAGCATAACAATATCGAGTTAAGATTAGTATAAGTTTAAAGTTCGATTTCCTTCAATGTGATAGACAAAAAGAGAGAAGTCTTAAGTTCTGCATGCGCACCATTTATGAAATTATCAAGTGTGATGAAGCTAGGGGACTCTCAAGTACGTTGATTTTTTTACCCTGAAAAGGTGAGTAGGAACATTGAAAAAATGTATGTGTGTGGATATATGTAAGTGGAACATTGAAATTAAATTGCCAAAATACAATATCGTCGCTATTACAAAGTCATAGTAGTTGCTTGAACGAATCCGACGAAGAATTTCTTGCTTGATAGGGATGATCTTATTTGATAACGAAGGGAACGCTAGTTATATGCTTCAGGTCGTTATTGTACCTGCAACTGCAGTTAAGTGAAACATTGAAAAAATGTATGTATAGATGTAAGTGGAACATGGATATATTATATAGTTGTAATCTTATGATATATTATAGTTGACCATATATATGTTGCCTTACAAATTTAAAGGGCGCAAGGGAAAGGTTAACCTCTCATAATTCGAAACATAAGTAGATTAACAATAATGGAGAATGAAAGTCTTAAGCAATAGGGTTAGTCCAAATAAAGAGATAAAAGAAGAGTGTGACAATGAGTCAAAATTAGTATACGAGAAAGCTCGATTTCTTTCAATATCACGAACGAAACGAGAGTGGAAGTCGTACGATATCATTTATGAAATCATCGTCTGATGCAGGTAGACACTAAAACGTAAGTTTGAACCTCAAAAATTGAGTATAGGAACTTGTCAATTATCTGCCCTTTCACGATAACTTAAGAACACCTCTTCGACCTTTTATTGATCTTTATTACTATATATGATTAAGACATTTATTAGATTAAAGAAAACCCTTAAAAATCATGTCGCTAGTTTCTGAACAAAATAATCATCATAATTATCACCTAATTAATAGTTTAGAACATGAGAAATGTCTCATCAAATACTAACCAATTAACATGTATTTAAAAGAGATTGTCAACGAACGCCTATGAACTAACCCAAATAATGTGAGTTAAACTCATAAATTTTTATAGTTTATGTGTATCAGATGTTGACTAACCAAATACAGAAAAAGGGATGCTACAATTAGACATTGCACGCTTAAATTCTGTCAATTATTATTCATGAAAGGCCATTTCTATATATACTAGGAAGTATAGAAATGTTTTCTTAGTCGAGGAACGTGTGGTCACTTACTCATGGATTTGAATAATTCGATATAAAAAATTGAGAATAAATGAATGTGATTTTAGTATTTGAATCTCTTGATACCAAACCTAATGGTGAGGTAACCACGCATTCTTTAATCATCTAGTAACTAAGAGAATGAGGCTTCATGAAATTGGAATTAACCTGGCTCCTCACTTGATGTAGAGGAGTTCCTCCTCAATTCAATTCGTGGCCAATTTGCGGAATTTCGTGATTCATGATAACTGTTCATATTATAAGCATTTTGTAAAGATCATCTCGATAAAAAAATAAATAAAATATGAGATAGTTTAGTCATTGAATTTTATAAAAATAAATAGTTTAGTCATTGAATTGTATAAAAATAAATAGATCGATGTGGTAAAAACATTAAGAACTGTCCATTTATTTGTCACAAATGATTGACTAACAACTTTAGTTTTAATTGATTTTTTACAGAGATTATCTTTATGGAGTGATTTACAATATGAATAGGTTCTGATTATAAGAACAAAGTTCCCTTAATCAATTACAAAGTATCTTAAGGAAAAACTCCTCTTCAATCTTAAAAAGCCAAACCTTTCTCCATAAAATAATTTGTATGTGAATGAAGTTCCATAAGGAATCTGACAGCACTAGTGAGTTTATTAAGATTTGTTAAAACTCTAACTGAGTTGAAAATTTAATACAGAACGTAGAGTATAATCAACTTCACCTTCTGACTTATTAATTATTTTAAGAAAAATAGCTTCTAACTAACATTACATCTCACATCGTAGATAAATCACCAATCTTTAAAAAAAATTATATCAAATTGAAATAAATCAAATAAAATCAAAAATCAAAAATCAACAAAAGCGTATAAAAAGTTAAAAAGAAATAGCGTGCGAAAATGCTTTTCGTAGAACTAAGAGTGGTCATGAAAACTACCGCTACAAGCATGACATAATGAATCCGTTAAAAAAAGTTGTTCTAAGTTTTTTATAGTGAGAATTAGTCATGAAACGGCTCAACATTGTACGCTTACTTTATTTTCTTACATAAATTTATATTTATATAACAAGATTCATCATGGCTTGCGCAATATTAGGTAAACGATTGCGTTGACAATCCTTGAGTTTTAATGCATGTTATGATCTCTAATACGAAGTTTAACGGTTTTATTGATTTGTGTAATATTACGATTTTTTTATGAAAGTTTGATCTCTACTCATTACTATGCGATCAATAATACTTTATGTAAAGTTTTTAGATCTATTTTGCAAGAATTCTTTGGGGGCCGAGTTATCCATAACATGTATTTATAATGTCCCTTTTTCAATAATTGAATTACTGTTGGTTTTTATTTTTTTTAATGTCATCTGTTAAGCTAGTATATAAACTTTATATATCTTGTTTGAGGTGTAATAGTAAAGCTAAAACAAGCCTATGGCTTTTCTTTTCAAGCTAATGTTAATGAGTAATTTTTCAATATGGCGTACTCAAAACAATGCCGCATAGAAGTATAATTATTACACTTACATAATAATATGTGTGTGATTTTTTTCATTAGTTAGTATTGTTTTATAAGTTTGACATATTGACTTGATTGTTCAACCATAGTTTTATACATAAAATGAAAACACTACATTTCGCGTTTTTTCAGTGCTTAGCAACATCACTCAAAGATTGTTAGTATAGTTATTTAATAAAATAACATATTTACTCAATAATATAGTGACACTAAGTAATAGTTAGTACTGAGTAAAGTATTATCAAACTCGTTATTTATAAAATTTAAACTTGAAAACTCCAATTTATATACCACTATAACGAAATACAATTTAATAAATAATAAAAAATTATAATCATTTGGTATTTATTTATTTGTTGAACTTCAAGCACAAACAAAACAACCAATTTGGTCCACGTTATCACCCACACGGCCACAAGTTAGATAGGGACACGTGACCAACAACCAGACCAACCAACGTAGATGACAAGTTCTTAAACTGATGAGAGATGTGTAATCAATTAGTTTAATTTTTTTTTTCAAATGTGTAATCAATTGTATATTATTCTTGTTGTATCGAACTGTGTTCTCAACATATTAAAAATATATATCGATTGATGTATGTGGACCAATAAGGATCATTTCCTGAGCTTAGGAGGCTGAGCCTTTTGAGCAAATCACACAGGACCGTTGGATCAAAATCTAACGGCTACAATTATTACAACTTTTAGAATAACCTTCTATCTGTAGGCGTTGGATTTTGATCTAATGAGCTGTATGATTTGCTCAAGAGGCTCAGCCTCCTAAGCTCAGGAGAGGATCCTGATCCTATGGGGACGATCTACTTTGACAAATATGCCATTTTATTCTATTCAATTTTAACTTTAACTGAGAATTCCAATTTCCACCAGTGACCACTAACCAAACGAAAGTAATGGGATAGCAAATTTCTGCAATTTTTCAAAGTCTTGAACTTGAGCCTCTTCTTCTGAAGCCAAAAATGTCAATTAAATCATACAACAAAGACAAACCACAAAGACCTAGACTTTTGCAGGTTGGATGTTCAAGAGGATTTGGCAAACCTACTCCCCTCAGCCCATATCATGAAAAAGCATTTTTACCTATTTAGCAGGATTTATTTTCCCTTCCAATGAATGCAACATCACTAGAAGAAAGAAGAAAATGCAATATTTGAAACGTATTTTTCAACATAAACTGCAAAATTAAAAACTTCCATTTCAAGAAAATTTCTCATGGCGCACTTTAATTTTTTTTAAATGAAGTATTTAAATTGTGTTGGAGAAATATGTTGGCTACGAACTTGTCATTCACGATATTTAAATCCAATAGCTCTCACTTACAAGTAAAAAAACATATCACTATATCGTTGTACTAAGTGACATATCATACTTAAAAATGTAGTGATTTTATCTCGTGCATTGATTTTGTATTGATTTATTCAGTCGTAAAGCTGAAAGAAAACAAAAATAAGATGAAAAGAAGTGAAAAAATCAGTTTCAAAAATTAATTCCTTTGACAAAGTAAAAGAAAAAACAAAATCCTTGCAATCAATTCAAATTCATTAATGGGTGGATGGACATATGATGGGGGGCGGCCTGGGTGAAATTATTCTTTGGGAGGGTTGACCCGTCTTTTTCCTAGTATTTACGATGAGAGATTTTATTTTAGGGAATTGGATTCTCGCGGGATCCCTTTCCTTAGGGATCAACTCACACGGATCATTGGTAAAAATCGTGCGGTCACAAATTTTATTTTATTTTATATTTTTTCACTTAAAACGAGGTTGCTTTAGTTTTAAAAATATAAAAAATATTTAATTGGAACCGAACAATTTTTTATCAACGGTCCGTGTGCGTTGATCCTTATGATCCCCAGGAAGGGATCCGGTGAGAATCAAAATCCTGATTTTAGGACCTCTTGTAGTATTAAAAAACAAAATAACTTACACGGTACACGCATATTGTCAATATGATGTTTTATATTAGTAAAATAAAGGCATGTGTAGATTTTTATTCAAATGTATCTTTTTTATTGGCATGAGGCGTTGTGTGATTGTGTGCTCGTGCTATGTAAGTTTTTCTCATTAAAAATAGATGTATATCAATACCAATACCAATTTAGGTTGTTCATTGTGTAATTCATTTTAACTCCCTTCTGACTTTAGTGTAAAACAAATCATTGTACTTAGAAAAAAAGAAAAAAAAGAAGAGAAGCATTACAATGTGAATCCGTCATGTGGTTGGATTTGTAGAGCTAGTCAATAAGATTTGTACGAGCTGCATTGGATTAACCATAAAGTAAGGTAAGGCAGTGTTGGTGTGATTTGAGAAAGTGGTGGCAAGGAGAAGGAATATTTACGAGAATTCTAAAGAAAAGCTCTCGGTATTATTTATTTTAAAGAAAAATTATATTTTTATACTAAAAAATCAATCCTAATACTATTCACTTTACCCTTTATTTTGTCCTTATCGTTAAAACTCAAAGTTTTTAAGTCATTTTCATTAGTTTTCCTAATATTTAAACCCGTGACTTTGTTAGTCGAAAATTAAAGTCGTAATCTACCAGATGAGGCTCTTTTAGATTCACTTCTCCCTCGTTTCTCTGTCTCATCGTATCTACCACTCCACAATCTAGGCAAAAAATTGTGAAACAATAATAGCTTATGTTTAGTTAGTCTCAAAGTTCTAAAAGACACTAGGTGCTAGTCAGGCGGTGGGTTGGGGCTAGCGCTTAGACGATTAGGCAGGGCCTAGGCGGATTTAAGAAAATCAATTATATTTTGTGTAAATAAGTGTCTGTTTATAGTTAAAATATATATAATTTCATCATAAACTATAAAATAGGATGACATATATATTATGAAATATTAGAACATAATGAAAACATGGGGAACAAGCCTATAATGTTTGTTCATTTAAGTATTCAACAAGTCTCTTACAATTTATTGAAAAAATAAAATTCAAAATGAAAATTATCTATTTTCTGTTTAAGTGAGTTGCAACCTAGGCGGGTCTGGACGGGCTAGGCAAATGCCTAGGCGGTCTAAGGGGCGCCTCAGAAGGTTTAGACGCAATTTCTTAATTTTCAAATGCCTAGACATTAATCGGGGCGGTGACCAACTACCTAGTGCATAGGCAGGACCTAGGCGGCTCTAGCAGGGATTTTTAGAATAGTGGCTAGTATGCAAATTTAACTCTCCCCGGTAAATCTAGCGAGCGAATGTTTACTATGTTAAGTACCGAGCCATATAGTTAGCTTTATAAAATTGAAATTACGTGAATTTCCCGTTAATATGGCCACATAACCTCCTTTAACAAGATTGTTGGAGATGCTCTAATCACCGATGCTATATATCCAACACTTCGTAAAATCCCATTAGCTGTGTAGTTTCTTATAATTGAGCAGTGTCCGATTAATGAAACTATTATCCAACAGTGCGCACGTTTGTGTTAGGTGTGTAGAATACAGTGAATACTACCTACTACCTTAGCAAAGAATCAATTAACAAATTAGACATTGACAATAATGATACTTTATTATATGTATTTTTTTTAACAAGCTTATTATATGTAGTTTGGACTTTCTCATCGAGAAAAAGTCAGATACAAAAACACATGGTATAAATAAAATACATAAATAAAATTTAGATGCACATAGTTTATAAATTATTTCTTTTTTGTGTTTTTTTATTTTATTTTTTTTACAATTTTTTTATTTTGTGGAAGTTCGATTTATACCAATGTTCTTTTCTTTTAGCAATTGATTATCTAATCTACTAACGCTATAGGCTACTCACGTCTAGCAAATTTCTTGCACGAACCGTTGGCCCGTCACGAAATAATACAAAAATAACAAGTTCCGGATCAATTCATTAACGAGTCAGATCGTTATCGGATCGCCCGTTAAGAACCTCATAAGACACGAAATGACAAGGCCCATTAACGAATCATGTCGTTATCGAGTCATTTGCTAAGAGCCCAATTAAGATAATGGATTTGACACGATACAATCCGTTACGATAATGAGTATGACACAAAAATAACACGAACACGACACACACGATTCGTATCCCAATTCTATGATCACTTATATCTTTCCTACATCCTCTCTATAAGATGTTTTAATCAAAGAAAATAAACTTGTTTTCTCGATCTTTAATTAAGAATTTAAAGAAAGTGCGGTGGGGCAAGGGAAAGCAGGTTTAAACCTATGACCTTATGAGTTGCAAAGTGGATTTGAACCTTATGAGTTGAAACATAAAGCCCTAATTAACCAAGACTCTTTTAGATTCACTTTTCCGTCTCTCTGTTTTATTGTACTATCTACCACTCCACAATCTAGCCTACAAATTTCTCTCTCCTCCTCGCCAAATCGAGCGAGTGAATGTTCACAATGTTGAAGTAGCGAGTCATATAGCGAACTTGCTAGAATTGAAATTTTGTGAATTTTCCGTTAACATGGCCACATAACCTCTTTTAACGAGGCTGTTGGAAATGCTCTAATCATCAAGACGATATATCCATCGCTTTGTAAAATACCTTTAGCTGTGTAGTTTTCTTGTTATTGAGGAGTGCGCACTCATGTGTTAGGTGTGTCGAATGCTACCTACTACCTTTAGTATATAATCAATTAACAAATTAGACATTGACAATAATGATACCTTATTATATGTATTTTGGGCTCCCTCAGCAAGATGAAGTCAGGTTACAAAAACATATAGTATAATAAATAAATAAATAACATATGTGCATCCAAATTTTATTTTATTTTATATTTTTTGTTTACAATTGTTTTCACGCGTTTATTTTATATCGATTTTCTTTTCTCTTAACACTTGATTATCTAACTTACTAAGTTATCGGCTACTTAGGCTGTCAAATTTTTTGCACGACATGTTAGCCTGTCATGAAATAACACAAAAATAACAAGTTTCAGATAACCGATTAACGAGTCGGGTCGTTATCAGATCACCCGTTAAGGACCTGATTGTAAGATCCCATATCGCTAAAGGGAGTGGATCCTCTATGCCTTAGCCCTGGTTTGGTACTGAGGTGATTCTGAAAAAAGCTGGGAGCTTTTTTGTGTTTGGTAAACATTCAGCTTCAGTTTTTTTTCACAGTTTTGGGTGAAAAAAGCCAAAAACAAGAAGCTGCAAAACCTAGCTTTGAAAAACCGGCTTTTTTTCACATATGTTTTACATAAAAGTTTACCAAACACTATAATACTGCTTTTTTTCTTTTCAAAAGCACTTTTACAAAAAAGTTTACCAAACACTTTGCTGCTTTATTTCACAGCTGCTTATTCTCACAGCACAACAGAAGTAGTTTTTTTTCAAAGCATAGCAATACCAAACCAGCCCTTATATGAACATGCCCACCTCCATATAGCACGAGGCCTTTTGGGAGCTCACTGACTTCGGGTTCCGTAGGAACTTCGAAGTTAAGCGAGAATGGGCCAGAGCATTCCTAGGATGGGTGACCCACTGGGAAGTTTTGCTCGCGTGAGTTCCCTGAAACAAAACAGTGAGGGTGTGGTCGGGGCCCAAAGCGGACAATATAGCGCTACGATGGAGTCGAGCCCAGATCGGGATGTGACAATTTGGTATCATAGCCAATACCTGACCGGAAGTGTGCTGACGAGGACGTCGGGCCCCTAAGAGGGTGGATTGTAAGATCCCACATCACCTAGGGGTGTGGATCCTGTAAGCCTTGTATGTATATTCTCATCTCTACCTAGCACGAGGCCTTTTGGGAGCTCACTGGCTTTGGGTTCCGTAGGAACTACGAAGTTAAGCGAGAATGGGTCAGAGCATTCCCAGGATGGGTGACCCACTGAGAAGTTCTGCTCGCGTGAGTTCCCAGAAACAAAACAGTAAGGGTGTCGTCGGGGCCCAAAGCAGACAATATCGTGCTACGATGGAGTCGAGCCCGGGTTGTGGTGGAGCCCGGGTCGGGATGTAACATGATAATAACGGGTATTATACAAAAAGACACAAATAAGAGTTGCGATAATAACTATGACACGACACACAAATACAACCTGTTTGCCAGTTCTACGACCACTCAAAACCTTCCTTCACCCTTTCTAATAGATATTTGAATCAAAGAAAAGAAACTCGTTTATCTATATTTAATGGGTAATGCTAGGGAAATAAAATTTGTTGGTTAATTTTTTTAACTAAGCCACTTAATCTTATGGTCTAGTGACATTCATCTTTACTTGTAAGTGAGAGATTTTAAGTTCGATTTTTGCCACAGGTGAATGAACCACATTATTGCTAGCTCATTGTGCGGCTAAACTCACCTCCTCTTCCTTAGTATAAATAATATCGTTTGTTAAAAAAAAAAAAATGGAAGCTAAAGGACATGAAAGTCAATGATTGATTTATTATTTAACGTTAATGAACATGCTTATTTTTATTGATAACGCATCATTTAGTTTGTAAATTTTATTTACAAATTTAATATCTCTAGCATTATTCATATTTAATTAAGAATTTAAAAAAAAAAGAAAGGAAGGAAAGAAAGTTTCTTCCAGAAAAAAGCCAAGCAGGCGCGTGAATTAATTAAGAAAATCTTATCATGAATCACAAAGTCACAAAGCATAAGGATCTGATTGGGAGTTCCAACGTGGATGTGGGCCCCAGGCCCTGAGTGTGAACCCAATTTGCGTCATGGGCCACTTACAATATCAACGACACGTGTCGGTGACATTGCTGCTCTCTCTCGTCATTTTCCGTACAAAAATCAATTTACATAAAGGCTCTTTACGCAATTTGGTAGGAAGAGAAGGAATTGGTTGGAAGGAGTAGATTATTAGGCTTACGTCTCGTTTTAATAATACAATCTCGTGAAAAATAAATTTAATACGGAGTATTACGTTATTAGATCAAAATGATACAGTAGTGGTGTACTTGACCATTTAAGTTGCTCTCCGGCAATAGATTCTCTTCAAATAGAGAAAGAGAAAAGATTTACATGGAATATTTTATCACATTTTGGTTTAATAATGCATTAACATCTGTAAAATTCTCTTTATATTTCAATGCGTTATTGTATCGAAAAGCCACGATAACAGTAAACTTGATGCTTGTAGATTATTGCTCTGGTCAAACTTAAGAAAATAATATAGTTATCTTCAAAGTTGATAATTTATTTATTTATTCTTCATATTTCATATTTTACCAAGAAATGAAATAATTAATCTGATACAATTCTCTAACTTTTAGAGTTTTATACACAACCGCTACTACTTAGGCTTTTCTATCGGCTAATCAAATCGAGAAAGAGGTGCCATTTCTTTTATAGTTCAATCAGAGTGGCAACCACCACAAATTTTGCTTTCTTGGCTAATTATTGGCTTTTTCTTCTTCTTTTTTTGCAATTGAGAGACTACCATTCTTTAAAACTTTATTTACTTTCTTTTAGTGTTAAAATTGATTTGCTCCACCATCATCACCGTCACTACCATCACCATTACTTCTTTAACCATCACATTTCCATGCACATCATCCCAACTCCACCATTGTAGTTGTTGCCATTAACCGGCCACCACCATTGTCGTTGTCATTACCATGATCTTCGTTTGACCTCTTCCACCATCACCCCATGTCTGCCATTGTATCACTGCTATCAACTCTACTACTACCACATTCTCATGGCCATCACCGCCACTCTCATCAACATACCGCAACCACCACTCATCATCATCATCATTGTCACCGCTACCCCTATTGCCACCACTACCACCACTCTCATCTATTAATAACTCTATATACACATACACATTTATATATATATATATATATATATATATATATATATTATTGGAGATACACACTGAATTACGTATTTAGATTTGATTGTACTTTAAATTAGCCAAAGACAAAGAAGAAAATCTACAAATTGTAGAAAATCAGATTTCATAATTTTAGAATTTCTTAGTAATTTTAAATTTTATCATTTAAACATATTGTTAGAATTCATCACATAGTTTTTCGGTTGTGACTCTGTAGCCTCAAATTTTTTCATAAACTTTTTTCTCAATTTTTATGATACAACAATACATTTACATTACACGTGGAAATAATAAATCAGTTGTTAGTAATACGTTTTTTTTCCCAAAGCAAATATTTTTTCTCTCCTTTATATTCTCAAAAGGAAAAAAAGAAAAAGGTATTATATTACAAATACAAACAAATTACGTTTTCCAAAAGGATCAGGCAAATCATTTTCACCTCCAATAAGACCGAAAGAAGAGTTACCAGGTGAACCATTTGTCCATTTATCTCGAACAACGTGGGCCCCTCTGATTTGATTCCCTTCACTCACCAAATTTATCAGAATCATAATTTCCTCTCAAAACGGCAAAATAGCAAAATAATTATTATTTTTCCGTTTTTATATAATATTTAATTTTATTTTCAATAATTTAAGATTTCTTATACTTCTCACAGCACCGGGAGACTGTGCTATAAAAACAAGCACACCCACCCCCTCCCGTTTACGTCTCTCTGTATACAATCATTCACTGGGAGGAGAGGAGAGAGAGGAGAGAGAGGGTCTTCGTTTCCAAGTCTCTTTGTTTCTCTGGAACCATGTCGCTGCTCACAGATCTCATCAACCTTGATCTCTCAGACTCTACTAAGAAGATCATCGCAGAGTACATATGGTCAGCCCCTTATCCTCTTACTCTTCTAGTCCTCTGGTTTTCCAGACATGGAACATGGTATACGTATTTGTGCGTATTTATACGTATTTTGATGCGTACGCAAATGGGTTTTCTTGTTTTGGTGAATAGGTTAATGGGTTGGCTTTGCTTTTGTGTTTTGATCTTGTGATCGACCGCTTGGGGCTAGTCAAATATAAAGTATTTGTCTTTCCTTTTTTTGTGTGTTCTTTAATTTTGTGCTGTTGTCCATTTCCATTAATGGATTCTTTGGAATCCGATGGGGTTCGTTCACTTTGCTTTTTGTTTTAAATTTCTTGTTTTCTACTTGGGATAAATTGTTTTTTTCTTGTTAGCTTTGGTCTTGTTTAATTCGGTTGCCCAAATTCCAAGGTTTTATACTTTTTCTAAAATTGACCGACTGTTAATTCATATATATATATATGTGTGTATATATACATGTACAATCCCTCAATGTAATTCCAAAAAAATAGGGATTAGTTGTGTTTTAACGAGCCGAACCGTCTATCTTGTTGTCTTAAGATTCATGGATCAGGTATATCTTTTCTGAGCCGAACCGTCTATTTTGTTGTCTTAAGATTCATAGATCAGGTATATCTTTTCTGTCGGTGTCACTGTCCTTCTATTTTAGTGATGGATCTTTGCTTGATGATTGTTATTTTCGTTTCTGTTAATCACAACTTAATCATGTTACTAGTTGGGATTTATCTACTTTGATTACTTTGCTTGATACTTTTTAATGATATTTTTAAATCTAATTCCAATGTTATAACTCTGATCTACTGGAACAGGATTGGTGGATCTGGAATGGACATCAGAAGCAAAGCAAGGGTAATTAATTTTCTCCTTCTCTTTAATCTTGTTTTCTTGGTGCTCGTTTTGGAAAAGTACTTTTAAAATGGCTGAAAGAGTAGTGAAAATATCTTTGTAACCAATCTTTAGTAAAAACGCAAATGAGCACCGGGCACTTTAAGTACTTTTGGAACCCAAATGGAACCCAAATCTGTTTTCTCTAAAGCGCTTTCAGTTATTTTAAAAGTAGTCCCAAACAAGTCCTTGATTGGTTAATTGTTATCTTGATTTGTTAATAATTAATTTGTTGAAATAACAATAACAATAATAATAATAATAATAATAATATATGTTTTTGTGTGAATGAAGACTCTGCCAGGACCAGTGAGTGATCCTTCAAAGCTCCCCAAGTGGAATTATGATGGTTCCAGCACAGGTCAAGCTCCTGGAGAAGATAGTGAAGTTATCTTATAGTAAGCTCTTTTTATAATTTTCTTACCATTTTTCTCTTTTAACAGTTTTATGTTTTATTGTTTAATCACGGTTATCAGTTTTGATATGAATTCTTTTTAATGAAATGAAACAGCCCTCAAGCCATTTTCAAGGATCCCTTCAGGAGAGGCAACAACATTTTGGTGAGTTATCGATGATCTCGTTTCTTGTTTTTTCCCTCTTTCATTTCTGTTGAGATATGGCATGCTGTGAGCTATTAATTATTGCATTGCCTTCAAAATTTACATTGTTTCTCAATGATGTTCGACTTAGGTGATATGCGATACCTACACACCCGGTGGAGAACCGATTCCAACTAACAAGAGGGCCGCTGCTGCAAAGATTTTCAGCCATCCTGATGTTGTTGCTGAAGTACCCTGGTATGGAATTGAACAGGAGTACACCTTGTTGCAGAAAGATGTCAAATGGCCCCTTGGGTGGCCCGTTGGTGGCTATCCAGGCCCTCAGGTTATTGAACGCGCTATATTTTCTGATGATTTAGATTCATTTAATCATATTTTATGCTCATATGAGTTTACGTAATGCTTACATGTTGCCCAACTTTGTCATCGCGAACTTCTAAGGATTCTCCGGACATATATACTTATGTGATGGTAGTTCTACTTTGTTTACACAAACATAACTTGATTATGTTGTTTATTGCTTAACAGGGACCATACTATTGTGCTGCTGGCGCGGACAAGGCCTTCGGGCGAGACATTGTTGACTCGCACTACAAGGCCTGTCTCTATGCAGGCATTAACATTAGTGGAATAAACGGTGAAGTGATGCCTGGCCAGGTAAAAGAATCAAACATATATTTTCTTGACCTTTCTTCTATGTCCTTTTTCTTCTTCTGCCCAAATGTTAAAAGTATTTCTGAATATAATCATATAATGCAGTGGGAGTATCAAGTTGGCCCTTCTGTCGGCATATCAGCTGGAGATGAACTGTGGGCTTCTCGTTATATTTTGGAGGTAACTTAGCATGCTTGTTGTATAATAAATTGCTGGTATTACTCTACGGTATTGGTCAATGAAGTTTTGTTTCAATGCTTACAGAGGATCACTGAGATTGCTGGGGTGGTTGTGTCTTTTGATCCCAAGCCAATCGAGGGTGATTGGAATGGGGCTGGTGCTCACACAAACTACAGGTATAATGCCCCACTTATTAGTTGTTAAGGATTTGTGTCTGTTGATCAAACTACGTCACGGCTAGCATTGTTTTCCTATTTGATGACGTTTGTAATGTGCTATGGTTTCAGCACCAAGTCCATGAGAGAAAATGGAGGCTATGAAGTTATCAAGAAGGCAATTGACAAGTTGGGACTCAGGCACAAGGAGCACATTGCTGCCTATGGAGAAGGCAATGAACGCCGTTTGACAGGAAAGCATGAAACTGCCGATATCAACACTTTCAAATGGGGTGTTGCCAACCGCGGTGCTTCTATCCGTGTTGGAAGAGAGACAGAACAAGCTGGCAAGGGCTATTTCGAGGACAGGAGGCCTGCGTCGAACATGGATCCATATATTGTCACTTCTATGGTTGCAGAAACCACCATTCTATTGAAGCCATGAACACCCGTGCAGTTCCAAGTCTTGTGACAACGTCACCGTCTTTCATTGAGGCTGGAAATGTGTTTTACCAGGTCCGTTTAAAAGATCCTTGTGTGTCCTTAGCTACAAACTAGAATTAGCTTTGTCCTTTAAATTGTATTGCGTTGCTATTTTCCCTATTAAAAGTGCCAAGATGTGGTTAATTGCTCCAATGCCTCATCATTCTGCCCATTGTGTTGAATAAGTGTCATTTATGAACAATATTTTTCAAAGGGCTGGTTGGTTTTAATGTCATTTTACTTGTAATTCTTGACAAATGCAAGCCTCATCTTTTATTCTGTTCTTGTATTATTAAGTATTCAACTATGCTGACTTGGTGGAAAGATGTTGAGCCCTTGCATAATGGAAAGGTCAAGAATCATCACGGCAAATTAGAAATCGTTTAACCACTTAATTACTATTTATCATAGTCATTTCATTTTTATTGGTCATTCTATCTACACAGTTTTGATGATAAAAAAGTTTCGATTTAAGGGGCCTGATATTCATACCCACAATTTTGACTTTACTCGAGGGTATATAACCCAAAATCTTTTGTAGATTGTTTCACGCATGCTCAAAAACTTGTGACAACACTTTATAGCTTAACTATCTTGGTCTCTCGTAGCTGTGAGAGTATACGATTGACGAGCTTTCCGCTCGGATTCGGTCTCCAACTGCAGCTAGTTAATCATTTGTTTTTTGGGCCAAATCCGAGCAGAAAGGTCATTAATCGGAACTCATATCAATGACATCAAAACGGATTAGCAGAAATTTGAAAAGATCATAAAACACTTTCCAATCGTCATCTTTTTAATTCTCTTTC
Organism: Cotoneaster glaucophyllus; assembly: GCA_036320875.1. Lineage (NCBI taxonomy): Eukaryota > Viridiplantae > Streptophyta > Magnoliopsida > Rosales > Rosaceae > Cotoneaster > Cotoneaster glaucophyllus. Next base: position 25,199,257 of record CM070068.1, on the reverse strand, counting down.
TTTTAATGACAAGTCCTTACAATTTTCGGATGCCGGTTGTCTATGTATTTTATTGACAATAAAGTAACATAAAATGATCATATACACAATAACGTGCACTGAAGGAATACAGTTGTGGTATAGCTGTAGACAGTTACACAGCCAACGACCTGACCAATCAAAACTTACTATATTCCAACTGATCACAAGGCATCCGCGGCCGAAAGTTCGCCGCCTTAACCACCGGTACGTACATATACACCCTTTTCCGGCCACCGCTGACTAACCACGAAAGCTTGTGTGTGTACAACATCTTCACTTCTGCCACATATCGCCGCATGCCTATGCCAAAACCCTCCTCTAACGTTCTTGTTCTTTTTCTTCCTCCCGTTCGTGTTACCATCCACGAGCGGCACACATTCTTGTTGACGAACGTCTTCGGGGACTTGTAGCTTCAGTGGTAAAGAGCGTTTATCTCTGTATTCGAGGTTAGAGCTCGAACCTCTTCCGCCCTCTTTCATGTTCTTTATACCAAGAACGTCTCCAACTAGAAAACCCTTACGAAGTTTGTCTCTGTCACCACTAAATTCAATAAGTTGATCCAATTTCCGAGATATACTTTCAATTTCGTATGCATCAAGGAGTGATTTACTAGATGCAGTAACACTTTCTTAACTGCTAATGTTGGCTATATTTTCCATAGCTGCTAGCTTGTACCTGGACGGTTTATAAGGAGCGTGACAAGCCCTTCTTAAATCGAATTCCGGCATGATCGACTTGCCGTCGGAACCCGAACGGTGCTCGAACCATGCCCATGCAGCTGCCTCTACTACCGCCGATTCATCGATGTCGTTGAAGCTTCCCCTCGGCTTTCTTCTCTGCATGATCGAATTTATAATACTGAGTTCTTATAACTTTATGGAGTTGATTACAATAGTTGGGGAAAATAAGGATGTTCAAATAAATTAATGGCATAGAAAATTGATGGGGGTTTTGAAATTTGTGGGAAAATGAAGTTCCACGCTGCGAAGAAAAAGCAAATTTGGTTTTTGTTTTAACTTTTTGTAAACTTGTCTCCATCATTTATCCCCCTAAATGGTATCAGATTTCTAGTGGAATAGCAACTTATATAGCACAGTACACCGTCACGTGATGTCTTGTCTAATAAAACATGAACATGAAGATAAGAAATATTGACGTGTTTTTATTTCATTAGTACAGGACGTCAGTGTCATATATTATCCTCTCGTGGGAGTGTTTGCATCTTTGGATGCAATTTGATCTTGCAGCAGCTAGCATTGTCAGAATTGAATAAGAACATTCAATTCTGATTAAAATAAGAATAAGAACATTCAATGGAAATGGGGATTTGGGTCCACTGGAAAGGTTAACAATGGCCTAAACGTTCAACATGGTTAAATTAAAAGAGACTCAAAGCAACACAATCCGAAACTATTGCAAGTCTAAATTGTCAATTTAATTGTCACAATAAAATTTTAATGTTTTTTAGAACTTATTATTCGTTAATTTCTTTGAAGTTAATTAGATGCCTCAAACATTTTTGATGTGGCTAATATTTTGCAAAAATGAACTGCAACTTAAAATATAGACGGTTCAACAACCTTCCGACCTCGACATGAAAACCGACGACAATACTAAAAAAAACTGACAACAATACTAAAAAAAAACGACTTCCTTCTCAGGAAGTGCAGAAAGTACTTGAGAAATTTTGGGATATCATGCCCTTTTTCTATCATTGGAAGACTTTTATCGCCCTTGGCGTCACTCTATTGTTCATAAATGACTCGTCTCGCCGTGGCCTTCTCTGCAGGTTCAGTCAATGTGAGGAGGAACCCTCAAAAATGGCAGAGAGACCGTAGGAAGAGAGCAGTTGCAGGGGGAGGTAATAGATACGTGTTCTTTGGAATCCACCGTGATTTGGGAACCAATGCTTTTTCTTGCACCCCACCATTTCTGAGAATCCATCGTGATTTGGTGCTGCTAATTACAAGGGTGCTTGGACAATTAACACCTGAAGTTGAGCTTAGAGAGACTCCGACTTCGAAAACATTATCGTTTTGGGTTGCTCATAGGAGGATTAGCTTAGCAAAAGATAAATGTGTCTACGATTGAAAAGAATGACATAAATCAAGGATGTCCAAAATGTCTGTTACACTGTTGTACTCAAAAGTTACAATCTGTTGATGTAATTATCATAACAAATGTTGACGGGTCAGTTTGTGGAAGTGACCCGCCAACTTTTGTTATGAGCTTTTTCTGAAAGTAATGTCCTAAATCAGATTCATTGGTAGATAGAAGCAATGACAAGAATAAATATTTATTTTTACCTGTAACTGCTTCTGCAACAACAATCGACCATTGACATCCGCCTTAGATTTTACGTTTCCTAGACGGGGAGAGTTCAAGTTCAAGATGCTTGATTTCATCTCTCAGATCTTGCAAATTGACTCTTGTAGATTGCTGTGACCTTTGGGTACTGCTACCACCATTTAAGCTTATAAGATGCTTCAAACATTTAAGATACTCTGCCTTTACTTCAGGTAACTCAGCAATTGACTTCTCAGTTACAAACTACAAATAGATAAGGAGAAACAAATCAAAATGCAAACACAACTATAAGAAGGCACAACGAACATCCAAAAGTAGAAGGCTCAGATGTTAATTGTGAAACAATATCACACCGGTCTTCTATTGAACATGTGAACAGATTGAGCACAATTTTCAAAAGGTGAACCGCATAAAGTTTACTACAGACTTCCCCAAGTATATTCGATAAGTAGTTACCCTATTATTTGAGAGTCTTAGATTTTCTTGTTTTACTAAGGGCCTGTTTGGGAGTTTGGTAATCACTTTTAATGATTTTATGGAGAAGCACATAGGAGGTGCGTCTCCCCACCAAAAGTGATTCTGGCCCTCCCAAAATCGCCCTAAATATACCTAGCTAAGAATTAAATGAAGTATGAACACTGTCCCTTAAACGTAACTCCTGAAAAGTTAAATAATTGGACTGATTTATATAGTAGAACTAAGCTCAGCGACAATGACTGCCTGTAGGTAGTGAACCGGAACAAGAATATCATATACTTTAGCAATATTTTCACGTAATGTAAGCTATGGACATTTCTTTGGGCCCTACGACAACTTAAGCAAACACAGCTTATACAGTATACAAGTTAGCAGATGTAAAGTCTGCCGAAAAATCAATTAGCTTCATTGCTCTCCAATTTTTAATCAAAATAAAAAAAACATACAAAAAGAATTACTCCTAAGAGCATTCGCAACCATTTATTTAAAATGACCACCAAGAAGGGGGACAAAACCATAAAAATGAGCGAGAGCAATTAAGTTGTGAACACAAAAAGGTACCTCTTTGTAAGCAGAGATGCATCTAAATAGTGCATCCTCAGCTTCGATGTTAGGTGAACACTCATCCTGCTACAGTTTACAAGAATAGTAATAGGTCAGCCAGTTTGAATTGACAGTATATGAGAAGTCACACTTTTCTTTATAGTAGTAGGTTAACCGGAAAAATTACTAAACCTTTGATTCCTGTAATTCTTGCTTAGCGATCGCCACAAGGCTAAGAGCGTCAAATGCTTGCAACTGTAAGTACATACATCCATCAAACCCAAAGTGGAAAATGTGTATATAAGCAATGCATGTGCCTTAACTTTAAAGTACAGAACTAGATATTTGCAGTCACAAATCCCTGCATAAAACTAAGAAGATCCGCATGTGAGAAGAGACAGACAGGAAGAGAATTATACAGCAGAGAGGTAAATATTTGTTGCACAGAAGAAAACTGACCATTATGACCAACGGCACACGACAACTCCTTCCAATATCACTTTTCATCTTTCTATTCTTCTTGATTGATTTATCCAAAGAACACCGTGCTATCCTATTACAGAAAATAGAAAGTTGTAAAAATTTACACAGATGAAGTCTAATCCCAATCCTAACCATTCATGGTACATTCTTAGTTCTCTTTGATTGGTTATTCACTTAGACCTTGGGCAATTGAAAACCTAAAATTGTAGCTCTAAAGGGGCCATTCCGTACCCTAAATAATCAACCATGTCAATCAATGGGAACAAAATTTAATAAAATTTCTCCGAACACCCGTCCTTTATAAAAGGGGATCAATCCTATTCAAATTGACATCTTCCCAAGCATATTATGAATAGAGCCCAATGTGACAGGATCTAGCAAAATATGTTGAAGCAACAGTTCAATTTTAGTTACATCCACACATCTCAACCATTATGTATATCAACTTTTGCAAAAATCACTACTGGACAAATAGTACTAAATACCCGGTAATATAACGAAGAGGATGTGAAAATCACATAATCAAAACAAACCAAAATAAACAAGTTAGTCCTTTAAGGTAATAAATAGGTTGATGAAATCGTAATTGATCAACGCATCATCACTTTCATTTGTTTAGTTACAAATTCTTTTGCGTAAAATTTATGACAAAATGAAACAAACCTTATGGACTCATTTAAATTATCTCTGGCCTTGTCAAGCTCAGCAATTGCTTTAGAAGTGTCCATCTTCTTTAGTTGGTTGGAATTGAGCATTGCCACTCTAGCAATGTGAAGCATATTTGCACCAATCTGGCCATTGACATAAAAAAAATAAAAAAATCAGGCCTAATCCAAAGTGCATGCTAACTTTTCCTTTAAGTGAACTATTGCAGCCATCTGCTCTACCAGCTGAGCTATCCCGACCATTCACAAAAAATATTTGGCAGATATTAAAAAGAAGAACTGCTCGATTAATCCGTAAATCCCATTATTTTATAAACAATACATCAATGAAAAGTTAGTTAGATAAATTTAGTAATTTTTTTTTTCTTTTTCACTTGGAATTCAAATTTCATACAACTTCCTACTCAAATACTATTAATTTGTTTCCATGAGCATAAGTAATTCTTATTTCTTCTTCGTTTAGGCAGTGTCTTTTTTATTGCACAAGATTAGTGATGCCAAGAAATGCTACTTTCATTTACATCAAATCCAATATCGAATAGGTATTAGTTGATGAAGAGGACCAAACACTGTATATTATGTTGATCAGTTGGTAAGCTTTCCGCTGATAAAATGTCAGGGGTTTGTGTTGAAAGAAGATGAACGATTGGGAAGATGAATATGTTTTGAGAAAATATTAGGGTTTGTGGGGTGTAGATAGAAATATTATTTTAAGTTTCCATTATATATCCTCTTTTGTCTTTTCACACAATTAATTATTTAAAGTTAATTGTCGCACATGTATATGTTGTACATTATTGATTTTTGCCAATATATTTCTTGTTATAATGAAATAAGACGAAGTATAAGTGAATGCTCTCAAGAATCAGAACCAATCAAAACAGCATTTCCATGTATTCATAATGAAATAAGACGAAGTGCAGTGAATGCATAAATTATTGCCATGCATTCATAATGAAATATGACGACGTGGAGTGAATGCTATCCAAAATCATAAACAATCAGAATGTATGTCACATTCTTGGGGATATTTACATGAGTGGAATGTGCAAAAGAAAACCTGGATATGATCTTCAGGAAGTAAGGTTTTCCGAGCATCAAGACATCTGCAAGGAAAGTAGTAAAACAAATTTCTCGTAAGTGATGGAATATCACATCATCTGATCTTCAATTACAATGCCCTTACCTTTCAAGAAGCTCTTCAGCATCCTTTAAGCTTCCGGTGGATTGTAGGATCAGTGCGAGCCCCTCAGCTGTTATAACTGTTTCCATTGAATTCCATCCCTGCATCACCGGACAGTAACAAATGTTTGTAAATAGAATTTCTCTTCTCCACATAGCCAAACATGAAGGTCTACCAAAAACAAGTCAGGAGAAAGCAATTCATTTATGCACGCACCAAACTTCTATAAGAAACTTTATGAACTAAACTAACTTTAGCATATAGTATGAAAAGATACAGATAAAAACAGTTAAATGTCAAACCTTTGTTAATTCCATTATATGTATAATCTTTCTTTGTACGTTCTCAGCCTCTGCAAAACGATTGGATTTTGTATATATCTAGAGAGAGAAGCAAGAAATTAATTAGACTTAAGGGAAAGATGAAGACGTCCAATAACCAAAATGTATCCGAGTGGTACATAAGAGCAGCTGTAAGTTTTTTTAGGCTATCCAACAGTTCTAGAATATAATATATAAAGAAGGGTCTGGTTCTTATATCCAAGAATTTCCAATAAAGTATGTGGATGGACGAACTGGTTATAAAACAAATTTAGAGTCAAGGCCCAAAGCAGCAAGCTTTGATGAGGGGTGCAATTTGAGGTTTATCTTGAGCATTAGTTGAAGAGGAGGGTTCTGTAACATAAAGGGTGTAAATGTTAAGCCCTTACACATAAACTTCATCAACTTTCTAAGAGAGTTAAGACTTCCTCTCACAATTCAAATTGTCATTTGGTATGTATACCCAATCATCATGTATAATTATGTCTTGTGAAACAAGAGTCACAGTGGAAACCTGGAAGAAGAGACAACCTGAGCAAGAGATCGCATTCTCTTGACACACACCATTGACTCCCCTAGGCCACCATCCTATATGGTCAAATAACAAATGAGTGTTAGAACAGTAAATGTCAAAGTCAAAAGGTGAACAAAATACTGTACAAGCTGTTGACCTCAAGTATTCTGATCGAATCCTGAATAAGGGCCTCAGAATCCTTTTCTTTTCCTTGGAGGTGTAGCACCTGCAGTGAAACGGAAATCTAATTAAATAATTTACTGCAAGGGAATATGTTGGAAACATTTTTCAATACATCTCCAATGAAAAAAATGCCCATTCACAAATTGGAAACATTTATGCAGCTTCACTATCTAATTCATAACAGAGTTCTTACTTCTAGCATATGACGCGAATTAGAAAAAAGGGGTTTCATACTTCGAACATATTGATTGAGAATACAGATTTTAAGTTTATCCTAATTTGGCTCTCATTTTATCCTGTCTCTGACTCTCTCTACTCTCTTTCTTCTATCATTTTCTGTCTCTTTCTACCTGTTCTTTGCTTCTCTCAATTCTCTTTAATCTGTTTATACAAGAGGGCATCTTAATTTGAGTTTATTTTCCATTCTAGACACAGAAAAGAACCAAGAATGTAGTACAAATCAATATTATCATAAAGGGATTTAAAAAACTACCGTTCCAAGATGATACATAGTATCTGCATAATCTGAATGGTTAAGACCCAAAACGCGGCCCTTAATCTGCAAGGTGATCATAACGTTGGAGTTAGCAGCATAAATAGTTACATTACTACATGCACATAAAAAGTAAAAGCAGCCTGGTGTAATACCTTCAAAGCACGCTGTCCAAATGTATCATCAATCAGGGAGCAAGGTGAAAAAACAGCAAAGGTCAGCAAATGTTAAGGGACAAGTTCACCAAATTAATACAAACATTATCCATGCCTTGCTTAAAAAAGGATGCTGATGGTATACTGGAAGGAGATGCAGGGGATTTAATACAGAAACATTTATTTAATGAACTTTATAAAAAGGAAAATAAAGACTCAAAATACCATAAAAAACAAACTTAAAATAAAAGGATAGCAAAGACCACATAGGCACTGTTGTTGAACCTATAGTCATAACAACAAAACATGGACTAAAAATAAAACTTCCCACCTCATAGCAAGTGCGAGCTTCTTCAAGCTTCCGTTGTGCAATATAGAACTGGCCAAGGTTGTGAAGGGCAACCCCAACTCTGTGGACAGGAATCTTACATGAGCAATTAGTGACTCAACACAGAGATCACGATTGTATATTCATTTTTGTTTTGGTTTTGTATTTTCATTTGAGGACATAAAAGGAAAAATGAAAGCATAGTGAGAAAAGGGATGATGTAATCATGTAAGTGAGAGTGGGCGAAGAAAATATATATGAGATGTAATATTTCTCTTTCTTCCTCTCATATCGTTCCCTCATTTCCTTCCCTATACTTATTTTAAAATTAGATGGTAAGAGTTGAAAACCAAAAACAAAAATGTAAATAAATACTAAATAGGCTACTAGTTATTTTGGCTAATAAACAAGAAACCTCTGTTTTTCGAAGTTTACTGAAATTATTAATATTGACAAACTTGCATAATTAAGAAGCAATTAAAAAGAAAGAGAAAACAAACTATATGCTACACACTCAAAGCATGAAAGATGCTTATGTCGGTTCCAAATTCCATCAAAATATGCAATAGAGCACCCTACAATACACATCCGTTACTCTTTTTCTTCTTTATGATGAGCAAGAAGTTTGTTGAATAGTGCATAAAGGCTTTTCTAATATGCAGAAAATATACACGAGAAACCAGAAAATCTAATAAACAGAAAAACAGACCCTTAAAAAAATGAACAGAACAATTCATTGAGATCACCCAATCATAAAGAACAAAGCTTCCGACCTGAGCTTTTGTTATCATTTTTTTATAGGAAGCTTTTCTATCTTTGAAAATCCTGGCATCTTGTTTTTCCAAATACAACAGAGGCATAAGGGAAATGGTCTCCCAATTTCCTCAATTTCAGTGTTTTCTAAACCGGCCACTCATGAACAAAGTAAATCTCAGACTGCCTTTGGCAAAAATTAATTGTCCCAAGTGATTGAAAGGTGTACCATAGATTTTTGCAACTAAACAGTGGAGGAATAGATGTTCCACTGATTTCTCACTGCATTTACACATACAACACCAATATGCAATGGAAGTCCCCCATTCCCGCTCAGAGCACCGAAAATCCCATTAAAGAAGACATAGTCACAAATGAAAAGTAATTAAACACAACCATCATATGCATAATAACCATAATATACCTTATATCTTCCATTCAAATTATTATTTACATGTAAATATACCATCATAAACTATAGAAATGTAACTTATTATTCCATTCAAATTATGATTTACGTGTTAATAAATGTGTGAGCATTTGCTGCTATAGTCTGCATAATAACCATAATATACCTTATATCTTCAGGACCAAATGATTCCTCCAGTATGCTGATAGCTTCCAAGTACAAAGGCTCTGCTTTATTATACGCCTTATTAACCCTATAGAGCTCTGCCTGAAACAATAACAATAGAAAACTGCAATTACTCATTAAAGAGTCCCAAAGAGAAAACCATAACACATATGCAATACGTCCATGAAAGATGCAACAATCTTACTCCACAGTTTCTTTGATGGTACAAGTGACAACCAGAATTTAAACTACTCTGAGTTAACAATTAAGATTTTGGATGACCTTAAGAAAAAATAGATTATTGAAGGCTAGTGAACATACTAGATTGTTGCATGCAGATGCAACATGTGGTTCCCTTTCCCCAAAGCCTTCTTTCGCTTCTTGTAAAGCTGAGAGGAAAAGCTTTTCAGCTTCCTCCAATTTTCCCTAGCATATGGAAACACAGCAAAATAAAATAAAATTGGTAAGACCAAAGAACTATCGAATAAACAAAACATAGCAAACAAGTGAAGGCAAATAGCATATAATCCTTGCCTGAAGGAAAAAATCCCTCCCTTTATCAGTAAAAATTCTCCACTTAGAAGTGTGTATATTTGATATCACAGAACCGTCCTCAATCTTGCGCAATCCCATGGCTTCAGCTCCTTCGGTGCCATTATCAGGATCAACTGATTCATCTTTTGCTAAGACAGTGTTGGAATGTATCGCAAGAAAAATTGCTGCAAAAATATCAGATTAGTTATAAATAACAATGTTACATGGTATGTCTTTCTAAACAAACCCTGAATTAAACCGAGATACTTCACCACATGACCTTAGATTTCTTGCAAATATTATCTGTCTGACTGTGTATATAAAGTAGCTAAGGGTATAATCACAGATGTCCTGAAACAAAAAGGACCCTTACTTTAAGCCCTTAGAAATCAAATTTCCCAACATGATCCGACAATATCACATCCTTATATAACATCTAGTACCCCAGGATATGTAATAATGTACCAACAAACCAACTCAATAACACCTCAATGCCTATTGGTTGTGGCCATCTACATGATATTACATTTACCAGAAACCAAATCCAGAGAAAATTTGGATTATAGATCAGATAAATAATTATTTCGTTAATCAGATTACGAGCAGGCTAAGCCAGATAAAGCATTAAAAAGGGACATGATAATCTTGGATATAAGAAATCCTCCGGAGAAGAAAACTAGAAACCATTTTCCATGAAAAATCCACTCTTTTTAACTTGGTTGATAAAAGATGATTTCTTCTAATGGATTTTGTAAAATAACGATGCAGATAGACTCATCCCAACTCCAAAATTGCGCACCTCAGCGAGTTCGAATCTCCCTCCCCATAGTTCAGTTTAGATTAAATTCGAATAGCACTCGAATAAACAAAAAACTCGAAGATCCTATCATATTAAAATCCAGATTAAATGGGATGCAAGAGATGTCATATACCTGCATTGCTGGATACAAAAAGCCACAGACGAGGGTCCCTGTGGCTATAATTCATCCTCCAACTACAATCCTTAGAACCATGATCAAATTTGGTACGGCCTGCAAAAACAACAACAACCACAACAAAAATTCACTTTCTTTAATTACAAATGAATCCATTTCTATGGCGATTAACATCACAAGATGGAAAATTTGCTTACTGGCGAGTGGAATAACAGTGGCTGCTCCGCCGCAAGTTGAAGAGAAAGTTTGAGAGGCCAAACAGAAACGCCGCTTGATCATGTTAGCTGCTGCTTGTCGCAGAGACATCTTCTTCTTCCTCAATGGGGCTCTTCTGTGGGTTTTACGGTAGAACTTTTACTTGTGCAGCTGTGCTGCTCTTACTTAAACCTTGTTTTTTTTTTTTTTTGCAAATTCCTGTCCTTCATTTTCTGACTAATTATATTTACACCCTCTGATTTTGGGATGATTTTCAAAATTAACCACAAAGTTTAATTTCCTCATATTACATTGGAGACGGGTTTTGAGCGTTTTCCAGGTAAATGGCTCTCTTCAAAATCCCAAGAAGCTATCAGCTTCTCTCTTCTCCGCACACCTACAACTGCCGCTACTGCTTACGCTTCTCCTCCGCCACCACCGCAGCCGCAACCAATTGGTATTCGCTCCCGCCAACTCCTCAAAATGAAGACCCAAAACTCTCGGCTATCTCCCACGCCATCAAAAATCACTCTCAGTCTCTCGACTCCTCCTCGTCGCTCAGAAAGCTCCTCCCTTCCCTCACAGCCCGTGACGTTATCAACCTCATCAACCTCAACCCCTACTCTCTCTCCCCTCTCTCTCTGCTATCCTTCTTCGACTGGCTCTCTTCTCACCCCACGTTTCGCCACACCGTCCAATCCTACTGCAACATGACCCACTTCCTTTGCGCTCACCAAATGTACCCGCAAGCGCTCTCCCTCCTACGACTCGTCGTTTCTCGCAGGGGAAAGGACTCTGCATCTTCCGTCTTCGCTTTGATTCTCGAAACTAGAGGTACCCATCAGTCCAATTGTGTGTTTGATGCTTTGATGAATGCGTATTTGGATTCTGGGTTTGTTTCCGATGCGTTTCAGTGCTTTAGATTAATAAGGAAGCATAATTTTCGAATCCCATTTCATGTTTGTGGCTGTTTGCTTGATAAAATGTTGAAGTTGAACTCGCCTGTGGTGGCCTGGGAGTATTTTTTGGAGATTTTGGATGCTGGGTTTCCACCAAAAGTGTATGCTTTCAATGTTTTGATGCACAAAATGTGTAAAGAAGGTAAAATGGAACAGGCCCAGATGGTGTTTGATGAAATTGGGAAGCGGGGTTTGCGCCCGAGTGTGGTTAGTTTCAATACTCTGATTAATGGGTATTGCAAATCCGGGAATCTGGAGGAGGGTTTTCGGTTGAAGAGAGATATGGAGGAGAGCAGAACATGGCCTGATGTATATACTTACAGTGTTTTGATCAATGGGTTGTGTAAGGAGTGTAGGCTGGATGATGCAAACTTGTTGTTTGATGAAATGTGTGAGAGGGGGTTGGTTCCGAATTTTGTCACATTTACGACTTTGATTGATGGGCAGTGTAAGAATGGCAGGATTGATTTGGCAATGGAAATTTATCAGAAAATGTTGGGGAGAGGTATCAAACCAGATGTGATTACGTATAATACACTCATAAATGGCCTTTGCAAGGTTGGTGATTTGAAGGAAGCTAGGAAGCTTGTTGACGAGATGAATATGACTGGGGTGAAGCCTGACACGATCACTTATACCACACTTATTGATGGATGCTGCAAAGAAGGAGATTTACATTCGGCGCTAGAGATAAGACAGGGAATGATTATACAAGGGATTGAGCTTGACAATGTAGCTTTCACAGCCCTTATTTCGGGTTTGTGTAGAGAGGGAAGAACCCTTGATGCTGAAAAAATGTTGAGGGAGATGTTAGATTCTGGCATGAAACCTGATGATGCTACGTATACAATGGTCATTGATGGGTTTTGCAAGAAGGGCAATGTTAAAATGGGTTTTAAGTTGCTCAAGGAGATGCAGAGTGATGACTATGTGCCAAGTGTTGTAACCTATAACGCTCTTATGAATGGACTATGCAAGCTAGGACAGATGAAAAATGCTAATATGCTGTTACATGCTATGATTAATTTGGGGGTGGCTCCAGATGACATTACATACAACATTCTATTAGAAGGGCACTGCAAGCTTGGAAACCCACAGGACTTTGAAAAGCTACGGAGTGAGAAAGGGCTTGCTCTTGATTATGCTTCTTATACTTCGCTAGTTAGCGAATTCAATAAATCTTCAAAGGATCGTCGAAAGAGATGATTGGAGCAAGTTGTTGGAAATTGGTGCTCAGTTTATCAAGTCTGGTTTATTTGGTAATTAGTTCCTAACTTGATAACGATTTCAAGTGACTCAGATCAACTGTAAGGTACAGTTGACTTGATTAAATTCCCTATACACATTACAACGGCAATGATTTTTCTGACAGAAGTAAACTGCGGGAAAAAGTAATACTAGCGTCTGGAGAATTCCTTTTCTATCAACTGTCTAGAAAACCTAAGGATGTTTGGAGAGAAAGCGAAATCCATAAAACGCTGAAGTATGGAAGGGCGATGTATTGGCATTTTACGGACAGACCAAATCTGCCAAAGAATGAAAAGATTATCAGCATTCATCCATACTAGGCCAAACTAGACATCTGCAGAGGCAGAATTATGCAAAGAAGAAGGTTCAAGATGTCTTCCTTATAAGTTCAACTTCACAAATACAGGAGCCTCGATATTGTTCTGCGACATTGGCCTTCAAGGCATTATGATAATACAGAAAGAAATTAGAAGGGTAGTCAATCTAAGTTTAAACAGGATTTTGTGGAGTTCTCTTTCCTTTTCCTTTTATTTTTTTGGTTACTCACTCAGAGTTTACAGATTTATAGTGACTTCTGTAGAACACTTTGTTCCTGAATTTAAATAGTTACACGGTTCATGTAACTTATAGTTTTTTCTTTTGCTTATAAGAGGAATCAAATTACATCAAGTACTCCACGGTGACTCTTGACATGCAGCTTCATTTTCTGTGATAAATGCCTCGATGCTGACTCTCCTATAAGTGTGAGTTCGTTTTTGTTTCTTGATAATGTTTGTGCTGCCCTCAATGAACACACTCAATTATATTTGAAAATTGTTTTAGAGGCTGATATAACTGGTGCCAGCAGTTAATGCACTCTCTCATGTGGATGGTCTGGAAGGCTTCCGTAGGTGTGCTATCACTGCTATCGGATGGTCAGTGCATGGATAAAACAATGTTCTGTCAGTTTCCTCGCATTGAAGCTTGGTATGGTATGAGAGCATTTTGTTTATGAATATTTCTCTTAGATTTAGTTATAAGACCATTCTAATACTTGTGATCATCTGGCTTCTCTCTACCAACTTCAAGTTTCTAGAAACATCATCTAAAGCCATTTATCATACTGGGTCATATTCTGCATTTTTTGATGCAGGATTCATATCTGGAAGCAAATGTCACATATTTTAGGCCTTTGTATGGTAGGTCATGTAAGGTTGCCCGAGTGCTTAAATAATATTCAAAATATTTTGTGTTCGGAATATTGTTCTAAAAATCCCCGCCTAGCACCGCCTAGGCCCCGCCTAGGCGCTAGGCGGCTGGTCACCGCCCCGATTAATGCCTAGGCGTTTGAAAATTAAGAAAGAGCGCCTAGACCAGCTGAGGCGCCCGCCCAAACCAACCTAGATTGCGACTCACTTAGACAGAAAATAGATAACTTTCAATTTGCATTTAATTTTTTTAATAAATTGTAAGAGACTTGTTGAATACTTAAATGAGCCCATACTATATGCTTGTTCCCCATGTTTTCATTATGTTCCAATACTTCATAATACATATGTCATTCTATTTTGTAGTTTATGATGAAATTATATATATTTTAAGTATAAACAGACACTTATTTACGAGAAATATAATGGATTTACTTAAATCCGCCTAATCCGCCTAGGCGCCCGCCTAGACCCCGCCTAGCCGCCTAGGCGCTAGGCCCCAGCCCGCCGCCCGACTAGCGCCTAGCGTCTTTTAGAACCTTGGTTCGGATACTATATCTTTATTTCCCAGTACTTTTTGTTATAAATCCCATGTTACTAGTTAGCTTACGTACCATTGACGGTATGGATACTTACCTAACATGGCTTTGCTGTCGCATAAGGATGTGAGGATTTTGAACAGATGATTTGGAAAAGGAAATGAAATTTTGGAAATTTGGTTTTGTTATTTTGTATGCAGGAAAATAGTTTTCTGTCTACATATGAAGGGAAAAGGAAAAAAGAAATAGGAAAACCAGATTGTCCCGTTGAATGCTTCACCAGAATTGAGGGTGCATCGGCCGCATTCTGTTTCACTTGGATTGGTATATTGGGAGTCTCATGTCCTTGTTTTCTTGGTTAGTTAACTGCTTCCTTTTCTGGATTTAGTAGAAAGCACACTAAGAAAAGTCAAGACAGTCTTGAATGTGACTGTTGCCATAAGGCGCATATCTATTGTGCCTACTAACAAATGGCCACAGATACGTCATGTAAACCTTGACTCTCATAGTGTAGATTAATGCGGAATATCTCGTACGCAATAAAATTCTTGTAGTGTAGATTAATGCAGAATATCTCGTACGCAATAAAATTATAGTATAGGTATGCACTCCAAGATTGCAATCGGAGAAAAAATTATAAGGATCTGTTTGGTATTCCACTTGAATCTAACTTTTTAAACTCAAAAACAATTTTCAAGTTTTAAGCCTTAAAAACTTGTTTGCTAGGATTATTTTCAAAAACTGGACTCAAGACTAACTAAAAAATATAGTCTATTCTCTAAAAACATAAAAAGTTGAGTTTTTAGAGTTTTTAAACAACTCACTTCTTTCTTTTCTCTCTCTTCTCCCCTCTCACTCTAAATCTATCTCTCTTTTCTTCTTCTCTATTTGTTTTTTTTACCTTTTTCGTCTCTCCTCCAATCTGCTCTCTTCATTCTCTCGGTTCTTTCTCTCACTCCTCTTCCTCTCTATCTCGTCCAATACTCTCTCTTCTTTCTCTTTTCTTCAATTATCTTTTATTTTCTTTCCTCCTCTCTCCTCTTTCTCCCTCTCTTGTGACCCCCTTCTTTTTCGACATCTTTGTCTAGTTTAAATCGTATGATTCAAAAATTTTAAATCGCAAACCAATCAAATTTTTGAGTCTTAAAACAAATTGTTTTCAAGAAATGTTTTGAGAAATGATAAAAAATTTCAAATAGAATACCAAACAGGTCCTAATGTTTGTATCACACTTGGAACTAGTTTAGGCTTGTCTAAAGGTCAAAATAAGCTTTTGTTCTAGCCATAATTAAAGTGTGTCAATACAAATAAATTTTCTCGTCAACTAAGATTAACAAAAAAAAAATCCCAAAGTTCCTCTTCATTAACCTCTAAAAGTAAGAATTATGCACATATGACATTTTATCGCAAAAGCAGAAAATAATCATACTTATCGACCTAGCGCATGTTTGATTTCCACCAATTTCCCTACTACCTAATAGAATTGCGTGTTAGCCCATTTAAGAGATTAGAAATTTTTAGGGAAACGGATTAATTATGGAATCCACACTACATCAAACTTTAACGATCCGAACCGTCTATTTTTCAAGTTGCATCTCATAGATCATCCTTACAAAATATTAGCCAAATCGGAAATGTTTCAGACATCTAATTGGATTTCAAGAAATTAACGAATACTTTGTTATATAAGAAACAATGAAATTTTATCTTAATTATTAAATAGGCAAATAGTTTCGAATTGAATTGAATTTTTGCAATAATAATTTATAAATCGAAACTTACAAAATAAACAATTCGGATAATTGAAATTTGTCTAATTCCCATTTTTTCCTTTGCAGTAGATTAGCCAAATCAAGACCCGGACCCGTATTCAAACTCGCGTCAGATTACAAAGTCTCAGTCCAAAACCCTAGTACCCGGATTCATTTGGCGCGACCGACGAACCCGACCATATTTCCCATTTCTGACCACGATCGACACAGCGTTTGTTGCGTTGGATTCCTCTCTTCCTCTTGTTGATCTCTTCAGTGTTACATTGTCCAGAAACGCACCCATCTGAGCGAGTCGAATCCCCAAAATCCGTCATTTTCCGGCGATTTCTGCGACGGCGCAGGTAAGAAATTCGCTGTCATCATCTATTGTTGTTTTTCTATGAATCGGGTTTGGACACCCAATTTATCCCTCTCTTTGAACACCCAGTTTTGATATGCGTTCATGTCCGATTACGCTTGGTGCAATTTTGATTGTTTTGTTTTCAACTGTGCATTAAACATTTAAACCCTAAACCCTAAAACTCGGATAATTCGATGTGAAACTAAATTCAATATTTGAATGAAATCTGGTGTGTGTGTGTGTGTCAGTGACTAAGATGGGAGCAGAAAATGTTGGGAATCGTCGTCCACATTCGGAGGATGTCGTTTTGACTGGAACAGCAAATGCAAAGGAAGGTAATGGCGGTCTTGTTGACATTGGCGAGAGCAAAGATGCCTACCTTGCTCGAGTTGCACTTGCCGGTCTTCAAACAAATCGAGGTAATGTGCTTTCATTTTCAATTCTCAATTCGCAATTCGCTTTGTTGTTGATTTGTATGCTTAACTTAATGTAGTCCAAGACTGCGAATTTCATTGACCAAGTAGGAAGTAGGACGTAACTGACAGGAAATTTGGTTTATCTTTGGCGCAGGTAACGTAAAATGTGTTATCCAACGTGACGGAAAGGTTCATATACAAGGAGTCATGAACGGTGTTGAGCTTTTGAAAAACTCATCAACTGTGTACCATATGAGAGCCCAGCAACTATCCTCACCCGGACCATTTACCCTTTCTTTCAGGCTTCCTGGACCTGTTGACCCCCGTCTGTTTTCTCCTCATTTCCAGCATGATGGAATCCTTGAGATCGTCGTTCTCAAATCCAGCAAGTTAAGCAAAAATTGAAAAATCAAGGCACATCCAAAGCCGGGCTGATTGAGTTGGGTGATGATGATGGAGACAGGAGTGATGCACACTAGGTCTGATGGTGTTTTAGTCTTTCACTTCCTATGTAAGTAACTCAATAGTTAAGGGAAGTTGATGGATTAACGTTTTGAGAATGTTTTCCGGCAAAAGGATTATCTTAATGTGAAGCCCCCTGGAGTGATTCCAGATTATTGTTATTCTCATTTTAATTTTAATTTTCTCTGGTTTCGCTTGCGTTAACCTGCCTATACCTTGCTCGTCCTTATGTCCTTAACCGAATGTTGAAGTTCGGCACCTTCATTTGAAGACGACCAAGGTTCTGCAATGTGGCATTTGTACGACTCCAAGGGCAATTCGGTCGTGTCACCAAGAGGGCTCATACTGTATGAGCCCTCTTGATGAATTGCCCCTTTAAATGTCGTTGCTAAACCAGTGAAACAACTCTAGTGGCGGTCGTGGATTGAAATTCAAGAAAAGACGAGGCATTCTTTCATGGTGATGCCGTTTGCCAAAGTTTTCCGGTACGTAGATTACTTCTAGTTATAGTTTAGCATCCACATCTCAAAAGGAGGAAAAATGAAATCTACAGAAGCTGCTCTTTGAAATTATTTCGGAACATCCTCGTTGACAAATAATATTCCTCAAACTAAACTAATTTGGAACATCCTTTTACATATCTGTTTCTCTCAAACAAAGGAGACCGTTCGAACACAAGTTCGACAAAATGAAAGAAAATAAAGGACAGCATCAGCAGCAACACAACATCGCGGTGTATCACATCACGTCACTAATCTGTGGTAGCAACACACTGCAGACTGCAGTATATCAATCTATACGAAATACTTCAGAGATTAGTCCCTTTTTTATCGCCAAAAGAATGCCTCGGTTTGCCATTAAGCTTGCACAGAACTCTCAGTGCTTGTCTCGGCAGTTTCCTTCCTCAAAGTTTGTAGCCTTTCCCGGAGTTTTTTACTCTGTTCAAAGTTTGCCTTCCTCTTCACAGCTTTCTGTTGCAGTAGTTCCAAACTATCAACCCAATATAATTAACAAGATTCTACAATAATTATTATGTTTAACTTTTGAAAGAAAGACTTGGATAACTAAGACTTACTTCCTGTCGGAAACAACGGTCGAGCTGTATTTTGAGATCTGTACATTCACCGAAGAATTTTGCAATACGATGATCTACATGGCACTTCTGAAACTCCTCGATGATCTGCACCCGGGAGATACAGAAATAGAATTAGACACACACACACACAGAGATATATACGTATATATGAACTTGCTGCTTAATTTCACAACTTGAATCGCCAAAATTGAAACTTCCAACACCAGAAACCATCTAAAACATCAAAACAACAAAAGAAGGGGCGTGTCTAAAATACTTCGGAGTATTGAACACTCCGCCACTTAGAGGCCTTCAATCCAATCTAATGCGATCCAATTTTCTTTGACTGAAGTTGGATTAGAACTAAGGGCTCTAAATGTCGGATTATTCAATGCTCCAGAATATTGTAGATTTTTCACAATACAAGAGTCTTAACAGTATTCTTCATGGCAGAGCAACTTGCCAAGATAACAACTTTTATGACTTCTCTTCTGCAGATTTACGAGAGCGGTTGTTTGATCAAAATCATCTTCCTTCAACCTCATATAAGTTAGAACTCCAAACTGTATCCAGATATAACCGCAAAAATCCTGATACATAACTCGTCTATTTGGTTGCGTATGTGTAGCTCCGTATGAGTTTGTATGATGAATGATTTCGGTCACACAACTCATGTCTATAAGTTCACTTTTCCCCATTCAAAACTACACATTAGATGGGCTAAACAGTTACACTCTGGCAAGCCTCCTATGAGTTCGACTAGCATTTGAGCCGAATACTACGTTGATCGACTTTCCTACCTTTTTTCTATTGACACTATTGGCACAGACACAACTAGTACAGGGTTCCTTTCCCATTAAGTCCAATATAGGCTCGCTTGGAAATTCTTTTCAAATGACTGAAAGCGTTTTTAATGAAATTGTTTTTGGGTTCTTTGCACTTTCATCAAAAGTGATTTCAGTCATTTAAAAGCACTTCCATGAGCTCATAATCTATGAGACTTTGAAACAGTACACACAAATAGAGATGATCCATTTACCGAAATCAATATCCTATCTGAAGATGTCAATGTATCGATTCGCATTCGATTAATTTAAAAAATATCAGTTACCATTTGACAAAAAAAAAAAGAATTATTCCAAATTCGTTGAAGTGATGTGCAATTTTTTATCATATATATCAGAAGTACAAGAATAAAAGAAGAAGAAAGCAAAGGGGAAGGAGAACTCACTTGAGCACACATGGGGTGCTTGTGTAACGTTAATGGAGGATGCATCTTTGACTCCCGATTGAATCAAAGTCCTCAGCAACCGGTGGAAACTAAAATTCTCCGATATCGACACGAAATTTGGGGAATTGAGGAAATGGGTTTTGAATCTGGAAGACGATTGTTATAAGAGAAGGAAACCTCAAAAACTGAGAAGCAGAGATAGCTGCCGTTGCTGCTGCGGCTGCTGAGTGTCTCAGGTCCTCCTCCTTCTCCTTCGAAGAGACTGGAGAGAAGAAGGCGGCTTGTTGGTTGATGGGCCTTAAAAGCTATTTGGGTCCAATTGTGAGTTGGGTTGGGTTGTATTTCGTGGTAGTGATGCCTGGCCTAGTTTAATATGTGGTTACGACCAGCTGTTCTCCGACGCTTAAATGCGTCACGATTACGAGCTAGTTTGGATGTGCTTTTAAAATGACTTATGTGCTTCTTTCAGGAAACATTTTAAGTGCTTTTTCAGGATTTACTTGCATCTTTACTAATGATTGGTTCTAAAAATATTTTTACCAAAAACGCTTTCAGTCATTTCAAAAGCACATCCAATGAGCTCTACGTGATTTCTACTCTAACGTAAGAGATGTAAATTTGGTATTTTATTTATTTTTCTTTTTAATTAATGCGGCTCACCTCCAAAAGATGTAAATTCACATTTTTATTTGCATTTTCAAGTTAAGATGGGATACCTTGGCTTGCAAGATAAATTAAGATCACTGGATTTCAAAGAAATCTGCCAAACTCTTTGTTTATCAAGGATATTCAGCAAAGAAAATTACATGTTCATTAGATTAAAAAAAACGTCATTTATATTTCCACAGTATATAAATTACGTAGAAATCGTTAGTTTTATCAAACCTAAGATGCAGAGATGAGATACGGCATCCATTCCAAGTTGTTGAAGTTCGAATTTGATTCTTAGGTTTGTCTTTCCAGATACATGAACATCTAGAACAAGTACTCTGTTATATTATGAATTCAAAGTATTGTTTTTAATATATGTAATATTTGCAGTGTCTGTGTCCTTGTTTTTTGAGATTTACAGTGTCGTGTCTCGCCGTATCCGTGTCCGTGTATGTGCAACATAACATACAGAATGATCTTGTACCACATGCTCTCAAGTGACGGGTTTAGCAATGGTAAGCACTCCGAGTGGAGTTCTGCTGCTAGTCTGCTATCATGTCTACTGCAAATCCGCTACAAATCGTAGAAGCCAATCCTTGGTAAACTCAAATCGCTAGAACAATACACAAAACAGGCAACCACGCATTCTGGTTTCGTATTCCAAGACGAGGACTGCAAGCAACAAAGTATGTATATCCAAGACAAGCAGTGCAAGCAAAGAGCCAAATTAAACTGAGAAAACAATGGAAGTGCATATCCAAACTGCCGCAGCTAGCTATAGCAATTGCTGAGACCAGTACAAGGAACAAAGTATGTATCTGGAATCGCCAGCCGTGAATGACGATGAAGCTCGCTTATTCCAAAACAAACATGGCATATACAGAGTGCTCAACTAAATAAAGTAAAGAGAAAATTAAGCAACTGCCATGCAATGACTTCACAGGCAATACAACTATTGCAGCATTCATACATGTACATTCCCAATCCTCAGCTTCAGCAGGATGATATCATTAGACATACAAGGTCAACCCCTCTTTCCCTGAGTTCTCTTTCATTAGTGTTTTCAGCTCCGGGCAGTCAACAGTGACGTGGTGATCAAACACTTTACAAATATAACATTTCACGCGAAAGCGCGCTCGATGTTATGCTTGCACTTGTTATGCACCACAGGACAACACAAATAAGCTATTACATGCCCCTTGCCAACCTCAGTTACGCCATTTGGGACACGACAGTGGTAGGGGAAATCGTAGCCCCAATGGCCAACCTTGAGGCAAACTCGACAATTCATGCTAAAGACTCGAGGCCTCGCCCTAACAGAAACAATTAGTTATGCATAACCCTAATTAAAATAAAAAAGAAATATTATTGAAAAGAAAAATATTGAAAACACCTTATATGAAAGTCTACAAATCGCAAAAACTCTGGCCGAGTTCTCTCTCAAAGTTGCGTAGAAAAAACCCCTAAGGCCCGGCCAGGGCTATTTATTCTAAAACAATAAAATCTTCCTAGAAAAGGTCTTGGAATAAAACTAGGAAACTAAATAAATTAAGATAACTTAAGAAATAAACTCCTAATCAAACATGAAAAATCCGCCATATTAAAGACAGTACACGTTTCAAGACCAATTCAACACCAAATCAGGTCCAAAAGGACTTGATTTAAAGCTCAGGCCGTCCTCTAAAACATTGTAGATGAACTCAACTCCAGAAAACGCCAATTTCATGCTTAATTGTGACTTCTAGGCATGAAGATGATGTTTTCTGGATTCGGGCGATTCTACAAAGTTGAAGAGGACGTTCTAATCTTTAAAACAAGACCTTTTAAACCTGATATGGAGCTGGAATGGTCTAGAAACGTGAGGAATTACTGACTGGGCAGATTGCCAAGTTAGATTAGGATTGTGATTTTAAGTTATCCTTTTGTTATTTTGTTTCCTAGTTTTTAAAAGATCTTATTTAGGTAGGATTAAGAATAAAAGGTTGTACATAAGCTTCAACCGGGCATTAGGGTTATCTACGTAACATTGAAAGAAAAGTCGGTATAGGCTTTTTTTTTCAGGTTTGCATTCGGATTCAACTCGCCTCTAAACATCCAGCAAGTGCGTACATTCGACTAAATCATACATTTAGGAGGCATTCGTTCATTCACCTCATTCATCAGCATACATCACGGCATTGCATTCAACATCTAAAGAAAGTGCAGAGGAGATAATGGAGTGCAGAAACTAAAGGGGATAAGTTCAGAGATACTCACAGCAGGGCCGGTCCAGAGATTTTTGAGGCCCGGGACGATACCAAAAAATGTGCCCTAACTTTATATAAGAAAATTATTTATTTTCTCACATAAGACATCGATAAAATTATACTTAGAAAAACAGTTCAAATTCAATAATTTAGAAACACAGAAAGACTAATTTATTTGTATCTAGAGAAGGAAACCAAAAAACTCCGAGCTTCCATGTAGATAGATGATGAGTTTTGTTTTCCATATGAACTTTTAAAGTGCTTTTATATAAATCGTGAAGTGTTTTTTCTTATTTACTAACCTTGTCAATATGAGACTAAAAAAATAATGATGTTTGAGTCTTTAATTAATATGTATAAGTAATGAATGGGCACTAAATTAAACATTTTGATTAGACTTGAATTCAAACGAATATTTAAAAATAGCAACCCACATAACTACTAGCTAGTAACTAAAAATAAATTAACAACCAAACAAATATTCGTAAAAATTGAAAAGAATAAACACGCATATAGCATTTCGAACTTAGGAAATCTTGTTAATTTTAAACAAGAAAAACCATTGCTTCTATTTAAACTTTTTGATCATTTAACCAAATTTTATAAATTTATACTCTTATTCACAGTGGGGTTGCTGAGACGTCCTCCGCACTGCTTGGAACCCCTTTCACTCACTCACTCACTCTCACACTTCATTAAGAGATTAAATTGCATACAGGTTTGGGGGGGGGAAGTCAACGCAGCAGAGGGGATCACATTCATCCATGATACATGCAAGACAACACAGAACAAAAATAAAAAATAAAAAAATAAAAAAATAAAAAAATCGAGCATACAGGAAGCAAACTC
Organism: Cotoneaster glaucophyllus; assembly: GCA_036320875.1. Classification (NCBI taxonomy): domain Eukaryota; kingdom Viridiplantae; phylum Streptophyta; class Magnoliopsida; order Rosales; family Rosaceae; genus Cotoneaster; species Cotoneaster glaucophyllus. The sequence goes on along the minus strand of CM070068.1, from coordinate 25,175,619 downwards.
AACCAATGGATGCATGAATACATGGTTGCAATATCCAGAAATTATTCAAAGATCCATAGAAACATGCACAGAGATCTAGGACTCACAGATCAAGTAATTTCAGGATACTAAAGGGATGCCAAATGCGAAACTTACCTTTTCCCTTCTTGGATATGATATCTTCGAAAGCTCCGCCGTACTTTAGTTCATCGGATCTGAGGTTTCCCATCACTCCATTCGGTTTTCTGCTCCACCTTTTCCTCTGTTCGAGGATCTTACCACAGAACACAAACATGCACGGAGATGTGACATGCAGATCTCGGAGGTGGATAAACTTGATGGAATCTGTGATTCGCGAGCTGAAAGAAGACTCAAGGACGCATCGGTCTCGGGTCTGAGATGAGGAGGATAGGGATGAAGGCAGAAATGCTCTGTGCATGAGTAAAAGCAGGCAGCTTGGTGGTTGATGGGCCTTAAAAGCTATTTGGGTCCAATTGTGAGTTGGGTTGGGTTGTGCTATCGTGGTAGAGTTGCTTGGCCTAGTTTAATATGTAGCCTCTCTTCGAGACTTAAATGTGGTAATTTCTACTTTAATGGAAGAGATGTAAATTTGAGATTTTATTTATTTTTTTATCTGTAATTAATAGGGGTGCAACTCAGGCAGGTTGGAAGGTCAATCCAATCTTAACCCAACTTTTACAATTTGGGTTCAGGTTCGCGTTGGGTTTTAATCGGGTTCATTCGGGCTCGGGTTTAATCGGGTTCGGGTTTACTTAGGCTGGGTTCTGGTTGGCCCAACTTTTTCAAAATTAAAATTCAATTCCGCAAATTGTATCCGTTATAAAGTTAAACTAAATATGAATGTTTCAACCATGCAAAGTTTGAATTAAAATACAAGAAATACCAAAGCTAGCACCAAAAGAAAAGAAAAAAAAAAAGGAACACTTCATTGTCCAAATTTTCTTGGGCTTTCAGATAGAGAGGAACACTTCATTGTCCAAAAAAAAAAAGAGGAACACTTCATTATCCAAAAAGATAGAGAGGGGCAAATGCAAATTTTCTTGGGCTTTCAGATAAAGATAAAGACATGTAGCCTTGAGACCTAGTTTTTGACTTCTTAATAAGAGGAAAAAGGTAGACTGAGTTGCAGAGCCGCATAATGAAATTGGAGACTAACAATTTAATATATAGCTTTAGGGTTTAGATGGATAACTTACTAAAAAAATATATTAGAAAGGATGTGGGTTTTTGGACTTGGCCCATTTAGGTGTTATATGAGTATTAATTGATATGGGCCATATTCAGATTTGGTTAATCGGGTTGGGTCAGGTTGGGTTGGGTTGGCAAATAATCAACCCAACTCAACCCAATCAATGAACGGGTTGAAATCAGGTTGGGTTCGAACGGGTTCTAACTAAAAAGAAACCTTGCTTGTTCGGGTTTAAAGTCGGGTTGAACATGAGCGGGTTCGGGTTGGCCCAACTCAAGTTGCACCCCTAGTAACTAATGCGGCTCACCTCCTAAAGATGTAAAAGGGATTTAAATTCACATTTTTATTTGCATTTTCAAGTTAAGATGGGATAGCTTGGCTTGCAAGATAAATTAAGACCACTAGGTTTTAAAGAAATCTCACTTTATTTACATTATTCGTCGAGTTTTTTGTTAACTTCAAGTACTTCATATCTTTTCTCAAAGTCTCTTTTCAATTATTCCTAGGTCTCTGCCTTCCTCGAATGTAAATTAAGCTAATAATATTATTTGTATTAAGAAACTTGAAATCCATATATAAGAATTCTAAATCAACATCCAATTCCATCTTTCTACTCCAAATTAATGGATCTTAATTGTGTCCAACTAGATATGAGCTTGTATAAATCAAGTGGTCTGTTAATTCTTGGTCACATGTTGACTTCTACTTTCCTTTAACCAACCACAGCAGTATAAACACACACAAAAGATAAGATGGCCCAAAGAAAAGAGAATCAAAACTGCTTAATTATACAAATAATAATCGTGGCCAGAATCGATTTAATATTAAGGTTTGTGTACGGTGGACTGTCTTTTATTTCTCACCGACTTCCACTTTCATTTACCAACCATATATGATAGGATTGATACCTAATACGGATCTAATGTGTTTGGAGCCGTCTAATCGAGAATCCGGATCACTCAGTTTCAATCATACAACTCCTATTAGCTCATCCTACTTCATTTTACAAAAAATCAAAAAACTTGAACAAACTGGATCTCTTTCTCCCTTTTGTGAAGAATCCAAATCTCTCAATCCGTGGACTCCAAACACAAAAATCTAGAGCGGATGTCATTCCTATATGATATATACCAACAAGTCCACCGAAGAGCTAAGAGCAAGCTGTCATTATTTGCTATTTTTATAATTTAAAACTTTGAAATTGAAACAAACGCGTGGGAAAAAGCATTGGAAGAGCTCGAGAGGGGACCATTAAATATAAAACCATGACAAAACATCTTTGTTAATTAGTAGGCGGCCACTATAAATACTGTGTAGTCTACAGTGTTGATAAGGTTGTTAGTCAGCCATTATTATTTATTGTATTTTGAATTGTAAGTTTGAGTTTTGGATGTAATCTTTATATTTATGATTAGGACTCTTGATCCCTAATTGTATATAAACGTTGTAATTATACAATTAATGAGAATAAAATAATTTACAAGGAGCATCTTTGTTATATACTCATCATATACCTAATTATTTGTTCGTGTCATTTCACTTAATCTTGGTTAATTTTTTTTTTTTAAACTGAAAAAATTAACATTTAAGTGTATGGTGAGCATACACCTATAGTGCTAAGCAAAAATGCACCCAACTTTACATGGTATTGAGCCTCTGATCCCTTTTTTTTTTTTTTTCATGGCTTCCGCAACTTCATCTCCTACCTTTTCAATCCCCTGTATCTCTTCTCTAGCTTCTGGTAAGCTTTCTGAAACTAACTGTATATATCTCCTTTGAAAAAGTCAGGTTAAGCCTCTTTTTTTTTTTTTATTTTTATTATATTTTTAATTTTTTTTACTGTTGTTAGAGGAGGAGTTCAAAACTATTACAATAATTTAGAAAAAAAAAAATTATTTCGAACTCGGGACGCATGATTAAAAACTCAATACCTATCTACTAGGTTAAGCCTTCTAGAATAAGGATGTGGCATTTTCACGCACAAAGACAAACAGAAACATCACGTTACAAATCAAATTATGACTTAATTAGTACTTCGATTTGAGTACTTCTGTAAAATGGCAAGAGAAAAGAAAGGGAGAAATGAAAAAGGATAACGCTCTTCACACTCCATTTTTTAATCATCTGCAGTCTAATTAAATCAAGAGCTATTTTTCTGCGCTCACCTGAGTAAGCGAGAGGCTAAAAAAGGGTTATAAATCCCATTAGCCAAGGACGGAGCCAATGAAGGCTCACTGGGGGCATATGTCCCTCACTCAAGTGATTCGTTTGTTAAGTTGCAGACTACAATTATATAATACACGCGCGTTATTTTTTAAGAAAATATATGTACCTAGTATCCAACATACTTTCATACTGCGTATACTCCATATCAAATATTATATGAGCAAAAGTGCTCTTGTTCTATCATTCAAACCGAAAAACTTTACTCTTGCGTAATTATGTATTAATATTTTTCTTATCGATCACTTTGTCACTTTCCACTACTATACTGAAATTTTTGTAACATTAGAATTGTGATACATTATCATTTGAAATCATCCTTATTTTCATATTGGTTATAAGCCATACTATAATAAGGTTTTCTTCATTGATTTTCGGGTTGCCCCCACTAAAATAAATTTCTAACTTCGTCCCTGCCACATGGAAAAAAACTAGGGTTCCTCTTACGTTACATCATGCAGAAAGCGAGAGTGGTCATCGTCATATCCAGCTTAGGGTTAGGTCCTCGAGGATCAGCTGAAAGTGAAAGCAGTCCATTCTAAAATAACTAGCATGCACACAACTATACAAGTTGCCTTTTACTCTTTCGGCCAGCTATTTGTTGTCTTCTCCTAAATGACCACACTAGCTTTGCTTGTTTGCAATGCCATTCAATATATACTTTTAATCTTTTGGTGATCGAGATGGTACACCTTTTTCCTTGGAAGCCCACTCCGGTCATCCAATGTTGAACATGAGGTTGAAATTTGGATTTTTCCTATCAAATATTTGAAAAACTGTGCTTACATCCCCCACTTTGAACCACCTTTGCAACTTTGCTATAAACCTTTTTTGTCTTTTTCTATTCTGTTTGTCTTAAAAGGAGAGGTATGGATCAAAAGTTCACAAAATAACAATAAGTTATTATATATGTAGGATTAGTATTCATTGAACGAGTGATTAAGTTTAGGCTTTTAGCCAAAATGATATTTGAAATTAGCATAACTCTTCACTTTGATCTCTGAGATTTAAATCAATAGAACTCATTTTGGTACTGCCGTGAAAAATATCCGTTAAATAAGGACCAAAATGAAAAAAATACCCTCAATTTTCGTTGAATCATTTTTGGCCCATTGTCTATTATATTGAGGTACTTTTGTCATTTTGTTCCTTATTTAATAATGATTTTCCACATAATGACAAAAATGATTGACTGTGGACAAATTCAGATACCACTCTTATCGATTTCAAATCTCAGTGAGCCAAAATGAGGTGTTATGCTAATCTCACGAACCATTTTGACTAAAATGCCTTAAGTTATTCATTGCACACATCCATACGCAAAACATTAGGGATAATCTCTGTTCATACCTCAAAATTTGCTCACCATACGTACCCTCCTAACCATTTTTATAAATCTTAAAACTGAATTTCATCTTAATTATGAATAAAAAAAATTGAAAAGAATAAAGAATAAAATACATCTTAATTATGAATAAAAAAAAAGAAGGAAAAGAAAAATTAGCCAATGTTCTAGGGGTTGCTGTCTACAATTGGTTGGATGAGCTATCATGCTTGACTGATGCGAGTCTAAATTAATTTGACGAGAAAATAGTGAATAAGATGCCATATTTATAATTTGTGATGAGTTCGATACATAATTATGATTGTTTTTATTGTTGTGTTTGATTTTGTTGTGAGGGTGTGAAATTACTACTAAAAACCAAAAACCAAAGTAAAAGGATGAAAAAACAAAAGAAAACGCTAGATTTGTACACGTTTGATTGATTTGTTAAATTGGACATTTTTATAACTTCAAATTACTATACACATACATACATTCATATTTTTTAGAGTTAATACACGTTACTTTGATACACTTTTCAATAAAGCAAATACATTAAAGAAGAAATAAGAATAAATTAATTAATTAAAATAAATAAAATTTTAAAATTTTAAAATATGGCCAAATTTTTCGATTTTTCTTGTTGTAAAATTGTCAAATAATATACATACGTAATTTTTACGTATTTTATCCGTTACATATTTTTTTAACTATGATTGGGACAAAATGATTGGATTGCTTTATGTCGATGTTATCATGAACTTAGTTTCCAAATTCACAATCATAACTCACCAAATTCACGAGAGAGCATGGGTCATGATGCCTCTCATGGTCATTTTCTCTTTAGATTTAGCTAGGGTTTAATTAGGTCTGCTTTGTCGTGAACCATCACGTGTCTTAATCAAATGCTTCACATTATATTCGAGATGATGTATGCAGTTTTAAGATCAGATTAAGCATAGGATGACAAAGTAGTCAAAACTTTTGAAAGTTAATTAAATGAATAGGTGGACTAATTTTTTAGACAAAATTTGTAAGCATATAATGTGTTACTAATAAAAAATAAACATTTTAATTATATTTAAATAATAATCTAATAATCAAAGACTACCTCGTATAATTTATAAAATTTAATTTTTAATAACTGGTCTTTTTAGTATTACCCTAATTAAATTAGTCTCATTCATGGCTATGCACTGCAACTTTATTAATGATTTGATATACAAACGTAAAGGGATAGTTTTGTCTGACCGTTCGCCACGTGTACAAAACCATATGTCATCAATTTTTTGTCAATATATGCACAAATCTTGATTTTGAAATGATGGAACATTTTTACAAGTTCCACGTGACAAGGTAAAAAGGGTAAGAAGAAGAAAGACCTTATAAGATTTTGTTTTCTTTTCAATAAAATCTTAATATGTTTAAAAATAACATTACACTATAATCAAAGAGCCTAAAGAAAAGAAAAAAAGTCGTTGATTAAGTTGGCAAGGATCCTCTTTGTTAGATCAAAGTTTAGATTTGAATTTCGTTGTCGATAATTTAACTTGGTGAACGATCAGTAAAAAACCCATAAAATGCTAAAACCATCTCTATACACTCTAAACAAAACTTGTGATATGAGGCCATCTCCAATCGAAGGGTCCAGAGGGCCAGAGGGCCGAAAATAGCCTGAAAATCGTCTCCAACCGAGGGCTAGGCCAGAGAGATCTGGAATCTGAGAGGGCCCCACGGAATCCCAAAAGGCCAAAGGGCTAGAGGGCTGGCCATTTTTTTTTTGTTGGATTTCCTTTCGGTTATAACCAACATGAATACATTTGTATTACTTAATATAAATAACCGACATGAATACTTTGAATATTTTTTTTTTACAGTTTTATTATTATTTTTTATTTACAAAAATTTTCCTATAACTTCTATTTTTCTTATATTTTTTTTAAATTCTATTTTTTTCCTATAACTTCTATTTCACAAAATTTGTTTCAATTTTTTTTAATTCTATTTTTTTTCCTATAACTTCTTAAGCCATTATACAACATTAAATTAAATTAAGTAACATGAAACAACATTAAACAATATGAAACAACATTAATAACATTAACCAACATAAAAAAAACATTTAACAACATGAAACTTAAACAACATTTAAGTTGTAGTTTTTAAATAATAAATTATGTTTGGCCCTCGGTTGGAGACGATTTTTTGTGATATGGCTAAAACGAGCCCTCTGGCCCTTTGGCCCTCGGTTGGAGACAGAGGCAAATATAGCCTTGTACTGTTCATTAAACTATTAATATATTGGAGAATCTTGGAGGGCCAGAGGGCTCAAACGAACCCTCTAGCCAGTCATCGGTTGGAGATGGCTTGACCTGACTTGAATCCGAATTCTTTCATGATCCTCATTGTGAGGATTCTAGGGATCTATGAATCATGTTCATTTATCGTACATCGTGTGGTCATAAATCATTTTTAATTTTTTTATTTAAAATTAAATACAAACAGCAACTGATAAAAATTGATCACACAATTTACGATAAACGAACATAATTAATTAATTTTGAAATCCTCACAAAAGAAGATCGAGAGAGAATCCTGTTGGCTCTGACCTGAGATGAGGTAGCCTCCCTCCTCCTCCTTTAACTTTTAAACAAACAAACAAAAGAAAAGAAAAGGAGATGTCAGTGGCTGTCGGGAATATTTGTGGAAGGAGGAGTATTGAGTCGGCAGAAGAGTCCCAAGTAGGTGTCACTTCACTGCACGCTTCCAACGTCGGTAGAGCCCACATTTTCCTCCTTAAATCTTAGGCACGGTGCTTTGCCGGGTTTAATCCCATGGCTTGTGTTTATTTTTTTGGATGTTTACACAAACACAAACCGAAAGATATAAAGAACAGATGTTCACAGGCTCACACTGGTAACACCTTGTATCTTGTCAACAAAGAATCGATATACACAAAAAGCTTTACATGTTGATAGATTTGTTTTTTTCTTTCTTTTAGACCTATGTGGTAATGCAATGCCATTCATCATTTTTCTAAAGGAAAACTAATGAAAAAAAGCTTGAAAACTTTGAGTTTTAACGATAAGGATAAAATAAAGGATAAAGTGAATAGTACCAAGATTGACTTTTTAGTGTAAAAATATGGTTTTTCGTTAAAGTGAACAGTACCGAAAGCTTTTCGTTAAAGTTTTCATTTTCTAATTCAGGTTCATGATGTTTAGTGTTTAAAATATCGACCGTATTAAAAAAATTTCAAACATTGATAATGTTTGAGTGGCATGAATGGAATGGAGCATCTTCTTCTTTTTCCTTCTTTTTAATGATCAAATACAAACAAGGGGTGTCTTGGCCAGGTCAATTCTTTTTAACTCACTGTGTCGTCTTGAGTTCAACCCTCCTTTAGTATAAATTAAAGTAGTAATATCGTTTGTATTACAAAAAAATGATCAACCAAACATAAAAAATGAAACGAAGCATACTGGTTCGGTGGTATATATTTCTCTTTTACATATTTAGAAAGATTTTGAGTTTAAATTTCTCTCACCCAAAATGATGAAAAAGAAGGCTATTACTATGTAATGAGTGAGATTGGCGGAGTTTAGACACCCAAGGTTCGCCCCTTCCCTTCCTTTGTTGGATTAATTATTAAATTAAAAGGGTGAATGTCGATGTTCAATGTAATTGATTAATTTTAGAAGGGAAAAAAAAACCAGATTCTTCAAAGTTTGAATTCATTTAATTAATCTTCATATCTTATAACAACTCCATTATCGTGGATGGGGATGGGGGACACATTTCCATGTTTTCCTTTCAAGATTATAGTACTGTTTCGTTAAATTTGGACACAATATTATTTGAGAGAGAGTGTGAGCCGAGCAAAGTTATCATCAAAGGTGACGAACAAAACCGGAGTAAAATAATTAGGATTAGGTTAGGTCCAGAGTTTAATCCCAAACGGAAAACAAAGACAGATGATGATCATTTTACCAAAGTGAGAGAGGTTACCCACTCTTCTTTGATCCGTCATAGGACCGAGTGGCAATCTCGATCCGAGCGGAAGTGCGATGCGCCTGGAATTATTGTTTCACATCCCCGTATATACATTGGTCTCACCATATATATATATATATATATGAGTAATGTTAGGTAAATCAATTTTTAGACCACATTTGTAAATTATATGATTTGTCACTAAGAAATAAGCATATTAATAAATACTTAAGTAACAATCTAATCATCAACAACCGCATCATATGATTTACAAATATAAAATTGATAGTTTCCCTAGCAGTATCCTATATTTATCTATAGTACTACATGCAATAAGATACATAAAAGAGACTGCGAACCCTACAGACATTGATACCACTGACTACTGCATGTCAAGTTGCAACTAGTTCATCTCTTCACTCGTTTAGATTCTGGTATTAGGTCATCATCATGTAAATGACCTCTTTGTCCTCTAACGTGTTAAAACTTAAAACACCAGTAACTTGTGCAGCAGCCACCATGTCATATATATCGTCACTACATATCCATACTCATGATCTACTACAATCAGCCCTACCGAACCCAACTCTACGATTTGCCAGATCAAACTCAACCCATTGATTCCTCTGATGAAAATTTCCGATTATATTGCTCGCGGCACCAAGCATGTTGGACTGTCCGATTGCCACGCACCGGACTCCGCCCCCAACATCGGCAAGAATTTGTTCTTTCGGCGTCACAATCTCCACACCTTTAGCAAACACAAACGCCATGTCCCCTATCAACCGTCCGATCTCCACACCATCGCCATCGAAACACATGTCGGACACGCCTGCGTACATGTAGCCCTTTTTTAACTTTGGTCCCGCCAATCTCACAATCTCTTCCCTCACCTTACCATACGCCTCGTCCACAAGATAAGTGAACTCGGACCCTGAATCAATCATGGTCTGACCCGCCCCGCTCGCATCGGGTCGGAACACAGAGGGTTGAATTTTCAACATTTTCCCTCCAACTCTTATCCCCACCATTACAACTGTATAGGCAAGGGGGTCCAAATTCGGCATGCGCTGACTTTGACTAAAAGTCAAAAGGTCAACATATTGGAATCCCGCAGAGCTCGGGTTATGGCCTAAGTAGAAACTCCCGGTCGGCATATTGGACCCGGTTTGAGCCGGTCGTTTAGGTACGCAATAGGAGAACTTGGTAATTTTAGCTTGGGAAGCAAATGATAGCCTTCCAAGGTTCATACCCAAAATACCCTTGGTGTCACCGGTGTCCTTAGCGCAACCAAGAGTCAAGGGAGGGGTACTTATGGAACGAGAAAAGGTAAATTTTTCTCGGACGAGATTGCCCTCAGCTAGAGTTCCGTCGGCGTAGAAGTAGGAGTAGTGGCAGAGGCTGTTTTGGTCACATGAGGTTGGGAGGGTAAAATCGGGAACCCGGGGTTTGCAAATAGGGTGAGTGCAAGGCAAAACAGAGAAGGTGGAAGAGAGAGAAGGGTCGAACGACGCCATGGGAGGAGGTGGTGGGCGTGGTTTGGGGGTCTTTTTGTGGCACTGTATCCATGAGAGTTGGCTTCCGGTGTCCAAAACCATCTGTTGGGTCTGCGGAGGAGTTCCGATGGGGAGAGAAACAATGAGAGCCATCGAATACTTGAACGAAAGCTTGTAGTTGTATGACGGTGTTTTTGTTGTAGCACCAGCAGCAGCAGCAGCAGTAGCAGCACTAGTAGTAGGTCTTGATCTAGGGTTTTGCTTGGAGTTTGAAACGAGAGAGGAATGGAAAGTTTTGGACGTGTTTGGATTTGCAGAGAGAGAGAGTGAAGAAGTAGTGAGAGGGAAAGAGAGAGAAAAAGCACTAGTGTCGTTCTTCAACTTGCTTTGGAGTTTGTTCTGATCTTTTGGAATCGAAATCGAAAGAGAAGGAGAGACGAGGAAGAAGAAGATGAGAAGATTTAAGAACATGGTTTTGGGAGAGAGAGACATTATTACAAGCTAGCAAGCTAGGCTACTTAGTGATTGATTTACAAAAGCACACACAGAAAGAAGAGAGAAATGAGGATGGGTGGGTGGGATTCTCGGTACAGTGGGGTTGTGGAGGTGGGGTAGTATTTATACCATCGGAATTATGGGGTGGAAAGAGAAAAAAAAAACGAAAGGGAAAATGTAAAGGAACAAACAAAGACAGGAGAAGCCAAAAGTGCAGAAGATAACGCGTATTTGTTAATAGAGTAGTTAAGAGTAGGGATCATATTCCACTGTTCGATGTATAAAATTGCATGGGGGCATGGGTGATGGTGAGTGGGGAACCATCGATGGAAGTGTTCAGATGTCCACACATTTACGTACTGCACAGAAATTACAGTACGTAAATATGGGCTTTTTGTCTTGTTTATATATAGGGTGAATTGCTAATTTAGTTTATGAATTATCACTTCAGTGAAAATTAGGTCTCTAAATTATTTTTTCAGAAAAATTAATCTTTGAATTATAAAAATTTGCCAATTACATCCCTAATATTATATTCAAAGTTACTATATTCAATTTTCCGTCAATTTAAGTCACCTTACTTGCATGTGATACACATTAGAAGGTAGATTGGTAGTTTTCCATAAAGAAATAGTGTATGAAGTTAACTTTGGAAGGTAAATTGGTAGTTTTTCATAAGAAATAGTGTAAGTTAACTTTGGAGGATAAATTAGATGTTAAATTCACAGCCTATATGAAATGTGAAGGGTTTATAGGCGAGAAAATAACGGTATTACACTCTAAAGTGTGTCAAGTGACTTAAGTTGAAGAAAAATTGGACAAAATAGCTTTGAATATAATAATAGGGATGAAATTAACAATTTTTAATGAATTTAGGGACTTAATTTACCGAAAAAATAATTCAGGGACCTAATTTTCATTGAGGTAATAATTCAAGGACTAAATCGGCACTTCACCCTTATATATATGTAGATATATTGGATGACAACGTTTGCCGGATGACCAATGCATCCACCAAAGCAAATGGACGCGTTGGTGACACTAGAGAAAGAGAGAGGGAGGGTTCGTTTTAAGGAAAACTAATGAAAAGGGCTTGAAAACTTTGAGTTTTAACGATAAGGACAAAATAAAGGGTAAAGTGAATAGTATCATGTTTGACTTTTTAGTATAAAAATGTGGTTTTTCGTTAAAGTGAACAGTATCGCCGGCTTTTCGTTAAAACTCCCTTCGTTTTACTTGATTACAATCGTTATTCTATAATAATTTACTAAGGAGAGTGAAACGTTTGAATCTAGAAAACCGTGAAGAAAACCCTAATTACCGAGAGATTTTTAGTGTGTTGGAAACACGGCCTGGTACACCAAATGTTAGAATACAAGTGGTATATCAAGTGTCATACTACAAGTGGTTGGATATTTGAAATCCAACCACTTGTAGTATGACACTTGATATACCAAATCGTATTCCCGCCACACTGAAAAATTTATCCTAATTACCAGGGTATTTACCACTTGTGACCGTTTGGTTTTACTGGACATCCTATTATTTGGATGACTAGTTAACGTTTTTTGTAACTACTTTGAGGAGTAATTTGGATGATAACGTACCTATTCGAGGTGACAGTAGTTTTTTTTTCTTCCCTTTATTTGCACCACTCCCATGTATTTGCTAATGTGTGGAGAGATGTGATCAGAGGCAGAAGATATGTGGAGTTTTGGGAATGAAAATTAAGCCATCACCAATCAACTTCCGAGCCGATATTAACCCCATTAGCTAAATATGATCTCTTTAACATTATCATTTTAGACAATATGACGATGAGCGAAAACTAGCAACATCGTTTTTTTTAGGGTTCTTTAGATGTAGACCCTTGCAACTCTTATTTATTATATAAAAACCCACCTAATTATAAACATTCAAATAAAACCCAAATTTAAAAATGATTGCCATGTAGGAAAGTAATTGACCTATTAATACAAAATATTTACAACTTGTACCACAATATTCAAAATAAATCAATAAATATTATTACTCACCTTAATTACAATGAATAAATCATTTATTGCATATTATTACCCATAACACACACATATATACGTTCAAATGTATAGTACTACCATAAGCTCTCTATATATAATATATATATATATATATATATATATATATATATATATATATAATTTACCTATATATATTACTACTATATGTTCAAATATATATATATATATATACATATGTATGTATGTATATGCACAATACTACATATATGATCAAACATATTATACTAATTAATCTACCTGATGTAAATTTATGATGAGCAAATAACATATATTTTGTAGGTATTATCATATATATTGGGCACATTTTATTATTATATGTACAAAAGAATAGGTAAAATAGTATTGAATAGAATAATAATATTTTTTTTTATGTAGGTACATTATTTTGCATGTATTTTGCATACATTGGGTTTGTTTTATTATGTAGGTAAATTATTTTGTATGTATTTTACATATAATGGGGAAATTATTTTGCTTTTTTTAAGCAATCTAACATTTTTAAATTCGAATAGTAGGTGCACTGAATCAAATAATATTTTTTTGTAGGTAAATTATTTACTAGGCATTTTTTTTTTGTTATATATATGTGTGTGAAATAATTTACCTACATTTATATGTAAAATATAATTTGTTGACTTAACTAAGCATGTATTATTACATATATTAGGCATGTTTTGTTGTTATTACATATTAGGCAATAAATTTATTATTTATTATTTTCGTAAAATCATTAATTCTCTCTCACAATCTATATGGAACTAATTGTGTGCATCAAACATTCAAATAGGGGTGTTTTGGTTTTAAATGTGTAAAATCAAATATAATTAATGAATTTGCTGATGTGGAATCTAGTTAATGGGTTTTATTTGAGTAAAAAACTTATGATGAGTTTTATGTGAAGAAAATTAAATATCAGGGACTAAAGTCATATTTTCAGTTTTTTTTTTATTTACAAAAAGTGTGTGTGAGATCCCACATCGCCCAGGGGAGTGATGCTTATATGTATATTCTCATCCTTACCTAGCACGAGGCATTTTGGGAGCTCACTGGCTTCGGTTTCCGTAGGAACTCCGAAGTTAAGCGAGTAGCGCGCGAGAGCAATCCCATGATGGGTGACCCACTGGGAAGTTCTCGTGTGAGTTCCCAGAAACAAAACCGTGAGGGCGTAGTCGGGGCCCAAAGCGGACAATATCGTGCTACGATGGTGGAGCGGGCCCGAGATGTGGTGGACCCCGGGCCGGGATGTGACAGTGTGTCCATGGAAACATATGCTTTGGACCAAGTAAAACTTTCTTATAGGTATATGGTTAAATCCCCTTGGATTGTCCGGGCGGCTCACATAGGTTCAATCTTATCACTTGTTTAGCCATAACGAGGTAAGTAAATGAGATCAACTAGTCACCTCAATATATTTTTCTGTTTTCCTTAAGATCTCGAAAAAAAATTGAAGATGCAAATGTGAACCCAACATATATATATATTTTTTTTTTTATAACTTTTGAAAAAATCCGCTTTCGTTATCTGGGATCTATCTTGCAAAAGAGCGGAGAATTAGATGGAGACCTCAACCATAGAATACAAGCTGGATGGATGAAGTGGAAGAGTGCATCCGACGTGTTGTGTGACCGTCGTATGCCATTAAAGCTCAAGGGAAAATTTTATATGACGACAATAAGACCGGCGATGCTGTATGGCACAGAATGTTGGGCGGTGAAGCATCAACACGTATATAAAATGGGTGTAGCAGAGATGAGAATGCTTCATTGGATGTGTGGGCACACGAGAAAGGATAAGATTAAGAATGAGGATATCCGAGGTAAAGTAGGAGTAGCCGAAATTGAAGGAAAGATGAGAGAAAATTGGTTACGATGGTTTGGACATGTGCAAAGAAGGCCTACTAACGCTCTGGTTAGAAGATGCGACCACGGGACAGAGGTCTAGGGCCGAAGGGGTAGAGGAAGACCTAGGAAAACGTTGGAAGAGACTCTAAGAAAAGACTTAGAGTACTTGGATCTAACGGAAGACATGACACATAATCGAGCACAATGACGTTCTAGGATTCATATAGCCGACCCCACTTAGTGGGAAAAGGTTTTATTGTTGTTGTTGTTGTTGTATAACTTTTGAAGAACAAAGTGTTTGTCTCAAGCAGTTGAGGGGTCAGGAATTTGAATGAAAGAACAAGTCATTACTTATATCGTTTTGTCTTCTAAAACAGAGTATTAGGAACATCATTATTGGGTTAAATATGTCTCTTAATTGGGTTTTTCTAAAACAAAACAAAAAAAGGGTTTATCTTCTAAAACATAATATTAAGATTATTATTAGTTTAAATATAATCACAAGGGGATAAGATACGGACACGGAAAATGACAAGACACAAATAATATCAAATTAACAAAAAGAATTATTATATGACGACAAGAAAATACGACACCGACACAAAAATACGAGAAGATACTATTGTGTCCATGTATCGTAGATGGACACTGAACTAGCTCAGAAGGACGATTATTTAATTTGTGCTTACTAGGGGAATGAGAATACCTGGTGCCATGGCGTTATCATATGACTAATCAACCTACTATTGAACCATTAGAAAATAAAATGTTGCATGGTAGGTGTCGGATCTCAACATATCTAACTCCTGGAACAAGATTACTACACGACTCACGGGTGTAGAATTAGATTGGTTTAAGAAATTAAGAGACAGAAATATGCTTACCTGAGAGCTACTAATAATGTTGCATCTAGCTACCCTAAAAAAATAGAATAAGATTTCATCTACTGCCTCTAAAAATGCAAAATTTTACAATGCATCGGTGTATGAGATGCATCAGTGCATTGGACGGTTAAATTTACATAATTGAATTTTGACAATTATAATCAACCAGCTCAAGCACTTGTGCATCCCATATGCTAGTGCATTGAAGCGGATGTACAGTGGGACTAGGGATGGGCAACGGTTATGGCGGGCGGGTAACCGCGGTTATTAACCGTTTATTCTCATACCCGCATAACCGTTTACCCGTTGGGTAATTGCCTAAACGGTTATATCCATACCCATAACCGTTTATAAACGGTTAACCATACCCATAACCGCGTACCCATTTAACCATAACCGTTTAATACCCGTTTACCCGTTTATCCTTTCTTTTTTTACCATTTACTCCTTTTTCACCCGCCTACGTGTTTTTTAACAACTTGAAAATTAAAAAAGAAAAATTTGTCATAATTTTCTTTTTCTAACAATTAAACACTGTTATAGGTACATTCATCATACATTTCCGCATTTTAATTTTTTAAGTCCTTATACCATTCCAATAATTGAAATAATAGTTTATAGACGATATTTTTAACTGTTAACAATAAAGGTAATATAAAATTGGCTAGGTATTTTTGGGTTACGAAAACTGTTAAAAGACAGTATTCTTTGGTTATTTAACTCGGAATGTAAAGTATTAACATAATATATATAATGGACCATGAAATTATGCACTATAGTCAATAACATTGATCTAAGTTTTGTCCGATAAGAAATATGGTTTGTGTTAATTTTACATATATAAAATAAATGGGTAAACGGTTACCCGTTTATAACCGCGGTTAATACCCATAACCGCCCATTTAAATTTCGCGGGTAAACGGTTATACCCATAACCGTTTATTTATCTAAACGGTTACCCATAACCGTAACCGTTTAGTTTAAATGGGTGGGTATCCGCGGTTACCCATAACCAATGGGTATTTGCCCATCTCTAAGTGGGACCAAAGTGCTTCCATGACCTCTCGGAGTTTGGGAAATCTACATGTGAAGATTTTTCGAGAATCTTCCAATGTTTGGTATGAGTTCCTTTTGTACCCACTAAGTGTTTGATGTAATGCCTACTAGTCATATCTCGAGAGCACTTGCTAGGTTGCGTCGATAGCACTCAACAAATTCTCTCGATAGTACTCATCAAATTGTTTCGGCATATGTCGATATTTGTTGACATGTGCGCAACATAGTTTGACTAACGATAACAAGTCGATCAAGTGTTTGACAAAATGCCTATGTGAATAAACTGAAATTTTTTTTGTACACTTCGCACTCTGTTTCTATTAAAAAAATTAGACCTTTAACACTAAGATCCAAAATGTTTGAATTTTAAATCCGCCATTGCTAGTGTATATTATAGAAAAACCTTGCATCTACTTAACCTGTGTCAATTGTCAAGTCAAATCGAATATTAGAGGTTATATTTGTTTAAGCAATGTGCCTTATCTTGTTAAACGCAATAGTGCCATATTAATACCATATGTTAATATATAGTAGTTGTATGATGCAATCACCAATAATGTTGGAAAAAGAATATGTATACATAAGTGGCAACTGGCATACCAAAGCACTGATTAAGAATAAACAAATAGATGATAGAACGGCGAATGCAACGCCTTAACTATTTGATTAGTATTGTGCAGGATTAGGCATCATACCAATACCTAATAAACTATTTGCTCTATCATCATTAAAATTGTGCTCTTTGCATCAATTTGATACTTAGAACTGATGTAGTATTGTTCACCAATATGATGTAAAACAAATGCTTGAATAGATTGAAGAGAAAATGGACAATGGGAAGACAAGGACGCAGTGAGAATTTATAGATTTCGCGTATGAGCTCAGATTTAGGTTGTTAATACATTTTCGAATAGAGAATAACGCCACGATTCAAACTTACTACTTTTTTTTGTGACATAAGATGATTTTTAGCCATTTGAGGTCATTTTAGCCTCCAAAAAGCAGTTTAATTTATATAGTAATAATTAAATCTTTCAAATTTCATTGGGTTAATTTTCATTAATGTGTTTTAATTACCATAGTCCTTTGAGTTGTTCCAGAGAGTTGTAATCTGTTTATTTACATCATTGGTTGTTTCACTGTAATCATCACTCAAGAATTAATCAAAGGATAATGCTAGGCAGACTAATTTTAATTTAAACCAAATTTGTAAATCATATGATATGTCACCAACAAGAAATAAGCACGTTAATCAACGCTTAAGTAATAATTCAATCATTAACAACTACATCATTTGGCTTACAAAATTTTGTTTAAAAGTTTGGTCTTTCTAACATTACCCTTAATCAAATACAACTTTTGGGATATCTTTAAAAATCTGGTGTACTCAAGAACTAGTTATTCAAAGACTTCCGATGGTAACAATTTATTAGCTTCGTAGTGCATCACAATAACATCCATCGTTTACAAGTTTACAACATACGTACAACAAAGGTGTATACTCAATTATCCGTTACCTTTAAATTTCTTCACACAACATTACTATACTCGTCAAACTTACGTATCAAATTTTGTTCCCTAAATCACATCACAATATAATGTTCATTTAAATTTGGACAAGTTTTTCATTCAGATATTATTTATACTAGATAAGGCCATACTTTATGTACTAAAGCATCAGTCATGGTGAGAAAATTTGGTGACTATGATATGCGAAGTTAAACAGGAACGTACATATGCTGCTTAACGAAGTTAAATTTAGTGTAGCTAGTCTCCTGGTTACTGAGAAACACTCCATTCCAAGAATCAAATACTTGACAAACTGTAGGAATTAAAAAAAGTCTCAGGAGTGGGACTATATATCCATGAACTCTCCGTCACTTTATGTTTTTGACACAATTTTCATGCCAACATTATAAAACATCGTGAGATGACGGAGTGTCCGTAGAGAATCCTAATTTGAGAGAGTCACCACATGTCGAGTATAATAACAGGCCATTTCATGAATGTTTTTGCTCAAAATATAAATACTTTTTACGACAAAAGAGTTAAAAAATAAATGTTTTTTGCTATCCAATTGAGAAGCTATAAATGAACAGTCAATCAATACAGAAGAAATTACTCAACGTGAAGATGATGTCTTTAACCGAAATACTTTTACTCGATAAGTAAAATATAAAACATGCTTCAAGGTTCAAGCCTTCAACAATTTTAACCAGATTTGAGCAGCAATGCAGGTTCTGAAGAGCTTCAGGCTTTCAGCACTAAAGCGATTTGGTCGGAGAGCTTTTTCTCGTTCAATTTTTCCTGCAAGACAGTAGCAAAACTATCCAGTAAACTCAATAAGCTAAAGCACATACCATGGCAAAAATTAATCAAAGTGGACATATTGGTCTGGCCAACTAAATGTTTTGGGAAAAAAGCATATATCGCACAAGTTGACGTGAGTGGAACATGAAAAATTTGCTTGGGCTTCTAACTACCTTATCATCATGGCGTGTGTCGACGATTGAAATTCATGCTTCCCTTCACCGGAATTTTTTATGTAGAACTCTTTAAGTTTTGCAGCCTCTCCAGAATTGTAATCTGATCTTCCTTGAGATAAGTTGCAAATAATGATGTATACGATCCATTGGGTTCCAATTAGCGAGGCAGTGGGCAATTATTATTCTTAACGATCGATTGTGAATTGAAACTACATTTCAATTCTCCTGCTGATGATTACTGTATGCTAATCCTCAGGGCTTCCACAAGCCATGAGTGACACCTAGCAGCATGTCATGGCTACCCAAGCTAAGAAGAAGTTGTTGGAGAACCTATCCAGTTACAATTACAATGCAATACGGTCCTTCTGTAATACAATACTCTTAATCACATTGTTTGAGTGATAGTTTGTTTCATGTCTACTATCCAATGTGATATTTCTCTATATAATTCAATTGAATATGATTTGGAACAAACTTCCTAAGTCATATTCGTTTGCTTTGGCCAAAGACTCCCGAATCATATCTCAGAGTATTCTCCCTCCACCATGGAAGGTTAAAGATCCCTTGTTGTGCATTCATATGCCTACATGACTAGATAGCTTGACCCCAACAATGTCGTGGACACTCTCGATGAAATGCCTTTGACATGATCAAAGATCAAGGACCTAACCGTTAGACATCTATGATGCCTCAGGTCAAATGACTACTTTGCATATTGCAACTTACGAGTTCTTACATGACATGTATGTTCGAATTCTCTTTTGATCGTGGTTCAGTGTACTCGATTACCTTTTGAGCACCTATGTGTTTGTCTCAGTGTCCAACACTAAATGACTTGAGACTAGTTAACATAACACATACTAACCTTAGCAGATTGTTAATGCCCAATTGGCAATTCTATGGCTAAGAACGTTTTAGGAACGAACATAAGAGAAATGTCTTGTTAATCTAACTCACTTAGATCACTTCTCTCTTAGGTTAAATACATTCATTGGATTCCCTTATTGCTTAAACACATAATACAATAAATAGTGATTAACAATAAACTTTGCCCTTCATTAAACATATAAAAGTTTAACACAATAAGTATTCCAAAAGCTATTACATCAAATGAGTGGCTTTGTGGGCATACTTCCAACATGGGATGCATCAGTGCATTGGACGATTAAATTTACATAATTGAATTTTAACAATTGTAATCTACCATCTCAAGCACTTGTGCATCCTATACACTAGTGCAGTGAAGCGGATGTATAGTGGGACCAAGATGCTTCCATGACCTCCCGGAGTTTGCGAAATCTACATGTGAAGATTTTTTGAGAGTGTTCAACTGTTTGGCATGAGTCCCTTTTGTGCTCACTAAGTGTTTGATGTAATATCTGCTAGTCATATTTTGACAGCACTCGTTAGGTTAGCACTTGACAAATTCTCTCGATAGTACTCATCAAATTACTTTAGCATATGTCGATATTTGTTGACATGTGCGCAACATGATTTGACTGACGATAACAAGTCGATCAAGTGTTCGACGAAATGCCTTAGTGAATAAACTAAATTTTTTTTTTTGCACAATTTGCTCTCTCTATTTTTTTTTTTTAAAACTTAGACCTTTAACACTGAGACCTCAAATATTTGAAATCTGAATCCGCCATTGCTGGTGTATATTATAGAAAAACCTTGCATCTACTTACCTGTGTCAATTGTCAAGTCAAATCGAATCTTAGAGGTTATATTTGTTTAAGCAATGTGCCTTGTCTTGTTAAACGAAATAGTGCCATATTAATACCATATGTTAATATATAGTAGTTGTATGATGCAATCTATGTTAATATATAGTAGTTGTATGATGCAATCAACAATAATGTTGGAAAAAAGAATATGTATAAGTATGTGGCAACTGGCAAGCCAAAGCACTGATTAAGAATAAACAAATAGATGAACGAACGGCGAATGCAACGCCTTTACTATTTGATTAGTATTGTGCAGGATAAGGCATCATACCAATACCTAATAAACTATTGCTTTATCATCATTAAAATTGTGCTCCATCTTTCAATTGCATCAATTTGATAATTTGAACTGATGTAGTATTGTTCACCAACATAGAACAAATGGTCGAATATATTGAAGAAAAAATGGACCGTAGGAAGCCAATAGGACGTAATGAGAATTTACAGATTTCGCGTCCGAGCTCAGATTTAGGCTATTGATACCTTTTTCAAATAGGGAATAACGCCATGATTCAAATTTACTGCTTTGTTGTGACCTAAGATGATTTTTAACCATCCGAGGTCGTTTTAGCCTCCAAAATGTAGTTTAATTTATATAGTAATAATTAAATCTTTCAAATTTCGTCGGATTAATTTTGATTAATGTCGTTTTAATTACCATAGTCCTTTGAGTTGTTCCAGAGAGTTGTAATTTGTTTATTTAAAGCATTAATTGTTTCACTGTAATCATCACTCAAGAATTAATCAAAGGATACTGCTAGGGAGACTAATTTTTAAACCAAATTTGCAAACCATATGATGTGTCACCAATAAGAAATAAACATGTTAATCAACACTTAATTAATAATTCAATTATCAACAACCACATCATTACAAAATTTAGTTTAAAAACATGGACTCCTTATCATTACCCTTAGTCAAATACAACTTTTGGAATTTCTTTCAAAATTTGGTGTACTCAAGAACTAATTCTTCAAAGACTTACGATGGTAACCCCTTATTAGCTTCGTAGTGCGTCACAATAACATCGTTTACAAGTTTACAACATACGTGCAACAAAGGTGTATACTCAATTATACATTGCTTGTAAATTTCTTCACACAACATTACTACACTAGTCAAATTTTGTTCCTCAACCAACATCACAATATAATGTTCATTTAAATATGGACAAATTTTTCATTCGATATTATTTATCACAACATTACTACACTCGTCATGGTAGAAAATTTGATGACTAATATGCGAAGTTAAACAGGAACGTCTGCTTAACGAATTTAAATTTACTGTAGCTTGTCTCCTGGTTACTAAAGTTACTGAGAAACACTCCATTCCTAGAATCAAATATTTTTACAAACTATAGGAATTAAAAAAAAGTCTCAAATTCGGGAATATTCATAGACTCTCCACCATTTCATGTTTTTGGCACAATTTCCGTACTATTATAAAACATTATGCATAAAACATGAGGTGATGGAGACTCCGTAGAGAGTCCCACTTTGAAAGAGTCACCGTATGTCGAGTATAATAACAGTCCATTTCATGAATGTTTTTATTCAAAACATAAGTACTTTTTACAACAAAAAGTCTTAAAACATATATGTTTTATGCTATCAAATTGAGAAGCTATAAATGAACAGTCAATCAATACAGAAGAAATTACTAAATGTGAAGATGAGGTCTTTAACTGAAGTACTTTTACTCGATGAGTAAAATCTAAAACATGCTTCAAGCCTTCAACAATGTCAACCAGATTTGAACAGCAAGCAATGCAGGCTCTCAAGAGCTTCAGGCTTTCAGCACCAAAGCGGTTTGGTCAGAGGGATTTTTCTCTTTCAATCTTTCCTGCAACACAGTAACTAAACTATCCAGTAAACTCAATAAGCTAAAGCACACACCACGGAAAAAAAATTAATCAAAGTGGACATATTGGCTTGGCCAACTAAATGTGTTGCGAAAAAACAAGCATATATCACACGGGTACTAGTGCATCAACTGTACTCCTCCATTCGCAAGAGAATCGGCAATCAACGTTGAAGTGAGTGGAACATGAAAAATTTGCTTGAGCTTGTAATTACCTTATCATCATGGCATGTCGACGATTGAAATTCATGCTTCCCTTCACTGGAATTGTTTCCCTGTACATTGAAATTAGTGATCTATATAATTATACGACAAAAGAAATCAGCTACTGTACAGTAATGTTGAAGCTTAGAGAACAAAAATGAATTAATTGAAGAAGTTGACTTGGTTATGATGATACATACCAAGTGATGAGAGAAACTCCTCACTGGCTGGCCCAAAATCAAGGGAGGGCACATGTTGGATTTTGTAGAAATCTGCTCCTCCTTTCTCAAGTCTACTGTAGAATGCTTTTGACATCCCAGTGATGGCTAATTCCCTGAGGGTTGTGATGTACCTCAGCCCATCAGGAACTGTCTTCAAGCCTCCACAATACTCAATGTACAATCGGCGAAGACAAGGCATGGCTCCTTCATCCACTATCCACTCCTCTATTTCGTGCATCCAGCAAAGTGAAAGAAATTCAAGACGAGGAAAGCCTCCGGCAGAGCATTTCAATGTCTTTGTGTTCTTCTCAAAAGCACTGTGGTTAAGGCGTAGAACTCTTAAGTTTTGCAGCCTCTCCAGAATTGTAATCTGGTCTTCCTTGAGATCAGTTGCAAATAATGATAACTTGATGAGGTTTGGATAGTACTGAAGGTCATTTGGTAGCTCTGTGGTTAGCCCATTCAGACACAACTTGCATATCTGACGACAACTTGACACTATCATTGATACAACTCTCGAGTCGTGCACACGCAAGTTACGCACAGATAAGGACTGAAGATGGTTGAATTTGAGGCTTGTAGACTTGAAGATTTTCTCCAGATTTCTCAAATCACATTCGTACACATCTATAAACAGTTTCCTAAGACTTATCAAATCAACAAGTTCATTCAAATCAGAATCGCGAGTTGAAACATATTGTAATGTCTGCAAATTGCGAAGAGGAGCCAATCTTAGTTTATCATTATCACTTATACTGTAGGACAAGGGTAAATACAAGTGTCTCAGTTGGTCCATCTTCCATATAACATTTGGGATAACTGCTGCACCATAAAAGCGTAAATCTAGAGTTTGCAAACATAACAGATTACCTATGGATGATGGCAACCGTCTTATATTACTCTGGAATAAACTTAAAAACCTTAAATGGATTAGGCTCCCAATATCCCTCGATAGTTTTACTTTTCTTATCATATTTTCCAACTTTAAAACTCTAAGCAGTTTGAAGTCCTTGAAAATTGGCCGTAGTAACTTTATATTTCTTGGTGTCCAGTGATCCGGGGTAAAGTATGACAAAGACCTGATGTGAACATTACTTTTATCTCGTGATGGAACCAGTTTATCAGCACTCCCCTCCAAATAGACTGCAAGTCTTCTAACTTTACCCATTGACGCTACCTTGGTTACCGTGGAAGAAGAAAAAAGATACATTGCCTCATTTCTGTGCGAAAAATTCACAATCTGGTGAAAGTTTTCCTCGCCCGCCTTTAACAAGCACAAGTCTCGCATAAGATCATGAAGGTGGCAATTTTTGATCTTTCTAATCGAACCTCGGTCTCCAACTTGAACCATACACCTTTCCACCAATTCATTCAAGCAGCTGTATGATATATCCTCCATTGTTTCCAATGAACCTGCAGGTCTTAGCTGTGTGAAAGGTACAAGACCCTCTGCCATCCATAATTGAGTTAGTCTTTTCACTCGTATGGATGAATCCTCAGGAAAATGAGCCAAATATAGAAAGCATAGTTTCAAGTAATACGGTAAATCATCATAACTCAATTTCAAGACCCACAGTGAACCAGCGTATTCCTCTTCGTGACCTTCACCGCTTCTTATGTATTCTTCAGCATTTTTTAACATCATATCCCATTCATTCTCTGTGTCTTTTCTAACTAGTAGTCCTGCAAGCACAGTGATGGCTAATGGAAGACCTCCACAGTGATGAAGCATCTTCTTTCCTAATTCTTTCTTCTTAGCATAACTTCTAGAGTCTGAAAAAATAAAAAACTGAATTAACAACATTTAGAAAATCAGTAATTAATTGTAGAAAAAAAAAAGTGTAAACAATAATCAATATTTTGACAAATGACAATACATTATGAACTTTGTTTTCTGGATCTTATTATAAGTTATATGGATCGAGGAAGCAGGTCACAAAAAGGAGAAAATAAAAAGTTAGAATCGGGAGAGTTCTTATAGCATTGTCTTGGAGAAATTTGTACAAGTAAATGTGAAAAACTAGGAATAAATTAAATAATAGCTTACTGCAAGCAATTAGCCTAATTATAAACAACCAAACAATCAATCTAACAGTAGTTAAATATAAAATCGGTATCAATTGATATCTTTAACAAAACTGAATGTCAAATGCATCTTGTTTTCTAAAGTTCAATTTTCATTTCCTGAGCTATGATCAATCCTCACACGTGAAGTTTTGAGTTCGAATTCGCGCTAGAGAAGCAATATATTTTCCGAAATTAGTTCTTGCGATAACTAAAATCATAATAATAAAAAGTCATAGATGAGTTTGGTGAGGAAATACTTGTATCATCCTTTCCAGCAATTGCTATCTTACTGAGCAGTTCCCAACTTTCGTTCTCATTTAGTGGTCGGGGTTGGTAGAGGAAACCATTTCTGTCAGCACACAAAGCTACTGCTTTTTTGCGCGTGGTGAGTAATATCCTGCTCTTTGTTCCCTCGCGTGGAAATGCAGCTTTTAAAGACTCCCACGCCTCCATGCTCCAAATGTCATCAAGGACCACCAAACATCTTGAGTCTTGAAGCGTAAGACAAATCTTTTGGGCTATTTCATCATCCCTCCATTTTGCAATTGCTTCTCTTTGCTCAGTGGTAGGAGACATGAGTTTAAATATAATTGCTTCCCAAACATTTCTAACTTGACATCTTTGAGATATGCACACCCAAGCGAAACCAACAAAGTGGTGCCGAACTTCACTATGATGATAGACATGTTTGGCAAGAGTGGTCTTTCCCAAGCCGCCCATGCCCCAAATCGAAACAACAAGGCATTTTTCTTCCTTCATCAATTGCATAATCACTTCCTTTGCACTGTCCTCCAACCCAATGATATCGGGTTCAATAACATGAGAGTAACTTCGCCTCAGTAGGTGTTGCCTCTCGTACAATTGCAAGGAAGCGGCACCTCTGTCCTCCCTTATTTCTCTGAGGTTGAAAGTTTCCAAGCTCGACCGCAAATTTGAAATTCTGGTGGTAATGTTGTCAATTTCTGTACCAATCTTGTGAAGATCAACTCCTTCTTTCAAGATGCAAGAAAACCTTTTCAGAGTAATCGTAAAACCCCCTCTCCTCTTTAAAACCACTTTCAAGGTATAAGCTTCAACGACATCCTCGAGATCATAAGCAGCATCTACAATTTTAGCAATCCAGATACGTACTGATTCATCATGCTCTTGTTTTTTATCTGCATCTTTCAGAAAGCTCCTCATAAATTGTAGCTCGGTTTGTGCACGCTCAACGCAATCCCCGACTCCATACAAGAATTTGGCTTCTTGAATGGTGAAGTATCCGAGCCTCTCAGCCACAAAAGAAACAACAGCCTCAGCCATATTGGTGATGTCTCTGCCAAAAGGAAAACAACTAATATAAACCAGCTCCTCTTTTCTTTTTTGTATGTCAATTCGACATTACCAATGGAGATCATCCACAAAAAAAACAAAAAAAAAAAAAAAAAAAAACAAAATGCCATTGTCTGATCACTTTAATTAATTAGTTGTTTGATATTTCAATAACTTGCACGGGAAACAATCCCCATATAAATAATTGCAGACGATTTCCAATTTTTATAATCTAGTCATTTTTTTATCAATTAGAGCCCAACTTGGGAATTTTTTTTTTCAAAATTGGAAAGCGATATACCACCCAACTTTGAATGAGTGAGTTATGTTTAATATAATAATGTCAAAATTTTCATTAAAAACTCGAGTGCTTTTTGAAGACGTGCCTAGCAACTTAGCAAGTGCTTAAGCGCCTCAAAACATATTTATCTTAATGTAATCAGAAGTGTTTATGGTGGACAGAAATTACTAATGAGAAAACAGATGTTGGCTGGCCATATTTATTTCGTCTTTTGATTCTTCTTTCATTTATTCAGTTCAAATACCACCAATAAATAGAGACGTGGACGAAGAAAAGAGGTGTGCAACAAACTATCCAAATGAAAAGAAATAAACTACCGTGAGCTTAGATAAATTACAGTAAAAGCTTTTTTGATTCGGTGTGCATTCATTTCTATGATGAATTTGTTTTTATCAATCTTGGGTTTAGGGTTTAGGTGACTGATCCCCCCTCCATCGTCATCAGGGAACTATTGCGAGTCTTTATTTGTACTTTAAGTAAAAAGGCAGAATGAAATTCAGTAACAAATTCCCAATAAATGCACAAATTCATAAAATCTGGAAATTGGAACTGTTTCTGCAACATAATTCTATTATTTAACTTGGTGAACATGGTATTTTGTATATCATTATATTTTTCCTCTCACAATTTTTATGAAATAAAAATCCAATCTTTAAAAAATTGTGCAAATAATCATGCATTTAAGCGCGTTCAAAACTAGTAGCTCTTTCAAATGTTTTCTAACAGAAAATAAAAAGTGTTCATCACTGATATTGTGCACCAGTATACTGGTTTCCTGTCTACCTTCTATTAAACCTTTATTAAAAGCTCATCCACTCTTTCGCTCAGAGACCTGAAACCCAATCCTAATGGTCCATTTAATACCTCCCAATATTAAATCCTAATAACGAAATATTAACACCTCCCAATATTATCGCTGCTATTGAAGAGAAAACGAAGTTTATTATTATATTTACCTTTTCCCATCCCTTATACTACAGTTAATGAATTTTTTTCTTATCATCTAAACGAAAAGTAAAATGATGCTAATGTTGGAAAATATTAGTATTTTATAATTATTTGGGTTTGCTTGTTAGTTTAGTATATGAGCCTAGCCCATCTGAATTCGGGTTTTACGGTTTTGCTATCTATAAATATACCTTATAGTTTAGTATGAATAACAAGTTAGTCACGATGTTTTCCTTTGCAATTTTGTAGGTTAGTCACGACATTTTCTCTTGCAATTGTGTAGCCGTTTCGGTATTCTCGTTTATTAATAATATTCTTATTATTTTGTAATCTTGTTTGTGACGTACTCTGATATTCAACTTGGTATCAGAGCAGGTCTGATATTCAACTTGGTATCAGAGCATGGTTGAATATGTTCTTGGTAGCTCTTTTTTTTTTTTTTCGTTTGCTTGGTATCAATTTTGTTTTTAAAAAAGGTTTGCGTGTGTTTGCCCCAGCCTACTAGTACCATCGGTGCTGCTCAACCTGCACCAGCCTGACCACTACCAAATCGACCCACCTCTGACCTACACTGTCGCATGCCTCATCGATTCTTGCCTGTACCACCGTTGCTGCTCTACTGACAACCACGAACCACCACTTGTTTTTTATGAAGCCCAAACCCGAGAACCACAAACTTGGATCGAGTTCGTCTTCGCTCTGCACTTTGCTGTAGTCTCGTACCCGCACCGATTAGTCTTGTACCAGCAGTCGACTTCCATGCAGATCCGACTCATGGGAGTCGACTGCTGGTACGAAGACTAATCGGTTAGTCTTATGCTGTGGTTCGACAAATCCGATTAGTCTGCTAGTTCGCCAGTGCCGCTTGTTTGCAAACCCATGTCGTATATCGCCATGAGTTTGACTGGGTGTTGGAAAATATTAGTATTTTATGATTATTTGGGTTTGCTTGTTAGTTTAGTATATGGGCCTAAGCCATCCGAATTTGGATTTCTAGGTTTTGCTCTTTGTAAATATAACTTATAGTTTAGTATGAATAACAAGTTAGTTACGATGTAATCTCTTGCAATTTTCTAGCCAATTAAGTATTTTTGTTTATTAATAATATTCTTATTATTTTGTAATCTTGTGTGTAGTGCATTCTCTACTACTAACACACTCAATTACAACACATAGAAGCTCGTAAATAAATTCATTTCCAAACAGTCATGAGAGAGATTGCTTATCCTAAATTATGTAGAAGTTGAAATTCAACTCAAGATAAACATTAGACACATCATTAAAACTTTTTTTTATTATTATGTTTTTAAGTATTGGATAAAACCACATATACCCAGAATCCTAATGAATATCACTAAAAAAAATGCATATTTCACAAAACATTCAATGCACATTTGACTTCAAAAAAATCTCACAAAACCACAATTGAACACACTAATTTCTAAATAGTTTAAAAACCAATTAAAACAGCTGAATTCACATCGCAAAATAAATCTTTCTATTTGCATTTATATTCTATTAACTTCACATCAACAAAATACATTTTGGGATACTACAATGACATTGTTGTAAACATCAATTACAAATCTTTGGAGAACCAATAATATAAACCAGCTCCACTTTTTTCTTTTTTGTATGTTAATTCGACCTTACCAATGGAGACTATCCACAAAGAAAACAAAAAGCCATTGTCTGATCACTTTAACTAATTAGTTGTTTGAAATTTCAATAACTTGCACCGGAAACTATCCTCAGAGACGATTTCAAACGTCCGTGGTTGCATATTTATTATATAATCTAGTCAATTTTTTTTTTTTAATCAATTAGAGGGGTCACCAACTTGGGAATTTTTTTCAAAATTGGAAAAAGAAATACCACCAAACTAAGAGTCAAGGGACTTATGTTTAATATAAAAATGTCATAATTTTCATTAAAAACTCCAGTACTTTTGAAGAAGCACCAAACAAGTGCTTTATGACCCATAAGCGCCTCAAAACATTTTCTTCCAAACGTAATTAGAAGTGCTTATGGGTGTCACAGAAATTACTAATAAGAAATCAAATGTTGGCTGGCCTATTTATTTTGTTTCTTGATTCTCCTTCGAATTGTTCAATCCAAATACTATCAATAAATAGGGGTGTGCAGATGAAGAAAAGGATGTGCGAAAATCACTACCCAAATGAAAAGAAAGGCAACTACCGTGAGCTTAGATAAATTATAGTACAACCTCTCTATAGTGATACTTCTACTAATTTAGTTCTTTTGTATCCATACAACTTTCCTTAAAGATAACTAAGTAAAAAAATTATATTTTTCAACTACACATCTACTAAGTAATAACCTCCATATGGAATAAAATTCGTTTTGTTTGGCAGAGCCTCGTACGCCCAGGCGGTGCTCCTTTGGAATGCCAGCATGGGAGGTTCACCGACTTTACAACCCATTTCTCAGTCGTCATGAAACCCCTGGATGGTACGTACTACATTGATGGTATATCCTTCTTCATTGCACCATTTGGGTCAAACAAACCTCACAATTCAAGTGCTGGATTATTTAGCTCTGATTCGGCTTTTGACTTCTCCGGAAACAAAGTCGTCACCGTTGAGTTCGACAGTTTTAGAAACATGTGGGATCCGAGTCCTAATCATGTAGGAATCAATGCCAATTCCATTGCCTCAGTAGCCAATTTTACATTGAAAAGCACTATAAAAAATGGATCCGTAGCAAATGCATGGGTAGGCTACAACTCGACCACCCAAAACTTCTGCGTTTTCCCAACTTATGCTTAGAAATCCGGTCTACAAGGTCGGAGATTGTAGTCTTTCATACATAGTCGATCTGAGGGATGTGCTGCTGCCTGCCGGAGCTGGTTAGCGTTGGTTTCTCTGCCGCCACGGGTGCGTGGGTTGAAACACACACAACATTCTCTTTTGGTCATTTTTGAAGAAAGTTGGGGCTAATTGGCAATATGGGAAGGAGTACAACCTTATACAAGCTCTTGCAAGGTTTCTCCCTTCACCGATGTAGTAGTCTTTTACTTTTATATTCTCACACACCCCCTCACGTGTGGCGAATTTTTAAGCCAAACACGTGAATAACACAAATTGAGTAACGTAAAACACATGTAACCGTTGGGCTTCACACTTAAGCCAACTTGCTTTGATACCATGAAAAAAATTAAGGTTTTCTTACAAAACCAATTGACAATATAAAAAGTAACCCAACTCCTTTTAAGCACTAGCATGATTTGGTCCCCACTGATATGAGACTTTGTCCTCACATTCTTATACGTCCCCTTACGTGTGACAAATTTTCAAGCCTAACACGTAGACAACATGAGTGACTTGGAGCACGCCTATATTTACCAAGCAAGCATCAATAAGTAACCTCACTTGCCTTTGATATAGGAAGTTCATAAGCTTCTCGTACGCGTGTCATTTATCTCTCGTTCTCCTCACCTTCGCACAGGAACAAAACCGAAGATGAATATTTAGTACACACGGAAAAAAGCACGCTAACTTAAGTTACAACAAAAGTAATAACCTTGTATTTCCTTACGAGAACATTGACCACATGCGCCTAATCATACGAGTTATATACTCCGGGCAATGGAAACTGGGTGGTAAGAGCCTCAACTCTTCTCTGCAGATCTGACATACGGTCCTTAAGGGAGAATTCAGGGGAAGCTACAAACTTCATAAAATCTTGGAGCTTTGATCCTGAGGCTGCGCTTTTAGCATCAATTGTTATCTGCACACCCTCATGAATGTAGTCTGCAACAGCTAGAAATTCTTTCTCAGTGAATCCTCTTGTCGTCATGGCAGGTGATCCAATGCGAATGCCACCAGGCACTACAGCACTTTTATCACCTATTTCATCAAACATTGCAGGTGTATGATCAAGAAGAACACAAAAAATAGCTCTGAGACAAATAAAAACCACCACTACACTAACAAAATAGCTCAAAGATAAAGAATTTCAAAACTAGGCAAGTACCCTTTTGGGGCCAAATAGGCTTGAAACCAAAAGTAAAGGTCTGGAACCCTTAGCGTAATTGGTGAAATTATATAAACGGCTTGATTAAACTACCGGGACACATATATTCCTACATTCGAACTAAAGAAAACACATCCATTTCGTATGATTACTTGCATATAATTATTTCAAATACGCATCATGTAAAACTTCATAGCATTCATGAACTAAATTAGCCTTATTCTGAAATCCAAAAGTCTCTTCAATTTTTTTTTTTTTTTTCCAACCAAATTGATCTGTACACTCACCAGGTACTGAGTTCTTGTTAAGGGTGATAGAAGCCATGTCAAGAATTTTCTCCACACTAGCTCCATCAATACCCTGTCAATAAAGGAAAAGAGAAAACACAAAAAAAGCCATTTAAACGTTAAAATTAATGATCATACTCATCTCGCTGATTTTCTTTTCTTTCCGTACCTCTAATGCTAACCTTTTTAATATTAATGTTGAGTAGGAAACAGAGATAAAACAATAGCTAAACGTCCACATCTCATGATAAATTCTCATATAAGCAGCAATGAGAAATTAGTAGCAATCAAAACAAGTAAATTAATTAACGATCTAGGACTAGGAACTTACTAAAGGTCGGAGATCCACAAGAACCAGATGGTTATCACTTCCACCAGAAACTAGTTTGTATCCAAGTTCAGTCAATCGGCTAGCAAGAGCCCTGCAATTAGATACCACCTACAAGGTAGAGTATCCATACTAAGGGCATGTCTACGACCAATTTTACCCGAGGACAAAATATTGCAGTACCTGGTTCTGGTAAGCCTTAAATTCTGGGGACTGTGCATACTTCAAGCAAACTGCAAGGCCCCCAATAGTGTGGTTATGAGGACCACCCTGCATAAAGAACTCAAGCCTTTATCCATTGTCTATCAAAGATTCAAAATCCAAAACAAATGTTGAAATTATAGAAAATAAATAAATCATTAGGCATCGATGAGATTTGTTATCATGAAACAAGTACAACTAACCTGTAAGTAACCCTGGAAAAACAGCATTGTTGATGGCAGTTTCTAAATCAACCCCGAGAACTGTATCCTTCTTGAAGAAGATCATCTCACCTCTTGGACCTCTTAAAGACTGAAAAGAACTGTCTTAAATATGCGAGATCATCCAAATGTGGATTACAACATAGGAGGCACGTGATGAGGCCACTTATTAAGTATTCCCGTTTTCGCATGTCTACGAGTCCATTCAAGTGAAATTTTTTAATTTGGAAAATTTAGTAAAATATAAATACATGAGTTTAAACAATACCTTTGTGTGTTGTTGTGGTCACAATGTCGCAGTAGTCAAAGGGATTTGCAAGCACAGAAGCAGCAACAAGCCCACTTATGTGAGCCATATCCATCATAAGAAAAGCACCGACAGAATCCGCAATCTTCCCATGCAAATTAGATGTAAGTCATTAGTTGCCGAAGAAAAACACAATGCTTATAAATGGTAATGAATTCCATATCCATTACGCGAATTGAATTATTTATATAGAATGAACACATAAAATACTAACCTTCCTCACGCGAGGATAGTCAAAATCTCGAGGATAAGCGCTAGCCCCGGCAATAATGAGTTTTGGTTTAAATCGGTCAGCCATTTCCTCAAGCTTGTCATAATCAACCAGACCTGCGTTTTGTTTTTGGCATGAAAAAATCCAACATCATTCCCAAGACCCTCACTAAATCTGAAAGGCAACGTAGTCTTATCCGGAAACAAAATGCAGCACCTGTTGATTCATTGAGTCAATACGACATGGACTCAAAATAAATGGATGTGCCTGATACCCGTCTTTTAGGAGTCATGCAACCATGAGACAAATGTCCTCCGTGAGACAAGTCCAAACCCTGAGTTGCATGCCCATGTTAGTAGCTAGTAGCCACCAATAAAGAGTAAACCAAATCCAGGAGGAAAACTTACCATGAGACGATCATGAGGTTTGAGAATTGCGGTATAAACCTCGAAATTAGCAGGAGAACCAGATAATGGTTGAACATTAACACCCCACTTCTTTCCATCTAAGTGAAATGCATCAAGAGCCCTCTTTTGGCAAAGTGTTTCAAGCTCATCAATATGCTCATTGCCACCATAGTACCTGAAATGTACAATCAAATGATGAGCTAAACAAGAAAAATAATTTTAATGGAAGTTAACTCACATTACTCTGAGTCTGTATCTGTACCTTTTGCCTGGTAAACCTTCTGAATACTTGTTCGTTAGACATGAGCCAACTGCCTCCATCACTGCTCGATAAGTAAAATTTTCTGAGGTAATAAGCTCAAGACTCTTGAACTGTCGCTGCTTCTCCATATCAATAATAGCACGCACCTCAGGGTCAGCCTCACTTAATCCGTTGTCTACAAAACTGCTTCCATTACCTGTAAACCAAATTATATAATTCATGAACAAGTCAGACATAACTCCTGCCACTAACCAATGATTCCTTTCATACTACATCAGAAGTTGGGAAAATACAGCCCGAACATATGGTTCTAAAGATGTTTATTCATAAGGATGGTTTCGTCATAGAATTGAGTAATGAAATTCTGTAGTTATGCTAAGTAGATATTAAGAAATAAATACACAGAGCATCAAATCCAAGCAATATAATGGAATACCATTCTGACAGATGCTGACCAAATTGATGGTTGTTTCGATTTTTGTATTTCTTAAGAGAAACTGAAATCAAAGTTATATTATAACACCATAAAATTTGAAAAACCGGAACTATTCCTGCCGTAGAAATCTCAGAACAAAAATTTGACATGCATTTTAATAAAATTTACAAATAGAACCAAAAGTAAATAGAAATGATTGATATCAGTTCACAGAT
The DNA here is from genome assembly GCA_036320875.1 of Cotoneaster glaucophyllus. NCBI lineage: Eukaryota > Viridiplantae > Streptophyta > Magnoliopsida > Rosales > Rosaceae > Cotoneaster > Cotoneaster glaucophyllus. Next base: position 25,141,056 of record CM070068.1, on the reverse strand, counting down.
TGGAGGAGAATTACCACCAATTTCAGGCAAAGGTACAGTGACAGAAGAGGATGGCCTTCCAGTAACCAAGCTTCCTTCTATGTAAGAAGAAGATCTAACGGGCTTCACACAATTGAGCTTTAATTGATGGGAAAATCCACTGCCGGTAAGCCCCTTGTTTGAAAAAATTGTTCCTTTGGTCCAAGCGGGTTGTTGAAGAGAACCCATCACTGCAGCTCCACCACAAGCCTGCATCTTTGCTTCCAAATATTATACCTTAAAAGCTTCCTACAGATTCTACAGAAACTCTTGGCAGTCAGCACAAGTTTAACATACAAATGATATGAATGCATATATATATACACACACACACACATACACACACACACACATATATATACACACACACATGCATATCCACATAATAAAGACCACTATATTCTTATGAAGAAAAAGCATATACAAGAATTCCAAATTTGTCATTAGAGAAAGTATATAAATTGTTTTCGTAAAGTAGTAAACGCCATGGATAAATCACCCAACATACAGTATTTCACTCCTCAAAACTTATTTTCACATATGATGGCTACTGCCAATTCAAAAGGGAACTGTTGCCCGATGCTGATGAAACACTCATAACTCGTTGATAATTGCTACTTTTAAAGCTTCCACAAGGGCAACAGATACCATCTCATTGATCATTGTCCATCATATTCATAATAATTTACTTGCCACATGGGACTTGAACAAGACTATTTCGTCAATCATTTCCCCGATAGAAATCCAACGGTATTATAACACGCACGAGTGAATTTCATTGACAAGCAGGAAACAATAAATTTAAGAAAGATACGCCTACTCTAGGGAGCGTAATGAGCCTTACAACTCAAAGTGCATACTTATACAGTGCTTAAAATATCGAGATAGGTGGAAAATATCAATATGCAAATTTATTGAAATATCGATATTGGTTGCCTTCAATGGAAATTTGCAATGAGTGGGTATATTTATCAACTCATTCAGATTTAGTCAAAATTACAAAAAAAAAAAAAAAAATTCAAAAGTTTGAAATCTGCAACGAGCTCCGGCAAAACTTATGTGGTGAATTGGTAAGCATCCTTGATATTCATTGATTTTCCTATATCTCGCCGAAATACGGTGGAGTTTACATTTCACCCCATTTCCATATTCATTCTTGATTTTTCGAATATTTTGACTGAAATATCGACAATCTCGTAGATACTTTAAACCCGGCTACACATTAGCAAAAACTTAAAAGAAAAACAAAATAACATCAACAACAAACATCCATGGAATTGAAAAACAATATAAAACTAGTTTAAGTTGTAGTTTACTAAAGCAACAAATCACAACAACCATGTCAGTCAGTCAAACAACAAATTATGAAAATTAAACAAGTCAGTTTATCTATCCTGTTACTGTTAGGCCACTGAAACTGGAAGCTGCTGAAATATGAAACTATACATGCACAGAGTATTAACTGAAACAATTCATTGGCTCCTAAGTTAATCGGCTCCCTAAAACTTAATTAGGAAATTAACTCAGCCCCTAATTTTAAGGAAGAGTAAGAAGAAGGACTTACAGAGTGAGAGCAGATGAGGAGGAGGAGAAGAAGGTGGAGGCTGGACTGCTGAGAAGTTCGGGATGACTGTTTTGGCTGACTGAGTAAAGGTTTTTTTCTTTTCTTTTTTTTTCAATTTCACTTGACCAAAAAATGAAGTATGGGCTTAAGTGGGCTGTAAACTGGTACTTCATCCGTGGGCTGGGCCTTCCCTCAAAGAGCCCCCCCACTAAAAAAGCCGTCGCCGCCGCCGTCAGCAGCTGCCTATTTAGTATTATGTTCTCCAAGTCCTTTATATCGTCCAGATGCCCCTTGACTTACAGCAGTGGCGGAATCAGGTTCCCTCTTTTTCCCATTTACACAATTCTTACTACTTTTGTTTTCTTATTTTTTTTTTAATTTTAATATTTTGTAATTGCTTAATTATATGTTTTCATCGGAAGTTGAAACCAAAGCGAATGAGGGTAGGTTTTTTCATAATAATTGATTAAAAAAAAATAAAACGTAAGACTGCTAGCAGAAGAAGGGAAATGAAGATTAAGAACTAAAAAAAAGGATTAAGAGAGAGATATATAGCAAACAATTCAAATGATTGTTATTGTCTGAGGAATTGAGTGCATTAATTTCGGATGGTATTATCCGCACGCTCATTTTTACCTTGCAAAGACTCTCCGTTAATTTCTGTCATTTGATTATCCTCAATTCATTCAATTCGACGATCGAAAATTAAGAGGAGTGTGTGGACAGTAAAAAAGGTGTGTGGATAGCACCGCCGTCCTTAATTTAACTCTTTCAAGTGGTTGAACAACATTCAAAACATTACAAGTTAGTTTCATTCAGATTCAGACACCTCTCATCTCATGTTTTAGAAACTTAAGTTCGAGTTTGGGTTCGTTCTTCTGACTGTGTAAGTCATAAGCAAGGCACAACTGACCAGTTAAATTCAATCTTATATTTGTGGATTAAGGCCATTACATATGATCTTATATTTAGAGGAAATCTTAGCTACTCCGGGTATTACCCATCCACCAGGAGAATTTATAAACAAATATAGATCTTTGGTATCATCCTCTATACTGAGATATACCATAAGACCAATAAGTTGATTCGAGATCTCGCTATCGACCCCTTGGCCTAAAAAAAGTAATCTTTCTCGATAAAGTCAGTTGATTGGGATAAAGTTGTATCCCTTAGAAACCGTACATGCAACTTGGAGTTCCGCCTGAGGAAGCAGGGGCCGCGGTAGCTGCTGAATCTTCTACTGGTACATGGACAACTGTATGGACTGACGGTCTTACCAGTCTTGATCGTTACAAAGGTCGATGCTACCACATCGAGCCTGTTGCTGGAGAAGAAAGTCAATTTATTGCTTATGTAGCTTCCTGGCAATGTAGAAAAACGCAGAGTAAGAAATGAGTGCGGAGTTAGGTTAGCATTCTAGGTTCACTTGATTTCTTGTACGTATTTTACACAGACAGACACACAAAGTAGAAAGCTTGAAAACTGTGGTTTCTTCCTCAACTGCCCTCTTGAGATTCTTCTACTTCTTTAAACTTAGCATGATCTTAATTGGCCCATATATTGTAACAGTTTTGGGTATGTTAGGATTACTTCTGGAAGATTTAGTATGATCAAAACACATTTTATTGGAATATCGCTCCCGCTACAAACACGGTGAAGAAGCTCTCTTTGCTATATCCTATCTGCATAATTGGTTCAAGTCTTGCAGATGGAATCAGGCGTCAGATATAAGAAAGTAGAGTAATTGTTTGTCCTGTTATTGAGCTTCCAAGTCAAGCAATAGTTTTTATCCACCACAATCGACGTGTTGTAATTTGTAGGTACTCATCTGTTACAACGTCTTTGATAAAGTTCTTTTTTTTTATGATTTTAGTCTCAAGGAGATTAAGGAAGATTTTTATGTCTTTCCCTCCATTTCTGCATTTTGATATTAGGATCGGTCACTACGAAAAACCATTCTCAGAAAGGATGCCAAGAACATCTTTATTTCTTGTTTGAGCCACATCTCGAGTCTTATCTTTGATGTCTATCCTTTATGTGTATGTGCTTTGATTTCATGTTCTTATCCAGTTTGTTGGTGCCTCAATGAACTGTGCTTACTGTTGTGATTGGCTCATAAATTAGGTATTAATTGTGGGTTGGCAACAATTTTGCATGTGTAACTTTGTGAATGCTACAAGGAAATGGCAGCAGCCATTTGTGACTGTGTGTATTGCATAACTGCATGTTTCCTCCTTCTTCAATGCTTTCGGCTTGGTGGAGGAAAATATTGCAAGTTGTAGACTAGGTAGGCTAGATGTCGAATATGCCATGTGAGCTTAAGACTTTCTGGTCGTGGTTGTTGGCATAGTTGCTAGTGTATGCCTATAAGTGAAGGCAATATTTATGCATTGTAAGTGCATTCGAAGGAGAACACAGAGGAGAGAAAACAGAGAGTCAGAGTGAGAAACTCTTGGGGTAGAGTGAGCGCTCCGGGAATTCTGTGAGTGGGTGTACAAGGGATTCGAATTTGGGTTATGTCGATTTAAATCAAGTATATGTTGTACTCGTTATCCTGATAGTGAAAGAGCAATATCTCTCCTGAGTCATAAGCAGAAGTTTGTCGATTCCGCACTGACTTACCATTAAACTAGAATAAGATCGACTTGAATGAACTGGAATTGCAATTGTATATTTGGGTTCCATTTACTGCAACAAATTCTTATGATGTGCTGTTTATTGACAGGCCAGAGCGGCGTGCATTTAGAAATTCGAAGAAATAATCCTGTTCATTAGCGGTACTGTTGAAGACTTGGAATCGTGAGGCATGGACGCTGCGATGGTAGTACATGAAGGCGGGTGCCACTGCAAGAATGTAAGATGGCGAGTGAAGGCGCCTAGCAGTGTTGTGGCTGTTAGCTGCAACTGCTCGAATTGCTCTATGAGGGGTACCACCGCTTTCGTTGTCCCTGCTGAAAGATTTGAACTTTTGGGTGATTCTGAGCAGTTTCTTACTACTTACACCTTCGGTACTCATACGGCAAAGCACACGTTCTGTAAAGTTTGTGGGATAACTTCATTCTATTATCAACGCGACAACCCTGATGGGGTCGCAATCACGTTTAGGTGTGTTGATCCTGGAACACTCACCTGCGTTGAGATTAAGTATTTCGACGGGAAAAATTGGGAACTTTGACACAGTCAATCAGGCATTGCGTAAACTCTGCAAAATATAGGCTAAGTCGTCGTCGTGCGTTTAGGCCCTCTGCCGCTGGGGATTTTACAATGTTTATGTGGAATGTTATGGCTTGTATCTTTGTATGTAATGGCTACTTTCTTGTGTTGTTTTCGTCTCCCCTTTTGTTTTGTTCTCGTGTTCCTTTTGTTTTGGCCAAATGTATGATTTTGGTACTTGTAGAAACCGTCCACTTTTGTCCTTGGAGTTACAATTGTTGCAATTTAAAGTCCGTTTGGATATGTGAAAATCGTTTTTCTAATTAATCTTTAGTAAAAATGCATGCAAGTTATGGCGAAAATATCTGAATTACTTTGTGAAATAAACACATAACCAATGCTTCTTTCATGAAGCATTTCAACTGCTTTTAGAACTCAAAATGAGCCATTAACCCAGGTAGTTTACGAATTGTTGGAATTTGAGGACAATGAATAATTTAGTTCTGCTACTTTTTCAATGGAATTAGCACGTGAAAGGCACGTGTGTGGCCGCTTTAGAGTTGCATAAAATATTGCTCTTTGGAAAATTGATTGGAGTTAATGTCAAAGATAAAGATTGAAAAAGAAAATGTCAAAGATAAAGGGATGCATTGCAGGGAGGAAAAGTCGATCACGAAAACCAACCACTCCTACTCTAAAAATTTAATGTACTTGTTACACAAGCATGTATTTTTATCGTTTTATTTTGTTGTCTTGGGTCAGCGTACTTGATGAGTGCATTTTTCCTCAATCCATATGAGAAATATTTTTGCCCATTAACTTAAGTGATAGTGATGCTTAGCATCTTATTTATTATCGTTAGATAAGTTTAAATTTAAATATTTGTGCAGTGGATATACACAAATTTCAAAATATATACTCATCTAAATAGGTGGTGAGCATTACCACCCTTTAGGTTAATGAGCAAAAATGCACCACCGTTTAATCTTTAGCTTAAATCTTATGTTTTGTGTATTAAATCAAGAGTAGTGTTATACTTATCATCTATTTGTACTATCATGTGTATCATCTCTAAAATACAAGTAGGATTCACCAACACATACGGTCTCGTGAGAAAATAATAATAAATGATGATATAAATAGACAATAAAAATAGAGTAATGCTAAAGAGATCAAACTTTTTAAACCAAATTGCAAACAAAATGATGTGTCACCAATAAGAAACAAGCACGTTAATCGATACTTAACTAATAATCCAATCATCTACAACCACATCATTTAGTTTGCAAATTTTGTTTAAAAATTTTAGTTTCCCTAGCATTACTTATAAAAATAACAATTTTGTTAAAACAATTATACCAAACGAAGGTATTACCCTTCATCTATAAGTGAGAGGTCTTATGTTTGATTATCACCAAATACAAGTTTGAACTACGTTATTGCTTAACCCATTGTAAGGTTAAACCCAATCTTTTTTTTTTAATGTACATAATATCGTTTGTGTAAAAAAAAAAAACAAAAATCAATGAAGGTGAGCATCAGCAGTGAGCAAAGCGGCCCTCTGTATATGACGGTTGAAATATTAAACTCTAAGGTTGACTTGGAGAGAAAGTCGGGAAACAAGTATAAAACTAGGAAAGGTGGATACCCCAATACCCAAATTAAACCCACGTGAAGAAGAGAAGAAGAGAAAATGACTTCTGCAGTCGAATTGCTGCCCAAAGAATACGGCTATGTAGTCCTCGCCGTCGTTCTCTACACTTTTCTCAATTTCTGGATGGGAGCCCAAGTTGGCAGGGCCAGAAAAAGGTATGCATAAATCTTTTCTTCCTTTCCTCGTATTTGAGTTTAGTCGGGTTGACTAAATCAACGCGAGTTTAGTTTGAAACTCCTTTGTCGTATTTCAGATGAATTTAGGGTTGTATTCAATTGAGATTTTGAGGAATTTTAATTCTTTTAATGAATTTAGGAGTATTCAATCAGGATTTTAAGTGATTCTCTGAAATTCAAGGTATATTCAATCAGGATTTTAAGATAGTTTATTAAAATCCTTATAAATTCGGGTGTATTCAATTATGATTTTAAAGAAGTTTATAATATTCCAGGTGTATTCAATTAGAAATTGATTTTAAAGAATTTGAAAAAGTTGAGGAATTTGAGAGAATTTAAGAGATTTCGTAGTGTATTTTAAGCATCCACAAATCTCACCTCTTCCCATGAGATTTCGAGGGAATTCAATCAAAATTTTATATGGAATCCCTATAAATCAATTAAACTCCATAAAAATCCATGGATTTATAATTCCACTAAAATCTCTCAAATTCCCGATTGAATAGTGTAGTTATCATATCGTTTGTCAAATTTTTGTTAATTGTTGGGAATTGAGTTAATGAGTTGACTAGAGCAGTGTGATCTGCATCTAAGTTTGAATCTCTCTTTTGTAATGGTCATAAATTTAACATAATTATCATATCATTTGTCAAATTTATTATCATCTATTTATAGTTGTTTGAAATTGAGCTAATTGAGTTGGCTAGAGCAATGTGATCTACCTCTCTGTAGCTACGTTCGAATCTCTCCCCTGCCGTGTAAATAAATTTAGCGTAATTATCCTATCTTTATTTGTTTGGAATTGAGTTAGTTAAGTTGGCTAGAACGATGCACATTTGTAGCCTTTGTAGCTAAGTTCGAATCTCTCTCCCCGTAACTTCAGCATAATTACCATTATCGTTTGTCAAATTGATTATCGTTTATCGTCAATTAATTGGAAATGGTCACCACCGCCGCAGGTACAAGGTGCCATATCCGACCATGTATGCGTCGGAATCGGAGAACAAAGATGCAAAAGTGTTCAACTGTGTGCAGAGAGGGCATCAGAACTCTCTCGAGATGATGCCTATGTTCCTTGTGCTTCTGGTATTGGGAGGTCTTAAGCATCCTTGCATCTCCGCCGCCCTTGGTTTCCTCTTCACTTTCACTCGCTATTTCTACTTCAAAGGCTACGCAACCGGTGACCCCATGAACCGCCACACCATCGGGTATACATGCCCTCTTCTTTCCACCGATTTACAATCTTACCAATTACTTTCGCTATTTTCACTTGCTAATTTGATGATTTATCAATATTTGTAGTTTGTCATTCGTATTTTAGAATAGTCATATGTAGATGTGGTAAATCAATTTATTACGTTGCTATTGGATATCAGTAAAGATCCGTTTAATTTGGAACTCAACTAAAAAAAAGAAAAAAGAATCCATTTAATATAAATGCACCATGATATAAGGGTGCGATTTGTCGTGATAATGATGTTGTAAGGTGAAATCAAACTAAATGAATCTTAATTGGTACCTATTATGCACTCGCCTCATTTTCATAATAGAAAAATGGAGATATCAAGAAATTTGAGATGGGTGTGTAGATGAACTATTAGTCCTCGTCTGTTAGAGGGGATTTATTTTGGAATTATTTACTATATTGATGATATTTTGAATGAAGAAATGGATGACAATTTTTTTTATTTTGTCCAAGTTTAAAGTTACTTGTGAAGAAAAGTTGTATTTTTTAGTGTGAATAATCCTACAATGTACATCCTCTCAATAAACGAGGCCTTAGGGTTTGTTTAGCATAAATATATATATATATATATATATATATATATATGCAATTTTAAGACATATTCTTTTGTTAATATATATCTCGCATGATATCTTATGTTATAAGACTGTAAATATTGACCGATAATATATTCAGATCAATAAGATTTCGCTTATCAATGATGCAAATTTTCATGTGACCAACACCATGACATGTCAGACTTAATTTACACTTTGTTATTGTAAAATGACAGGAAATACGGGCTCTTGGCTCTATTCGGCCTTATAGGGTGCACAATTTCGTTTGGGGTCAGTCTTCTTCTTCGAGGATAAAGAAAAAGCTGAACAAAGCTCTCATCGCAGACTCTTATGGCGGGGGAGGGCTTGCTTGCTTGCTTACCATTGCTGTCTCATATGCGCTGCTAAAAGGTCCTGCAGTTTTCCTTTTGTTTGTTGGGTTGGCTTTTGAATAAGAAAGAAAGTGCAAGATATAGGAAGGACGGAGTGTGTCTGTTGCGTTTTGTAGGCCTACTTTTGATGTTTTTATGTGTGTAATTGTTTAAGATATATGAGTTACATGATTTTCATATGGTTAAACATCACGTTAATTTTATTCCAGTTACGGCTCGTTTGGAAGTACTTTTAAAATGATCGAAATCACTTTTGATGAAAGTGTTTTTGGAACTAATTCTTACTAAAAATGCAAGTGAATCTTGAAAAAATAATTGAAGTGCTTCTTACATAATGCTTTTGGAGGCAAAAACAATTTCACCAAGAGTGTTTTAAGTTATTTTAAAAACACTTTCAAACGAGTGCTTAATATGTCCACTGTTTTCTGATTGTAGTTGAGTTCGAATCCGCCTCTCTAAAAAGCAAGAATAGTTTATAACAAAATCTTGTCAATAGTTTGTAACATGGCCAATCTAAAAGTTCACGACCATCAAGACCAATTGGTTTCTTTTTGGTGTCTTTATGAAAGACCAAATTTATTAAGAGAGACAAACATTAACATACAAGACCAAAGCAAGGCAATGGCCAGCAGCCCAGAACCAGAAACAAGAATTAAAAGAGACGAGCATAGAAAGAATTTGGTAGAAGTTGAAGGAACACAACAATTACCAGTTAGTGGGGAATGGAAGATTCTCTTTCTTCCGAGGCCCGAGATGAAACCCGCACACCACTTTGACAAGTTGCCCATTGCTAGGATATTTCGTCAACTATCTTGCCTGAATAGTATTTAGGTTCAAGAAGAATAACAAATGAACTTTTGTCAATTTCATGTGTAGCAAAAGTGGTGAGGGGGAGGGGGGAGGGGGGAGGGGGGGGGGGGGGGGGGGGGGGGGGGGGAGGGGGGGGGCAATTGCATATATTGGCTCCTATGTGGATCCGTCAATAGTCTCGTATACGAATTGATCCAAGCACAATTGGTGCCAAACTCTGTAACCCTAACCGGTCGTGAAAAAATAAATGAGAATTTGATCTTAAAAGTTGGTCTACCTAGCATTACTCTTTTTTCTTACAAGCGATATTGGGGAGGCAAGGATGGAATCCGGGATGTTAGGTATCAGTCATTTGAGTTACAATCCCACGACAAGGGTGCAATCCTGTTTCAACCTCTTCTAATTCATTCATTGTTTTAATCATTGTAGGGGGAAATCAATTTTTCTTTCTTTCAATTGAGAATTTCCTTTTCAATTGCATCAAAAATTGGTCTCGGAAAGTTGTGATTTTGGTGATCAAACTGATCTTCACCTATATAGATAGATCTGCAAGAGATCATTGTTCAATCTCTTTGACAGCCTCCATAGCAATAGCCAAAACCCTCTACGGGACACACTGTTTTAGCCAACTTAGCTGCATAAAAAACTTTTGAGTTTAGCTAGCATTGTTTTTGTTTATTCTTCAACTTTGTGCCGGTGAAGGTGGTGAGGAATTTCAGTTGCGTATATTTAATAAAGATGTAACAAAAATGGAATGAAAAATCCCAAATTATATATGCAAACAGTTGTACAGAGAAAATGCTATTACATTTCATTTGAATTACAATGAAACAAAAGCCTAAAAGTAGTTTTATTGGAAGTACTTCCAACTCTCGCCAAACAGGGCCTTACAACAACCCAATAAACATAACAGGAGAAAAACATGTGAATCTGCGACTTTATTCAAATAACAAAAATCCACTCATCACTTCTTCAGAAGCAATGAACTGCATTGTGCCATTATCTTTGAAGCCCTGGTGATCGAATCGGTCATGTAGAAATTCTCAACTGCAGTCCCAAATGGAGTGGTATCGACCTTTTGAGTGGACTCGGGCTTAATCGATAATGAAAAGGTAGCTGGCTCTCTCTCGTCTACTTGCAAAATGTTTGGTGCCACTGTCCTGATCCGGGATCGGATTGCCCCAAGTGTATCATATGGCAGCCGCACGCCTGCCACCTCAGATAGAGCCCGAATTATCTTCCAGTCATCCCTGGCATCACCGACTGTCGGAACTGCAGGTACTGTTTGCTGTGAGCACCCTTCAGTGTTTACGTATGTTCCTTCCTTTTCACTGAATGCTGCTGCAGGAAGGATGACGTTAGCACGATATACACCTCGGTCCCCATGATGCCCTTGATAAACCACAAATGCATCACTTGGAACCTTCTCCAAGTTGGTATCATCAGCGCCCATCAGATAAACAAACTTTGCAGACTCGATGCTGTTTTCAGATTCTGGCACAAGCCCAAGGTCAAGTGCTGCAGCCTGGGCGGCTTTGAGAAGCAGTACATTGAATCCATTCCAATCAGTCCTTACAACATTAGCGTATTTTCCAATAGCTTCAACAGCAGAAAAAATTGCATCCTTGTCTTTTCTCTCAAAGACCCCAGCACCAACAATGATGGCAGGGTTTTTGGCATTTGCGAGGACAGAGGAAAATGGGTGACGACGCTCAGCAATTTCTAGAAGTGTCTGAGGGCCTGTGCCGAGATGCTCGTGATCATAGTTGAAATCAGCTGGAGGGCCAACGTATCCAACCTTGGCGTGGGTAGCTTGCACCGTCTTCCGGATTCTAGCATTTACAATAGCAGCTTCTACCCTTGGCTGGTAAATAGAATACGAAAGCATGAATTCTTCTACACGACTGTACTTAAAACACAATTAATCACTCATGATCAAAGACCCCCACTAGGCCTTCCCATGCATCCATAAATGTTTAGCATGTCAGAGAAACATCTAAGAGGCAGGTGCAAATCACTTCACTTGCACTGGACGGCAGAAATTAAGATTAGATGGCTAGAAACATACCTGGGTACCAACCAATAGAAAAGCATCTGCTTTCTCAAGACCAGCAATGCCACTATTCAGAATATATCCAGATCGAAGATCAGCATCACGGTTCGAACCATTTGCTTCACACCAGACATTGTTTGACCCCATTTTATTTAAGAAGTCTTTCAGTGCCATCATAGACTCAGCATCAGATAGCTGACCAGCAACCCCAACGATCTCCTCTGGTTTAACTTGATGAGCCATCTCAGCAACTACAGCAAGGGCATCACGCCAGCTCACAGGCTTAAAGCGCCCATCAGCACCACGAATCATAGGGTCATTTAACCTCTGCCTCTTCAAACCATCATAACAGAATCGAGTCTTGTCTGATATCCATTCTTCATTTATGTCCTGCCAGTGGTGGTAAGCAAATATATTATACAAATGAAGGATTACTACAAAAGGGTGGAGGACAACACCCACACATTTTAAACTTCAGTGTCTATTCATAAGAGGTGCTAGTGCACTCAAGTAGATTGGCAAATTTTATGATGTGCATGTAATTTGATATCTCAATTGGTGTTAAAGAAGAATTAAAAAAATATGGGCGACTGGCAGATTTATTAGCATTAACACTGAAGGCAAAATTAAAACAAAATAAATGGACTCAAGAAGGTGGAGATAAGATTTAAATAACTGAGACCAGATTGAAATATGACAGGTGCAGGCATTCAAGGTTTAACACTTAAGACCAAACTAGGATAAATTTCTTCTCTCGGACTTAAGGTTAGGTTGCAATTAAAATGTTTTGGGTAGTCCAAGGGTAGCTCTATTGAATTATCAGGACTTAAGATTAGGTTGCAATTAAAATCTTATGGATAGTGTTCTTGCATTTATGGGTAAACAATTAAGGTATGCATGGTCCATCAAGTAACTTGTAGCAATTTAGTTGTATCAAACAATTTGTATCCTTAATAACCATAAAAAGTCACTCAAAAAACATTTAACGGAAACACTTGGGACTACTTTATTTATTATACATTTTTTATTCGAAGAAACACGTATTTGAGAAATTAAAAATGAGTACTATAAGCCCTTACATTGTATGCTAAAAAGTGTTAGTGTATGTAAGTTTCGAAGTTATGCTTAAGCATCTTTGGCATATATTAGTATTGCGGAAAAGAAAGCTAGTCTCAGGGATAACAATCATCAGCAGTAGTCTAACAAAAACTACCTCATTTAATCGTGGGACAATGCGCAAGACCTCTGGACCTCGGCTATCAATTCGAATGTTGGATCCAACGGCATCAGTAACATCAATGGTCTCTGTTCCCTTTAATTCCCAATTTCGGGCTTTAAATGCAAACGGTTTTGAGGTTAGGGCTCCCACAGGACAGATATCTATCACATTTCCAGAAAGCTCACTTGTCATAAGTTTTTCGACATAAGTCCCAATTTCCTCTCCGCTGCCACGACCTAACATGCCAAGGTCCTGAACCCCAGCAACCTCTGTTGCAAATCTGACACACCTGTTCAATCAAAAGAGCTCTATACATCAGAAGCTTGTAACTACAATTAAAAAGATGAGTGCCATCCAAGCCAAGGTGAATGATGTAACTATTTTCGATATATCAAAAACTCAATGCCTACATTTTCAATTGTCAAATATCAAAAGCCTAGCATTATTACTAGAGAAAAGTGTACTTGAAGCTGTGACCACATGATAACAAAGAAGTAAAAACATACAACCCGAACCACTCCCATCAGACTCAGAAAGGTAACTTAGTACTCCAGGCATGATAATAGAAGTAAGGTGCTAAGAAATTGTATTATTAGGTTGTTTACTTGATAACACATGATCATGGATATGGTCTAAACTTGGCTCAACGGGCTTTCTAAAAAGCAGCACCATGAAAAACACAAGTTAAAAAAAAAGAAAAAAAAAAAGAAAAAGAAAGAAGAAGCAGAAATCGACAAAGCCTCACTTTTCCGTTTCAATTGCTAACTAACATATAGAATACAAAAAAGAGAACTCGAATATGTTTGAGACCAATTATGTCCTCATGGTTTCTAGAACAGTTGATGTGAAGAAACTGGGGAGGACTCCACATCTTTTAGTTAAGGAAAAACCATGTGGGATAAATTTTCTCAAACAAAGAAAGTTATCAATTTAAAAGGAACGTCTGGAGTTGCTTCACTAAAGCTACTTACAAATAGAATAATAAACCTCTCAGTATAAACTCACAGAGATATATTAAACCGGGCACACCACATGTGGTAATTGAGATGCAGAGGGCTACAAGTATCCCACTCACACACTTTATTCAAATGTAAAATTATTTTCAATTAGTAAACTATAGATAATTCAATTGAGGGAATTCATTTTCACCTGTTTCACAACAGCCAAACCAAGTAAAAATTTATAATCAGGTGACTAAACTTAAAACCTATCAAATATGTGATGTACGGTTGTTAATTTGAAAACTTACTCTACCTAGAGGACACATCATGGACTACACAAAACACAAGGGATAGACTAACAACTCCTAGAGGTTGTGCACTTTAGAGGTTAAAATGCAACAAAACTTTGCATCACTAATTCCAATAACACCGACAACAACAACAAAATCAATCATTCAATAACTCATGCTTTTAACCAAGGCACAAAAGAATAATATAAGTGATTTTTTTACTATAAAAATGATTATACTAGAAGAAAGTTTTACCAAAACATCGTACAATTCACTAGAACTGTAGTGAATATGTGGTGTATAAGAAGAGGTAATGCTGGATTCTGACCTTGTACATTGAATACACCGAGTCATTACAGTCTTCACCAAAGGTCCAAGATTCTTATCAACTACAGATCTCTTAACCTCAGTGAATCGGCCACGGTCGGATCCAAATGCCATAGACTGATCCTGCAGATCACATTCTCCTCCCTGATCGCAAATTGGACAATCCAAGGGATGATTCATCAGCAAAAACTCCATCACCCCTTCTCGGGCCTTCTTTGCTATTGGAGTATCAGTCTTAATTTTCATGCCTAAGAAAAAACTTTTGTCAAAAAATCACAACTCTATTCACAAAAAGATAAACAAAATTAAATTCTACTGTAACCAAAACCAAAACATGCCATAGACAAACAATACATTGCTCAATGAACAAGATATCATATCAAAATCAAAATGTTATTGAGCACTACAGAAAATCCTGGCAGAAAAAGAAGGAAAGCATCATAATTCATACTTTACCGAAAGAAAAACGCAATGGAATCTACGTCCAACAGAAAAACTACTTACATAAGCATCGTCCCAATAGTCAAAATTAAGGTTAGATAAATCATAAGCTACAAATAATGGGCCTTAATCATACTCCAAGATATTCGAAACATGCCCAAATAGTAGAGCCAAAACCCAGAAAGAAAGTCCCAAAATCGGAACTTTGAAGCTACAAACAGCTAATAGAAGCCGAAAATGGAGGATAGAGGGGAACCTAACCGGGCATGGCAGGCATGGCGCAGGAGGCGACGGGCTTCGGCGACTTCTCAACCTCAACAAGGCACATACGGCAATTACCGGCGATCGACAGCCGGCTGTGATAGCAGAATCTAGGGATGTCAACGCCGGCGACCTCACAGGCCTGCAACACAGTAAATCCCTTGGGGATTTTGACGGGGTATCCATCGACGAAGACTTCGATGGCATCTTCGGGATTCGGGAAGTGGACACGGGCCCCGCCCACAGGGGTCCGAGGAGGGAGATCTGCGGGGGGGTCGGGCTGGGCCGCCGCCGCTGATTGATCGGCGTTCTGGAGCTCCGGCGTGGTTGAGACCGCTCTGTGGAAGGAGAAGAAGGGTCTAGGGCTCTGGGAGCTGAGGAGCCTTGACGCTGTGGGCCTCATGGCCCTCGAAGCAAGCGATCCCAACCCCATTGCTGTCGATGATACCTCTCGCTTTCGATTTTGTTGTGTTCCGAAGCTCTGTGAGCTACGAAGAGTGAGAGAAAACAAGAAATGGAAGATGTGGTTGCGTTACGACCTTGGAAGTGAAGGCTCTTCCCAAAAAAATGGAAGAAAGAAGAGGCCCATTTAAGGCCCATTTGTATTCTAGAGCCCAAGGGAGACTCAAGTTTGGGGTGGGCCCACCACGGTGACATGTCATCCCTTTTTTTTGGTTTTGAGCCAGAAGAATCCTCGCTTGATCCTTTTCGTAAGGATTTTGGAATCCTCTAATTATATCCGTTCATCGTACATCATATGGTCAAAAATTATTATAATTTTTTTTTTAAAATTGAATATAATGGATCACTTTCACCTAATCCTCCTTATCAAACAATCTGACATTTGAAATTTGATCCAACGGTTAAAATTATTATAATTTTTAGAGTGGACCCCTGTTTGTAGCCGTTGGATCAAATTTCAAAGGTCTGGATTGTTTGATGAGGAGGATTAGTGGAAGGCTTATAAACAATACTTGATAAAAACTGACCGCACGATATACGATAAACAAATTTGATCAGAAGACGGGCTCACAAAGAAGATCCGGACGATCCTCTCTCGGTTTTGAGGGGAAGAAACACAGGCACGTGCGATGAAGGTGGATAGAATAGAACACCTGACGTTCAGACTTCAGAGTTCAGATAGCTGATAGTCAATTCAACGAAAGGTGCGAATTGAATATATTTCAAAATATTGGGGTGTATTTTGAAGAAACGGAAACATGGTGGCTGATTTTGTAATTGACTGTCGTGTGGTGTGAATTGTAATTAGCCCTATGAAAATTCAAAATTATAGAAATTTTCCATAGAAAGAGCCCCAAATTTGGAGGCAATCGGGGATGCTCTAACCTTTTATCTCAGTCCCCAAATTTGGTTGCTTGCAGTCGACGATGGTCTAGGGTTTCGGTGAGCAAGAGCAGTAGCTCAGCTGCGGAAGCACCATGGCCATGAAATTCCTTCTACTGCTTTTCTTGCTCAGCTTTCATCTTCGTCTCGCATTCTCTGGTAAGCGGTCTTTCTTCCAATTCCCTCTCTCTCTGTCTCTGCAACTGCTTCAATCTCTTCAAATTTACGCTAGCTTTTCGATGTCTTCGATTTTACTTACGCTATTTTTGGTTGCTGAGAATCACAAGGAGTAAAAATGGAAACTTTTAACTTAATTCTCATCTGGATTGCCACTGCGGTTTTCGAGTCATTGAGTTTCTGATCTGATTCATTGTGCTATCCTGGAGGATAGTGATAGCATCGGTACGAGTACAATTACAGGCATGTCATGAGGTGGTTCTTATTTTCAGTTTAAGAATTAGAAGGAGAATGAGATTGAGTGATATGAAAATTTGGATGTCTCTTAATTCTCAAACAACAGAAATGTTCGTATTATCGGTATATTCTACTTTCGAAATGTGCATAATAATGTAGTTATAGTTATTATTGAATTCAATGCATGCTCATAATGCAATAACTATCATTAGTAATAGATTAAAAGCTAAGAATGCTATTTGAAAGTTTGCTACAGTTATTGTTACACTGTCAGTTATCTGAAACATTCCAAATTCACTGGCGGAGTTCATGATGGGTTTCTGTATTGATAAGCTACGCTATAGGATTTATGTACATTGGGGACTTTAAGACTTGAAATTAGGGTTTTGAAGTCTTATTGGCTAGAGAAAGCCTTGTTTTGGGATTGAAAATAGAGAGGACAAGGAAGAAAACTAGTGCTCTTCAGGATGTTTAAACATTCCCCATGAGAATAGACACATAATTCAAGAAAGGTGGATGGGAAGGGTTTAACCAGAGTGGATATGTTTTATAGGTGCAAGGAATGCCAATTATGAATCTTACCCTTCATTTTTGTGCATACAAAAGGATAGGGTAGTTGGCTGTGCTGCTGGACATGGATAACACCCCCTCTACCCTGCTACTTGAAGAAAACACGAAACTTATCTGTCTCTGACCATTTACTGATTGAATGTAACTATTTGAATGGAGTTTTTTACATCGTTGCATTCAAGAATCTGAGCACTCATGGGAAATGTGCTGTCTTGTTTTTAACCGGTTCCCACTTCCACGTACTGAGTTGTTGTTAATTTATTGTGAGAGTCTCTCTCTCTCTCTCTCCCTCTCCCTCTTCTTTGTCAACAATCTGCATTTCTTTTGCGTGCCATAATTTGGAAAAATGATTTTACTAGGGGCAAGGATACTACCAAGTTTTTGGGCTAGAAAATATGTATTACATAAATGTCTTTTACATTGTGCATGGCAAGTAGTTGTAAAACAGCATTTCAAACATCTTGTTTCGCTAAAATAGTAGACACAAGTGTAAATGATATTTAAGGCCTTGTTTAGCATTTAGAAATGCTGATTCTCCGAGTCATCATTACGGAAACCTTCTCATGTGAATAATACTTTGTTTGCAAATTCTGTCTTACCTTTTCCTTTCTTCGGATACCTTTATAATCTATTTTATTTTGATTTCTTTTTCTGCCATGCAACTTTATATTGCTAATTTGGTTGGCTTGAATTATAACTTTATTATCTTTTGAAATTTTAGGACAGACAAGCACGATGGAGTCAGTTCCTGATCTTCAGAGTTCAATGTATATGACACTTGATGGATATCCTTGTGTGCGGACTACTCAATCTTTCTGGGGAGATTGGTTGTTCAAGTAAGTGCTACAGTAGTCTTTTGTATAGCTTATCTGTATGATTTTATATGTAACCAACCGTCCTTATAATTAACTGTTGGTGAATTCTCTTCTCTTTTTATTGCACTCCAAGATCCTGGAAGAGAGAAGGTTGTCGCTCCGATTATAAGATTGAACAGTGCTACTGAGTTGTCTCAGTTATCTGCAGTTCTGTTGTCAGTGGATGAAATTCAAAGTTTTCTTGCCAGGTATGCCTATAAGCTTTCAATTTCATATATGCATTCATTTAACTTTTTTTTATGTGCTATTTGTATATTCTGCGCTTTGTTAGGGCTCTGATATTGTATGCTTTGAACAATGTTATGCGGTAGTGTATCTAATATCTAGTGATGATTTTGAAGAAAAATATATTATTTTAAGAAACAAGGTGGCAACATCAAGAAAAAGTTTGATTCAGCTGGAGAAGAAGAGACAAAAATTGGAAAAAAAAACAAAAGTCATTTGATTCGACGATCCTCAAACAAAAGAAATAAGCAAAGTTCACACACCATGGTCATTTGGTCATTTCCCTCTAGACGCAAAAGCCTTTAGTTTTAGAGTTGGTCCAATGATTTCTGTTGCTTCCAAAGGTTATAGTTCTTTTCTATCGAAGCTGTAGCTACTGCACAAAACTATGTAAAATTGTTTTTAGTTCATATTTTCAACTGAGATTTAATATTTCCCTTTTTGCCGTCAACTCTTTCATCTATCTTCACTTCTTTCTCTATCCTCTCTTTCCTTAATTATAAAAAACAGGCCCATGTCAAAAAGGTTAACAAACAGGCCCATATCAAAGGGCTACCAAATAGGCTCACATCAATTTCAAATAGTCATTTCTATAATTCCAAGTTCTAATATTGTCTCGTGTTACTGAAACAGATAGAAGTAAGTTAATTTTTATCAAGAACTATAGTAATCTGTTTCAGTTTCAATTGTGAATTTGTGATAGAAATTAGTAATTTTTTCTGCTAGGTCTATTGCCGAATTAGTGTTTCATTTGGTAATAATACTAGGATTAGTGCTTTTCTGATGATGTCCATGGTTCAACATGTATTGCTATGTTTTGGACTTGGTGGATTATGTAAGTAGAAGGTTTCTGTACTGATGTTTCAATGTGTAATATATAACCAAAGGTTTGGATTGCGTAACAGCCTAGGATTTGATGGTTAATTTGTGGATGATGCTTGTAGTAATCTATTTTTTGCTTCTAATTTAATTCTTTGACCATGAAGAATTGCTTACTTGTAATTTATCTGCGTTGCAGAATATTGAATGATTCAAATTTTGCTAAAAATGTTGCCGGTGTCTTGGTTGAATCCAGACCTGAGTTACAAAATCAGTTGAAAGGTAAAGATGCATTTATCTACTAGTCATTCTTTTTTTGTGTTTACTTTTTTATTTTCATAGCAACGTTCCTAGAATTTTCATTGAATCAGGACTTGAGTACCGAAATGTTCAAAAATCTAAAGTTGCAATCATCTACTTGTCATTGTCTGTTTTTTTCTCTTTCAAGAAAGCTAATACGGGTTAAGTGTTAACCATAGGCTTCTTTATGGCATTGTTGACAGTGCTTCTTGTCTTGTGTATAGGATTCTCTCCAGCTCAAAAGTTCCCACAATCTGAATTTGCTCCTTACACTAGCATCAACTATGAATGGAACCCAACTGTAGGTTCTTTTATAGTCTTTATTATTTACCTTTATATACGCTGCTAATAATTGAATGCTTGCTGCTAAAAAAAATGTCTTAGTGGATCAATAATTTGACAACAGGTAATATATTGTACCCAAGCAAGTGCTTGATTTTCTTTAAAATGCAAGATGCTAGTTGATGATCAATTCCAAAGATAAAATATATCATTTAAGGAGACCACATACAAACTTAGCATTTAAAGATTTACTTTTTGTGTCGATTAAACACTCGAGATTAGAGTTGATAAAATTAGAATCAGAGGATGTAATTTGGACTTGTGTTTTTAACCCTGATAAATTGAGGCACCAATGTTTCAAATTTGCAGGGCTCTGGTATAATGTGGAACCCTTATAACTTTCCTGTATTCTTACTCTCACAGACTAGCACATTGACCATGCAGGAGGTAATGCAAGTTCTTAAAGTTTCCAGTACCATATGTGGCCCTGGCTAAATGCTATACTATTTACTTTGATATGTGAGATGGCTTAACAGGCTAAAATGTTGAGTCCAATAGACATAATTGCTTATGGTTGTTTGACTCGTTACTTTGTTACTTTTCACAATATCACAAGTTGTACTATTGTTTGACCTAGATATTCTTTTAATCTCTGTTAAATCATAAGAGGAATTACTGTTTGACCTAGATTCATTGCCTTTTACATCTCTAATCTGAAGGAGTGCTTCATCTTCTCATTAAAAGATATAATGGTGTGAAAAATATAATTAGAATGCCATAGTAGATATTGTCTCAATTTGCTAAATGCCTCTTGGATATTTACCCAATAAAAGGGGTGCTTCTTGCATCCTTTATGAATTAAAAGGATGGCATCTTATTAGTTATGTTATTTATCAAAAATGCCTCCTGAACAATACCCTAAATATCACTTTACCCCCTGCTTTTGCAGTTGAATCACTTTCTCTAGGAGTTTTACTTTGTTGTGCCTCACACTACCCCTGTTCGTCAACTTTGTCCATTGACTCGTTAACTTTCAATTGTCAGATACACGATATTTCTTCAATATATCATCCAGATATCATGTCGATATCATGGAGCAAAATTTAACGGGAGTGAAAGTCCAGGTTGGAAAGTAATTGCAAAAGCAGGGGGTAAAGTGATAATTCCCTGATAGTTTAGGGGGTATTTTGATAGTTAAGCCTTTATTTTTATTTTATGTTTGTGCTCTGAGCCACGAATGGAAGAGATGTCGGCTGAAACCAGGGTGTACGCTTCCACCCTATAGAAACTATGGGAAGTTAGTAAGATCTGAAGGTTTTTTTTCCCCGGTTTTTTGAAATATCCGGCACAACACAAATGTGAAACAAGCTGCCAACGCAACTTTCTGCAGCTGCCTATTGTTGCTGCTGCAGTCAGAGTGCAACTGCAAAAAGTTTTACCATTTAATCAAAATGTAATGAATTTGTAATTTTTTTTCTTTTTTCTAAAACTATGTGTGCAATAAGTGAAGTGGCTATGTTGGTAAAATTTGGGCTCTAAGTGTATCTAATGTAAGGTAAGTTCAATTAATTTGATTTAAATTTACTAATATGAAAGTTGTTATACCATGTGCTAAGTAGTGTTATTTAACTAAATACAAAAATGAGATATCAGGTGTTAAAGGAGTGTTATTTAATTAAATTAGGTTTACTTCAGTAAGTAAAATGATGTCAAGTATTACAATTCCCTAAAGTTTAATTCACAATTTCCAGGTTTTAACTTTTTTTTTTCTTTTTCCAATTGATTGTCACCCATACTTCCATCAATATTTCCCTACGTCCAAGCTATTGCCATGACTTTAGCGTTCTCGATGATGTGTGCACTTGACGTTTTGATTACGTAGGGTCATTAAATTTCTGATTGATATAGTTAGTTGTTTTGTCACTTATGACTAGGCTGCCATAAAGAATCAGAAGAGCAAGAAATCTTATACTGATGATGTAGCTGAGTTTGATCTGGTAATGCAGGTATAATCTGTTATTTCAGCATAATTTTTTTTCCTGCCGCATTTCGATGATTTCATCCTGTGGGTGTTTGCTTAACTTAATATCATTAAATGGCCTTTTATAACACCTTTGGCTTGGATCAGACAATGAAATCTGGGACTCATGATTCCGAATCTTGTCTAAAGGAAAACACTTGCCTTCCCTTAGGTGGATACAGGTGAGTTTTTCTATTCTCATAATGAATAAACTCAAGTTATGATCCCATCTGTTTGCAATTTATATAGTTGTGATGCTGGGGTCTTTTGGTATGGAAACTGGTCAAGTGTTGGTATTCAACCAACTTAACCTTTGATCTAAAAGATTTTT
Organism: Cotoneaster glaucophyllus; assembly: GCA_036320875.1. Lineage (NCBI taxonomy): Eukaryota > Viridiplantae > Streptophyta > Magnoliopsida > Rosales > Rosaceae > Cotoneaster > Cotoneaster glaucophyllus. The sequence goes on along the minus strand of CM070068.1, from coordinate 25,118,795 downwards.
CTATAAAATTCATATGGAGGACACGCACACAAACAGAGAAGTATTGTCTTATAATTATCCCATTAGTTATTTGGCATAACTTAAACTCTTACAATAAGGCATAAATCACAGCAAGGCAAATAGATTTGGATCTTGTGTGTGTCTTCTATAGTTCTGTTAGATGACTATATATAGTCCCGAGGGCCCTGAAAACTATATGTAGGGTAAAAGCAAATTCGATTTTCTTTTCTTTTCTTAATTTTGTGTGAAGTGTAATTTTTGCATCTTGATTATGAAGGGCAGTGTTTGGTCATCACTTCCCCCAATCAATATTTCATCACCAGAACACTCCAAGCCCATTATACTTGTACTGGCGTCAATGGATTCAGCTTCTTTTTTCCGTGATAAAGCACTCGGTGCCGACTCTCCTATATCTGTGAGTTCATTTTATTTCTTTCTAATGTTCATGCTGCCTTGTATGAAATACTCAATCATACTCGCAACAATTTTTAGGGGCTGATTTCATTGCTGGCCGCAGTTGATGCACTTTCTCGTGCGGATGATCTGGATGGCTTCAATAAACAGGTGGGCTATAAGATGGATAATCTATGTGTAATACAATGTTCTGTCAGTTTGCTCATATTGAAAGCCATGTTGGTTTGGTAGAGGGGCTTTTTATTTATGAATTTTCTCTCAGATTGAGTTTTGAGACCATTCTATTACGCCTGATCATTTTGCATCTCTGTACTAAGCTATATGTATATGTTTATATGTAGAAGCATGTTGTATTGGTGGTCTTCTCTTGTATACTACTTCTATACTTGGCCTGTCCCCTCCTTTTCATATCATGTATTTTTTTTTTTATAAATGCATTGCATTTTAAGTTCTTGAGATGTATTTTTTGTGGGTTCACTTATTCATCCTAAAAAAATGTTCTTTAAATTTTGGTGACCATGTATTGCTTCTGACTTCGGTGCATGTAGATATGTATTATTTGATGATCCTAATTTTTAAATTTTCAATGCAGCTTGTTTTCGCTGTTTTCACTGGAGAGGCCTGGGGCTATCTTGGTAGCAGGAGATTTTTGCTTGAACTTGATCTGCAGTCTAATGCTGTTAGTGGTCTTAATTACTCATTGATTGAGAAGGTACGCTTCTGCTCAAGATGTTATGGAAGTAAACTATTTTTTTTTTTTTTTTTTTGAGAAGAAACTGTAATATTATAGTTTACTTCCATAACATAATATTAAACTATTATAATCTCAAAGGTCTGTTATTGTAAATATACTCAGTCAGTTAAATGCTATACCGAGTCAGTCGCCTAAGCATTGCAAATTTACAAGTTACGAGATCCTCCTGACCAGAATCTTCAAATGCATCAGTTACAGGGAGATTTAAATTTCCATTCCTCGAATTCTTTTTTATGTCATGTTAAAGATCCTTCCCCCTTTTCTCTCACATTGTACTGAAACATACTGTGCTTCATGTTGTGTAAATTTGAGTATATTGTTGGGTTATATGGTTGATTTTCTTGTAATTTAGTTGGATCTTCTGCATAATACATCAGTATTCCTTTTGAGGAGCCCACTAAATGTTAATTGGATGCTTGTCTGTAGGTTGTGGAAATTGGATCTGTCGGAAAGGGCCTCAACGAAGGAGCTAAGAACTTTTTCATTCATACAACTGGGGTGAGAAAACTTGTTCCCTGCAATTCAAATTTTACGCACATACTAGTAACTTCTGCAACTCTGCCTTGGAATTGTATCTTGCATAATATAACTGCTTTCATATCTGGCACAAGTGAAATACTTCTTTATGTATGCTTGTGGAAGAAGTTGGGTGATAAGATTCCATACGGTTTTCACTGTGCATGTCTAAAACTCAGTCTCTATATCGTAATAGAAATACATGAACTTTTTGTTCTCGTCATTGGTCGATGATGGTTTTCCCTTTCCACGGTCTGATCTCCAATCATTCACGATTGACTAGATCATTGATGCAATGCAATAATATGCAAATTCTGAATTTTCCCTCTATGAAACCTACATTAGAAGAAGCTCTTGGGAAGATAACAGAAAGATCTCTCTTCTTTATTATCATTAAGTGTCTTCACATTTGGTGTGGTTACATTTATTCCAAATTTGCCTTCTGTGAAACCTACAGTAGAAGAAACTGTTGGGAAGTTCACATAGAGACTCTCATCTTTATTATCATAAAGTGCCCCTCCATTCAGTATGGTTATATTTCTCAATATTTGTAGGTTTCATCTTCCACAAATGAGACATTGGATGCTGTGAGGCGTGCCCAAGATTCAGTCAAGTCTGAAAACATTACGATCTCGTCTGCAAATGCTTCAAATCCTGGGATACCTCCATCCTCCTTGATGACTTTTCTGAGAAAGGTATGTAACAGTAGTCCCTTACTCTTTTAAGTTAATTTTTAATTCTGACTCCCTTCATCTATATGGCCTAGGGTTTGATAGCCACACCTCTCCCATAAAAAGTAGGTGCATAATTCATTAAAAAAAATGATGAATTTGTGATTTAAAGAACTTTGGTTTGATAGCAACATAAACTACTCTTGTGCAATGTCCCCTTGAATTTATCCCTAGAGCATTCATCATCCGGAGGTATTGGATGTCTCATTCCATGTGGAAGTTTTATTTTATTGAATCCACACAACCTTGAACTCAGGAAAGGATTAAATTTTTTTTTTTTTTTTGGTAGCTTATGTTGTTCCTGGACCGTATATTTATGCATTTTTTCCTTTTATTTAGCTTTTTGTTCTGTTTATAGATATTGAATGCTCAAGAATATAGAAATCGTTTTTCATTGTTGATTTCATGGAACTCTCAATAGCTCTTTTACCCTTAACAGAACTCTTTAACCTCTGGGGTTGTGTTAGAAGATTTTGATAATGTCTTCACCAACAAGTTCTACCACAGTCACCTTGATGATTTATGTGAGTTTATTTGTATTCTTTTGTTCTTTCTTGATTAATCATCTTGATGCTACATGGTGATCCAAAATCTCATTTGTTTCATTCATACTTTGAAACTTCACTGCAGCAAATATCAACTCATCATCCATTGCGGCAGCTGCTTCCCTTGTAGCACGCTCCCTTTACATTCTTGCAAGTGACACCAAAAATCTAAGCAGTTCTGCTCTGACGTCTATCAACGTGAATGCTTCACTAGTTGAAGAACTAGTGGGTTGCCTGTTGGACTGTGAGCCAGGTCTTTCTTGTGATCTGGTGAAAAGCTATATATCACCAGCCTATACCTGCCCGAGCCATTATGTTGGCGTTATCCTTGATGAACCTTCCTCTACACCTGATCTTGAATATGTTGGTGACATTTCAAGGTTCGTTTGGAACTTCCTGGCCGAAAGAACTTCTATTCTGAAGGAAAATGCGAGCTCTGTTTGTACTAAAGACTGCAGTAATGATGGTGAAGTATGTATTAGAGCAGAAACAGAGGGAAAGGGTATCTGTGTTGTCTCCACAACCAGGTACGTAACTAGAAATTGCAGATCCATTATAACAAGCATGCTTAATCAAATTGTGTTTAGAGTATGACGTGTTAAATGGAATAAACCGCACCTCATCATCCTGGTTGATGGGTCTGACCTGCTTGCCAGGTCATATTGGTTGAAACTTCCATCCCAAAATCCTGCTTTTGTTCAGGCCAACCTTATATTTGTCGACTGTAGGTCGAGGCCAATGTTTTTATTTCCTACTCTGCCAGCCTAACTAGCATGTGCATGTTTTCTGGCCTGTGCAACTCTCTAGCGAGGTGTAGTAGAGTTTAAAGTCAAATAAAAGTTGCCAATTTGTATAATTTTTTGAATGCTTGTGCTTTGATCATGCAGATATGTTCCGGCATACTCAACACGGTTGAAGTTTGAATCTGGTGGAACGTGGACTGTGTTGCCTCCGAATAACTCTGACCCCATGGGGCTGTTGGACGCTGTTTGGACAGAGAGCAACTGGGATGTGATCGGCCTTCGGGTCTACACTGTCCAAAATTCTTCTTTCGATCGTCTCGTCTTCCTCGGGAGCATTGCCCTTACATTCTTGGCTTACCTTGCAATAGTGATTTTCAAGGGCTGCGTGACGAAGGCTTTAAAACGCGATTGATAAAGTTGAAATTGTGTAGATCAGTGATATGTTTTTAGTCGTTGTTACAGTTACATGCATGGAAATACTAGAGCATTGCCATTACTGTAATACTGTTCAATGTCTCTTAAGATCTTGATATCTTCGCTTTTGAAAAAGTTTTTGCTCATTTAAAAGTGCTTTTAAGATGGTTGAGAGTGCTTTTGGTGAAAGTTTGTCGGACTCTAAGAGCCCTTGAAGTGTATTTTAGAAGCAGCATCAGTTATGTACTTCTTGTAAGTATAACACAACCTCAAAACCATTTTGGTATTACCATTAATTCGGGACGTGGCAACAATTACGGTTCGGACGCAGGGGGTATTTTCCAACAAGCCCAAATTAGGAACGTGACACTTATCTGTCAAATAAAAATAAAACTCACTTATACAAGTAAAAGTATTGGGGATCTCTTTCGAGGAGCTTTGCTCTTCTACGCATCAAAAGACAATAAAAAACGATTGAGATGTGCGGGAGAGAACCAGGCCTCTTCTCTTAGAAGGGGGAATATGAATCGGATTAATACTCAATCTCGTACGATTCTCTAATCTCCTTCTAATTCGATTCCCTAGTACGGATACTGATAGGATTTCACAGTTACTTAAAGGCCATAGGAAATTGATTACAGTTGATACAATCCAATACCTCACGGAGATTGTCTTTAGTGGTTCCCTAGTCAAGATACAACATCTTTAAAATGTAAAAAAAAAAAAAAAAAAGAGGATAACTGGTGTTAAGCCACAGTTATCCACCTTTATCGGGTCAAGATATAACATATATCCAGCTAGTTAAGGGTGATATTCTTGTGGATAAGGTGTTGAGTTTTTACTCATGCGTCCCAAGTTTAAAACTAGCTCATCCCTTAAATTATTGTATTTGAACCCTTACCTTCCCTACGTAATAATAAATTTTAATAAAAAATAAAAAAATAAAAAGGGAAGAAGGGAATAATTGGATAAACTACGATAAGATCAACTTATCTTGTCATGAAAGAACACAATAGATCATATCTCGATTAGATTAGTCCTTCAAAATCCAAATCAAGATTGATAATTAATGCTTTAGCATCCGATAATTGGATATATATATATATATCTATTATAGCAATCGGACGGACAATAGTGAGTGTGGCAATCTTTCATTAAAATCAGCCGTTTGATATTGGCTAGAATTTATACGTACTAACATATGCATTAAGTAGTTTGCCTATTTTGTTTCGGTTTCGGATACGCAACAAACTGATGTCAGTTAGAATTATATCGGAACATGGATGGCTGACGGACGCTGATTGAACTCTATATAAAGGGTTGGACGTTGGCAATTTAATAATTAATTTGATCTGTTTCACAGAAGCAGCGTTTTATAGATCGATAAAGTGATCTCAATTGCAAGAGTTAGAGAGAGTGAGTTGAGGATGGCGAATTCAGGGAGTCCACTAATTGTAGCGTTCGGGGAGATGCTCATCGACTTTGTGCCAGACACGGCCGGAGTTTCGTTGGCCGAGTCCACGGGGTTCCTCAAGGCCGCCGGCGGTGCACCTGCCAATGTGGCTTGTGCCATCACCAAGCTTGGTGGTAAATCTGCTTTCGTTGGCAAGGTACTAGAATTAGATCGACCCTTCCATCTGATATTTTATTTAATTTTATGTTTAGAAACAAATCAATTCATTAATTTTGTTTTAATTTCTTGATTCATGGTTGATTTAGGTTGGAGATGACGAGTTCGGACACATGCTGATCAACATACTGAAGAAGAATGGGGTGAACGCAGAGGGAGTGTGCGTGGATAAGCATGCCAGAACAGCGTTGGCGTTCGTGACCTTGAAGAACGACGGTGAAAGGGAGTTCATGTTTTACAGGAACCCCAGTGCTGATATGTTGCTCAAGGATTCGGAGCTAAACATGGGTCTTATCAAGCAGGCTAAGATATTCCACTACGGATCCATAAGCCTCATAGCCGAGCCATGCAGATCGGCTCATATGGCAGCCATGAAAGCCGCTAAGGAAGCTGGCGTTTTGCTTTCCTACGATCCCAACGTCAGGTTGCCCCTCTGGCCCTCTGCTGATGCCGCTAGGCAGGGGATCAAGAGCATATGGAATCAGGCTGATTTCATCAAGGTACCAACACTTAACACATATATATATACTCATATCGATTTCTTTCTGTATAAGATTAATGCACTATGATATATATATATATATATATATATATATATATATATATATATATATATATATATATGTATGTATGTATGTATCTGATCCGATCTATGTTCTTCTAAAACTAAATATTGGTAGCTAGATACGTATGAATATACGTAGTTGTTTGCGTTTTTGATGATTAATTAGTATATTCCTATATGGATATGTAAATAGGTGAGCGACGACGAGGTGAACTTCCTGACGCAAGGAGATTCTGATAAAGAAGATGTGGTTCTGTCCCTGTGGCATGACAACCTCAAACTGCTCGTGGTCACTGATGGTGAGAAGGGCTGCAGATATTACACTAAGGTACGTTCGTACCCTAAACCTACTTCTCATATCTTTCACAACTATATACACATGCAGATAACGATTATACTATATATATATATATGACAGAAAATGTAAATTATTGATCATGTCATGATACTATACGTGCAGAAATTCAAAGGAAAGGTGGCGGGCTTCTCAGTTAAAGCCGTGGACACAACCGGCGCCGGTGATTCTTTTGTTGGTTCATTTTTGCTTTCCATGGCCAATGATATGTCCATCTTTGAGGTAATTACATTCAGTCCCAAACTAGACACTTTTTAATTTTTGGTTTCTATTTTCTGTGTTTTAAATTTTTAATTAACTAAATTATTTCCTACATAAATATATACAGGACGAAGCAAAATTGAAGGAGGCTCTGAGTTTTGCAAATGCTTGTGGAGCTATCTGTACAACTCAAAAGGGTGCAATTCCAGCTCTTCCAACCCAGTCTGATGCCCGTGAGCTCATTTCCAAGTCCAAAGCCAAATAGATCCAAGCATCCATGTTTTGATTTTCATCTTTAATTTGTCCAGACCCTTTTTAATTAATTGTTTATTTTCTGGTTAGCCTAGTTTTTGAGGATAATGAGTAATAATATCTCAAATTTGTTAATTTCTCTATATTTTATGCTAAGCCTCTCCTCTCTCCCTCTCTCTCTAGCTATTCATATGCTGTTAATCTGTTATGCACTTTTTATTTTATTATTGTAGAACACGTTATTCCAATTCTTTAATTTGAAAATACCACTACAAAGACAAAAATGTTACTTTTAACGCATTTTTTAGATCACACTTGTATCACTTCTCTAATAAAGATGTGACCATATGTATTGATGGACTCTACCTATTAGAGAGATTGTACAAATATGATAAAAGAATGTAGTAAGTGTAGCAGTACTTCGACCAAAATAGGTCTTGTCATAACCACAATGACTAAGAGCTCTTTTGAAAGTGCTTTTAAAATGATTGAAAGTGTTTTTGTTGAAAATGATTTTAGGTTCTAAAAGCAAGTGTTTTCTGTAAGAAACACATAACTGGTGCTTCTTGAAAGAAGCACTTTAAGTACTTTTACAAGATTCATTTGCATTTTTATTAACGATTAATTCTAAAAATAAATTTACTAAAAACAATTTAGTTATTTTAAAAGTATTTCTAAACGAACTCTAAAACATGCTATTTCTAAATTAGAACAATTTACCCGATTTTCATTTTTCATATTCTGTTTGCCCCCCTACAAGATAGAACTTTGCTTTCCACCTCTACTTCTTTTTGTTATACTTTACCCTTATTTTCGTACTTTCTGTTCTTTTGCAACTTAGAATTTTTAGAAGGATTCTTTTCCCTCTTAATCTTTTTTTTATTTTTCTTCTCTCGAGAGAATCCTACTCCAGATTTCTCAAGAAAGGGTAGTTTCTTGGCGTTTTGCTCAATTTTCTGGTTGACTTAATTACAAAAATTACTCCTCGTAATCTTCTTTACGTACTTATGCATTTTATTTGGGCATTCATCAACGGTGGAGCTCTCAAATCTCAAATTTCAAATTTCAAATTTCATCAAAGAGAAAATGACAGGAAAGTAAAGAAATTAGAAAACATTCATATTCATCCTCCCCTTTTTCTTTTGACAAGACATTCATCCTCCCGGGCAATGGACCCGACTGGCCATAACATAAAATCTAAAAATCCCAAAGGATAATTAAGATATTATGTAGATGGGTGTGATGTTGGACATGATGGCCTGATATGACTATGAATTTGTAGTGTGGCCAACACGTAGAACAAATTTTTGTGTGCCAAAAATGCGCAAAGTGTCATTACGTCAAGTGTCACAATAATATAATACAATTGATCATAAATTATTTTTTTTCAAATTCCAACCACCAATTGTATACTCTACGTACCAAATCGTGCTGACAAATCTCTCAATATGTAGGGAACCAAGATCCTCGCCGGATCCATTCCCTAGGGATCCTAGGGATCACGCAATCGTATCCGTTCATCGTATATCGTGCGGTCAGTTTTCGTTGAATTTTAAATTTTAAAATTTAAATGATTTCTGACCGCACGATATATGATGAACGGACAAGATTGCGTGATCCCTAGGATCCCTAGGGAATGGATCCGGCGAGGATCCTGGTTCATATGTAGGGACCTATTACCTACTTGAATCCCATATAAGGAAAATTAATGAAAAGGGTTTGAAAAGTTTTAGTTTTAATAAAAAACCATGTTATAAGTTTTAGTTTTAATAAAAAACCATGTTATAAGTTTTGTTTAATAAAAAACCATGTTATAAGTTTTGTTTAATAAAAAAACTATGTTATAAGTTAAGTCACTATTTCTAGAATTTAAGTCACTGCACTGTTAGTTTATTTCCAGCGATAGTGTTAGTTTTCCAGCGACAGTGTTAGTTTTTCCAGCGACAGTGTTATTTTTCCAGCGACAGTGTTAGTTTTTTTTCCAGCGACAGTGTTAGTTTTTCCAGCGACAGTGTTATTTTTCCAGCGACAGTGTTAGTTTTTTTGCAGAGACAGTGTTATGTTTTTCCCGCGACAGTGTTAATGTTCATTTTCTTTCCAGATCCAGTGTTTGTTTGTGCACGACCCAAAGGGCTTGGTGTGGTTGCTGCTCGCCGGAGCTAAACGGAAGGGAAGGCCGGATTTCGGCCGAAAAGTTGGACAAACTTTAAACGCTCATAACTTTGTCAATACTCAACGGAATCAAGTGATTCAAAAACGAAAATCGTAGTTCTCGAAGAGACGAAGAGAATGGTACCTTGCACGATTAACTCGTTGTGGTTTGGCCGGAAAACGCCTCGAAAGTCTCGGAGGTCGCCGGAAACTAGGTTGGACAAACTTTAAACGCTCATAACTTTGTCAATACTCAACGAAATCGAGTGATTCAAAAATGAAAATCGTAGTTCTCGAAGAGACGAAGAGAATGGTGCCTTGCACGATGGCTAACTCGTTGTGGTTTGGCCGGAAAATGCCTCGAAAGCCTCGGAGGTCGCGGGAAACTGGGTAAGATTCAAATGGATATAACTTCTTCAATACTCAACGAAATAGGGTGATTCAAAAAGGAAAGTTGTAGTACTCAGCGAGACAAAGAGGAGGATGAGGGCCAAAGGAGAGCCCATGAGTGACTGGCTGGTGGTCGAGCTGTCTGTTGTTTTGGCGGGTTTTACCTTGTTTTGGGATGGTTTTTGGTTAAAAAAAGTTATAGGATGGTTTTTGGTTAAAATAAATGTAATACCCTGAAAAATTTAAATGTATGAATTGGATATTCATAATTATGAATATGTGAAAAGAATTGAGAATTTATATCAATTTATAAGAGTTTGGTTTCAAATTAAATGAGTTACAAAGTTGAAAGTTTGGTCATTAATTATTTAAAATAAGTAGACCTTACGAAGTCAAAATTTATATTTCTGGGTAGATCCTGATCTCACGAACGTGTAGGCGCAAACCATTCGTGAAACGGAGTTATAACGAAGAAGTTATTAACGTTTAAAATCAAGGATATTTTGGTAATTTGAAATTAAATTAGAAGACTCCAGAAATCTGGAGTTATGTTGCTTGCCACGTGTGTGGCTGTGGTTGTGTAGGAAAATATTGACGAATGGTTGAGATTAAAAAGGAAGTTTAGAAATCAGAAGGGGGGAATGATGAAAGGAGAAAATATGAGAGAAAGGAGGGGCATGGGTTTCTTCCCAGCCTGTGGGTTTCTTCGACCCAACCCGACGGGGGTGTGGAAATCAGGTTGGATTAAATTTTTGTTTTCGGTTTTGGTTTAAGTTTGAGTTGAGAATGTGAACTACGGCTGGCTTGATCCCCGAGCCGGGGTACGTAGGCAATCTAACGGAAGGTTAGATGCAGCCATAAAATAAGTGAGACTAAAAATACAAATCAAGAATTAGTAGGTAAATGGAATTTTGGCCTAAGAGAAGGAATTGGTTCTAAATTTGGATTTTTAATTTTACATTTTGGCAAATGAATAATGGTTAAGTTAAGTTAAGAATACGCTTTGACCTTTAAGCAAACTATAGTTAGCTTGTAAGGTTTTTGAACTATTAACTTAGAGGAAGGGTTTCATGAAACTAAATTAAATCAAATAAATTTGTAATTTGGGGCCTATCCACAAGACTAACCCCCGAAATTAAATATTTCGGGGCTGGGGTGTGACAATAAACTTAGTTCAAGCCCTTTTTATTAAAGCTCCCTATTCTTTTTTCTTTCTTTTTTTGTTTGATTAAAGAGTTTAAATGTAGGTCGGACAAGTCATAAATAATTTTTTGGTTTTTATCATAAATGATCATTGAAATTGACCATCATCATCAAGATGATCTCTAAAATTAAAAATCAATCAATGTAGTCCTTGAAAATAGGTGTCGTAAATCAATGTGATCATTATGTCACAATTCTGTTAAAAATTATGTTAAGTGTTATGTGGCACATAAATGGATCATATAAGTCCTTTTTTCTCACAAATGGTCCTTCAAATTGAGCATCGACATCAAAATGGTCACACCCCCGACATTAAAATGGTCTTTGAAATTGAAAATGGATCAATGTAGTCCCGCAAATAATTGTCTCAAATCAATGTAGTCATTCAATCACAATTCTGTCAAAAATTTTGTTCTGTGCTGATGTGACACTTAAATGAGTCACATAAGTCTAATTAAATTTAAAAAAAAAACATTACAAATAGGCTTAATAATTTAATAGTTAATAAAAAAAATGTCAACTCAAAAACTCAATCTTGCAATCACCTCTGATCTAAGTCCACATTTCTCTACATATTTCGCTCTCTATTCTCTAAAAAAAATCTCAATACACCCATCTTTACACACTTGATACTTTCATCGAATTGAACCTAGATCAATTTCACATTTGGTGAGGCTTTGCCAATTGGCAACGACTTCTGGGACATCACTGTTAACATTTAGGCGATCAACTTCCTCACAACCTTAATCTTGGAGAACTTGTTCGGCGCTTCCTTGGTGGTCTGGTGATGCAAAGAACGGCAAGGTCTGCCTTGAGATAATGAGGTTATAACCGAGGTGCATCTATTGTTGGTTAAAAACTATTTCCACTCCCCTCTTAGGCCTTGGCTAAGCCTTGTGCATTTGAAAATTTATGGAAGTGATCTCTCTTCGGAGTGGGCCCTACTATAAGAAAAAAAAATTCATTGTGCAAAAAGGTATTTGGACAACTTTTTTAATTAATTATTAAACCCACATTAACACATAACAAATTTTCCTACATAATTATGACGGAAGGACCACATTTATGTCCCACATCAGCACTTATCGGAATTTTTAATAGAATTGTGACACAAAGACCATATGGATTTGCGACACCTATTTTCAGAGAATACATTGATTGATTTTTAATTTCAGAGACCATTTTATGAGGTTAATTTTAGGAACCATTTATGATAAATGCCCTAGTTTTTTTAAAAAAAGAGGTATGTTTTATATTCACCCAGCGGCCAGTGTCAATTGGGAAAAGATGAATTTGCCCCTATCCATATTTGCTTAACACCTTGTCCACATGCTTAGAGCTATGAAAATTATACAGGAGTTGATTTGTTGAGATCTATGAAACATGGATACGGATACAGATACATTGATATGAAAAATCTCTAAAAATTAAGATACGATACGCTATGGATACGACAAATAAAAATGTATATAGCAACAAAAATATACATTTTAAAACATAATTCATCATTCAAATTCAAGTACATTTGAGTTGTTAAAGAAGAAAAGTTCAAAATCTAATCCTCTTTATACAGTAGAAGTGTGAGAGTCGTATTCATGATTTTAATTAGAGGGAAGCTCTTTGTATTCGACAACTTTCAATTACAGATATCTCCTATGAATTTTCTCCTCCTCATTACCTTTTTTTTTAAAGTGTAAATGTATCCTAAAAACCAGATATATGTATCCATCATGTCAAATTTGTGTCCATCAACCAAAATACCTATCAGACAAGTATCCGAGAGTATCGGGCAAGTATCAAATACGGAATATGGGACCAAACAGAAGTATCCGTGCATCATAGGTTGAGACCTATGAAACTACCTAGTTAGTGAAATACAAAAACAAAAACAAAAACAAAAGCAATAAATCGGAAGTGACCTTCGCTCCCCCTTTGTCCTCTTGCCCTCTTCGGTTTGATTATGTCCGTTAATTTTGCTTCGGTCAACTCAATAGAAGAAAAGGAGTGCATGAGGGTAAAAGCGGTTCACAACAAAAATGCGTATCTGTAAAGAGGAAATCTGCCTTAAATCACTAGTTGTATACAACCATGTGTGCGCTCGATAAGAGAGAGAGAGAAATGGTTGTCCAAAACCGGTGACACTCAGGAATCGTATGTAAACCAGAAATAAGATGCTGAAAAGAGTGAATAACCATATAGTTTTTTTAATTTTGTAAGTAGCTCTGTCATTGTTAATAAGAAAAGCAATAACGTCCCGCATCAAAACTTGGAACGCCAAAAGTTACGGTTTAGTCTCAACAGCAGTAACGTTGGTGCAATGCATGTTTTATAGCTATGATCACATCATCTTCACCAAGTTTGTTGTCAGGAACAGAATATTACCCATCACAATAACAGTCTGAGGTTCTCACAAGATCAAAACACCAAAAGCTCCTTCATTCGTTGGCAGCTGTATCCTCAGAAGCCGGACTTCCTCCATCTACGTAAAGTAGTATAACAACTTAAATGGCATTTCTTTTCTTTCTTTCCTTTTTAAATATTCGGAGAAACAATATGGAAAGAACAATTCATTAACGGAAATGGCTTTATGGAATTCTAATGTTTAGCATACCTTCACCATCTGTCGGAGCACAAGGAGACTTTCTGTATCGTGTTTGCTGCTGTGTGGGCTGAAGCGCGAAACAAAAAAGAGCATTAAAGCAGCAATAAAATAACCAAGGAGAACCATGTAATGTCTAAATTTTCTCATTTTTACTCCTTGAAACCGCTAATGCATAAGAGGGTGGGAGGGGAGGAGGAAAGCAGATTGACATCAATTGAAAAATATGAACAATATGTATCAAATCCGAAAACATAAAGGATTTGTTCCAACTCTAGCATCAAGCTCCAGCAAGATTATACTTAAGATGCAACTACTTGGCATGGTGCCATTTATATGCAATACTTATCAAGGAGAATGGTATTCTTCTGTTACATCACACTCCAAACAATATATCATGAATTTTAGAACATCGTTGTCTTGCAGTGAGCGCATACAAGTTTGCCATCTCATCTAATAACCTGATACTGTGGCCTAATCAAGACTTCAGAACAACATTGTATTCAACCAAAGCTACCTAACTACCAATAATACCTTCTACAGCCAAAATCAGTAAATAGCTGTCAACTAGTTGACATCGCAGCATGTAGATTATTAAATACAGAGTTTTTAACATAACACAAAACATGGTTCAACAGGACCAAAAACTCTCACCTACACATCTACGAAAGCCAAATCAGAATGATAAGGTGGACACAACCAAGACAGAAAATGGGAAATACCTGTAATTTTGGCCGAAGGGCTTCAAGTGGTCCTTTTGGCTTTTCAACACCTTGCTGTTATCATCCCAAAAGCATCAAATGATATGAAATCATTAACAAAATAATTGTTTCCTACTGTTGCAACTGGAGGGTAATGTTAGTGTTGGGAAGGCTACCTTTCCAAGTGCCCAATCAGCAGAATCAAAATAAGCGCGTTCATGGTCCTGAGATCAATAGAAAAAGTCTTGGACGAAAAACAGTACAGCTAGCATATAATTAGAACAGGACGTAAGATCTGAGCATTATCAAATTCAAATATCACCTTTGAAATTAGTGGTGGTTTTTTTGGAATGATTCCACCATACTTTTTCTTTATAACTTCCTCCTAGAAAAACAAACTTGGGTCAATCCTCTATAGCAGCACAAAGATTTTGTTACAAACAATTTTCAGTGCGTATTTCTCCATAAGGTTCTTTACAATAACAAGTATTAAGCATCTTGGAAAACCAAAATATAATAACAACCTCCTCTGGGGAAGATTTTTCAGACCCCTCATCCACCCGTTGCTCTTTCCCGTCCTCCATCCCCAAAATAACGTCTTCACACCACCCTGCAAATACAAGCTGCAGCAGCATACTAGTTATTTTCAAGTCATCAACCAATGTGCAATGAAACTAACTCACAAATCACAATGCATCTACTATATATCTGCACATTGCAACCGAATCAAACAAGAGAAATAGACTCAGTTTAATCAGAGACAGCGTTTCAGTCTTTCAGAACAAAAACAAATATATCCTAGCATTAATACTCCCACAAATACAGTGACAATTCAATTATTCAGGTAAAAGAACGGTGAACCGGAAAGGTTGTAGACTATATTGTTGGCACAAACAAGTATGCTATGATCTCCCAAACTCATCCGTAGCAATCGTCTTAATATTTACATGGTGATATATTCAATTCAGTTCTCAAGTAGGTCCATAGTGCTTTGTAAGACAGCTCAATAAGCTAAAACTAGCTATTACAATTATTGGGTATGCCTTATACATATCATTTAACATTCACCTCAATTTCCTCAAAAAGTTAAACAGAAGTGTTGATAATAATAGTCAAACTATACTAAAAAGGCTTTACTTTAGCTACATCACTTGGAACTTGATTTTAATCTCACTTTGTCATGTAACTCAAAACTTGCTACTTTACTTCATGTCCCTGAAACTCAAAATCCGCTCTACTTTGCCCCTAGAACTCGATTTTGATGCTATTTTGCCATCTAAAACTCAAAAATTGTCATTTTACTCTATAAAACTCAAAATTTTCTCCACATCGCCTTAATTATGTTAATTCCGTTATGTGAGTTTGATTTGAATGCACTAGGCTAATCAATTTATTTATTTATTTTTTCCATCTCAGCAACTCAAGCACAGCATCCCAAAAAAAAATCCAATTCTTAATTTCTTCTTTTAAACTTAATATTTTTTTATTGTTGAATGTTAGTGAAGATTTATAATCAAATTCATTAGCACATGTGGATTCCATGTATGTTTCATAGGCTATTTTTGAGTTTTAGGACGAGAGAGTTCACAAGTCAAACTGAAACAAATTTTGAGTTTCAAAAAATAAAGTGGTGACTTTTCAATTAATAAAATCGAGTTCCAGAGCGTAACTAAAAATAAACCTTAAAAAAACTATTAATTTTCTGAATTTTGACCGCAGAATATAATATACTGCAGAATTTTCGTCCAAGCTGATAAAACATTGAACAATAAAAAAAACGAGATTAGGTGAAAATTCTTCAACAAAAATAAAAAACGATATTGAAAATTAAAATACTTTAACCTAATTTTATTTAATTTCACATTTGTTATCATATCCAGGTCAAATGTAGTTGTAATTCGGTTATATCCATCATCAAAACTTTTGAGAATGAGAAGCAATAAGTCAGAAATGCAATTCAAATTTTAAGAAAAAGAATTCAACAAAAAAAAAAAAAAAGAACTCGAGAATTCGTACCTGAAAGCGATCTAGATGGATGAAAAATCTAGAGAGAGAAGAAGGCGAGTCTTAGAGAGAGAGGGAGGGAGGAGGAGTTTAGGGTTTAAAATGGTAAGAGGGGTGGTGGGAGGAAGAGGGAGGGAGGAAATGTCTTCACGTGGTGCGAGGGCTGTTTCTGCATTGGGGTAAGGTCTAAAATATCGATGATATCGGAAATAATACGGAAATTTCGATGGAAATATCGAGATATTATCAATATCGATAAAAATTGAATAAAAACCACGGAAATTATAAGAAAAACTTGGAAATTTTTATTGAAACTTTGCAGGATGTTTATTTAGTCAATTATCTATTAGTTTATCACAAAAAATTGGAAAGAAATACATGATAGATTTAACTGAAGTTGATTATATAGCGAGCTGGCAAACATTGTGAGTGTAGAAAATATGTAGTAATTAATGAAAGAAGTTTAAACACACCATAATCATTTATATATAATGAATTAGTACAATATTTTACACTTTAAACATTGCATGGTAAGATACATGAGTGACTTAGCAAGGTCTAAAATATCGACGATATCGGAAATATAGGTAGTCTAAAAAAATATCGGTAGTCCAAAAACACGGAAATTTCGATAGAAGTATCGGGATATTATGGATATTTTAGACCATGGGTGGTAGTGATGAATCTTATTATTATCTCCCCATCCATTGTTTTAGTCAGTGTCATTTTCTGGTTACTCACTCGAACTTAACGCGTTTTCATTTCCTTCATTTCTCTCCCAAACAACCAACAAACTTTGTTATAATTTTCTTTACCTTATTCTTTGGGCAGTGCTTATCTGCATATTACTTTTTTATCTTTTATTTATCTTCTTAATTTTCGATCATCGAATTAAATGAGTTGAAGAAAATTAAAAGATAAAAATAAACAAAAAGTATGTAAAAAAAAAAATGTGTGGATGGTTATGTGGTTAAGGGAATCCGGACGAAGAGGGTATAAATGGGTGGTACGAAATTCGCAAGCATGTTTTAGGGGGTGGGGTGAGTGGGAAATTTCCTATGTGAATCTAGTGTAATGGCAGAGGCGGAATTGGTGTGGGCGGCTTTGTTGGCTTGTATTGATATGGGGTTTGATGCGGTTCATATTGAATGAGATTCTAGAGGACTTGTGGATATGATTAACGGCGAGGCTCAACCAAATTTTGCAATTGAAGCACTCTTTCTTGATATTCAATATGTGAAGCAGCGGCTGAGGTCAGTGGATGTCATTTTTGCTTCTCGTATTTGTAATACGGCAACACATCTAGTGGCAACTTTCGCCTTATGGGAGGGAGCTCTTATGGATGGGACTATTTCGAAACAAAATGGTTGTTTAACACTTTGGCTTCTGAATTAAACATTTCAATTCGAATATAATAAAATTATTTCCTTTAAAAAAAAAGAAGAAAAAACACCTAGTATTTCCTAGTTTCAGAATAGGCAACAAACTTGCATTTATTTGCAACCAATAATAAAATTGTAAAACCTCGTTTGCCTAGGATTGGATGGGATTCAATTAGATAACTCACAAACTTCATGGTATATAAGGGGTGTATTTGTACATTTCAATTTATCAAGAGTGATGTTACGCCCATGCCAACCATCTTATACTCCTATCCTCCAACCCTCCATAAAAAGTAGAAAAAAAAAATTAAAAATTCTTCTTCAATTTTTCCAGGCTTTAACAAAATTACCCCGCATCTCCCAATGTCACTATCAACTCCTCCCCTCAAAATCCCAGAATAGTTGCATTAGCCTCATTAACTTCAACCAACCCACCACCAACACCCAAATCATTAGCCCACCAGCACCAAAATCCTATCTCAACCACATCAACACCCTCAAAACCATGTAGCACCAACATTCAGCACCCCGCCTCGGTTGCCAACCATCGCAGCACCGCCACATTCAAAAAATAGTTCTCGATAATGCAATTAAGGGTTGTGTGTGTTATAAATAGGCAAAAGTTAGAGAGATAACCTTTGCTAAGGAGATGAGCGAAGTAGGTGCAAAATATCACAATGTTTTGTTTCGTAACTATAACACAAAAGGAATGCAGATAAAAAGAGGAATGGAGGGATACTGATATTATTGCTTTTAGTTCTTTTCTCTTTCTGTTGCTATGTCTTGATCACCTGTGGAGTGCTCTATTTATAAAGCCACGTCCGTAGGTTTACAGAGAATGAAAATCACCCGTGACAAATCAAACAATCATCTGTGATAAACCACTTTTGAAAAAGCATAACACAACTAACTATTCCATACTATTCACTACTATTCTCATGTGGGCATTCAATCATTCTCATAATTTTTACAACACTCCCCTTTGGATGCCCACATATATACATTAGTTGCCTCGTTAAAACCTTGCTTGGAAAAACCCAGTGTGAAAAAACCATAGCGAAGGAAAAAGAGTACAACTTTACTTAGATTGTTGATATAGCGTTAAGCATGCTTATGTTGCCTCATTAAAACCTTGATAGGAAAAACCCTAGTTGAAGGAAAAAGAGTACAACAGGCATGTATCGTGGATGCTCCCCCTGACATGTATCTCCCTCTGATTCCGCATTCTTCAAATTTAGCTGATTGGTAAGTTGACGTAATCTGATTCCTTGCACTAGCTTCTGAAACGTGCACTTTGGTAGAGATTTGGTGAACATGTCTGCCAGATTTTCATTGGAACGGATTTGTCTGACTTTAATAACTTTAGCCTTTTGAAGCTCATGTTCACTGAAAAACTTTGGAGATATGTGTTTAGTCTTATCGCCATTGATGAATCATTCCTTCATTTGGGCAACACATGTTGCATTATCTTCATGAATGATAGTTGGAATGTTTGTCTTTGAAGGTAGACCACATGAATTTCGGATATGATGGATCATTGATCTTAACCAAGAACATTCACAACTTGCTTCATGTAAAGCAAGTATTTCCGAGTGGTTGGAAGATGTAGCAACTAATGTTTGCTTTGTTGAGCGCCATGGAATTGTTGTGTCTCCATGAGTGAACACGTATCCAGTTTGTAAACGGGCTTTGTGCGGATCAGAGAGAAAACCAGCATCTGCATATCCAACAAGAATCTGGTCATTTTTGGATTTCTCTAAGTAGAAGAGGCCCATGTCTGTTGTCCCACGAAGTTATTGTAATACATCTTTGACTCTCTTCCAATAAAGAATTGTTGAAGCAGAGCCATACCTTGCTAATAAGTTAATTGAAAAAGCTATATCTGGTCTAGTACATTGTGCTAAATACAATAAAGCACCTATCGCACTCAAATATGATACTTTTGGACCAAGGACCATTTCATCATTTTCTTTTGGATGGAATGAATTTTTCTTAATGTCCAAAGAACGAACGACCATTGGTATGCTGAGTGGATAAGCCTTGTCCATGCCAAATCGCTTCAGAATTTTTTCAATGTAAGTTGATTGATGGACAAAAATTCCATTAGCACAATGCTCGATCTGCAGGCTGAGACAATATTTTATTTTTCCAATGTCTTTCATTTCAAATTCGATTTTTAGATATTCAACCGTTTTATTGAGCTCTTCAGAGGTTCCAACTAGGTTCATATCATCGACATATACTGCCACTATAGCAAATCCAGAATTTGATTTCTTAATGAACACACAAAGGCAGATGACATTGTTGGCATATCCTTCTTTGATCAAATACTCACTGAGATGATTATACCACATTCGTCCAAATTGCTTCAGCCCATATATTGATTGCCTTAATTTGATTGAGACCATACCTCATGGCTTGTTAGTCGTTTCAGGCAACCTAAGTCCTTCTGGGACTTTCCTATATATGTCAGTATCTAATTCTCCATATATATACGCGGTGATGACATCCATAAGTCGCATGTCAAGTTTTTCTGATACCACCAAACTTGTTAAGTAACGGAACGTAATTGCGTCAATTACTGGAGAGTATGTCTCCTCATAATCAATTACAAGTCTTTGTGAAAAACCTTGTGCAACGAGTCGTGCTTTATCTTGCAATCTCGTTTTTCTCATTGCATTTTCTTGTGAATACCCATTTGTAACCTACGCAGTTTACATCAGGCGGCGTTTGGACTACCGGTCCAAAAATACTTTGCCTTTCCAGGAAATTTAATTCTGCCTGGATTGCATCTTTCCACTTAGGCCAATCTTGTCTCTGTTTGCATTCATCAACAGAGTGGGGCTCAATATCATCGCTTAATATGATTTCACTAGCTACTGCGAATGCGAACATGTCGTCAATGATTATTTCATTTTGATCCCACAATTCGTTAGTACATGCATAATTCATGGAGATTTCTTTGCTTTCATGTACTTCTATCTCTTCAGGGATATGTGTCTCATTAAGGACATTTTCTTTTTCTGAAAGTTCAGAATCATGAATTGTTGATTTGTCATTCATTTTCTTTTCCCATTCAATTGTGCCTTCATCTTTCTCTTTCGAGGGGCTGAATTTTTTTAATTGAAAGGTTTACCATGCTTCAGGCGTGCACTGGATGAATCATTCGCTGCCATTTTATTTTGTCCAACAGGGACATCAATTCTTACAGGCACATTTGCAGCTGGTATATGTTATTTTTTTCACTTTCGAAGCATCATTAAATGCATCTGGCATTTGATTAGCAATGCTTTGAAGGTGACTGATCTTTTTCACTTCATTTTCACATTGAGTGCTTCGTGGATCAAAATGAGATAAGGTACTTACAACCCATGTTAGCTCCCTTTAACGACAAGAAGACTATCTCATCAAAGTGACAATCAGCAAAACGAGCTGTAAACACATCACCTGTCAAGGGTTCCAAATATCTAATGATAGATGGTGAATCAAAACCCACATAAATTCTCAGTCTGCGCTGTTAGTGCGTTGTGGCGATGCAATAGGCACATAAACAGCACAACCAAAAACTCGTAAATGTGAAATATTTGGCTGATGCCCAAACACAAGTTGTACTGAGGAGTATTGGTGGTTGGCTATAGGTCTCAATCGAACCAATGATGCATCATGTACGATGGCATGTCCCCATGCAGAGACTGATAATTTTGTTTTCATGAGCAGAGTGCGAGCTATTAATTGAAGCCGCTTGATAAATGCTTCTGCTAAACCATTTTGAGTATGGACATGAGGAACTAAGTGTTCAACATCAATGCTAAGTGTCATGCAGTAATCATCAAGGGTTTGAGACGTAAATTCACCAGCGTTATCAAGTCGAATTGACTTAATGGGGTAATCTGGGAACTGTGCTCGCAACTTAATTATCTGAGCAAGAATTCTCGCAAAAACTACATTTCGAGTAAACAATAAGCAAACATGTGACCATCAGGTATATGCATCAACCATAACCATACCATATCGAAATGATCCACAATGTGGTTGAATAGGCCCACAAATATCCCCTTGAATTCTTTGCAAAAATGATGGAGATTCAGCATCAATTTGTAGTTGTGATGGTCTAATTACCAACTTCCCTTGAGAACAAGCCTTGCAAGGGTTATCATTAGAGATAGCAATGTATCTGCTTAATAATGGATGTCCATTAAAGTAGGTAATGATTCTACGCATCATGGTGGATCCTGAATGACCTAGACGGTCATGCCAAAGCATATAAATTTTTGAATCAATGAACTTTCGGTTCATGACAATATGTGCTTCAATTGTCTTTATGTATGTATAATACAATCCACTCAATAAACCAAGCAACTTCTCCAATATACACTTTTGCGTATCATTGGAGGTAATGCATAGATATTCCACATTTTATGCACTTCTTGTTTCAATGTGGTATCCATTTAAACGTATGTCTTTAAAACTCAACAAATTCCTAGTAGACCGAGTAGCGTACAAGGCATTTTGTATGGACAATACTGTTCCATTTAGTAACATGATCTGGGCTTTTCCTAAGCCTTCAATTACATCTTATTGGCCTAATATTGTTGTTACCTTTACGTTTGCAAGCATCAAGCTTGAGAAATATTTTAATCTCGACGTATTGTATGCGTGGTTGCGCTGTTTGCAAGACAAATATCTATGTCATTGCTCTTGTTTTGAGAATAACCATAGTTTTTATCCATGCTCTATGAGTAAGGGAATCACAGTTAAAAACAATTTATTCATAATAAAAGGAAATTGAAATGCGAGCATTAGACTACAAGTTCAGAATAATAAGAGTACATCAAACAAAAATGATTCAATTGGACCGATACACTTCTTTCCTCTTTTCCGACAATGGAATCTGAGACATTCAGGTGGGTTGTGTTCAATTGTCCTGATAAATCGAACATTGGATCAAGTATATCCATCGATTTAGCCTGGCCGATAAAATTGGTTTTGACGTTCTTCTCCTTGAGGGAGGCTTAATACATGTCCACCAGATGTTTTAGGGTATAACAGGTACGTGCCCAGTGCCCATTGCCACCACACCTATGCAAACTCCTTCAAGATTTCTAGGAGTGTTATTCATATGAGATTTTTCTTTGTGGCGATTTGCATTCTTGAAGCTCGGGCTTGAATTATGCCTTGGAACCTGGTTGTGAAACTGGACACTATGATTCTTGCCTTTTTCGTTCCACCAGCCTTGCTTGTGGCCACGTCCTCATTTGTAATTATTTCCACGAGAGGATATGGTATTCACTTCATGGGAAACAGCATTCACTTCTGGGAATAGTGTCAATCCAGTAGGCTGGGACTGATGATTCTTCATCAGAAGCTCATTGTTTTGTTCAGCCACAAGGAGTACAGATATCAGCTGGTTGTACTCAATAAAGCATCGCTTTCTATACTGCTGTTACAAGAGCACATTTAAGGCATGAAAGGTGCTGAAAGTCTTTTCTAGCATATCTTCCTCAATGATGGTGTCCCCACAGAGCTTCATCTGGGACCTAATTCTGAACATTGCATAATTGTACTCAGCCACCGACTTGAAATCCTGGATCGTCAGTTGAGTCCACTCATAATGAGCCCTCGGAAAAATCACCGTTTTCTGGTAATTGTATTTATTTCTCAGTGCCTTCCAGATGGCTAATAGATCTTCAACCATTAGGTACTCGCTCTTCAGTCCTTCATCAAGGTGGGGACGGATAAAGATCATGGCCTTCACCCGATCTTGAGAAGATGCACTGTTTTCCTTCTTGATGGTTTCTCCAAGATTCCCTGCCTCTAGATGGATCTTAGCATCCATTACCCATGTAAGGTAGTTCTTCCCAAAAAAATCCAGGGTAACAAAATCAAGCTTTGCCAAGTTCTCCATTTTCTTTTTTGAAAGAAAAATGAGATGTATAAGAATTTGCAATAATATGTATTCTGGAGGAATGTAGTGTTAGAACTTCTAGTTCTTACAAATTTTTCATTTTGATCTTCAGGCTAAAATGATAAGTACTCGAAACTTCAGGCTCGAGATTTACATGATTAATAAGGAGGGCGATTGTACCGCACCACTCTCATTGAAACAATATAGCATAGGATGGGCGATTCCGCACCACTTAAGTAGCAGGAAAATTTAAATATGCAGAGTAGGGTGGATGATTATACCACACCACCTAAAATTGCAGTAAAATGAAATCTGCTGTTCAAGATGGGCGATGATACCGCACCATCTTCTATCGCAATAAAATTAACATAAACATTGGGTTAGTAATCAGAAGCTACACCACACAAGAAATCAAAGATATAAATAATTGTTATATTGAGAACTAGAAGTAGGCATGGTGCTAGCAGTTCTTCGCGAGGGTATATCTAGCAGGTGAGGCAGAGGAGGAAGAAGAATAGTAAAATCCTTGGAGGAAGCATTTTTCAGTGAATGGAGATGAGAACTGCTTAGGGTTAGAGAGTCGTGCTGATAACGTGTTATAAATAGGCAAAAGTTAGAAAGATAACCTTTACTAAAGACATGAGCGAAGCGGGTGCAAAATAGCATACTGTTTTGTTTCGTAACTATAACACAAAATGATTGCAGATAAAAAGAGGAAGATATTGATACTGATATTATTGCTTTCAATTCTTTTATCTTTCAGTTGTTATGTCTTGACCACTCGTGGAGTGCTCTTTTTATAGAGCCGCATCCGTAGGTTTACAGAGAATGAAAATCATCCGTGACAAATCAAACAATCATCCGTGATAAACGACTTTTGAAAAAGCATAACACAACAAACTATTCCCTACTATTCACTACTCTTCCCATGTGGGCATTCAATCATTCTCATAATTTTCACAACAGTATGAACATTTTTCTTTTTGTTTTTAAAATGGGAAAGAGACAGGGAGAAAGATAACGTGAGAGTGGAGAAAAACTTGTGTGAGGCTTGGCTTGCCATTGAACTTCGCTGAGTGGCATTACAATCCACTCAAAGCTCGTCATGTGACAAGTCTCAAATGTAATCTTTTATCATTCTTTTGTATTTAAAATTCTCCTAATTATTTTTTCCTACTAATTAATATATACCATGAATCAATCTAAAGTTTCCTTTTTTTTTTTTGATTGTTTTATTAACACTCAAGATATTGTTGAATACATGTCATATAAAAAAATATTATTAAACAACTTGTATACTCTTGTATGAACGACTATTTGAGCCCTATAAAAATTTCAAAAAATAAATAAAAATATGAATACAACCCAAAATTATTTTGTACACGTATTCTAATATTATTATTCTTCAGCCTTTCGTATGAGATAAAAGTTTTAGCAGCTTCATAAGAGAACTTTGTGTTTAGGTTTATGGGCTGGTGGTGTGAAAGCATGCGAATTCTAAATAGACTCAGCCATTCGATTATAAATTCCAGATGTAATTCTACACAGGGTTTGCTAATTCAAATTTTTTTTTTATTTTGTTTTGGCCAGATGGATTTGCTAATTCATCATGCTCATTGTGTTGAACAACTCGTATATAGATTCAGTCATTTGAATTTATGTTAAAAAAAATAAGATCTGAAACTTTATAATGGCATCAAGAGTAAGAAGAAATGATAAGATTCAATATTAATTTTTAGTTTGTAATTTGCAGACTTTGCAGTGTCAAGAAAAGCCAAAACCTATAACTTTGTTTCCTTTCAAGCTCGTTCGGTTTTCTGCAAAGTATGATGTTCATTTTCCCTACGAATTTTTTTGAAACAGAGGAATACAGAATACGAAATTGGGAGAGAATGAAAACCCTTGGCAAAACATAAAATGGAGGAAAATTTGGGAAAGAAAAAAAAGGGGAAAAGAAGGAAAAAAAGAAGAAGAAACATTAGATTAATCCATGGTATATATTAAGTAGTAGAAAATATAATTATGAGAATTTTAAATATAAAAAAATGATAAAAGATTATATTTAAGATTTGCCACGTGGTGAGTTTTGAGTGGATTGTCATATCCCAAACTCGACTCTGCCGTAGCACGATATTGTCCGCTTTGGGCTTATCGTTCCCTCACAGTTTTGTTTCTGGGAACTCACATGAGAATTTCCCAATGGGTCACCCATCTTGGGAACTCGCTTAACTTCGGAGTTCCGATGGAATCCGAAGCCAGTGAGTTCCCAAAAGGTCTCGTGCTATATGGAGGTGGGCATGTACATAAGGCACATCACCCCCTCTCCGTTGGTCGATGTGGGATGTTACAGGATTGTAGTGTTACTCAGCGAAATCCAGTGACAAATCAACACTACACAAGTTTTTTATGTGAGAGTGGGAGAGCGATTGTTATTTTTATTTTTATTTTTCATTTTTAATATTATAGATATGCTAGGATCACATATGGGTTAATAAAGTAAAAATTGATTGGTGCAAAATTACATTAAGGCCCGTGAATTTTTTTGTGATAAAAGATTAAACTGTCTTTTTGCACTCTTTCAGTTGACAAAAGAAGTTGTGTTAATATATAGTTTAGATGATTTTGGCAGTGAAACAACGAAAATTAAAGCCCTATAGAACATAATTTGGAAGAAAAATCACATAAATTAGGGAGAAATTAAAAGATTCTTGGAATAGAAAAAGGTTAAAACTACTCGTATTCTATTGTAATGAGTACAAAATTTAATTACTGACGATAATTAATAGAGTTATAAGCATTGAGTATCATTATTGCTTTAGTCGACAGAATATTTATATGTAAATGCATACCATATTTATTATCGTTAGTAAACAAATTTCGTACTCATTAAAATAGGATATCGTACTCATTAAAATAGAATACCTCAATTTAATTAACAACGAATTCGAATAAAAAGCCAAACCCAAATGATCTCAGAGTCGAAACAGAGATAAACGTTCAATGGCGCTAATCATGACTAGGGGTGGAATTTTTTCCCGAAAATCCCGAACCGTCCCGATCCCGTCCCGAATTTTTCCCGAAAAATTCCCGAACCGAAATTCCCGAAACCTTCGATACCCGAAACCGAACCGGTTCCGAAAGTTTCGGTTTGGGATTTGGCCATTGCTTTGAAAGCTTTCGGTAATCCCGAACCGAACCGAATATTATATATATATATATATTTATTTATTTTTTATTTTTAATTAGAAATTATTTGAACCGTTGGATTTGTTAAGATCTAATCCTAACCGTCCATTAGTTAGGTCATTTGTTTGTAGTCTCAAGACTCTCAGATGATCTCTCGGACTCTCGGACTCTCTCAGTCTCAGTCGCTCTCTCACACTCCCGCCACTCGACTCCGTCGCTCTCACACTCCCGCCGCTCGACTCCGTCGAACCCACGCCACTCCTCCTCCTCGTCCATTGACTCAGGAAGGAAGGAAGGAAGACTCACACAGTCACACTCACTCACTCACAGACACAGTCCCGCCGCTTCTCCATCTACGGACGCAGACGCAGGAAGGAAGGAAGGAAGACACAAATCCAGTCCCAAATCCAGGTTAGTCCCAGATCTTTCGGACTCTCTCAGTCGCTCTCACTCTCTCATTCGCTCTCACCGCTCTCACTCTCACACTCACTCACACTGTCACAGTCCCGCAGCTCTACTCCTCCGTCGAACCCACGCCACTCCTCGTCGTCCATTGACTCAGGAAGGAAGGAAGGAAGACGCAGGAAAGAAGGAAGACTCGAATCCGACACAAATCGAGTCCCAAATCCAGGTTAAGGTTTCTGAAATGTCTGAGCTTTCGGAAATGTGTGAGAATGAAATGTCTGAGCTTTCTGAAATGTCTGAGCCCCTTTATGCATTTCCAATATGAAAAGTCGACTAATGAACAAACAAGCACCTTAGAATCAGATTTCTGAAATGTCTGAGCTTTCTCAAATGTCTGAGCTTTCTGAAATTTCTGAAATGTTCCGTCCTTTTGAACAATGAACAAACACCTTAGATTAGAATCAGATTTACTTATAATACAAATAATGAAAAACAAGCAAATGTTAATCAAATAAAAAATAAACAAGTCTGGTAGTTAATAGCCAAATTAAAACTTCAATAATGCAATGTAGTCTACAAGGTAATTGTCCAAGTCTCTCTATGTTACAGTTTTAATTTATTAGGCATCATAAATTAGTCTTTAGAATTCCTAAGCATATTAATTAATGTGGACCTTTCCAGATTCATGTATGTACCCATTAGGCCTATAAAGGGGCTACTTTGTGAGCTTTGAAATCAGATTGTTAGTAAAAAAGAAAGCCAGATTGTGAGCTTTGAAATCCATATTCATGTACCCCTTTCCAGATTCATGTACCCATTAGGCCTATAAAGGGGCTACTTTCTGAGATACATATAATATATGTGTTTATGTGTTTATGGAATGTATTATATGAGATACATACATATAATATATGTGTTTATACATATAACTTTCATATATGTGTTCACCATCAACACCAACGTCAACGGGCCATTCATCAACAAGGGGAAGGGGCCGAAAAGGCTAAAGGGAATGAACGAGTTGGAGTTTGGTTTGTAACTTAATCTAAATTATTTCATTTTGGAGTTTGGTTTGTAACTTAATCTAAATTCATTTGGAGTTTGGTTTGTAAAACCTAACTTATTTCATTTTGGTTGCATGCACTTTTAATTAACTAGTTTGGTAGACAATTTGGAAGTTTGGTTTGTAAAACTTAACTTATTTCATTTTGATTGCATGCACTTTTAATTAAATAGTTTGGTAGACAAATACAATTTTGAACTTAAGCTTAACTTATTAGTTGCTTGCTTCCTTTGTATGAAAATTGAAACATGTGGTATTGTTTTTGGGCAGTGGGCAGTGGGCTGTGTGTAACCTGTATTTTTTTTTTTTGGGCAGTGGCCTGCTGCAATCTTAAAAGCCCAACATTTTGGGCTTCAAGGCCCAATCCCGAATTATCCCGAAAATCCCGAAACACTTTCGGGAATCCCGAATTTCGGGAAATGCACTAATTCGGTTCGGTTTCGGGATATAAAATCTTATCCCGAAATGTTTTGGTTCGGGATTCGGGTAAGGAGTTTCAGTTCGGGATCCCGACCCGAACCACCCCTAATCATGACCTTGAATTTGATCCTCATTTTCAAAATTTAACAACTACGGTTGCACCTCAAAGAAGGCAGTATGAAAACCTTGGAAGGGGACCTTGGCTTAGGGTTATGGAATTATGTAAATATTAAAAAGGGAACTGTTATTAGCACTCCATAAATCTATTTCTACACTCCTCACAAATGTATTTTACTTTCTAATTATAGAAAATTTGGAGTGTAAAATGAGATTTTTAGAGTGCCAATAACAATTCTCATTAAAAATTATTCATGAGAAATATTCCACTTCCTAGTCAAGTGTTGGGAAAATTACAAGGAAATTATGACAAAATTTAGAGTGAAATAACATTCTTCTAACAAGCATGTAGACTAAGTTGAGGAGCGAATATCTCAATCTCTTTAAGGAGATTCAAGCCTGTTCGGGAAAAGATTTCTCTGGAGAATGCTCCTCAGACCTCAGCACAGCTCCCCAAGGGATTGGCACTTTGGATGTGTAGTCGGGCTCTTGCTTGCAGATGTGTTACAAGAAGAGGACAAAGTTAGTTCTGTAAGGTGCCTTTGTGGGGCCTTAGGTGTAGGCTTTAAGGCTCGCAATCAAAACTAACTAAGTGCTAGGCGTGCCACTGCTATCTCAGTATAGCAGATGTAGAACAAGTGTGTTTTAAGTGGATTACTTGCGCCCCAAGTTACTTCAAACTTCTTGTTATCAAAGGATTGTCGTGGATGGGTTAAGTCCACATTAAGTTCCTTTTTTTTGCCTTGTGACCAAGGACTTTTATTTCATAGTCTTGTATGTTCAAATGGAGGGAGTTCAAAGCCCCTTAAGTCATTTGTTTGGTCTGAGGTGGCTTTTAATATAAACATATCCATTAAACTAACCAGATCCATATGCAAATGAAACTCTTGCAATAGAAAAACAAGTGGAAATGACTTGAATACATACTGGAGAATGCTTTAAGTAATAGATCTACTAATTTAGAAAATAAACAAAGAGTTTCGGACAAGATTTCGCCTTGTCGGGTAAGGTTGGACTTCTTGCAGCAACTTCTCTTTGTATTTACAAGGGTTATATGCTAAAAAGGGATGGATGGTAAACACGTTTACACAAAGGAATCGATACTACACCACTAAGGGAAATAGTAGAGCTTTTAAACTAGACAAGAGATAGCTTTCCTAAGGAAGCTATTGCTAAAAGGACTGAATCTGGGTTGATTTCAGTTTTTGGATGCAAATCTGGCTTGAGAGCAGAGTTTGTATGTTTGTTTGTTTGATTGGTTGAGTGTCCTTGTCTCTAGGGCCTCTTCTTCCTTTTATAGGCAAATTAGTCCGACTGTTGTAACTTTTGCTCTTGCCTAAAAGCACTTGGAAGGTAGTGAGTCATCAACTTTTTACTTGTAATGCCACTAGAAAAATGTTCTTTGGCTGGTAGTAGGTTAGTCTCCATCACTTATCACTTCAATTATAGACACGTGACTTGTGCCCCTTGGCTGAGAAGGCGTCGAATTGCTTCTGGGTTTGATGCTGGGCTTCAGGCAAATCCTCTTTTAATTAGCGTCCTTGGGCTTTCCTTCATTCAAGTCCAATGTTCAAATATTAACCCAAACAAAGCCCATTGTGATTTAACAAAGTTTATGAACTGGTGCAACAATATATCCCTTGATTTTTCCTTCCATGATACGACAACTCAACACACTCAAACTTATCTGCACAAAAGGAATATGGAGAAAAATGGAAAAATGATGGAGAGTACACTTCTTTGATTGGAAGCCATGAACTGGAATCTGGTGGATGTCCTGTTGTCAAAATTAGGCAAATATTGCCAAATGTTGGCATGCATGTTTTTTTCTTTCTAATGTTGGCATGCATGTTTTTTTCTTTCTATAAAGCGTATTAGAGTTTGGTTATTATAGAAGGAGGTACCCGGAGTAAGGGTTTTAATAGAATGTAGGATAAAAAAATTGCTTGATTTTGAGGATTTGATTATTGGTTAGTAGATATGGGTTTAGAGATAAATTTTAGTTTTAGTTAGTTTTAATTGTATCTTGTTCTAACAGTAATTGTATAATAGGATATAGAAGACGATTCATATTTAAAACTTAAGTTGAGTGTGGATGAGATTATATGAGTTCAAATAAAATTTTCCAAAATAGAATTGTGTGAATTACCATGGAACTTTTAATGCTCAATTTATCAAGAGCGGTGTTATGCTCACTCCAAGGAGATATTTTTCAGTGTAACAGAATACGGTCCGATACACTAAGAGTAATAATACAATTGGTTGGATACTTGAAGAGATTTTTTTAACCAATTATATTATAACACTTGATAAACCGGCCTGTGTTTTCAACACACTAGCCCTACAACTACAGTATATTCCTACCCTCCATAAAAAGTAAAAAAAATAAAAATCTTTGCCACCCACCATTATACTTAAAATAGCCCTACATATTTCTTCTTCAATTTTTCCTTGCTTTAACAAAATTAACCTGCAACTCCCAAATATCACTCAGCGAAACCAGTGGCAAACCAAACCCTTCAAAAGTTTTTCTCGTGAGAGTTAGAGAGTGATTTTTATTTTTATTTTTCATTTTTAATATTATAGATATGCTAGGATCACATATGGGTTGAAAAAGTAAAAATTGATTGGTGCAAAATTACATTAAGGCCCGTGAATTTTTTTGTGATAAAAGATTAAGGGTAAATTACACAAAACTACCTCAACTATTGGGGTCATGACAGTTTCATACCTCATTTTTTTAAATTGACAATGTCATACCGCATCTTACAAATTTGTGACAATGTCATACCTCCGTTAATTTTTCTGTTAAGTGCTGACGTGGCAAGAGACGGGGACCACTTACTAATCCAGCTGGATTAAAAAATAATTAAATATTAAAAAATTTAAAAACAAAAAAAAATCTTCTCTTCTTCTTTCTTCTTCTTCTTCTTCTCCTGGGGCGAAACTGGTTTGTCACTTCTTTTTTTTTTGTTCTTCTTCTCTCTTCTTCTTCTTCTTCTTCTTCTTCTTCTTCTTCTTCTTCTTCTTCTTTTTCTTCTCCTGGGCCGAAACTGGTTTGTCACTTTTTTTTTTTTTTTTTTTTGTTCTGCTTCTCTCTCCTCCTTCTTCTTCTTCTTCTTCTTCTTCTTGGGCCGAAAATGGGTTTGAATTTTTTTTTTTTTTTTTTTTTTGTTTCTGGGTTGCAGTTGCAAGGGGAAGAACTGAGTTGGGGAGGACGAACTGGGTTAGGGGGGGGGGGGGGGGCTGGGTTGGTTTTTTTTTTTTTTCCTCCTCTTCTTCCTCTTCTCCTCCTTCTTCTTCTTCTTGTTCCGCAGGCGGGGGGCTCCTCCTTCTCCCTCTTCTTCTTCTTCTTCCTTCTTCTGGATTTTTTTTTTCTAGGTTGCAGTTTCCAGTTTTTTTTTTCCTCCTCTTCTTCTTCCTCCTCCTTCTCCTTCTTCTTCTTCTTCGGTTCTTCCTCCTTCTCCCGGGGGGGGGGGGGGTGGGGTTGGGTTTTCAATTCTTTTTTTTTTTTTTTTTTGTGTGTTGAGGATTAAGCAGGAAGATGAAGATGGGAAGAGAGAGAGGGGGGAGGTGGAAGGGACGACTGAGTTTTTTTTTTTTTTTTAAATAACTTTTATTTATTATTTTAATATTTTAAAAATATTAATATTTTTTTTAGTTTTTAATAATTTTTTAATAGAAAGTGGGCTCCAAATCAAGCCACGTTAGCACTTAACAGAAAAATTGACGGAGGTATGATATTGTCACAAATTCGTAAGATGTGGTATGACATTGTCAATTTAAAAAGATGAGGTATGAAACTGTCGTGACCCCAATAGTTGAGGTAGTTTTTTGTAATTTACCCAAAGATTAAACTGTCTTTTCGCACTCTTTTGGTTGACAAAAAAAATGGTGTTAATATGCAGTTTAGATGATTTTGGCAACGAAACAACTAAAATTCAAGCCCTATAGAACATAATTTGGAAGAAAAATCCCATAGATTAGGGAGAAATTAAAAGGTTCTTGGAATAGAAAAAAGTTAAAACGACTCGTATTCCATTGTAATGAGTACAAAATTTAATTACTGACGATAATTAATAGATTTATAATCACTGAGTATCATCATTGCTTTAGTCGTCATAATATTTATATGTAAATGCGTACCATATTTATTATCGTTGATAAACAAATTTCGCACTCGTTAAAATAGAATATCGCACTCATTAAAATAGAATACCTCAATTTAATTAACAACGAATTTGGCTAAAAGGCCAAACCCAAATGATCTCAAAGTCGAAACAGAGATAAACGTTCAATGGCGCTAATCATGACCTTGAATTTGTTCCTCGTTTTCAAAATTTAACAACTACGGTGGCACCTCAAAGAAGGCAGTATGAAAACCTTAGAAGGGGAACTTGGCTTTAAATAAAAATAGATGAACTTGAACGATATTAGGGTTATGGAATTATGTAAATATTAAAAAGGGAATTGTTATTAGCACTCCACAAATCTTATTATACACTCCTCAGTCATCAGAAGTGTATTTTTCTTTCTAATTATAGAAAATTTGGAGTGCAAAATGAGATTTTTGGAGTGGCAATAACAATTCCCATTAAAAATTATTCATTAGAAATATTCCACTTCCCAGTTAAGAGTTGGGAAAGTTACAAGAAAATTATGATAAATTTAGAGTGAAATAACATTCTTCTAAGAAGCACGTAGACTAGGTTGAGGAGAAGATATTTCAATCTCTTTAAGGAGATTCAAGCTCATTGTGGTTTAACAAAGTTTTCGAACTCGTGCAATAGTATATCCCTTGATTTTTCCTTCCATGTACGACAACTCAACAGACTCAAACTTATCTGCACAAAAGGAATATGGAGAAAAATGGAAAAGATGACGGAGAGTCCACTTCTTTGATTGGAAGCCATGAACTGGAATCTGGTGGATGTCCTGTTGTCAAAGTTAGGCAAAAATTGTCAAATATTGGCATGCATGTTTTTCTTTCTTTCTATAAAGCGTATTAGAGTTTGGTTATTATAGAAGGAGGTACACCGAGTAAGGGTTTTAGAACTCGTTTAGATGTATTTTTAAAATGACTGAAAGCGTTTTTGGTGTAAATATTTTTTAAAACAAGTCTTAGTAAAAATGATAATAAATCCTTGAAAAGTACTTAAAGTGATTTCTGGAAGAAGCACATAATTGGTAATTCTTGTAGAAATCACTTAAAGTGCTTTTGGAATCCAAAAATATTTTCTTTAAAAACGCTGTCAATCATTTTAAAAATACATACAAACGATCCCTTACTTATAATAAAATGTAGGAGAAAAAAGTTGCTTGATTTTGAGGATTTGATTATTGGTTAGTAGATATGGGTTTAGAGATAAATTTTAGTTTTAGTTAGTTTTAATTGCATCTTGTCCTAACAGTAATTGTATAATAGGGTAAAGAAGACAATTCATATTTAAAACTTAACTTGAGTGTGAAGATTATATGAGTTCAAATAAAATTTTCCAAAATAGAATTGTGTGAATTATCATGGAACTTTTAGTGCTCAATTTTCAAGAGCGGTGTTATGCCCACTCCAAGGAGATATTTTTCAGTGTGATGGAAATACGGTCTGATACACCAAGAGTAATAATACAATTGGTTGGACACTTAAATAAATTTTTTCAACCAATTATATTATGATACTTAGTGAACCGAACTATGTTTTCAATACACTAGCCCTACAACCACATTATATTCCTACCCTCCATAAAAAGTAAAATAAAAGTCTTTCCCACCCACAATTATACTTAAAATAGCCTTATATTCCTACCTTCCATAAAAAGTTAAAAAAAAAAATCTTTGCCACCCACCATTATACTTAAAATAGCCCAACATATTTCTTCTTCAATTTTTCCTTGCTTTAACAAAATTAACCTGCAACTCCCAAATATCACTATCAGTCACATCCCCTCAAAATTCCCAGAACAGTCGCACTATAAACCCCAGCCAAGCTCCACCAACCACCCCAAATACCCGGAGTTCAGACTAAGATTCTCTCTCCTCCTCTTTTCATTCTCTTTCATCCTCTTCTTTCACATTCTCTTATTTTGTCTTTCTCTTGCTATAAAAAATTAATATAAGATGTTGATATGACTTAACCGTGACCGTTTAATTAGGAGGGGAGGGAAGGGTAGAGAAAAAAAGAAGGAATAGAATCCTACTCCCAAATACTCAGCCCAACTACACCACCACCCCCAAAACCCCATCTCAATGTACCAACACCCTCAAAACCATGTCGAACTAACATCCAGCGCCTTGCCTCGGTCTCCAACCATCGCAGCACCACCACGTCCACAAAATAACTCCCGACAACGCAGTTAAGGGTTTAGGTCTGCATGTATATAATTGGGAATCAATTTTCAATTAGAAAAAATGAGCAACCACGACCATTCATTTGAGCATAAGATTAAAATAGACTAGCATATGCCCACACACTAACATTTTTTTTAAAATTTTCAGAATGGGAAGGAGAGAGGGAGAGAGGGAGAGAGCATGAAAGTGGGGAGATTTTTATTTTTAATATTAAAGATATGCTATGATCACATGTAGGTGAAGCTTTATAAAATATAAAAATTGATCGGTACTAAATTAAATCAAGGCCCATGATTTTATTTTTATGATAAAAATTTAAGTTGTCTTTTCATATTCTTTTAGTTGACAAACAAACTTGCGTTAATACATAGTTTAGATGATCTTGGCAACGAACAACTAAAAGTCAAGCCATATGTACCATAATTTTGAAAAGAACAAAAATAGCATAAATTAAGGAGAAAATAAAAGGTTCTTGAAATAGAAAAAGGTTATGACGACTCGTATTTTATTTTAATGAGTACTAAATTTACCAACGATAATAAATAGAATAGTAAACATCATTATCACGTTTAATTGTGAGCAAAAATATTTCCATGAAATGCTACTACGTGAAGGCTCATATCATGGACGAAAAAGGGGAATCCAGATAGCTGCAAAAGCAGAGTACACAATCACACAGATGTTCCGTATCCATAATCCATCCATATCCAAAACCACCACCATATGACTACGACAAACACTCCTTCTTTATCCACGCGCTCGCACAGCGCGTGCACTACTCCACTACCGTCTTAACCCCGCCACATAGCGGTAAGTCCGCCCTCCCTACCTCCCTCCTCCCATCCTCCTCCCTTTCCCTCCCTCCTCCTCCCGCTCGTTCCCTCCCTCCGAAGCAAGAGCGGGCCACCGGCAAGCGCGTTGGGGAAATCCCACCGCCATGGCCACCACCATCAACGACCTGCCGGAGGTCATACTATCCGCCATCATCACCTTAGTTTCCGACACCCGGACCCGGAACTCGCTCTCCCTCGTGTGCAAGAAGTTCCGGAGCATGGAGAGGGCCACGCGCGCTTCTCTCACGCTCCGGGGCAACGCGCGCGACCTCCACCGGATCCCGATTTGCTTCACAGCGGTGGACCAGCTCGACCTATCGCTCTTATCCCCGTGGGGCCACGCACTGCTCTCGCCCTCAGCCGCCAACACGGACCCTTTCCTCCTCGCCCAGCGCCTCCGTGACGCCTTCCCATCCGTCACCTCACTCACTGTCTACTCCCGATCTCCCTCCACCGTCCAGATCGTCTCCCGTCTGTGGCCGGGATTGCGCCGGGTCAAGCTCGTCCGCTGGCATCAACGGCCCCACTCGCCCCTCGGCGCCGACTTCGATCCTCTGTTCTCGGAGTGTCAATCCCTCTTGGAGCTCGACTTGTCGGAATTCTACTACTGGACGGAGGACCTCCCGCCGGTTCTGGAAGCCCATCCCGGCGTGGCTCGATCTCTCACCAAGCTGAATCTCTTGACGAAGTCGTTTACCGAAGGGTTCAAGGCCAACGAGATCAAATCCATCACGGCGTCGTGTCCGAAACTGCAGCATCTCCTGGTGGCGTGTATGTTCGATCCGAGATACATAGGCTTCGTCGGCGAGGAGGCTCTCTTATCGATCTCCGCCAACTGTCCGGAGCTCAGAGTCGTTCATTTGGTCGATACGACGTCGCTGGCCAACGCCCGCGGCGACCCAAACGACAATGGGTTCACCGCGGCAGACGCGCGGGTCGGGCGCGCGGCGTTAGTCGACTTCTTCTCGGGGCTTCCGCTGCTGGAGGAGTTGGTGCTGGATGTGTGTAACAACGTGAGAGACAGTGGGCTGGCGCTGGAAGTGCTCGGGTCCAAGTGCCCCAAGCTGAGATTGCTCAAGCTGGGCCAGTTCCATGGGATTTGCTCGGCTATTGGGTCCGATCTCGACGGCATTGCGTTGTGTGCAGGGCTGGAGTCGCTGTTGATTAAGAACTCGGCCGATTTGACGGACATGGGGCTGATTGAGATTGCGAGAGGGTGTTGTAGATTGGCCAAGTTTGAGGTCATTGGATGTAAGAGAATTACGGTTAAAGGGTTGAGGACGATGGCTTGTTTGTTGAGGAAGACTTTAGTGGATGTCGGGATCTCTTGTTGCAAGAACTTGGATGCCGCGGCCTCGCTGCGGGCTCTGGAGCCCATTCGTGATCGGATTCAGCGCCTGCACATTGATTGCGTATGGAAACAGGTGGATTCTCATGGCTTTGATGATCTTGCTCAGGTGAATGGCGGTGGCATTATTGCGTTGAATCGGAATGGTGATGATGGCGGTGATTACATGGACTTGAATTGGCCGGCTGAGTTCGAAAACAGAAGTAGCAAGAAATGCAAGTTGGGGATGGATGGGGAGTGTTCCTATATGCCACCAAGCAATGGCCATGGCTATGGCGACGGCAATGGAAATGGAAACGGGTTTTGGCATGATGAGACATGGGAGAGGCTGCATTATCTTTCGCTTTGGGTTGGGGTCGGTGACCTGCTGACTCCATTGCCGTCGGTTGGTCTTTATGATTGTCCCAATCTGGAGGAGATTCAGATTCGGGTTGAAGGGGATTGCAGGGTGCACAGACCCACACAGCGAGATTTCGGGTTGAGCTGCCTCGCAGGCTATATTCGCCTGTCCAAGATGAAGTTGGATTGTGGTGATACGGTGGGTTATGCACTGACTGCCCCGGCGGGACAGATGGACCTTAGCCTCTGGGAGAGGTTCTTCCTGAATGGGATTGGAAGTTTGTCCCTCAGTGAACTCGACTACTGGCCCCCGCAAGACCGAGATGTAAACCAGAGGAGTCTCTCGCTTCCGTCTGCCGGGTTGCTGTCGGAATGTAACACATTGCGGAAGCTCTTCATCCACGGCACGGCTAATGAACATTTCATGATGTTCCTTGTGAGAAATAACAACCTCAACTTGAGGGATGTGCAGCTGAGAGAGGACTACTATCCGGCACCCGAAAACGAAATGAGTACGGAGATGAGAGTGGATTCGTGTTGTCGATTCGAAGATGCACTCAACAGGCGCCCAATCCTCGATTGAAAAACAAAACTAATGCGACATAGTTTGTGAATTCGGAGAGGAAGAATGTAAGGAGTTCTGAACTTCTTGTTCATGCCTCACTTCTATCGTTTTCAATTTTCCATCGAATAATATCTTGTCATCCTTTTGCCAAATTGTTTACTAACATGAACAAAGTAACTTTGCACACGTGTCATAATGTAATTAGTCTGTAAGAAGGAACAACTGCTTACTAATCCATCGTCTGCAAGAAGGAATGACTCCTAACATGTAAAAAAGCTGAGTTGCAGCAAAACATCGGAGGATGCAAAATTAAAAACAAAAGATGAGAAATTGACAACAGCGTACACCTTAAAGCCGAGAATACAAAGTGAAAACCTCTACCATGTTTTCTATACACAAGAAACAAGATTGTATCAGCAAAGTGAGTATTCGCAGTCTAACAAGCGGGAGAGTATCACCTCGCAGCTCGGTCGATCCTGCGGTTCCGTCCAACAATCTGTACAAAAATGCGTGTCAGCTCGGAAGCCCGATTATGCATGAAAAATGTATAAAGCTCTGGACATTTTTTTCATTAAGGTTAAGCAATTGATTACCCGAAATAAGCCTGCCTAGCGGACCATCAGGGATCTCCAATCGGGAACCTTCATTCGCAACAGCGTAAACTACCTGAATAGAAGAAAGCTAAAGTTCACCTCAAAAGTTTCTAGCTTTCTCAAAATACTAGATGGTTGGATTGTACTAGCTAGCTACACGTTCGGAACAAGAACGAAAATAGTTAACTTTATATCTTACTGACCCTCTCTGGTGGAACACCTTCCCACGGTCTATTTAGAGTGCAGAGCTCCCACATTAACACCCCAAGGCTGAAAATATCACATTTTTCGGTGAAGGGTTCATTTCGAATAAGCTCAGGTGCCATCCATTCCGGAGTTCCTGCAGACGACAAGTCCTTCATGTTTGTCTCAGACATTATTCTTGAGAGTCCAAAGTCACAGAGCTTGACGGTCCAGTGCTTATTCACAAGACAATTTGCACTTTTTAGATCACGATGAACTATCTTCATCCGGTGCATGCACATCAACCCCCTTTAGTTGCAAACAGAAGATTCCAGTCACTACTTATCAATACTAAAACATAAAATTAAGCAAATTTATCAAATTCTTTTACTTGAAATGTACAAGCGGCGTTTGGATAATGATAATGATCCTACATGCAGATTAAGTTACATTACACGGAAATCTCACAAAATGCCAAATTTCGAGTTCATCCTATTACGACCTTGAATGATACCTAGCTTACAGAATCTTCCATCTTGCACATATACTAAGAAGTCATGCAAACTGAGATGACATGAGATCAAATTGGTTTTGTATTGCAGTGTTAAACGTTTGTAGACAAACATAAGGAATTTCAAACCTCCAAATAAAACAAAGTACAGAAACATTTCAAGCATTTGCCAACATATAGGACCTAACCGCCTTAATCAGAACAATAACATGTCGATAGGCATGTTAGACTGTCTAAGAAACTGTCAGTTTCAGAGCTAAAGAAGTTCATCTATTAGCAGCTAGTAATTCTGAACTTACGAACCGAAAGCCATAGATGGTGGAAACACATGTCAGTTCTCTTGAGGGTTCAAATAAATATAAAGAACATGAACCAACAAATTTATGTCCTATCGAATAAACGTGTGGAGTGATAAATATTTCATAGATCATGGATGGAGCGAACATACCTGCATATGTCACGCAACATTTTTAGTCTCCTTCGCCAGCTAAGCTTCTTCTTCTGGCCACTCAAATGAATCAAATAATACAAAGATCCCATCTCCATGTATTCTGTAACCATTGATAAGCGTGGAGGCTTTGTGCATGCACCCAAAAATAGAATAACTGCAGAAAACATCACGGTCAATTCCACAGCAGCATAAAATAAAGAAAATGCGTCTACTATCTACTAGATCTCCAACGTTTACAACCATAGACAAAGGAAAAATGGAAAGTAATCATAGTATAATCAGAACAGAAAGTACCATTAGGATGCCGAAGACGACTGGATACCCACGTGCAAAAGAAATGTAGAACACATTAGAAAAATATAGGATAAAAAAGTAAAGCCTGCAGCAGAAAGACGATAAAAATAATACAATAATCAAGGTATCTGTGAGAAATACCTAAGAATGGATATCTCATTGCAGAAGTCTTCCATGTTTTCAGCAGTTAGGTCTTGCTCTAAGAAAACCTTTATTGCAACATCTGTTCCATTCCAAACACCTCGAAAGACTTCTCCAAAGAACCCTAAATGTAGAAGCAACCGAAAAAGCTCAATCAATTAGAACTGTATTTTAAATTTTTCAGAATGGAAAACTTAGATGCTTTTCCAAGGAAAGAGGAGCTTCACAGCCTGAAATTCAGAAGCTTTCTCAGGGACCTAACGGGGTTTTAAGGAGCATACTTTTCTACAGAAGGACCAAAATCCAATTACGTTTTGGAAAACAATCGGGGAAAATGGGTATTTCATCCCCCCTATTATATCTTTTTTATCTAATGATGACTTGATGATTTGTGTAAAAACAAAAAGTAAAAAGAATTCTATGACATTAAAAAAAAAATAGAAACAAGATTGCTGACAAACACTAATTTCTTTAACAACAAACTCATATTTCTTTGCTAGCCCATTGTGAGGCTTTAGCCCACTCCCCCCACCCCTTAGTATAATATCGTTTGTTAAAATAAAAAACTCATATTTCTTTCACCTCAGGAAATAGATGGGTTCACACTTATCAAGCCAACAGCATAGTGAAGTACTGTATGTTACACAAGTGATACTTACCTATTCCAACACGAGTTCCAACAGTCAATTCTGTGAAATCAATATTCCATTCCTGGTAAGGCAACAGAGGCTTATTATCAAATGTGGCGGATTCAAGAATTCTGTTCCATGTTAAGACCAATTCATCATTTGTTGCATACTCTGATGGTCCAATTCTATCAGATGTTTGACTCCTATACTGATGTGGAGATGAAGGTAATGAAATTGCTTTTTGAGAACTGATTTGGTCCTGGTGAAGCAAACGTAAAGCAATCTTCAATCAGAAAATTAACGACAATCATCTAAAGAAAAAT
Source organism: Cotoneaster glaucophyllus (assembly GCA_036320875.1). Lineage (NCBI taxonomy): Eukaryota > Viridiplantae > Streptophyta > Magnoliopsida > Rosales > Rosaceae > Cotoneaster > Cotoneaster glaucophyllus. The sequence continues at coordinate 25,077,594 of CM070068.1, read as the reverse complement.
TTAAAACCTGATGTAACAAAAAATTTAAAGCCCAAAACAACATTAATTGCTTCATAATAAATTCTTGAAAACTTTAAAGCCCAAAACTAGCAATATTCTTAAATCTTACAGAGTAATGATAATTAAAATATGAGCACTAAAGTTGTTAGTATTTGACGCTTGGAAATCATCCACATCTAGCCAATATGCAAGGTGCACATGACAAACAAGACCAATGATAATGGAAATTTTAGAGTCAAAATTAGAATTTCTTATGAAACCGGAATTTAATTTTCTCTTTCATTCACCTAGGAGTGGGAGAATAGTCAAGAAAAGTTGTTTGTTAGATAGTTCTTATTTAGAGTTACAGTCCACTTCATATTCTTCTATGGATTATATTCATTATTATTATTTATTTTAATCCCATCACCAACATTACATTGACTTTAAGGTTACCAGTTGTAAACTAAAAATCACGTTCCCTCGTAAGATTGATTAGGCTTTACAGCGTTTACGCTATGCTCATTAGTCATTACATTACTATATGAAGTAACAGGTAGATTCAATGTAGGGCAATCAGCAAGACTAGCTAATCAGAAAAGGGGTTATTTACAACATTATGGAATAAAGATACAGGAGTAGCTGTACATTGGATGTGGAAACAATGCAAAGAGTTCACGAGGAGGTTATAAATGGGTAGAGGAGAACACAATGCAAGACATTGCAACTGGATTGTTAGATGTAAGAACAAAGTCGGTCCAAAATTTCATGCATCTGATGACTGGGAAACAAGACTTCATTCTAATATGTATATATAAGCACACAGAGTCGCACATAAATATATTAGATCTATACAATTCCATATTGCAGGGTTTCAGAATTTACCATATATCCAGAATTTTAAACTACTCGCAAAGATGTTACACCATAATAACAAGCATATATACATCCACCGGCCAGGTGATCAGACTCAAAGCCCCAAAAGAATGAAACGAAGTAAAGACTCAAAATCAAAAAACAAACAAAAAGTGCAGTCATCCAGTTGACTATCCTACCTTCAGAACACAACCATTAAACAACTGATTTCCAAATAGAAAACATATTTTTCGTTGCTGCAATGAAGAAACGTACATTTTTCTGAAGACCGGATCTGTCATCATCACCTTGCTCTCTCAAAAGACGATTCTGCTTCAATGTTTCATTCATTGCTCGTACAGCCCTATATAGTTCATTAGATTCATAGTTTATTAATTGTATAAACATCCAAAATCAGATAAAACAACATTCTCCTTATGGTCCATCCAATTTGGACATAATTCTCAAGTTAGAACTATGAGTGCCTCCACATAAACAATATACTAGATGCCAAATATTCACATCAAACAAATTTTCATAACCTGGCCAGAGATAATATTTACTAGGAACTTGGCTTAAGAACAAAAACTGGCCACGGACTTCTCCATATTAGTTAAGCACAACTATGTGTACTAATTATATTTGATCATTCAAGCAAAAATTTTCTATCACATCACTTAAAGATTTTCTAAATAACCTGCACAGCGAACTTTTTTTAGTGATAGGAAATGAGAATAATGAAGAAAGTGAGAAATCATGTATAAAGCACGATGGAGTTACTACAAGCAACGTCACACTAAACCTTACCAACCAGAGCAAAACAAGAACCGCTTAACACAAAAACATTAGACCAGCCAAGATAGATCACACTAGGTATATGAGAAACAAGAAAACTGATTTTCATGATAAAAGAAAACAAAAGGTAGACATGATTGCAGTGATTTGCTACTGTATCAGCTCCAGGTACTGTACAATGTTAGTCATCATTTCTGTGATGCTGGAACTAAAAAATACATGCTAACTTGACCTTCTGTGTAAGAAGCAACAGGCAATTGTCGATAATCGACACGACATCATTTGCCTGATGGCGATTTCTCATGGCTCCTCACATTAGCAAGCACCTCAGAGTGCCAGAGCTCTAAAAATATATAATGTTTTATTGACCTGTTACCATTTAATTGAATCATCATGGGTCCCCTGTCTGATATAATTTTCAGATACTTTCAACAAATACTCTAATAAAAGACTCGTGCACTGTGACATTGATCATAAGAATCACAATCAAATACAAGATGAGAAACACATTCTAACAGTATCAGAATGATATAACGAGGAAAAAGGTAATAATAACCAAGAATTTTTTTCAAAAATGACCAATAAACTGAAATGAAAGATGCCAAAATATTTCTACAAAGGGAAAAATATCAGTTTACCCACAAGGGAGTAGTTCTGTGAAATTGACAAACTATAGGAAGTAAAGACTTCTTTTGAAAACAATGAAATTAACATCAACCTTACGATATCATCGCCAATCTCTGGGGTAATACTCATGCTTCTTCTTCTTAATCTGCGAGCTTCTGATGTTGATGCACCGTCTGACCTGTACCTACAATCAAGAATTGAAGACAAGTTTAATAGCATGCATACATATTTCTTTAAGATGTATAGATTGAGCTGTGAAAGAAACATCGTATACAAGCTAAAACAAAAAATAATCACACAAAAATCAAAATTAACCAATACTAATTTCAGCAGACAATGTAACATCAATAAGTTATCTCGAATGACCAAGTACAGTTGGTGAAGATTAAAGTCCGATAGTTAAGAGCAGAAGAGACAATGAGTGGAATATAATGGACAATTTAACAAAAATGATTAATGACATTATGGGAATGGAAGCATTAACTTCAAGGAGGGATCAATTTTGTATACTATATTTTTCTGGCCTAACTGAACAAACAGGGATAGCTTTTTGGCCCCAAGCTTGGTTTGGGTTTAGTGATTATGTAATGTCTATAAGAAATATATGGCCAAAGGTCAGAAGCCTAGTTTGACCCAATAAATTGCACCCGCCGCATTGTCATTTGTTGGATACAATTCCATTCAAACCATTCCCCCCCCCCCCCCCCCCCCCCCCAATCTTGTAAACATGAAAATAATAAGACAATCAATACTGTTCGTTTGTTGTGGAATAAGACCTCAATTAATATCCACTGCCTCAGCGCACAATAAACTTGTGGATTATCCACTAAGCTATCCATCAAAAGATTTAGTTTATAAAAGGGGTAAAATGGGATCAACAGATATAAATAAAACCTTGAGGTAGGCATGTCATCAGCATAATCTCTAAAAGATTTCCTATCACCACTGAGCATGGACCGCCCACGTGCTCGGAACGAAGGATGCTCTGGACTGAAAAACCAGAAAGAAATAAAAGGAATAACTACAACGACAACTGTATGCAATGACATTGCTTAAAGAGTTAAAGGTGAGTCTAGACCAACTTTAGACATGGGCTAGTAAATAAAACACAATATCATGGAAAATCATAGACTGGCTAAAGAACCAAAAATGTATACAACAACAACAAAGCCTTTTCCCACTAAGTGGGGTCTCAGCACACAATAGACTGGCTAAAGAACCAAAAAAGTATCTGACCTGAAAATTGATGTTTTGCAAGCATTTCTATGAGCATTCTATTAATATTGCAATGGTACCGAAAAGGTAAATCTTGATTCACAAGAACATTATCCATCCTAAATATAACTGGAAAAATGGAAACTGTCACCATTGATATAGACCATGTAGTCCATCTAGAAGTCGTTACCTTATTGGCATTATTGGGAGATTAAACTATCAAAACTACTCGAATGATAGGGAAATTCATGATCAACTTTTTCTTATTCTTCTCGTCTCAAAATATTGTGGTTTGGGTCAAGATAGCATAGAGATATCGGTATACATGATGTTAGTATTGTTGTCATCTATCCAGAGAAATGCACCCAGAAGAGTGCCGCACATAAGCAACACAGATACACACAACACAAAAACCATCTGACACAAGTAACATGAAAATTCTATCTCTAGCTCGAGGCCTCCCTAACTTCAACATTGTTAAGAAGCATTTTATGTACAGTATGCCAAGGTCTTACAATAAGCCATCTGTAAACAAGAGGACAGACTAAAAGATGCATTGAAATACAACTAAAACCACAAGTGAAGCAGACTATATTATGCTAAAGATAGGACAACTTTTTGTGTGAGAGAGGTATCACATTGCTATCTTCTGAGAAAAAAATCAAGTTTTGGCATCCGGAACAAAAGTTTATCACTTTACTTATCAATACATAAATTCTACAGAAGAATTACTGGGTAACCAGTTTTGAGTTTATTGTCAAAAGTAGCTTGTATAATGTCATTTTTTTCTCGTCCCTTACATAAGACAACTCAGTAGAGTCAAGTTCCTACTGGTGAAATCATCACACAATGCAAAAATAAAAATAAAAAAGGAGCTGCTATGATCCTAGATCCTTACCAACATGATTTATCATCATGAACTATGGGAGTTTTGAACCTTTAAAACTAACAAAATTAAACTTGAAATCTTTAAAAAAAAAACACGTTAGGATGAAGAAAACCTTGAACTAGCAGTCCGCTGTTCAGCAATGGCCTTCCTCCGACTACGCCGCCAAAATGTAGTTGCAATGTTGGGTTCACTATGTGAAAAACTGAGGGATTAAAAAAGTAACTCAATAACAAACAAAACAACTCATAGTCCCATGCATTTGAGAGTTTAAAAATCAAGCAAATGCCAAGCAATAGGACAAACTTAATGAGAAAAGAAAAAAAAACACGCAATGGGATGGTCATAGTAAAAAGTCATTTGAGACTAGAGCTTTACTTGTCAAGACAGGAAACGTAAATCACCTCAGTTTTCTTTCAATGGAGGTAATAGGTCGCAACATTATATTTTGTAATGAGGGACCTTGTGCATTTGAGGGCACATCAAATCTACCTCGGAACTGAGGACTATCATCTTTTTCAGCACTGCAACGGAAAAAATATGAAACACCTAAGTTTTCTTTGTAGCGCATGCTTGCAACAAAATCATCAATCATTACAGGTTCCAAATTTCTATTCTACACAAATTTAGGATTTTACAAACTGCATCAGCTAACCTGTCAGGATCCATTCTTTCTGAAAATCCATATAGAGGACTGTTCGGTTCTAGTGGTGAATCACACGAGTCGTTCTCTGCACTATCACTCTCCCCAGCTGCAGAAATATGGGTCATAAATATTGATTTGGTTGATCGGGGTAACAGCTGCCCAGGAAACCGCATCAGGTCGACCAATAGTTCAACAGAGTTCAACACAACTACCACAGACATATGCTTGTATGAATCTACACACTCAACGGCTCCATCAATAGGCAAACCCTGATACAAAAAGAAACACAAGGAGCAAAAGGCAGCATTTCAGATTTCAGCGCTAATCATGATTGAGAATAGTAAGCACTTATATCATATATTTGGCAATTTTTTTATCATTTGGATGGAACCGTATAATATCCATGGGAAAAAATATCAATCAACTAGAACAGTTAAACACCATCAAATAAATGATAAGCTTACCACCATTAGCCTACTTTCAAGACCTACAGTGTCTGCTAGAACTTTGAATAAGATTGCTCTAGGACGGCATGAACCATGTTTTATTTGCCCCAAAAGCTGGACTCCTCGATTCTCAAACATGTGGGAGGTTTCTTCAAGTGCAGCTTTTGCTGGGCTTTCTGCATTTGGCCGCTTATAAAAATCCGAAACCTGTGTAGGCATTGCAGACGAAGTTAAAGCATCGTCCTAATGATGTTAACATATCCTAAGTTATTAATCAAAGAAATCACAAGCAGTGCTTATGAAAAACTTGACCCAGTAAGTGCCTGATAAGCAGCACATGGTATATAACAGTATAGCAGCAGAATAGTTAATCTAACACCCAGGTTCGGGTCCATAAGCAGTGACAATTGCCCTATGAAGACTCGCTTTAGCTACGGCTCCGGTGGGTTCCCTTAACCAAGCCACTGCCTATGAGTCGCCGGCTCATTCTTCAAGAGGCACGAGGTCAGAGCCCTGGGCTCCTCCCACTGCTTGGGAGCTTACGGTTTCATGTTCTATAACACAGATTCTATGATTCATATCTCATGGATGTTTACTTTATGTGTAACTGAAGAAATTGTGTGGAATAGGCAAAGAAATCGTAGCATAAGTCCAGAACCAGGTAGCATATCTACATGGCATTGTTATTCATATTATGATCATAAAGATATGAATAGTAATAGTAAAACATGTAAGTGGCAGTCTTTGACAGTTGAAAACATTGGATGTAAGGCATAAAAGAATTAATCTAACAGACAAAATAAGATCAAAATGGAGAACGAGTGTGTACTCAAGGCAACTTCAATATAGATCCACGAAAACAAATAAATTACTCACCAATCCAGCAATCTTTTTTATCATTGCAGCTGGATTTGCGTTCAATCCTTTCACCAGAGCCACAATCAGTTGCTTCAGCATGGACACCTTTTTGTCTTTTGTAGTATCTACAAGAATGACATCGGCTCTCAAACCCTCTGCTTCAAGAGCATGAAGCTCATCAAGAGTAGGAATATCATCAAAGGTCTCCTTGAGCCTTTTCTCCTGTATATTGTCAGATTGAGTCAATTGAAATGATCAAATCTCAACTACAGTGGGCAAGCGAAAACGAATCAAAATAAACAAAGCCAATGAAAATTACAAGTGAATACTACACCATCTCAACAACACTAAATTAGCAGTACGTTGATAACGCTTTACTTATCTGCATTTGTACATCTACTCTTTGAATAAGCGAGTGATGAATTTAAGATTTCTTGTCATTTTGAAGGGAAGGAAAAATTAATCAGAATGTTTCTTTGAAGTAGTTTAAAAGTGTGCACATGAACAGACAACACATGTACCACTGCACCTAAAACTTCCAAATTTTTATTCTGTCAAAGCAAACCTTAAGCCCAAAAAAATCCGATTGTAGAGATATTTAAAGTACAATATAAAAATAAAATAAAAAGGACATGGCATTTTGTTTACAGTCACATCAATCTCGGTTCCAACATCAATCAGACAAGATGTGACAGGAAGCAAGAATAAGAACAGGCAATTTTTTATCAATAATTCAACAAAAAGAAAATAACAACTAAGTATGACCAACAATTAATCCTCACCGGAATGACAGAATAGAAACCATTAGGAATCGGTTCTAAGAGCATTCCAGTTTGCCATACTACTTGTGATGCCTTCTGAGATGACAACACATATTGGTCCGAACTTCTAGGTGATTCAGTATTACTCAGTGATTCTTCTTGGGATCCCAAAGAAACAGATCCAAATTTGTCCACGAAATCTGAAGGCCACCATGATGCATTTGGAGGCCCTTGCTCTGCTGGCCCTCTATCATCTCGTGTCTCCTCCATGTCTTTAAATATCTGAAATTTAAAACCATTTCGCCACCACCTCCTACCCCATAAAAGATGTCTTTAACCTAACAGCATTCCTTACAAAAGAACGAGTTCCAAAATTCAATTGGAATGACTTCTTCAAGCTGGAGGTCATAAGACCTGCAAAATACATGAAAGGCCAAGATTTGCGATCAGAGAAAAGGCAATTTAAAAGTAAAATATCAGAGATCACTATAGAAAGGCATAAGAAACCATCAAAAGTCTTGCAGAATATACAAGAAAAATGAAATCTCGTTCAAGTATGAGTTTGTCAAAATCACGTAAAATTGCAAATGTACAAAAATATTTCCATGAATATGGTAAACTACAAGAAAAGACTTAAGAGTACTTGGATCTAACGAAGGACATGACATAGGATCGAGCGCAATGGCGTTCTAGGATTCATATAGCCGACCCCACTTAGTGGGAAAAGGCTTTGTTGTTGTTGTATGGTAAACTACAAGTAAAGAGAAATACATAGCAGCTAAAGCAAGGATATGTACTTTTCAAGTCCACCGCTCAGTCTCACCCTCTTACATCACTACAGTATGTGAACCAAAACAGATTAAACATCTCTAGTTACTGATCTCACTTGTTGAAAGAACATTGAGAAAAAGTAAACAACTAGTTCAACTTTCTTAAATTATGTTTCTTGATATTTATCTTTTTCCGACCACCAATCCAAAGAAATAATGGATTTTTTCTTCAAATTAATTACAAAAATTTGTACAATTAAAATAAAATAAATGTAAAGTATTTGATGTTAGTTTTAGCAAAGCGAAAAGATCATAAGTCACTATTTAGTGGAGTAAGGATATCTGGTGTCGGGCACAAGACTTTACATGTGCCCCCAACCTAAGTTCTATGCTAGTAAGTAAAACATTCATCTTAAATTTGATATATTTCGCAATCCTGTTTTCTTTTTTCTGTCGTCTTTGATTGGGACTTAATAAACAAAAGTGTCGTCTTTGACTGGGACATAATATGGGCTCTACTTTACATGTACTTGCTGCTCACACACCTTATACACATCAACCCGAAAAGAAAATATAACAAAAGGTTGCCATAATAAGAAATGAAGGTAGTTGTTTACATCAGAGAAGTGTTGATAGGTGGGGAGAGCTAATCGAGTGGGATAACATGGGAAGGTAGTAGAATGCTGACAAGCTAGATTGATCAAATATCAATGATCTAACACTTTGGAAAGTGTTTAAGTTTCAATACTTCTTTACAATATTTATGAACATTCAAATACTTCGACAACCAGCCATTTGAGGAACTCATCTTTACACTATTTACTGAACTCATATAACAATTATTAAAATTCAATAGTCATGATACTACATAAGCTAGTTAAAATTTCAGAATAAATTTTAGTGGTAATTAATACCATCACTCCACAATCGCTACTAAACTAGTATAACATACAACTAAAAATCGGCATAACACTTCAAAATCATCCTTCACACACTTCAAAAATCATCCAAAAAGCCTCCATATTCTGCTACAATTTCCGCCCGTTTTTGTCAAACTCAACATCTAGATCAATCAACTTCCTATTCAACTAACTATTTATCACCTCAAATTTTAACACGCATAGAAGATCAAGAGAAATATTGGAAGCAATCAGCAAACCTAAACACTTTCCAAAGCCACATCAACAGCAATGAATACATGAGCGAAAGCAACCAACATATATAGCCAGCCATCTGCTGTGCGTCCAAATATACCTTCCAGGGTTATGCCTCAAATGAAATTGAACGCAATTATCAATAACACTAAATACTTTACCAAGTCGCACAACTAATACACTCTCAATGATGCATCAATTAAAAAAGCTAAACCCCTCAATTTTAGACATCTATAGCACAGTGATGCTTTGTTTCTCAGTATCCTATCCCTCAGGTCGCTCGCATTGCCACCAAACAAGTGCATATTGGGGGGGCGGTGGAAGTACCGCTCCAAAAACACCATTTCAAGAGAAACCGTGTCATAACCTATATTTCCTACTCAAAATCAGTTTTCGTCTTGCATTCAAACTCACAAACAAACCCTCAGCACACAAACAGTTGGATTTTCTCACCTGGACCGGACCAATCTCCATTAGGTGAAGAGGTCTCTGATAACCACCATGTCCACAATCTCAACACATGTACTTCAAATTTAAATTACTTCAAAGAGACCTAATTCCTCAATGCTCCTACTCAGTCACTCCAAATCGCAAATTCGACTACACTCAAAGCCCGCATTTTTTCCACACAAAATCTAAATCTAGCTCCCACTAATCCACCAACACACGATTCGACATCTCAGTAACACTGAAATTCAACCATTTCACAATTTTCACAGAAACAATGCAGGATCAAGAAACCAAGACGAATCACAACAAAACAAAATTGAAAAAAAAATAAAAAAAGGCAAGAAGTTAACACCAGCAGATCCGAGCATTTGAATCCCAATCCCGTCTTTGATGCAGTTGCATTTGAATCTCAAATCCTCCTCATCTCGTATCGTCCCCGACGTCAAACCCTCACAGATTCCAGAAGAAGAAACCAAATTTGTGTACCTGTGTAGGCGACGAATACGTAGAGAGAGTGATGTGAGCGAAATCAAGGATTCAAATGAAACCTCTCTGCGATATATATATATATATATATATAGGCTCTTGAAGGGTGGGATGGGGAGATGAGGGAACCCCTTTTTAGCAAAGATGGGGATGATGCGGGGAGCCGTCCGATCTCTTTAAATTAGATCGTGCGGCTGGGACCGAGCAATCTCATTGGCCCGATCTGGATACCAAAAACACGCTTGAAAGATCCTCTTCATTTATGTTCCCGTCACAATTAAAAATTTCTCATTCAAAACCCCATCGCTTTCCTCTCTCTCCTTCATTTCTTCCTCGTTTGCAGCGAGGTTTCTTTAGAATCCTTGATTTATTTATTTTTTGTAGTTTTCTGGAGGAACGGGTCCGACACCCAGCTGGCAGGGAGGATGGGCTCACCAACATTCACACGATCATCCGCGTGAAACACCTTTTCTTTACAAACCTTTGTTTTCAGCACACTATTTTACTTTTCACATATTTTTATTAATTTATATTATTTGATATTCTTTAATCTCTTTAATTCATCAGAAATTAAACAGAGTGTGTTAAAAAAAAAGTATGTCTAATAACTAAAAAGAAGGGTGTATATAACACCACAAAAAATTAGAAGGTGAAAAGTAATAGAAGATATAAATGGAAAAATATCCTCTCCAGATCTCTATCTTATAATCCACAAAATTAGAAAATTTGTGTCATTAAAATTTGATCTAACAAATACCAATAGGAGCTCACTTTAAAAATTATAATAATTTCAGATGTTAGATCAAATATCAATTATACGAATTCGTTGATTCGATGAATTAAGAAGAATGGATCCGGAAATGATCCCTTTACGATGTAAATAGGCCGGATCCCTTTCCGATGTAAATAGGCCAAACAACTAACCACAGCCAAAGACTTACCTGTCTTCTGCTACCACCTGTGATTTAGTATTCAACGGGTACAGCTTTTGGTGGACCTAATCAGTCAATGCTTTAGCGGAGCAAGTCATTTCAAACCTGCAACTTCTACGTATTCATCAGCACGTGCCCTTTTTTAATTAGGTCAAGTGGTTGATATGCTATTATTCTTGGAATTTTAATGAAAAGCTCATCATACTTATTTTAATCAAAAATTATTTTTTTACACTAAAAAATTAATCCTAGTATTATTCATTTTACCTTTTATTTTGTCATTGTTGTTAAAACTCAAAGTTTTTAAACCATTTTTCATTAGTTTTCCTATTATTCAACTATATTAAGCTCATAGTCTTGCAATTTGTATCCCCAAATCTAGCCCTTCACTCGTTTAACAATTCTTATTGACCAGGAGAGATTTTTCTAATGTGTCTGAAATACAGAACGATATGTCATATGTTATAATATAAGTGAAGGAAATTTTTTTTGTAAGTGTTCATCCGCTTATATAATGAAATATGATGTATGTGCTCGTATTCTGGGCACACACTGAAAAATATTTCATTGATCAGATATATTTTGAGTTAACCAAGGCATATACCACGAGTCGTGCCTCGATCGAGACGTTACTAATTGCTTATATGCATTCATGCATGCACTGGGTGCTCACTTTTTGCGTATAATGTCGTGTGAATGACTATTAGCTGTAGATGTATATACAAAGAGAATCTATAATGGAACTCATAAGTCATAAACGCTTACAAGAAAATAATCTATAGCTGAGCTCTTAACTGTAGATTGAGAATTTCGTACATGAATTAGTCAAGTTTTAATAATTAAGGGGTGGATGTGATGATCATTTTTGGTTTTAATGCATTCTTTTCATATTAATTGAATATCTATTGCTATATTAAATAAGGTTTAAAGATTGGTTTAGTAGTTTATTAGGGTTAATTAAATTTATTCCTCACTCATTTAGGGTGTGTTTGGTATGCGAAACGGAATGTGAAATAATTTTTCATGTCTTTTCTTAGGGGATAGGAAACACATTTTCCTATTATAAAGATAGGAAAGTAAAATATGACATTTAAGGATACAATTGTATTTTTATTTCTTACTAGGATTATTATTAGCATAAATATGAAAAACAAAATTTGAGTACGAAGAGTTATGGTTAGCATAATTGGTTTTTCAATATGTAATGAGGATAATTTTGCCTAAAAAAATGTAATTATTGTTATAAGTGCGCAATAAAGTACAGAAAATGCCCTCATTTCCCACCATTAATTACAATTTTTTCAAGCCTCATTTACGAAACACGAAAAAGAAGTGATTTCACATTCCTAAGCCTCATTGCATAACAAACATAGTCCAGTGTGTATATATCGTTTGTACAAAAAAAAAAAAATAAAAAAAAAAAAATTTAGTCGGTTATTTTGTGGTAACTCAAATTTGATAAGTAGGGTTTTCAATATTATTATAACGTGTTAAGTGAGTGAATATGTTACACACGATAAGATTTTGGCTTGACATAACTAAAATTTTGGCTCTTCAAATACTGGTTTCATTTAGTCTCGTTTAGACAAAATCAGCCTAGGCGGTAGAGTGCTACGGAATTTAGTCGTTCATTAAAATCAGGTAGGAGTTAGTCGGTTGCCAGATGTTGTCTAGGCAGTCTAGGCATTGGTAGTTGGCGGTCTAAGAGGCCTTATCAGAGCCACGACGATTCTTTAGTTCGACGCGATCTCACGAGAAGAGGGAGAACACAAGAAAAAAAGAAAGAAGTTTAATGCCCTTGACACCAAATCCTTTGCTTGAGACCACGTAGTTAGGGTTTCTCAAAGTAAGAAATAACACTTTCTTTCTTTCTTTCTTTGTTTACGAGAAAATAAGGCCCAATTTATTAAACATTATATAACATGTCCATCTTTTACGTAGATAAGAGACTCGCAAAGTCCTTATCCCACTAATCTTTTTTCTTTTGTTGAATCTTATACCACTAATCTACAATTCAAATCATCTTCGAATACATAACTTAAATCAGGCGAGAACAATCAAAAATCCAATCCATGTTGTAGGCATAATTTATTGAAAGATTATGAAGGCCATAGAGAGAGGGGGTGCTGCAATAGTAGAGGAACAGAGAGAAATGTGTAATTGTGAGATGTGTTCTATTCCATCTCATTGTGCATTTATTTGTAGTAGTAGGGAAGGTTAATTCCTTACCCTTTTAGAATTACAACTCTTAATAGGTAATCAACTCCTAATAGGAATATAATAGATATTCCAAGATATACTAGGATTTACACAATCACATTCCTAATCTAATAGGACTGCAACACTCCCCCTTGAGAGTGTAAATACTCAAGTAAATGGCGCATCAGGTCTTCAATGATGAAGTAAGTACAGTTAATAAAGACGTCAGCACAATGAGCGAATGCAAGTCTCAAATCAACGGAAGAATGCATAAAAAGGTAAAACTCACAAAATCTCGCTATGGTAAAACCCAACGTGGGAGAAAAACCCATAGACTAAGGAGAAAAGTGAGAAGTTGCATTAAGTCAAAACTGTACATCTTTTGGACGCCAGTAGAAGAGCTCACAAGGGTATGATCAACCCAGGATGAGTGTCTCGTTAAAACCTAGTTAGGTAGCAAAAATCCAGTGGGAAAAATACTCATATTCGTAAGGAAAAAGAGTACATTAAGACCAAGTAGGTATACTTCTAGATACTCCTCTTGAGTTTGACATAACTTCCAAATGAGAACTACAAGCATTGCACATGATAGTTAGGCATACCAATTCATCGGACAAGTTTCTGAAAGGTTGACTTCGACAGTGATGTCGTGTAGAGGTTGGCAAGGTTATCTGAGATTGGCTTGCATGACTTGAATCTCCTGATGCTTTGCTAATGTAGATGTAGACGCAATAGGTCTTGGCGTTGACTTTGTTGATGTATCATGGCTTGATCGGGTTGATACATGCAGCATAATCTTCATAGATCGTTGTTGGGACTCAACGATGGATGAAAAACAGCAAGTACTTCGAATATGCTCAACAAGAACTTCTAACCATGTCTCACTTGTGGCGTAGTGAAGTGAGGTGAATCTTGGAACGATTCAAAGATTTCGCAACTAAGGTCATATCGTGGACCTTCCAAGATATTGCGATATCCCTAACGGTAAAGACATAACCATTTGGGAATTTTGCCTTGTGCGAGTTTGATAAGTAACATACGTCAGCATAACAAACAAGGTACGCATCATTTCGAGGATTAGGAGGTTGGATCCGCTCGAGATGCGTTAGGATTTGATTTGCCCAAATTCGTAGTACCTTCAGGGTACGTCTTTAATATCAATTCAGTGGTTGCGTGTAGGCGTGGTGCTGTATCTTTACTAAGATCAACAATGAAGGAAATGTCCTGTCTAAATACAATGAGCTAAGTACAACGAAGCACAAAATTGAACTTTAGATATGGAATTTCGGATTCCATAACCTCTTCAAGGGTCTCACTTGTATATAACGTATAGACGATCAAACGTATACTCAAAGGTGACACATTCGGAGTGTAGTTCGACTGGTAGACCAAGGTAACATCCGAACAACGCTTGAACTTCAGGTCAAGGCATAAACAAGTTTTCATAAGATCCTTCATCTCAAATTCCATCTTCAAGTGCGAGGCAGTTTTCTCAAGCTCTTCCGGAGTCTTAGTGAGATTCGTGTTAACGACATAAACTGTAACTCTAGCAATTCGGAATAAGACTTCATAGTTTAACACGCAAGGGCATAATTTATCCCTGACTGATCAAATAATAACTTAGACGGGTATACCATATCCGTAGATTGTAAGTGAACACCTCAAACAAGTTAAGAGGGTGTTCCGTGGTTTTGAAACTATTTGAACCAGTCTATGTAATTTCGTCAATTAATCAATTCATGAATCAAAGATGCACAAGTTTAACTTTTAACTACGTTAATCAATCAATGAGATAACATATCATTTCTCTAATTTAGTTAAAGAACTCTATATAATTCCCTACTTGGATTATAAGTAATAACATGGTAAATCTAATTTATATTCACAAGGTCTATTGTGGGTAATTCTTATTCACTCGAATTTAGGGTTCTAGACTAACCTTATGGAAATGAGCAAGGGCAAGGATTTCGGACCACTCAACGAAATCCGACAACATCAAGTTCCGGACCACTCAACATAACCAAAATATCACGCGATTTCTCGTAATCTACCTAGACCGGTCACATGTATAATCAGTGCCTACATAATGGGAATGGTGCACTGGCCAACCAGAACTCGGATAAGCTGCGAAGCTCGTGTGAGTGACGATAATACAAGTATGTGATATTCAATAAAAAGAAAGACCATCGATCACAATTTATAAACCTCAAATATAAGTTCGTAATTATGAAAACATAGTCAAGTCTCTAAAACTCTGAATGAGTCACCCAGACATCCAATGGCTTTTCCAATTCAAGCCACAAAGATTCTCAAAAACTATCGTTCATATATACACTAAAATATAGGGTTAGAGGGACGCAATTGGGCCAAAGCCAACATAAGTAACCAAACAGTGCCTACATAATGGGAATGGTGCACTGGCCAACCAGAACTCAGACAAGCTGCGAAGCTCGGGTGAGTGACGATAATACAAGTATGTGATATTCAATAAAAAGAAAGACCATCGATCACAATTTATAAACCTCAAATATAAGTTCGTAATTATGAAAACATAGTCAAGTCTCTAAAACTCCGAATGAGTCACCCAGACATCCAACGGCTTTTCCAATTCAAGCCACAAAGATTCTCAAAAACTATCGTTCATATATACACTAAAATCTAGGGTTAGAGGGACGCAATTGGGCCAAAGCCAACATAAGTAACCAAACAAGAAGTGGCCCCCCATAGCGGATTAACTAAGCAGAGCCACCCATAAGTAACCATGTAGGTTAGTGACCCCCATCGCAGATTAACCAAGCAGAGTCACTCCTACAAATCTGTTAGGCAGTGATCACCCATCGCGAATTAACCAAGCATGGTCAAGATAACCAAGTAGGTAATGACCCCCATGGCGAATTAACCAAGTAGAGTCATACCTACAGAACTGTAGTCAGTGATCACCCATCGCGGATTAACCAAGCATGATCACTCCTAAGTATACATGGCCATAAGGATCGCCCATCAAAGATTAACTAAGCGTGATCCATAAATAGTATGGTCCTTCATTGCGAATTAACCAAGTAGGACCATCCATGTACCATTGCTAGTCTGCTACATGGTGCAGACTTGGTGTCACCTCACCCCTTGACACTAGTGTAACGATCCCCTACTAGCCCTCGCATTTCTCAACATTCCAAATATATATTTATAACACAATTCATAAACATTTCAATATGCACTTCAAATCACATTTTCACAAACATTTCCAATCCATGAATCAAATCAAATTTAATAAAAACAGATCGATGGCCAATTATAAAAATCACATTTTAACAGAAAGCACATTTATAAAACCAAGTCATATCCACAAAGGATACTAATATAAGAAAACAGGGTAATAACCATATCACATATATTAAAGTCACTCACCGAGATAAGTCCACAAAGCCTCATTGAGTCTCTAGTAATATTAATTTTAGTAATTCAAATGGTTCCAGACATGTTGACCAAAAGTCAACTCTCAGTTAATGGTGGGGTCCACACCCTAGCAATTTAATCCGGAAGATCCACGCATCATATTTTGGATCCGTAACTTTCTAAGGTCCACATTATACTCATAGAACATCATAATAAAATCTCACCACGATCCGACGGTCGGATCTTCGCCAATCACAATTTTCTATGGCGGTCAACGTTTTTATCTTACAAAATTTCAAAACCAATTCAGGAAGATCCTTACATCAGACTCCCAATCCATCAGTTCCTAATATCCTCAAATATTACATTCTATAAAGAATTAAAGTTTGGTGACGATCCAACCGTTGGATCGTTAATTCAAAATTTGATCAAGTGATGTATCGTAATGAAACTAAGTTCAAACAATCAAACCACGTCATACAAATATCAATTATGAAATCAGGGCATCTAATTGAACTTAGAAAGATATCGTCAGCCCACTGGCCACACGCCGCCGCGGGTGGCGGGTGGCGGTCGGCCGCCCCGACTTGCCGGAAAATTCAACTATTTCCAAAAATCACCAAAATTTACAGAAATGAAGATCTCAATGAGTAGAGCAAGTTTTATACATGTGGCCAAGTCCAATTTGGTCGGGAAAAGCTCCAATTTCCCTCGAACCCACCGGAAACCCTAAAAATGGGTGGCTTCGATCCGTCACCTCTGGTGCTCCGCCGCCCCTATCGCTGTTTGGCCCTTGTTCCACGCCTCAAGGGGAGTCTAATAGTGGTAGTAATTGGATGAAATCTTTTCAAAATTGGTGGATCTTGGGCAAGAACCACCGCACCCACTGGTGCGGTTTTCTCAATTTCAAAGTCAAATATCTTGATTTTTGAGGTGTAATAGGAAGATGGAAGGTCATGGAGTGTTTTCCAATGGTGGTTTGATGTGATTCGCCTGAAAATTTGACGAAACCCGTCGAAGAAGGAAAAGAAAGCCGATCGAGTCGGCGGTTCGAAACCGGGTCAAATGATCTGGTGCTCCTCTCTTTCTCCTTTCCCCTCATTTCTTTCTTTTCCCATTTGCCCTTACCTTCTCTCCGCTTCCCTCCTTGCCCATCCGTTTTCTCCCATCTCTCATTTTCTCTTCTTTCCTTTTAATCTCAGTCGTCCATCTTTATCCTTTCTCTTCCTTCCTTCCATCCAAGCCACACACGTGGCTTCACAGATCTTTGCTCCAAAAATACAGATTTTGAATAATTAATGTCCAAACTTCAACTTCGTAACTAGTTTAATTAAAGTCTAAAATTCAAATAAATTAATATAAATTCTCGAAAAATAATATAAAATCTCAACAATACAAATACATAGATTGTAACAGTGAAATCCAAGAACGAGATTTCACATCGTTGACTCGTCAAGGCTGAGCATATTGCTCGGCACATACCGATTTAGAAGGGTGTACAATCCCAATGAGCAAATGTCACTTCACCGCAGAATATCAAGTGATTATTCAAAAGGT
The DNA here is from genome assembly GCA_036320875.1 of Cotoneaster glaucophyllus. Lineage (NCBI taxonomy): Eukaryota > Viridiplantae > Streptophyta > Magnoliopsida > Rosales > Rosaceae > Cotoneaster > Cotoneaster glaucophyllus. The sequence goes on along the minus strand of CM070068.1, from coordinate 25,059,582 downwards.
TGTTAGTACGCTAGTCGATGTAAATGACGCATTAAATGCTAGAAAAGTAAGATTATGTGAGTCCAAAGCATTTTGGGTTCATGAAGGGTCTATAGGAAGGGGTGGGAACGTCTTAAAATGGGTTCGGGTGACTGAAGGGAGAGAGAATTCTAGTCTTTAGCTCAGTGCTATTTGTAACTTTTGAAATCAATATAATCTACACATTGAACTATGAATGTAACCAAGTTTGGAAGAATGAACCACTTAAATTCTGAGTCAATTTTATTTTGATTTCAATTCCAAGCACACCATGATTAATTATTCTGATTTATTAATTTGCGAATTTTGAGCGTCAAGACGGGCTAAAACACAAATCCTCCCATATATGACAATGGCACAGAATCATATGTTTGGACGACAAAGCTAATTGCAAAGCAGATATTTCACGTTCTATATTCCAACAAAAAGAAATATTATTATTTTCACATGTCATAGTATCATACCATCAATTATTGATAAAGGCAAAGGACCACATAAAGATTCAAAAGAGAAAATAATTAAACTCAATAAAATAGGGAAGAGGATGACCTCGGGACATCCTTTCAACTTTTTCTCAGTTGTTCACACATTCTCAATCCCATCAACATCATAAAATAATTGAACGAGAAAAATATCGTCTAGGGAGAAGCTTATATGAAATGTACTCATCGTTATTGTACATTTGTTTTCAATTATACCAAAATATAATGGGATACGATGAGATAGAATCTAATAGAAATAAAGACACAATGAACAAATTATCTACTTTTAGCGGTCAAAGCGAACTCTTTCATACCGAATTCTTTATCAGAATGGACTAATCTTCAAATAGATTTGAACCTATAACCAATCAGTTAACAACTGACCTCTTTATCACTGATCGACTGAAGAATGACAAGATATTAGTTTTCATAGGGTATAATTCCCACTCTAAGTGTCAATTTTTTATATAATGTTGTTGTTAGATCAAAATGTTATGTTAAGGTGAACTTATTTCGTACAAGTTGCTTTTGTTTGTGTGAGTTTTTATTTGAGTAGGTCCAGTCGTGTAAAGATGACTTTGCCGTCTTTATTTTATTTGATGTATTGGTTGTCGTCACATGATCCTAGGCGAATTGACCCATAAACAAATCCAACAAATAAAAAGTAGACTACTATCTTTTGTTCACTTTTATTAATTTACAAGTTTAAATTAACACTTGTTAGTTTCTTATGAACTATTTTATGGTCAGATCAAAAGTCTTTTTAAAGGTATGCACCAACTGGTGTCACGAGTAATATGTTTATAACTTTATAATACAACATTTAAGGAAACGTAGAATTAAATTTAAGCCGTCGGTTGCATGAACGTATTTTCTTAATCATTTGATCATCAAGCTTAATATAAAATAATTGATGATCATTTTATCATAATTACTATTTAAAAAATTTCCTTCTAGTGCTGTCTAGGTCCTGCTTAGACGATAGACGGTTGACAACAGTGACGATTAATCCTTAGGAAGTTCTGCTCGCGTGAGTTCCCAGAAAAAGAAAAAAACCGTGAGGGCGTGGTCAGGGCCCAAAGCGGATAATATCGTGCTACGGCGGAGTCGAGCCCGGGGTGTGGTGGAGCCCGAGCATGTACAAATATGTATGAATGTCATGACAGTAATATCCCAACCATATAGCAGCATTTATCACAATTTATATCGCAACAACGAAGACTTGGCAATATAAGCGTAAAAGTGAAGTAACTACGCATTTAGGGAAACTATAAATATGTGTAGGTATAAAATAAACTGCCCACTCAACTTTATTTTTTTTGCCCCTCCAGGTTTAGTAGTTGTGCTTACGTGTAAACGAGGGTTCTAGCAAATCTCAGGAGATGGTTATCTTTAGTGGTATAACCTTCACCCTAATTACTGTACTGTTCTTATGCTCTACCATCACGTATGAAATGGGTGCAATCCCGCTCGCCCGCGCACTCTTTTGTTTAGGCACTTTTAGGTTTAAATTTATTCACATTCTTTTTCCACTGCACTACACTTTTTGGCTTCGTCACCCTCCATGTGTCGGCCAACACAACTCGATTCGGTGTCCAAGTGGGCTCGACTCCGCCGTAGCATGATATTGTCCGCTTTGGGCCCCGGCCACGCCCTCACAGTTTTGTTTCTGGGAACTCACACGAGAACTTCCCAGTGGATCACCCATCATGGGATTGCTCTCGCGGGAACTCGCTTAACTTCAGAGTTCATACGGAACCCGAAGCCAGTGAGCTCCCAAAAGGCCTTGTGCTAGGTAGAGATGAGAATATACATATAAAGCTTACATGATCCATACCCCTGGGCGATGTGGGATCTTACAATCCACCCCCTTAGGGGCCCGACGTCCTCGTCGGCACACTTCTGGCCAGGGATTGGCTCTGATACCAAATTGTCACATCCCGACCCCATCCCGAGTTCTACTCCGCTATAGCACGATATTGTCCGTTTTGGTCCCCGACCAAGCCCTCACGATTTTTGTTTCTGGGAACTCACACGAGAACTTCCCAGTGGGTCACCCATCATGGGATTGCTCTCGCGTGAACTCGCTTAACTTCGAAGTTCCGAAGGAATCCGAAGCCAGTGAGCTCCCAAAAGGCCTCGTGCTAGGTAGAGATAGGAATATACATATAAGGCTTACAAGATCCATACCCCTGGGCGATGTGGGATCTTACAATACAAATTGTCATATCCCGGCCCGGGCCCTCACCACATCCCAGACTCGACTCCTCTGTATCACGATATTGTCCGCTTTGGGCCCCGACCACGTCCTCACGATTTTTGTTACAGGGAACTCACACGAGAACTTCCCAGTGGGTCACCCATCATGGGATTGCTCTTCCATGAACTCGCTTAACTTCGGAGTTCCGATGGAATCTGAAGCTAATGAGCTCCCAAAAGGCCTCGTGCTAGGTAGAGATGAGAATATACATATAAGGATTACAGGATCCACACCTCTGGAGATGTGGACATCCCGGCCCGGGCCCCCACCACATCCCGGGCCGACTCCACTGTAGCACAATATTGTCCGCTTTGGGTCCCGACCACACCATCACAATTTTGTTTCTAGGAACTCACGCGAGTAGAACTTCCCAGTGGGTCACCTATCCAGGGAATGCTCTGGCCCATTCTTGCTTAACTTTGGAGTTCCTACGGAACCCGAAGAGAGTGAGCTCCCAAAAGGTCTCGTGCTAGGTAAAGATGAGAATATACATATAAGGCTTACAGGATCCACAACCATAGGCGATGTGAGATCTTACAATCCACCCCCTCTTGGGGCCCGACGTCCTCGTCGGCACACTTCCGACCAGGGATTGGCTCTGATACCAAATTGTCACATCCCGGCCCTAGCCTCCACCACATCCAGAGCCGACTCCACCGTAGCACGATATTGTCCGCTTTGGGCCCCAACCACGGCCTCATAGTTTTATTTCTAGGAACTCACGCTAGCAGAACTTCCCAGTGGGTCACCCATCCTAGGAATGGTCTGGCCCATTCTCGCTTAACTTCGGAGTTCCTACGGAACCCAAAGAGAGTGAGCTCCCAAAAGATCTCGTGCTAGGCAGAGATGAGAATATACATATAAGACTTACATGATCCACAACCCTGGGTGATGTGGGATCTTACCTCCTTAAATAGAGATTTTTGAGATTATGAAACAACATTATAAAAGTAGGATAAAAATATCATGGGTTTTTATCACCAATGGTCCATAAGATTGACCAAACTCATTATTTTGGTCTCACTTTCAAAATCAATCAATGTCGTCTCCGACGTTCACTACCGTACATCAATTTGGTCATTCCGTTTAGATTCCGTCAATAATTCTGTTTGTTTATATGTGGGACCCACAAATCTAATAAAATGGTGACATATTGATTACACAAAAGAAGGGTTTTTATCGCAAATGATCTCTGACATTGATCAAACTCCTCATTTTGGTCATTGAGTTTCAAAAATCGATAAATTTAGTCATTGACTTTCACTACTGCACATCATTTTAGTCATTCCTTAAAATTTCATCAATATTTTTTTTGATAGTGTGCTAATATGATCCCACTAATCCAATTATATAGTGCTACGTGGATTAGCTATGAGAAACTAATTTTTTAAGATTTAAAACTTAAAATAAAATAAGAAATTAAAAACAAAAACTAATCGGACAAAAAGACATCTTCGTCTTTATCTGGGTATATGCTCAAAAAGAAAAGGAAGGCACCATGATACCACTAAAGCTCCCTAAACTCACTCCTCACTCTCTCTAGTTGGTTATAATCCATCAAATTTGAATTGGATTTGATTTTATTGAATTTAGATTGGATTTTTTTTTTCCGATTGGGATTGTAGGATATGAGAGAAATGTTAGTGCGGAATACTTGTCAGTTGGTTCACTCTAAAAAAATAGTTCTTATAGCTAATCCATTTGGCGCCGTATGATTGGATTAGTGGAACCACATCAGCACACTAACAAAAAAAATATTGATGAAATTTTAACGGAATGACTCAATTGATGTGCGATAGTGAAAGTCAAAGACTAAATTTATCAGTTTTTGAAACTCATAAACCAAAATGAGGAGTTTAATCAATGTCAGAGACTATTTGCTATAAAAATCATTATTTTGTGTAATCAACATGTCACAATTTTATTGGATTTGTGGATCCCACATACAAACTAACCGAATAATTGATGGAATCCAAATGGAAGGACCAACTTGATGAGCGGTAGTTAATGTTAAGGAGGACATTAATTGATTTTTAAAATGAATGATCAAAATGATGAATTTGGTCAATCTCATATACCATTTGTAATAAAAACCCAAATATCATTATTTTTTTTCCAAAAAAAGTCAATATTCGTTTTTGGCAAAGGAAGAAATCATTATTTTATTTATATATTTATGTCTGTGTTCAAATTTGGCATTTGGAATCCAAATGGAAGGACCAACTTGATGAGCGGTAGTGAATGTGAAGGAGGACATTAATTGATTTTTAAAATGAATGATCAAAATGATGAATTTGGTCAATCTCATATACCATTTGTAATAAAAACCCAAACATCATTATTTTTTTTTCCAAAAAAAGTCAATATTCGTTTTTGGCAAAGGAAGAAATCATTATTTTATTTATATATTTATGTCTGTGTTCAAATTTGGCATTTCATCATCGGCGGGTAAGCTCTCTGCTCTGCGGCGAGGTATTAATAACACAAGCGTAAAAACCAGTCTCTCTCTCTCTCTCTCTCTCTCTCTCTCTCTCTTATTCTGTTCTTTCCCTACTGTACTCTGTCTGTCACATTTCTCTGAATTCCTATGACGATTAGGTATTGATTCTCATAAAATCTCTCTGCCTCGACTCTCTCTTCCATTCCATGCCCTCTCTTTCTGTGATTTGTGGAGGAGGAGTTCTCATTTGCTAGTCTTTCCAAGAACCACACCGACGACCTGGTTTCTCTCTCTCTCTCTCTCGCTTCCTCTCTCATCAGGGTCAGTGTTTCTCTAACTTTTCACTGCAATTTTGTTGCTCTTCTTCTTCTCTTTTTTTTTTTTCAATTTTTTTTGAAAAAAATATATTTATCTGAAAGATATCTGAGCGTGGATTTGATGGTTGACTTGTTCCTTGTTTCTGATCAAATGGGTTTTTAGTTTTGTTTAATTGCTTCAATAAAGATTCAAAATTTAGTATTTTTATTATTAGCTTGGATTAAAGCGCAAGAATTTGTATGTGGATTAAAGATGTTGATGTTGGAAAAGAAGTGCTGCAAGGAATCAAGTGTTTGAATTTTGTACTGGGGTGCTGTAATTATTGTTGATTAATTAGAATATTAGGAATTTAATTTACCCATTAAAGCAGTCTTAGGTCTTTGGGGTATTTACTATTTGACCAGAAAGAAAGAATAGGACCAGTCACTTTCACAAAGTATACCTAACCTTCTGTTTGGCTGCCGAGAAAGAAAAAAAGGAATGAAAATGATGAGAGTGTTACCTTAATCACTCCAGAGTTTTGTTGGTTGATGTTACATTGACTTTATAAATCTTTGGTGGCCAGTAGTGAAAGTTCAAGTCCAATTGGTTTTATTTGCTTTTGGGCTTTCGGGTGAGTGTAAAGCCACAGCGAGGACTAGTATATAGCTTGACGAAAATTGTGGTTCTCAAGCAATGTCTGATTTTAACTTCATTTTGTTAGATATTAAGTCGGTTAATTAGCACGTCGGCATGAGTTAAGGGATTTTTAATTCAAAAACTTGGTAGCTTGGGAGGAAAAGCAATGCTCAATTTGGCAGTACATTGAAATAGATACTGTTTGTTTAGAACCTAAACCTCTAATCTTTGTTTGTCTAAATTCTTGTGATGCAACACATGCAAAATAATCATGTAAGGGTTATTTAGAAGACAGTAGATTCATCTCGAATCCTTTGAAATTAAATAAGTCTGTTTTCCTGAAGTGTCGAAAGTGTTTACCGCTTGTTGACATTTTTGGTATCAAACCAAAAAAACTGTGGAAAGAGTGTCTGAAGTTTCCAAGTTAGTATGTTTTATTGAACTCAAATCAACTTTCAGTTGGTAACTCTTTGTTTTTGCAAGGATTGCGCGGCTTATTTATCAGTTGTTGGTTCATAGACGCGTTTTAAGCCTTTATATTGGACCTTTATATCCGACACTGCCACACACTAGATTAGTTTATATACATCTCCGATATGTAGCTACTCACGTTCCTTGGTTACTTTTCTTCTTTGGAATGTAATTTGATGAGAACAGGGTGCTTTGCAGGAAAGAAAACTATAGTACACGATGCAAAAGAATATGATGGAAGAGAAGCAGTTAGATCTTAATCAGCCACTTCTGTCTGTGAGACGATTTTCACCTACAGCAGTCACCTTAGAAGCTGATGACAAAAGGAAGACTGATAAGTCAATACCCAAACTACCTCCTCTTCCCTTTTACAAATCAGAACTGAAATCAGGTCCAGTGAGGCACCCTGGTAGTGTTCCTTTTGTATGGGAGAAAGTCCCGGGAAGACCCAAGGATGAAAGAAATTCACAAACTCGGGGTATTAAACAGCCTCCCACTACGCCTAGGCTTCCGCCTGGAAGGGTTTTGAATGCTAAGAAGCAAGCATCGGATAAATGTTCTAAACGCACTACAACTGCTCAGTCCCCAACTGGAAATGTACTTTCCAATTTTAACAATGTTTCAACCCTTGATACAGAAGTAGTTACCAAGTGTGACAGCCTTAAAGAGGCGATGGATGATAAGGATATTGCTGATTCAGAGGATGGTGATGAGACCTATTTAGATGCACTTGACACACTTTCGAGGAGTGAATCATTCTTTTATAACTGTAGTATAAGTGGTTTGAGTGGACTGGACGGTCCAGATGCCAAACCATCTGGAACCTTCTCAACAGATCCGCAGACTCGCGACTTCATGATGGGTCGGTTCCTGCCTGCAGCAAAAGCAATGGTTTCAGACACACCTCAATATGCTACCAGGAAGCAACCAGTTGCACGAGAGCAAGCAATTTCTCAAGAGCAACCAAGAGGGATGAAGAAGGTAGCGGGCAGGGTTAAGCAACATCCACTTAATCAATATAGGCCAAATGATTTGACACATAATGTTCAAGATATAGCTGGGGACAAAAGTGAGAATGAAGGTGATTATAAAAGGATCTGAAAATTTATTAGGTAAAGTTTGTGAGTCATTTCCTTGATTTTTTAAAAAAAAAAAATAATTCTTTTGCCTTCTGAACCTTGTCCCAGGTATGAGAGTGCAACCGCGATTACCCATTTCTTCAGTTAGTAGACTGCGAGCTAAATCTTCCTATGCCAGTGCTTACAGAGAATCTAGAAACGAGGTATTTTGCCTTATTTACTTGCGTTTCCCCAGTTTTCCATGTGTTATTATCACGTCAAGAATCTTTATTGAACAGTTTCTTTATTTTCTCTAGCATACTGGGGGTGATGCTTGTGAACAAAGATTGACGAGTGGACATCAGGAAGCTAGGATGCCTGAAGATGGGAATGATTTGAAATGTGAATCCAACCAGATCAAAATAGGCGAATGTCAGAAATTAGACGGGTCACCTTTATATAGGCGTCAGCAAGGTAGTAACATATCACCCTACCGAAAGGAATGTTCTCATCATGAAGAAAAAGGTTTTCTTGGTCTTCCTGAAAAAGCGAAGAATTCCAGAGATACTAGTAGCTCTGGAAAATATCGAAAAGGCCACAACAATTTTAGGGAATTTTTGGCTACTGAGAATATTGCTCAATGGGAAATGGGCCCAGGGAGTCCTGTATTTGAGAAGAATCGGTATATTGATTTTGGGCATACTGTAAAATCTCCGAAGTCGAAGTCACATTCCTCAAATACAAAGGGCCATATTATTCAGTACAGAGGGAATGATATTGAAATTCCTGAGAAAAGTAATGAAGTGAAAGAAACCCCTTCGGCAGAGTTTTCATTCCAAGATATTGAGTGCTTGGGTGATGGAAATGAAAAGGCAATAGTGCCATTTGAAAGTTTGAAGTTTCCTGACTCCAGCTTTCTATCTTGGTCTGGCAGATCCAAGAAGGATGATCAAACAGACATGAGAAATGGTTTTTTATCAGGTCAGGATTCTGGCAAATTTTCAAGCTCAAAAGTGGCTGAACAAGAAAGGTGTAACTTGAAAAGCCAACATTTAGAGAAATTAGTTCATTGGGAAAATTTTAATGGCCTTACTCAGGATTGTATTACATCGCCAAGGGCGAAACTGAATGATGAGAAAAAGAGTGATTTGAAAAGCCAACAGTCTAGAAAATCAGGAACAGAAAGTTCTCGTAGCCATGCTCAGAAGTCTATTACATTGACCAGCTCAAAAGTGGCCAACGGAGGAAAGATTGATTTAGAAAGTCAACAACTTGTGAAATTTGGTAATCAAGAAAGTTCCCAGGGCCACAATTCACGACTGCCTCTTGGACCACCTTTACCGAAATCTCCATCAGAGTCTTGGCTAAAGCGTACCTTACCTAGTATTTCCTCGAGGAGCTCATCTTCACAGTGTTCTTCTGGTTCACAGATTTATGCTAGCAGCCAGCCTTCAAAGATGTCCTCTCTTGGTCCCAAATGGGAGACAATTGTTAAAACTTCTAACAAGCACCATGGACATCTGCGGTTTTCAGAGGTAATTCCTTAACTCTTCACCTTTACTGCTCCAGTTTACCTGTTTGGTGATTGGACTTGTTAATGATAATTTATATTTTGTCAGGAGCTTCTGACACCTATACCGGAAGCTTAGAAGTCGGATGTTTATCTGAAGCTCACCAGCTTATGTGAATATCCAGTCTTTCTATGGGTGTAAAGGTGCTGAATATAGTTTTATTCCTTTCACTTTTCTAAAAGTTTCTCTCGAATGTGTTGCCCTTGTAAGCTTTATACACTGAAGTTGGTACCTAATGAAAAGTGTATATCAATAAGCCCATCTCGTATCATGTAATTTTCTTGTAAATCTCATCATATCATTTTTTGAACTTAACTTTCCTTTAGTAGGATTCTTGTGTAAAGGGAATCAAAAGATGTATTTGTTTCTTCATTTCCTTAATAAAAGAAAAGTGATCTACTTTGAGCCACTCGCTTTATCTTCCGTGCATATTAAGCTGATAAATCTTTTACCAATTCGATATTTTTGTTGAGTTGATGAGGTTTTAGAATTAACATATGGGTTTGGTTACATGAATTTGGAGGCTTAATATCTTCCGATCGATTATTGATCACATTTTTGTGTATATTATGGCTAGTTTGAGAGAGAAGTATTTGTATATGTTTTGCTTTAAAAGCCTAGGATTCTTTTGCAGCGTTCCTAAGAAACTGTTGCAAAAGTGAACCATTATCACATCAGTGGAGTTGCAGTTGCTATATGTGATGTCTTTGATATTCAAAAGGGAATAGTGATCGTTTTGGGTCAGTCGGCCGTGCACAAATGGGCGGCTCATTAAGCACCAAAGGCTGGAAGCCGTACACAGGCAACTGTCCCAAGTCAAGTCCTTACTGGAAAAACATTGTGGCACGTCTCATTAGTTATTGTTAAGTTGTGTGTGGCGTAACTGCCGTTAATATAAATTTGTGCTGCAAGGCGAATGGTACCATATTTACCTCAAATGGGTTCATAACGCTTTTGCTGAATATCAACTTCCTGAACTGCTCAGAACTCCTTTGAGCTCTCTTTGCTTGCAAATTAAAAGTTTGCAGGTTGCTATTATAGGGGAGTTCTTGTCAGCTGCCTTGCAGCCACCGGAACCACTAGCTGTACGTGTTGCTGCTCAATGAATTTTCTGTTCTGTTTCATATCTATGTCCTATATACCTAATCTGCTATGTCCTATAAATCTGTATTCATCAGTTGGATCTTGATAAGCAGCTCAGAACTTCACCAGTCCCAAATTTTAAAAAAAAAAATATTTTTCTTTCAAAGCTCCTCACATTACATGATTTCCATCGAGTTAAAGAAAAGTGGTTTTGTGACTGGCCTACTAGAGTTCTATTCTGACATGGTTATATATATACTGGATGCTTTGTATGTAACTACATATAATACAGGAATTGTGCACTTTATAAGAGAAAGTAAGGTTTATACTGTTTTCTTACGTGATTCCACTGGTGTATCTGATTCGATCCTGATCCTTTTTGGTGGTGCGTTGAACCATGGAGTCCAGGTGATTATTCAATTGTATAGCCCTGAGTTGGTACAAATGTATGGAATTGACTTACTGTGATCTTGTATTCTGTACTTTCCTCATTTTATTTTTCTCTCTTTTTTCCACCATTAGGTTGGGCATTTGAGAAAGTTGGACGGTTATATCGACTTCTTCATGGATCCTAGTTTGATGGACTGCTATTTGAAGCTTAAGGAAGAAGAAGAACTTAATGAGCTTATTCAAAGAAAAAAAAGGTGAACTATTAGGCATTCGTTACTTTTAAAGAGCCTATTATGTTTGTCGTTTAATATTCTACTTTCTTGTTTTAGCCTTTAGTACTGGGGTCGAAATCCTGGTTCATTAGCAAGGAAAGGGGAGCTTATGACTTGGTTGCCTGTCTTATATGAACGTTACGTTTGTTTCTTCCTAGCATCCCCAGATTCTTGTACTGGGGTTTTTTACTCCCTTGCAATAATGCACAGCTTGTAGATCCTAGCCTTGATATCGACAAGGAAGGGAAGTACCTTATGCTTGCTGTTCAAGAGCTGGTATCCGGAGATCAATATGAAGGGAGATTTGTATTTGGTCGTGACAGCATGGAAGCCAAAGGAGTCTGGTGATAACAGCAGATTCACTAAAGACGGGACCAATCCCAAGATTTTGCTTCAAACTCCATTGATGAGAGCAGGACACTGCTCCAAAATACAAAACAAAGCACCTTGAGACGAACGAGTTGAGAGGACTGGTGGAGTGCAAGGGCATGCAATTTGTTGGGAAACCTAAGAAAAATAAGCAGCTTGCAGAAAGGGATGCTATAGAAACACTGGCTTGGTTGACTCACACATCAGACAACAATCGTGATGAAAAAGACAACTCCCTACCTGATGGCACTGACAAGATGCTAAAACTCCTCGGGAAAGGTAGAATATCAAAACGGCGGTCTGGTTGAATGTGATTGCTGATGTAGAAGATGAAGCTGCTTCCATCTGGTGGATGAGGACGCTGCAAGCCATATATCCCTAGGACACATGGGGCGCGTATGCAAGCCATATTTCCCTAGGACACATGGTACATTAAGCTTGTTGGTATGTAGTTTTGGTAGAGTGGGCTAGTATATATACAAATCTTTTCCTTGTGTTTGCAGGGGTGTTGTAGATGGTCGAAGTCGTCTGGATTGTATCTTGGCAGCCGGTGACACTAGTCACGAGTCTGTTAAGTTATGCAAAGGGGTGTGTGGATGACACCACCCTAAAACTACTTACAGGATTGTTCTTGTAAACTTGGTAGATATCTCGAGTGGCACGATTTCTTGTAATTTGCAGCTAATTCTATCAAATCTATTATTAATTTCAATCCAATCATCTATGGCCAAACAATGCCTGCCGTAGATTGATCTTTCAGTTGTTGATTATATTTTGCAATTTTGCAGCTAATTCTATTAAATCTATTATCAATTTTTCATGTCTAGTTGTTGATTATATGTCGCGTGTGTAAAGTAAATGCATGTAGCGTCGTAGCCAATTCTCATGTGTGTATAAATCTTTCCTACTAAGTTACTAACCTTTTAATTCTTGTGCTCGTGAGTTTCAGCTTTGGTCAACTATGTACTGTTCATGGTTTAATGGTTTACTGTTCCGTTTGGGCTGCATAGACCTTTCTAATAGTTTGAAACTTGGGGGATTAGCATTGCACTAGATTAATATGATTCAATCTTTATTCAAAACAGCTAATGGATTTATCTCGTCCCATTTGTTTAAATATATAAACTGATCGGAGCCACAATTGCAAATAAGATATGAGAAATTGGTTAAGGTGGTTTGGACATGCTAACTAAAAACCTACAAATGTTTCGGTTGAAATATGCGTTTATGAGACATAGGTTGATGGCAAAAGAAGTAGAGGAAGACCTAAGAATACTTGGAAAGAGACTCTAAGAAAAGACATGGAGTACTTGGAGCTCGCCGAAAATTTGGAGCAAAACTGAGATCAGTGGTGTTCTAAGTTTGTACAGCCGACCACGCTTAATTAGTGGAATAAGACTTTGTTGTTGTATAAATTGATGGGAGTCCCGCTCATTTATAAACTTACGTAAAACATTAGAATTTTGGGAAGGTCTGTTGATTTATTTGCAGCCTCATCATCCAAGTCAAGCCGAGGTCTGAATGGTAAAACTTCAAAGAAGTTTCATGAAGTTTCTGCAGCCAGAATTGTCAACCAAATACTTTGAAAAGTATGATTTCAATTCAGTACGGCACTAACATTATAGGTATATACACACACACAAATATATACAGTGAAGCTGTATAATCTTGTATTAGTCTGCAACACAGTGAGAAAAAATGGCTAGAACATACGTTGGTCTAGGTGGTGGCCATGCAGGCGAAGTGGATATCATGATGCCAGATCACAACTCTGGCGGGCTGCTTTTGCCCTGCGTGATTCTTATGTCCCTCTCACTCATCTCAATGGTCATATTTGCCTGAGGTGATTACGAAGGATCAAACAAGGAAAGACGTGGAGGTGGTGCTGCATTTGGACATGGAGGTGGAGGTGGAGGTGGCGGCGCTGCATTTGGAGGTGAGGTGGCGGCGCTGCATGCGGAGGTGGAGGTGGAGTCTGTACTTAAAAAAAGGAAAGACGTGGAGGTGGCGGCGCTGCATTCGGAGGTGGAGGTGGAGGTGGAGTCTGTACTTAAAAAAAAAAGAAAGACGTGGAGGTGGTGGCGCTGCATGCGTAGGTGGAGATGGAGTCTGTACTTAAAAAAAAGAGGCGGCGAAGGTGGAGTCTATAGGAAAACTAACGAAAAGTTAAAAAAAAAAAACTTTAGTTTTAATGAAAAATAACAAATAAAGGTGTAGTGGATAGTACTTGGAAAAGGTAAAAATGTGGCTTTTTGTTAAAAGTGAACAGTATCGGAAGTGTTTCGTTAAAACTCCCTAAAAAAAGAAGGCGGCGTAGTTACTATAGTTATATAATGATACATTTATACCGATACATTCACATTGAAAATTATGTACCTATACATTCGTACTGAAATTTACGAACCGATACTTTTGTACTTATGAGTAAAATAAGGTATTTAAAGTTATGTACCGATACATTCGTACTGATACTTCTATACCTATGAATAAAATAAGGTACCGAAAGTTATGTATAAATTGTTTTTGTTTTGTTGTAGAATTTTATAATAATAAGAATTTGAATTTTGAATAAATTTTTATGTATTTATATGATTGGAGCACAAAAAAAAAAAACATTAATTATGGATGGGTAAAGAATTTTGAATGGTAAGTTTATAAATAATAAATGTGCTATAATTACTTAAATATGGTAAGTTCTAAAAAAAATGGACTTATATTAGATTTTAAAAACCATTTATGTTAAAATCTAAAAACAGTCTTATTAAAGCCCTAAAATGTAAAAGTCATATTTATGTTTTCATAAAAATGAAAAAGTAAGAATTTAAGCAAAACCTATTGTCAATATGTAAATCCTTCACTTTAGCTGCTGCATTAGAGATTAGTCAATATGTAAATCCTGCTGAGACCATATGGGACCAGTTATTTTTGATACTTAAATGGTCTACATTGGCAGGCGGGCTAATTAAAGTCAAAATGGCTTGAGAGCCGTGTAAGTATCTCTTGCCTTTATGTGGACTCAATACATTCTTTCCACATCAGAACAATGTGAATGGAGTTCTCTTCATTCTCTCATGTTCCAATATAAATCCATTCGTTTGGAGTTGCTCTTATACATTCTTCATATCTTAATCAAACAAGTAGCAAATAAAAAGTAGGGTTGGGCACTGGCCGGACCGGGTCTAAATTTGGAGGAACCTGGCCCTAGTTGTTTTAAAATGTAACGAGTCGGGTCGGGTATAAGGATTTTGAGTTTGGGAACCGGACAACGGGCCGGTTTGGGACGGATCTAATTACTTTTTTTTTTCGGTTTTGGAACTGCATTGATTTGCTCTTCACCCTTCACGAGCTTGTCGGAATTAGCCTCCGCATTGACCTGTAATTTTCGACCTGAACAAACACATATCGTCAAAAAACCCTAATCAATATCAAATCTCTGATACAAACTTCAAATTCAGAAACATTTACTCATAATAATGCATTGTTCACAATTCAACTAATCGAGATCTGCAGAAACCCCAGGCGTACCTTGATCAGGGAGGAGTGAGAGAAGGCAGAGTAGAAGAAGAGGAATGAGAGGGAGTCGAGGGAGAGGGATTTGAGTGAGTCAAGAGACTGACTCAGAGTCTCGCAACCAAACACTCGGCAGAGCAGCCATGGACGCTCAGTCGCAGTAGCAAGCCGGACCGGTGAAGAAGAAAAAGACTCAGGGTTGGAAGCCCAAGCCCAAGAAAAAGAAGAAAGATGACCACCAACAGCAAGCCAAGCTGAAGAAGTCGCAGCAGAACGCCATCGTCGACGCCAAGTTGAAGAAGTCGCATCAAACACTTGGTGCGCAACTCGGAAAAAGCCATCACAAGTCACAATAGAAAGCTAAAAGATAGAAAATTGATGGGAATCAGAGGTTACCGAAGGAATTAGGGCTGTCGAGAAGTGGAAGAGAAGGTGGAGGCAGCGCATGGGTCGATTCTTGAGGGTTGTTGAACTCCGGAGGTGATGGTGGAGTAAAGGTAGAGCCGGCGACTCGGAGTTTGAGTCTGACGACGAGTCTCTGTACGAGGCAATCGGGGCTTCCATTCCAATGACACTGAGTCTATGACAACGTCGAGAGGGAAAAAGATGGAATGAGAGGGAAATAGAGGAGCAAGAGAGTGAGATGGAGAAACGGCTGAGACTTGAGAGAGTGATGATTCTGGAACCTTGGCTTGGACTCAGGTAGAACCTAGGTAGAAACTAACGGTTGAGATTGGATGATAGATTATCATTCAATCTCAGCCGTTCATTATAATTAGAAACGGGTCGGTCCGGGTACCCGTTTTTCTAAGTATCTGGACTCGAGTCACCCCATAAATGAAAAGGGCCCGGCCCGTACCCGCCCCTGACCTGCGGTTCATGTACCCGTTTGCCCACCCTAATAAAAAGCTTTCATAAAAATTCTCGTATAATTGAGAATGAATTTTGCATTCTGTAAGGAAAATAATTTTTTTTTAATAAAACAGACCTTTAATTATTTTCTTTTTAAAAAATTTATACATTTTTTATAAAGTAAAAATTCATATATTTGAATCAAATCATGAACCGGGTGCATTGCCTAGTGGACCACTTTCATAAGACGTAGCCAAAAGCCGATTATGAACATAATTCCCCACAAGCGTTGGCAACATACGCACGTGATCCTCATGTAGTAACCAAGGACGAAGTTAGAGATCTGTATGGATGAGGCATCTTCAAACAGCAAAGTCACAAATTAAAAAAAAAATTCAAGAATTTATTAAACAAAATACTTATATATTAATTCATTAGATTTTTCATACAACATATTAAAATATCTCTCGACGTTGTATGACAACTTCATTACCGGTACCATCAAATCTCTCTCTATAAAAATAACACGTTATCATTCATCCATTGATCTCCCATCTGATTTCTCAATCGATTCTTCAAAAATTTCATGATCGAAAATGCTCTTTCAACTTTGGCAGTAACAACTAGAAGAGTTAATACTTATGTCACAAGAAAATAAACAAGTGATACACCTCGTTGATGAGACAACCATACATTTTTCCGCTGAAAAACAAATTTGAGTGGGGGTATCCGCTCCCATGGGCCCAAGGTGGCTCCATATATGGTAATGCAATGGTGGAGATAAAATTACTTATCTTCAAAAGTTCTATTTATACCAAAGCTGCTGCTAGCTTAGCTAGGAGTTGTGTACAAATTCCTCTTCCTAAAGTTTGGATCGCCAAATAAATAAATAAAATGGCTAGGAGCAGCAGGAACATTGTTTCTGTATCTGCTAGTCATGCAGATTTACTGCTTCCAAATGCTTGTGGTTTTTTCCTTTTCTGCATGATCTTAATGTCCTTATTTGTAATATCAGTTGTCATATTTTCTTGTGGTAAGTCGTCAAGCAAGAAGAAGAAGAATAAACATCATGATGGAGGCGACCTTTGGGACTTAGGAGATGGCAGTGGGGATAATGGTGGAGGCGACCATGGGGGTGGAGGCAACCACCATGGGGGGCATGGTGGAGGCCACCATGGGGGCCATGGTGGAGGCCACCATGGGGGTGGAGGACACCATGGGGGCCATGGTGGAGGCCACCATGGGGGCTATGGTGGAGGCGACCATGGGGGCGGAGGTTTTGGTGGGGGTGGAGGTTATGGCTCTAGTACTACATAGTAATCACTGGTCATCAATGAAGACGTCAAAGGATATAGGGAGGGAGAGAGAGGGGAGTACAGTCGCGTGTGCCTTATAATTTCCCTTTATTTTTATATGTATAACACTTATGTAATTTGTTGTTTGTAATTCAAAGGTATTAATAAAACAAGGTTTCAAGAAATTCAAGCATATTAGGTGGTATGATAATTAAATATGCATTAATTAGTACAGTGCGCTGATGGCGCCAAGCACTAGCTGTCGTATATTTCTCTTCTCAATATTGGAGTTTATGTTTCCCCTTTCATGGTCACAGGAAAGAAAAATAAAAGAAAGTTCGCAATGTTTACACACCATTGCACCAAAAATAAAAAGGAAAACTAATGAAAAGGGTTTGAAAACTTTGAGTTTTAACGATAAAGACCAGTATTCTAAAACGCGGGCTGGGCGGTGGGCCTCCGCCGCGATTATTATGAAATCGTTCAACAAATCGGAATGGCTATTAATCGGTATCTAGGCGGTCGCTGGGCGGGCTAGGCGGCCTCGACGACCTCTTGGTTTTGTAAAAAAAAAAAAAAAAAAGAAAAAAAAAGAAAAAACTCTTTGTATTGACGACAAGAGAGTGATCTGTTGAGGAAGGAGAGAAAGATCAACAATTTTGTTGTTGAAAGAAGAGAGAGAGTTGTCTGTAAGTTCTTAAAACCATCATTGTCGGGGATCACCACTACACTGACCTACACAATTTAGTTGATTTTTGGGTTGGGTTGGTCGGGATCTGCGGTTTAATGAAGATGAAGGCTTGTTTGGTCGATGACAGGATGACATTGTAGGGAGAGGGTAATTGGGCAAAGCTTGCTTAAACCAAGGGAGAAGCGAAAAGAAGGGATGGAGACTT
The DNA here is from genome assembly GCA_036320875.1 of Cotoneaster glaucophyllus. Lineage (NCBI taxonomy): Eukaryota > Viridiplantae > Streptophyta > Magnoliopsida > Rosales > Rosaceae > Cotoneaster > Cotoneaster glaucophyllus. The sequence continues at coordinate 25,041,679 of CM070068.1, read as the reverse complement.
TGAAATTGACGGCATAGAGAAAAAGAAGATGAGAGTAATTGGGTTTGGGTAGGGAGAAGTGAAGAGAAAGGATGAGACTTTGGAATTGATGACATAAAGAAAAAAAAGATGAGAGTAATTGGGTTGGGTGTCAGAATCAGAAATGATTCAATGAATAAAGAAAATTACTTTTTAATAAATAATGGATTGAGAATATATAATAAATTAAACAACATATCTAGGAGTTGGTTGTCGAATCTTTTATCATCTTTACGTTAGGGTTTTGTTTGTAAATAACTAAACATACAAGGTATTTTTGGGTTCTGTCTTTTTGGATGTATATATAATAAATTTACATAAATCTGCTCAGGCCGCCTAGGCGCTAGGCCCATGTCCCCTGTCCGATTAGGGCTTAGCGTTTTTTAGAACCTTGATAAGGACAAAATAAATGGTAAAGTGAATAGTACGAGGATTGACTTTTTAGTGTAAAAATATGATTTTTCGTTAAAATGAACAGTACCGAGAACTTTTCATTAAAGTTCCCAAAATAAAAATAAGACTTATTCTTTGCAACGCCCTTTTGAACTCCACATCAATCTCATTTTTCTACTAACACTAAAATTTCGACACTTTACATCTTAGAGCTTAATATTCGCTCAACTCTACACCCTTGGAACTATTTCTTCATAAAAAATTTAAACAAAAATACTTTAATAACTTACAATTATGTTACTTTTGAAAAGGTAAACAAAAATGTTTAATAAATAAGTAAAAAATTTGATATTAGGCCGCCTTTGAGTTCTCACAAGTGTAGCATTATAATCATGAATTACTCGTGTAATGGGCTTGGACACGCATACTGATCGGCCCTCACTGCTTGAAGCCCAAATCTTATAGATCCTCTGGACTCCAGATTTGCATTAGAAGCCCATGGCAATTAAGGTCAGAATTCTGAGAAACTTTAACACTGCAGACGGCAGACTGCAGTTTCGTGAAAAACACTTGGAAAGGTTGGCTGCAAGAACTACCTTTTAATGAAGAATACAACCGAGGCACATACGATCGTTCGTCAAACTGCCAACGGGAATATGAATGTCCATGATTTCATTTTTTGACAACTTTAATTGACGACTTCTCCTAGCTCGATGCTAAGTCAGTAAATCGGACTACAACTGCGTAGTTATTATGTTCAAGTCAAATGCGCAACTTACATAACCCAAAATTATTGCCACTGTTGTTCCCCTCAATGTTTCCTATCTTGAAAAAAAGCAAATTTAGCTAGAAATGTATAAACAAGTAAACAAGTAAACAAGAATTCTCAAGTTCTAATAACGGGGCCCTTGTATAGCGCTCTCCGAATCACAAAGTTTTCGGGAGGGGGAAACTCTTCTAACCAAGTCACTTGAGGCTCTATAACTCCATCGAGCTCAAGATCAGCTTCGTTCCAAACAAACAAACAAACAAAAATATCAATATCAGCAACATAGACGAAATTTACTTGCCGGTTATTAATTATCCTTGACATTAGGATTAAAGACCAAATAAGATATAAGTTTTAAGAAAAAAATATATCAATTTTAAGAAAAATGGATAATACACTTGCATACATTTGGATTAAGCCACACTTACGGTATTTTTCCAAATTTTTTTTTCTTGAAATGGTATTAAACTAACAACCTCCTTAAACCAATCCATCTGAAATTAATATTAGCACATGTTTAATTGTGTAAAGCCTAAGTAGAGATCAAGTTGGATTCCTAAAGGAAAGGGGAGCTTATGACTTGGTTGCCTGTCTTGTATGAACGTTACGTTTGTTTCTTCCTAGCATCTCCAGATTCTTGTACTGGCGGTTTTTACTCCCTTGCAATGATGCACAGCTTGTAGATCCTAGCCTTGATATCGATAAGGAAGGGAAGTACCTGTTGGATATATGTCAACAATCTGTGATAATTTATATATGCAAATAAATACTAAATGCGAACAGAAACTTAACAATCTGTGTTTAAGCCTTTTGGGTATGGCCAATGTGGGACAAATGAAATTTTCACTCAAACTTAAATATTTCCAACAGTACCTTATGCTTGCTGTTCAAGTACTGGTATCCGGAGATCAATGTGAAGGGAGATTTGTATTTGGTCGTGACAGCAGGAAGCCGAAGGTGTTTGGTGGCCAGTAGTGAAAGTTCAAGTCCAATTGGTTTATTTGCTTTTGGGCTTTCGGGTGAGTGTAAAGCCACGTCGAGGACTAGTATTTAGCTTGACGAAAATAGTGGTTCTCAAACAGTGTCTGATTTTAACTTCATTTTGTTAGATATTAAGTCGGTTAATTAGCACGTCGGCATGTGTTAAGGGATTTTTAATTCAAAAACTTGGTAGCTTGGGAGGAAAAGCAATGCTCAATTTGGCAGTACATTGAAGTAGATACTGTTTGTTTAGAACCTAAACTTCTAATCTTTGTTTGTCTAAATTCTTGTGATGCAACACATGCAAAATAATCATGTAAGGGTTATTTAGAAGACAGTAGATTCATCTCGAATCCTTTGAAATTAAAAAAGTCTGTTTTCCTGAAGTGTCGAAAGTGTTTAACGCTTGTTGGCATTTTTGGTATCAAACCGAAAAAACTGTGGAAAGAGTGTCTGAAGTTTCCAAGTTACTATGTTTTATTGAACTCAAATCAACTTTCAGTTGGTATTTACACTCTTTGTTTTTGCAAGGATTGCGCGGCTTATTTATCAGTTGTTGGTTCATAGACGTGTTTTAAGCCTTTATATTTTATATCCGACACTGCCACACACTAGATTAGTTTATATACAACTCCGATATGTAGCTACTCACGTTCCTTGGTTTCTTTTCTTCTTTGGAATGTAATTTGGTGAGAACAGGGTGCTTTGCAGGAAAGAAAACTATAGTACACGATGCAAAAGAATATGATGGAAGAGAAGCAGTTAGATCTTAATCAGCCACTTCTGTCTGTGAGACGATTTTCACCTACAGCAGTCACCTTAGAAGCTGATGACAAAAGGAAGACTGATAAGTCAATACCCAAACTACCTCCTCTTCCCTTTTACAAATCAGAACTGAAATCAGGTCCAGTGAGGCACCCTGGTAGTGTTCCTTTTGTATGGGAGAAAGTCCCGGGAAGACCCAAGGATGAAAGAAATTCACAAACTCGGGGTATTGAACAGCCTCCCACTACGCCGAGGCTTCCGACTGGAAGGGTTTTGAATGCTAAGAAGCAAGCATTGGATAAATGTCCTAAACGCACTACAACTGCTCAGTCCCCAACTGGAAATGTACTTTCCAATTTTAACAATGTTTCAACCTTTGATACAGTAGTTACCAAGCGTGACAGCCTTAAAGAGGGGGATGGATGATAAGGATATTGCTGATTCAGAGGATGGTGATGAGACCTATTTAGATGCACTTGACACACTTTCGAGGAGTGAATCATTCTTTTATAACTGTAGTATAAGTGGTTTGAGTGGACTGGACGGTCCAGATGCCAAACCAGCCGGAACCTTCTCAACAGATCCGCAGACTCGTGACTTCATGATGGGTCGGTTCTTGCCTGCAGCAAAAGCAATGGTTTCAGACACACCTCAATATGCTACCAGGAAGCAACCAGTTGCACGAGAGCAAGCAATTTCTCAAGAGCAACCAAGAGGGATGAAGAAGGTAGCGGGCAGGGTTAAGCAACATCCACTTAATCAATATAGGCCAAATGATTTGACACATAATGTTCAAGATATAGCTGGGGACAAAAGTGAGAATGAAGGTGATTATAAAAGGATCTGAAAATTTATTAGGTAAAGTTTGTGAGCCATTTCCTTGATTTTTTTTTTTAAAAAAAATAATTCTTTTGCCTTCTGAACCTTGTCCCAGGTATGAGAGTGCAACCGCGATTACCCATTTCTTCAGTTAGTAGACTGCGAGCTAAATCTTCCTATGCCAGTGCTTACGGAGAAGCTAAAAAGGAGGTATTTCTCCTTATTTACTTGCGTTTCCCCAGTTTTCCATGTGTTATAATATTATCACGTCAAGAATCTTTAATGAACAGTTTCTATATTTTCTCTAGCATTCTGGGGGTGATGCTTGTGAACAAAGATTGACGGATGGACATCAGGAAGCTGGGATGCCTGAAGATAGGAATGATTTGAAATGTGAATCCAACCAGATCAAAATAGGCGAACGTCAGAAATTAGATGGGTCACCTTTATATAGGCGTCAGCAAGGTAGTAACATATCACCCTACCGAAAGGAATGTTCTCATCATGAAGAAAATGGTTTTCTTGGTCTTCCTGAAAAAGCGAAGAATTCCAGAGATACTAGTAGCTCTGGAAAATATCGAAAAGGCCACAACAATTTTAGGGAATTATTGGCTACTGAGAATGTTGCTCAATGGGAAATGGGCCCAGGGAGTCCTGTATTTGAGAAGAATCTGTATATTGATTTTGTGCATACTGTAAAATCTCTGAAGTCGAAGTCACATTCCTCAGATACAAAGGGCTATATTATTCAGTACAGAGGGAATGATATTGAAATTCCTGAGAAAAGTAATGAAGTGAAAGAAACCCCTTCAGCAGAGTTTTCATTCCAAGATATTGAGTGCTTGGGTGATGAAAATGAAAGGGCAATAGTGCCATTTCAAAGTTTGAAGTTTCCTGACTCCAGCTTTCTATCTTGGTCTGGCAGATCCAAGAAAAATGATCAAACAGACATGAGAAATGGTTTTTTATCAGGTCAGGATTCTAGCAAATTTGCAAGCTCAAAAGTGGCTGAACAAGAAAGGTGTAACTTGAAAAGCCAACATTTAGAGAAATTAGTTCATTGGGAAAATTTTAATGGCCTTACTCAGGATTGTATTACATCGCCAAGGGCGAAACTGAATGATGAGAAAAAGAGTGATTTGAAAAGCCAACAGTCTAGAAAATCAGGAACAGAAGAAAGTTCTCGTAGCCATGCTCAGAAGTCTATTACATTGACCAGCTCAAAAGTGGCCAACGGAGGAAAGATTGATTTAGAAAGTCAACAACTTGTGAAATTTGGTAATCAAGAAAGTTCCCAGGGCCACAATTCACGACTGCCTCTTGGACCACCTTTACCGAAATCTCCATCAGAGTCTTGGCTAAAGCGTACCTTACCTAGTATTTCCTCGAGGAGCTCATCTTCACAGTGTTCTTCTGGTTCACAGATTTATGCTAGCAGCCAGCCTTCAAAGATGTCCTCTCTTGGTCCCAAATGGGAGACAATTGTTAAAACTTCTAACAAGCACCATGGACATCTGCGGTTTTCAGAGGTAATTCCTTAACTCTTCACCTTTACTGCTCCAGTTTACCTGTTTGGTGATTGGACTTGTTAATGATAATTTATATTTTGTCAGGAGCTTCTGACACCTATACCGGAAGCTTAGAAGTCGGATGTTTGTCTGAAGCTCACCAGCTTATGTGAATATCCAGTCTTTCTATGGGTGTAAAGGTGCTGAATATAGTTTTATTCCTTTCACTTTTCTAAAAGTGTCTCTCGAATGTGTTGCCCTTGTAAGCTTTATACACTGAAGTTGGTACCTAATGAAAAGTGTATATCAATAAGCCCATCTCGTATCATGTAATTTTCTTGTAAATCTCATCATATCATTTTTTGAACTTAACTTTCCTTTAGTAGGATTCTTGTGTAAAGGGAATCAAAAGATGTATTTGTTTCTTCATTTCCTTAATAAAAGAAAAGTGATCTACTTTGAGCCACTCGCTTTATCTTCCGTGCATATTAAGCTGATAAATCTTTTACCAATTCGATATTTTTGTTGAGTTGATGAGGTTTTAGAATTAACATATGGGTTTGGTTACATGAATTTGGAGGCTTAATATCTTCCGATCGATTATTGATCACATTTTTGTGTATATTATGGCTAGTTTGAGAGAGAAGTATTTGTATATGTTTTGCTTTAAAAGCCTAGGATTCTTTTGCAGCGTTCCTAAGAAACTGTTGCAAAAGTGAACCATTATCACATCAGTGGAGTTGCAGTTGCTATATGTGATGTCTTTGATATTCAAAAGGGAATAGTGATCGTTTTGGGTCAGTCGGCCGGAAGCACCAAAGGCTGGAAGCCGTACACAGGCAACTGTCCCAAGTCAAGTCCTTACTGGAAAAACATTGTGGCACGTCTCATTAGTTAATATTAGTTTGTGCTGCCAGGCGAATGGTACCATCTTTACCTCAAATGGGTTTATCACGCTTTTGCTGAATATCAACTTCCTGAGCTGCTCAGAACTCCTTTGAACTCTCTTTGCTTGCAATTAAAAGTTTGCGGGTTGCTATTATAGGGGAGTTCTTGTCAGCTGCCTTGCAGCCACCGGAACCACTAGCTGTACGTGTTGCTGCTCAATGAATTTTCTGTACTGTTTCATAACTATGTCCTATGTATCTAGTCTGCTATGTCCTATAAATCTGTATTCATCAGTTGGATCTCGATAAGCAGCTCAGAACTTCACCAGTCCCAAATTTAAAAAAAATATTTTTCTTTCAAACCTCCTCACATTACATGATTTCCATCGAGTTAAGAAAAGTGGTTTTGTGACTGGCCTACTAGAGTTCTATTCTGACATGGTTATTCGTATACTGGATGCTTTGTATGTAACTACATATAATACAGGAATTGTGCACTTTATATGAGAAAGTAAGGATTATGCTGTTTTTGTACGTGATTCCACTGGTGTATCTGATTCGATCCTGATCCTTTTTGGTGGTGCGTTGAACCATGGAGTCCAGGTGATTATTCAATTGTATAACCCTAAGTTAGTACAAATGTATGGAATTGACTTACTGTGATCTTGTATTCTGTACTTTCCTCATTTTATTTTCTCTCTCTTTTTTCCACCATTAGGTTGGGCATTTGAGAAAGTTGGACGGTTATATCGACTTCTTCATGGATCCTAGTTTGGTGGACTGCTATTTGAAGCTTAAGGAAGAAGAAGAACTTAATGAGCTTATTCAAAGAAAAAAAAAGGTGAACTATTAGGCATTCATTACTTTTAAAGAGCCTATTATGTTTGTCGTTTAATATTCTACTTTCTTGTTTTAGCCTTTGGTACTGGGGTCGAAATCCTGGTTCATTAGCAAGGAAAGGGGAGCTTATGACTTGGTTGCCTGTCTTATATGAACGTTACGTTTGTTTCTTCCTAGCATCTCCAGATTCTTGTACTGGGGGTTTTTACTCCCTTGCAATAATGCACAGCTTGTAGATCCTAGCCTTGATATCGACAAGGAAGTACCTTATGCTTGCTGTTCAAGAGCTGGTATCCGGAGATCAATGTGAAGGGAGATTTGTATTTGGTCGTGACAGCAGGAAGCCAAAGGAGTCTGGTGATAACAGCAGATTCACTAAAGACGGGACCAATCCCAAGATTTTGCTTCAAACTCCGTTGATAAGAGCAGGACACTGCTCCAAAATACAAAACAAAGCACCTTGAGACGAACGAGTTTAGAGGACTGGTGGAGTGCAAGGGCATGCAATTTGTAGGGAAACTAAGAAAAATAAGCAGCTTGCAGAAAGGGATGCTGCTATAGAAACACTGGCTTGGTTGACTCACACATCAGACAACAATCGTGATGAAAAAGACAAACTCCCCACCTGATGGCACTGACAAGATGCTAAAACTCCTCGGGAAAGGTAGAAGATCAAAACGGCAGTCTTGTTGAATGTGATTGCTGATGTAGAAGATGAAGCTGCTTCCATCTGGTAGTTGAGGACGCTGTAAGCCATATCTCCCTAGGAGATATGGGGCGCGTTGCATACATTAAGCTTGTTGGTATGTAGTTTTGGTAGAGTGGGCTAGCATATATACAAATCTTTTCCTTGTGTTTGCAGGGGTGTTGTAGATGGTCGAAGTCGTCTGGATTGTATCTTGGCAGCCGGTGACACTAGTCACGAGTCTGTTAAGTTATGCAAAGGGGTGTGTGGATAGCACCACCCTAAAACTAATTACAACGTTTGTTCTTGTAAACTTGGTAGATATCTCGAGTTACACAATTTCTTGTAATTTGCAGCTAATTCTATCAAATCTATTATCAATTTCAATTCAATCATCTATGGCCAAACAAGGCCGGCCGTAGATTGATCTCAGTTGTTGATTATATTTTGCAATTTTGCAGCTAATTCTATTAAATCTATTATCAATTTTTCATGTCTAGTTGTTGATTATATGTTGCGTGTGTTAAGTAAATGCATGTAGCGTCGTAGCCAATTCTCATGTATGTATAAATCTTTACTACTAAGTTACTAACCTTTTAATTCTTGTGCTCCTGAGTTTCAGCTTTGGTCAACTATGGACTGTTCATGGTTTAATGGTTTAATAGTTCTGGCTGGACTGTTCATGGTTGAATTGTCAACCAAATACTTTGAATGGTGAAACTTCAAAGAAGTTTCATGGTTGTTGATTATATGTTGCGAGTTCTGAATGGTGAAACTTCAAAGAAGTTTCATGAAGTTTCTGCAGCCAGAATTGTCAACCAAATACTTTGAAAAGTATGATTTCAATTCAATACGGCACTAACATTATAGGTATATATACACACACAGATATATATAGTGAAGCTGTATAATCTTGTATTAGCTAGGAGCTGTATACAAATTCCTCTTCCTAAAGTTTGGATCGCCAAATAAATAAATATATGGCTAGGAACAGCAGGAACATTGTTACTGTAGCCGCTAGTCATGCAGATTTACTGCTTCCAAATGCTGGTGGTCTTTTCCTTTTCTGCATGATCTTAATGTCCTTCTCTGTAATATCAGTTGTCATATTTTCTTGCGGTAAGTCGTCTAGCTAGAAGAAGAAGAATACGCATCATGGTGGAGGCGACCATGGGGGCGGACGAGATAACGATGGGGATGATGGTGGAGGCGACCATAGGGGTGGAGGAGATAACTATGGGGATGATGGTGGAGGCGACCATAGGGGTGGAGGCGACCACCATGGGGGGCATGGTGGAGGCAACCACCATGTGGGGCATGGTGGAGGCCACCATCATGTGGGGCATGATGGAGGCGGAGGCCACCACCATGTGGGGTATGGTGGAGGCCACCATCATGTGGGGCATGATGGAGGCCACCATGGGGGTTTTGGGGGTGCCTTATAGGGGGTGGAGGTTGTGGCTCTATTACTACATGAGTAAGTATTGGTCATCAATGAAGACGTCAAGGGATATAGGGAGGGAGGGAGAGGGGAGTACAATCGTGTGTGCTTTATAATTTCCCTTTCTCTTTATATGTATAACACTTCTGTAATTTGTTGTTTGTAATTCAAGGGTGCGTTTGTTGCACCAGACTATCTCGGACTGGATTGGCTTAGACTAGACTAAGCTGGACTAACTTAGTGAAGCGTTTGGTGCAGTGTCATACTAAGAAGCAGGATAATGAAAATAGTACTGTCACCAGTTTGGTGTTTGCTCGGACTGAGACTAAATTATTATTCTAATTTAATTTATTTTCCTTTAAGGATATTATCAAAATTAATAATATTAGATGAGAGTATGACTCAATAAAAAAAATACAAAAATCAAATTTCTTGCCAACGAAAGAAGCATACATGATTCAAGAGTAGTATTGCTCCAAACATCAATATAACAAAGGTGTTTTCCTAACAATTGACGGGGTTTAGAATGCTTTTCTTAATTATTCACCTTTGGTTTGATTGCATTCAATCCCAAGACCACAATGATGCGTGAGGCACAACGACAAATGGATAGCTGAGCCTTAATCATTGCTACATTTGGATTCGAGAAATTGCTTGCTCCAACTAGTTTGAAGAAAACCAATAACAATATGCAAAAGGAAGAGATGATGAATATACCTCGAGCAAAGTACACAACGTTTGGAGCAAAAGGATTGTCAAAAGTGAAGCAACAAATTTTAGCTGAGGGAACATAAATTTAAATGTTGTGATACAGACAAAATTTTGCTGTTCTAACTAATTTACTGACTAGACTAAAACACAAGCTTGTGTAGGCTACACGAATACGATAGTACTCCTGCACTGCAGATCCTCTGAATTGACTCCTTACGTGAACATATTGTTACAAACAATCAAAATCGATTGAATCAATACCACGCCTTTTGTTGCTCTAGCAAGCAAGTTGGTGCCTGCATATGTAACAACTTGCTGCCTGCATATGTAACAGCTTGATGCATCAAAGCTGCCATTTATGACTCTGCTACGATCGTTGAATCTGATCTCACCAAAGCATCTGCTGGAGCTTTATTACTTGTTGTTGCTGTTCCGGAGACAATGAACTCAGTTTCTCCGGTGTTAGGCTCAAAACTTGTTGTAGTAGAGCACACTCCACTCCAGGTGGAAGCTCAGACTGAGAAAGATTAACCATGATGTCAGATACTCAGATCAAAAGACTACATGTTATAAGCATCGTGTAGTAAACAGAACAAAAATTGGTTAAAAATGGATAAAATGCAGATAATCCGCAACTACCTCCACCTTAAAGACTCAACACTGCTGCAGACTGTAGTTGGTGGATATGTTTCACACACCATAGCTAAGTATATTAATCGGAGAACAAATTTGGCAACATCTCAAATACGGTGCTCTTAGAAATCAAGTGAAACTTTTATATCCATAACAAATTGATACAGATGCACATTTGTTTATTTCAGAAACCTCAATAATGTTTCTTTACCATAGCATCTAGAATATGATTATATGTGAAAACCTGAAAACTCAGCATATTCAAAATAAATGGAATCAAGCAATGCATGAACACAACCATTGTACCAAAAATAATAGAAAAGAAAAATAAAAGAAAGTTTGCAATTTTACACGTCATTGTACCAAAAATAAAAGAGGTATTCATCAATTTACCCCCTGAACTTGTAAGGATTGGTCAATTTCCCTCCTCAACTTTAATTTTGGCCAATTTCCCCCCTCAACTCTCATAATTAGTCAATTTGCACCCTATTGTTATTTTTTTGGGTAAATTACACAAAACTACCTCAACTATGGGTGTCACGACACTTTCATACCTGATCTTTTAAAAATGACAATGTCATACATCATCTTAAGAATTTGTGCCAATGTCATACCTTCGTTAGTTTTTCTGTTAATTTCTTTGTTAAGTGCTGACGTGGCTAGAGACGGGGCCCATTCACTAATCCAACTGGACTAAAAAAATATTAAATATATTTTTAATAATTAAAAATTATTATTTTTATATTAAATCTCTCTCTCTCTCCTCTCTCTCGCCTTTCTCTCTTCTCTGCATCCCAGAACCCATTCCCAAATCCCCTACCACTTCCTGCTTCACCTCAGCATTCGCCACAACCTCAGGAGGCGGCGGGGGAGTGAAACTCTTCGGCGCAGGCAGCGCTCTCCTCCGTACTCATACTCGTAATTCCTCGACGGCGTAGACCTGAAATTCGAAGACCCGCCGTTGAAGCCGCCAGAGCCCTGGCGATCTCCAACACCAAGACCAGTTCCGCTGCCTCCTCCGCTGCTCTTTCTCTCAAACAGAGCATAAGTCCTCACAAAGGCAGCGTGGTCCCACGAGCTCGAGTGCGCCTCGTCCCTGAAATCCGATAGATTCAGGAGGCGGGTACCCCTGCGGGTCACGTACACGATCTCGTCCCCAAACACCGGGTCGCCGTCGTTTAGGAGACGGTGGACCAGCATCAGCGCCATGAGCGCCACGAGCCATGTGTGCGAGCCCAAGTCTCGGGTGGGGACAAACTAGGTTTTGATTTTTAGTTTTTTTTTTTTTTTTTTTTTCGTTTCGTTTCGTTTCTGGGCAGCATGGGAAGAAGATGAGGGAGGAAGGGAAGAAGATGGGGGAGGAGAGAGAGGGGGTGGGGTGGGGACGAATTGGGTTTTGAATTTTTTTTCGTTTCGTCTCTGGGCAGCAGGGGAAAAAGATGGGGGAGGAGGGGAAGAAGATAGGGAGGAGAGAGAGGGGGTGGGGTGGGGACGAATTGGGTTTTGAAATTTTTTTTTTTTTTTTTTTTTTCGTTTCGTTTCTGGGCAGGAGGGGAATGGGAAGAGGTCGGGTGGGGGGGGGTTGATGGGAATGGGTTCTGGGATGCAGAAGAGAGAGAAGCGAGAGAAAGGGGACAAAGAGAGAAGAGAAAGAGAGGGGAGAGAGAGATTTAATATAAAAATAATAATTTTTAATTATTAAAAATATATTTAATAATTTTTTAGTCCAGTTGGATTAGTGAATGGGTCCCTCCTCTAGCCACGTCAGCACTTAACAGAGAAATTAACTGAAAAACTAACAGAGGTATGACATTGGCACAAATTCTTAAGATGATGTATGACATTGTCATTTTTAAAAGATCAGGTATGAAAGTGTCGTGACACCCATAGTTGAGGTAGTTTTGTGTAATTTACCCTATTTTTTTTTAATTTTCCATCTATTCTTCCGTTAAGTAGGTATCTGTATGACTGCCTTTAAAGCGCAAAAATGTCATTTTCCCTACACCTTCTATCTTCTTCCTTTTCTTCAAACTTTCTCTTATTCTTTCTTTTCTCCAAGCCAAGCCCGTGACTGCCGCCAATGCCTCCCTCCTCCTCTGTTTGCAACCCAGTCCATTTGATATGCTGCTTTTGCAGTTTGTAGCTGCCCACATCCCGTCGCCTCCTCCCTCGGCTTCTTCTACCTCTGGTAAGGTGTAAGGAAACCTACTTAACGGAAAATGATAGTAGGGTGCAAATTGAAAAAATGACAGTATAGTGCAAATTGATTTTTTTCGCCATACAAAGGTAGTCATGCGGATACCTACTTAACTGAAGAATAGATGGAAAATTAAAAAAAAAAATTAACAGTAGGGTGCAAATTGACTAATTTTGAGAGTTGAGGGGGGAAAATTGGCCAAAATTAAAGTTGATGGGGGAAATTGGCCAATGGTCACAAGTTCAGGGGGTAAATTGATGAATACCTCAAAATAAAAATAAGGCTTATTCTTTGCAATACCCTTTTGAACTCCACATCAATCTCATTTTTCTACTAACACTAAAATTTCGACACTTTACACCCCAGAGCTTAATCTTCGCTCAACTCTACACCCTTGGAACTATTTCTTCATAAAAAATTTAAACAAAAATGCTTTAATAACTTACAATTATGTTACTTTTGAAAAGGTAAACAAAATGTTTAATAAATAAGTAAAAAAATTGATATTAGGCCGCCTTTGAGTTCTCATAAGTGTAGCATTATAACCATGAATTACTTGTGTATTGGGCTTGGAAACGCACACTAATCAGCCCTCCCTGCTTGAAGCCTAAATCTTATAGACCCTCTGGACCCCAGATTTGCATTAGAAGCCCACGACAATTGAGGTCAGAATTCTGATAAACTTTAACACTGCAGACTGCAGACTGCAGTTTCGTGAAAAACATTAGGAAAGGTTGGCTGCAAGAACTACCTTTTAATGAAGAATAGAACTGAGGCACATACGATCGTTAACAAACTGCCTACGGGAATGTGAATGTCCAGGATTTCATTTTTTGACAACTTTCATCGACGACTTCTCCTAGCTCAACGCGAAGTCAGTAAATCGGACTACAACTGCGTAGTTATTATGTACAAGTCAAATGCGCAACTTACATAACCCAAAATTATTGCCACTACAGTTCCCCTCAATGTTTCCTATCTTGAAAAAAAAAGCAAATTTAGCTAGAAATGTATAAACAAGTAAACAAGAATTCTCAAGTTCTAATAACGGGGCCCTTGTATAGCGCTCTCCGAATCACAAAGTTTTTGGGAGGTTGAAACTCTTCTAACCAAGTCACCTGAGGCTCTATGACTCCACCGAGCTCAAGATCAGCTTCATTCCAAACAAACAAACGAACAAACGAACAAAAAAAAACATATCAATTGATGTGAAAATTACTTGACACACAAATTATACCCTATTTTTGACAATTGTAGTATAGATGTAAATAGGGATTGTTCTAGGCCGGGGACTAACTAGGGATGCTAATCGACACAAGTATGACTCAAAAACACAAAATTAAACTCAAAAACACTAGACTAGGTACTTATGACTCAAAACAGGCTAAACAGACTCAAAACAGCACAATACTAGCAAATAGACTCAAAACTGACTCTAGGGATGATTTTGGACTAATTTAAGACTAGTAAGACTCAAAACACTAAAATGGACAGATTTAGATAAGTTTTAACTAAACTAACTTAACACAATTAACAGGGGATTGATTTGGACGAAATTAACTAAACTAAACAGATTATAAAAACAAAGTAAATTAAGAACGAATTGGGTGATTTAAATGGATGATGGACTAGCTAGAGGACCCTTCTCCACACATGATACATATGCAACACAAACCAATTTTCAGTCATTATCTTTCTAAATCATGAATGACAACGCCCCAAATTAACCGTGAATTGCACTAATTAACCTTCAGATTTTCCTAAGTTCATTGAATTGGACGAGATACGCATCCAACCAAATTATCCTTATCGATTTCCCTACATGATCAACATAATAGAGACACACTCAAAGGTCATTAAGTTCTTTGAAAACCATAACCATTGACAAGACATTCATGAAAAACATGATACGTTTGCCAGGAATTTAACTTAACACGATAGTGACTAGCAACCTTTACTACTCATGAATACAAGTTCATAACAATTATATGCAATTCTCTTATATTCTAACGTCAAATTCATGCATACAAACTAAGTGTGCACCCTTAACCCACATACAAGAATAAGTTTTAAATCAAACAGTTAAGCAAATTACATTCATAACTTATGAAATAATAACTGGATTTAATCAATTCATGTCACATATATAATCATGGCTTTGAAATCGCCCCTAGCTAAAACGAGTTTAGCCTCTCATGTTTGCAATTACACAAAAATAACTTGATTTAAACATTGAAGTATAAGGATAGAAAACACCTAGAAGTTTGGATGTAGCCACGGCACTAGGTCCTTCCACTCCTTGCAATTGCGCACAATGAAGGGCTATGAGTGTATGAATCTGGTTGTGAAAGATGTGTGTCGAATAGATGGTGAATGGTGTATCAACAAAAGGGTGCGGCACACATATTTATAGGGCTGAATATGTAGTCCATGGCAAAGGCTGAATAGAAGTGAGAATGGGTGTAGAATTAGGACTCCAAACCATCAAGAAATAGGACACTTTAATCCACAATCCAAAGGGGAAAAGGTTATACTCTTTCAGCAGGATTTAGTGTTTCTAGAAAGACAATATGCGGCAGGAACTTAGGAGATAGGATAGGTCTTCTAGAAGTAGGTTCTAGATGAAGAGGTGCGGCATAAATGTAGGAAATCAGATATGGACTTTGTTTGCATGATTTTAGGCTTCTAGAACCATAGATTTAGGTGATAAAATCAGATATGAATCCCCTTTCGTAGCTGGAAATAAGGTAGGATAGGATAAGGATAGGATAAGATAAGATAAGATAAGGTTTTGGATAATGTTTGAGATAATGTTCCATGTTTCTTGCTAACTTCTTATCTTCTTATCTTGACTTTATTTTCTCCATCTCTTTAGTTGATTCCTAGCCTCTTTTGATCTTCAAATTCGTCCATCCAACTTGCTTGAATCATAAGCTATCCATCCTTGGCCCAAAATAGCTCTAGAATGCTCCAAAATGCTTCTTTTTGCATACTTTGTCATTAGGACCTGAAATTGCACGAAAATGGCTTTAAACACTATAATAAGTAATAACTAACTACGAAAATGCAAGAAAACAAGCTAACTAAGTCGCATAAATATGCTCCTATCAAATTCCCCCACACATAGCTTTTGCTAGTCCTCGAGCAAAACAAAACAAACAAGACAACCAAAAGTAAACAAAACACAATCTACACCTTCCAACATTTATCTCAGGGATTTCCAAGCAACATGACATGTTAAAAATCGTTATTCCCACATATTTTAGTCATCCTTTCCCTCGAGCACATACTTAATCACAGTCGCCACTTACTAGTTCACATTTAATCAATTAAAACAATGATTTGAATATAGTAACATGCCTTAGAGAATTCACCCAATTCCTTACAAGATACACTCTATTTTCACACAGATTTTCTGACTACACACCCTACACTAGTTATATGTGAGAAGATTGATGTAAACATGTAGACTAGCACTCACATATGTTTAAAACAAAGAAGGGTACTTTCTAGAATGTTTAATGTAATGTGAATATGATCTCATGAACGGAATGCTACTACTTAGATGCGAGAACCAGTGACACCATATGCTCATACCAATTTCAAACTCCACAAATTGAAACACACAACACCCAAGATAGAAGTTAAGGGTAATAACGGGGCCCTTGTATAGCGCTCTCCGAATCACAAAGTTTTCGGGAGGTTGAAACTCTTCTAACCAAGTCACTTGAGGCTCTATGACTCCACGGAGCTCAAGATCAGCTTCATTCCAAACAAACAAACGAACAAACGAACAAAAAAAAATATCAATATCAGCAACATAGAAGATATTTACTTGCCGGTTATCGGTTATCCTTGACATTAGGATTAAAGACCAAATAAGATATAAGTTTTAAGAAAAAAAAAATATCAATTTTAAGAAAAATGGATAATACACTTGCATATTTCATTTGGATTAAGCCATACTTATGGTATTTTTCCAATTTTTTTTTTCTTGAAATGATATTAAACTAACAACCTCCTTAAAACAATCCATCTGAAATACAACTGTAAAAATTAATAAACTTGTTGTAATTAATATTAGCACATGTTTAATTGTGTAAAGCCTAAGTAGAGATCAAGTTGGATTCCAAAAGGAAAGGGGAGCTTATGACTTGGTTGCCTGTCTTGTATGAACGTTACGTTTGTTTCGTCCTAGCATCTCCAGATTCTTGTACTGGCGGTTTTTACTTCCTTGCAATGATGCACAGCTTGTAGATCCTAGCCTTGATATCGATAAGGAAGGGAAGTACCTTATGCTTGCTGTTCAAGAGCTGGTATCCGGAGATCCATGTGAAGGGAGATTTGTATTTGGTCGTGACAGCAGGAAGCCAAAGGAGTCTGGTGATAACAGCAGATTCACTAAAGACGGGACCAATCAACGGAGTTTGCTTCAAACTCCGTTGATGAGAGCAGGACACTGCTCCAAAATACAAAACAAAGCACCTTGAGACGAACGAGTTGAGAGGACTGGTGGAGTGCAAGGGCATGCAATTTGTTGGGAAACCTAAGAAAAATAAGCAGCTTGCAGAAAGGGATGCTGCTCTAGAAGCACTGGCTTGGTTGACTCACACATCAGACAACAATCGTGATGAAGAATACAACTCCCCGCCTGATGGCACTGACAAGATGCTAAAACTCCTCGGGAAACGTAGAAGATCAAAACGGCAGTCTGGTTGAATGTGATTGCTGATGTAGAAGATGAAGCTGCTTCCATCTGATGGTTGAGGACGCTGTAAGCCATATCTCCTTAGGACATATAGGTCGCGTTGCATACATTAAGCATGTTGGTATGTAGTTTTGGTAGATGCATTCCTACAAATCTCGACAACCAACAGAGATTATTTACATGGCCCCATTAAATTTGGGGTGGTTATATAAAAGTGATCAGATAAGCAATTTTGTGCTATATATGTGCATATTTAACTATCTAACGGTCAGATATACTACCAAAAAGAGAGTATTACATTTGACCGGTCGTTAAATGGTGCTGCATGTGTTAAGTAAATGCATGTAGCGTCATAGCCAAGCCTCATGTGCTGTATCATGTATGTATAAATCTCTACTACTAACCTTTTAATTCTTGTGCTCCTGAGTTTCAGCTTTGGTCAACTATGTACTGTTCATGCTTTAATGGTTTACTGTTCCGCCTGGGCTGCTTGGACATTTCTGATAGTTTGAAACTTGGTGGATTAGCATTGAATTAGATTAACATGGTTCAATCTTTATTCAAAGCAGCTTATGGATTTATCTCGTCCCATTTGTTTAAATATATAAACTGATTGGAGCCGCAATTGCAAATAACATGAGAGAAAATTGATTAAAGTGGTTTGGACATGTTAACCGAAGACTTACAGATGCTCCGGTTAGAAGATGTGATTATGAGACAAAGGCTAATGACAAAAGGAGTGGAGAAAGACCTAAGAATACTTGGATATAGACTAAGAAAATACATGGAGTACGTTGAGCTAACCGAAGACTTGGCGCAAACTTGAGCGCAGTGGCTTTCTAAATTTATACAAGTACAGCAGACCACGTTTAGTGAGATAAGCCTTTGTTGTTGTATAAACTGATCGGAGTCTCGCTCATTTATAAACTTACGTAAAACATTAGAATTCTGGGAAGTTCTGTTGATTTGTTTGCAGCCTCATCATCCAAGTCAAGCCCAGTTCTGAATAATAAAACTTCAAAGAAGTATTCATGAAGTTTCTGCGGCCAGAATTGTCAACCAAATACTTTGAACAGTATGATTTCAATTCAATACGGCACTAACATTATAGGTATATATATACACACACACATACATATATATAGTGAAGCTGTATAATCTTGTTATTAGGCTGCAACACAGAGAAAAGATGGGTAGAACATACGTTGGCGATTCTGTTTATTTTACTATTTTCATTTTATTGCAGATTCTGCAAACTGCATGGTTCAAACTAGATCAGGAATTGCCCAAATTGCACAGTTTGATCCTGAACCAGAACGCACACTGCACAGACAGCAACGAGCAACTAATTTGGCGTGGGACTATTCACTGCTGGACACATTGTTTGCTGATTTTGGGGACAGCGAGGTTAAAATGGCATTAGCAATACCTGAAGCTGGCAGACCACTCAGAGAGCCTTTGGCTGCCCGTGCCAATGATGTTCCTAATTGTATTGTCTATCCTGCCCAAGAAGCGGGAGATGCATTCGAAATCAAGCACCACATGCTTGAAATTCTACCAACATTTCGTGGACTGCCTAACGAGGATGCAAACATACATATTGCCAAGTTCATTGTGGGATGCAAAAATATTTTGATCAGGGGATTTTCAGCCGAGGCTATTAAGTTACATCTTTTTCCTTTTACTTTGAAGGATAAGGCTGAAACTTGGTTATTCACTCTACCGGCTAATAGCATTACTACTTGGCAACAATTACATACAAAATTCCTGAACAAATATTATCCAGCGTCCAAGACATTGAATTACAAGCGGGAGATTATGACATTCACTCAAAAGCCAAACGAAGAGTTTCATGAAGCGTGGGAGAGATATACAGAGATGTACATAAAGTGTCCACATGCAAATATTGATTCAGATACACAAATGAATATTTTCTTTGATGGGCTTAATCCTTCATCAAAAAGCCATGTTAATGCATCAGCTAGGGGTTCATTGTCGAATAAATCTGCAAGAGAGGCATTTGAATTATTTGATATGATGGCTACAGAATCTCAACAATGGGCAGCAGAACATGCACAGAAAAAGGGCATTTTTGAATTATCAGCAGGTTCTCCTAATATGTCTGCACAAATGGAAAAAATGGAGAAGAAAACTGATGCAAAGTTTGACATTATTCTACAACATATAGCAAATTCAACACAGCAGCAGCCACATACAGCAACAGTTTGCACTATCTGTAGCATGGCTACACACGACATATTGGGCTGCCCGCATAAGGAATCCTACTCGGAGCTAGTTGAGCAACATGTTAATATGACGAACAGCTATCAAAGGCCTAGGAATGACACATATGCAACTCATTACAATCCAGGATGGAGGGATCATCCTAATTTCAAATGGGGTGACAATCAAAATAATACAAGACCATTCCAACAAGCACAAAAACCTTTTGTGCCACCCAAACCATCCTTGGATGATCAAATGGCTAAATTGGCAGTAACAACACAAACATTCATGGACAGCAGCAATCAAAGATTTCAGAATATTGAGGCATCAATTAAAAGTTAGAGTTACAATTTGGACAGCTCGCTACCCAGATTTCAGACAGAGAAAAGGGAAGGTTTCTTAGTGAAACGGTGCCTAATCCAAGAGGTACAGAGGATTGTTGTGCGATACGGACTTTACGGGGTGGTAAAAGTTATGACAACCGTGAAAATTGTACTGAACAGAATCTGCCAGCAGTGCAAAATTCTGTAGAATCTGAGATAACAGCAGCAGAACCTGCAAATTCTCCAACAAAACAGAATCTACCCAGTGCAGAATGACACGTCCCGACCCTGATTATTCGAAGAATATCAGGATAGACACGTGCTGGCCGACACCCGAAGGTGACGAAAGCCATTAATTGATACAAAAGATAAGAATAAGAAATAAATAAGGGTTAAATATAAAAGAATAATGAAATGAATTTAAGGAACGTGTTCAGAGCACACATCTAATCTAGAACACTAAAAGAAATATACAAAATTGAAAGAACAAAGGAATGGGTCCTGCACCGAGCGGACTCGGAGATGTTGATGCGGAAGTGCCTTGACGATGGGATTGTATGCCTCGTTTCTAATACCTGAATGGGGGCGCAAAACAAGGGTGAGTGAACCAAGTTTATATATGTAGTACGAAAACAGCTATGAACATACAAACCCCCATAGTTTAATAATGAAAACTACTAGCATAATAAGTGATAGGTTTTTCAAACCCTCTAGCATGCTATAAAATCATTCGTATATCTGTCTGCAAATCAATCTCAGAAATCATATCAGGAAGCATAACATAAGTTGTGCTGCTAATGAGTATCACCGAATAATAATAATACTTCCGGCCCAATGCCTGCACCTAAATCTCTATGGCCTTCACCATGAGATAACTCTCTCCCGGCCAGATGCCAGACTCCGTGGTCCCTCAGCCTTCCGCTAGGGATTATTTCTTCAGACCTCTGCCAACTACAAGTCCTCGCACCTTGCGGCATGGTGTTCACTAGGTACGCACAAAACAAGTTTCTAAAATACAACTTCGTAGCATAAGTTCATTGATCCCCCATACTACGAAGAGGTGTCTAAAAGCATTTGAAACACATTCTTAGCATCCTATCGTCATCGATTAGATAGTCTACCAAAATGAGGGTTACATAGAAAATACGATATCATGAAAATAGTTCAAAACGTATATATAATCAATCATATCCAAATCATCATACTTCCTGTAAAGTTTTCATCAAATCAATAAATCCGTAAGGCATGCTAGGAACATATGCAATTCTTTAATTTAAAACATGTTATTTTTGAAGGTGGTCCACTCACAGTACTTTGCCGTCGAAAGCTGCGCAAGCTAGCGAAGATAGAACGCCACCATAATTGCCCCTAAGCACATAAAGGGTACATTTGGTCAAACTCTATTCAAATGATTTAATTTGGGAAAACGAACTTCGAAAACGAATTCAGGACGTCGAATTACCCTAGGAAGGGTCCTGGATAATTTTCGTAAACGTCTACAGAATATTCCTTAGGAATATTCCCAGTAAAAGGGTTTGGGCTTGATAGGGTTTAGGGTTTAAAAGGTTAAAGGGTTAGGATCTATTGGGTCTTGGGTTTAGGGTCCTAAGGTTTTTGGGTTAAAAGGGTTTAGGTGAAATGGGGGTGGTTTGGGCTTAGGCCCAAACCCACACACTCACAACCCATGGCGCACACACACGGCACATGCACACAAGCACATACACAACACTCACGCACACATGCACTGTACACACATCACACACGTGCACTACACCCACACATGCACGGCATGCACACACACACGTCACAAGCATGCACTCACACACACACATGCACTGTACACACATCACACACGTGCACTACACCCACACATGCACGGCATGCACACACACATCCCGGGCCCGCTCCACCACCGTAGCACGATATTGTCCGCTTTGGGCCCCGACTACGCCCTCACGGTTTTGTTTCTGGGAACTCACACGAGAACTTCCCAGTGGGTCACCCATCATGAGAGTGCTCTCGCGCGCTACTCGCTTAACTTCGGAGTTCCCATGGAACCCGAAGCCAGTGAGCTCCCAAAAGGCCTCGCGCTAGGTAGGGATGGGAATATACATATAAGGATCACACCCATGGGCGATGTGGGATCTCACACAGAAACTGTCCCAAAACAGGTTCCTAAGCGTGTTTATGACCCTCCACTGCCCTATCCTGAACGGTTAATTCTGAAGGCCAAAAATCAGTAATTAAAGGACTTCATACAGACCTTGGCCAAAGTTCAAATTAATTTACCACTATTGGAAGCAATTAAAAAGATTCCTTCCTATGCCAAGTTTTTGAAAGATGTTTGCTCCAAGAAGAAAAAGCTAGTGGAAACAGAGAAAATTGTGCTCACAAAACAATGCAGTGCAGTTTTACTGCACAAATTGCCTCCAAAGAAGAAAGATCCAGGGAGTTTTACCATTTCTTGTACTATTGGAAATTCTGATTTTAAAAGTGCTTTAATTGATTTAGGTGCTAGTGTAAACCTAATGCCTTATTCTATTTTTAAACGTTTAGGTGAAGGCACACTGAAGCCAACCTCCAGCATTATTCAATTGGCTGATCGCTCAATTACCTATCCTAGAGGAGTCATTGAAGATGTTATTGTCAAAGTTGACAATTTATATTTACCAGCTGATTTTATGGTGTTGGACATGGATGAAGATTTGACAACACCCATAATTTTGGGCCGCCCATTCATGGCAACAGCCCGGACTCTTATTGATGTTGAAGCAGGAAAATTAACATTAAGGGTTGAAGATCAAACAATTGTTTTCAGTTTGTTTGAAGTCACCACACATCTTGGTGACAAGCAAGAATGTATGCGTGTTGATGCATTAAATGGTTTGCCTCGTGCCAATTTTGTGACCAGATCGTCAACTGGTGATCTGCCCATAAAGACTCCAAATATGATTCGTGAGTGCGATAGTAAAGCACAGCAGCACAAAGTTCAGTTGTTTGAAGTGCAAAAATAAAAAACAGATCCGAGCAACCAGATAGACCAAAAACACCTAAATGTCAAGTGCAAGAATAAAAAGTTGCAAGGCAATCCAAGTTGTGAGAAAATGCAGCGGGGTACAAAAGTGTGGTTGTTAAGTTCAGATTTCAAGTCATTTCCAGGGAAACAGGAGTCTATGTGGAAAGGCCCTTTTCTAGTTACTAAAGTTTTTCAGAATGGTAACGTGGACATCAAGGCTGAGAGTCAGATTTCGCACTTAAGGTTACCAAACATCAACTTAAACCATGCATAGGGAAATTTGGTGCAAGCGAGTCTTTTACTTTGAAGGAACCAGTGATCTAGCCACCGGACTTCTGCGACGTCTAGCTACAGACTTAAAATAAAGCGCTTATTGGGAGGCAACCTAATTTTTCTCAACTATTTCCTTATTTTATTGTATTTTTTATTTTATTTTTATTTTTGCTTAATTTCCCATTTTATTCTTAGTTTAACTTACTAGATGCAAACATTAAAAATCAAAAATAAAAAAAAATCAAAAAATATGTTACTCTCTTTATTTACCTAGTTGATTTTATTATTACTTTTAACGCATAGTGGTTAATTGCAGGTTGCAACACAGAGAAGATAACAACAGATAATCCTAACTGGAATCAAGCACCCAGCAACAAGTCTACATTAACATCAACCACATCTACACTATGCTGGAAATTTAGAGCAGTTCACATGAAGTCATTCACAAATGCAAGTTTGGGGGTGATTGTTGCAAATCCAGTACCATGGCATAAATTTTGAGGAGTTATTTTCTGCAGCTCAGTTTTGCGATGCATGGATGCAGAGCACAGTTACATCACATATCCATACACCACAGAACTGAGTACAGCTTTTATTACCGGATCTACAACAATTAAACATGCATGGATTCGAAATTATACCTCCCAGATGCACAGATCTGGGGTCCTGATGGCCTTTGCTGTTTTTGTCCATTGAAGCCGGTGTGTTTACTTCCCTTTCCCTCAGATTTATCCAGGATCCGCATACCCTACACACAAAAAAAAAACACATCAGTACTACACATGCAAGGGTAATAGCGTAACTTCTCAAGTATGGGGGTTCATCAGAACACGATTTTACCTCTGGACAGACCTGGATCTGCAATGTCACAGCTGTATTTTCCTTTTTTCCTTGCCGTGTTCAGCTTGCAGTTCATGGAATTTTCATCACTCCAACTATACACACCAAACAACAACATGCATTAGTCGTAGACATTTTCAGCTTATTCTTGGTGATGACAGTAGCAGCAGCACGGAGCAAAACCATTTGATTAGAACAAATAAAAGGCAAGATGGGTGCGTTGTTACCTACGGGTGGAGGATTTTTGCATCTGCTTTCTTTGCGACAAAAGATGGACGAACTCTGTGCTCTCTGAGCTAGCGATTCAGTGAAAGGAAGAAGAGCTTAGAGAGATGGAGAAGCTGCTGTGAAATGAAGGGGATGTCATAAGGGGCGCTGGGCTTGAGGTTGGAGAATGAGGTTTTTCAGAATTTCTAGAGAAAGAGAGAGGGTTGAGAGGAATATGTTTGAAATGAGAGCAATGAGAGATATCTCTCATTTTCTAGAGAGAATAAATGCTTCAGGGTTCACAAGTACCATTATTACTTTTCTCTATCTGCACAAGTGATGGAAATGGACAGAAAATAGCCGTTTGGCTCTGGGCTTGAGGCTAGTGGCAAGGGATCCAATGCATGTTCCAGAATAGCTAGGGTTTTTGAAATGGCACATGCAGCTGCTACACCAGGTTATAGTGTAGCTGTTGCAAGAGTTTGACACACGAGTAGACATGCACGCGTTGGTCAGCACCTCCTCACAAAGCTTCAGGTCACCACTTCGAATCCAGGTGCCTCTGTTTTCTTTTCCTTCTTTATTTTTCTGTTTTACATTTTGTTATTTGCTTGTTTTCTTTTTGCTTGTTTGTTTCTTTATTTTTTATTTTTATTTTTTACTTTTTATTAGTTTACTTAGGTAGTCTTTGTCATTTGAGTTCTTTTTATATTTCTATTTTATTTTTGTCATGTTTAGTTTATTTTCCACACCTTGAGGACAAAGTGTGATTTAAGTTTGGGGGTGGGAAATAAGAATTTTTAGGTTTTTAAATTTTGTGTCAGTTATCAAATTAGTCAGTTATCAAATTTTCACTTTTTTAGTTAATATCCATAGATTATTTTAAACGTTAGAACAAATGGACATGGTGAAGATTAATTCCACATTAGAGTCTTTTCTATTTATCGTTGCTTAGACACTAAATCATAAATTACACTTTGACAATTTGCACATCATACCAACATGGTTTGTGGGGAGTGAGATTGAAACACTTACTTTTTGTCTAAGTGCATTTTAATTTTTCTTTTATATAAAATAAAGTTAGTATGTGTTATAAAAGTAATAATTGTTCCACCCGAGGTTTTGCCTAGTAACCGGGCCAGTCCTGCCTAATTAGCAGTGATTCACGCGTCAAACGGTAGAGTTTTGGCATGGGGCAGGGTGGTTAGTTGGTTTCGTAGCCTTTCCAGCTTGGGTTAGTAAGTCCTTAGGGGTGTTCTACACCTAGTGCCCTAAAGCCTTAATGGTTTGGGAGTCATTGACCTAAAGCTCGCTACATGGGTTGGATCGAAAGCTTAAGGGAACCGACATTGCACGACCACTTCTGTTACTGAAAAAAAAAATGTTATATGAAAAAAAAAGAGAAAAATTCGAAAAGAAAAAAATATATGTGAAGTTAGTACGTGAAATATGAATAAAAGGGATGAGAGGTAAGAGTTTTGGTTGAGTCTCTTTAACTATGTTGGTTCACTTTACACCAAATGAAGTTTGTGAATTCTTTTCTAATCGATTCTAAATGGCTTAGACTCCGTGGTGGGATTGGTTGGAATTTTTGAAAATGTTTTCTAGTTTTTAAAATTTGCTATGGATTGCAACTTGAAGGTGGAAATTTTGTCTTGGTCAAGTTTTAGCTAGTTGTCTAGTTTGTTAGTTTTTATTTTTGTTCGAGTCTTGTTTTGCTTGAGGACAAGCAAAAAGCTAAGTTTGGAGGTAGTTTGATGAGTAGATTTTATATAATATATTTAACCCTATTCTTAGTGCATTTTGGTTATTATTTTGGAGAAATTTTGATACTTTGAATTGTATTTTCAATATAGGACTTTCGACTTCCTCTAAAGCAAAACATAAGCAAATGGACGAATTTTGGAGTAATTCTAGCTGGAGGACGTTTGTGAGTCACTTGGTTTGATTGTATCAAAATATCAGATTTTTCTACCCAGCGGTGATTTTCTGGCGATAGAATAAAGGAGCGATGTGCAGTGCTGAAATAGTGACGTTTCGGGCTTGAATTGCGTTTTTGGAGCCCAAGATGACCTCGGATGGGTTTGTGGCCTTCTAGAGATGTGTTCGGAACGTCCTGAACTTCAAAACAAGCTATTATGGGCCGGATTTGGAGGATATCTGAGGCTAAAACGTGGCTGTACAGTTTCTGTGCAGATTTTCCTAGTTTAATTAGGTCTAAGATATTGTATTATTATAAAATTAGTTTCCTAGTTTGAATAAGATACCTAAGATACCCTAGGGTTTTAGGGTAAATGGTCTCTTTCTTTGACGAATAGGATAAAAAGGGGAAGAGGAGATAGAACTAATTTAGTATTTTTAGCATAAAAAGTATTATTTATTACCTATCCTCTACTAAATATACATGAAATACTAACCTGTTTTGGAATTGAGTGGGTTATGTAGGCTACTTATATTAACATAAGTCATTAAAGCGTGAGTTTAAAAAAAGATAGTGCTATTCACACATAATTATTAATTTTTGCCAATGATCTTCTTTAATTCATTCCATCTAAAGGCTGAAAACTGAGATGGATGTGTGAGAAATAAAAATAGTTGTGTAAATAGCACTACACTTACAAAAAAACGTCACTGGGCTACAGCCCACCTTAACCTTGTAGGTGGCTCCGCCCTTGGACTCTTGGTCTAGGTGGTGGCCATGCAGGCGAAGTGGGTATTATGATGCCAAATCACAACTCCAGCGGGCTGCTTTTGCTCTTCATGATTCTTATGTCCCTCTCACTTATCTCAATGGTCATATTTGGTTGTGGTGATGACCAAGGATCAAACAAGAAAAGACGTGGAGGTGGCGCTGGAGTTGTAGTTTATGCTGCAAGTGGAGGTGGTGGTTGTGGCGGCTGCAGCGGTTGTGGTGGTGGTGGTGTCGATGGTGGTAGTAGTGGTGTCGACGGCAGTGGCAACGATTGTGGTAGTGGTGGTGTCGGCAGCGGAAGCAGTGGTTGTGGAGGAGGTGGAGGAGTTGTAGGCTGTTAAAAGGAGAGGAGGCGGTGGAGGTCGAATTTATGTTTTTATAAAAATGAAAAAGTAAGAATTTAAGCAAAATTTATCGTTCTTATTTTTGTTCTTGTTGGTACGGATATTGATTTATGGTGGTCAAATTGTGTGTGTATTTTGAATAAAACATCTTATTGATTAAATTAGGATTAAAGACCAAGTAAGACATAAGTTTTAAGAAAATAAATATCAATTTTAAGAAAAATGGATGATACACTTGCATACTTTATTTGGATTAAGCCACACTTATGGTATTTTTCCTAAATTTTTTTCTTCTTGAAATGGTATTAAACTAACAACCTCCTTAAAACAATCCATCTGAAATCCAACTGTAAAAATTAATAAACTTGTTGTAATTAATATTAGCACATGTTTAATTGTGTAAAGCCTAAGTAGAGATCAAGTTGGATTCCTAAAGGATCTAAAAGTTCTATCCTTGTATTTGTATTACTTGAGGAATTATATACAAAAATGCTCAGTTTCTTTTCTCTCTGTGCCATCCCTCTCTCTTTGTTTATAAAATTTAGGCCGCAACACGTTATCAACACACTCATTACGTGGACTAGGAATTTGGAGAGGTCCTTTCAACATAAGAGTTTGGTCAAGTCAATCAAGTACTTCTAAACATGATTTCAATTTCAATAGTCCTTAGTATTGATTGCATGAACATTCACCATGATGATTGAACCTTATTTATGTTTTTCGAATTATATATCATGTTTGATTATATTGTTCGATTATTGCTTGTGGTGAATTATGTAGAGAAACAAGAAAAAAAAAGAGAAAAAAGGGAAATCAAACAATAATCACATATGAGCCACAATTGTACTTAAGCCGCTCTGATTCTGAGCTTGTATCTCGTTAATGGAGGAGTTAGGAATTTTTCACCGGATGGGCTAACTGAAGATTTCAATCTTTATAAACAAAGAAACTTGATACTATCTTTTTCACAGTATCAACTAGCTTAAGAAAATTTTCATAAAGTGAGTCAAGAATTTTTCATTTTTAAAAAAATACTTGTTAAAATTCAAACAAATCCAAATTTCAAAAACATATACGTACAAGAAGTGATGAGAAAAAAGATGTGAGAAAAAACATGTGAGAAAAAAGAGATAATTTGTAAATTGTATTATATAATTTTATTTAATTAATTTGAGAGAAATTGAATTAGTAACTAAATATATAGTAGACTACTTTCAAAAATCAATAACAATTACATGTAAATTTTTATTTTTTCACTAAAAACTACCTGGATTATAGCTTATTGGTAGCCCTTAATGTGACTCTGTCAGTGCTCGCGCACCGCGCCGTGCCCAACACTTGGGGGACAACAGACATTCTCGTCTTTAAGGGGTGGGCCTCATTAGTTAAAGAGATAATCTTGAATCTTAACCCAAGTTTACATTTAACCCATTGAATTATAATTCACATACCTCGACAAATATAAATAAGTTGTAAAATATAAGTTTTAAATCTTAAATTTGCATCTATTCATTGAAGATGCACTAAGAAAAGGAAACCTTGGTACAGTAATACCATTGTCATTTGGTGTAATTCAAAATTACGTTAAGATAATTACATCACCTTGGAGTAGAATCCTCGTTAAATTAATTTAAATTGCAGAAATCTGAAATTTAAATTTGAATACATAAAAATGAGCAATCAACTCTAACCAACTTCAAATTCAAATTTGAGCAATGCATTATTGGTGCTGTTGCAACTGTAGTATTTTGGTGCAGATATATTGAGATACATAGACAATTTAGAACCAAACAATGAAAGGTGCTGAGAAAAAAAGCACCAACTGTGTGATAGAAACTTTTCTAGTTGTGATTGAAACGTCACTCACTAGTGAGTACCAAAATATTACCCTATTTATAAAAATTAGCAATCAAGGAGTGTTGTATCATTTCGCAGTTTAGTTCATTTAATACAAGTGATATTGGAAAAAGAAAAAAGTATGAAACTCATGAATACACGTTTTATTTACTTAGTCGAATTAAATAGCTTGACATGCATTAAGCCAATGGTGATCACAATAAAGTGACTAAACGTTGTTTTATTTGGCTAATTTTTAATAAGGATGATCATCAAACAATAACCTAAATATTGAATGGTTTAAATCATGAGATAACATAGTGGAGTGAGACCAAATGAGTAGTTAACGTTGTATTAAAAAACTAATTGGTTACAAATGGAGAGTTTATCGTTGTCCATATATAAATATATAGTAATTCTAACTAAATAGTAAGATAATACAACGCTAATTACTTGTTTGAAAACATTTCAAAATATTGCTCATAATTTGAACCGCTCACTTGAAAGATCATCTTTGAAACAATTCACTCGCATAAAAAGCTTTTAAAAATAATAATACCACAAACAAATTAAAAAAATATTGTCGTTAAATTAATATTAAAATATTAGTCATTAAATCAATATCCACCAAAACCCGAGCATAGTAAACATCTGCGATCTCTGCTGGCATCGTCCAATTGTAGTGATGTAGTCACTCCACGTGCTATCTCCACAAGATTTATAGGGTGCCAATATTAAACTTCGTTGGGTAATTTTATTTTATTTGTTGGGTGATTAAAATGCAGGAAAAATATATATATGATCGAAAATGAGAAACTAATAAGAGTGAACGATGAATGGTGAGATAGATATAAAACGAAAAGGTACCAAAAAATTAAAAACAAAAAACTTTTAAAGTTGTTTTTATTTTTAAAATGTATTTTTTATTTTTATCAATTCTTAATTAAAAAAACAAAAACTGATTAACATAGATCGTCGAATTTAAAAAAATCTAAGGACCCATGTTTGAACGGAAAAAAAAAAATTAAAACGTGGTTGATCCACTTAGGCAGGTAGGCAGGAGATAATGGCCCAATTGCTTGGTTGGGGAGGGGGTGAGTTGAGCCCACTCAATGGCAAGGGGGATTTGGGTGAGTTGAGCAGTTTTTGTTGGGGTAAGGGAATTGAATCACAATTCCAAGAGGGACTCGGAGTGGTGGAATTACATTCTTCATATCTCAATAGCAAATGAAAAGCGTTCATACAAATTTTCGTACAATCGAGAATGAAGTTTTCATTTTGTAAAGAAAATTATAAAAAAAAAACTAATCAAACAGACCTTTAATTATTTTCTTTATAAAAAATTTATACACTTTTCAATAAAGTAAAAATTCATTAGATCGTAATTCATATATTTGAATCAAATCATGAACCAAGTGCTACCACAGTGATGAAGAGAAGTGACGTCCTTGCATGACAGTGTGAGTTCGAATCCCATCAGTGACAAATTTATTTTCTAACTTAACGACAATATCGCTTAACTCATAAATAAAAAAAATAAATAAAAAAATCATGAACCGAGTGCGTTGCCTAGTGGACCACTTTCACAAGACATAGCCAAAAGCCAAGTATGAACATAATTCCCCACTAGCCTTGGCAACATACGCACGTGATCCTCGTGTAGTAACCAGGGACGAAGTTAGAGATCTGTATGGATAAGGCATTTTCAAACAACAAAGTTACAAATTAAAAAAAAAATTAAAGAATTTATTAAACCAAATACTTATATATTAATCCATTATATTTTTCATACAACATATTAAACTATCTCTCGACATTGCATGACAACTTCATTACCAATACCATCAAATATCTCTCTCTAAAAAAATAACACGCTATCATTCATCCATTGATTTCTCATCTGATTTCACTCGATTCTTCAAAAATTTCATGATCGAAAATGCTATTTCAACTTTGGTAGTAGCAACTAGAAGAGTTAATGCTAGTGATTTTCCTTGTTGAAGTCACAAACATACATTTTTCCACTAAAAAACAAATTTGAGTGAGGGTATCCGCTCCCATGGGCCCAAGGTGGCACCATCCATAGTGGTAATGCAATGGTAGAGATAAAATCACTTATCTTCAATAATTCTATTTATACCAAAGTTGTAGCTAGCTAGGAGCTGTGTACAAATTCCTCTTCCAAAAGTATGGATCGCCAAATAAATAAATAAAATGGCAAGGAGCAGCAGGAACATTGTTTCTGTAGCTGCTAGTCATGCAGATTTACTGCTTCCAAATGCTGGTGGTCTTTTCCTTTTCTGCATGATCTTAATGTCCTTCTCAGTAATATCAGTTGTCATATTTTCTTGCAGTAAGTCGTCTAGCAAGAAGAAGAAGAATACTGGTGCATCTTATTATTCTGGTGCTGCTGGAGATGGAACAGGCTGTGGAGGACATGGCCACCACGGTCATGGGGGCGGAGGAGATGGCCATGGGGGGCATGGTGGAGGCCACCATGGGGACGGGGGTGGAGGTTGTGGTGGGGGTGGAGGATGTGGCGGGGGTGGAGGTTGTGGCTCTAGTACTACATGAGTAATTACTGGTCATCAATGAAGACGTCAAGGGATATAGAGAGGGAAGGAAAGGGGAGTACAATCGTGTGTGCCTTATAATTTCCCTTTCTTTTTATATGTATAACACTTCTGTAATTTGTTGTTTGTAATTCAAAGGTATTAATAAAACAAGGTTTCAAGAAATTCAAGCATATTAGGTGGTATGATAATTAAATATGCATTACTTAGTACAGTGTGTTGATGACGCCAAGTACTAGCTATCGTATATTTCTCTTCTTAATATTAGAGTTTATATTTCCC
This sequence comes from Cotoneaster glaucophyllus, assembly GCA_036320875.1. Lineage (NCBI taxonomy): Eukaryota > Viridiplantae > Streptophyta > Magnoliopsida > Rosales > Rosaceae > Cotoneaster > Cotoneaster glaucophyllus. The sequence continues at coordinate 25,009,712 of CM070068.1, read as the reverse complement.
CTTTCATGGTCATAGAAAAGAAAAATAAAAGAAAGTTCGCAATGTTTACACATCATTGTAACAAAAATAAAAATAAAAAGACTTATTCTTTGCAATGCCCTTTTGAACTCCACATCAATCTTATTTTTCTACTAACACTAAAATTTCGACACTTTACACCCTAGAGCTTAATATTTGTTCCACTCTACACCCTTGGAACTATTTCTTCATAAAAATTTTTTAATAACTTACATTTATGTTACCTTTGAAAAGGTAAACAAAAATGTTTAATAAATAAGTAAAAATTTGATATTAGGCCTTCTTTGAGTTCTCACAAGTGTAGCATTATCGATGTATCACTTGTGTAATGGGCTTGGACGCGCATACTAATCGGCCCTCCCTGCTTGAAGCCCAAAACTTAATAGACCCTAGATTTGCATTAGAAACCCACGGCAATTGAGGTCAGAATTCTGAGGAACTTAACGCTGCAGACTACAGTTTCGTGAAAAACACTCAGAAAGGTTGACTGCAAGAACTACCTTTTAATGAAGAATACAACCGAGGCACATACAATCGTTCGTCAAACTGCCAACGGAAATGTGAATGTCCGTGATTTCATTTTTTGACAACTTTCATCGACTACTTCTCCTAGCTCAATACGAAGTCAATAAATCGGACTACAACTGCGTAGTTATTATGTACAAGTCAAATGCGCAACTTACATAACCCAAAATTATTGCCACTGTTGTTCCCCTCAATGTTTCCTATCTTGAAAAAAGGCAAATTTAGCTAGAAATGCATAAGCAAGTAAACAAGAATTCTCAAGTTCTAATAACGGGGCCCTTGTACAGCCCTCTGCGAATCACAAAGTTTTCGGGAGGTTGAAACTCTTCTAACCAAGTCACTCGAGGCTCTATAACTCCATCGAGCTCAAGATCAGCTTCACTCCAAACAAACAAACAAACAAACGAACAAAAAAACATATCAATATCAGCAACATAGACGAAATTTACTTGTTTTGCTGGTTATCAGTTATCCTTGACTTTGGGACCAATTGGAATATTTGCAACTCTAATAATCAGAAAAGTAGACGAATTTCATTACCAGGCAGATCTCTTCTTGAGGACTTCCGGTAATAACTGCAGTGTCGTCCTTCTTCAGAAGAGTAAGGCGGAGCTAGTATGTCAAAGATGGCGCAGGGAGTTATAGCTCTAAAGCTATGGATATTGCCTCCAGTTGTGGGGTAAAGAACTGTTGGTGGACAGGGTGCGGTCATGTCAGTGTCTTTGACCAGCTTTGCAGGTCTCGCTGCAAAAACCCAGATTTCCAAAATATGAATAGATCGTGAACTAAACAAAGCCGTTCATCCCTCAACATTTCTTAGGTGAGATCTCTCCTCTAAACAATTAAAATAAAATTATAAAAAAATTTAAAACACAGTACATCCAACACCAAGCTTCCAAGTTAACAACTCACATCTCCCCAGTTAACAATATGACGTATCCGCCTCACTCACAATCACAAGAGAAACATTCCCAACTTTTGAAACACGGATGTTGAAATAGGTAAGAGAGACAAAGTAAATCAGCAAGCTCATTCCCATCTTTCCATGATTGCATTCGGAACAGTCAAAGCTAACTAAAGGAAATCCAAATAAAATATAATGATATATTACCGAATGCCAAAGAGAGCTCAAATAGAATCCTTACACCTCACTCTAAAGTTCTTCCACAGCAAAAAACACGTTGGAAGAAGATTTTCATCCCCAGCATTGGCGCCCAGGTGCCCATCAAGACAAGACCCTCAAGTTATCTGGTCTATCTGGGGCTACAATGCACACCCCTTCCCAAATGGATGAGGGCAGTTAATATAACCACAGATCATGTTGGAGATTGCATGGCCCTGTTGCTAGAAAGCAGCATAGCAGCAGCAGTCAACCAATCCTTAGGATACCAACCCTTACCAAATCCTTAGCCTTGCTAAACTTGCAACCAACAACAGTATAGCAAAAAGCACGAAACTTTGGACTCATTTCATCATAACGAAAAAATTGAACGCACATGTTCACCAACCACCCTTAATGCAAACCGTGACATGTCTCAAGTAGGTTACAGACAGCATACACCATGATAAGTTCATACTTATCTGCATGCTGAGACTACGTCAATATCAAGCTGGGGGAATGCGTAATTTCCTCAACTTCCCTCTTTTACTACCTAAAGGCTAATAAGAGTGAAATATTGAAGATCTAACCAGAAGAAAGACTCTTTGCCACTCCCGCACAATCAACCAGAAAAAAACAGTTAAGATAATACCAAAAATGTGAAAGCATAGAACAAGCTAGATACGAACACTCACAAACAGAATGCTGTTTAATTTTTGAAATCATGCAAATGAGGTATTAGGTAAAGGAAACAGTATATTAACCAACATTGTAAAGTAGATGAGAGACATTGAAAATCACACCTTCTGATGGATCGGCAGGGCCAGGAAAATCAACCCAGTCATATGAATTAACACGTAATGTACCATATAGAAGCTTGCTCAACACAGTCATTCCAGGATGATTATGAAGAGGTATGATAGAGGAAGGCGGCATGCAAAAAATTCCTATCTGCCGAAAGTAAAAGCAATTGCTCAATACCAGTAAATCAGTTTTGTAGTCTATTTTCTTCTGATAATTAGATTTCTAATTCTAAGTGAGCATTGATTGTGTGGACTTATGAGATTATATAATAGTTAAAACTCTAACGTTGGTTGAGGAGATTTATAAATATGGTCTTGCAGTTAGTAATAGGTTTATTATTCCCATAAAAATAAAAAGCTTATTTTTGTTAGGAAAATGCACAAATACTAAGTGCAACGTATTTGAAACAACTAGACTTAAAATAATGTTAGAAATTTGAAATCAATGAATCATTTGAAATCCATGCATATCTATTTCATCCCACAGAAAAACAAACTTTTATGTATTGGTAATAATTATTCTCACGAAATTTAACTCTGAATAAACTAAAATCTCTAAATTTGAAATCACAATCGAAAATGGAACCCAAACAAGTTTTAATCAATAACTGATGATTTGTAGTCCTGCACTCACAGAAAAGCTATCACACTCATGTAAATGCAAGTATTTGATTGGTGGAAGTGACTGCTGATTCCCATTACGCTCAGGCATAGCACCTGACCAATTACGCACCACTTGTGCCTCCAGTTCGAGACCTACATCTGCAGGCTTAATTTTCTCTGAAATAAAAAACATAAGCAGGGTTAAATTTGAAAAATAGAACAAAAGAGGGGTTCACAATAAGATTTCACACTACTCTGTGGATAGAAAGACAAATGAGGTGCCTCATAAATACTGTTGTATAACACAATAAAAAGAGTGACCCCTTCATGAAAAGCTTGCCAAATGAGGTGCCTGAGAAATGGTCAAACTAGAACCATTAAGGCTCGTGCAAAAAGCTTTCCAGCTTGTGAAGAAGCTTGAGACAATATCAAAGATGAACATAAGGATTAAACTAGTGTACTTAGGTGTCTAAAGATATCCAATACTAGTTTAAATGTAACCCTTCATCACAAGGGAAACATGTTACTTATAAAGAGATTTGTAGTTCTAATGGCTCAAGATTTCCACATAGGCCTTTGGCAACAAATAAAATTTTTTAACGCCTCAGTGGGCTGGTTAAATGAGTTAAGGCAGCTGATGGCCAATAAGCCTGATCACCTTTTGGGTCGGGGAAGACCAACCCATGTGGTAGAGGGCCAACACTGAGCCCAACCCTTGACTTATAATAATATAACTAATAAAATAGAAATATATGGGGTAAGGTTGGACTGTAGCACCCAGCCCAAGCCCAACTCACTGGCAAGCCTGAACCCAGCCCAACATCAGGGCGAACAGGTCCGATCAGGCCTTTAGACCAGGGCCTTTACAAGCCTGACCACTAGTCCCACATCTATTAGAAAACAATAAAAGAAATAGAGTTATAATCCTTTTTACATTTGACAAGGTGTACTTAGTGTGCTAACGAGGCATGAAGCCAACTCAAGAAAAGCATATGAAACTCACAAAGATGAGCTCAAGCCTCTAATAGAAATGTAGAGTAAAATGCATTTAAGTATTGAAACCATTACTTATGCATAAGACAATTAGAAAAAAGTACTAAACAAAAGAGCTTAAGTTGTTAATATTACCCAATTAAAATTACATCTAACCACTCAAGAAGACAAATTGCTGATAGTGTCCCACTTTTAAAAAGTTTCCTTGGCCTTTCTCTATGTTAAATTATGGATGTGCTATATCAGAGACTTGGATTCCTTATACCAGATAACTTAACCATAAATGACCTATCCGATTTTCCTCTTTAAGATATATTCAACACAAGTTAAAACAATTTCAGACTCTAATCCACAAGAACATCAATCAACTGCAAGCAACAAGAAAACAATAAAATACAAATCAAGTCATGGAGTCATCAAGGAACGGGTATGATTTCTGCAAACGAATGATCAATCTACTAAACTCCCAGAAAGCATTAGCAGTAGCATCTGACATAGTACTATAAGGAATCCAACCAACTTATAGATCAAATCTATTACGAATTTCACAGCAGCAGGGCGTCAAATTAACAAGGGATTGTTAAAGCAAAATACGTATCAATTTTATTATTATATATGTTCTAAAGAACTTTCATCTTTTGCCCCGTTAGCTTCAGAGTGTGAACTTGGGATTACTTTAAACTTGAAAGAACTTTAAATCTCAAATTTTTACATTTTCTCTATGTTTAGCTAATGATTTATGTGTTTTAACGTTCATTTCTAACTTGTAGTCTTCGGTTTCCTAAATAGCTAGATTAGCAAGTTAACTAAACTAATCGATAACTGCTTTCCAGTTTATGACTTAGTGGGGAGCACTTCAATTGGCGGGTAGAACAGAAACTCCAAAACTGTCCTGGAAACCTAGTATATTTGTTTCTTTAAGGTTTTCAAATCAATATTTCTTGCTGAAAATAAACAATTTGCTTTAAAACAGCATTGATCTGTGTCTCAAACATTCCAACTAGGCATGGCATATAATTAGCACAGCACAACACGAAGTAGCAGAAAAGGCAAGCACAATTTGAAAATGTTTGGATTATTATTAAAAAAAAAAATTAAAGGATCATACCTAGTTTGACACGAACTCTTTCCAGGGCTTCTTCTGACAAAGGTCCAGTCGGCGTATATGAAGATTTGCATACATTATAGAGTCTCTGAATAAAATATGGCATGATGCAAAGACGGTACCAACTTAACTGAACGGATTAGAGCCCCAAAATCAGTAAGCTGATAACGTCTTCGCAAAGAAACTTATTGATTGCAATGCCAATCCAAATCCCAGTTTGGAAAAACCTTATTGCCCTTAATTCAGCATATCAAAACTCGCATTTTGCAACCCAAGAAACAATAATGAAACTCCATGACAGTAATTCGATTCCGTCTCAGCTAATCCTATCTATGAACACCTACCCAACAACAAAAACAACACATATGAAGCAAGTGTTAGTAAAGTTCATTGCTTTGATCAATTCTCAGAAACCCAACAAATGGGCAAAGTGCAAACATACAAAAATTCATACACGTACAAGTAAGACCCATTTCTCAACTAATTCAAAAGTAAATTAGATGAAATTATCAAATGAAATCAGGTAACTGTATGTAACACCAGCAGATGGGGGAGAATTTATAATTTAGGACAATCTGAGAAGAAAAAAAAATAAGAACCCACGTTGGATCCAACCCGGAAAAGCCATAACTGAGATCTAAAAGGGAGGAGAGAGAGAGAGATAGATTGAAGGTACGGTACCTGAAGTGGGACAGAGAAATTGTGAAAAGGGTGAAAGGTAGACGATGACAGAGAGAGAGTAGGGGGAGGGGGGAGGGATCGCTTCTGTAGCAGTCGCATACACGAAGAAAAAGAGGAAGAAGCCGAAAGAAGATCTTCACCCACGTCATCACCTTTTAAGGCCCTTTTGGGGTTTCGTTCGTCTCTCTCATCTCTCTACCACTTTAGCCTCCATTTTGCTATTCACAAAAGCACCCTGGTTAATTACAATTATAACCTTTAATACATAGCTGGAAGAAAAAAAATGCGAGAAATGAAAATTATGGAGCATTAAAGTAATTTCGAACAAACAACTTTTTACTTTTTTTTAAGCCTCACACCTGTGTTATCTTATTATTATCATGTAAACTCACATTCTATCACAATCATGTCATTACTAAACTCACACTTTTTCTCTCTCTCTCTCTCTTTCTCTTTCTCTCTCTATAGGACCATCTCCCATGGTTATGTGAAATTAAACTTTGGTGGGTCGGTTAGTTTGGATTGTTCTGCAGCTGCTTTTGTTCTTAGAAATGAGAACGGTCAACCTGTTGGTGTTGGGGCATTGAACCTTGATGACACCACCATTTCGGTTGCGGAGGAAGTTGCTTTAAAGAAATGGCTTTTGTTCGCTAGGCGCAAAGGTGTGAAGAAGCTGATGGTGGAAGGGGGATTCTAAGCTTGTCATCCAGGTAGTGCAAGATGTTTGGATGTCCCTTTGTCATCTTAAACGTATCATAGAGGACATCAAATGGTTGGCTTATGAATTTCAGCATATCAGTTAGAAGCATATTTATAGGGAGGCTAATTTCATGGCGGACACATTAGCTCATGTGGGCTTCACTGTTGCCAACCCACATTTTTGGGATTTTTGTCTTCCAATTTCAGTTATGGAGGCATTTAATTTTGAATGTATGGAAAGAGGTTGTATTAAAGGTTTTAAGCTTTAATAAATTTCTTCTTCATAAAAATAAATAAAATAAAATAAAATAATTTCTCCTCCAATGACACATATTATGGATAAATCTAAACCAAATCTAACACTTATTTTAACTAAAGTGGCGAGTGTGCAGTAGTGGGAACAACCCATGAATCACAAGTGTTCAGAGCATGGATGACATAAAAGTGTGCAGTTGAAACTAGTTAAAGTGCTTATTACACAACAAGAAAAACACCTACATTTATTTAGAGGTATGTCAAAACCGCTGGATATTTCTCTTACGTCACAGAGTAATCAGCTAACTATGACCTGGAGGGGTGAAAAATAGAAATGTGAGTGGGCAAAAACAAAGGTTTATAAACACATTTATTTTCGGAACATACTAACTCCTCGCCGTAAAACATGTATAGTTTCCAAAAAATCATACTATGTATAAGTATGAAAACAACTGTAAATCAACATCCAGAAATACGCCAAATCACACTATCACAACAGCAGCATAATAAAATCAGGTGCTCATCAATCTATGCTAACACACGAGTTCATGCAGAGGGAGTCTTACATGAACAGGATTTGGTGTAATCATAGTATACGCTATAGTACTACAATCACGTGAAGACTGGCGCTAAGTGCATCACATACAAGTCGGAGTTGCCTAATACAACCTGTACGACAAGACTGGCACTTACAATGGATCCAAGGTAAGCGTGCAGTGCGATGTAAACATACACGTGAAGCCTAACCTTGGCCAGGGCGAGTACTACACCGATGCAAGCATGCATGATGAGCAAGTATAAAGTGTATGAACATGCCATGACAATATATAAATCTCAACATCATAATAGCATTTTTAAAATTAAATAAAACATGGCATGATAGGCGTAAATCAAACCAAAAGCACTTGTGGAAACTATAAAACTATATATATATATATATATATATATATATATATATATATATATATATATATATATAAACAAATGCCCACTCACTGATACGTCGATGGATTGTAGCCTCCAAGCCTTGTTTGTCCTCGTACCTTCTCGGGGTAAGTCTCACTTATATGTGAAATAATTTTACTAATTAATTAATTAGGACCTACACTAAAAGGCTAGGAAAATTCCTCATAGTTTGCTCAAACGGAGGGTTTAAATATACGAAAACATTTTACTCGATGTCACGAACCCGTACATGTAGGCCTTTACGTGCCGCCACGCGCCTGACAAACTGACAGCAACCTTAAGGGAATATTCCATCAAACTTGACGGAATATTCTGCTAAACAGTAACGGCATCAATTACCTTTAACAACATTAGAATATTTTGTTAACTTGCACCTATATGTGAAATAATTTTACTAATTAATTAATTAGGACCTACACTAAAAGGCTAGGAAAATCCCTCATAGTTTGCTCAAACGGAGGGTTTAAATATACGAAAATATTTTACTCGATGTCACGGATCCGTACACGTCGGCCTTCACGTGCCGCCACGCGCCTGACAAACTGATAGCAACCTTAGGGGAATATTCCATCAAACTTGACGGAATATTCCGCTAAACAGTAACGGCATTAGTTACCTTTAACGGAATTAGAATATTCTGTTAACTTTAATAGAATATTCTATCTTCTTCTCCGGTGGACCTCCGCCGCCGTCTGGTTCGTAGGAATCTGGGGAATTTTCACCGGTTTCTGGAAAAATTTCAAATCTTCTTCATTTCTCAACCATTTTTGACAAACTTTATTTGGAAATGAATCTTATGAAGAGTAGAACAAGTTTATACCTTTTGGAAGTCCAAAAATGGACGGAAAATTGACTGAAAAAGCTCAAAAGTCTAGGACTTAGTTTATACTCCTTGAAATTGTGTGTTTCGACGTTGGCTTTTCTCCCAACTTAGGTTAATGGCCACGGGGAGTTGCGTAGGTGCTTCCAAAACTCCCAAAACCTTGTAACTCGCACGGGAAAACGTCTGAGAGTCCACACTCGAGTCGGAGCTCCGAGTTGGATACTCAAAACTCATCCATTTTGTGATTGGTTCGTACGGATGGGTTCGTGGGTTTGAGATGAACACAATGGTGGTGGTTTAAAGGTCGATCTATGAAGTTTTGAAGGTGGTCCTTGTTGTTGCAGAGAAGAGAGAGTGACATGTGAGGAAAAAAGAAGGAGAAGAAGAAGAGAGAGAGAGAGAGAGAGAAAGAGAGAGAGAAGTGATAGTTTCTAATTGGGTGAGGGAAAATATGAGTGAAATTGATTGGTGAGGGAAAATAACTCACGGGTCTAGTTTTAAAGAGGAGAAATGATAAGGTTTTGTACAATTTGGAATCAAACAAAATCTAACGCGCCTTATCAAAAACAGTGGTTTTCAAACACTGAATAATAACACGCACGTGTACAAATCTACCAGTTGTACTTTAACTAAATGTAACTTTTTCGTTACAAGTCCGATTCGAGTCTAACTCGCGCTCACGCACTCATAACAACATTTTTTTATTATTTAAATATAAAAAATGGCCAAATGGCCACGGCAAAACTTTTCCAGAAAGTTAGAAAATTTCTTCCCAACTTCCAGAGTCGATATCTAACTCAATACTTAACCAAATTCGATGATTTAAAAGCCATTGTGAAGTTAGGAATGTAGAGAACAAGTCTATACCTAGTAGATGTCCAGTCGTGGTCGAGGTTGACCATAAATTTGAGTTGAAAGTGGCCAAACGGCCAGGTTTTCTTCGTTGGAAAAACTGAGCAACTCCTTCACCTCGAGTTTTCTGAGTTTGAGTTCATTCAAGGCAAGTATATGAGTTCAAAAACAACTTATAGAAGTGGAATGAAGGTTCTTAGAGTTTCTCGAGGCTTACCTAAGCCGTGAATGGCTTGAAATAGTTGTACGAAACTTCGCCGAGTTGGACGTCCAAAACTCAGACAACTCATGAACCAAGGGTATGGTTGTGTTCGTGAGGATGAGATGAGCATGATGGTGTAATTTGTTTTACACGTTTGTAGGTTTTGGTGTGAGTTTGAGGGAGTTGTAGAGAAGAAGAGGAAGAAGAAGAGTACGGCGAGAGAGAGAGAGGAAGAGAGAGGAGAGAGAGTGTGAGATCTTTCTTTTTCTGATTTTTGGTTGGTTGCTGTGATGATGGAGATGACTGGATTGGTGGATGAGTGAAAAGAAAGGGGCACAAGTTAGGTTATAAAAAGGTAGATGAGGATAGGTTTTGTGTTACTTTTTGGATTTCTTACTGAAAAGGAAATCCTACACTATTCGGAATAGTGATTTCCTACTGATAAAAACTCTCGTGTACCCGTGACGACGTGTAAAAATTAAATACAAAGATGTGAATAAGATAAGAATGATGTAAACACATACACGTCATTCGCCGCTAAGGGCATAATAGTCATTTCACATATTCAAGGAGAAATTACATAGGAAAATTAGGGACGGGTCGTCACAAAGTTAACTTCCAGAATAGCACCTTAATCAACAAGGTCCTTCTTCCATTGCTCAAATGCATGATGTTTTGTGTATATATTAACGCCCAGCCTTTCTTATGATTCAATCCAGTTTTCACGACACCCTTTTTATTTTCACATATATATCGTCTTAGCTGTGTCTGTATGTCACTTGTTTTTTTTTTTCTTATTGTTTTGCTTATATTAAAATAAAATTGAAAGAAAACTTTTGCTCTTCGTTTGGAAAAGAAAAGGAAAAAAAAGGAGAAAGTTTTAGTTAGAGATTATAGCACAAGAAGTTTTAAGTCTAACAATTAGTTATTCATATAAATTGATAGTAATTATGTCTATTTAAGTGAGATTTTGAATATATATGAAAGTTTTTATAAAAATTGACATTTTTTAAATCAAGGGTTGATTTTTTGCTATATTTGATAAATTCCCGTTTCTCAGGTGGGAGGGGGAGTTCTTCTTTTTTCCTTTTTTTATTTTTAAAATAAAAATTAAACAATATTTTTTTATTTAAATATATTTAATTCAAATGTTAGTATTTAATTAGACTTGTGAGATCTAGTTATGTGCAACATTAGCACATAACATAATTTTGAGGGAAGAACCACATCGATTTGCCCCCTAAACTTGTATAGAGCTGTCAATTTCCTCCTTGTACTTTAATTTTAGCTGATTACCTTCCTGATTATAATTAGCCAATTTTCCCCTGAACTTTAATTTTAGCCGATTACCCCATGAACTTTTATAAATAGTCAAATTGCCCCTGACGCTAGATTTAAAACATTTCATCCAATTGTGTATCCATGGGGGCAAAAAGAATGGAAAATTGGATGGATGAAAATTGGATGAAAATTTTAAAACCTAACGCTAGGGGGGAAATTGACTATTTATAAATTTTTTGGGGGATAATCGACTAAAGTTAAAGCTCAGTGGGGAAATTGCCTAAGTATAAAAGTTCAGGGGAACACCTCTACACAAGTTCATGGGCAAACCGACAAATACCTCTAAGAAAAAATAGTCTATTCTCTAAAAAACACCACAATTGAGTCTTTAAACTTAAAAGTTCACTCCTTTTTTTTTCTTTCTCTCTCTTTCTATCTCTCCACATTCCGCTCTCTTCATTCTCTCTTCCTTCTTCTTTCTCTCTCCTCCTTCTCTCTACCTCATTCGATCCTCTCTCCTCTTTCTCTCATTCGATCCTTTCTTTCTTTCTTTCTTTCCTCTTTCTCCCTTTCCTGTGACTCTCTCTCTTTGGATCCATTTGTCTAGTTTAAGTTTTAAGATTTAAAAGCAATTTTAAATCTCATAGTAAACAAGATTTTGAGTCATAAAGAAAATTGTTTTTAAGAGATGTTCTTTAGAAATGTTTTGAGAAATGATGAATTTTTTTTAATAGGATACCAAGCAAAAATATATATAATATAAAAAACAATCAGTATAATAATGAAATGCATGCAAACTGCAAGTGTCTAACTATCACTTTTTAATAACTATTATTATTCCTAAAAAGAGCTAATTAGGGAAATACATAAGCATCAATATGCATGAGTACTCTTAAAATGATGAATAAACGCAAACTCAAATTACTACGCCACTTTGGTGGAGTATTTTGATGTGGCAGGCGACCTCATTTATTGGGACGACAAAACTTGAAAGAATGTTCCTGATCAAGACCATAATAGATGGTCTGATCGAAAGAGGGAAGATTGCGATACTCCACCTCCATGTCATCGTCCATATGACAGGAGAGGACACAAAGATAAATCAGCTCCGCTTAAGCCAAGGCAATACACCGCCTTGAACACTTCAATTAACAACTTACTCCATAGCATCAAGGATAAACCTTTCCACAAGCGGCCAAAACCCCTCCCTGAGCATATGGGCCGGCGCTGAGGGGGTGCAAGTGGTGCTACCGCACAGGGCCCCCAAATCAGAAGGGCCCCCAATTTTGCATGCATATGCATATATATAATAGTAAGTGTAGAATATTACAAACTTGAGTCTTAGCGCAAGTGGAATTATTGCTTCTTTACATCGGCCTAGGGGATGGGTTCAAAACTCATCTCCATCATTTTTTTCCTTTTATATTTTTATTAAATGCATAAGCTCCACAAAATAATATAAAAATTCCACACACCACCTTTCCACTTGTTGATTTGTTAAATTTGTTTGTGCTATTAGAATTTATAAAAGCTCAATTGAAACCTAAAATTATTATTTTGAACATAAAAAATAAAAAAAATAAAATTCTTAGTACTTTTTAGGGCCTCCAATTCACTTTCGCACAGGGCCCCTAAAATCTCAAGGCCGGCTCTGCATATGGCCAAGAAAAAGTTGAACAAATACTGCTTTTTCACCAAACCACTAGTCACACCACTTGAACTGCTATACACTGAGGAGCTACTCGACCATACGCATTGTTGGGAGTTCGTCAGGAGCAAAAGTAGGAAGGAGGAATTCGCTGGAGGAAAATACCAAGGTAAGTCTGATCGCCACGAGCTTAGTGATAATGAGGCTGACCAGTGTCCAACAAAGAAACCCATCTTCAGCTCAATTGCATTTATGGATGATAGGGGATGCGCAAGGAATGAAAAGCTGGCAAATCCGAGCTAAAAAAGGGAACTCCGACTACTTTGAGGTGAACTGCCTTCAAGCACCGCCGGACTGACTAAGAGAACCCTTAATTATGAATCGTACCTCACAATTTTGACCATGGACTCAACAACTTCTACAAATGAGCTGCACATATGGAGCAGCGGTGCCACCATCTGTCCCAGAGCAGTGGACGAAGTCCGATGACTTCTCTGAGAAATACCATGTTTGTTCCACAAGACACAGAAACCTAATTCAGAATGAATCAATGGGTTTCCTATATTCTTTACAATCTAAGGATTGGCGTGTGCCGCAAGTAATCATACTCCTACGACGATTCAATATCTACTTCCTAGATATCATCTAGGATTCTTCCGATTCAATACAAATTTCATATCCTGAAAGGTCTCTATCTCAACTAGTATAAATACACTGTTTTAGGGTTCATCTATGGTAATGCAATTATCACACACTTATTCTTTTGCCTGCTACTTGAGTCTAACAATATTGCAAGCTTACTTGTCATCGGAAAGCCTTTGACCGACACAGCCTTGTCCATCCTCAGGGTCCTTGGCTAATTATAGTTGTTTGTTCTTTTACAGGTTACTCGAGTTTGTGCATCTCTACCTTTCACAACGGCCCACGAATTTGGTTCCAACAACACTTCTACTGGAATTAGGACTGCAACATGAACTATATTGTCTAAAACAGTTGATAAGTTCGAAATAACCCTGCACATAAGTCATGTGCAAGGCACAAAATTACTTTGGAGGGAAAGTTTAACATATATGTATAGTGTATGACAATAAATTAAAATTTCAGAAAATTTAGATGATAATTCGCTTAACATTTTAATTCATATGACAAATTGTAACGTGTACATATGTTCATATGATTTTTTTTTTTTTTAAATCCTTTATTAAATTCATCCCTGATCATCATATCAAAATTCATGTAATGATAAGATATATATCACATGCATTCCTCTTTCTATATTCCTCGTTTTATGTGTGTGTATAATTGAATTGTCGCTACCTCTTTTTTAAGATGTCTCTAAACTCAATTTCACGAACTCAAAACACAATGTAAATAACTTTGCTATATGAAGTACTTTGAGACAAATGCGCTCATTTTTGCTAGCTGAATCAAATGTTCAACGTTAATGCATGTTCTTTTGTTCTAGTTGGTTATTTTACATTACTAATTTTGTGAGTGAAATTATTAGGTAGCTGCCTCAAAGTGCGGGCGATATGACATCAATTGACTTGAGAACATGCATTTTATAAGTCAGCAATTTGAATCGGAGTAATGTTAGGGAGATCAAATTTGTAGACTAAATTAGCAAACCAAATGTCACTAATAAAAAATGTACACGTTTATCAACGATTAAGTGATAATTCAATCACCAACTTCTATGTCATTTAGTTTAAAAAATTTGATCTCCCTAGCATTACTCTTTGATTTGAGACTTTTTGCATTGGCTTATACAGTTGTGTATATAATTTGTGATAGCAGACATGAAATTGGCCACCTGCCACCTCACTGGTTGAAATTACAAACCTCATAAAATTAGGGGGGAAAATTACATATTGGGAAAGAAAAAAAAAAGGTGTGAAAATGATTTGGACAATTGGCCATCTCAAAAGGTTAATCAGTCTTTGCTTGAATCCTAGGCATTAGGCACCATTTTATAAGGAACTAGACCTGGCATTCGTGTCGTGTTTCCCGTGTTCGTGTCGTTTTCGTGTCATACCCGATATCTTAACAGGTCGTGTCGTGTTTCCCGTGTTCGTGTCGTTTTCGTGTCATACCCGATATCTTAACAGGTCGTGTCGTGTAACACCCGTTATAATAAACGGGTAAAATGACCCGACCCGAAATCGACCCGATAATATTAACGGGTAATTTGACCCGACCCGTTACCCGTTAAGGAAAATATATTTTAAACCAATAAATAATTAAATAAAAAAACATAATACTTTTTTTGAGAGAATACATATCATATTGTCACATAGTAAAAACTATATTAAATATATATATTAAATTAACTATAATAATTATAATAATTATATATACTATAATAAATTAATAATTATACCCCCAAAATATTAACTATAATAATTATATATATATATATATATATATTAAATTTTATAAAAACTATAATAATTATTAATTAATATGCATCCATTAATTCCATAATTCCATTCCATTCCTGCCGCGTCCTTTGAAGAAAAAGGGAGGGAAAATGAAAATTATAAGAAAAGCTGAAAAGGAAACAAAAAAGAGAGGGAAAGATGGGTAGGCTGCCGCCCTTTGAAGAAAAAAAAGGGAGGGAAAAATGAAAATTATAAGAAAAGCTGAAAAGCAAACAAAAAAGAGAGGGAAAAATGAAAATTAATAGAAGTGGTGAGAAATTTTATTTTTTTTAAGTTATTAATTTTTTATCACACATATCCCACTATTTTTATAATGACACGTGATAATGTGATATACTACTTCGTGTACAGGTCAATTATACGTACAAAATAAATAGATTTAAATCTACTTAATAAATAAATAAATAAATATATATATATATATATATATATATATATATATATATATACCATTGAACTTGATGGGATACGAATTATACGAAACTAATTTCAACGATCCAACCGTCAAACTTGTTTTTATATGCTTCGAGATCGTATCAGCAAAAAATCGCAAAAAACAAACATTCAGAGATCAAGTAACCGAACAAAACTTTTCGATGGTTATAAAACAAAAAATCACGATTTAACGGTTATTTTAACTTCGATTTTGATTATTTTTAATAGCCACACTCCTTAATCCTATATGAATACAATGCATGAATTCGATCTTCAATTTAAAATATTTACAATAGTGGATACCACAAAATCTTATGTTATACTTAATGAAAGTATAAATAAACTCTAAGTGTTAGTGAATCTACCGTTTTGATGGGATACGCATCATACGAAACTAATTTCAACGATCCAACCGTCAAACTTGTTTGTATATGCTTCGAGATCGCATACGCCAAAAATTGCAAAAAACAAACATTCAGATATCAAGTAACGGGACAAAACCTTTCGACGGTTATAAACGAAAAATCACGATTTAACGGTTATTTTAACTCCGATTTTGATGATTTTTTACAGCTACACTCCTTGACCCTATATGAATACAATGAATGAATTCGATCTTCAATTTAAAATATTTACACTAGTGGATACCACAAAATCTTATGTTATACTTAATGAAAGTATGAATAAACTTTTAAGTGTTAGTGAATCTATTGTTTTGATGAGATACGCATTCTACGAAACTAGTTTCAATGATCCAACCGTCAAACATGTTTGTATATACTTCGAGATCGCATACGCCAAAAATTGCAAAAAACAAACATTCAGAGATCAAGTAACAGGACAAAACTTTTCGACGGTTATAAAAAGAAAATCACGATTTAACGGTTATTTTAACTCTGATTTTGATGATTTTTTACATCTACACTCCTTGACCCTGTATGAATACAATGATTGAATTCGATCTTCAATTTAAAATAATTACACTAGTGGACACCACAAATCTTATGTTATACTTAATGAAAGTATGAATAAACTCTCAAGTGTTAGTGAATCTATTGTTTTGATGAGATACACGCATTCTAAAAAACTAGTTTCAATGATCCAACCGTCAAACATGTTTGTATATACTTCGAGATCGCATACGCCAAAAATTGCAAGAAGCAAACATTCAGAGATCAAGTAATGGGACAAAACTTTTCGACGGTTATAAAAAGAAAAATCACGATTTAACGGTTATTTTAACTCCGATTTTGATGATTTTTTACAGCTACACTCCTTGACCCTATATGAATACAAAGAATGAATTCGATCTTCAATTTAAAATATTTACACTAGTGGATATCACAAAATCTTATGTTATACTTAATAAAAATATGATAAACTTTTAAGTGTTAGTGAATCTATTGTTTTGATGAGATACACGCATTCTATGAAACTAATTTCAACGATCCAACCATCAAACGTGTTTGTATATGCTTCAAGATCGCATACGCCAAAAATCGCAAAAAACAAACATTCAGAGATCAAGTAATGGGACAAAACTTTTTGACGGTTATAAACGAAAAATCACGATTTAACGGTTATTTTAACTCCGATTTTGATGATTTTTTACATCTACACTCCTTGACCCTATATGAATACAATGAATGAATTCGATCTTCAATTTAAAATATTTACACTAGTGGATACCACAAAATCTTATGTTATACTTAATGAAAGTATAAATAAACTCTAAGTGTTAGTGAATCTATCGTTTTGATGGGATACGCATTCTACGAAACTAATTTCAACGATCCAACTGTCAAACTTGTTTGTATATGCTTTGAGATCGCATACGCCAAAAATTGCAAGTGTTTATATGAATAATGATGAATCACAAGTGTTTATATATTCTTTCACATTTTTCATACTTGTATGTATAATGTATGTCTTATTAGTTATTGTCTATACAAATACTATATTAGTTTATTTTAATTTTGGACAAGAACATGTTAAGTAAAATTTATTATCTTAGTAATGATAATAAAGAACTCTCATAATAAAAATAAATAATGACTAAAACTTTTTTTTTTTTAACTTATATAGAATAATAATACAAAACTATATATTTAATATAGAATATATTGTATATATTAATATTTTATAATAAATTTTTTAGTAATTAAACTTTAAAATTATCAAAATAATTTTTTTCTTAACGTGTCGAAACGGGTCACCCACGTGTTACCCACGTGTATACCTGTTAAGAACCCGTTATTAACGGGTTCTTAACGGGTCACCCGATAAGTTATCGTGTTGACTCGAAACCCGTTATTTTCGTGTCGTTTTCGTATCGTGTCATCGTGTCGTGTCAGAAACTGCCAGGTCTATAAGGAACTGACCAAGTCCACAAAATATATTCTGAATTATATATAATTTTAAATGATTCACCACAAATATTCTTCTTCTTTGTTCTTATTTATCCTAATTAATAATATGTTCGTTATTGTTTATATCTTTTTCTGAAGTTGTACTTTTCTAATGAATTTCCTAGCAATTGGTTAGCCATTGACTTAGACTTACTCTCTAACGTGTTGACGTTAAATCAAACTGAAAGTAAATGTGGTTTGGATTACTCTCAATACGTATATGAGGTTAAGGTGAGTGCGAGGAAAATTAACGAAAAATGCTTGAAAATTTTGAGTTTTAACGATAAGGAAAAAATAAAGGGTAAAGTGAATAGTACCATGTTTGACTTTTTAGTGTAAAAATATGGTTTTTCGTTAAAGTGAATAGTACCGCGGACTTTTCGTTAAAACTCCCGTGCGTGCGTTTATTTATATAAAGAATAAGAGTTGGACACTCAATAGGGGGAAAAATTATGTGGTACTGAGGTACACCGTATTCCGACATTCTTTCTCAATAAAACAAGAATATGTGATCAAAAACTTGCATATGTTTTTATTTCATTGACACGGAAAGCCATTGTGACCGTGTACTTATGTCATATATAGGTTATTCTCATCATGAAGGTGTGCCGGTAAATACTCTACGACGTGATACATAAATTTTATGAGTTGTTTTGCTATAACTGGATGACAAAAAAAAAAAAAAACAAAAAAAACAAAAACTTATATGAATTGTCAATGACTTTAAAAAGTCTAGGAAAATTTGCTCTTTGCATAGTGCAAGGTAACTTTTCAGAGTGAGAATTACTACTTAGGACTTACAGCAGGTGAACATTTAAGGGTTTGTTTGATATCATATTTGAAATTTTTTATAATTTCTCAAAACATTTCTTAAGAATTTTTCTTGAAAACAATTTTCTTTGAGACTCGAAAATTTGTTTGGTATGCGATTTAAAAATTTTAAATCTTACAACTTAAACTGGACAAAGAAATTCAAAAATAGAGGGTCAAGAGAGAAAGAGGAGAGATGAGAAAAGAAAGTAAGAGATGATTAGAGGAAAGAGAAAGTAGTAAGAGGATCGGAGGAGATAGAGAGGAAGAAGAGTGAAAAAAAGAATTGAGAGAATGAAGAAAACAGATTGGAGGAGAGACGAAAAAGGTAAAAAAAAAAAAAAAAAAAAGAGAAAGGAAGAAAAGAGAGAGATTTGGAGTGAGAGGGGAGGAGGGAGAGAAAAAAAAGGAATGAGTTTAAGTTTAAAAATTCTAAAAACTCATTTTTTGTGTTTTTAGAGAATAGACTATATTTTTGAGTTAGTCTTGAATTCAGTTTTTGAAAATAATTCTACCAAACAAGTTTTTAAGGCCTGAAACTTGAAAATTTGTTTTTGAGTTTAAAAAGTTGGATTCAAGTAGAGTACCAAACAGGCTCTAAGTGTTCCTCGTTCATTTGTATGGTCATGTAATGTCAAAGTCAAGGTAAACCGTCTTTCCAAAAAAAAAAACAAAAGTCAAGGTAAACCCAGATAGGTAACTTGCATGCAAGTGTGCATAAATGAAGTGCTGATCACGGCAGGAGCTTTGAATTTTCTATTTCTGTGCTCATTTTCACAGCTCTGGCTGTATATATACATACACTGCAAGTTGATTTCCATGAAAATTCTTCACACGCAAAAGATTCTTCTTCGAACTTGGCTGTAGGTATACATACACTGCAAGTTGATTTCCATACAGGTAAGGTCATTTCAGTTAATCAACAGTTAATCAAACATACAGGTAAGGTCATTTCAGTAGTACTGGTTTTAATTATATTCTATTTGCTCCGATACTGATAATAAGTAATACTTTTACTTAATTAAGGTATCCCTATGATGCTTGGGATCGGTTTTGGCAACCCTTCAACTTCAATAAGGGGACGCAGTTAGCTACCTCGCTTACCGTTGATGCTCAAAGTCACAATGATTACCAAGTACCATCTGTCGTAATGAGTTCTGCCAGCACGTCTCTAGATGATACGATGGACTTCTATTGGAATGCCCCGGCTACAAGTAAAGAATACTATATCTTCATTCACTTTGCTGAACTCCAGCTGCTTAAAGCCAACCAATCTAGATCATTCAATATCACGCTGAATGGAAAGCATTGGTATGGACCTGTTGTCCCGGCTTACTTGTCCACAATCACTGTGTTTACCAACTCATCCTTAACCGGAGGCAATTATAGTTTCTCACTTGTTCAAACGAAGAATTCAACTCTCCCACCAATTCTCAATGCCATTGAGGTCTACACAACGATAGATTTATCAAAACCTGGAAACCGACACAGATGATGGTACATCAACCATTTCAACACCTTCTTCTCAATTTCGTTCACTAAAATTCTTGTATTTGCTTTATTAAATTGACTGCTACATGAACATGCTTGTGAAAATGCTAGTGTCTGCCATCACAAACATAAAGTCAACATATGGAGTGGACAAAGATTGGCAAGGAGACCCGTGTACTCCTGAAGGCTACATGTGGGAAGGTCTAAATTGCACCTTCAACGGTTCCCCCAGAATTATATCCTTGTAAGTTTAAGCAGGTCTTTCTTGTTTTAGAAACCATCGTTTTTTGTCGTGACTTCGTTAACAAAATTATCGAACTTTTACTTAGGGACCTGTCCTCGAGTGGATTGACCGGGGAGATAACTTCATATATATCTGACCTCGCCATGTTACAATCTTTGTAAGTATCACATCATCACAAGCTCAATGGTTCGTATATTTATCATAATGGGTACTAAAAGGGTGAATCTTTCTTAACTCAGGGATTTATCAAACAACAGCTTAAAGGGATCAATACCTGAATTTCTGTCTAAAATGCCAAACCTGAAAGTCCTGTATGTACCTTAGATTTGAATTGTTACTCCAAATTCCGTGGTTAAGTAGAAAATCAGGAGATCAATAACTTTGCTCTTCCTTTGCAGTAACCTAGAAAGAAACAAGCTCAACGGTTCAGTTCCAGCCGACCTCATTGAAAGATCGAAAAGTGGTTCGCTATCATTGAGGTTTGTTTCTGGCCAAAACCATTTTTCTAGTATATTTCCTTTTCCTCTTCTTTTCATTACAATTTTCAATGCTTCGATAAACGCTGGTGATACTGACTGTATATTCATCAACCTTGTCAATGCTAGTGTTGGAGAAAATGCAGACCTATGTGTAGAAAATTCATGCAAAAAGGAGGAGACAGAGAAGAAGAAGAAGAACATACTTGTTCCAATGGTAGCAGCAATTGGTGGATTTTTTATTCTTGTGGTACTTGTAGTGGCTATATTCATGTGGCTAAAAATAGGAAGGAAACAAGAAGGTAAATCAAGTATAAGTTTAAGACTAAGAGATTGAAAAATCTATAATCCAGAATACATGTTCTGAAGTAAATAGAGCGAACACATGTTCTGATGCTTATGAAACTTTTGATGATCTATTTAAACAGTTGTAACAGCAGTTTCACATCAACCCAACAATCAAGTTGATTCACTCGAGTCCAAAAAACGACAGTTTACATACTCAGACATCCTGCAGATTACAAACAACTTTCAGACAATTATTGGCAGAGGTGGATTCGGAAAAGTTTACCATGGTTTGGTCGATAATACTCAAGTAGCTGTGAAGATGCTTTCTCCAACATCAGGTCAAGGATACCAACAGTTTCAAGCAGAGGCATGTACCAAGAGCCGATACAGAAACTTTAATGAACTAATTTCTAGGAACAAAATATGACTTTAAAGCTTAAATTGCAGGTCAAACTTCTAAGCAGAGTTTATCACAAAAACTTGACAAGTCTTGTGGGATACTGCAACGAAGGAACCAACTTGGCGCTCATCTATGAATTTATGGCCAACAGAAGTTTGGACTTGCATCTTCTAGGTATGGTAGAAACTTGACAATGCAAACACATTAAAGTTTGAAATTTTACCTAGTTTTATTGAAACATTTAACCAATATAAATTGGTTATTTTCAATACTATTGTACAGGTGAGAATAGTAATGCAAAAGTTTTGAGTTGGCAAGGTAGACTCCAAATAGCAACAGATGCAGCACAAGGTGAGCCAGTAACCAAAATTCCAAACTTATTCAACGCTTTCCTATTTTGTTTCCAGTAACAAATTAAAGAGTGAATTTGAAATGCAGGATTGGAGTACCTTCACAATGGTTGCAAGCCACCCATAGTCCACAGAGATGTGAAGACAACAAATATTTTGCTACCCAAAAATATGCAAGCAAAATTAGCTGATTTTGGTCTGTCCAGAATTTTCCCAACTGACACTGGCACTCATATGTCTATTACTGTAGCTGGAAGCCCGGGATACTTTGATCCCGAGTAAGTCTCTATTTCATTTTGTCAATATCGATTTTCATACTCTTCTGATTTCAGTCCTCCCTTTGTTTATGCACGCTTTCTAAATGGTACACTTGAGTAACATTGGTCTGGATTTGCAGGTACAACACAACAGGTAGGCTCAATGAGAAGAGTGATGTTTATAGCTTTGGAGTTGTTCTGTTGGAGATCATCACTGGCCGCCCTGCGATATCAAGAACACCGGAGGAGATTCATGTAAGTCAATGGGTTAGCTCCATGCTTGCTAGAGGGAATATCGAAACTATTCTAGATCCGAGATTACGTGGAGATTACGAAATCAATAACTCTGCCTCGAAGGCTGTTGAACTAGCAATGAATTGTGTGTCGCATACATCCAACAAAAGGCCAAACATGAGTGAGGTAGTGAGAGGGCTTAAGGATTGTTTGGAAGCTTAGTTGGCTCGAACCAACTTCAACTGTGTGACTTCAGTTCAAGGTTCTAAAAGACGCTAGGCGCTAGTCGGGCGGCGAGCTGGGGCCTAGCGCCTAGGCGGCTAGGCGGGGACTAGGCGGATTTAAGTAAATCTATTATATTTTGTGTAAATAAGTGTCCATTTATACTTAAAATACATATAATTTCATTATAAACTACAAAATAGAATAACATATACATTAGGAGGTATTGGAACGTAATGAAAACATGGAAAACATGCATATAATGTGTATTCATTTCAGTATTCAACAAGTCACTTACAATTTATTGGAAAAAATAAAATGCAAAATGAAAGTTATCTATTTTCTGTCTAAGTGAGTTGCAACCTAGGCTGGTCTGGGCGGGCTAGGCGGGTGCCTCAGCAGGTCTAGGCACCCTTTCTTAATTTTCAAACGCCTAGGCATTAATCGGGCCGGTGGCCAACCGCCTAGCGCCTAGGCGGGGCCTAGGCGGCGCTAGGCGGGAATTTTTAGAACAGTGCTTCAGTTATTTACTCTATGAATGTGACTACGGAACTTAGTCCTTTGGCACGGTAGTTCTTTGTTCAGAAGATGAATTTCCCAGTGCTTTGTATTTCAATCTTTTTCAGTTTTGTACTGAAGCTTACAACTACTAAATAGTGAAAAAAATCCATTACCAGAGTTTGTATGTGTAACATGATATAACATCATGAATTGGCTATCATTTCCTTTTTCAATTAAGAGATGACTTTTATAAACCCTAGAATTTTGCAATTTGGATGAACCAAGTTCTCGCTACTTGGTCAAGATGGAATAGTTTTGGAGCAAACTCCGTAATCACGGATAATCTGCGTAGTTACTTTAATCAAACTAGTGAAGATACATCGCCGTGAAATCAATGTGGGTGAATTGGGCATGTCAACAATGAGTGCTCTTTCCCACAGAATCACGTAGGAGCTGCTGGGTATGGTTATTGGACCACGACGAAGAAACCCAGAGACATCCGGAAGGAGAACCTCCCCACCTATGGTGGCTTCTTTCGGTGAGCGTCGACATGCCAGGTAGACCTGGCATTTCAGATCCGACCCGTTAAAATGAGTATTCGGGTGAGTGTTTAACGGGTCGGGTGATTAACGGGTCAATCAGTTAAGCACCCGTTAAATAACGGGTCATTTTGGGTGAACCCGCGAAACCCGTTAATCACCCGTTAACACCCGTTATGAGAGCTTTTGTGTAATTTCAATATTCAATAATGAAACCCTCAATCTGTCTCGCATGTTCTGGCTCCTGTTCTCTCTAGTCTCCCTCATCTTCTTCCTCAGAAATTACCAGTCTCTCCACTCTCCAGTCTCTTGTCTCCTGCTGCAGCATCTTCAGCTACCTGTAATCTCAACCACACCAGAAACTTCTTCCCCTCCAAAGTCCAAACCCCACTTCAATTCCATCTCTGGCTCTCCCCGTACCTTCCCCGCCAAATCTCGATCATCAACAATCGTTTCCATGGCGCCCCAAAAGAAGGTAATTACATTCACTCTTGCTCTGTAACTTCTGTTTAGCTGCTAAGAAAGTATCTTTATATAAAATTACAAATACCGTTTTGTTTTTTGGTTAATTTACAAATACCCTTTTGTTTGTTTGCTGAGAAAATGTGAATTTCATAAATTTCCAAGTGAACAAGCTCGATAGCAGCTGGGAGAGGAAGTGGTACGAAGTGAGAATCTTCTATGAAGTGGCGAAGGAAGTGGAAGTCGACGTCTTCAAGAAGCTAGAGAAGTGAAAGGTCCTCAGCAACGTCGAGAAGGCTGGGCTTTTGTCCAAGGTGGAGGAGCTTTGGTCACCCTGTCGTCGATTGAAAATAAAAAAATAAAACTGATAACGGGTGAAACAGGTGATCCGTTAGTTTAACGGGTTAGATTCGGATGACCCGTTAAATTAACGGGTCGGATTGAACTCGATCCAAACTCAGTAAACTCAACCCGTTTACAAGTCTAATGCCAGAGCAACCCGTGAGTGTTGGAGAGGAGATCCTATGCAGAGCACGGACCATGAGCCCGTTCAGGAGCGTGGGACAAGAAACGGTGGGTCTCAACAGTTTAACATGGGTCTTGGGGGAATCGAGGGGACAACCTAGAACCCTATTTGTTGGCAACAACAACAAAAGGGAACAGAACAGATATTTCCACGTAAGCATTGGCGGGCCTATACCCTCGAATCTAAAATAGGTTGGGGGAGAGAGCGTTAATCCAGTTGATGACCATGTGGAGTTGTTTGGGCCTCCTCACCAAGCCCATAGAAGTGGGTTTATTATTCAAGAAATTGGTGACAATATCAATCAGAGTAGGTCATCTCTTTCTTTGTGGCCCAATAAGGAGGTTGGTGTTGAGCTTAGGAGGAAAGCCCACGAGTTAACAATTACCAATGTCAATACTCCTATAAGGTGTTCCACCCCAGAGCAACCACTAAAGAATATTTTTGAAGAGCTGGGCCTAAAGAAGAGGAGTGGAAAAAAGGTGATCTCTGGACCTTAATCCTCGGTAAAGAAAATCAAGAAGGGGGTCAGTAATCCAGGAAGTAAATGAGGGAAGAGAAGCTGATTTGTTGATTTATCTCTGAAGAAGTTGTGGTCCGAGGGGGAGAAAAGTTTATTGGCTGAGGACAATCTCCAAGAGGCTCTTATCACAGAGGATGGCAACCTACGTGATTATCTGGATGGTATAACAAAAGTGGAAAATGAGAAATTTATGGCGCAAAAAGCAGGAAAGAAGTCTCGGGGTGGTGGCGGCTGGCCTGAAACAGCCATAAAATCGCTGTGAGCTACCTCACTTAGAGTAGGAAAAGATTCAAGGAAGGCAGGAGATGACATGATTAATAAGTTGGGTTGCATGCATGAGAACTGGGAGGAAAACCATGAACAGATTTCATCCTTAACTGGGCTGATTGATTGGTTAGAGGAGAGGGATGAAAAAAATTAGCAACATAGAGGGAGGTTAAAGTGGCTGCAGAATGGGGATTCGAATACTAAATTTTTTCATCAGACGATTATTCAAGGTCGCCATTTTAATCAGATTGGCAAACTGAGTGACAATCGGGGGGAGTGGACGGAGAGCACAGATAGCATTCGGTATGTAGTTCATGACCATTTCTCCTCGCTTTTTACCTCGTGTGGGCATTGAGATTGGGGTTCATTACTTGATTGCCTTGTCCCAATCATTTCAGAGGATATGAATTCCCATTTGTCAAAACCCATTGAGTTGGAGGAGATTCATGAGGCGGTTTTCCAGATGGGGGGTTCTAAGGCCCCTAGACCCGACGGTTTTCATGGAGTATTTTTCCACTCCTACTAGGAGATCATTGCAAAGGATATCAAGGGTTTTGTCCAGGAATTTGTGAGTGGCGATGTAAGTCCTCGAAATTTCAACTCCACCCATATTGTCCTCATTCCGAAGATTCCAAGCCCGGAGTCAATTGGGCAATTTTGTCCTATCAGCTTATTCAGCTTCTCCTACAAAGTTTTCTCGAAGATTTTGGCAAATCGCCTAAAACCTTGGCTACCAAATATTATTTCCCCGACACAAAATGCTTTTGTGGGTGGTTGATAAGTATTTTTACCACCTGCAAAAGTAGGGATAAAAACACTTAAAAATACTTGCAAGAATACAAGGTTGTCGTAGTATAGCAGCTCAAGCAAGGTCGTTTTCCGCAGAGATTGTTTGAATAATTTATGTAAATACCATATCTTAATGAATTATTTGCAAACAAAATTTAGAAGAGATTGCTTTAATGACCTAAAATATTAAAAACGAATTTAATTAAAAATAATGAAATAAAATGACAAAGTAAAGAAAACAAAAGAAAAGAGTTTTGAAAACCAAATTTGTAAAAGCCTAGGGTTCCGCCGTCCCCTTAACAATCCTATGTAGATTTACTAATTACTTATGAATTACCCATGCAACTTTGAAGGTTAGGTTTTCCTTATGCATATTCTACTTGTGGCATTCAAGCTAGAACGTATATCAAACATGCAATTCGTCTGTGGCATTCAGATCAAATATAAACATGCATGACTCATTACGCTTTGTGAAAACCCTTTGAAAAACCATGCAACCCCTAAGACATGGCATTCGCCCTAGGTGAAATTACAACTATCAATCACAAGAAACAATACTCAATCCCCCGGTGGCATTCCGATCGAATTGCATCCGATTACTTATCTAAACATCCTAATGGTAGCTAAGCATTAAGATATAGAGATAGTTTAAAGCACAGTGGTTAATAATTCAAAGTATGCATGTATAATATCATAAGCAATTAAATAAAGACTACATATTCATGCTAAGGCTCAAGGCATCGCCCTAACAAACGTAAATTAGTTACAAACAACCATAAACCAAAATATTATTTTAAAACCAAGGAGATAAAACACCTTGAAAATAAACTTCAAAAACCCTCTTGAGTAGTGCGTGCTCCTCTCAATGTTCCGTCCCCCTACCCTAATGGCTAACAAGCCTGATTTATACTACTTCAAAATAAAACCCTAAAAGGTATTGGAATAAAACTAGGAAACATCGTTAAATGATAAAACAAAGAATAAAAGGTTTCCTATTTGAACTAGAATTCGGAGTTCTCAGAACATCATACTTTTGACTAACCAAATCAACTCTGATTTGGTCCCAAAAGGTCTCTTTTGAAAGATGAAGACGTCCCCTACAAATCCTTAGAAGGAATCTTCCTCAAAATATGCCATCTTGACCTCCAAAATACCCAAAACGTCTAGAAACATCAATCTAGGAAAGCTGCGAGCTGGGCCTTAATTTCATCGCCACGGTCAAACGGCTTGGTAGAAAAATTTGAAATTTTGATACAATCATCTTGAAAGGCACAAAAACATCCTCCAATTAGAATCACTCCAAAATTCATCTGTTTGATCACTTTTTTCTCTAGAGGAAGTCAAATGTCCTACATTAAAAATATAATTCAAAGTATCAAAATTCTACCAAAATAACCAATAAATTATAACTGAGATTAGGGTAAAATATATAATATAATATTGACTCATCAGTGGTAGACAAATCCAAGATAACATTGTCATTGCTCACGAGGTTTTCCACTTCTTGAAGCTTAGAAAGGTGAAAAAAAAATTTGAATTTGCCATGAAAATTGACATGAATAAAGCCTACGATCGCATTGAGTGAGATTTCTTGGAGGCGGGAATGGTTCGAATGGGATTTAGTCAATGGTGGATAAATTTGGTGATGGGATGTGTTATTATAGTTGAATTTTTAGTCCTGAACAATGGCTAGCCAGGGAGGAAGTTCAAACCGTCTCGGGGCTTGAGACAAAGGGACTACGCTTAATGCTAATGGGCCTTCTCTCTCTCATTTCCTCTTCGCTGATGACACGTTGATTTTCCTCTAAGCCACGGTTCAAAACTGCCATAATATTGATCAGCTCCTAAAAGCTTACTGCAGTGTGTCGGGGCAGGAGATTAGCGCTAAAAAATCCTCAATTTTCTTCGGTGCTAATACCCCACATTCTGTTCACCACGAGCTATGCACGATCCTCGGTATGCCGCAAGTATCTAATCCTGGGCTATATTTGGGTATCCCTACAGTTTGGGGAAGATCTAAAAAAGCTGCATCTGCTTTCATTAAAGAAAGAGTCTTGGCTAAAATACAGGGGTGGAAACAGTCATTTCTATCTCAAGCATATCGGGAAGTGTTGATTAAAGCGGTAGCCCAAGCTATTCTAGCCTATCCAATGAACTTGTTTTGGTTCCTGGATACACTTTGTCAGGAATTTAATTTGGTTGTTGCTCATTTCTGGTAGGGCCAAAAGGTGGAGGAACAGAAAATTCATTGGGTGAATTGGAGACTTTAGGGGCGGCAAAATGTGAGGGTGGAATGGGGTTTCAGAATCTCAGTTAATTTAACTTGGCTCTTCTAGTGAAGCAGTGCTGGCTGCTAATAAACAAACCCAACTCTTCTTGGGCTCATGTTATCAAAGGGCGGTATTTTCCTAACTGCTCGTTCATGGAGGCGAAGCGTGGGAGTAGGGCCTTTTGGGCTTGGTCGAGCCTCTTGGCTGGAAGAAAAGTGATTGTAGTGGGTTCATATTGGCAAATCATGGGTGGGGGTCAGACTAGGTCGTGGAGGGATCGTTGGATTCCGTCATTAATTTGGGGATACCCAACCCCTCTTCATGGCGCAACCCTGATTCTAAGTAATTGGTTTCCTCCATAATCTGCCAAGTGTCCCGTTGTTGGCAAATCAATGCAATTAGTGATGACATTTCGGTGGGTGACCAAACATCAATCCTTGACACTATTATCGATGATAGGGAAATGCAAGAGAGACTCACTGGCCCGCAGATCGACGAGGAAGGTATACGGTAAAATTGGGCTACCACTGGGTACATAATCAAGCACGCCGCAACTAGTCTCATCGGCCATCTTCGTCAATGTCTATCAACACCTCTGTGTGGAAAGCCATCTGGAGGTTGGACGTCCCACCGAAAATCACAAAATTTCCTTTAAAAGGTTCTCAATAATGCAACTGCCACCAAACTCGAATTATTTCAAAAATGTTGTGGCTCTTCTCCGCTATGCCTTTTTTGTAATCTCCAGGAGGAATCAATTGAACATGTATTGTTATTATGCCCATGGGTGGAGAGTGCTTGGTTTGGTGGTTTGTTGAGTTACCGAGTTCAGAGAAATTCCATAACCACAGTCCATGTTTGGTTTGAGCACTTGCTGAATGGGGCCGCTGGAAGCACTGATGAATGAATGCAATCCTTGGTCCATGTTGCATTCACGTGCTGAAATATTTGGAAGTCTCGGTGCAATGCTATCTTTAATCATAAGCTTCCATTTCCTCACCAAACCTTACACGCTACCGTGGGGTTATTACTGATCATGCTCCTGATAATACGTGATCCTCTCTACCTGGTGACATGGTAAAGATAAACGTGGACGCAAGTTGGAAGGCTAATGGTAATCTGGGGTATATTGGAGTGGTGGTGAAAGATTATAATTCTAGATGTCTGGCTGTTCGGAGAAGGGAGATTAAGGCGATAAGTTGTGCATCGACGGAAGCTCTCGACCTGTTGGAGAGGTGCCTCCTAGCCCAACAACACGGGTTCACAAAGGTGGTTGTGGAATCTAATTCGAATAAGGTAATCTCGTGGTTGAACGAGTGTATCGAGAATGGTTGTTGGGAGGCTTTCCATTCTCTGTGCAAGATTCAGCAGTTGGGGGAGTCATTCTATGCATGTGTCTGGTTTGTTAGGAATGTCGGTACTACAAGATAGAGAATGCACAAGGTAAAGTAGAAAATGGACACCAAGAATTTATGTGGTTCGACAATTTATGCCTACGTCCATGAAACAAGGATCAATCTTCACTATATGAAAAAGATGAGTACAACAAGAGTTGTCTTACCAAGCCAAAGACAAGGCTTGATGGATACAAGAAAGTATAACACACACTTTCTATCACTCTAAACTTCACTCACAATGTATAGTGGAACACTCTCACTCTCACTCTTGGAGTGGAACTCTAGCTTTGGACTTGATCCTTTTCTACTCACTTCTTTCTTGATTAGTTACTCCACTACAACATCACACCTATATTTATAGGTGAGGCTTGGCATTCTACTAGTTTCTAGTTCCTTCTACAAACATCTAGCTTAGATAATTCTAGACTAGCTACAAAATTGTAGCTTCTAGATCTTTCCATTTGCAACCAAGGAAGCTAGTACTTTCTAGCTTCTTCCATTGACTTAATAACTTGCTAGAATTGTCTAGCATGCTCTAGCCCCCTCACTTGCTTACTAGAATAATCTAGAACATTCATCATGGGCTAGACCATATACCAACATGGTCTTGGGTCCCAAGATCGGCAAATGAAACGACGGATTACGTAGCGTCACACTTTGGTGCTGAAATGTGCGACTTGGTCTAGGTTGATCGGCCCCTATCTTTGTTCGTGAGAAGTCTGAACAAGGACGGTCTCCCTTGTCCCCCTAGTTAGTTTTTTTGTGATTGTAAGAGGTTAGTGTTGTCTATTTCAATGCTTTTCCTACTTCCCTTATTTCCATTTATGTTTCCTTGTTGCTTGCCCTGAGTGGCTTTCTTTGTTCTCTTGGCTTCAGCCCTGGCAATAATATTTCTAGTTCTCAAAAACTTGTGAAGATACATTGACCGATAACTATGAAGAGAAAATGGTAAGGCAATCTACAATCCAAAATCTACATTGAGCATTCACCAACTTGTACCAAAAATTCTGTTAAGAATGTATAGAAAATGACCATGTAGATGTCCTAAGCGAAACGATGTAGAAAACAAGTCCAAGCATAAAAAATAGCTCAGCTTTATTCCGTAAACAAAAGCCATGAAGAAGGAAAAAACAGATTAAGGAGCAAAGACACAACAGAACACCATCAATCTGGAATTACTACATGTCCAATCCAACCGGAAAAGGATGCAACCATGAGATATTTTTGCAAACATAAGCATGTAGATCCAGCTCATGTGGACTTGCTCAAGCCCCAAAGTAAATATTGAAAACTTCTGCTTTAACTAATTTAATTTCGCAGAGCTTTGACTAGCTAAGGGATGAGAAGAATAAATTGATATCGGACTCCACATTGCTGAAATTTAGATCTAAGACATTTCATTAGATCATAATACTGAGTATTAAATGATAACTTAAAGCTCTTTTTGTTTTGATGCCTTTTTAACTTGACTTTAATCTTAATTCCTCGTTTGAAACTAAAATTCATCCCGTAACTCTTAGAACTCAACTTTTGTTCTACCGTACTTAGACTCTGTAATAGGCATTACCTTTGCTTTGGTGGCAACACAATATAGGTGCTTCATCTTTGAGAACGAGGATAATATAGGTATTTTAATTGAGATTCACGACTGATTAGTTTGATTTATTGTTGAAGGGGAAGATTTTGGTGGTAATAAGGCCATGCCCTCGACTAAAAAAGATTGGGTATAAGCCAGTGGCTGTTCTGGAGATTGGGTATAGGCGTTTCAGTTTAATAGTGGCTTTTAGGCATAGATGTTGAAGGTCTTATTGATAATTATCATTGTTCTAAAAATCCCCGCCTAGCGCCGCCTAGGCGCTAGACGGCTGGTCACCGCCCTGATTAATGCCTAGGCGTTTGAAAATTAAGAAAGAGCGCCTAAACCTCCTAAGGCGCCCGTCTAGACCGCCTAGGCACCCGCCTAGTCCGCCTAGACCTGCATAGGCACCCGCTTAGGTAGCAACTCACTTAGACAGAAACTAGATAACTTTCATTTTGAATTTTTTTTCTTCAATAAATTGTAAGAGACTTGTTGAATACTTAAATGAACACACATTATAGGCTTGTTCCCCATGTTTTCATTATGTTCCAATTCTTCATAATATATATGTCATTCTATTTTGTAGTTTATGATGAAATTATATATATTTTAAGTATAAACAGACACTTATTTACATGAAATATAATATATTTACTTAAATCCGCCTAGTCCGCCTAGGCCACCTAGGCGCTAGGCTCCAGCCCGCCGCCCTACTAGCGCCTAGCGTCTTTTATAACCTTGATAATTATCAAGGTTCTAAAGGCACTAGACTTTAATCAGATAGCAGACTAAGATCTAGCATCTAGGCGTCTAAGTTTTTTTTTTTTTTTTAAATTTTAATTAAATTCATTTTATAACATATAAATTAATGTCTACTCGTACTTAAAAAATATATTTGTATTGGGATAATATCCATGATCCCCAAGTGTGTCAGGCTACCCCTAAGCAGATATCTACATGGACCCCTCCTAATGCGCAACGTGGTTTCGTTGGCGTGGTCATTAGGGATGCGAATGGGTCAGTTGTTGTTGCTCAAAGATCAAAGATTTCGGCCTCGCAGGTCGAGGTGACTGAGGCTTTAGCGGCTCGCAAGGGCTGCATTCTTGCTAATAAGGTTGGGCTTTGCAAAATCATTGTGGAGTCGGATTCCATGGAGACTATTCTTGGTCTTAAAAACTCTCATTTTTTCTGGTAAATGGGACACTTTCCCAGTCCTTCAAAAAGTTCTAAAATATGGAGAAGCTTTTTTGTCACATCCCGACCTGGGTTCCACCACATCCTAGGCCCGCTCCACCACCGTAGCAAGATATTGTCCGCTTTGGGCCACGACTACGCCCTCACGGTTTTGTTTTTGGGAACTCACACGAGAACTTCCCAGTGGGTCACCCATCCTGGGATTGCTCTCACGCGAACTCGCTTAACTTCGGAGTTCCTACGGAACCTGAAGCCAGTGAGCTCCCAAAAGGCCTCATGCTAGGTAGGGATGGGAATATACATATAAGGATCACTCCCCTGGGTGATGTGGGATCTCACAATCCACCCCCCTTAGGGGCCCGACGTCCTCGTCGGCACACCACGGCCAGGGTTAGGCTCTGATACCAAATTGTCACATCCCGACCCGGGGTCCACCACATCCCGGGCCCGCTCCACCACCGTAGAACGATATTGTCCGCTTTGGGCCCCGACTACGCCCTCACGGTTTTGTTTTTGGGAACTCACACTAGAACTTCCCAATGGGTCACCCATCCTGGGATTGCTCTCGAGCGAACTCGCTTAACTTCGGAGTTCCTACGGAACCCGAAGCCAGTGAGCTCCCAAAAGGCCTCGTGCTAGGTAGGGATGGGAATATACATATAAGGATCACTCCTCTGGGCGATGTGGGATCTCACATTTTTAGCTCTGTTACTGGTCGTGGGTTTCCAAGTCAGCAAACAAGGTATAAGATTAGTTAGCATCCTTAAAAAAAATCAGGGATGAGCGTTTCTAAGAGGGTCGACAGACCTCCATCTTCAATGGTCCACATTCTGAACAAGAATGGCTTACCATGTCCATCTTAAGTCGGTACTGGCGGGGTGTTGGGAAGCATCGTTGCTGGTTGGTTAGTAGTGTCTTGCTCATTGCATCTTCCCAACACCTTTTTTGTTGCTGTTATGTTCTGTTATGTTGGTCCCTTATTGGGCTTTCCTTTGTATTTGTTGGCTTGTGCACTAGTAATGATATTTCTAGTTAAAAAGAAATGAAAATTATTTATTTTCTGTCTAAATAAGAGTTGCAACCTAGGCAGGTTTAGGTGGGCACCTAGGCAGGTTTAGGCGCCATTTAATTTTTAAACATGTAGAGATTAATCAGAACGGTGGCCAGCTACTTAGCACCTAGGCGGCATTATACTAAGATCTTTAGAACAATGATAATTATGACTATATGGAGACAAGTTTCTTAAGATGAAATGTAGAAAAAATTTAACTTATTACATGTGGAACCCAGTTGTGTCATTTTATTACTACCCTGTAAACTCACCCTCTCTCTCTCTTTCTCTCTCCATAATTGCCAAACATTTTTTTTCTGATGCCTACATAACTCTTACAAAAAAAAAAAAACAATATTGGAGACAAATAAAAATAAATATTATATTTCTCACACATGGAGTGTGTGACCTTTGCTAACATTTAAAGAAAACAAAAGAGTGTATTCAATTAGAATTTTAAAGAATTTTAAAAGGGTTTACAAAATATTTTAAATGAATACGTATGAATCTATTTAATTAATATTTTAAAAGGTAAAGTTCTAAAGAAATCAAGTGTATTCATTCTGTATTTAAAGTGGTTCATAAAACTCCGTATTCAATACACCTCGTAATATAGAATTTGTCATCTATGATAGTTGAACCTAAATGTTCCTGTAATAAAAATATCTATAGACGAAAATACTATATGGTAAAATAGAGAATTGCTTTTCACTATTGATACTAGATGGAGCCCACACACTCCGTGTGTAATATAAAAAATTTTGAAAAGATAAAAAATATAATATGAAAGAGAGAAGTTAGAGAAAAAATGTGAGAGAGAAAGCAAAAGAGAAAAAACGTGGGGGTTTTTGTTTTTATTTTTTAAATTATGAACATTCTTTGATAACATGTAAGTGAAGAAATACTAAAATTCTTGTTATGTAAAATTATCTTAATTCTCATATTTTTCTTTAATATTTTAATTTATTATGAGAAAAAAAAATATTATTTCTGTTGTGAAACATTCCTAATCGAAGTATGATTGTGTAAATCCTAGGTTAGATTAGATTAGAGTTTATCCTTTCCTATTGTAACTGATATTCCTTGGGGATCAAGGAATATCCTATCATCTTA
This sequence comes from Cotoneaster glaucophyllus, assembly GCA_036320875.1. NCBI lineage: Eukaryota > Viridiplantae > Streptophyta > Magnoliopsida > Rosales > Rosaceae > Cotoneaster > Cotoneaster glaucophyllus. Next base: position 24,974,898 of record CM070068.1, on the reverse strand, counting down.
TTATTATAAATAAAGGTTCAATGTAGGAGGGATAAACACACAATTCCCCTACAATTCTACAAACACACATCTCTCTTTTCTCTCCCCCTCTGCCGCCGGCCCTCTCTCTCTCTGTCAGATAAAATAGTCCACAACACGTTATCAGCACGCTCCTACCGCTGCGCTTAGGAATCTGACGTTGGAGAATTTTTCTGCATCAAACCAGTTCATCCATATCATCACGCAATCAGGTTCTTTCTAAACAACGGTTTTTAACTCGATATTTTGCAAGCCCGGATAGCATGAACATTCACCATGATGCATGACCCAACTTTATGTTTAACGTATTTTAGATTCTACATAAATTGTGTATGCTTCATAACCAAAATTGCTACAATTATGTGAATTTGATATTTGCCATGAATTGAATCTTACATACGTACATGCATTGAAAATATTATTTTGCAATGCACCACTGTAAATCTGTGATTCATTGAAATCTGTGATTCATTGAAATATATATATCGAATTGAATTTTATATGCCTATAATTGAATTGAAAAACAATTTTTAAACGGAAAAGAAAAAGTGGGCCGTGGGTTTTTTTTCTGACCCGTGTGCCTCCACGCACACAGAGAGCTCACAGCTCTCCTTCTCCCTGCAAAACCCAGCACCCCGACACCTTTCATGGTGTCCCCCGACAATGGAGTGGCCTGCAGCCACAACCCCGAACCCATTGGTTCTTGTTATCAACGACCTGAAGTCGTCCTATGTCGGCAAATTGAACTGAGATTCACCGGAATCTCGTCGGAATTTTATCAAAATCCGATTTCAATTTTTAGGGTTTTTTTTTTTTTTGGTTATTGAAACATCGAGATTTCTTTATCTCAGTGGTTGTCCATGACAACCGTGACTCACTCTGAGCCCCAACAACACCGACACGACCACCTGCAGTGGCGCCGTCCCAATTTTTCCGGCCTTCTTCCTCGGCCACGCACACCCAGCGCCGCTGGGTTGTTCGGTGCTACCAAACCCGAGCCCAAGTGGGCTCCTGTTCCTCGGCCTGCATCAGCGCCCTTTTGGGCTTGCTGCTGCCTTGGGATGTCACGGCCCAGCCCGTGCGAGAGAAAAAAAAAACAAAAATTTGTTTCTGGGCTCGCCTGCAGCGGCCCAGCCTGAACAAAGGGAAATTTTTTTTTGGTTCTTTGGGCCTGCTTGAAGCAGCCCGTGTGTGAGAAAAAAAAAAAACAAAGAATTTTTTTTTTTGGTCTGCCTGCAGCAGCCCAGCTCTATCCCTGTAGGCCTGCAGCCCACACCCGAGACCCTAGCCCAATTTTTGGGCCTAGGTCACACGGCATCAATTTTTTTTAGCCACCCTGTGCGCTTAGTTTTTTATTTGGGCCCCGAATTTTATTCGACTAATTATTTTTAGGCCCAAATGAGTTTATACATTTTTCAACCACATTTTAATTTGGCCCGAAGTCCAAATAAATTAATTCAATTATAATACACCTAAAGTTATACTTTTGCATATACTTGTTGCCTATTTGTTTGCATATATATTTGTGTTTGCCTGCAGGAATATATGAACCTGAAGTTCATAATTATTTTTGAAACCTGAAGTTTCTTCTTATAAACATGCCTTGTTTGAAAACCTAAAGTTTTCACTTAAACAACTCACCCATGAAAACCCGCAGTTTTTCATGCAAAATTAAACCAATACATGTCTATTAGAACCTGTATGTTCTACTCCTACGTGAATGGATCGATTTTCTTCTCCATTACACTAACCACATCTTGTCCATCTATTTGTGATAGGAACATGTCAAATTTGAACAAACTTGACTTCACCGCTTTGGAGGTTTCTGGAAGGAACTACCTCAAGTGGGTTCAAGATGTGAAGCTCCACCTCACTGCAAAGAACTTGCGTCTGGCTATTGAAGAAGCAACAGATAAACCTGTTGGCGAAGCTGAAAAAGCAACTGCTATGATCTTCATCCGAAGACATATCCATGACGCTCTACAAACTGAGTATCTTGCTGAAGAGGATCCACGTGCATTATGGGTCGCTTTGGCTGATCGCTTTGATCACCAAAAGGACATATTCTTGCCTGAAGCAAGACACGACTGGCAGCACTTGCGCTTCCAAGACTTTAAGTCTGTGAATGAATATAATTATGAAGTTTGTCGAATCCGATCACTTCTCAAGTTTTGCAATGAAACTTTGACTGAAGAGGATCTCCTGGAGAAGACCTACTCGACCTTCTATGCTTCTAATATTGTCCTGCAGCAACAATATAGAGCCCAGAAGTTCACCAAGTTCTCGGATTTGATCTCTGTTTTACTTCTTGCTGAAAAGCAGAACCAGCTGTTGATGAAGAATCACCAAGCTCGACCTACTGGGGCTACTGCTGTGCCTGAAGCACATTATAGCACTAACCAGCACCCAAAACGCCAACAGAGGCGTGGTAGGGGAGGCCAGAAGCCATCCCACCAAGGTCAACAGAGACAAGGCCCACCCAAGGGAGGAAATAAAGCCCCGAAGCGCTCAAACCTCGCTCCCCAGGCCCCGAACTTTAAGAATAAAGGCAAAGCACCTAAAACCATGGATGACGATATGTGCTATCGTTGTGGTTCAAAGGACCATTGGTCTCGTGTTTGCCGTGCTCCCAAGAAGGTTGTAGATGAATATCATTCTCGTCGTAAGAAGTTTGAATCAAACTTCATGCAAGTGGACGAACCGGAGACTACAAAGATAGAGGTTTCTGATTTTCAGGAGGATACCACCCCTATGGAAGATTAGAATCTTAGACATAGACTTATTTTTTAGCTAAAATAAGACATATGGGGCCGAATTCCACCTAGTGGCCGAACCCCCCCTTGTTTTTTGGTTGATTTTTGAACAATTTTCCTTTATGTTTTGGATTATTAGTTGGTGATTTATTTTGGATATTCAATTTTAATCCTTGAATAAATTAAATTATTTTGAATTGATAATTGTTTTATAAACTTTTATGCATGTGACCGATTCAAATTAATTTTTCATTCTAGGTATGACTAGTGGGAAAGTTAGTTGTCTGGCAGATAGTGCAACCACGCACACAGTTTTGCGTGACCGCATCTATTTCACTAACTTCATACCTAAGAATGCACCTCTGACAACCCTCTCAGGCCCATCCAACCTGATAGAAGGATACGGTAAGGCACGTATAATGTTGTCCAATGGTACAATCTTGACCATTGCTGAGGCACTCTATTCTCCACGTTCCGGAAGAACGTTGCTAAGTTTCAAGGATATTAGAGATAACAATTACCACGCTGAAACCCACGTAGAAAACGGAGTTGAATTTCTGTGCATAACTTCCTACGAATATGGCCAGAAGCGTATTCTAGAGAAGATGGAGCGTAACCCGAGTGGTCTGTATACTACGACCATACGCCCCATAGAATGCCACTATGTGGCCGGCCCTACTACTGGGACCGCGCACGAAATTACACTTTGGCATGATCGTTTGGGACATCCTGGACGAATAGCGATGCGCCATATCCTCAAATCTTCACACGGGCATCCACTAACCCGCAGTTTAGGTTCGATCCAAGGAATCGCATGTCAAACATGTTCAATGGGAAAGCTTATCACTAAGCCTTCTTATGACAAGATTCGTTCGAATCCTCCCATCTTTCTACAACGGATTCAGGGGGACATTTGTGGACCGATTCACCCTCCATGCGGACCATTTAGATACTTTATGGTTTTGGTTGACGCTTCCACATGTTGGTCACACGTGTGCTTGTTGTCCACAAGGAACGCTGCATTCTCCAAACTGTTGGCTCAAGTTATCAAGCTCAGGGCTCACCACCCTGATTATCCAATCAAATCTATTCGATTGGATAATGCTGGAGAATTCACATCTAAAACTTTTGATGACTATTGCATGTCGGTTAAGGTTGAAGTTGAACATCCTGTACCCCATGTTCACACCCAGAACGGCCTGGCAGAGGCTTTCATTAAGCGTTTACAAATGATTGCTCGATCGTTGGTCATACGTACCAAGCTCCCGATCGCTGCTTGGGGCCATGCAATATTGCATGCAGCAAAGTTGGTCCGCCTGAGGCCTGTTACGACACAACCATTTAGTGCCCTTCAGTTGGTTACCGGATACGAACCAGACATATCGCATCTGCGCGTTTTTGGTTGTGCGGTATATGTGCCGATCTCGCCGCCCTTAAGTACAAAAATGGGGCCTCAGCAAAGGATGGGAATATATGTCGGATATGATTCTCCTTCTATTATTCGTTACTTAGAACCTTTGGCAGGCGATCTGTTTACCGCTCGTTTTGCGGATTGTCACTTCTATGAGACAGTCTTCCCGTCGTTAGGGGGAGATAAGAACGTCAACGTTCCCGAAGAACGACGCGAATTATCGTGGATGACTCCCACTTTGTCTCATTTAGATCCCCGCACCGCTCAGTCTGAAACTGAAGTGCAGCGCATATTAGATCTTCAGAGCATAGCTCAGAGCATGCCAGATGCTTTCACCGATCTAGCGCGCGTGACAAGATCACACATTCCAGCTGCGAATACGCCTGCAAAGATAGATGTACCAAATGTACGACGGGCTACCCTCCTGGAAGCCCGGGACGCCAATTCTGGTAATCCACGTACATTAGCGGCTAGCCAATCATCTGACCCTACACAAAAACGTGGCAGACCCCTTGGTTCAAAGGATTCACAACCCCGGAAGAGGAAAACTACGGCACAAGGTCCTGAAGAACCTACCGTGAATCCGACTATCGCTTACTCATTCTACCCAACTCATGAGGAAATTCTAGATTATGGAAACGTCCTTGAAGAGACGAATCCTCCTCCCGAGAATCGTGAGATTTCGGTCTATTATGCTAGCTTAGATGATGTGTGGCGTAGAAATGAGATGATTATCGACTATGCATTAGCATTTGTAGTAGCTACTGAGATCATGTTGAACGATGACATTGAACCGCGTTCCGTTGATGAATGTCGACGTAGAGCTGATTGGTCAAACTGGAAACAAGCAATCCAAGTTGAACTCGATTCACTTGCGAAACGTAAGGTGTTTGGACATGTAGTTCCTACTCCTCCACATGTGAAGCCCGTTGGCTACAAGTGGGTTTTCGTTCGGAAGCGTAATGAGAAGAACGAAATTGTGCGTTACAAAGCTCGTCTTGTTGCACAAGGTTTCTCACAACGCCCCGGGATTGACTATGACGAAACTTATTCACCCGTTATGGATGTGATTACTTTTCGCTACCTTATCAGTTTGGTAGTTTCCGAAAAACTGGATATGCAGCTGATGGACGTAGTAACCGCGTATCTCTATGGGGATCTTGATACGGAAATTTACATGAAAGTTCCTGAAGGACTTACATTGACTGGTTCAAATATTTCCAAACCTCGGAACACGCTCTCAATTCGGCTGAGGCGTTCACTGTACGGCTTGAAACAATCCGGAAGAATGTGGTATAACCGTCTGAGTGAGTATTTGACTAGTCAGGGATATGTGAACAACGAATTATGCCCCTTGTGTGTTCATTAAGAAGTCACATTCCGGATTTGCGATTGTTGCAGTATATGTCGATGACATAAATCTCATCGGAACTCCTGAAGAGCTCGCGAGAACTGCCGCGCACCTGAAGTCGGAATTTGAGATGAAAGATCTAGGTAAAACTCGATACTGTCTCGGTCTCGAGGTAGAGCATCGTTCGGATGGAATCCTAGTACATCAATCGAACTACACCCAGAAGGTGTTGCGCCGCTTTAATGAGGATAAAGTGAAGTCTTCGAGTATTCCTATGGTCGTTCGTACACTAGATGCAAAACGAGATCCCTTCCGTCCGAAGGAGGATGATGAAGAGATTTTGGAGCCTGAAGTTCCTTATCTAAGTGCAATAGGCGCTTTATTGTACTTAGCTCAATGTACTAGACCCGACATCTCCTTCGCTGTTAATCTTTTGGCAAGATACAGTAATGCACCTACACGCAGACACTGGACTGGCATAAAAGACATCTTCCGTTACCTTAAGGGTACTACGGATTTGGGCTTGTTCTATCCCTACGAATCCTCGAATGGTGTCGCACAATGTACTCCTCGAGTTGATTCTCGCCTTGTTGGTTATGCCGACGCAGGATACTTATCTGATCCGCACAAGGCGCGCTCTCAAACGGGTTATGTCTTTACCGTTGGAGGCACCGCAATATCTTGGAGGTCGACTAAACAGACCTTAGTTGCCACTTCGTCTAACCATGCTGAAATCCTCGCCTTACATGAAGCAACTCGGGAATGCTTTTGGTTGAGAGCAGTAGTGGGTCATATTCGAAGCTTCTACGATCTTCACCCCGCCGTTGATGTCCCGACGACGATCTTTGAAGACAACGCAGCTTGCATCGAACAACTCAAGAAGGGTTACATCAAAGGAGACAACACCAAGCATATTGCGCCGAAGTTTTTCTTTTCACATCAACAACAAGAGCAGCAGAAGATCGAAGTCACGCAAATCCGTTCGCAAGACAATCTGGCTGACCTCTTCACCAAATCACTACCGAAGACGACATTTCAGAAGCTTGTTCATGGAATCGGTATGCGTAAACTTTCTGAGTTGTAACTTTGCTATTTCTCTTTGGAATTATGTCAAACTTAGGGGGAGTATCCTGTAGATACTTGCTTGATCTTAATGTACTCTTTTTCCCTACGATTAGGAGCATTTTTCCCACTGGGTTTTTGCTACCTAACTAGGTTTTAACGAGGCACCCACCTTGGGCTGATCATATCCCTGATGACGTCATTTAGACGTTTCTTTTGACTTTGCATTTTTCTCACGCATTTTTCCTTAGACTATGGATTTTGTCCATACTCGGGTTTTTGCCATAGCCTTAGGGTTTTTAGTGAGACTTACTACTTATGCAAGTTCCTACCTTATTGAGAATAAGCATTGTTCCTTGGAATCAGCACTGACGAGTCGACTTCCTCAACTTCTGCATGATGCTAAATCTACCTTGAGTATTTACACACTCAAGGGGGAGTGTTGTGAAACATTCCTAATCGAAGTATGATTGTGTAAATCCTAGGTTAGATTAGATTAGAGTTTATCCTTTCCTATTGTAACTGATATTCCTTGGGGATCAAGGAATATCCTATCATCTTATTATTTTAAATAAAGGTTCAATGTAGGAGGGATAAACACACAATTCCCCTACAATTCTACAAACACACGTCTCTCTTTTCTCTCCCCCTCTGCCGCCGGCCCTCTCTCTCTCTCTGTCAGATAAAATAGTCCACAACAATTTCACTATTCTGAGTTTTTATTTATTTATTTTTTTGGAGAAAAAAGTTTCTACAGTCGAATTTTATCTTACGAAATGCTAAAAACCGACATCGACAATTTTGACGCAAGGGCAAAGAGGCCCAGCGGCGGTAAATACAAACCAGGCGTGCATCCTTGGCCATTTTAGACGCTTCAGAATAGCAACCAAAACCAACATCCTCCCTAGAAAACCCAGAAATCCCCACACCCCTCCCTCAGCCGATATCCATGTCAGGAGGACCCATCACGCAGGACTGGGAGCCCGTCGTCATCAGGAAAAAGGCACCCAACGCGGCCGCCAAGAAGGATGAGAAAGCCGTCAACGCCGCCCGCCGCTCCGGAGCTGAGATCGAAACCCTCAAGAAAGGTTTTGTGTCGTCCTTCTTTCTTCCTCACTTTCCCCTTCTCCGTCTCTTTTATTCTTTGGGCTTCAATTTTTTTATTTTTTGTTATTGATTAAGTGGAAAACAAAATGGAACCCACGAAATGATTTCAAAAATCTCATAGGGGTTTAAAATGAGAGAAAATCAAATTTTAGAATTTGAAAGTAGAATGCGTTACTCGTAATTTTTGCGTAATTTTTGGATTGGATTTTCGCACTCGTTGAGTTGTAATTTGCTGTTTTTGATTCGAAAAGCATAGAAAACAAGGTAGCAAATTTTTGCCATTTGGGTAGCTGCTGATTCGTTGTTCTGGCTCTATTGTCTGGTTTGATTTACATTACCTTGTAGCTAATGGGGTTTTTCCCATTTGTTTGTGCGAATGATTCGCACCATGTGCATTGGTTTTAGTAATCATTTTCGGGCTCGATTATCTTAATGTTCTTCCATTTGTAATGGCATTTTCGTTGTCGATTTGTATAGTGTTAGACTTTTAGTTTCTTTCCAGCTTGGTGTGCCATAAGATTGGGTATAAAAGTTAGTTTATTGTGTGTGTGTTTGCATGCTGCATATTATAACTTTCGAAGTTGCAACTCTAAATAGTTGCGTTGTTAATCTTTGCAGCAACTGCTGGGACCAATAAAGCTGCCTCCAGCAGCACTACTTTGAACACGAGGAAGCTTGATGATGAAACAGAGAACCTGGCTCGTGAGTTTTTCTCTTTCTTGTACTATGTATATACAAAATTCTTGTTTTTCGTTTTTTATATCTGTCTTGAATGAGCTAAATAATCTCTTCTTGACATCGTTATAATTGTTTCTTAGTTTGCAACTGTTGTGAAACTGTTTGGGTTGGTTTAAGGAAGTAAATATATCCTTTTTACATATTAGTCACTTGTTTGCTTCTGAGAGGTGAACCTTGGTGCGTTTGTATGGTTTGTTCCATTGCAAACCGAGGTCACGGGTTTGAAATGGGAAACAACCTCTTTACAAGTGGGTTTGAGGCTGTGTACCCTTTGTACTCCGAAGATCCTGCAATTGTGGGTGCACTAGCTGCGCCATCTGGCCTATTGTTTCTTTTGCCAAGTTGGTTGCATGGTTCAGTTCTTCATACATATAATGTGTTTATGTACTGCTCCTTGAATCCTCTTTATTTCAATGTGAACTCGAACTTTGGAGTTGAACGCCCCAGGGACCTTCTTCTTTATCTTCTTCTTTCTTCCCAATAATATTGCTATCTTGACATGAGCATTGCATTGAGGAATGGGGATGGGAGAAGAGTTCATGGCATGGCATGGTGCCAGGATGCTTTTCAGTGGTTCATTGGACCTAACGGGCTATAGACTAACGTAGAGACTAAACCAATAAAGTTAAAGTCCCTTGCTTCACAGAACCTTTTTGCTTATTGTTGTGTATGTTGCTGTGGTTTGTTTGTTTGTTTGTTTTGTTTTTTGTTTTTTTGTTTTTTTTTTGTGTGTTTCTCTCATATGCACTAGTGGTATTCCAAGATTCCCTTCGTTGTATGTTTGGCTTCTCTGAAGTTTCCGTTACTCTTGCCCTCACCATAGCATGTGTGGTTTAGACATATGGTATGAGTTGTTTTGATGGCAATAGAATAGTTCGTAGACCTTTACGTGTCTCTATTTTAATTGTAAATGTGTAATTATAGTTATATTAACATACATGTGTGCTTGCCCTTGCATACTTTCCCCTCCACAATTCCAGCAAGCACTTGGGCTCCTCAATCTGGTTTAATATATGTTCTTTGAATCTACGTTCCGATTCTTTTCCAGCTGGAATATGTTGAAGCAATCCAGAAAAGTTATTTATTTGTTGTTTGCCTGGATGTTTTTTGCTGTTGTCTACTTTGGTTTCGTGCTTTAATGTCATCTGATTTTGAAATAGATGAACGTGTGCCAAGTGAGCTGAAGAAAGCTATCATGCAAGCTCGAACTGATAAGAAGCTTACCCAGGCTCAACTTGCTCAAGTATCTCTCTCTCCTCCCCCCCCCCTCTCTCACAAACACGTGTACACAATTACTGATGACAATCTAGGGGTTATTTGCAGATCATCAATGAGAAGCCTCAAGTGATCCAAGAGTATGAATCTGGGAAGGCGATTCCAAATCAGCAGGTGATTACCAAGTTGGAGAGAGCTCTTGGAGCGAAGCTGCGTGGAAAGAAGTAAGGAAGCCTGGAAAGAAAAAGAAGCTGAGCTGCGATATGAATTTAAGTTTGAACAGATCTTCATAAGTTTGAACAGATCTGTCGCGCTGCGATCTGTAGTTAAAGTTTGAATTAATGCGCTGCACCTCATTATGAAGTTATCTTTCAAAGGTCGTGTGTTTGATGTAGAAAGTACCTTTGTATTTTCTAATAATATTTCTTCAAATGGCGAGTTTGCAAACAATTTCAGCTAAGTATCTACCATAACCTTGGGAATTGCTGTCCCTCATCCGCCTTATCACATTTGGTACTCGCTCGGCAATGTGCAGTCCAAATGTCAACTCAATGCTGGTAGGGGAGAAGGAAGTCATGCCTTGTTATTTTCGGTAGCTCTGTTCCGAAATTTTCAATGGTTAAATGCAATATCTTTGTTGGTGATGTCTTGCCCAAAATCCGATTCAGCCCCGACAGTTGAGCTGTGTTGGTTCGAGCCAAATCTCTCGCCTAGCTCATCGAGTTCGAGTTCGCCATCGTCCCTTCCAACCAAGCGATCACGATACACAATAGCCTCTCCTCGCCAAAACCCTACACAATGTGGAAGGCACATGGTCAAGACTCCGATACACAATTTTTTTTTTCTTCTTAAAGAGGGACGACTTCTGGGGTGGGAGAGGCTATGAAGAATTTCACACAGTTCGTAGTCACAATCAAGTAGACTCATCAGTTAAGAGCATCTAACTTGGAACCTTTCTCAATTTTTTTTGTTTATTGGGAGCCGTAGTTTTTTTTTTTTTTTTTTGAACAAACGATATTGTCTACTCTAAGTGGGAGATGAGATCTTCTGCACCAATTTTTGCCTGTGGCCTTCCTGTGCCTTTGTTAATTGGCTAAGAATTTAGTTTATTTTTTATTATTTTAATTATTGTCAAGTTAACATTAATTATGTTTAGTTCAATTAACAAAGGCACAGGGAGGCCACAGGCAAAAATGAGTGCAGAATATCTCATCTCTAAGTGGAGGGGTGAGTTTAGCCTCACAATAGGCTAGCAATAATGTGGTTCAAATTCGCCTTTAGCGATTATCGAATTTAAGACCTCTCACTTACAAATGAAAAAGAATATGATTAGACTGTAATACTAAATGACAACAGCAGCTCTTAATACAATAGATATTTACACCAATGATTTTTAGTTTTTGTGGAACCTTATCTGTAGTGGAATTTTTTGGTGCAGACAAAGAAAAGAGATATTGATGAACATTTCGGTACAAAATGCTAAAAACCGACATCGACAATTTTGACCCACAGGGCAAAGAGGCCCAGAGATAAATACAACCCCCAACACAGGCGTGCAGCATAAGCCATTTTACACGCCTCCAGAGCAACCAAACCAACAACATCCCTAGAAAACCCAGAAATCCCCAACACCCCCCTCCCTCAGCCGATCGCCATGTCAGGAGGACCCATCTCGCAGGACTGGGAGCCCGTCGTCATCAGGAAGAAGGCGCCCAATGCCGCCGCCAAGAAAGATGAGAAAGCCGTCAACGCCGCCCGCCGCTCCGGAGCTGAGATCGAAACCCTCAAGAAAGGTTTTGTGTCGTCCTTCCTTGTTCCTCGCTTTCCCCTTTTCCGTCTCTTTTATTCTTTGGTCTTGATTTCTTTTTGTTGTTGATTAAGCGAAAATAAATGTAACCCTCGAAATGATTTCGAAATCTATCAACAGAAATGATTTCAAAATCTCATAGGGGCTTAAAATTAGAGAAAATCAAATTTCAAAAATTGAAACTTGAATGCGTTACCCTTAAGTTTTGGGTTGGATTTTTGCACTCGTTGAAGTTGTAATTTGCTGTTTTTGATGAATCTTATCCATTATGTATAGCCGTATAGAGCCTAGTTCCTGTTTGTAAAAGCATAGAAAACAAAGTCAAATTTTTGGCATATGGGTAGCTGCTGATTCACTGTTCTGGCTCGATTGTCTTGTTTGATTTATATTACCTCGTAGCTCATGTGGTTCTTCCCGTTTGTGCTAATGATTCACACCATGTGGATTGGTTTTTGTAATCCTTTTAGGGGCTCAGTAATCTTAATGTTCTTCCATTTGTAATGGTGCCATTTTCGTTGTCGATGTCTATAGTTTTAGGCTTTTAGTTTCTTTCCAGCTCTGTAATCTTAAAGTTACTTTATTGTGTGGGTTGCATGTTGCATTTTATAATTTCGAAGTTGCAATTCTAATAGCTACTTTGTTAATCTTTGCAGCTACTGCTGGGACAAATAAAGCTGCCTCCAGCAGCACTACTTTGAACACGAGGAAGCTTGATGATGAAACAGAGAACCTTGCTCGTGAGTTTCTATCTTTAGAATTGATTTATCTTTCTTGAATGAGCTTGACAATCTCTTCATTTAGAATTGATTTATCTTTCTTGAATGAGCTTGACAATCTCTTCTTGACATTGTTATAATTGTTTCTTAGTTTGCAACTGTTCTGAAACTGTTTGGGTTGGCTTAAGGAAGTAAATAGATTTTTTTACACATTAGTCAGTCTTTTGCTTCTAAGAGGGTGAACCTTGGCGCAATTGTATGGTTTGTTCCATTGCAAATTGAGGTCATGGGTTTGAAATGGGAAACAACCTCTTTACAAGTGTGTTGAGGCCCGTTTGTACTCCAAAGATCCTGCAATTGTGGGAGCACTAGGATGCGCCATCTGGCCTATTGTTTCTTTTGCCAAGTTAGTTGCATGGTTCATTCCTTCATATGCATAATGTGTTTATGTACTGCTCCTTGAATCCTCTTTATTTCGATGTGAAATCGGACTTTGGAGTTGAACCCCCCAGGGCCCCTCTTCTCTTTTCCCCAATAATACTGCTATCTTGATATGAGCGTTGCGTCGAGGAATGGGGATGGGAGGATGAGAGTTCATGGCATGGCATGTTGCCAGGATGCTTTTCAGTGGTTCATTGGAGCTAACGGGCTATAGCCAAACTTAGAGTCTAAAACAATAAAGTCCTTTGCTTCACAGGTCCCGTTTGCTTATTGCTGTATATGTTGCTATGATATTTTTCGACATCGGTTGTCCAGCCAACATTTAGTTCATGTGTTCATTGTTGTATGTTTTGGTGAGAATTTTATTTTTATTTTTTTATTTTTTATTCTCTCATATGCACTAGTGTGTGCTTGTCCTTGCATACTCTTCCCTCCACAATTCCAGCCAGCACTTGGGCTCCTCAGTCTGATTTAATATATATTCTTTGAATCTATGTTCCGGTTCTTTTCCAGCTGAAATATATTGAAGCAATCCTGCAAAGTAATTTATTTGTTGTTTGCCTGGATGTTTTTGCTCTTGTCTACTATTTGGTCTCGTGCTTTAATGTCATCTGATTTTGAAATAGATGAACGTGTGCCAAGTGAGCTGAAAAAAGCTATCATGCAAGCTCGAACTGATAAGAAGCTTACCCAGGCTCAACTTGCTCAGGTATCTCTCTCTCTCTCTCTCTCTCTCTCTCTCTCTCTCTCTCACACACACACACACACACAATGTACTGATGACGATCTCGGGGTTATTTGCAGATCATCAATGAGAAGCCTCAAGTGATCCAAGAGTACGAATCTGGGAAGGCGATTCCAAATCAGCAGGTGATTACCAAGTTGGAGAGAGCTCTTGGAGCGAAGCTGCGTGGAAAAAAGTAAGGAAGCCTGGAAAGAAAAGGAAGCCGAGCGTGCGATATGAATTTAAGTTTGAACTGATCTGTTGCACTGCAATCTGTAGTTGAAGTTTGGGCTAATGAGCTGCATCTCATTTTGTAATCTTTCAAAGGTCGTGTGTCTGGTGTAGAAAGTACCTTTGTGTTTTCTAAGAATAATTCCTCTAATGACGAGTTTCAAACAATTTCAGCTGAGTTTCTACGTATTCATACCGTTACCATAGCCTTTGGTGTTGCTGTCCCTCATCCACGTTATCACATTTGGGTTAGAAAGTAACTTTTAATCTGAACAAAATATGAAAATTTTCATTCATTTCTTTCAAAATGCTTTCAAAGTCGTGAATGGTGGTATCCAAAGTTCCTATTCAAGTAGGCCTTAATATCTTAATCAATCAATTCGTATATATAAAGACTGATAACCACCAGAAACGAGCAGTCACAATTAATATAATAAGCACTGGCTTGACCTCTCTCTTCTACGGATCCATTAAATCCATTAAATCCAAACTCAAATTGCATACGACACTGATTAGGGGTGGGCAAACGGGTACAGGAACCGCGGGTAGGGGCGGGTAATTCAGGTTCGGGGTGGGTACGGGGCGGGTCCAAAATTTCTAAACACGAAACGGGGCGGGGCGGTTCGGGTATATGAAATTAGCAGGGCGGGCTGGATTTTAAAATAAGAGGGAACGGGCCCCCGGCTCGGCCCGTTTCTAGCATGGAATAGAATTGAGCCGAAGTCTAAGGCCTGTCTTCTCATCTCTCATCCCAACTCCTCTCATTTCACTCAGATTCTCAGACTTCGATCTCTCCTCCTAACTCCACCCGTTCTCGAATCGTTCTCAGACTTCGATCCAAACACCTTACACCGTTCCAAAGACCCACACAGAACCATATCATTGTTCTCGTACACCTCAAATTCAACCCCACCGGCGATCCTCACGCTATCGATGCTGACGTACATCACCTCCGACGACTCCTTATCGACCTGATCGCGACGGAGCATGAGCGATGCCGAGTCTGACGCCGGAACCTGGGTCCTGTTGATTTCAAGCGATACCCCAATCTCGTGTTGGAGGTGGCGGAGCTTGAGGTGGTCGGGAACACTCCCAGTCACGTAGGTGGCAACCCGGACGTAAAACAACCGGATTTCGAACCAGTCATCTCCTCCGTCTGACTCAGACCCATATTTGCAGCGCACGACTCTACTCCTCTTCAGTTTTTAGGTATTACGTTTTAGGGATTTAGGATTGAAAATTAAATTTGGGTTTTCTAGATTTAGGGATTTTGTTGGGTTCTTGAACCTTACCTCTGTTATGCTCCAATTTCAAGAATTGATGTACTGAATATATATATATATATGTAAGAATTGATGTGCAGTGCAACCTTAGTCTTAAAAAACAGCTCCTGTAATTTTCAATCTGTTTATCTTGGATCGCTTGTGTTATGCTTGGACTGGTTCAATTCGATTGTTATAATTTGGATTTGTTTATCTGTTTTAGACTGCCCATGCCATCAGGAAGATGCATTTGGCAAAGGCTAAAAGGTACTTGGAAGATGTTTTAGGCCACAAGCAAGCCATTCCCTTCCGCCGCTTTTGTTGCAGGTGTTGGTCGAACTGCTCAGGCGAAGAACCGCCAGTCCAATGGCTAGGGACGTTGGCCGGTTTAGTCTGCTAATTTCATTCCAATGTTGCTGCTAGCAGCACTGCAGTTTATAAATTAAAAAAAAAAAAATAGAGTTGGACCCGTGGATCCAGGCCCGAATCGGCCCGTTTCAAACGGGCCGGGTTAGGTCCGGTTCCCAAACTCAAAATCTCTCTACCCGATCCGGCCCGCCCCGTTACTGTTTAAAACGGGTAAGGTCCGGTTCCTTCAAAATTGGGCCCGGCCCGGCCCGTGCCCAGCCCTAACACTGATAAACATACTTTTTTTAATCTCTCGCGTTATTTTTTCGTTTTATTTATTCAATCTGATAACCGAATTTTTAAAATCTATATGAAAGACTTAAAATAGTGTAAAAATTAACTCGCTGTATGAAACACCATGACAATGACTAACATTAAACAGAAGAGACCTGCACATGACAAACATTAAACAAAAGAGACCTAAACAAACAACTTAAACAAAACAGAAAACATTACAGTACTGTATATGGAACCATTGACTTGACCCTATGAAGGCGGAACCCACCACTTCTTCTTCGTCCCGCCGCCATCAACCACCACCACCACCTCTACCTGTCAAAACTCAGGGGCCGGTAGATCCTCATCAGACGGCGGAGACAACACCCACTCTCCGCTGCTCTTATCAAGCACCATGCCTCTGTTCTTCTCCACCCACCACACCGCGGGCACATGACACTCCTCCTTGAGAAAATCACAAGACTTGTTCACCAACGCCACGCTCCTCTTCACCCTCAGCTCAAACTCCCCATCCTCCCCATTCCACCCCGCCACCACATGCAGAATCCCCTCCAAATTATGCCAGTCGCTCGGATTCTTCGACTCCTTCAAGAATGGCGACTTCCTCGTATCAATCAAAAGCTCCGTCCCGACCTTCCGGTACCCCATTACATGAACCGGATAGTGCGGAATAACATCGATGGTGTTCTTAATATGCAGTATCTTCAGATTCGGGTGCCTCTCAATCCGTCTTTTCAGTGCCTTGTTTCCGATATGTGGACAACCAAATACAAAAACAGCAATTGGGATATCGGATACCCCATTTTCGGCCAGATCGAAAGCGCTCAAAACCGATAAACTCGCACCGAGACTGTGTCCTGTCATGGTTATGCTCAGCTTCTCGTCCTTGTACTTGTTCCTCAGCTCGTTGATTTTTGTCACAAGTTGGACTCTGGCGCTTGTTTTCGTAAACGGGGACTTCGGGTCGTTGGAAATGTACATTGTAAGCCAACCCCTCATGACTTTCGGCACTTTTTCGTCATCTTCATCGTCATCCTTGTCATCGTGATTTTGATGACCGTTCTTTAGGCTGGCATGAGAAGAACCTAAAATGATCTCCGCGGACTCTAGCTCAGCTCCCATCACATTAATCCACTCGTAGTTTCTAATCGTGCCGCGCCATGAGACGTAGATTTCGCGTCGACCGATGGCTTTGCTGACTTCATCGGTGGTGACGGCGATGTAGCCGATCCAGTTAGACTCCCGATCCCACGACTCGCGGGACTTGGATTTGAGAAGCAAGGCTTCGGGGACGCTAACTTGGGCGGTGGCGTAGAGGAAGCAAGAGACTTGGTAGTTGGCGGCGTCTTGGAGCATGACCTTGTCGAAGAAGGAGTGTTTGCCATAGCGGCTGGATCCGCAGTACTTGGAGTTTTGGTCGTTGTTGAAGGCGTCGTAGGTGGCCTGGCAGAAGTTGCCGCAGCGGAGGATGAGGGTTCGGAGATTGAGGTCTAGAGGGTCCAAGAGGCCATCCCAGTTGTTTGCGCCTAGAAGCTCTGACCATGCAGCAGCTGCTGGATGATCAGCTGTTGGGTTGGTGACCATGGACGTCGGACGGAGAGGATGGCTTGTTGTTTTTGTATGTTTAGCATTATTGTTGCCCATCTTTCGTGTGTGGAAATCTAGCCGATCGAGTGGTATTATATCATATATCAAGAATCTATGAGAGCAGCAAATATACGTACCTAGACAATACTAAGAAATTATTATTTTTTACTGAGTCTAAGGTACCATCTGTTAATTAAAAACTAAAGTACAAGGTGTTATATAAGTCAAAAGTCACCTCACTCAGGAGGGCTCAATTCACCTTCGTCGACACTTACTACTAGTCAAGCCCATTGGGAAGGAAGTTTTGATGAACCAACTGTTGGATTTGGGATAACCTTCCCGTGGCTTTTGCAAGTGGGAAAAAGACCCTTGTTGGCCAAGAACGTCACAATTAAATATGGTTGAGTGCTGCATGCCAATTCTTGAGCAGCCATAAGTGAGGTGTTTTTCACCACTATATGTATCAATGTTAGATAAATTAAATTTCGAAATCTGTGTAATAGACAAACACAAATAAGGCTCTGAGCATTACACCACTTGAGGATAGTGAGCAAAGATGCAATTGATTAGTTTTGATGTCTCTTATCCATTATATATATTATATATAATATTTATATATATTACCTTGTAAAAGGATAGAAAACAAGGTAGCAAATTTTTTCCATTCGGGTAGCCGTTGGTTCACTGTTCCGGCTCAATTGTCTTGTTTGATTTATATTACCTTGTAGTTAATGGGGTTTATCTAACAGTTAATGTTAGGGAAACTAAATTTGTAGGTAAAATTTTGAAAATTAAAGGTTATGAAAGTTAATGATTGCTTTATTACTAAAACGTTGATAACGTGCTCATTTATATTGGTGACATATTATTTAATTTGTAAATTTTATCTTTAAATTTAGTCTATCTAACATTACCCTTTTCTAATTTGTTTGTGCGAATGATTCTCACCATGTGCATTGGTTTTCGTAGTCATTGTCGGGCTCGATAATCTAAAAGTTCTTCCTTTTGTAATGGCATTTTGGTTGTCGATGTGTATAGTATTAGACTTTTAGTTTCTTTCCAGCTTGGTGTGCCATAGGATCGGGTATAAAAGTTTATTTTATGGTGTGGTTGCTTACTCCATTTTGTAATTTTTGAAGTTCCACTTCTAATAGTTACTTTGTGTGAGAATGTAAAGGTAAAAGAGTTTCACATTAATGAGAGGAGAAATCTTGGAAGGGTTTATAAGAGGTTGTACTACTCTCTATATTGTCAATTAGTTTTATGATGGACCTCAACTTTTTTCATGGTATCAGAGCAGGTTGTCCCACGCTGTCCAATGCTCATACATGCTTTATGTCATCCGAGTTGTGTTGTCCACATAGTCTTGAAAATTCGCCCCATGTGAGATGGCGTGTTGAGAATGGATTAATGAGAGGAGAGACCTTGCGTGAGTTGTGTTGTCCACGTTTCTACCATGCCTTTTGACCATGGCGATTACATAAAGGCTCAGAGTGCAGCTTTTTTGAATTGACGTTTCTGGACGCTTTGAGTATTTTGAAGATCAAGATGGCATATTTTGAGGAAGATTCCTTCTGAGGATTTGTTAGGGATGTCTCAAGCTTTTAAAAAAGACATT
This sequence comes from Cotoneaster glaucophyllus, assembly GCA_036320875.1. Taxonomy (NCBI): domain Eukaryota; kingdom Viridiplantae; phylum Streptophyta; class Magnoliopsida; order Rosales; family Rosaceae; genus Cotoneaster; species Cotoneaster glaucophyllus. Next base: position 24,956,212 of record CM070068.1, on the reverse strand, counting down.
TTTTGGACCAAATCGGAATTGATTTGGTTGGTCAAAAGATGGATTTTCTCTGCAGTCCGAATTTCAATTTAAATAGGAAACCTTTTATTTCCTTGTCTTATTCTATTATGTTTCCTAGTTTTCAGAAGACATTTTCTAGGTAGGGTTTTATTTTGTAGTAGTATAAATAAGTCTATTTAGTCATTAGGGAAAGAGAAAAGAAGACACTACTACAATACTAGCTTTAGGTGACGGATGACAGTGACAGATATTAGAAAACTCTTGTCGGATAAATTATATCCGGCACATCATTTAATTAGTGGCGGATATTAGAAAAATCCTGTCGGTTATATCCGACATAAAGTCCTGACGGATATTTAGTGGCGGATATCAATAAAAATCCTTTATGTTATAACCGACAGTATTTTTTAATCCTTTTTTAAATTTTTTTGACAGATTATGGCGGTTTTTAAGATAATGGTGGCGGTTATAACCGACAGAAATTGATTATTTTATTATTTTACTTTCTGACGGTTATTTATTTTAGTATCCTGTCGGATCAATTATTATTTTATTTTTTTAAATAGTAACAAAATTTTGGGGGGAATTTAAAATTTTGGGAGGGAATTTAAAATTTTGGGAGTTTTTGGCGCCATTTTTTTTTCTGTCGGTTATAACCGACAGTATTGAAATTTTTTCACATTAAAACCCCTTGCCTTCTCTCTCCCTCCTTCCTTCCCCATTTTCTCCTCTCTGCATTTCCTTCTTCTTTTTATATTTTTTGTTGAGTATTCTCCCTTCTCCTTTTAATTTTCCCCCTTCCTTCCCCATTTTCTCTTATGTGTTCCTTCTCACACCACTCATGTGTCTTTTGCCATCAACTCAGGCTTGGTTATCCAGACCACCGGCGACATGATCACACTCACAACTGCTGCTGCAACAAGTAATTCCCAACCCGTCAAATGTTTCCTTCGCCAGAATCTGCATGAAAAACATAGGTTTTTAACTTGACGAAATCATCCATTGGCAGGTTTAAGAGGAGCTGCAACACTCAAAGCAAGAGCTACCGCGGATGCCTACTTTCCAAAAACCCGAAATCTGGTGGAAGTAAAAGGCGAGATATCAATTTTCACTCCTTTTGGTAAGAAAATACAGACTCATTTTTCACCCCCGTTGCTGTTATAAGAACAAAATGAAGATAATTTCTTCTTTGCGGAAGCAGGAAGCAGAAGATACAGGTTGGCATCCGTATACTCAAAGTACAGGCTGCTCATTCTGAGCATCCAAAAGAAGCATCTGGGATTCACAGCAACAAGAAAGGAGTGTAAGATCAGAGGCTTCTGATTTGCGTGTGATGGATGGATACCAGGAAGCTCAGGGTCACGGCACCTTTTCGATCTGCCTAAGGAGCAAATGGAGATATGCCCACCACCTGTTTGTGATAATGCCTCTTTGAAGTTATTTTCTGGAGTTACAGGAGTGTGAATTTAACTATCCGAAGGAAAACCCTTTTCTTACGATTTGGTTTGTCTAACTTGCCTAAGACTTTAAGGGCCCTGAGGTTTTTGAGATCGAGCTCCGGCGAGGTTTCAGATGGTGAATGCTATGGAAAATGCAGAAAGTTCAGGGGGTATGGAAAATGCAGAAAGTGATTTATTATTTTTTATATATTTTTAGTCGGTTTTATCCGACAAGAATGCTTTTATTTATTCTTATTAATAAATTCTCTGTCGGTTATATCCGATAGAAGTTGGCGGTTTTGTATTTTCTGTCGGTTTTATCCGACGGAAATTCTCTTATTTATTTATTATAAATATATATCCTGTCGGTTATATCCGACACAATTTCTATTGGTTTTAGAGTATTTTCTGTCGAAAAATTCATTTCCTAACGCTGGCAATTCTGTCGCTTATTATATCCGCCACTGCATCCATTTTCTGTTAGATTTTGCTTAAAATCCGACAGTAATATATGTTTTTTGTCGGTTTTTGGACCGCCAGTTATAGATAATTTTGTAGTAGTGAGAACTCATTACTTTAGAAAGGCATTACTTTGGAGAATTCTGCTTAGAGAGCTTTTGATGGTTCAAATTTATTTTCATGGTGTTTTCTATCCATGTTCTTAATGATATTTTGTTTTATGATTGTTAGTAACTAATTTTGTTTGCTAGGGCGAGGCCACGAGCCTTAGCAAGAATATGTAGTTTCTTTTCAATTTACTTATGATATTATACATGCAGGTTTTGAATTATTAATCACCGTGTTTGAAACTATCTACTTGTCATGATGATTGGCCACCATTAGGATATTTAGAAAAGTAATTTGATACAATTTTGGCAGGGGGCTGTCCTTGAAATTGACAGAGGCTTCTTGTGGTTAATATGTGTAACTTCTTAGGATGGACAACACGTCGTAAGGGTGATATGGTTTCTCAAAAGGTTTTCACAAAACTTAATGAGTCTTGCATGTTCACATTCGATCTGGATGCCACGGACGGGTTGCATGTTAGATATACGTTCTATGTTGGAGGTTCCAAGTAGGACATGTTTTAGGAAAACCTAACCTTCAAAATATGTATTGAATGGATAAGTCATAAGTAATTGGAAGAACTACGTAGGATTGTTAAGGTGACGGCAAAACCATAGTGCTCAAATTTATTTTCAAAACTATTTTGTTTTGTTTTCTTTACTTTCTCAATTTATTTAATTATTTTTAATTAAATTCGTTTTTAATATTTTAGGTCATAAAATCACATTTTTCCAAACTTTGTTTTCAAATAATTAAGATTTGGTTTTAACATAAATTATTCATTCAATCCCTGTGGAAAAAGACATTACTAGAGCCGACTATACTACAATAACCTTGTACTTTTGCAAGGTATTTTTAAGTGCTTTTATCCTTACTTTTGCAGGTGGTAAAAATCCTATCAGCGCAATTGTATGGTTTGCTCCATCGCGAACTCTGAGGTCACGGGTTTGAAATGGGAAACAACCTCTTTACAAGTTGGTTTGAGGCTGTATACCGTTTATATTCCGAAGACCCTGCAGTTGCAGGAACACTAGGAACACTAGGGTGCGGCATCTGGCCTATTGTTTCTTTTGCCAAGTTGGTTGCATGGTTCGTTTCTTCATACATGTAATGCGTGCATGTACTGCTCCTTGAACCCTCTTTATTTCAATTTGTAATCTAACTTTGGAGTCGAACCCCCCCAGGGTCCATCGTCTTTCTCTCCACTTTCTTCCCCAATAATATTGCTATCTTGACATGAGCGTTGCATCGAGGAATGCGGATGGGAGGAGGAGATTCCATGGTAAGACTTGGTGCCAGGATGCTTTTCAGTAGTTCATTGGACCTAACGGGCTATAGAAACATAGAGGCTAAAACAATAAAGTCCTTTGCTTCACAGATCATTTTTGGTTATTGTTGTATATGTAGCTATGATATTTTTTGGCATCGGTTGTCCTCTCTAGTAGCCAACACTTGGTAGGATAAGACTTTGTTGTTGTTCTCTCATATGCACTAGTGGTATTCTAAGATTCTCTTCATTGTATGTTTGCTTTCTCTGAAGTTTTCCTTACTCTTGACCTCGCTTATAGATGTATAATTACAATTATATTAATGTACATTTGTGCTTGTCCTTTGCATACTTTCCCCACCACAATTAGAACCAGCATGGGCTCCTCAATCTGGTTTAATATATATTCTTTGAATCTATGTTCCGGTTCTTTTCCAGTTGAAATATTTTGAAGCAATCCAGAAAAGTTATTTATTTGTTGTTTGTCTGGATGATTTTGCTCGTCTACTATTTGGTTTCGTGCTTTAGTGTCATCTGATTTTGAAATGGATGAACGTGTGCCAAGTGAGCTGAAGAAAGCTATCATGCAAGCTCGAACTGGTAAGAAGCGTACCCAGGCTCAACTTGCTCAAGTATCTATCTATCTCTTGTTGGAATTTTGACAAGGAAGAGAAGAAGAAAAATATAAACTTCGAAACTCAGAAGTCGGTTTCATTGGAGTCCAGATTTGTTTTCATTCATTTCATGATTGTTGGTGTTTCTTGGAACTCATAGGCCGGTTCTATGTTTAGAGTCCAGGCTTGTTTCCAACTCTACACTTTCTAGTGACAAGCTCTTGACTTGCACACTGTGGTGACAAGCTATGCTTGCACACACATTTTTGCGCTCTCTCTCATATATAGAGGAAGCCCTTGGTTGAATATATTTTCGACCACCAAGCTTCTTCTATACGGCTCCTACTTTACATGGAGGGGGAGGAGATTAACTCTCCTCCCAACTAAGGCATCTACCGTGGCCTCTTACACCAACCATTTGTCTTGGTGTTTTATATTACTATTAGTACAACAACTTCAATATTAATATTTCAATATCTCTGTCTCTCTCACACACGCATGTGTACACAATTACTGATGATGATCACGGGGTTATTTGCAGATCATCAATGAGAAGCCTCAAGTGATCCAAGAGTATGAATCTGGGAAGGCGATTCCAAATAAGCAGGTGATTACCAAGTTGGAGAGAGCACTTGAAGCGAAGCTGCGTCAAAAGAAGTAAGGAAGCCTGGAAAGAAAATGAAGCTGAGCGTGTGGTATGAGTTTTAGTTTGAACTGATCTGTTGCACTGCAATATGTAGTTAAAGTTTGAACTAATGCGCTGCACCTCATTATGCAGTGTTATCTTTCAGAGGTCGTGTGTTTGGTGTAGGAAGTACCTTTTGTGTTTTCTAAGAATATTTCCTCAAATGACGAGTTTGCAAACAATTTCACCTATCTACATGTTCATACCGTTACCATAGCGGCTGTTGCTGTCCCTAATCCGCCTTATCGCATTTGGTACTCGCTTGGCAGCGTGCAGCCCAAATGTGCTGAACTCAATGCTTGTTGGGGGAATGGAAGTCATGCCATGTTATTTCAGTAGCTAAATAATCTTTGTTGGTCATGTCCCAAAATCTGATAAAAAGGATCTTGTCTTAGAATTGAGAATATTTGTGACCTCTTATAGTTGGTTCGAGCCAAATCTCTAGCCTATCTTATCGAGATCCTTAAGTTCGCCATTGTAAATCTTCCCAATCAAGCGATCACGATACACTACAGCCTCTCCTCGCCAAAACTCACATTCGATAATGTTGCAGTACCACACAATCTACACTTAGAACTCGTTTGATAGTGATGATTAGATTGGATAGGATTCGTCAATATATTAAAAACATTTTAAAGAGAAAAATAGATGCCAACTTCCCTAATTTATCCAAGTTGAAGGTTCCTCATAAAGAAAAGATCCATTTTTAATCCTATTATTTCTGCAGGAACTAGTAAAGATTTTTTTTTCATGATTAACCTTCAACTTAGACAAAATATGAAAATTTTCATTTATTTTTCCCTTCAAAATACCTTCAATGTCATGAATATTCCTATCCAAATGAATCCTCCCCATCAAACGAAGTTGTAATATCTTAATCAATCAATTCATATATAATATATATATATATACATATATATATATATATATATATACATATATATATATATATATATATATATATATATATATATAAAGACTGATCACCACCAAAAACAAGCAGTCAATTAATAATAGGCATTGGTTTGATCTCTCTCTCATATATGGATTAGTTAAATCCATTAGTTTAATCTCAAATTTCATACGACATGATAATAAACACACGATTTTTTTTATTTTCTCACATTCTCTATTAAATTTTATCATTTTTTCATTTAATTTATTCAATCATCAATCCAAAAATATATGAAACTCACGTGAAAATGACGCACATTAAACAAAAGAGACCTACTCAAAGTTACAGACAACTTAAGAGCAACTCCAGCCGTTGCTGGTGCTCGGGGGAGAGGCCCCTCAAAAGGCCCGAGGGCCAGTGGAATGCATCCCAGCCGTTTGGGAGCCCGAGCAGAAGTGGAGCCCGAGCAGGGAGGGAGTCAGTAGCCCACGGGCCTGTGGCCCGAGCCCTTTGAATATTTTATTTTTTTTCTTTGTGTCAGAGAGACAGAGACAGAGGGCGAGAGCGAGGGAGAGAGGGAGAGAGGGAGCGGGAGCGAGGCCGGAGCTGGGTGGGTGTCGTCGCACCGGGGCGGGGGGAAGGATGGGTCGTCGCGCCGGGGGGGGGGGGGGGGTTGGGTGTTGTCGCGCCGGAGCGGGGGGAAGGATGGGTCGTCGCGCCGGGGGGGGGGGGGTTGGGTGTCGTCGCTCGTCGCGGGGGAGGGGGTGTCGCGGCCGGGGGCTGGGTTCTGGAGGGTCATCTGTTTGGCAGGAGCTGAGGTTGGAGCTGGAAGCTGGAGGGTCATCTGGGAGGGAGCGGGAGCGGGAGCGAGAGAGAGAGAGAGATTGGGGGGTTTTTGGGAGGATGGATCTGGAGGGAGGGAGAGAGAGAGGGAGAGAGAGAGAGAGAGAGAGAGAGAAAATTATTAAAGAAAAATAATAATATTTTATGATTGGGTGAGAAAAAAAACTAATATTTTAATTGCTTATTGCCTGGGGGAAGGGCTCTATGGGTGGAGATGCAAATGGCAATTACTGTTCATTTATGGCAGTTACTATTCATTTAAGTCAGTTACTGTTCATTAGGGTGGATTGCATAGTGAGTTGACTGGGGGGAAGGCTCCATGGGTGGAGTTGCTCTAAAACAGGACAAACAACATAATAGTACTGCATATGAGCCATTGACTTGACCCTATGAAGGCGGAACCCACCACTTCCGCTTTGTCCCACCGCCACCAACCACCACCACCATTACCTGTCAAAACTCAGGGACCGGTAGATCCTCATCAGACGGCGAAGGCAACACCCACTCCCCGCCGCTCTCATCAAGCACCATCCCTCTGTTCTTCTCCACCCACCACACCGCCGGCACATGACACTCCTCCTTGAGAAAATCACTAGACTTGTTAACCAACGCCACGCTCCTCTTCACCCTCAGCTCAAAATCCCCTTCCTCCCCGTTCCACCCGGCCACCACATGCAGCATCCCTTCCAAGTTATGCCAGTCGAACGAATTCTTCGACTCCTTCAAGAACGGCGACTTCCTCGTATCAATCAAAAGCTCCGTCCCGACCTTCCGGTACCCCATTACATGAACCGGATCCGGATAGTGCGGAATAACATCGATGGTGTTCTTAATATGCAGTATCTTCAGATTCGGGTGCCTCTCAATCCGTCTTTTCAGTGCCTTGTTTCCGATATGTGGACAACCAAATACAAAAACCGCAATTGGGATATCGGATACCCCATTTTCGGCCAAATCGAAAGCGCTCAAAATAGATAAACTCCCACCGAGACTGTGTCCTGTCATGGTTATGCTCAGCTTCTCGTCCTTGTACTTGTTCCTCAGCTCGTTGATTTTTGTCACAAGTTGAACTCTGGCGCTTGTTTTCGTAAACGGGGATTTCGGGTCGTTGGAAAGGTACATTGTAAGCCAACCCCTCATGGCTTTCGGCACTTTTTCGTCATCTTCATCGTCATCCTTGCCATGGTGATTTTGATGGCCATTGGCATGAGAAGAGCCTAAAATTATCTCCGCGGACTCCAGCTCAGCTCCCATCCCATTAATCCACTCGTAGTTTCTAATCGTGCCGCGCCATGCGACGTAGATTTCACGCCGACCGATGGCTTTGCTGACTTCATCGGTAGTGACAGCGATGTAGCCGATCCAGTTAGACTCGCGATCCCACGACTCACGGGACTGGGAGTGGAGAAGCAAGGCTTCGGGGACGCTGACTTGGGCAGTGGCGTAGAGGAAGCAAGAGACTTGGTAGTTGGCGGCGTCTTGGAGCATGACCTTGTCGAAGAAGGAGTGTTTGCCATAGCGGCTGGATCTGTAGAAAAGGAGAGACCAGCAGAGAGAGCAGCGGAAAGAAAAAGAGTGCAGGAAGTAGTAAGTCTGTAATTTGGATAATAGCTTGATTGATTATATGCTATATCAATTGGTACATATATAAGTATATACATCATTGACTTTTGTATAACAATTATAGGTAAGTAATTATACAATTAATGTAATACAATCAGCAAGTTTATTATGATGAAGAAGATCTTGGCTGAGTGGAGATAATTGAGGGATTGTTGTCTGGTTGACTTGTGCAACATTCCTGTGCAGATTTGCTGGAGTTATTTGTGGCTGTGATAATTCTCTTGTCATCCCCCCTCAAGCGAAACGGAACAAAGTGAAGATTGAGCTTGGAAGCGAGAAAAGAGAACCGTTCGCGGGAAATTTGAAGTACGCCTTGAGCAAGTAATTCACGAACAAAGTGGTAGTCAATTTCGATGTGACGAGTACGAGCATGGAAGACGGGATTGGCAGCCATATGTAGGGCGGAAATATTATCAACAAGAATGCAAGGTGGAGTGCGTATGGGAATGCCCAGCTCACGAAAAAGATAAAAGTACCATCGTATTTCAGCAGCAGTGGTAGCGAGAGCTCGGTATTCTGCTTCAGAGCTAGAACGGGACACTGTAGTTTGCTTCTTAGCGGTCCAAGTAAGAAGATTGGGACCCAGAAAAATGCAAGCACCGCTGATGGACCTACGATCATCAACAGAACCGGCCCAATCGGCGTCGGAAAAACCTCGAAGAGAGTAGTCTTTAGAGGAGCGAAAGAGTATGCCTTGCTCAACAGTGCCCTTGATATAACGGTAGATGCGCTTAACCGCTTGAAGATGAGTGGACTTAGGATTATGCATGAATTGACATACTTGATTGACCGCATAAGCGATGTCAGGACGAGACAAAGTTAAGTACTGAAGGCCACCAACCATACTTCGATAAGACTCGGGATCAGAAACAGGATCGCCATCATTTGCGGACAAGCGGGTGGAGGAAAGAAACGGAGTAGGACTTGGCTTGCACATGTCCATCTTGAACTTTTTGAGCAAGTCAGAAGCATAACGAGTCTGAGATAGAGAAAGATGACTTGTTGTTCGTGTGACCTCCATGCCAAGAAAAAAATGAAGATCCCCTAACTTGCGGCTAGCAAAAGTGGCGCACAACAAGTCAATGAACATGTGAATAGCAGCTGAATTAGATCCCGTGACAATCAAGTCATCAACATAAACGAGAACATACAATGAATATGTAGATGAGTGATTAATAAATAAAGACGCATCAGATTTGCTGTGAGAAAATCCTTGTTCGCATAGGAAAGCATTAAGTCGCTGGAACCAAGCTCGGGGGGCTTGTTTCAAGCCATAAAGAGCTTTATGAAGCCGACAAACATGCGCAGAGCGTTGGGAATCAACAAACCCAGGTGGCTGCTTCATATAAACTTCCTCATGTAGAATCCCATTAAGGAAAGCATTACGCACATCAAGTTGTTGGAGGGGCCAATTGTTGGAAATAGCAAGAGCAAGTATGGTCCGAATAGTACCCGGTTTGACGACGGGACTGAAGGTCTCATGGTAGTCGAGGCCTTCTTGTTGATTGTATCCTTTGGCGACGAGGCGAGCTTTGTGTCTGTCAATAGAGCCATCCGCTTTCCGTTTAACTCGAAAGACCCATTTACACCCGACAATGTTCATATTTGGTGTGGCGGGAATAAGAGACCAAGTATGATTTTGTATGAGGGCTTCATATTCTTCCTTCATTGCGTGCTGCCAGTGAGGGTGTTTCGCAGCTTGAGTGTAGCTAGTTGGCTCAAAGGAAAGAGGATCATGGAAAGCTGCTGTTAAACCGTGTGGTAGTGGGTGTTTATCCATGCCATAAGTCAAAGCATTGATACTTTTGAACTTGTGATGAGCAGGAGAGGTGTCTGGAGAAGCAGCAACTGGGATAGAGGTGGAATTGTGCATGGCATCAGATTGGTCTAATGTATGGGCTGACGTGACTGGAGTAGAAGCTTGGTCTGGGGTCGCGTGTTCTTGTGCTTCTGAAGAAGCTACGGACTCATTTGGAGAAGCAGCAGATGGATGAATGTCACTATTGGTGGCGCACGCTGGGCTGGCGACATGGTGAGAGACGGACGGGGCCTGCTCTTCGGGGCTATGATCAGTAGAGTGAATAGGAGCAGCAGTGCAAGTCTGTGTCAGGGGCAAAGACTCCAAAAAGAGTGGGGAGGAAATCGATGCTCCACCGGGCTGAGAATGAGACCTGAGTTCTTGGTACGGAAAGGTTAATTCATCAAAAGAAACATTACGAGAGATGTAAACCTTACCGGAAGCCATATCGAGACAACGATACCCTTTGTAATGGTTGTCATAATATGTAGAAAAGGAGAGACCAGCAGAGAGAGCAGCGGAAAGAAAAAGAGTGCAGGAAGTAATAAGTCTGTAATTTGGATAATAGCTTGATTGATTATATGCTATATCAATTGGTACATATATAAGTATATACATCATTGACTTTTGTATAACAATTATAGGTAAGTAATTATACAATTAATGTAATACAATCAGCAAGTTTATTATGATGAAGAAGATCTTGGCTGAGTGGAGATAATTGAGGGATTGTTGTCTGGTTGACTTGTGCAACATTCCTGTGCAGATTTGCTGGAGTTATTTGTGGCTGTGATAATTCTCTTGTCAGGATCCGCAGTACTTGGAGTTTTGGTCGTTGTTGAAGGCGTCGTAGGTGGCCTGGCAGAAGTTGCCGCAGCGGAGGATGTGGGTTCGGAGATTGAGGTCTAGAGGGTCCAAGAGGCAATCCCAGTTGTTTGAGCCTAGAAGCTCTGACCATGCAGCTGCTGGATGATCCGCTGTTTGGTTGGTGGCGATGGACGTCGGAGGGAGAGGATGGCTTGTTATTTTTGCATGTTTTGCATTATTGTTTCCCATCTTTTGTGTGGGAATCTAGCCGAGTAGATATATCATATATATAGGGAATATATGGAAGCAGTAAATGTACGTTGTCAATATAATTACTTGGACCTGGCTTCTCTGTCCTCCCACTTCTCATACCCTCAAATCTCCTTCTATTTGTACGGTCACGGTTAAGTCACGTCAATATTTTATATTATTATTATTTTTTATCTTATTATTTTTATAAAAAAATTAATATAAAATGGTAACAAAAAGCATAATAAAATAAAAAGTAATAATAATATAAAATATTAATGTAGCTTAACCGTAATAGCACAAATAGGAAGCAATAGAAGTGTATGAAAAGTGGAAGGGCAGAGAAGCCGGGTCCTAATTATTTAAGCCTGACGTTGCTGCGTGTCAACCGTCCCACTGAACTGAACCTTCTCTCTCTCTTCCTAGAACTTACCTCTTAATTATCCTAACACACACACTTTTGAAAACCTTCACTGCACTTTCGTATATGCCCATCCCTCCTTGACCAATCCCTTCCCTTTTTCTATGTCATTAAGCTTTTTAAAAGCACGATAAATTACACAAAATTATTTTAACTATAAATCGTATCACAATCTCATACTTTATATTTTAAAAGTTACAATGTTATATCTCGTATTATAAATTTGTTGCAATGTTAGACTTTTGTCGTTTTCTGTTAAATGTTGACGTGTCTTGGTGAGGAACCCACTCCGTAACCCAAATGAATTAAAAAATTAATTAAATATTAAAAAAATATTTTTATAAAAAATTGTGGACCCACCCTACCAACCTATCACCCTCGCAGGCCTCACACTTCCCGTCTCCCCCAATCTTTCCTCTTTTCCCTTCCGTCTGCCCCGACTCGTTTCCTGGGCGAGCTTCCCAGGTGACTTTACGGTGAACTCCGGCGACAAGCATCGTCGCCACCACCACCATTCCACGGTTCTCCGTGACACGAACTAGACCCACCTAGATTTCACACTGTTTGCCGCCGTTCATTGCGGATCGAATCGTGGAATTTCTGAGATTTTGACGCCGGGAAGGCGTTCGAACATCCATCCTCACCCTCCTTCCCCCTTCCGTCCGTCCCGCATCCCTTCACCAGAAAGGCGTTCGAACAAATTTGAAGGCAGAAGAACCCGGAATTTGAATCGAAAGAGAGGAAAGAACTGAGTTTCAGTCACCACCTCCACAGGCACCCCCGACGAGAAAACCACCATCGCCAGCTAACCCTACCATATCTCAAAATTCTGCTCTTCGTCGAGCTATCGATATACTCCGACAACGTCACGAAGAGAAGTAATTTTGAATCTAAGATGAACTCTAATCTGATTGAGTTGTAAATTTAAATTTAAATTTTTGATTCGTTATTTGAAGATTTTCTAGATTTTAATGGTTTTCACGTGGAGTTTGTTTTGTTTTACTGAATTTTTTGGGTGGTGGGTTGGGGAAGATTATAACGGTTGATCTGGGTTTAAGTTTGCAGGTCACTTTGGGTGGTGGGTTGTGGAGTGTGAGAGTATTATAGGAAAGAATGTGGGGTGTAATAAGATAAGTTTTAATTAAAATAAATAAATGTGAAGTGTATTAAATATATGAAATTTATTCAATAATATATGAAGTGTTAATATAATAAGTGTTTTTCTTAATTGCGTCCAAGGTACCAATTATAATTAAAATAAATAAAAGTTGTCTTCATCGACCCGTTCTACTAGTCAAGCCAATTGGTATCTTTTGGGACTGCCTTCCCGTGGCTCTTGCAAGTGGGAAGAAGACCCTTTCGTTAGTCATGAAAATAATTTAATGTCACCAAATATGGTCGGTTGCTGCGTAATCATTTAGGACTAGTTTGGTATTATTGGATTAAAAAAAAAAAATTGCTATGCAGTGAAAATAATCATATATAAGATAAATCAATTGAGTGTTTAGTAATTTTTTTTATTATAAAAGTACTTTCAACAAAAAACAAAAAAAAAAACTCAGCTTCTGAGTGTTTGATAATCTTTTATAAACATGTGACTATATTTTGAAGTGAAGTACAATATTCATTGAATAGAGAGATGAACATACAAAAATAGAGGATAGGGTGTTAACAATAGGCCTCGATAAAAATCTTGTCGAGGATTTCAACCCGATCAAAAGGAAAAAGAGTGATCTGCACCAACAATTTAACTAGTAACACTATCCTCCAATAAAAGGTCTGAAATCTTGCTAGGCGGTGAGCCACCTTATTTGTCTCGCAGCGGCCAAATGAAACTTTCCATTATGCGATATCCCACTGTTTTGGATTGCATAAATCACCATGAGTGCATCGCCTTCCACCTCCACATGTCTGTCGACCATTGATGTGCAAACACAACTGCTGAACGCGCAACAACAGCTTCTACATGCAATGGAGAATAAATTCCACCCAACCGGATCACCGTAGCTGCTAAAAACACCCCCTCCGCGTTCCTAACCACCACCCCGATGCCTCCACATGATTGAATCTGATCCCATGCTGCATTAAAGTTACATTTAATCCAACCAAAATTCGGTTTCTGCCATTTCTGAACTCGTTTCGTGTTTCCTTAGGGTTTCCTCTTATTCCATTTTTTGTATTCTAGTAACCAAGTGTGATCGAGCTTTGAGTTGAATCTCTAAAGGAGATACCTGCGTCCACAAAAAAATAATTGCACGCCTTCCATATACTCCACAGTAATACGAGCAGCAACTCAAAACTCTCATTGGATAATGATTGAGCCATATGTGCCATCCAACCACCTAATCCATCCTCACATCGGTGGGATGTGTGAAGCCTCAAAGGACTTGCAAACCAGAGAGCAGCAGATCTAGAGCAGTGAAGCAAGGCATGTTCGATTGTCTTTGCCTCATTATCACAGAACACGCAGACATCCTCCGTAAGGATTCGTCGCGTTTCAAATTTACCTTGGATGACAGTGCATCCATACAACCATGCCAAACACAAATCTTAACTTTCCCTGTAACCGTAGCTCGCCATAAAGCTTTCCAAAGGAATTTTGTCTCCGCAGTCATCGAAGATCCCATTGGTTCGTCACCATCAATCCCATTACACGATCGTGCAACAAAATAGGAGGTTTTGGTTGTAAACAAGCCTTTAGGTTCATTTGTCCAACTTAACGTATTAGGTGGATAAAATAAACTCAATGGAATACTCAGAATCAGACCTGCCTCTTCCTTCATAAACCAACTTCGGATTAAATTCGTATTCCATTGAAGACCATTGAGGTCCACCATTAACGATCTGACTGTAAGACTGAGATGCACCCTCATCGGTCTAGGACTAAGAACTTTATATAAGTTCTCCCTAGGCAACCACCTATCACCCCATATTTGAATCTGCAAACCATCTACGACCCTCCACCTAGCGCATTTCTGAATGATTATTCTAGATGCCGCCACATTTCTCCAGCAGTACGACACGTTGGGTTTTACCAGAGCCTGTAGATAATCAGTAGTAGGGAAATAACAAGCCATAAAAACCTTGGCAAAAACAAGAGATTGTGGCTGTTGTATTATTCTCCACCCTTGCTTTGCAAGCAATGTAAGGTTAAAAGCATATAAATCCTTGAAGCCAAGTTCGCCTTCATTTTTTGTTTTGCACATCCTTTGCCACTTAACCCAATGAATTCTATGTTTACCTGCTTCTCTCCCCCATCAAAATTGCGCTACCATTTGGTTTAACTCAGCACAAAATGACTTAGGCAATAAAAATGTCTGCATCTTATACAAAGGAATTTCCTAGGCGACAGTCTTGATCAAAATTTCTTTACTGACACTACTCAACAGAGAACCATGCCAACCATTCAATTTTTTCATAAACGGTCCTTTACGTATTCAAACATAGCTTTCTTAGACCTTCCAACAAACACCAGTAAACCGAGATAACGTTCATAATACTCCACTCTTTCCATACCGACACAATTGGCAATAACTTGTGCATCCGTGTTCGTTAAATTTCTACTAAAAGTCACACTACTTTTTGACAGATTGACTGCTTGACCATATGCCATTTCATAAGTTTTCAACAATTCCTTCACCTGTAAGCATTCCTGGATTGAACTCTTGGCAAAGATAAAACTATCATCCGCAAAAAGAAGATGATAAATACTTGGCGCACCATTGCATACCTGGTCTCCTTGAATTCGGCCCTAAGCTTCCCACTAATCAAACAACGCGGAAAGGCCTTCAGCACATAGAACAAAGATATAATGTTGGATGCAATATTGGATGTGATATAATATTAATATGTGAAGTAACATGTGACTATATCAAATGACTAAAAAAGAGATAATGTTGGATGTGATATAATATTTTTTATTTATCACAAATGGTCCCTGAATTGACTCATCCCATCAAGATGGTCCCTAAAATTAAAAATCGATCAATGTAGTCCCTGAAAATTGGTGTCACAAATCAATGTGGTCCTTCCGTTACAATTATGTCAAAAATTATGTTATGTGGTGACGTGGCAGATATCTGGATCCTACAAATCTAATTAAATAATATTATTAAATTTTTTGGATAAAAATTTTCATTTTTAGAAATTAAAAAAAAAGAAGATGATAATTATCTTCCCCTTCCTACCCAACCACCCCAGGCGCCATCACAATCCCAACCCTACCCAATCACCCAGACGCCAATCCGTCCGAAATCAGAATAAGTGTGGTCAAGGATAACTGATCGGACGCTCGAAAATGGTAGAGGAAAGCCCACCGTCTTCTTCTTCTTGCGAATCTGGGAGTAGGTCTGGGTGAAGGAGTTAATGACTCGGGTTGCCGACGAGGTCATTATTGGTGTGTGACAAAGCACCAAGGCTTAAGAAAATTGGATGTCCCCGAAGCGATTCGGGTTGCGGACTAATTACGTTCCGGGAAAAGTGAAGATGAGGGTAGGGCTTGGGATGTTGCATTTTGTGGCATTGTATGAGGGGAAGAATTGGTTGCTTTGGGTGCATGCACGACGGGCTGGTAGGGGTGGGTTCAAAAAACCGAACCGAACCAAACCGAACTGAAAAAAAAAATCATATATAAATACAAAAAAAAACTTGGCGTCGTCAGGGTTTGAACCCCTGACCTGCAGATAGGGGTTAGCGCTTGCAAGCCAACTTGACTGCAGGCTTTCCATTGTTATTATTGTACCGGTAATATATTTATAGGTCTCTTATGTTTAATGCTTTATAAAGTTTCTTAACTTTACAAACCCTAGCCGTCTCATTCATTTTAGTTTAGATCTCAAATATTTCTGAGACACCGCTGCTCAGTCTCTCTCTCCCTCCTTCTCTCAGTTGCTTCCTCAGTCTCTCTCTCTCTCTCTCTCCCTCCTTCCCTCTCTTTCCTCTCTTCCTCCAAATCACTCTCTCTCCACTCTTCTCCTGTCCTCCTCGCGGATTCCTTCTTCCAAACTATGATTTTCCCTCGGCCTTTTCAAGACCCGACGAGACCCGATGAAAAGAGGGAATTGTAAGAGCTTGCGACGATCATGGCAATATCCCTGCAGCAAAGGTTGTGGGTCTTATTTATTTTTCAGTTCATACCCATTTGAAATTTATGTAATTTAAGGTGAAAAAGTTTGTATTTTTCTGAATATGTTTTGGAATTTTCTAGATCTATTGTGGACTTGACTATGAATTTGAATGTGGGCACTGGCATGTGTGGAGTCCGATTATGGCATTTAGACGAACCCGTTTACTTTTTTTTTTTTTTTTTTTTTTCGATCTGCATCTATCAACTAATTTGTTGAATTATTTCATGATTTTGTAAATTTTAAAGTTTTAGAATTTTGAATCTGGCAATGTACATTTCCTTGAAGAATATATGTTTCTTTATTTGCTTAAGTTTTGAAAATTTGAAATCGATGCTTAATTACTTGAATATATTCAGGATTTTAAAGCTCTCAATTCTCTGATATATGAGAACTATGAGAACGGGGAGGTTGATAGGTAGGTTGCTTCCATTTACATTATTTAAAAAAAAAAAAAAAAAAAAAAAAAACCGAAACCGAACAGAAAAAAAACCGAAACAGAAAAAAAAATGAACCGAACCGAACCGAAATTTCGGTTCGGTTTCGGTTTTGGCAAAAAACCAAACCGTTTGGAACCGAACTCAGCCCTACGGGCTGGGGTTGGGCGAGGCTCGTTACTCAGTGGAGGGGTGGAGGGGAAGAAGATGATTTGTTTCATTTTTTTAAAGTTTTTAATTATATAAAATAAAATAAAAATATTTTAAGGGCCATATTTAATTATTGTGGGACCCATTTATGTGCCACGTCAGCACATAACATAAATTTTTACAAAATTATGACGGAATGACCACATTGATTTGCGACATCAATTTTCAGGGACTACATTGATTGATTTTAAATTTCGGGGACCATCTTGATGGGTCAAGTTCAGGAACTATTTGTAATAAAAACCCTTCTTTATAATAGAGAGGAAGACAAAGAGGCCGAGGCGGGATTGAGAGAGAGAGGAAGAGTGATAGGGAGAGGAAGAGGAAGATAGAAGGAAGCAGGGGAAGAAGGAGAGGGGGCAGAGTAAAACAAAGTGAGGGAAAAGAAGAAAGAGTGAGGGATAGGGAGTGGAAGATGAAAAAGAATGGAGAAAACACGGAAGAGGGTTCCGACAAAAAAAAAAGGAAGAGAGGAGATTTTTGTAAAAAAAATAATAAATTTGTGTTTTTTAATTAATTATTTAAATATTTTTTTTGAACAAACAATATTATTTACACTAAGGAAGATGAGGTGGGTTAAGCCTCACAATGGGCTAGTAAAAATATTGTTCAAATTCGCCTTTAGTAACAATGGAACCTAACATCTCTCACTTACAAGTGAAAAGGAATATCACTAGATCGTAATACTAAATGAAAATTATTTAAATGTTTTAAAAAATTACATCGAATCATTCAGGCAATTCATTTATGGGGTGAAGATATACTAGGGCATTACTATCTACTAAGTAAATAATTGCCTTTGGCCCAATTGACAAGACAATTATTGGGTTTGGGATGGAATTGCTCTCTCTTTTTTTGTATTTGTATGTGAGCAAGAATTTGAGATTTGTTATTGGCTCGTCTATGTATGAGAGTGATCTAGGTGTATTTGAGATTCGAGTTGTGCTAGCTTAAGCACTTTTGTAATCTTCTTTGATAATAGTGAAATTTCCTTACTGTCTTCGAACTAAAGTAGGTTATAAGAAAGTCGAATCAGTATAAATCCTTATATTATTTTAATATAATGTGTATTGATCTCATAACCGCCACTTTCACACAAGTGGAATCAAGAGCATGTATTCGGAAGCTTCCGCCCAACACCAATTCCACCGGTCCAGCCCTCCTACGTATATCATTATTACTTCCTATTCTTTTCGGACGCTTCCGACAACACCAACTCCACCGGTCCTAAGCATATCATTATTATTATTATTTTCTTTTCATATGAGGTGGTTTTGCAGGGATCAGGATCCTCTCCGGATCCACAAAATCTGAGCCTGCTGAGCAGGTGATCTTGACCGTTGAAATTTGATCCAACGGTTATCAAACAGGGGTCCCTCTGAAAAGTTATAATAATTATCAAATTTGATCCAACAGTTATCAAACAGGGGTCCCTCTGAAAAGTTATAATAATTATAACCGTTGGATCAAATTTCAACAGTCACGATCACCTGCTCAGCAGGCTCAGATTTTGTGGATCCGGAGAGGATCCTGATCCGTTTTGCAGGGCAATGCAATGCTGACGTTTGAGGGTTACGTATCTTAAACCCTTATTTTGTTTTCTACATTGATAAAAATGACCATATCGACGACCAAAGATATAATTAAATAAAAAGGTTTATATCATTACTTGAATCTTTCTTTATTCTTAAAATACAATATTGACTCGACTTGGTCTCTTGTGGATGCGTGGGTGCAATTTGCCTCTCGTGCAGCAGTAATGTTGCTCATCGAACTTCTAGATGCATCTTGTAGATCTGTGGTTTATGTTGATTGTTTATTCGATTATAGTAGAATTGTATGATTGCAACTGAAAGCACGTGAGTTAAGATACGAATGATAGTAGAATTCTCTTTTCTTCTAATAATGCACATAAGTTAAGACACGAATGAAAATTTTATTTGAAATAGATTTTCTTCCCTCCTAATTCTCTCTCTTTCCTCCCTTTCTCACCCTTTCTTTTTTGTTTTTCTTTCTTTCTATTATAATATAAATAAGATGATGACGTGACTTAATGATAATAGTTCAAAAGAAAAAAAAGAAAAAAAAAGATTAAAAAAGGAGAAAATCATACCTTTTTTTTTTTCCTCTATGCTAACAACCATGTCAGCTAACTTTTTTCAATAATTGGAGTGCCTTTTTTTTTTCTCTGTTCTAACAACCATGTCAGATAACTTTTTTTCAATAATTGGAGTGCCATTCGAGTTGAGAAAGACGAATCTTGCCACAACAAGATCTTCTTTTAATGTAGATAATACCGCTTGTTAGAAATAAAAAATAAAAAAATCATTGCTGGGTGAGGGAAGCAGACCCGTCCGGAAAAGGTGGCTGAGATTGGTGATAGGAAGGCGCAAAGAGGAGTGAAAGGTTGAAGGAAGGCAGCAATAAATTGGCAGCTAGGCAGCAGATGTTTGATTTTGGCAATATGCATGCTTGTAGTGCTTCATCGGTCGTTTGGTTTGGGTGCGTGTGTGTAATTAGGGTTCAGGGGGATAGGAAACAATAAACGAACATTGCTCGTGTCGTGAGTTTGCCTCGTCTCGAAGTTGTATGATGTGTTGTATATGACATTTCTTTTTCATTTGTGAGCTAAATAAATACTGTTTGTTTCGTTGAGTTAGAAGTAAATAACATGGTGGATTAAAATACTCTTAGCGAAGCATATAGATAGATTTGTTTACATTTTAATTGAGCAGTTGTTTCTTTTAACTGTAAGGCCATCTCTAACAAAAAAGGTTAAATATAACACCGTTCAAAATTATAGAGTCGCAAAAAATTATTTTTAAAATAAACCTTGTCAGGTTATATTCATATACCATCTCCAATTGAAGAGGCTAAACATATAGCCCCTCAATAATTTTTTTAGTTTTAAGTTTATCCTTTAAATTTATTGGTTAATTTAATTAAGCTACGCCTTTGAATGTTTTCAAATCTAGCCGTTGAATTTAAATCAATTTTTGTAACGAAGGACTTGGCCTAAGTTGTATCTTTTGCCAAATTGGTTGGTTGCATCGCATGCTTCATTTCTACATACATTTCGTGATCATGTGTTGCTGTTGTTGTTGTTGTTGTTTTTTTTTTTTTTTTTCCCAAATAATTTTATCATTCTCTGCTAATATATTTCAAGATAGTTCTAAAAGAAAAATCAATTTTGGTCCTCGTGGTTTCAATTTTAATTGTTCCAAGTCTAGTTGACGTTTGTATCACCCGTTCAATAAATACTTAATACATTTTTAAAATAGAAAACTTCATTTTAATCCTTAAAAAAAGATGAGTTTTAGACTATAACCTTGTGTAAGATTAAAATCCAATTTTAGTCCCTAATACATTTAATCATATCATTTATTAGTTATGTATCTTTTTATTTTTATTTTAATGTATTAATTATATTTAAATTTAATTTTTATTTCATTCATCATAATATTGTAATGTCTACATTTAGGCAACTAATTTTTTTTTTTATTACATTTGAATATTTAGGTATATCCATCGGTACAAACATATAGGTACATTGATTCAATATAATGCATTTCGTTACGTACATTTTGGTACACATATTTGAGTATTGACTTTTTGGTACATTAATTCAATATATTATATTTCGGTACATACATTTTGATATATACATTTCGGTACTGACATTTAGTTACGTACATTTTGGTACATACATTTCAATATTGACATTTCGGTACGTAGATTTTGGTACATACACTTCGGTATTGACATTTAGGTACATTAATTCAATATAATACATTTAGGTTCATTATAATATATTTCGGACAATCATGAAGGTACAAATATTTCAGTACAAAACAGTCAATTTTATATATTTCAGCACAGTCATTTATGTACATTTATGTATTTGTATTTATATATTTTTGTATCACAAATTTCTTTTAATATTTTCTCATTTACGTTCATTTATAATTAAAAAAACTAAATATGTACATATTAAATAAAAATAGACATTAAATAACAAATATTGAATGTAAATTTTGATAAAAAGTACACTTTAAGGGATTAAATTGAATATGTAATCTAGCACCAGGTTTTTTTTTAAAAATTTAATCTTTTGCAAGGACTAATGGTCAAAAACCTCTTTTTAAAAAGTGTACCATCCGCTTGCACTAGTACAAAAACACCTTTGCGCGACGCAGCCAAATTCGTCTCGCAAAGTATGTTTGCGCGAAACACAAAACGTCACGCAAACAGCCTTTGCGCGACGGCACTTTGCGTGACGTCGTTCTTCGTCGCGCAAAGTTTTGTGCGTCCCGCAAGTTTTTGGCTCCAAACCAAGATGACATTGGCGCTTTTTTCGTTGACTTTGCGCGACGCCGGGCCACCTACGTCACACAAGCGCAAAGCTGTTTTGCGCGACTCTGATGAACATGCGTCACGCAAAGCTGTTTTGCGTGACGTAGGTGGCGTCGCACAAAGTCAACGACTTTTTTCATAACATTTAATCAGTTTGGGAGGTAGAAACTGCAAACTAGTTGCAGCAGCTACCTCCCTCCCCCATCTCTCTGCCGGTGAAGCAACATGAACGGGTATGTATGCTTGTCCATTGCCCTATTAGTGCAGCTAAATCTCTTGTTGGGTCTTGACCTGCTCGATCAAACTTCAGTTCCTTTTATTGCAAATGTTCCTTTTTTCTCCTTACATGATTTGAGAATGGTTTTAGTAGACCCCAGCATATCTTGAGGTTGAGGACAAAATCACAAAAGTTCATAATATTTATTTTGGAGTTTAATTCTACTTTTATTAAGAATAACATAAGATTTTGTGGTATCCACTTGTGTGGATTGTTTAAATTGAAGATCGAATTCATTCATTGTATTAATATAAGGTCAAGGAGTGTATCTGTAAAAAAATCATCAAAATCGGAGTTAAAATAATCGTTAAATCGTGATTTTTTTGTTTACAACCGTCGAAAAGTTTTGTCCCGTTACCTTATCTCTGCATGTTTGTTTTTTGCGATTTTTGGCGTATACGATCTCGACGCATACAAAAACAAGTTTGACGGTTGGATCGTTGAAACTAGTTTCGTACAATGCGTTTCCCATCAAAATGGTAGATTTACTAACACTTGGAATTTAATTCTACTTATATTAAGTATAACATAAGATTTTGTGGTATCCACTTGTGTAAATTGTTTAAATTGAAGATCAAATTCATTCATTGTATCAATATAAGGTCAAGGAGTGTATCTATAAAAAATCATCAAAATCGGAGTTAAAATAACCGTTAAATCGTGATTTTTTTGTTTACAACTGTCGAAAAGTTGTGTCCCGTTACCTGATATCTGTATGTTTGTTTTTTGCGATTTTTGGCGTATACGATCTCGAAGCATACAAAAACAAGTTTGACGGTTGGATCGTTGAAACTCGTTTCGTACAATGCGTTTCCCTTCAAGTTCAATGATATATATATTTACTAAGTAGATTTTAATTTATTTATTTTGTACATATAACACTTAAGAAATTGAGTGATATATATGTAAAAAATATTATTATGGGTTTTTGTTAGAAAAATATATTATTGTGTGGTTTATGTAAAAACAAATTTGAAATTGAAAGGAGTAAAATCACATTTTCAATAATTCTTTTAATAATTTAAAAAAAAATACTTTGCGCGACGCTTTAACACATTCGTCACGCAAAACAACTTTGCGCGACGTCAAATTGTATACCTACGTCACGCTAGTTCATAATTTCGGCGGTGAATAGTGAAAAATAGGCACATTTTTTCAATTTTCCCGTATTCCTTCGAAACCCTCGCTCAACCCCTCGCATTTTTTTACAAACCTTTCCCGTATTCCTTCAAACCTCAAACCCTCGCTCAAACCCTCGCTCCCGTATTCCTTCAAACCTCTCACTCAAACCCTCGCTCCGGTATCCCTCTCCTCCTCCCTAACCCAACCTCTTTCACCCACTCTCTAACCCTGATTTTCACCGGCGATCCCGACGGACAGCCAACTGGAGGTTTGCCACCGGCGACGTCTGATTTTCAGCTGCTGGAACATTCTCGAACTCTGATTTTCAGGTGTGTGTTTTATATTTCTCTTATTTCAATCAATTTCTTGAGTCGAATTTGTGCTTTGAAATTTTAGTTTTTAGGTTTATGATTTAGAATTTAAGGTTGGGATTTTGGGTTTAGGGTTTGGGATTTTGTGCTTTGAAATTAACATACTGTAATTCTTAACAAATTTGGCCAACCTGGCTGTCAACAAAATCCAAAACCATTTAGTGAATGAACTGGTGGATCCTCATCTCGGGTATGAAACAAACTACTCCGTTAGGCGAATGACAACAGCTGTGGCAGAATTGGTACTTGGGTCTTGATTCCAGTAATGGAATGCTCTTTAATCGCGCCTGTTCTTCGTACAGGCCTTAAATTCCAAGCCCCTTATTTTAGAGATTAGATCGATTTTCCAAGAGCATATATACTTTCTTTTGTATGTTAGCTTCTGTCCTTTGAGAGGGCAAGCTCTGCTGCCAAGACCTTAAAACATTCTATATATTATTTTTATACTGCCAGTGGGAGTCTCTGTGCATGCGCTAAAACCACATACAAAATAGAGGAGCCTTGCCAACTAACTTCTAAAGACTAAATACAATGCTTCGAGACAGAGAGAGAGAGAGAGAGGTATGTTAGTGTCTGAGCAGTAATGTGCACAAAAAGCAAGCGTTGAGCGAAGTAAACAAATGCAATACCAAGAAAGTCAATAAACTTTGGGCGCTGTACTCGTGAAATGTTTTTGCACTAAACAAATTCCTAATTGCATCATCCTGCAATCATAAGAAGAAAAAAAAAAGGAATTCGTAATAAGACCAGCGAGGCAACCTGCAAACTAATATGTAAAGGATGAAGCAAATGATTTCAGAAAATCTAAAAACCTGAGTATTGAAGAAAATAGTTGCAAGATCATTGTACTCCTTGTCCTTACTGCAATAAAACTGGACATAGCGTAGATTAGGTATGAATATTCTTAAGCTGCTTCAGAATTCTCAGAATTAAGTGTATAGAGTTATAGAGTTAACTAGCGTACATTAGGTACCAATTTTTTTTTGTTGCTGCTTCTGCTTGTCATACATCATAATTGAAGAAGTTCTTTGGCCTGCTAATCATATTTTCTTGATTAGTTAGATATTAACTGTCAGGATGATTATATGATGGCCATTGTAAGTTGATTCCTTATCTCTTGCAGTTTGATGTTTTCTACTACTATTATCCAAAGTGATTGGGCCAAGTCCTCTTCGTGGAAGCTCCATTTATATTCAAGCCAATTTGGCAGCTCGCCAAACCGTTGTTAAAATCTTATTCTTCGCTGGTATGTATTGCAATCAAAGATGAATATTACATACCATATTGTTCAAAAAAAAAAATAATCTACATTTGTTCAAAAGGAAATTTCATACTGTGTTCTGCACTCGAACGACATTCGAATTTGATACCTTTAGTATGTGCATATCTTGTTTGGAGGAGGATATACGACAGAGTTCTTAAAATTTTTGCTTTAAGAAACTTCTCCACCTATTTGCATAAGAGAAAAAGAAAAAGGAGAATAAGTAAAAAACCGATGTAGCATTACAAACCAGAAGCATGCTTAGCCTCATATATCCTTACTCCGTGACCTTAGGCAAACTGTTGGAAGTTTTCTACTAGAGTTCTTAAATTTTTTCTTCAATGCAGCCTCCCTACCGTAAACTTTCTAGAGTTCTTAAGTTACGAAAGTGATTAGGTGTCTATTGTAAATCTGATGCAGCCTCCCTACCGTAAACTTTCTGCAGTCCCGACCTTCATGCTTAAAGCTTTTTGAGAGATCTTTGGTGTTTATTTTCTTTGGTGTATAGATGTCGTAGTTGATCACTTGTCGTAGGAGTGTGACCAATGCGCCCCCTGTATTATCAACATCTACAGCTCCAGCGGTGAGTGCTTCAGCCGCGAGTGCTCCATTGATTAGGGAGCCTTCACCCCTTACTAAGGCTACTGCTACGGCGTCCCAGGTGCCCTTATCATCAACGTCATCAATGTTCGTTCAGCGGCTCAGTGCACGGCAACCTCATCGGCGCCGCCGCGATTCGGAGCATCATGTTCACACTTCCTCGTCATCCATTGTCGAGGGTGGGGGCTCCCAGCTAGGTAGTTTTTTCTAATTCTCACTACGTTGTATTTTTTTTCATTTTAAAACTATTATTTCATGATTCTGAAAATTTGCTGGATTGTGAAAATGTGTTGCGGGTTGTGAATTACTGTTATTTTACTTTTTTAAGGTTTTGGGAAATGATATACAATAGGGGAGGTTTTGCAGAATTTTATGTAGAAATTTAAGCTTAGGGTTTTCACCATATAAGTTTTTTTGGGTAGCTAAAAAAAGGACAAGGGGGCCTAATCGAATGCTGAATACGGCACAAAATGTACGTCTGTCCGCCTCCTTGATCAAGATTGCGTATGACTCGCGACATCGTGGAGCGGCTACCTTAGAACAACATAGCCTCGTCGCTACTAGTTGTGGTTGTGTTATTCGGAGTCATTGTCCTATGCGGTGGGGGACTTGGGGCAGAAGTTCCCCAGGAGACGAAGCTATTGGTGCGAGACAAGTTGTCGGTTAGTATATTAATTTTTAGCCTTTTATCAAATTTTTAATTATGTTTACAAAGGTTATAAATCAAAGTATATTATCTTAATATTATTAAATTTCTTTCTATTATTTTATTGTTTTTCATATTTGTAGGTCAATTTTCATTTTAAGGACATATCCCCTGATGTCATCACCTACTTAGATGAGGCCTTCGCAAACCGGTACAAAAATTGGAAGTGCGATCTTCATGCGTATTTTAAGAATTTTGATGATCCACAAACTGCTCGCCTAAGTTGCCCACCCGAGTTGGAGGAACGGTCGGAGGATTGGCAATGGCTCTGCAATCATTTTATGGACCCAAAATTTGTGGTATGTACATAATATTTTAATAAATATTAATAGTAATATAATGAGGTGTACAAAGTCACGGGACCTTGATCAAACTTTGAATACTATTAAGGTTTTAATCAAAGAATGTTAAGGATTAGGGACCGCATTCAAAGTATCCTTTTTTTTTTCTTTAGGCGGGTTCTAAGTTCCCAGAGATCGACACGTTCAAGGAAGTTTACGTTCGACCTGGCGATGAGACCACTGAGCAGTTTCATGTAAGTATATGTAACTGTTATTGTTCTTATATTTATGAAATGTACAAATATTATTTTATTTTGTTATTGAACATTATATGTTTTTTCTTTATTATTACAGGCTGTTACAGTGGAAAAGGGCGATGCTGTTCTCCAAGAAGCAACATCGCAGCTTCTCCCAGAGACCTCGATTGAGGATGTCACTATACCCGAGGATGTAGGTTTTGAGATCATGACTGAGGTCCTAAATAAGAAGTTTGATCGTCATCATGGCAAGGTTGTTCGGGGTATGGGGAAGGCGCGGGTTCGTGAGACAGGTGCCTCCTCTTCTAGATCGACCACAGGTGAGGTCAATGCCCTAAAGGAGGAAATGACAACCCTAAAAGATCAACTTGCAGCCCAGGACGAGCAGATAAAGGCCCAGAATGAGCAGATGAAGTCCCAGAACGAGCAGTTAAGAGCTGAGAACGAGCAGGTGAAGGCCCAGATGAGTATGATTGTACAGGCTTTAGCGAAGATCGGTCTCCAAATCCAACTGCCAACACCTGATCTTGCTCCATCTTCGACCTCTTAGCCACTTCGCCCAACTGATACCAGTAGTTTGATGTATTAAACCTAGAAGACTACTTATTGTAATTTTTTCTTTTTTTGTTCAGACATCTTGTATGCACATTTTCATATAGTTTATAATTAAATATTTTTTCTTGTTTTATTATTTATTGTTTAGAATTGAATTACAATATTTTATTAAAAATTAAATCAAAAATATTTTTGTCCAAAAAAAAAAAGGTGCGCGCGACGAAGAAGATCCATAAGTCACCCAAAGTGGGTTTGCGTGACGCCCCCTACGTCGCGCAAAGAAGATCCATAAGTCAAGTGAGTTTGCGTGATGCATTATACGTCACGCGAAGTAGGTTTGCGTGACGCACCGCTACGTCGCGCAAAGAAGATCCATAAGTCAAGTGGGTTTGCGTGACGCATTATACGTGACGCGAAGTGGGTTTGCGTGACGCACTCTACGTCACGCAAACCCACTTTACGTGACGTAGAGTGCGTCACGCAAATCCACTTTGCGTCACGTAGAGTGTTACTTCGTCGCGCAAACCCTGCTTTCACAGGCTTAGCGTGACGCATGGCGCTTGACGATGATTCGTTGAGCAATTTTTTTAGCGACGTTTTTTTTACTTTGCGCGACGACAGACCTACGTCACGCAAAGTGTATTTTTTACTAGTGTTGACTTTGTATAAGGAGTGTCTTATCAGTATAATGAAATTCTTGTATGGGTGATACTATCCATACACCTATTTTTACCTTCCACTTACCTATTGTTAATTTCTGACTTTTGATATTCTTCTATTCATTCAATTTGATGATCTAAAATTGAGAGAAATGTGTTGGGTAAAAAGGGGTGTGGAAGCACCACCCTTCTTGCATGTATCTGATACACGTCATCTAGGAATGATGTATGGATGACACTGCGTAACCGATACTGGCAACAATTTCTCTTATCATTGAGCATTTTCCCACTACCAAAAAAGGGAGGGCAACTAATATAGAACGAGTCTACCGTCATATAACGTCAGAATCCAATAATATGTTGTCATGTGGAGAAAAACTTATGTATTATTGAACAAAGAACGTCAAGTGACAGTAAATTTATTTCATATAAGTTATTCTCAGTAAATCTATTTCATATAAGTTATTCTCCAAAAGAAAATACACATTAAAACACATATCACATGCAACGTATACTTACCCTTTCCCATCAACACATTGTCTTTTTTTTTAATCTTTCATTTTATGCGCACAATTATCAAATTGGGTAAATTACATAGTAAGCTCTCAGGTTTGAGGTCTATTACAACAACATCTTTAAAACATTTCACTTTCATACCTTATCCACTATTTTATTTCAATATAGTACCTCCGTTACATTTTCCATCCACTGATCCGTTAAGAGCTGACGTGGCGGCCACATATGTGCCACGTGGCAACAAAATAATTTTTTATGTATTTAAAATATTATAATAAATTACCCTTAAAAAATTAAAAATAAATAAAATAAATAAAAAATAAAAAAAAACCTAAACCCAGAAATCCTTCCCCGCAACCCCACATCCCACCCCCACCTCTTCCTTCATGTCCATCCATCCCCTCCACCCGAGCACACCTCAGAGCGGGTCATCGACCTCTCTCTCTCTCTCTCTCTCTCTCTCTCTCTCTCTCTCTCTCTCTCCACACCTTCCCTGCAACCCAAACCCCCATCCATCCCACCCCACCCCACACCACCTCCCTCTCCCCCACTCTCTTGACCTCCCCTCCCATCCAAAAACCCAACCCATCACACCATATTTATGAACTAACAGGAAAATGATTTCAGAGTTGAATAAAAAGCTCAACTTCGTTTTGAGCCTCTCTTACTAATATCACAAATAAAACGAGTAAAACAAACCCTAGAACCCTAATCAAATCAATTCCAAACTCTTATCTGAAAATTTGAGGGATTACAAACACCAATCGAGACCGAAATGCACAAACTTCAACAAATCCAATTACAGAGAGAGATAGAGAGTTGAACATCGCATTGGCGAGCATTGTTGTGATTAAGCCACTGCAGGAGGCAATCCTGGTGCACGTCCTCCTCGCATTGATGCTTCCAAGCTCACAGGTACCGCAACGGGTTACCAGCATCGCCCGTGTTTCTACAGATTCAGCACAAGTCATCCTCCTCTTCCTCATCGTCGTACTTGACCGTCACCGCTACGGCGCTTGCTTCATTCTCCTGAGATGACAACGCCTTGACTGTGTCTGTTGGGACGTCCCAGTCAGCAGGCAGCGGCGGGGCCAGGGCGATCTCCATGGGTTGGGTCGGATCAGGTAAGGAGTGGGTTAGAGTTCACGTTGGGTATTGCCGATCGGTCCTCGGTGGGGGTGAGGTAGTCGGAGAGGTCAGAGAGGTTGAAAAAGGGTTCAGAGAGGTAGTCGCGTTGGGTTTTGGATCTGGGGATTTTGGGGGGTTTGGGGTTCGAGAGAGAGAGTAAGGAGATTAAAGGAGGGTCGGGGGAAGTGAGGTGGGTCGCGAGTCGCGGGGGGGGAGGTTTCTGGGTTTCTGGTTTGGGGGGATCACGGAGGTGGGGATTTGTTTCAGCTTTTGGTCTTTTATTTTTATTTATTTTATTTAGAAGATTTAGGTTTTTCTAAAAAAAATAAAAAAAAATAAATATTTTTGCCACGTGGCACACATTTGGCAACCACGTGGCAGCCACGTCAACGCTTAACGGATCAATGAATGAAAAATATAACAGATGTATTATTTTAAAATAAAATAGTACGTGAGGTATAAAAGTGAAATGTTTTAAAGATGTTTTATGGGGTTGTAATAGACCTTAAACTTGAGGGGCTAATATGTAATTTACCCTATCAAATTATAATTAGTTTTATCAACCCATATTTCCCTCGTTTTTGGCAACCCCAACGGAATATACCAGAATTGGTAATTTGCTAATGTGTTTGATCACATTCAAACAACCAAAACCAGACATTTCTTATCCCCTTCACAATCCTTCAAATGCTAGATATCATGTGGGAAAATTCTATTTAAACCCAATTATTCTGTTTTCAAAACCAACTTAACGTTTTTGTCCTGTGAAATCTCTTATATTCTCCCTCCCCATATCCGACGACCAGGGCCACCAACCAAACAGCTGATCATGCTGCATGGTCAGAGCTTCTAGGCCCAGAAAACTGGGACGGCCTCTTCGACCCTCTAGACCTTAACTCCGAACCCTCATCCTCCGCTGCGACAACTTCTGCCAGGCCACCTACGACACCTTTCATTTTTTGTTTCTTCTAACACTATATGCCTTAATACACTTTTAGTTAGTTTTAAACACCAAATGTACTGACCAAACAAAGATAGATTTTTCTAGTACGTGCCAATATAACTCTTATTTCTTACTTTACTCTTCTTGCTCTATGCTCGAGATCCTTAACAACGACCAAAATTCCAAGTACTACGACTCCAGCCGTTACGGAAATTACTCCTACTTTGATAATGTCATGCTTCAAGACGCCGCCAACTACTAAGTCTCTTGCTTCCTCTATGCCAGCAAGCAAGTCAGCGTCCTCGAAGCCTTGCTTCTCCACCCTCTGTCATGCGACTCGTGGGACCGCGAGTGTAACTGGATTGGCTACATCGCCGTCATTTCCGACCAAGTCAGCCAAGCCATTGGATGGCGTGAAATCTACGTCGTATGGCGTGGCATGACCAAAAACTACCAATGAGTTGATGTGTTAGGAGCTAAGCTCGAGTCCGCAGGGTCCCTATTGCGGCCATGATAGCAGTGATGCAGGCAACGAAAACGAGGAAGTGCCCAAAGTAATGAGGGGTTGGCTATCTATGTACATTTTCGACATCCCCAAATCGTCATTCACGAAATTAAGCGCCAGATACCAACTCTGGTCCAAAATCAACGAGCTCCATGAAAAATACAAGAATGAAAACCTTAGCTTAACCCTCACCAGTCACAGCCTTGGTGCAAGTCTAGCAACTTTGAGCGCATTCGATTTGGTGGAAAATGAGGTTTCTGATATCCCAGTTGCTGCTTTCATATTCCAGAGTCCACAAGTCGGAAACAAAGCATTCAAATCAAGGATCGAGAGGTACCCAACTCTGAAGATTCTGCACACAAAGAACATCTTCGATCTCGTACCTCTTTACCCAAGTGGGCTACTGAGGTACTTAGACGTTGGGACGTAGCTGGTGATAGATTCAAGGAAGTCGCCGTTCTTGAAGGAATCGAAGAATGTGCCACACTGGCATAACTTGGAGGGGTGCTGCATGTGGTGGCGAACTGGAATAGAGAGGAGGGATATAGTTTGCGTGGAAGGTGAAGAGGAGCGTGGCATTGGTGAACAAGTCAAGTGATTTTCTCAAGGATGAGTGTTATGTGCCGGAGAGTTGGTGGGTGGAGAAGAACAAAGGGATGGTGCTTGATGAGAACAGCAGAGAGTGGGTGTTGGCTCTGCCGTCAAATAAGGACTTACCAGTCCCTGAGTTCTGACTGGTTTATTTTCTTCTTGCTTTTTACATTACGAATAAAAATTAAATAAAGGAACAATAAAAATTACGTATAATAATAAAGATAAAAATAATACGAATAAAAAATAAAAATAATACGAATAAAAAACAATAATAATTACATATTGTAGAGTTCTTTCTCATTTCTTCTAAAAAAAATAATTACGTATAAAAAATAAAAGTAGAAAAGAAATGAGAAAAATAAGTTTATGTTGCAGTCCTAATTTAGTTAGAAATGTGATTATATAAATCATATTAGATTCCGTAGTATCTTTTGGACAGTGTCATATTTCATTTGTAATACTTAAATGTTACCTATTACTGTAAATAAAGACACAATGATGTGAGATCAGACAGACCTCAAAATTCACCATTTTTTTCTCTTTGTCGCCACACCCTCTCTTTTCCTCCCTATAATTCTTCGTTAAATATGCCTCCAACAGTTTAAGTATATCCGAATGTGGAAAGCCGGATATTGAACTGATTCTTGGAGGAACAACTCTCCTTACTCCTGACGACATCCTTGACTGGCTACTGGGCAAGTTAGTTGATTACTTCTGATTGTGTAACGATTGACAGTGGCCAATAGGTGTGTTCAGGCAGGAATTTCGCTGGGAAGGGTCCCTGGCTCGAGCACATAGCTCCCCGAGAAGTTGGCACTTTGGTTGGTTGTCGGGCTCCTGCTTGTCGGGATGCTGCAATAGAAGGTCAAAGTTAGTTTTGAAAGGTTCATTTGTGGGACCTTAGGTGTAGGCTTTGAGGCTCAAAATCAAAACTAACTAAGTGCGAGGGTGTGCCATTGCCATCTCTGTAGGCTTTGTTTCTGGGAACTCACACGAGAACTTCTCAGTGGGTCACCCATCATGGGAGTGCTCTCGTGCGCTACTTGCTTAACTTCAGAGTTCCCATTGAACCCGAAGCCAGTGAGCTCCCAAAAGGCCTCGTGCTAGGTAGGGATGTGAATATACATATAAGGATCACTCCCCTGAGCGATGTGGGATCTCACAATCCACCCCCCTTAGGGGCCCGACGTCCTCGTCGGCACACCACGGCTAGGGTTAGGCTCTGATACCAAATTGTCACATCCCGACCCGGGGTACACCACATCCCGGGTCCGCTCCACCACCGTAGCACGATATTGTCCGCTTTGGGCCCCGACTACGCCCTCACGGCTTTGTTTCTGGGAACTCACACAAGAACTTCCCAGTGGGTCACCCATCATGGGAGTGTTCTCGCGCGCTACTCGCTTAACTTCATAGTTCCCATTGAACCCAAAGCCAGTGAGCTCCCAAAATGCCTCGTGCTAGGTAGGGATGTGAATATACATATAAGGATCACTCCCCTGGGCGATGTGGGATCTCACACTTGAGATCAAAGACTTTTATTTATCTTGTATGCTTATAGGGTGGAGGTTCAGATCTAATTAAGTCATATGTTTTAGTTCACTTTTGATCCTCTTATAATAGTAAAACCATTACATGAACCAGATCTGAGAGCTGATGGAACTTTGAATCATTAAAGGGCTGGAAAAGACTTGAATATATATACTGAGGAATACATTATAACACTAGATCTATTAACTGAAAGACAATACAAAGTGATTCGGGCAAGATTTAACCTTGTCGGGCAAGGTTGAATCTTTTG
The DNA here is from genome assembly GCA_036320875.1 of Cotoneaster glaucophyllus. NCBI lineage: Eukaryota > Viridiplantae > Streptophyta > Magnoliopsida > Rosales > Rosaceae > Cotoneaster > Cotoneaster glaucophyllus. The sequence goes on along the minus strand of CM070068.1, from coordinate 24,923,305 downwards.
CAGCTTCTTCTCTTTGCAGTTGCAAAGGCTTAGGAGCTGAAGGGGAATGGAAGGCAAACAAGTTTACAAGAGAGAATCGATACTACAACATTTAACGAAGGGTAGCAGAGCTTTTACATAGACAAAAGATGTCTTTCTAAAGGTGATCTGAGGCTAGAAATGATGCATAATCTGGACAAAGCGCAACTTTTTGGGTATTTGCTTGACTGAAAGGCAAGTTGTATGTTTGTTTGTTTGGTTTAGTGTCGTTGTCTTTTGGGTGAGTTTCCCTATTTTAGTCCTTTTGGGCCTCTTTTCCTTTCTTTGGGCCCAAAGTTCAAATTTTAACCCAAACAAGGTGAATATCAAATATGTTTTTCTTAGAGTTCAATTTACTTGCTCCGAGCTGCTGAATGCTTTAACTGTGCTAAAACTTTCAACCCTACTTCGTGTACATGTTTGATGAATCGAGGATCAAACAGTTTGATGATACGTAAGGAACTGAAAGGCGAAGTACTAACATTTAAACAACATGACATATGCCTTTTTATTTGTTCAGGCTCAGTTTGGTAAAGGTTATGGAGAAATTAGCTGTGAGATGGAATTTGGCATGGAGATTTTGGTGCTTGAGATCAAATTGGTTTGATGGGAAAAAAGGTGGAGGGGTGGAGGATGACTTACGTTGGTTGGGGTTGGGACAAAGGGAGTGGAGAGTAGGGGTAAAACTTAGGTTGGGTCAACCCGAATGTGTTCATGCCCAACCGGATTTCAAACTTGACCGAGCGGGTTATAATGAAATAAAAAGCCCACTCATGTCAATCCAAACTCAACCCGATTTTTATCTCAAATTCTTTCATGCACATATTATTATTACTCATCTTGCTTCATATTATATAAGCACAATACAAGTTTAAGGATGAATATAATTGAAGTTTGTTGTTGGTCTTTATTTGAACAATAAATGGTATAATGTTGCTTTTACGTTTCCTTTGGTTGAAACTTTGGTATTCTCTTGTAATTTTTCAATTTTGCATGGTTGAAACATTAGAAGTCGTCCCACGCTATATGGTTTAAATTTTTGTGTGGATAGTGATAAGCAAAATTGCATTTTTATACATTAATGGTATAAAATTTCAATAAGGTTGGACAAACTCGAACTTAACCCATATAAGTCCCCAAACCCAATTTACACACAAACTTGGATAAACTTGCTTGAACCCGAACTCAAATTGTTAATGTTGGGTTAAGGTTGGGTTAACCATGATCTGCTTGATTTGCACCCTTAGAGCAGTTCCAGCGTGGGAACCCCCCAGGTTATTCACTATTTAATCCACCCAGTGAACAGTACCTGCCTTTTGCATCTCCACCGTTGCACTTGAATAGCCTTGGCAATAGGCAATAAAATTTTTGTTTTTTTGTTTTTGTTTTTGAAATAATACAGAATAATTTTATTTGTAATTTCGGATAAGATTTGTAATCGTTCTTGTTGCGCCACGTGTCATTATCCGAAAAGAGGTGATGGATTTCGATAAGATTTTTATCCAATGCTGTCGTGCCACGTGTCGTTACCATTTCAGAATCTTTGAGGATAGATTTCGATAAGATTTTTATCCAATGCCGTCGTGCCACGTGTCGTTACCTTTTCAGAATCTTTGAGGATAGATTTCGATCAGATTTTTAACGAATGACGACATGCCACGTGGCACTATCTACAACCTAATCCTTTATGAATCCTCCATATAATCCATCATCCATCCTCTAAAATCTCACACCATTTTTCTCAAGATCTCTATCATTATTCATAGTTTCTGCTTACAATGTCTTCTTCTTCAAGTTTGATGTGGGAAAGCAAGAGGAAGAATTGTTTAACTAATCAAAATGAATGTTCAATCTACAAATAGCCCAAAATGAGATGGAAGAAGAGGATGAAGAGCGTAGAAGGAGAGATGATGATACAAGAATGGCTAGAGCCTTACATTCCCGTCAAGTCATCCAAGTTGTGGCTTAGATCTCCAGGCCCAGCCATTCCGGAAACATTGATAGAAGCAAACATCGACGAGGTGCAAAGCTCTTGGACGATTATTTTGTTCGTAACAGTGCATTCCTTGATACGTACTTCAGACGTTGTTTTAGAATGGAACGACATTTGTTCAACAAAATCATGATTACTGTTTGCAACCATGATTCTTACTTTGTGCAAAAGAATGATGCTGTTGGTGTTATGGGTCTCATTCCTGAGTAAAAAATTACTGCTGCGGTGCGGATGCTTGTGTATGGAGATAGCGAGGATGGGAAAATAAACCATTCTTGAGTCCCTGATGAGGTTTTGCGGAGCAATCGAATCTATCTACATCGTAGAGTACCTCCAGAAACCTACTAACATGGACTTGCAAAGGCTTCTGAAGAAGGGTGAGATGCCAGGTTTCCTGGGATGATTGGAAGCATCGATTCTATGCATTGGACGTGAAAAAACTGTCCAAGTGCATGGCAAGACGCTTATGGGGACAAAAAAAGAGCAAAAAGTATCATTTTGTAGGTGGTGGCATCTTTTGATACATGGATTTGTCACGCCTTTTTCGGGGTTCCGGGAGCTCAAAATGACCTCAACGTCCTTGCCTAATCCCCAGTGTTCAACGGAAAGGCACCAAAAGTCATGTACTGCGTTAACAAACGTATGTACGACGGGCCATACTACCTAGCAGACGGCATTTACCCAAGGTGGTCATCATTTGTCAAAACAGTGCAATGTCCGCAAAGTGCAAAGGAAAATAACTTTGTAAGTTGTCAAGAAGGGTGCATGAAGGATGTGGAGCGTTGTTTTAGTATCCTCCAAGCTCGATGGGCGATCGTTAGGGGTGCTGCCAGACTGTTTGATTTAGAGTCGCTTCGATCCATCATGATGACGTGCATCATTCTTCACAACATGATTGTGGAAAGCGAGTACGATTATGATGTCGTTGATGAATATAAGCCAGACACGATGAACAATTCAAGAACACGTATATATTGTGCTCAGGACGCCACCGAAGAACCCGTGCAACATGAGCCATTAGAAAGGGATGAACGTTACAATGAATTGATCATTCAACGATATACTGCACTTCAAAGGCCATATATGCACAATGCCCGACAAATTGATTTGATAGAGCACCAGTGGGAATTGAAACAAGCTCAAGATACTTATGTTCATTTAGTGTGTTTGTTTTTATTTGGTGTGTTTATTTAATTTTATTTGGTGTGTTTTTTTTAGTTCATTTAGTGTGTTTGTTTTTATTTGGAGTGTTTATTTAATTTTATTTGGTGTGTTTTTTTTAGTTCATTTAGTGAGTTTTTTTTATTATTTGGTATGTTCATGTAATTTTATTTGATGTGTTTATGTCATTTGAATAAAGATTCTCTTAGTATAAATAAGTTACCAAATTAAATAAATTTACTCTCACTTTAAATAAAGTACTAAATGAAATAAATTGGAAACAACATAAATTACTCTATTCAATAGATAATAAATTACAACCCAAAATGATTGGAAAATTATGGGCTCCGATTACAAAAAGTACTCTATTCATCATCACTTGACCAATTTGTGATGCTAGGACGATCTTCTCTTGTCGTGCTATGACCATCTCCTCTTGCTCTCGCTTCTTTTGCATGCCTCCTTCGCACCACTTCCGCTTTCTCCGACTTCCAAAAATATTTTGAATTTGGAGACTTCCCTTCTAAAGGCGTGTTCATAATGTCATGATTTCGTCGAGCCATTCTTTCTTTTCTAACCTATTCCCTTTCTTGCCTAAGTAGCTCTCTTTCCCTCACATTAGCTTGAAATGCTCTCTCAACAGCTGCAGCTTTTGCCTCATCTCTAGCCTTATCAGCATCAAATTTCGTCATTTCTCGCACCAAAGTCAATTCACCTTGGCGAGCAAGTTCTTCCATGTACTTTGCATAATCATTCTTGGAAGCACTCCCTTTTCTCTTTGAAGCATTCTTACCTTGAGGCCTACTTGGATAACGGGTAGACCCCGGCGCTTGTTCAAGAGGGGCGTTTCGGGCACTTCTTTTGCATCATCTTCATGAACATGCGAGGCATGATCAGGTGTAGAGTGTAGAGGGGTGCTGTTCATGAAAACTTCTGGACCGACAGGCACAACTCTGAATTTAGGACAATCTTTGACAATATTCCAACATTCCCACCGGGTGAACGATTTGTTTTTGGTTTTGGTTTTGGCATTATACCAAGCTTGTGCTTGAAGTTCCTACACAATGCGGGAGAAGAAATAATTATAATGAAAGTAGGTAACAAATAAATAATACAAACAAATAATTATAATGAAAGTAGGTAACAAATAAATAATACAAACAAATAATTATAATGAAAGTAGCTAGCAATTAAATAATACAAACAAATAAATAATATATTGTTACCTGATCCGCTAAATTTTCCCCACTTCGAAAAGATTACCACTAGCTTGTGCCAAGGCGTCTCTCCACGTACTAAACGATTGGCTAAGTAATTTCCAATGAATAGACATCGATTCTTTGGTTCTTTTCCCACCCATTTTCTCAAGATAATTGGTATGAATAAGACTCCACATTTCTCGCAACTGCATCTCATTACCCATAAGCGAATTATGAGTAACTTCAACCCAACTAGTACACAACGCAACATCTTCAAGAAGCGTCCAATTCGTACCTGCATCATTAGTCATTTTGTTGGAAAAAAATTGGATTGAAACTTTGAGAGAAAGATAGGAATGTGGTTGAAAGTAGTTGAGAAATATGAAATTGTAGTGTAAGGTAGAAGATAATGAGAAGGTATTTATAGAAAAGTAAAATCAATTTTTTTTTTCGGATTTTTATTCATTTTTTACATTTTTAAATTTTTTTTATTCAACTAATTAATCTCTACCGTTGCATTAAAAAAAATTGATTGTGCCATGTGTCACAACGGTAACATTTCTGATTTTTAAAACTGTTTTTTTTTTAATTTATAAAGGCGAATAACGGGGACCATTGATCTTAGATACAACGGCTGATACTAAATAAGGTTTTTTTATTTTTTTTACTGTTGAAAATTCAATGGTCCAAAAATTGTTGCCATTGAAATCCAACGGACGAGGGGAAGCCACGTGGCTTCCCAACGGTAACATTTCTCAGTGGGCCGCAGACCCCAATTTCTGAAATCTTGTCGAACGACACGCCCATACGCGCGCTTGAGGGCCACGCTCCTGACAGAAAAAAAAAAATGTGGCTGACGTCTACCTTGCATCAGAATGCCTTTGGGCTCTTGGGCTGGCAACTCGTGCCAGGCCTATCCCTTGGGCTGCCACACGCTGGACCAAATTCGCCGAGCTCTCTGGCCCTGTTCAATCGCATGTCCCTTAGGCTCTAGCACACGCTGGAGCTGCTCTTCGACGGGTGAGAGAGTCCAATGGCTTAATATAATTTAAAAAAATTTGAAGGATATTTTTGTCCAGTTATAAATTTCATTTTAGTGGGCCAAACAAATTGCTTTTTAATCTAGGTTAGAATAGCTTATCAAAATCAGTCTTTTGGACTAACAAATTTTGAGAGTTTTATCAAGCATCTTAACAATCGTTTGATAATCATTTATTTTCAGTTTTTTCATTTTCAATTTTTATTTTTTGAAATTTAAATCTTATTTGATAACTATTAACTACTTTCAGTTAAAAAAAGAAACTTCAAACTGAAAACCAAAAAGTGAAAACTAAATGTCAAATTTTGAAAACTAAAAAATATAGTTTTTAGTTTTCATCTTTTTTTTTTTGAAAATTAAAAATAGTTACCAAACAAAATTTTAATTTTTAATTTGAAAAATGAAAAGAAAAAAAAAACCGAAATAGTTGTTAAATGACTCCTTTAGAGAGCTCAAAACATAAGCTGGAATCTAGAGCTAAAGCTCTAGCCAAATGGGTACCTAGATTTACATCTCTCAAGTTTTATCTTGTATTGAAAAATAGTGTAAAATCTTATGAGATTTCAAAACCGTTAATATTAAACTTACATTTGTACATATATATTTAGAAAGTAACGATAATATCATTTGGTGAAAAAACAAAAAGATTCAAAATTTTGAGAATAAAAAATTCACAACTAATTTATTATTGATTAAATATATCGTTATATAAAAATAAATAAATTAAAAAGGCAAAGTGCAATTAACCATTTTTTTTATTTTTGGGCAGTACTTCCTAGTCCAAACCAAGGAACAAAATGCCGATAATATCGGCGATATATCGCCGATATTATCGGTTTTTCGGGGGTCCGATATTTTTTAAAGTATCCAAAGGGTTTTCGTGATAATATCGCGATATTTTTTGAATTGGGCTACTCGGAGAAGAACGCCGGAGCTTCTACAGCTCCGGCTGACTGTAAAACAGGACCCTAGACTCCGATCTAGGTATGAAAATGAAATAGAAGACGAGATGAACGTTTTTATATATTCCGTTTGCCGTGAAACGGTGGGAGGTGTTCGGAAAGTTCGTCGACACCCACGGCCTCGCCAGAGATGGGTGTGCCGAGCCGATTTCGTCCCAAAAACCTTGCAAAAACACGATTTCGCCGAGTTGCAGAGACGAGAAGGAGAGGGAGAAAGACGAGGTTGCTGATGATGATGGGTGTGCGTGTGTGTATGTGGGTCTCGGACCCTAGGTACAGAGAGAAAGGAGAGAGACAGCGCCGACAAGGGAGGAGCAGAAGGCGATGTGGGTCTCTGTGCGTGTGTGTGGGAGATGTGTGTGTGTGGGAGAATGGAGAAGGGGGAGAAGGGAGCTCAGAGAAGAGTCTCAGAAGTCAGGAGGAAGAGAGAAGGTTAGAGAGAGAGAGACTGTATGCGTGTGAGGTGAGGTCTGTGCGCGTGTGTGGTGGGCCGGTGGCATGTCTGTGTGTGTGTGTGGTTGGGTCATGTCATCTGACTCACCTGACTTTGCTTATGGACAACGTCAACCAATCTCGGATCCATATGGGTGACATGTTAACAATTACATGCAAAACTATTTTGGGGATTTATCATTTGATAACTACTCTTCACAATACACTCACTCTACACATAGAGATGATGAAGATAGTGAAAAATTTGAACCTTATAGGAACTCTATGTGGTACTAAGTCACTCATGTATCTTACCATGCAATGTATAAAGTGTAAAATATTGTACTAATTCATTATATATAAATGATTATGGTGTGTTTAAACTTCTTTCATTAATTACTACATATTTTCTACACTCACAATGTTTGTCAGCTCGCTATATAATCAACTTGATAATGTTAAATCCATCATGCAATGCATTTCCTTCCAATTTTTTGTGATAAACTAATAAATAATTGACTAAATAAACATCCTGCAAAGTTTCAATAAAAATTTCCAAGTTTTTCTTACAATTTCCGTGGTTTCCATATAATTTTTATCGATATCGATATTATCCCGATATTTCCATGTTTTCGAACTACCGATATTTCCGATATAACGATATTTAGTCCAAACTGAAAGCGGGTCACATATTTCTGAGGAAAACGCTGCGTTGCCTTAAACCTCGTAAACCCCTCTCATGGCCGCCCTGAAGCTCCTCCTCTCTTCCGCTCGCCGTCACTGCCTCTCTCAACCTCACTCCCGTCTCCACCCGCCTCCATTTCCCAGCTATCACAGATCCCTAAGCTCCGAATCCGACCCAAACCCAAATCAGAACCCTCCGCAACCTCCTAGACGCCAACCAGTGCCGGTCGAACCCGTTTCATACACTCTCAAACCCAAGGAGCAATCCCTACCCGAACCAGATGCGACTTCCCAAGCAGCACAAACATCACCGCCGCCGCCGCAAAGCTCCGGTGACTCGCCCAACCCATCGAGTCAGGACACTCGCGCCACCTGGACCCGTGAAGAGGCGCGTTTCATCAGGGACGTGCCATCTATATCTCCGGTATCGTACCCGGTGAAAGTTGCTCCGTTACCGGAAGATCGGGTCGCGGAGGAGAGCGGAGGTGGCGAAGGCGGAGCTGGAAAGGATGTGGATGGCGTGAAGGAGTTGGAGAGGGATAAGAGGAGGATCGAGGCCGATGGTCGGATGAGGAGGAGGCTTTTTAGGGTTCCTGAGGAGGAAGTTGCAGTTCCTTTTCCCGCGTTGATTAAGGTTGAGATGAAGGAGAGCAAGCCTATTCTCGATGTCATGGACGCAATTCGCCAAGTCAAGGTCAGTGTAACGTTTATACACTTGTTTGGTTGCTGAGAAAATGTGGGAAAGTTAAGAGGAATGGAAATTTTCCTTTCCTTGTTAGATAATTTTGGATGAGATATCAAATGGCTTCTACTTAATAGAACTAATATACTGGTTATTTTCCTTGGTTGCAATTTGCTTTCGTTCTCTGTTTCGATTTTGCTTCTGGAGAGTGGGGTTATTAATTAACAAAATGAAGTTTTCCTTTCTTAATTTGTTTTACGAACTTTGATTGTGATCGAGTATTAAGACTAATCCCGTGCATATTGCGCTAATGTTCTTGCTCTCTCAATACGGATGGATTACGTGAGTTGGGGGATATTGTTCTCTTTAAACTTTTATGTTGTTAATGTTTACTTACAAGTGTTTTGCTTTATTTCGATGTACGTCTCATTTCTAATCTCTTCTTCTCGTGTTCTAGTTGTTTTACAGGCTAATGCCAAGTGCAATTTTGATGAAACTGTTGAAGCTCATGTACAATTGGGTATCGATGCGAAGCGAAATGTAATATGTCAACTCATCTGAGTAAAATCTTCTCTTATCTCAAGCATATGTTTCTGTGTGTCAAGATAGATATTGACTTTTTCTTTAGCTATGTGAAGATATAAGATCAAGTCGTGAGTTTAGATTTGCAATTCATTTCACTATCCAACAGTATCTAAATTTAAATGATTGCCCACATGTGGTTACAGCTAGTCGTGTACTTTTTGAATAAGGTGAACTCACATGTATGTGAGTGCGTTTGAGATGGCTATTTGCAGAATTGTTGAAGCACTTCAAATTTGAAGGAATGACGTAAAACAAACATTAGTAAATGTTCATAAAGGTTGGACCCAAGATGGTTCAGTGGCATTTCATGATTTCAATCAACTCCATGTTTTAGACTCCAGATGTTATAGTTCTTGAAAAAGTTATTATGCGACTAAGCTGTAACCATTATTCATAAGTTCCTTGTATTTATTGTTTGAATGATCAATGCAGATCTTCTATGCACCCAAATATGGTTAGCCTTGACTGAAAATTATTGGCTCATTTTCTGACTACTTTTTGAGCTTATTGTTGTGCTCATTTAGTGTATCAATTGCATATTTTCAGTAAGAGTTGTATGGATTGCTTCTTGAAAGAGTGATAAAGAATATATTGTTTCTGCTTTTTACTTTATGCTTCATATTTCTTATTGCACCATTATATTTAATGTTCCAAACTCCTGTTTGAAAGATTCAATTTACATGGACTAGTGCAGGCAGTTCGTGGTAACATGACTTTGCCGCATGGTAGTGGGAAGGTAGTTATCTTTACTTTGCTAAGTCATGTCTCATCGATTTAAAATCTACTTGGTTACTGTATGACACTGTCAGTCTTCAGGTTGTCAGGGTTGCTTTCTTTGCTGAAGGCTCAGATGCAGAAGAAGCTAGAGCTGCAGGAGCCGATATTGTTGGCGGTGTTGAACTGGTGGAGGAAATTGCAAGTAATGACCTAACCGAAAAGAGAAACTCCTGTCCACTAGATATACTATGCAATGATATTGCCATTTCAATTATTTGAGTTTTGGTTTTGCAATTTTTTTTTGTATTGTAAATGTGTTTATGTGCATCTTACATTGCTTGAGTTCCAAGAAGTAATCAAACAATTTATGATCTGACCTTGTATCATGCAGGCAGTCATAAGCTCAATGTTGACAAGTGTTTTGCAACAAATGAAATGATTATGCGTCTAGCAAAGGTTTTTGAGTTGTAATTTTTCACTTGCAGGATTATCATCTTTATTGTTTCATTAATTGAAAGTGAATGTTTAATATTTAACAGATTGCAAGAATTCTTAGAGAGCGTGGTTTGATGCCTGACCGTAAAGTGAGTTATATTGTTGTAAATTTTTATTCAGTTTGCAGATTTGTGGGTAAATCCCTAATATTTGGTATACTATGTATCGTATAGCTAGGTACTGTCACCAATGACATTACTGGAGCACTACAGAAAGTAAGACAAGGTCATATTGAGTATAGAATGGACAGAACATCAATTGTACATGTGGGACTTGGAAAGGTACCATAATCTTATTACAAACACAATGTTCTATTTTCAGATGTTTGTTTACTGGAGACATGGACTTCACTATTATTCTTTCTTTTCAGGTGAGCTTTACAGAGGATTATCTGCGTGAGAACATCGGAGCATTTATGAGTTCTCTTTTGCTGGCAAAGCCTACAGGTTTAAAAAAGTGTAAGTGGCACAAATAACTCTTGTGTTTCCTATATTGTTGTTTGTGGACTAGACTAAGTAAAGGTGAAGTTTGACCTGAATGTTCAACCATAATTTTACACCCTTGGGTTTCTTTCTCTTTCATTGCTGCAAATTATACACCTCCTAGGGCTGTAGATGGTTGAGTGTTTTAGCCATGTTGATTGCTGAGCCATTTATGTGTAATATTTGGCTCTTCTCAACAAGCCGTTCAGCTCGATTTTCTTGTTCAATAAATTAACCGAACTTGATAGTCAGTCCAGGTCCCAAAAAAAAAAGTAATTGTGCTTTATAGAATGTATTTTCTTATTTAAGTTTTTCAGCTCGATGCTGTTATCCTGACTATATTGGTGGTTTTTACCCTAATTATATAAGTTTTTGGTATACAAATGATTGTCTCACATGGTGTCAGAGCTTTCATTGAATTTTTCCAGGAGGTCTAAATTTTGAACCCTCTAAGATACTGCAAAGAACAGTTGCGGAAGGAGGTCCGACTGTTCACCAGATTATGCACTTTTAGTCAATTGATGAGAATATTTGTTTGCATGCTTTTCGCTAAGTATCGGATTGGACTTCTTCTTTTGCTTCAAAGTTATACATCTTTTTTCACGTTTATTAAACCACTTACAATTTTCATTTTCACAGCTTCCAAATATGCCGGGTATATTAACTCCTTCCATATATGTAGCACGGTGAGCTCTTAACCCTTGTTTTTTGTATTTAGTTATTTGTACTTCAACGTTCGATGCACGGATGCTACATACTTCAGTTAAATGCAGCCTTGTATAATTGAAACCTAATCCAGTCCGTTATTATGCGCAGATGGGTCCAGGATTTCCGGTTTCCATACAGTCGTTATCCAAAGCTGCAGATCACTACAACAAAGTGCACCTTAAGGCTTAAGTGACGCGCTCTGTTAACATTTCCGACCTAGATCAAAGGTTCACTTTATTTTCTCTGTTAATTTTTTACTGGTTTTTAGGCAGTGAGGGCTGTCGGAGCGGATGTTGATTCACTAAAATTGAATAGTAGATTGACGGGGTTCCGTGAGTTAATATCTTGTCTTGCTTATATCTGCTGGTCGTCTGGTGCTTTTGGAAAATGGCATTTAGCTCTACTGCTTCATCATCATCATCAGGATCTTCATGTTTCTCTGCAGTATTTCTGTTTTCCGATTTGGCTGAGGATGTTCAACATACTTTTCTATGTGTAAATGCAATAATGTTCTTTGACTATATGGAAAACGTAGAGGTGAGACGGGTCCTTATCGTTCACTACGTACTTGCTTTTTGACGAGAAATATTTTTGCTCACCGTCTGTAAGCGGATGTGATGCCATCACTCAGTTGAGTATTGTTAGATAAATTTAAATTGCGAGAGTTGTGTAGTAGGATTGAATCAAAATCATTTAACGGTAATTAGTAGGATGGTAAGCATCACCACCACTTAAAGTTGGTGAGCGAAATGAGCTCTTTACAAGGCCGAATAATTTTGGTATTAAATGTGTTCTTTTAGACATGTCTGAATGGTTGGGTAGATAATTTAGTTGTTTTTTTTTTCTTCTCTTTTTGACAAAGACAGTAGTCGATTTATTTTTACATGACATTATTTCTCTGTACAAACGTTATAACTAGAACAACTCATTTTCTTTATTATTAGCTAAAGATCATATCTAGAAAAGTTTATTTGATTTTGGACAGTCAACTTGGGACAAACGAATTAGTGTTTAATTTCCTTATGATGAACTATTAATTTATTTGATTCATATGAATGTTTGAATAGTTTGTAAAATGTATAAGTTTTTTCACAACAAAATAAAAAAGAACTCTATAAGTTTCCAATTTTGATATTTGTCCAGTGAATGACGACATTTTGTTATGTAAGGAGGAATGATAATTAACTGTTGATAAATTTTAACTTAAAATTATCGTTCTATAATGCTACACATATCAATTAGTCAGAACAAAAACTCATACCAACTGATGAAGACACAAAGTAACGTTGTTTTGGTGAGGTCATTTTAATTAAAAAGCAGTATGGTAAACATGGAATGTGGACAGCTGCCAAAAGTGCATGACGAGAAACATTTCATCGAGTACTTGGTGGGCAACATGGGTTGCACACTTTTGCCCACCAACCTTCCACATGGTCACCGGAAGAGCGACCCAACCATTTTTCTAGCCTTCACGAGGTCGCATGACCTCTGGTCCCTGATGACCTTGTCCTCCAGGCGAATACGACCAAAAAAGGCAAAAGTTTTATTTTAATAATTTTGCCATTTCACTGTCGTATCTCCTTCTTAGTTCGTACATTAATGAATGCAAAGGCTGAATGCCCAATCTTCCTGTTATACTCGTATAGTTTTGTCTTTACGAGGAGACTCTCTTAAAAGTAAGGATTTTTTTATCACCTTCTGAATAGATACACATCTACATCCAGTCTCTAGAAATCCCTTCTTAGGCCTTACTCAATGCTTGAATGTGCAAAGCCAAAACTCAAGGTAGGGCAGATAACCTTCTAACTGAGGCCAATAGATATCCTATTTTTCGGATTTCTAGCTAGCTCTCAATCATGCCTTCCCAGAGAAGAAAAAAAAAAGAAAAAAAAAAAGGTGCATTATGTGTTGTTCTGGTCCAGAAGAAGAGGTTTGGATCAGCAGAACTAGCATATGTTCGTTGGATCAATTGCAGTGTGAGGGTGTTCGTAGATAAAAGCTCAGAAGATGATTGCCCGGAAAGTCATGTTTTTTTGCACATATTTTATAATGTTGGCACGAGAATTTACATTAAACTGTAAGATAGCAGGGAGTGTTGGAAAATATTAGTATTTTATGATTATTTGGGTTTGCTTGTTAGTTTAATATATGGGCCTAGCCCATCCAAGTTAGAGTTTCTAGGTTTTGCTCTCTATAAATATAGTTAATAGTTTAATATGAATAATAAGTTAGTAACGATGTAACTTCTAGAGATTTTTGTAACCATTGAGCATTCTTGTTTATTTAATAATATTCTTATTATCTTATAGTCTTGCTCTGATATTCAACTAAAGTTCATAGAGTCTTATTTTGAAAAAAAATCACACTTCGATAAAGTCTCTTTAGTATTCTTTTTAGGATGGAGATTATCTGCCCTCCCAAAATCATCTTCTTCCCATATCCTCATCTTTGTGCGGTCACGGTTAAACCACGTCAACATTTTATATTAATTTTTTTTATAAAGATAATAAGACAAAAATATAAAATGTTGATGTGGCTTAATTGTGACCGCACAAAGAAGAGAGAATGGAAAGTGGATGGTATTGGAAGGACAGACAATCTGTCTTCTTTTTTTAACTTATAGACAGTCAAGCTGAGGGACAGACGGGACACATTATTGCAGACAACTATCGTACTCTCATAAATCCAATGTATCTGATTCTCTTTAGTTACCTAAAGTAAAATGGCCAAAATATCTTAGATATTTTCTCTTCTTTTTACTTTATCATCATATGATGGGTGGGAAGACTGGAGAGTCAAAGCAATTATTCATTATTCATTGCAATTATTCATTATTCATTGCAATTATTCATTATGATCAAATAAGAACCCTATGCTTTTTGCAAGTATTAAACTAATAAACACGAGCAAGGCTTGGCCCCTTAAGAACTCCTCAATTCACTAAGGCCATCTCCAACCGAAGGGGCTAGAGGGCCAGAGGGCCGAAAATGGCCCTAAAACCGTCTCCAACCGAGGGCTAGGCCAGAGGGCTCTGGGATCTGGGAGGGCCCCACGGAATCGGAGAGGGCTGGAGGGCCGGAGGGCTGGCTGTGTTCGGCCAGCCAGCCAGCCCGCTGGCTGGGTATTTTTTTTTTTAATGGTTTTCTTTGCTGTCGGATAAAACCGACAGCATTAGGCAGTTTGTATTTTTTTTTTTAATTAATTAGTATTGCTGTCGGATAAAACCGACAGCATTAGGCAATTTGAATTTGAAATTTGCAACGGCTAGCGAGCCACTAGCCGTTGCTTCCCTTTTTTTTTTTCTTTTTTTTTAAATTTTTTTTTTATGAATTTAAACCTTTTTTTTCTTTCTATAACTTCAATTTAAACCTTTTTTTTTTCTATAACTTCAATTTAAACCTTAGTTTTTTTTTTTTTCTATAACTTCAATTTAAACCTTATTTTTTTTCTTTTTTTTTTCTATAACTTCCTATAACTTCTATTTTACAAAATTTGTTTCAATTTTTTTTAATTCTATTTTTTTCCTATAACTTCCTAGGCCATTATACAACATTAAATTAAATTAAGTAACATGAAACAACATTAAACAATATGAAACAACATTAAATTGTAGCTTTAAATTGTAACTTTAAAATAATAAATTATGTTTGGCCCTATGGCCCTTTGGCCCTCGGTTGGAGACGGTTTTTTGTGACAGGGCTAAAACGAGCCCTCTGGCCCTCTGGCCCTCGGATGGAGACGGAGGCAAATATGGCCCTGTACTGTTCATTAAAATATTAATATCTTGGAGAATCTTGGAGGGCTAGAGGGCTCAAACGAGCCCTCTGGCCAGCCCTCGGTTGGAGATGGCCTAAGTGGCCGATTAACAGAATTTATGTTTATAATTAAAATTGTTCATGTTATCAATCTCTTTTATAAAGATTATTTTAAAAAATTAATTAAAATTAAGATTATTTAGTTAATCAATTCCAACTAATAAATAGACGGTTCTTACTACTTTTACTTAAAACACGCATAAATTATATAAACAGCCGTTGAATATCATTCTTTATGTTTTATTATTTTTGCTTGTCAGGAGTTGCTTGCAAGATTTTAACAATAGGAGCTCACCATGTCTACAAAAAAAGAGAAAATTTGTGGTTAAAGTTTGGCAAATCATAGTTTTGCTTTAGATCTTGAAAATCATTATTTTGATAATCTTCTTTTTGTTCAAACACTTTTTTTCGTACTCGACTTGAGATGTCCAGTCGTACACTTTTCAATTATGATTGTTTAGTTTTGTTTGGGCTCTAAGCCCCGTTTTCAACCGAAAAATAATAATTGATATTCAAATGGAGATAACTAATAAGAAAATGTCAAAGTGAAAACAAAGCCAAAGCCAAACAAAACAAATTAATTGGAATTTGATTCTTTTTGGTCTGGTATTATGAACCGTTTACTGTATATCGTGCGATAAAAAATTATTGTAAATTTTTTTATTTAAAATTAAATATAAGCAATACTTAACAAAAATTGAATGTACGATGTACGATGAATCGATGTGATTGGAGAACTCCCGAGATTCTCACAAAGAGGATCCGCATTCCAATACTACACTTTCCAGTGTCAAATAATTTGTTTTTGAATTGTTTAAATAGTTTTTTTCCCCTTCTTATAGTTTATAATGGTATGTTTAGAAATGGCTCGTTTGGATGTGTTTTTAAAATAACTGAAAGTTCTTTTAGAGAAAATGTTTTTTTGTTCCAAAAACACTTAAAGAGTTTTTTGCAAGAAACATCAGTTATGTGCTTCTTCCAAGAAACACTTTAAGTGCTTTTCAAAATTTACTTGCATTTTTACTAAGAATTGATTCCAAAAATATTTTCATAAAAAACGTTTTCTATTATTTTAAAAGCACATCTAAACGAGCTCAAATACTTTTAGAAAAAATGTTTTTGTATCTCAAAAACACTTCAAATGTTTCCTTTCTTTCAAAAAAATATTAAATAAATAAAATAAATTTGAATAAAAAAGGAAGTGCATTAATTACAATGGTGCAATTCCAAACTATTATAATAATTGCACTGTTTTCCGCGCCACAAATCAAGAAAAATACAAAAACGAGAGAGAGAGAGAGAGAGAGAGAGAGAGAGAGAGAGAGAAACTTCAAAGCTCCAGTGTGAGATTCTTCCATCTCCACTGACTTGTATTGGGGATAGGGTTAGGGTTAGGTTCGCCCATTGGAAATTTATTTGGAGAAAGATGGAGCCGGAGGAAGAGTACAGAAGGAAGGAGCGCATGGCATTGTTGGTGATTGTGGTGCTTGCTTCACTGTCCGTCGCTTCATTACTCGTCGCCTTCAGCTATTACTGCTACGTCCGCAACAAGGTCGCCAAGCGCCTCAAGAACCACAAAGGTGAAAACACTACTCTCTGTTTGTTTACTCAGAAAATGCATGAAAGTGAAAGGAAAAAAAACCAGACTTTTAAACATTTTTTTAGTGTAGATTTCTGGATAGGAGTTAAATTTTTTTGTTTACAAGAGTTTTTGACGTCACCCAGTTAATTGCATTTGAAATTTTGTTAAGGAAACACTTGTTAATTTGGTAATTTCTGTTGGGTTTGGTGTGGAAACTTAAATTTAAGGACATAAGGGCAAAAAGTTTGAGTCTTTGTTCTATAATTATGTTGGATTAAAATTGGGATTGGTCAATTGGGGCTAGACTGTTTCTTGATTTTTGATCTGTGGTTTAATTCTGTTTCTTTGAAGGGTCTGACCCTGAGGACAAAGGTGGTTTTTCAAATTTGCAAGTTGCTTCCAATAAAGGACTTCAGGTCTTCACATTCAAGCAACTACATTCCTCAACTGGTGGTTTCAGCAAGTCAAATGTCGTTGGCAAAGGCAGCTTTGGGTTAGTGTACCGAGGTGTTCTCCATGATGGGAGGAAAGTTGCGGTTAAGTTTATGGACGAAGCGGGAAAGCAGGGAGCAGAGGAATTCAAAATGGAGGTTTGATTCTTAGTCTACATCCTGTTTACTTTGGCTCTGTTAGGTTCTGCGAGTGGGAGCGAATGGTTGAAGTTCACAGTTCCGTCTTTGTCCCTTGTAAGATGAACAAATAGCTCACCTGAAGCAAAGGATTTTGGTACAATTTGGTTCAAATGATAGCTCATATTCTCATACCCAAGCCACTGAATGATGCAATTAGTTTTTATTTCCTCACTTATCCGCCACCAATAACTGAAAAATTAAATTAGGTTTGCAGATCGTTTATAATTGGTCATTGATTGGTTGATAATTAAATGCAGGTGGAATTGCTAAGTAAGCTGTGCTCTCCATATTTGCTGGCACTAGTTGGGTATTGTTCAGATGACAGTAGTCGTAAGTTGCTGGTGTATGAGTTCATGGCAAACGGTGGTTTGCAGGAACATTTGTATCCTGTCAATGGTAAGCATAACGTGTCTAGTAGCTCTTTTTTGTTTTTTTTTCTTTCCAAATCCTTCTTGTTTCTGATGTCGGATGTTTGTTTGGGCGTAGAAAGATATAATGAACACCCACTTTACTTTGCAATTTATATCATATGGTTGTATTTCATCTTTGTTATGTGAGTTAAGTCTAAGCTTGGTCTTTCCTACTCGCATTATTTCCTCTACATTCCCCTCCCTCTCTCTTTCTAATCATTACGTTTTCGTTCCTGTCTGTGTGTGCTTGTGTTTATGTTTGAGAGAACTTGCTGAACCTACATTTCTTTGTTTACGTATTACAGTTACGCAGAGTTTTTGTGTGTAGTTTTAATTGTCCTGGTCACTAACAGTTGCTTTCTGAATGTCTGTTGGATTAACCACTTGGGTTCATTTCTGCAGGTTCTAATGCTCTCTCCTTTAAGTTAGACTGGGAAACCCGGTTGAGAATAGCTCTTGAAGCTGCAAAGGGTTTGGAGTATCTCCATGAACATGTCAGTCCTCCTGTGATTCACAGAGATTTTAAGAGCAGCAACATTCTCTTGGATAAAAACTTTCATGCCAAAGTTTCTGATTTTGGATTGGCCAAGCTGCTTGGATCTGATAAAGCTGGTGATTACGTTTCCACCAGAGTATTGGGTACACAGGGATATATTGCCCCCGAGTAAGCACTTCGAAACTTTTAGCTGCAATGTGCATATTGGTTGATTTGTACCGTAAGAACTACCCTTTGTTGAATTCCCTTTCATATTTTGAAATATTTTCCATGGAATAGCAGCTTTTATTAATTCGGTTGCAATCCAGGTATGCATTAACAGGGCATTTGACAACTAAGTCAGATGTTTACAGCTATGGGGTTGTGCTTTTGGAGTTGCTTACAGGCAGAGTTCCAGTTGATATGAAGAGACCTTCTGGCGAGGGTGTTCTTGTTTCTTGGGTGGGTTTCCTAGGTCTATTTTCAGTTCTTGCAATAGAATTACTTTTTACCCGATTCATTCTTTGATTCATCTCATCTTTTACCTGGCATTGTTTCCTTCACATTATTTTCCCGTACTTAAGATTTCTTTTTTGTTTCTTTTAAACATTCTATACTGTAGGCTTTGCCCCAGCTGACAGATAGGGAGCAGGTTGTACAAATCATGGATCCTGCATTGGAGGGTCAGTACTCAATGAAGGAAGTCATTCAGGTGGCAGCAATTGCTGCAATGTGTGTGCAACCAGAAGCCGATTACAGGCCGCTGATGGCAGATGTTGTGCAATCACTGGTACCACTTGTGAAGATTCACAGGTCAACTTCGAAGGTAGGCAGCTCTTCTAGTTTTCATGCTACAAAGTCACCTACGGTGTAGATTAGTAAAGCAAGTCTATGAAAGTAATTGAAGACCACGCATAAATCATCTCCTGAAGGTGGTTCCTAAGGTAGCTAAGATTAGATTTTGTGTAATTTCATTATCAGTCCTGTAAGTTTTTTTGTAGTCTCTGCTAATTTGATCAAGGAAGAATGTAGATTGAAGTAAATAGAATGTCATCCGAATTATGAACCTAGCTAGCAGTCATGGTCGACTTAAGAAGGCTCCTTATGCAGTAGATGAATAAAAATCTCTCCCTCTCTTTCTCTCTCTCATGATTTCTGTGTTTCCATCTTCTTTCTTTGAAAGGGATCAAGGCATTCCTTGGTAAACTGTATCATCTAATAGATGAATGTTTGTATCTCATAATCAACCAGTATCTTAGGTTTTATATAAACTCATGTTAGTATAGCCGTGAGATACATAGAAGAATTAAAAAACAGAGGAGTTTTCTCCAAGGTTTTTTATTCTTTGTTAGTCAAATTTCGAACCGTGTTTTGAAAGTACGGAATATATATGAAGTTTGTCAGAGTCCGAATATCGAAGTGCTTCAACTTCAGATTATAGATTGTTGAATTCTAGGAAACGGACACCTACCGAATTACAAGCACAAGAGTAAGGGCAAAATTTTGTCTTTAGGACATTGCATTTATGTAAGTCTCAATTTTCAAGTTTGTCAGTTTTTCTAACTCTCTCTAGTTGTTTATATTAATCTTATACATAATTGATGTTGTGAATTTTTTTATGATTATTATTATTGTAATTCCTCTTGTTATTTTCATATTTTTTTTAATATTGCTCTAAAAGATTCTCCTTTTATAAATCAAGCTCGCGCTCTATAGCCTCTATAGATCAACAGATATCTGTGCACATTTCACAAAATCTCAGCCTCACATTCATCTTCTCGCTGGATCTTCTTGATTCTCTCTCATTGCATTTGTCACGCAATTTTCATCCGCACGTACTGATCTTTTCTTTATGGAATTTAGGTCTTCATCAATTGTTTCCTTTTAGCTGCAAGTCTTTTATAGCAAGCGTTATTTTTTGGGAGTTTTAACGAAACACTCTCGGTACTGTTCACTTCTAACGAAAAACCACATTTTTACCTTTACCTGACACTATTTACTATACCTTGAAAAAAAGTTTTTCGTTAAAAGGGAAGTTTTTTTGGACTTTTCATTAGTTTTCCTTTATTTTTTTGACTGGCATGAATTCTATTTTCCCATGGAATTAGCAATTTTATGGATGAGAAAAATGGAGAGAGATCCGAAGAAGATAGAGGAGAGAAAAGGAGAGAGATGTGCAATGAAAGGAAAATAGAGAGGGGCGGGTTTGTGTTTGTTGAAATAATATGTTTGTGATTTGTTTCGTTTCTTGTTGGAAAATCAATTCAATTACAAGTGTCAAACAGGTTTGTCCGACCTATTTAAAGCCGGTTCATGCCTGCTTGGCCGTAATCAAGCCTGTTGATGGCATGCCAACTTCCTTATTGACGTATCCTCCAACTTTCGATTAACCTCATCAAATTGATTTTTTTTAAGTATTTGGCTTCGAATAACTCCAAACATTCCAATCACATGTGTTGGTGCCTTATGTCAAATAGGCCCCTTTGAAACTGATTTTGTGCATGTCTTCCCTCTTGTAATGCGATTTGCATATAAAAGCATTTTTGTCGTTATCTTGCTTCAATAAAGGCCATCTTCTTGATTGATGCTGAGATTTCACTGGAGGTGCTAAATTTGTTTTTTCTTCTAATACATACGATATTATATATAATAAGATCATCTCCAATCTTTGGAGATAAAGTTTAAAAATTTAAGCCATAACCTATAAATTATTTTTCTCCTCCAACCATTATAGCTTAAAATTTTAGCCTGAAATTATTAAATGATGATTTTAGATTAAATTTTTTTTTTGTAAATTTTTTTAAAATAAAATTTATGTAGATTATCTTAATTTATTTTTATGAACATTTTAAACTAAAAATATTTAAATTATGATAAGTAATTAAAAATTATACAAATACATAGATATTTATAAAGTTTTAAGTGAAATTTCATTTAACTAATTTTCTTACATTATTTTAGACGTTAGATTTAATATTGGGCCGTTAAATCTTTTTGTTTTTTACATTTAGATTTGATCTCATTTGATCACATCCGTTAGATATAAGTAAAAAAACTAAAAAAGGTGTGAAATGAGACAGTTTTGTGGGTCCAGAATAAGTTAAGTCAAGCTTAAATTCCGGGAAGAATCTAGCCCAAAGATATATTCTCTCCTCAAAGCTTATTTTATCCCAATGGTTGGAGATTGTTTGAGGAGGGTTTTAAAGCTTATATTTTAAGTTTTATCCCATGAATTAGAGATGGTCTCAGAGTTGGGGGAGTGAGCAAAACCTCATAGTGAGCTAGTCATAATAATTTGATTTGAATTCGTCTTTGCCGAGAATCGAACCTAAAACCTCTCACTTACAAGTGAAGATGAATACCATTAGACAGTAGTACTAAGTGGCGGGGGGTGCCAAATTATGTACGCTATTTTTTGGAAAAGCCTAGGCAAACATTTCGGTCTCTTTTGGATTTAGGGTGTGTGGGCGTACTACCACCAGATTGACAGATTTTTCAGTATACCTAGAACATCGGGTGGTATATCATGTGTTATTATACAAGTGATGAGATACATAAAAAATAAAATTTCTCTCCACTTATATAATGACACGTGATGATATTCGTATTTCGGGCACACAAAAAAAATAAAATAATAAAATAATAAAAATTAAAATAAAAATCTCTACCAGATCGTGTCTTGGTCTACATGAAAAGATGTGACCGGATGAATTAATTACCCCTTGATCCTTAATTCGACCTAGTTTCGTGTGGCCGAACAAACAACCTCCTCTAGGACTGGTTATTTTTCAAGCATTGGGATAAAACCTTGAAGGACAACCAAGAAACGGTAAAAGATTGAAGTATCCTTGTGGAGGATACTAATATAAATTGAATTGAAATTAAACTGAAGAACAATATATAATTTTCATGCGAACAAAATGATAGGGTTAATTAAATGAAATTTGTATTAAAATTAGCGCTTAATTCCTCTTTTATTTAACTGTTGTTCAAACTAGTGTATTAATATCAAGTTCATATAGTCATATTTTGCCTTGAATGCACTTATATGCAATTAAGCACATTGTCTCAGTTACGATCAAGTTGATCAATCACATAATTAAATGGCCGAATTGGAGCGTTATCTCTTTAACTTGGCCCCCCAACTATTCACCACCAACGATCATTGGGCTTAACTTGGTGCGGCCTAACTCATCGTCACACAACTTGGTGACGTTTAACTCATCACAACCTAACTTAATCGTAGCAATGCCTAACATAAAATTAAGGTGTCAAAGTTGGGCTTAAATGCATACCAAAGACCTTTATTATCCTCTTTCCACAAACCTTAAGCCTTCATTTTTTTTTTTGACAAACGATATTATCTATACTAAGAAGAAGAGAGATAAGCTTAACCTTCATTATTAAACGAAAATAATCCCCTCGAAATATCTCAAGCCTCAAGGTATGAGCTTTAGATATATTACCATATATATCGACAATTATTTCTTGGACTGTCAAATTAAGTCATTCGTTATGCTTTCTTTGAAAACGAGAGCAGAAGTACCAAATTATCATTGAGAAAAAGAGGATATTATCAACTACCTCAAGCTCAGCATGGGAGTAGTTGAATTGAACATAAGGAAAAGTAACCAATCCCTCCTCCCACTTGGAGTTCAAATTGATTCCATACAACCGATTACAAAATGAATATACACACACACACACACGCAATTACACATACTGAAGTTGTTCAAATTGAAACATAAAGCAATATATAATAAGTTGTTCAAAAACTAAATAAAAATCTATAGACTATAATAATTGACTAAAAACAGCATCATCTACAC
Source organism: Cotoneaster glaucophyllus (assembly GCA_036320875.1). Taxonomy (NCBI): domain Eukaryota; kingdom Viridiplantae; phylum Streptophyta; class Magnoliopsida; order Rosales; family Rosaceae; genus Cotoneaster; species Cotoneaster glaucophyllus. The sequence goes on along the minus strand of CM070068.1, from coordinate 24,900,405 downwards.
GACTATATATATATATATGGTGACGGATCCGTGACACCACAAAAAAAAAAAAAATAATAAAAAAAAAAAATATATATATATATATATATATATAAGTTTTGACACAAGCCATGATCATTAGATTTGTATACTTTTAAGGGTCGAGATGTAATCTAATTAATCGAATTAATTTTCTTTATTAAAGTAATTGGGAATAAATTCTACAGATTATTTCTCTCCCATCTCATTAATTATTGTTCATTAATTTTCTCTCTTTCTCCATTACTCTTTCTTCTCCCTTCTCCGGTTCTCCCTCTTTATCATTCATCCTATATCCTACTGATATTTCCCAAAAAAATAATAAATAATAATAATATTTCCCAAACAATAATAATAATAACCACCACCATGGACTCAATAGTAAGCAATCATTACTCAACAAAGTCAAAAATACCCAAAATAGGTAACCTATTTAAAGCCGGTTCATGCCTGCTTGGTCGTATTCAAGTCGACCCACTTAATAAATAGCACGAGCGGACTAATAATGTTTCGTATAAGACTCTCCCTCTGTTGATGGCATGCCAACTTCCTTATTGATGTATCCTTCAACTTTCAATTAACCTCATCAAATTGATTTTTTTTTTATGGTAAACAACGACGCTAAATGCATAAAAAAAATAAAACTAAACAGCAAAACATTACGAGATCTAGAGATCTCAACAGCGTTCAACACCAAGAGATAACGACAAGAGGCAGCCACTGTGTCGTAGCCAAAGGCTATTGGAGCCATATTTTTGGCCATAGGAGTCCTATTTAGGTATTTGGCTTCGAATAACTCCAAACATTCCAATCACATGTGTTGGTGCCTTATGTCAAATAGGCCTATTTGACACTGATTTTGTGCATGTCTTCCCTCTTGTAATGCGATGATTTTGTGCATGTCTTCCATCTTGTAATGCGATTTGTAGATAAAAGCATTTTTGTCGTTATCTTGCTTCAATAAAGGCTATCTTCTTGATTGATGATGAGATTTCACTGGGTTGCCAAATTTGTTTTTCTTCTAATACATACGATATTATCTATACTAAGACTATCTCCAATCCTTAGAGATACAATTTAAAAATTTAAGCCATAACCCAGAAATTATTTTTTTCCTCCAACCATTATGGCTTAAAATTTTAGTCCGATATTATTAAATGATGATTTTAGATTTTTATTTTTTGATAACTTTTTTGAAAATAAAATTTATGTAGATTATCTTAATTTATTTTTATGAACATTTTAATATAAAAATATTTAAATTCCAATAAGTAATTAAAAATTATACGAATACATAAATATTTATAAAGTTTTAAGTGAAATTTGATTTAAATAATTTTCTTAAATTATTTTAGATGTTAGATTTAATATTGGGCCGTCAAATCTTTTTTTTTTTACCATTAGATTTGATCTTATTTGATCACAGCCGTGAGATATAAGTAAAAAACTAAAAAAAGTGTGAAATATGACAATTTTGTGAGTCCAGAATAAGTTAAGCCAAGCTTAAATTCTAGGGGGAATCTAGCCCAAAGATATATTTTCTCTCCAAATGTTATTTTAGCCTAATGGTTGGAGATGGTTTGAGGGGGTTTTAAAGCTTATATTTTAAGCTTTATCCCATGGTTTAGAGATGGTCTAAGAGTTGGGGGAGCGGGCAAAACCTCACAGTGGGCTAGCTATAATAATTTGATTTGAATTCGTCTTTGCCGAGAATCGAACCTAAGACCTATTTACAAGTGAAGAGGAATACCATTAGACCGTAATACTAAGTTGTTGGAGGTGCCAAATTATGTATGCTATTTTTTGGAAAAGCCCAAGCAAACATTTCGATCTCTTTTGGATTTAGGGTGCGTGGGCGTTCTACCACCGGATTGAGAGATTTTTCAGTGTGCTTAGAACATCAGGTGGTATATCATGTCAATATAGAAGTGATGAGATATTTAAAAAATAAAATTTTCCTCTACTTATATAATAACACGTGATAATATTCGTATTCCGGGCGTAAAAAAAAAAAAAAAAAAAAAAAATCTCTACCGGATCGTGTCTTGGTCTACATGAAAAGATGTGAGCGGATGAATTAAGTACCCCTTGATCCTTAGTTGGACCTAGTTTCGTGTGGCCTAACAAACAACCTTCTCTAGGACTGGTTATTTTTCAAGCATTGGGATAAAACCTTGAAGGACAACCAAGAAACGGTAAAAGATTGAAGTATCCTTGTGGAGGATACTAATATCAATTGAATTGCAATGAAACTGAAGAAAAATATATAATTTTCATGCGAACAAAATGATAGCGTTAAACTAAATGAAATTTGTATTAAAATTAGCGCTTAATTCCTCTTTCATTTAACTGTTGTTCAAACTATTGTATTAACATCACGTTCATTTCGCCATATTTTTCCTTGAATGCACTTATATGCAATTAAGCACATTGTCTCAGTTACGATCAAGTTGATCAATCACATAATTAAATGGTCGAATTGGAGCGTTATCTCTTTAACTTGGCCCCCCAACTATTCACCACCAACGATCATCCGGCATAACTTGGTGCGGCCTAACTCATTGTGACGCAACTTGGTGACGTTTAACTCATCACAACCTAACTTAATCGTAGCAATGCCTAACATAAAATTAAGGTGTCAAAGTTGGGCTTAAATGCATACCAAAGACCTTTATTATCCTCTTTCCTCAAACCTTAAGCCTTCATTTTTGTTTTTTTGTTTTTACAAACGATATTATCTACGCTAAGGAGATGAGGGATGAGCTTAACCTTCATTATTAAACGAAAATAATCCCCTCGAAATATCTCAAGCCTCAAGGTATGAGCTTTAGATATATTACCATATATTTCGACAATTATTTCTTGGACTGTCAGATTAAGTCATTCGTAATGCTTTCTTTGAAAACGAGAGCAGAAGTACCAAATTATCATTGAGAAAAAGAGGAAATTATCAACTACCTCAAGCTCAGCATGGGAGTAGTTGAATTGAACATAAGGAAAAGTAACCAATCCCTCCTCCCGCTTGGAGTTCAAATTGATTCCATTCAACCGATTACAAAACGAATATATATACATACACACACACACACACACACACACACATGCAATCACACATACTGAAGTTGTTCAAATTGAAACATAAAGCAATATATAATAAGTTGTTCAAAAACTAAATAGCAATCTATAGACTATAATAATTGACTAAAACAGCATCTATACGACTATATATATATATGGTGACGGATCCGTGACAAAACAAAAAAAAAAAAAAAAAAAAAAAAAAAATATATATATATATATATATATATATATAAGTTTTGACACAAGCCCTAGATCAGCATGTAATCTAATTAAGCGAATTAATTTTCTTTATTAAAGTAATTGGGAATAAATTCTAAAGATTATTTCTCTCCCATCTCATTAATTATTTTTCATTAATTTTCTCTCTTTCTCCCTCCTCCTGTTCTCCCTCTTTATCATTCATCCTATATCCTATGTACCGATATTTCCCAAAAAATAATAAATAATAATAATATTTCCCAAACAATAATAATAATAACCACCACCACGAACTCAACAGCAGGCAATCATCATTCAATCAAGTCAAAAATGCCCAAAATAGATAACCTAATTCAAAATGGATTTAATCGATGAGGCAGCAACTTTCGTGGCTCAAAGCTCCCTAAATTTTGAGGATGATATTGATATGTATTGGTGGCCCAATTATCCTATTTAATTTGCTGAAATGGGTAGCTTAATTAAATAAAGTCATACATTTTCATCCGGTAATGCGGTGGACGAAAAATTTAAATTAAATTCGTAAACCAAATTATGTGGTGATTGTAAACCAAATAATAATAATAATATGAGAATTGTTATTGACACTTCAAATTTCTCATTCTACACTCCAAACTTTCTATATTTAGAAAGAAAAAATATACTTGTGAAGAAGATAGAATGTGATTTTTGGAGTGCAATAACACTTCTAATAATAATAATAATAATAACAACAACAACAACAACAAATAATAATAATAACAATTGTGGATGCAAATTTCTTCCTCATTGATCTTGGACAAAATTGCACCTACAAAACAAATAACACCTTAGGTCAAGGCCAAGAGCCTCACGCGTCCACGATGAATGGGGGGGCTTTGGCCGAAGAACCTCTGATGCCAAAGTTAGAATTTTGAGGGAAAAGTGTTTGAGAATTTTAGAGAATTTTAGCTAGAGAATTGGAAGTGAACTTTGAGGAGAATGATGAGGTTTAAATTGGAGAGTGGCCGGCCTCCTTGGGTGAGAGAGGAGTCTGAAATGCTTCAAGCTATTTGCGTACCTTCTCTAGGTATTGCGCTATCCTTGAATGTTTTGCCATGTACTCCCCAATAGTCTGGCTAGTGATTAGCTGGGAATCAGAATGAATTGTAAGCTTCTTCACCGCCAAGTCTTTTACCATTCGGAGGCTTGCTAGTAGGGCCTCGTACTATGTTTCGTTGTGGAATGCTTTGAAGCCTAGAGTGATCGCTTGCTCGAGCATTGAATTGTCTGGGATGATAAGGACCACGCCTGCTCCTGAGCCTTTGTAGTTGGATGCGTCGTCAACATGCACATGCCAGAAATCTCCATTGGATGGAACAAGTGCGGCTAAGGTATGCTCGGCTGCTTCTGGGACGTCATTGGGCCGCTCTGCTGCGTCGCCTAGGCTAGGCGTGAATTCCGCTATGAAGTTTGCCAAGGCTTGGACGTTTATCGCTATGCGGGGTCGGAAAAGTAAATCGTATTGGCCAAGTTCCAACGCCCATTTCATCACTCATTAAGAAGCGTCCAGACCATGTAAGATTGATCGTAGAGGATACTGAGTCATGACAATGATTGTATGAGCTTGAAAGTATGGTCTGAGCTTCCGAGCCGCAACAACTAATGCCAAAATTAATTTTTCGATCTTCGAGTATCTAGTTTCCGCATCAAGAAGAGCTTTAGAGGTGTAGAATACCGACAGTTGGGCCCCCAGCTCTTTTCGTATGAGGGAAGAGCTCACTGCTACTTCAGAGACTGCCAAGTAGATGTATAAGTCATCCGTTGCTTCCGGCTTGGATAATAAGGAAGGTGATGTAAGATACTTCTTCAGGTCTTGGAAAGCTATTTCCCATTTTTTTATCCCATTTGTCTCGTTGTGCCCTCTTGATGGCCTTGAAAAAGGGCTTGTATTGTTCTGTGGACCGCGAGAGAAAACGGTTGAGGGCAGTTGTTCATCCAATCAAGCTTTGGATCTCCTTCAAGGTAGTTGGAGACTTCATCTCTAGGATCGCTCAGATTTTCTTGGGATGTGCTTCAATTCCTCGTTGGGTTACTAACTACCCTAAGAATCAGCCTGAAGATACTCTAAACGTGCATTTGGTGGGGTTGAGCTTCATCTTGTATTTTCTAAGGATGCTGAAAGTTTCCGCCAGGTTACGGATATGGTCTGACCGCTGCTTGCCCTTCACCATGATGTCATCGACATAGACTTCCATGGTTACCCCAATTTGCTTCTTGAATATCATGTTTACTAACCTTTGGTAAGTAGCTCCCGCGTTCTTGAGGCCAGCAGTAAGTGCCTCGCTCGATCACGAACACATTTTTCTCCTTGTCGGGCCCATACATGGCTATTTGGTTGTAGCCGGAGTATGCGTCCAAGAAGCAGAGCAGCTGGTTTTCAGAAGTTGAATCTACCAATATATCGATTCGATGGACCAGATAAGGATCTTTTGGGCATACTTTGTTGAGGTCGTTGTAGTCTATGCTGAAGTTGAATCCATTTGCCTTCTCTTTCTTCATAACTAGCACGACATTGGCAAGCCATGCTGAATGTGCTGCCTCTTCTATGAATCCAACCTCTAGTAGCTTGTCAATTTCTGCCTCGATGATTGCCACTCGCTCGGGTGCGAATGTCTTCTCTTTTGGATCACCAGGTTTGGCAGCGGGGTCGATGTGTAGCTTATGGCAAGTTATCTCGGGATCGATGTCAGGCATGTCGGAAGGTGACCATGCAAAGATGTCTCAGTTCTCCATAAGGAAAGCCGTGAGTTTTTCCTTTTCGGCTAGGCTTAGACGTGAGCCGATTCTAGCCGTCTTTTCCGGCTGTTAGAGATCAAGAATGATGTCTTCTGCGTTTTCTTCGGGTTTCAATCATATCCATCTTCTTGATCCGCTTGTTGTAATTGCTATTTGGCAACCTCTTCATCCCTATGAACTTCAATAGCCTCCACGGGGATAAATGTCTTCTTTTTTTTACTCTTTCAACACTTGCACAGTGCATCGTCGGGATGTGGCCTGGTCAGATTTAATTTCTCTGACTTCTCCTCTCGAGATGCGGAATCAAATTTTTTGGTACTTGACGGAAGTGACGGTATCAAGCTTGATCAACCAAGGTCTCCCAAGAATCCCATTGTAGGGAGATGGGTCGCTTACGATCATGAACGTCTGCTTTGAGACAACTGGCGGTGTTTTCACGTCAAGTGTGATATGACCGATGGCAGTCGAGGTGTGCCTGTTGAATCCGGTGAGTACCTCCGCTCGGCGTATGATTGTGTTTTCCAGGCTCATCTTCTGAATGACTGAGAGTTGAAGTAAGTTGACTGCACTTCCATTGTTGACCATCATTCTGTCGACTAGGGCATGGGCTAGTTGGACAAATACTACTAGTGTGTCGTCGTGTGGAAAAACGATGCCTTATGCATCTTGCTCGGCGAAGCCAATGATGGGTCCAGGCTAGGGGTCTACTGCTTGGACCTGTGAGACTAGTAGAGCCTACTAGATTTTTCTCTTTTTGGAGTTGCTAGTGGCCCCCAAGTGTTCGAATTCAACAAAAATGTCATTGTTTCGAATCGTTTTGGTTGACGGTTCATCGTCATCATCAGCGTTCCTTCTAGGCTGCCAGCTGGCTTGTCTAAGTATCTGTCACCATGATGTCATCGACATAGACTTCCATGGTTACCCCAATTTGCTTCTTGAACATCATATTTACTAACCTTTGGTAAGTAGCTCCCGCGTTCTTGAGGCCAGGCAGTAAGTGCCTCGCTCGATCACGAACACATTTTTCTCCTTGTCGGGCCCATACATGGTTATTTGGTTGTAGCCGGAGTATGCGTCCAAGAAGCAGAGCAGCTGGTTTTCAGAAGTTGAATCTACCAATATATCGATTCGATGGACCAGATAAGGATCTTTTGGGCATACTTTGTTGAGGTCGTTGTAGTCTACGCTGAAGTTGAATCCATTTGCCTTCTCTTTCTTCATGACTAGCACGACATTGGCAAGCCATGCTGAATGTGCTGCCTCTTCTATGAATCCAACCTCTAGTAGCTTGTCAATTTCTGCCTCGATGATTGCCACTCGCTCGGGTGCGAATGTCTTCTCTTTTGGATCACCGGTTTGGCAGCAGGGTCGATGTGTAGCTTGTGGCAAGTTATCTCGGGATCGATGTCGGGCATGTCGGAAGGTGACCATGCAAAGATGTCTCAGTTCTCCATAAGGAAAGCCGTGAGTTTTTCCTTTTCGGCTAGGCTTAGACGTGAGCCGATTCTAGCCGTCTTTTCCGGCTGTTGGAGATCAAGAATGATGTCTTCTGCGTTTTCTTCGGGTTTCAATCATATCCATCTTCTTGATTCTCTTGTTGTAATTGCTATTTGGCAACCTCTTCATCCCTATGAACTTCAATAGCCTCCACGGGGATAAATGTCTTCTTTTTTTTACTCTTTCAACACTTGCACAGTGCATCGTCGGGATGTGGCCTGGTCAGATTTAATTTCTCCGACTTCTCCTCTCGAGATGCGGAATCAAATTTTTTGGTACTTGACAGAAGTGACGGTATCAAGCTTGATCAACCAAGGTCTCCCAAGAATCCCATTGTAGGGAGATGGGTCGCTTACGATCATGAACGTCTGCTTTGAGACAACTGGCGGTGTTTTCACGTCAAGTGTGATATGACCGATGGCAGTCGAGGTGTGCCTGTTGAATCCGGTGAGTACCTCCGCTAGGCGTATGATTGTGTTTTCCAGGCTCATCTTCTGAATGACTGAGAGTTGAAGTAAGTTGACTGCACTTCCATTGTTGACCATCATTCTGTCGACTAGGGCATGGGCTAGTTGGACAAATACTACTAGTGTGTCGTCGTGTGGAAAATCGATGCCTTCTGCATCTTGCTCGGCGAAGCCAATGATGGGTCCAGGCTAGGGGTCTACTGCTTGGACCTGTGAGACTAGTAGAGCCTACTAGATTTTTCTCTTTTTGGAGTTGCTAGTGGCCCCCAAGTGTTCGAATTCGACAAAAATGTCATTGTTTCGAATCGTTTTGGTTGACGGTTCATCGTCATCATCAGCGTTCCTTCTAGGCTGCCAGCTGGCTTGTCTAAGTATCTGTCAGCCTTGTCTTCTTTCACGAGCTTCTCTAGGTAGTTCTTCCAAGTGTAACAGTCGTCGGTCGTGTGACCGGGACCTCGATGGAATGCACAATACTTGGTGTGATCCAACTTGGAAATATCCCCCTTTGATTGTTTTGGCAGCTTGAACCTTGGCTCGTTCTTGATGTCTCGAAGGATTTGGTGGATCAGAATTGAGAACTTAGAATAGTTCTTGGTCGTCAGGCCTTCTTTGTTCATGGGTCGATTCTTACGCTTAGCCTCCAGCCTGCTTTTGTTGGACTATTTCCCATCCTCCTTCTTTTGTGCCACTGCCGTCTATTTTTTAGGCTACTCGGGCGCATTGTCTGCTCGTCGAGCCCCATCCCAAAGTGCATGCGTTTATGCCAAAGCGAAAGAGTCTGCTAGAATTAAGTCTTCTTTCATGATCATTTCTCCAAATAGTGGGTGGTCTGCTAGGAGTTTTTTTGGAAGGCTACACTTGCTATCGAGTCGTCGCATCCGATGATCTTTGCCTTCTCTACTTTGAATCTCTTCATGTAGTCGAGGAGTGACTCTTTTGGGTTATTATTTACGTTGAACAAGTGGTCGGGCTTTTTCTTGATCGAGCAGTGGGATGAGTATTCTTTGGTGAAAACCAAGGAAATATCATCAAAACTCCGGATGGGTGGTGGCAAGGTGTGAAACCAGTCCTGTGCCTCGTCTTATAAAGTAGTGGTGAAGATTTTGCACATAAGGGCATCATTGCTCCGATAAAGACCATCATGCTTCGGTAGTGCTTCAAGTGTCTCTCTGAATCTCTATCTCATTTGAAATATGCAAAGTGTAGCATGCTAAACTTACGTGGAGGCTCTGCCTGCTCGATCTCGTCCGTGAAAGGTAACCTGCTCATGTTGGTCATATCTCGTCGTAGTGTTTCATCGCCCCTTTGTTGGGTTAGAAATCACGCAACCGTTCATTGAGGAGTCTTTTGACATCTTCTTGGATTTGCCTATGCTCGGGTAGTGGAGCTCTCTGCTACCCTCGGTTTTTACCTGTTGGCCTAGGCTGCTCTTCTATGTTCTCGACTTATTCATGCCACGACGGCGGTACATGTGGTCCATTCCTAGCAGGCAAGGGAATTCTTTGTAGGCTGCCGGTTGAACTTGAGCTAGATTGAGTGACTGCTTCTCTCTATTCGTCGTGCTGCCTACTCTGATGAGATGTGGAAGTTGCTCCTTGCAGGCATATCCGCAAATGAACGCTTTGCCTGGAAGGCTGCTCATGTTGTTCATCGGTGTGTGGCCCCAACCGTGAGTGTATACTTGCATGTGGGCCTAGTCGAGAGTGCACGCTCCTCCGTGCGCTAAGAAGGGAGTATACGTTATCTCGGGGGCCCAATCAGGAGTGTACGTTGCTCGAATGCTCGGTTCATGGTTGGTTGAGTGGTTGTTTGCCAGGACGCTGCTAGAGAGGTTCCTCGTCTGCCCTTGTCCTACTTCGTGACACCTCGTCTGGGGCACGTTGGATCCTCGGTGCGTAGAGCTGATTCACTAAGGTCGTCTGTTGTGCAAGGGCGCTCGTCAACTCTATGACTTGTAGGGACAAGTGTTGTTCGCCATTCGGATTGGAAGAGCTTGGAAGGAATGTGCCTCCTTGAGCAGTGGAAGGGTGGTAGACTCCAAGCGGGAGATTTGAGTTGGGAAATGTCAAATCCGCGGAGAAATGTGGTGAAAATGCCCCGGGCTCGATGGTTGGTCCAGATGGTTGAGATAGTCTTGGGCCAACTTGGGCTGCTTGGGAAACCACGGGAGTAAGCTGGGCTGTGGGAGCAGGTTGGGCCACGGGAGTGGGCTGCTCGGCGTGTGATGCACGAGGATGCGAGGCTTGGGCTCGGAATGGCAATGCGTTGGGCTCGCGTTGGGCATGGAATGACATGGCTTGGGTCGTGGCCTTGGTGCCATGGGCCTTGTTGCCGTGGGCTTTGGATGGCACGGCTTGGGCTTGCTTTGGTGGCACGGCTCTGGCCATGGTAGTGGTGCCATGGACCTCGCCGCGGTGGTTGCCGTGGTGGCCACCGCGGTGGTTGCCATGGTGGAGCCTCGTAGCGGTGGTGCCGCTCCACTTATCGTCACATTTAGCCTCGTGGATCGCCGCGGTCCCATCTCTTGAATATGGAATTTTCACTTGTTGAATTTTCTAAATTTCTAGCCATTGTACTTCTCTTTTACGTTTTATCAAAGAATTTTTGCAAATAAAAAATTCTAAAAATAAGAATTTACCAAAAATCTACAAATGGACAAGAAAATAGAAAACCTCGGATGCGAGAGTCTTCTACGAGTGTGGGACTCAACTCTCAATGAAAGCACGAATTTGTGGATGCAAATTTTTTCCTCCTTGATCTTGAACAAAATTGCGCCTACAAAACAAATAACACCTTAGGTCAAGAGCCTTACGCGCCCACGATGAATGGGGGGGCTTTGGCCGAAGAACCTCCGATGCCAAAGTTAGAATTTTGAGGGAAAAATGTTTGAGAATTTTAGCAAGAGAATTGGAAGTGAACTTTAAGGAGAATGATGGGGTTTAAATATGAGAGTGGCCGACCTCCTTGGGTGAGAGAAGACCGGCCACCTAGCTCCCTTTGTGGGCTAGGTTCTTAATTTGTGTTAAATTGGGAGTTATAGAATAATTACCTAATCAATTAGCTAATTAATAGAATAATTATCTAATTGATTAGCTAATCAATATAATAAAAAAGAGAAGATTTGGGGAGTTACCTTGTGGAGAGGATTAGATGAGGATGGATGAGATAAGTTTTGAATTGTTTACCTATTTTGGGCATTTTTGACTTGGTTGAATGATGATTGCCTGTTGCTCGCGCGTAGGAATCTCGGTATGCTCCAAGGGTATTTTTGTCCTCTTTAACCCAAAAATCTACATGTCGCCTTGTGATTATTTTGGGCTCCACAACAACCACCATGGACTCGACAACTAACCCTTCAAAATGGATTTTATCAATGGGGCAGCAACTTTCGTAGCTCAAAGCTCCCTAAATTTTGAGGATGATATTGATATGTATCGGTGGCCTAATATTTGATTATCCCATTTAATTTTGTGAAATGGGTAGCTTAATTAAATAAAGTGACACATTTTCAACCGGGTAATGCTAGGTGGACGAAATTTTTTAAACTAAATTTGTAAACCAAGTTATGTGGTGGTTGATGATTGGATTATTACTTAAATGTTGATTAACGTGCTTATTTTTTTACGGATTATAATAATATTTTTATCATTTTGATCCTTGTTTAACAGAAATTTTTCACGAAATAACCAAAATGATTGATGGTGGACAAACTCAGGGACCATTTCTATTAATTTCAAATCTCATGAACTACAGTGAGAAGTTATGCCAATTTCTGAAATCATTTTTATAATCCTCATATTTTGTCCAATGTTACACTTTGATAGAAAAACAAACAGAATTTATAATAATGGCTGAAGTGAGACACAAGATAAATACGAGATTTTAGAAAATTAAAAAGCATATTGCAAGACTAATGTAACAATAGCGTCAATTAGAGAAATAATAAAAATGTAGTTCACAAAATATCGTTTTTATAGCTTACCCCATATACAAAGATAAACAGAACAGACCCGACATGGAGCACCTGGACTCTAAGAGATATTTTAAAATTTTAAGACTTTGCTAAGAAGATAAAGATGTTTTTCGAATTAATTATTTTTTGTCTTTTTTTTTTATCAATATTTTTTGTGTCTTATTGGAGCTTGATGATGTTCCTTCCATACCTTTCCGTAACAAAGTTTGAAATACAATTCCAACCAACTTCAGAAAGTCTTTCTCAAATAACCACCATGGGGGCCAGTAGGGGATAAATTTTAAATCTGTATTGCACACGGCACGTTTTGAATTCGATTCCTAGTAGAATAGCACGATGGTGGGCAAAGAAAGGAAAAAAAAAAAACAAAAAAAAAGTCTTTCTCCAATCTCTCCAAGCATGCACAATCACAATTCACGAAATTACGTACTCTATATATAGACAGTATTTGTTCACTTCTTCCTTACACTACAACGGGCCTCTTCAGCTAATATATTATCATGGCCTCTGTATCTTACTTCTTCATTGCAGTAGTCTTCATCTTTGGCTGCTGCAGCAATGCACAGCTCTCTCCCAACTTCTACACCTCAACTTGCCCAAACCTCGAGACCATCGTGCGCGGAGCTATGACTGAATCCGTTATTAAAGAGTTACGGATCGGTGCCTCTATCCTTCGCTTGTTCTTCCACGATTGCTTTGTCAATGTGAGATCATCAGTCTATATATATACACACTACACAAATGCTATATGTGTTAATTGAACTGGTATTTCATGTTAACAGTGCGCATTTTGATTCGTTTCTTCTAGGGTTGCGACGCTTCCATACTGTTGGACGACACGCCCACCTTCACAGGCGAAAAGAATGCGCTCCCAAACCAGAACTCAGTTAGGGGCTTTGAAGTGATTGACACCATTAAAACCCGTGTGGAAGCAGCTTGCAGTTCTACTGTATCTTGCGCAGATATTTTAGCACTTGCGGCACGAGACGGAGTAGTGTTGGTGAGTAGCCTCCTCACTATTTTCTCGTCTCTACAAAATTTAATTGGAAACTGGATCTAAGAAAAGTGTAGACATACTTGTTAACTCTTACGGGCAAAAGACATTTGAGATCAAAGCCCTGATTAGTTGACATCTTACATACAGGCTATATTGTTAAGTACATAATTTCTAATTGCTTTATATGTGTAGCTTGGAGGACCCTACTGGACGGTACCACTAGGCCGAAGAGATGCAAGAACAGCAAGCAAAAGTGACTCCAACACCCAAATGCCAGCCCCGTTCTCTGACATCGCAACCCTGACCGCCAACTTTGCAAGCAAAGGCTTAGATGCCGAGGACATGACCGTGCTCGTTGGTGCCCACACACTAGGCTACTCTCAGTGTGTAAATTTCAGGAGCCACATATACAATGATACCAACATAAACCCCGTTTTTGCAAATTTTCGGAAGATCGATTGTCCAGCTTCTGGTGGAGACAGCAATCTAGCCCCCTTTGATGCAACACCAGTTATTTTCGACAATGACTACTACAAGGCCCTTGTTGGTCGTCGCGGTCTTCTTCATTCGGATCAGGAGTTCTTTAATAATGGGCCTCAGGATTCATTGGTTACAACTTATAGTAGGGACAATGCAGCCTGGAGAAGAGACTTTGCTGAGTCCATGGTGAAGATGGGCAACATTAGTCCTCTAACTGGGACACAAGGAGAGATCAGAGGGAATTGCAGATTCCGAAATTAAACATATATAACTATAACCATAAACAACGTTTACAATAACTGTGAAATTAAGTAACTGGAAAATGTTACTAAGTTTCCCTAGTTTGATTGAAGAAGTCTTGTAAGGAAGTGCTCAGCAAGATCATGCAGTTCAAGTTTAGTGCAACATATTGTGTAAAATTTCCTTTGTAATGAAGAAGGTACGTGATAATTAAATTAAGAAATAATTTACATTTATGTGTGTATTTGATAAAGAAATCGATGCTTTCCAAATATTTCTATGGTTTGAAATAATATGTTTGTGATTTATTTCATTTCTTGTTGAAAAATCAATCCAATTAATTAGAAGTGTCAAACAGACTGGTCTGAACTATTTAAAGTCGACCCAAGCCTATTTGGCCATATTCAGGTCAACCCACTTAATATATAGGACGAGCAGACTAATAATGTTTCGTATAAGTGTCTAAGACTTTCTCCCTCTGTTGATGGCAATGCCAACATCCTTTTTAACATGTCCGATAACTTTCAATTAACCTCATCAAAATGTATGTTTTTTTTTTTGGTTTTTTTGGTTTTTTTTTTTGTAAACAACGGGGCTAAATTCCCAACAAAGAGAAACTAAAAAGCAAAACATCACGACGTCTAGAGAGCCCAATGGCATCCCAACATCAAGAGATGTCTGCAAGGGAGTAGGATTTTCTCCCCTCCTAATCTCTCTCCCCTTCTATCCCCTCCTATTTAAACGGTTGCGATTACGCCAGCCACTGTGTCGTAGCCAAATAGCATTATGTTTGGCCCTAGGAGTCATAATTTGGTATTCTGGCCTCTAATAATTCCAAACATTAACGATCATGTTGGTGCCTTATGTCAAAGAGGCCTCTTTGAAGCTGATTTTGTGTATGTCTTCCCTCTCGTAATGCGATTTGTAGATAAAATCATTTTTGTTGATATCTTGCTTCAAAGCTATCTTCTTGATTGATCATGTGATCCCACCGGGGTGCCACCACCAGTTCGTGTCCTGGTCTACATGAACTAAATGCCCCTTGGTCCCTACTTCGACTAAGCTTTGTGTGGCCGAACAAAGAACCTCCTCCGTAGGAGACTAGGACTGGAATATTTTTCTAGCCTTGGGGGAAAAAACCTTGATGGACAACCAAGAAATGGAAAAAACTTAAAAGATTGAAGTATCCTTGTGGAAGAAATTAATTGAAAGGATTTTTAGTACCTGCACAAAGAGGGAAAAATCTCTCAAAATACTTGCAAGAGAACAAGGTGGTTGTAGTAAAAATGCTCATGTAAGGTCGTTCTCACGGGAATTTTTTTTTTGTCAGATGATAACTTTTATTAAATTTTAATAGAAACATTTACATCTTCGGTAAGTATATTAAATATAGGGTAAATTGTCAATTTAGTCCCTAAATTATCACCTTAGTGAAAATTAGATCCCTAAACTATTTTTTTCAGAAAAATTAGTCCCTGAATTATAAAAATCTGTCAATTACATCCCTAATGTTATATTCGAAGCTACTATATTTAATTTTTCGTCAATTTAAGTCACGTTACTTGCATGTGATACACATTGGAGGGTAGATTAGTAGTTTTTCATATAGAAATAGTGTATGGAGTTAACTTTGGAGGATAAATTGGTAGTTTTTCATAATGAAATAGTGTTACTTTTGAGGGTAAATTAGACATAAATTCGCAACCTATATGAAATGTCAAGGGCTTATAGACAATAAAATGATGGTATTACACTCTAAAGTGTGTCAAGTGAGTTGAGTTGACGAAAAAATGGATAAAATAGCTTTGAATATAATAGAAGGGATGAAATTAGTAATTTCTAATGAATTTAGGGACTTATTTCACTGAAAAAATAATTCAGGGACCTAATTTTCATTGAGGTGATAATTCAGGAACTAAATCGACACTTCACCCTTAAATATATAAAAACTCTAGACCAAGAGCATCCCAACAGAAAGTACTTCCATGCGAGGCAACATATGAGGTTACAACATGAGCATTGGCATTTCCATTCCGCTTGACAAACAAAACCTCACCCCTCCTAATTGAGATGCCAAATGACCAATATCATGGATAAAACACTCCAAAATAGCATCTACCACATACTCCCCATTAAGCATACTAATTATCACTTGAGAGTTAGACTCAATCTCACAATAAGTCCCTAAACCCAAGCCCTCCCATCTTCTTCCTACTTTTCATTTTCTCCCAAGAGATCCAATGCATGCCATTTTTTTCCTTACTTCCCTACCACCAAAATTGCAATAGCATACTCCAGTACCTTACATAGGCTCACCGGAAGTTTAAAACATGACATCACATAGTTTGATAACGCCATAGCGACCGATTTAATTAGAACCTATTTTCCAGCGGGGGAAAGAAACAGCTTCGCCCAACCATATGAATTCTCCCTTCCAAAGCCTCATAAACCACTTCAAACACCACATTCTTAGATGAGCCAAAATCAGCACTTAGCCCCAAGTACTTATCAAAGTCTTCTCTGCCATTAATATTAGTACAAGTAGCAAGTTTCCTTCACCGTTTCCGCGAATAGTGAGCCCCAATATACAAAAGGCTTTTCTCCCTATTAATAACTTGTCCTAAGGCTTCTACATAACACTATAACACATCCATAACCTCCCGAGCCTCATCATCCTCTGTCTTGCAGAAAATTATAGCATCATCTGCAAAAAATAAGTAAGATATTGATATCCCACCAGGTGCCACCCGCATCCCATGTAGAGAGCCACGCTCCTCCCTCATTCGTAGCAAAGCTGAAAAGCCCTCGACATAAATTAAGAACAGAAACAGGGACATATGGTCCCTTTGCCATAGCCCTCTCTTCGGCTGAATAAACCCAATGGAAGAGCCATTAATTAACACACTATAAGTAACCATAGTTATGCATTCCGCAATTCAAAGACAAAAATCATTCGGGAAACCTAAGGCTTTCATCATTTCCAATAAAAAAACTCCATTCAACTCGATTGTAAGCCTTCTCCATGTCCAACTTCATTGCCACGCAAACCTCATCCCCATCACATTGTTGATTGAGAGAATGAAGTATCTCATGCACAACCAAGATGTTATCTTGAATCTATCTAGCGGCCACAAAAATCGATTGGTTTGTACGGATAAGATGCGGTAAAACCATCTTCATTCGATTGGTAAGTAGCTTAGAAATCACCTTATAAACAACATTACATAATGAAATCGATCGTGACTGAGTCATATTTTGAGGGCTAGAAACTTTCGGTATGAGAACAAGATGTGTATGATTCAATTTCTTTAGGAGTCTCCCGGAAAACCAAAATGCCTTCACCATGTCCACAATATCACCACCCACCACATCCCAATATTCATGATAAAAACTTCTAGTGAACCTATCCAGCCCAGGTGATTTATCAGTAGGAATCTGGAACATAGTTTGTAGCACCTTTTCATCCATTATCGGTTGCATCAATCTCCTTGTGTCCTCAGAATAAATCTGAGCCTCTTCACAATTCATTATTTCTTGAACCCTTCTCAGATTACATGTAAGAAAGAGATTTTGAAAATAACTCAATGCGATCTCATCCGCCACACTAGGGTCGGTACACCAAACCCCCTGACCATCATCCAATCCCATAATTTTATTACATCGACGCTATTTTGCCGTTTGAGAGGAAAAAATTTAGTGTTCTTATCCCTCTCCTGAATCCACTAAGTTCGTGACTTTAGCTTCCAATACACCTCTTCCTCCCTAAGCGTAAATTTTAACTCACCCTCCTTACGTCAAACTTCATCACTTACAAATCTCAATGACTTATAAGCATTTCGTAGTTCTTTCTTCAGTGAGTCAATACGAACTTTCAAGTTATGCCCGTTGGATCTTCTCCAGTTTTGCAATCCACGACGTACCCATTTCAATTTTTTCACCACCTGAAATGCACGGGATCCCATGAAACCATACCTCTAATTTTTCTCCACAATGTCGTGACAATCCTTCTCCTTACTCCACCTTGGATCATAAATAAACCGTCTCCTCAGTTTTAATGGAGTAACTTTCGTATCCAAAATAAGCATAGCGTGATCGGACCCCTCCAATACTTCATGTAAGAATTTCGCCTCTGGATATACATTAACCCATCCATCCGTAGCCAATCCACAATCCAACCGTTGTTGTATGGGCCCTTCATCCCTTT
This sequence comes from Cotoneaster glaucophyllus, assembly GCA_036320875.1. Taxonomy (NCBI): domain Eukaryota; kingdom Viridiplantae; phylum Streptophyta; class Magnoliopsida; order Rosales; family Rosaceae; genus Cotoneaster; species Cotoneaster glaucophyllus. Next base: position 24,882,475 of record CM070068.1, on the reverse strand, counting down.
GATTCCTCCATGTGAACGGGTAGCCCATAAACCCCAAATTGAGCAGCATATTACCAACAGTAAACTCACAAAAATCCCTCCTACTTGCCACTGACCTATAATTTCCCTCTTCCTTCTCCGAATCGTCAAGAATATCATTAAAGTCACCAATGACCAAACATTTATCTCTTGCTGCCACTATCCGTCAGGACACAATTCACCATTGATCCTTCCTTTTCTTATCATCAGTGCTCGCATAAACCACAAAAAACCTCCACTGCTCATATTTTTGACCATCACATATACCCACCTCAATGAAAAAATCCACATGCTTGACAAGCAACACTTGATCATAGTTCCGCCAAAAAATACACATACCACCTGCAATTCCCCTTGGCTCAACAACATGCATGAAATTCATCCTAAGCCTTCTCTTCAGATAAACATAACGATTACCTCAATTTTTTGTTTCAAGAAGTTCATGGAGCAAAATAGGCTCCACACCCCTGACATAGTGGTTCTCACGAGATTAACTAAAACAATTTATGTAAAACCAAATCTTAATTAATTGCTAGAGACAAAGTTTTAGAAAAGATTGATTTGAATTTTAAAATAATAAAAACATATTTTTAACTAAAAACAGAAGAAATCAGCAAGAAAACAGTTTTAAGAAAATCAATTTGAAAGGAAATGGGTTTTAAAAATCAATTTGTAAAAGTCCGTCATCTTAATAATCCTATGTAGTTTTACCAATTACTTATGAATTACACATGTAACTTTGAAGGCTAGGTTTTCCTAATGCACATTCTACTTGTGGCATTCAAGATAAAACATATATCTAGCATGCAATCCGTCTATAGACTACTAATTTCTCTAGACAAATTCCAAATAAACGGCCTTGCATAATTTAGTTTTCCTAAAAAACTCTGCAATAATTTTTTATCTTCTAATTTGTCAGGCATTTCTAATATTCCTTTACTAATATGTGGTTGTAATTTTATTTTTTCTTTACCTATTTTTAATCCTAGGAATTCTATATATTCTTGAGCTAATATCATTTTTGTCTTACTTATAATTAGACCTTGTTCTAAGAATTTTGTAAAAACTTGATAAAGATGATCACAGTGTTCTTCTAAATCTTTGCTAAAAACTAAATTATCATCAATATACACTATGCAAAATTCTGAAAATGGTTTAATATTGAAAATATTGTCCATTTTTCTTTGAAAAATAGGAGCATTCTTTAACCCGAAAGGTAAAACTATCCATTCAAAGTGTCCTTCACTACCGCATTTTTCAAATCAAATGTGAACATGCATGGCCCATTACGCTTTGTGACAACCCTTTGAAAAACCATGCAACTCTTAAGACGTGGCATTCTGTAAGATCCCACATCGCCCAGGGGTGTGGATCATGTAAACCTTAAATGTATATTCCCATCTCTACCTAGCATGAGGCCTTTTGGGAGCTCACTGGCTTTGGATTCCGTAGGAACTCCGAAGTTAAGCGAGTTCGCGCGAGGGCAATCCCATGATGGGTAACCCACTGGGAAGTTCTCGTGTGAGTTCCCAGAAACAAAACCGTGAGGGCGTGGTCGGGGCCTAAAGCAGACAATATCGTGTTACGATGGAGTCGAGCCCGGGTTATGGTGGAGCCCGGGCCGGGATGTGACAATTTGGTATCAGAGCCAATCCCTGGCCGAAAGTGTGCCAACGAGGACGTCGGGCCCCTAAGGGGGGTGGATTGTAAGATCCCACCTCGTCCAGGGGTGTGGATCATGTAAGCCTTAAATGTATATTCTCATCTCTACTTAGCACGAGACCTTTTGGGAGCTCACTGGCTTCGGGTTCCACTGCAAATTACAACGGGTAATGGAGTGGTGCAGTCGGTGCTATAAATCTCAGGATTTAATAAAACCTATTAAAGCATTCAAGTTAAATTAGCAGAGAAAAGTCATGAACATCCAATCCAAAACATGAACAAATTTCACAAACCCTAATCTAGAATTCGAACCCTAAATTAATTCCAAAAGTTATTTGATTTGGGGGAGAATCGGTACACAATGAGGTGAGGGATGAGAAGGAAGGCTCCACAGTGAGGGATGAGAAGGAAGACTTCACAATGAGGGGTGAGTCACTTGTCTGATGTGGGAGGAGGAGAGAGATCGAGAGAAATCGGCAAGGAGGATGAGGTGGGTCATTTATTAAATAAAAAGACGAGTAGTCTTGTTACAAAAAATCGGTTAATGATTCTTGTCAATTATTTAAGTTTTTCCTCTGAAATTTTTTAAGTTTTCCAGAATACGAGGCAGCACACTAAATTTCTTTATAATTGGAGAAAAGTTTTTTTTTTCTTCAAGTATTCCTTTAATTATATAATAGCATGTGATGTACGTGTTGTGTGCCCCGAACATTAAAAGTTTTCTCCTCAATTATATGGTCCCTACTTTCTGGCTTTTGGTCATATATTGCTGCATCTCAATTATATGGTCCCTACTTTCTGGCTTTTGGTCATATATTGCTGCATGCCAACTCCGTCGTCATGCATGGGGACAAATTAACCTGCTACGTACATTTTTCAAAATTTCAGATAGTAAGTGATTGTACCACACGTACCCATTTTTGCATGGATACAATGCAACTCCACAGCCTAATCCACAAACCATAAAAAATCATGTATTCTATTATCCTAGGGTTAATCAGATAATATTGATCACATGACATGAGCACTTGTCGTTTGTTTCTATGTGCAGCTTGGAGGAACCTCATGGACTGTAGCCCTAGGCCGTAGAGGTGCAAGAACCGCAAGCCAAAGGTTTAACTGACAGTGACATGACTGTGCTCTCCGGCGGCCATACATTAGGCCAGTCTCAGTGTTCTTCTTTCAAAACCCGCATATACAATGAGACCAACATCGACCCGGGCTTTGCCACTACTCGTAAGGATACTTGTCCCGCTTCCGGTGGCGATACGAATCTTGCTCCTTTTGATACAACTCTGAATCGCTTTGATAATGGATACTACAAGGCTCTTGTGGCTCGCCGTGGTCTTCTTCATTCGGATCAGGAACTCTTCAATGGTGGGAGTCAGGATGCGTTGGTTAGAACTTATTGCAACAACGTTGCTGCTTTTACGAGAGATTTTGCTGCAGCTATGGTGAAGATGAGCGCTATCAGTCCTCTAACAGGGACAAATGGAGAGATCAGGAAAAATTGCAGAGTAGTCAACTAAGTTTGTGATATTTACTGTAATACGGTGGTATTGATCTGGTTAACTAGAAATATAACAACTATGTGGTATGTAGCTAGGAAGTGGGCGAGAAAGTGCTGTTAACCAATTAATCTGTGTCAAAGTTTCATGAGCACTGAAGAAGTATTGGCAATGAAAGCAGAATATAATTATAAAAAAACTTGAATATTATTAATGGTTGAAAAAAGCAACAAGAAGCGAAACCAAGTCGTACATAAAAGAGATAAATATTGTACATAAAAATATACCCAGCTGAAATTACAGAAAAGAGAGAGAAATATTGTACATAAAAACAAAGTCTGCAACAGGAGTTCAAGAAATATTTTCCTTTTACAAAACAGCTTCTAATTCGTTCCACAGCAAGGGATACGAACCAAGACGCAAAACCGAGTCGCGGGACCAGGAAAAAAATTAGCCCTAATAATTCTAGGGTCTCGCACATGACATAAAGGGATGGCCTGTTTTGGCGGACGCTGGGGTTTGTGTTTTGAAGAGGGTTTGTGTTTTGAAGACAAAATCTCTATAAGAGTACACTCACCCCTTCTTAAACAAGGTGGACGACAATTTTCATTTTGAAATTAAGTTAGCGGACAAGTTGGTCTCTCAAAAAGCAAAAGTGCTTTTAAATTTGTTGAAAGCGTTTTTAGTGAAATTGAGTTTGGAAGTGTCTTTTGAAAAAAACATCAGATATGTACTTCTTACAGGAAACATTAAAATGTTTTTTCAGGATCTACTTGAATTTTTACTAAGGGTTAGTTTAAAAAATATTTTTACCAAAAGCGCTTTAATTTTAGTCATTTTAAAAGCATTTCCAAACGAGCCCGCCATGTAAGAAGTTTTCCCTTGAGTGTTGTGTTCATCCTTCTTAAGGGTTGAATACATGCAAGCTTATGAGAGCTTAGAAACTCAAAAGGAATCCAAAAACACCACCACTATCACCTTGTCGTCCCCTCCTCTCTAAAGAGAAAAAGAGAGTACTAGCAGATCTCCTTCTCTCACCCACCACCATCTTAGTCTTCCGGAGGTGTTGAAAGTTATAGAGATTCTACCTTGGAGCCTAAGATCAAGAAGAAAACTAGTACCAAAAAGTTTGGAGCATAGAGGAAGAAGCTTGAGACACAAAGCTTAAAGGAGCACAAACGAGACCACCCATATGTGTTTGGTTAAAGCATTATATATATGTTTTGTACTAAATCCATGATCCATGGAATACTATTTAGGAAGTTCTACATAAATTCATGCCTCCGCGCTTTTCTCCTTTGCTTGCATATATGTTGATCTTGTTGAATCTTTGCGTGCATGTTGTTTCCAGAGCCCACCATGAAATCCCAAGGTTTCAATTTAAAGAAATTTTAAATTGTCATCTCTTTAAACCTAGCTAGCTTAGTCTCTTTAACACTACTAACAATATAGGTTGAGTTGGTACGTCTCCAATCTTATACTAACGTCAATAAGCTTTTCTTAACATCACCCTCAAATCTCAGCTAGGTAACCAACCTTGATATTGAAGCAATGTTTAATGTCAGTAGGACTATGCATACGTAAGTTAAGACATCTAAAAATTGATATTTAGTAAGAATATACTGCATCAACAATCAACCATTGTACCATTTCTCTAACAAAGTAGTAATCAGTATCTAAATGTATAATTCGAGAATGGAAGATTGGATTTGCACGTAGGGATGGGCAATGGTTATGACGGGCGGGTAACCGCGGTTATTTACCCATAACCGTTTATACTCATACCCGCATAACCGTTTACCCGTTGGGTAATTGCCTAAACGGTTATACCCATAACCGTAACCGTTTATAAACGGTTAACCATACCCATAACCGGGTACCCATTTAACCGTAACCGTATACCCGTTTATTCATACCCGTTTACCCGTTTATTAAAATTGACAATTACAATGCAAAAGCAGGGTGCTTTCAAAAACAGAACAACATTAAATCAAACAAAAACAACAATTTACCATTCATGGTACAAAAGCTAACAACAAAATCATAAATCAAATCAACAAAAACATGAAGTAAATTAGTAAAAACAAGAATTTACCGGCAAGTAAGAGAGATCCAAACTTCGAAGATCTTTACACTTGACAGCAAGCTGAGATTGATTAATAAGAGATTTTCAATAAATTAACAAACAAATAAGTAACTAATCAGTTTAAGTAAGAAATTTGAAGGGTAAAACGCACCTTTAAGTAACTAATCATTTCCCGGGATCGATGTAATACTGGCAAACCACCACCCTCCCCTTCCAAGACGCCTGCTGAGCAAACTGGTACCGGTTGTTCAAGTAGGAATCATCGGGACTATAATGGCCGGAAAACATGTTTTCTCAAGGCTGGGGATAACGACGACACCTCGTTGGTACCAGACCCTGCAAGCAAATAGGTTGGGAAGTATGGCAAGCACTTGGCTTTTGGGAAACTTCATCCAATCCTTCCTTCAAAGCACAGGAGCTTTTGAAGTGTGTTGTAATGGTGAATTGGTAGAACTCTACCCTATTCTTCTTGATCGAGTTATATGTCGAAATTTCTCCATTTCTGTCTCTGCTAGCTGCTCATCGTTTTGAATCTTGTCGGACATAGGTCTTCTCGAAGCTGAAGGAGCAGAGGTTCCCCAGTGAAACTGAGTTGAGGGATCTCGTCGGAAAGAAGCTTGGAGGAGGGTAAAATAAACGGGTAAACGGGTAACCGTTATAACCGCGGTTAATACCCATAACCGCCCATTTAAATTTTACAGGTAAACGGTTATACCCATAACCATTTAATTATCTAAACGGTTACCCATAACCGTAACCGCGAAATTTAAATGGGCGGATAACCGCGGTTACCCATAACCGATGGGTATTTGCCCATCCCTATTTGCACGAAGAGGTAGGGTAGACATATTGCCACAGTGCAATGTAGAACGATTGGCAAAAAATGATGCAATATTTAGAAGAGAACTTGTGTATGGTTTTGCAATATATATTTTTTGGAGAGGAGAATTCAAGCTCAAGAATTGGGATGGGATTAGCTTTAGCTCGATGTTTTTTCAAGGTAAGTCAAAGAGAGAACCTCAAAGAAGCAAATACATTGTAAAATTCCTAAATAGCCGCTGGAAGTACTATAAGAGCCACCGGGAACATTTCATAAACTCCATATGCATTTCAACGTAACAACAAACCAAATTCTTAGGAGCTGTTGGAAGAACAACAAAGTATTCCTTGAGACTCACTTCTCTTCAAGATGTTTGGTGCCTAGTTCTCGCTAACTCAGAAATGGAGAAAACGAAGGTTTCGTCCACCAATTTCAAACACAAGCCCAACAAAAGTCTTTGAACGAAAAAGACCCTAACAATTCTATGGTACCTTTAGTAAGAAATTGGTATTGATATCATTTAATTTGAGCGTTAATACTATACGGTTATAACTAATAGCACATAATAACATTGTTATTACTATAACAAGGTTAGTAGTTACATTGAAGACATTCTATTACAGTGTAATGGTAGAATTTTATACTTAGATGTGATTGAATTACAATAACAACATTTATGATTACACCATTGGTTTTTGATTATAACATAGACATATGTTATTAATAAGAAACATCATAAAATTACACTACATCGTACTGGTGTTACAGCATGACGTTAACATTCAATATCTGAGATGAGGTTACACTATAATCATTCAAACTTACACTAGTTACATAATTATCACAACATTATAGTTAATTACACATAATGACAGTATTACTTTAACAAAGTTGCCCTTTACGATATAGACGCTAGATCACATTGTTAAGGTAGAAAGTTATACTTGACCGATATTACATTAAAGTATTAACGCTCAAATTAAATGATACCAAAATATTTCTCTTTTAAACAAGCTGTAGACTAAACCTTCATTTTATCGTTACATAAACATCGTCTCTAAAATAATTTATTCGATTTTGCCAAAAAAAAATAAAAGAATTCGATTTAAAGATCGTTTAGACATTTATATGCTTAAAATAATTGACGATTACATTAGTAAGTAACCTTATCACGAAAAACTTTTAATTCTTGTGATGCATAAATAATCAAACGGCTTCCAAGTTTCCAAATCAAATGAACTTTTCTAGAGATGATATTTGACGAGATGATCTTCACAATGATAGAGAAAATAAGAGGTTTAGATTCCAACGTTTGCATACCAAAATAACGACACGTTAGGAAAGGTGAGACTTTCCTCCCTTTGTAACAGTAAAAAAGAGAGTAAGAGAGTGAAGAGAGCGAAGGGGGGGTGTGTGAGAGAGACTCGCAATCTCACATCACATGGCCTCTGTGGGTTTGGGGCCGAAGCATCAACACGCAGAGGCACAGCAACAGCGACAGCCAGACCACAATGAGCCACTGAATCACGTGACTCGCCGAGCCCCCCAAATGGACTCCGACAAGGTACTCTCTCTCACACATTTCTCAGCCACCTCTTTCAGCTCTGCTCCCCTTAGAGGTTTGCTTCATCTGCGGAAAGGTAGGTTTTTGGTGCTCAGATCGCCCTTGATCCACCTCAACTCTTCACTTTCGTCGCTAATTCTAGTCGATCCGCAACTTTCTTCGTCTTTTGAGGTCTTACCCACCTCGCCGGAGCTTCTTTCCGACCAGATTTTGTGTTTTTTTTTTCCAATTTTTTTGTTTAATTTTTTTATTTTCTTCTATTATTTCTGTAGTTATAATAATTTTCAGTAAAATATGTTTTCCTGAATGAGTTGGAGCTGCTTTAGGACAATTAGGAGGAAAAATTATAGAAAATGTGGAATTGGGTTAAATTATAATTGCGTTTATAAGCTTGTTAAGTTACTTAATATGGAAATTAAAGCTTAGTGGAGCTGAATTTAGAAGTTCTGATTGCTCGAACTTTCCCACTCAGCAGCCAATTTGAGCAATTGGGGTTTGTTGTTTTTTAATTGTTTCCTTTTGTGCAAATTCATATTTTAAGTTTGACGCCGTTGCACTTTTGCTTTCCGACTCGGTTTCTTGTGATCGAATGCTTGTTTTGGCACTCATCTGATGCTCTTTGGAGGCTGTTGTTAATCTGGTTTTCTTTTGGGTTTTCTAGTTTTGTTAACAATGTTGTAATTTTTGCCAACTTTTTGTCCTTTTTCCTTCCTCGAGGTGGATTGTTCTTCAGAGTATTCTAGTTTGCTTCAGGAAGTTGATGTTCTTTGATTCATTAGAATGCAAGTTTTATAGCATGTGATGCTTTCTTGTAAACTAGGGTCACCTTGTTTTGCTTTTAGTTTAAATATGTCTTGATATCTTTGTGCTTTCCCCTTTCCTAAATTTCGTTCTGAATGTCCATTTGTTTGCGACAGCAGTTATGTTGGTTTGTTGAGTCTCTTTTAAACTTGTATGTATTAACTTCTGTTATCATCGATGCATTCAACATTTGGTTGCTTAAGACGGTTGTTAAGTGTACATTAATTTCTCACTTTGTGTAGTACTTGGTTTTCCAAGCATATCTTTTTTTACAAATTCTTACTAATATAGAGGGGGATGCATGCTTTTGTAACTTCACCAGACATATAATGTACTGCATCATATATTCAATCACACAGAAGAATATGGTATATGCATAAGGCACTTACTAACCCTGGAGGTTACTTAAATGATGACCGAAGAGTGATAAATGTTAGAATTGGTATAAGAACAGAAAGGCATTATCGATGTGTTTGTTTGGATTCTTTTAGGGCTATTTTGGGGCATCTCCTGTAAGGAGCCTACTGGTTTCAGTTGCATTTAGGCAGGGTGAATCCTTAGCAAGCACCAGCCTGCCAGTCATATTTTTTCAAAGCAAGCCTGAAGTTTTTGCTTGTAAGGCTTGGTGGTTGTAAGCCTGAAGTTTGTGCTTGTGTTTGAACTTTTGTGTTTCTGTAAATTGCAGGAAATGTCAGCTCCTGTTATGGAGGGAAATGATGCAGTCACCGGTCACATTATTTCAACAACAATAGGTGGTAAAAATGGCGAACCCAAACGGGTTAGTACTGGTTCTTTCTTCCATCCTTTACCCATTTTGATCCATTTGATGGCTACAACTTTGATCAAACCTTTCTTCATCCCATTTAATTCCTTTCATAGCACAGCTTTCTCATTCATAAGCAAGGATTACATATGATTTGAGAGATGATAAATTATATGTGAACACTGTTCTTTGGTCAAATTTTTATTTCATGTTCATCATAAAGAGGTTCTAACAGTTGAGGCTCTATGTGAACACTATAATTTCTGAAGAATTATTCAGTTTCCATTTATTTTTGTATTATTCATTGTTCCTTTTGTTCTTGATTACAGACGATCAGTTATATGGCAGAACGTGTTGTAGGTACTGGATCATTTGGAATCGTTTTTCAGGTATATATTTTACTCTAATGACAGCTAAGCGAACTCACATTATTATCATTATTTGAGTCTCTGATATCTTTTTTAATTCAGGCTAAATGTATTGAAACTGGAGAAACGGTGGCTATAAAGAAGGTCTTACAGGACAGGAGGTATAAAAATCGTGAGTTGCAGTTGATGCGCTTGATGGATCACCCAAATGTTGTTTTGCTGAAGCATTGTTTCTTCTCTACAACGACAAAAGATGAGCTTTTCCTGAATTTGGTTATGGAGTATGTACCTGAGACTATGTACAGAGTTCTGAAGCACTACAGTAGTATGAACCAAAGGATGCCACTCCTCTATGTGAAACTTTATACATATCAAGTATGACTCATTTTTTGTTATAATGTTTTTTTCCTTGTCAACCTTTTGGGTTTTTTTTTTTTTTTTTTTTCATTGATAATCGTTTGTATTAACTTATACCCTTGTAATAAATGCCAAAAAATCCTTTTCAGATTTTTAGGGGCCTGGCTTATATCCACACTGTTCCTGGGGTATGCCACAGAGATGTGAAGCCTCAAAATCTTTTGGTACGTGCTCTTTGTTTATTTTTTATTTTCATTCTCCAATATGAATTAGATTACTTATTCTATTTTCATGTACACTCCGCAGGTTGATCCCCTCACGCACCAAGTTAAGCTTTGTGACTTTGGAAGTGCAAAAGTTCTGGTATGGTGTACTCCACATTATTTTCCACATAGTTCTGCTGGTCTGAATATTAGACTGGCCATACATCAGTCATCTATCTATCCAGAGGCTTCATGTTAATGCAGTTGCGAAGTTGCGAAAAAGAAATCAGTTTCCTTGTATAATTTCTGTTTTAATGATTTTGGTTGTAATCAGGTCAAGGGGGAAGCAAACATATCATACATATGTTCTCGTTACTATCGGGCTCCTGAACTCATCTTTGGTGCGACAGAATATACATCATCCATTGACATCTGGTCAGCTGGTTGTGTCCTTGCTGAGCTCCTTCTAGGCCAGGTTATCTACTTCTTTGGGAATAAAATTCTTATTCTTGGCCTAATTTAAGTTTTGGGTTAAACTCTTTGTACTATTAGACTTATAAAAAAATTTCAAACTATTCGACAGCCACTATTTCCAGGAGAGAATGCAGTGGACCAACTTGTGGAGATTATCAAGGTCATGCCATTCTCTCTTTTGAATTAAATAAATCATGCAAGTGTGTGTGCTTACTATTTACATGTCTTCTTGCAGGTTCTTGGCACTCCAACTAGAGAAGAGATTCGATGCATGAATCCGAATTACACAGATTTTAGGTTCCCTCAGATCAAAGCTCATCCTTGGCATAAGGTATGAATTTATATAACCCTTCAAATAAGTTGATTGTTAAGGCGATGCTTGTAGAGGAAAGTGCTAGAATGCTGTGAAGACATACCTATACATGTATCTAAGTTCTGGACATGGTGAAAACTTTGGTTCAAAATTTGAGTTGGCCATTATTGTCGGGTAGCATAAGGTGACTGGGAGGGTTAAGTAAGTTAAATTGGTTTTGGGAGTATGGTGTTAGCTGGACTTTGGTTGGTTTTGTGGGAACAAAATAGAAGAATCTTTGAAATTTATGAAGGAATGGGTGTGGAGTAACTATGGGAAAAAATTTATTTCTGGTCCTCTCTTTGGGCTTCAGTTGTGATGGAATTCAAGGAGCTTGTTTTTTCGTTCTGTTTTATTCTTAGAGTAGTTTATTTCTTGGGTATGTGGTATAGTAGCAATTTACAGTTTTTAGTTTCATCTCTGTTGCTGTGAACTACTGCTCCACAAAATGTAATTTCCCTAAGTAAAATTTTGTTTCTGTGGTTCTTTCCTTTTATCCTTGTGTTGTCCATATTTACCTGTGCTGGGTCTGCTGACTAATAAAATTATTAATTATTACACTATGATTGTAGGGATTTAATTACTGTTATCTGTGGGATTATTTTCTATTTGCATCAATCCTAAAGTAATGCATATGTGACAATGCTCCTCTATTCAGGTTTTCCACAAGAGAATGCCACCAGAAGCAATTGACCTTGCTTCACGACTACTTCAATATTCACCGAGTCTACGCTGCACTGCGGTGAGTTGGACTTCTATTCACATGGAGTCCTACTGTTTCAAAACCAAACATCATGCTTTCACATTGATGTGGTTTTGAATAAAGATTTGAGAGAGTTCCATCTATATGGCATCTTCCATTTTTGTGCTGAGTTGCAACTTTTGCATTCAGCTGTTGCGTTTGAAAGATTTAACGCTCGATTTTGAGTTGTTTCACTCCATTACATGTTCTAATATCTGAATTCTCACCGATTGTCCAATTACAGCTAGAGGCATGCACACATCCTTTCTTTGACGATCTTCGTGAGCCCAATGCTCGCTTACCAAATGGTCGCCCGTTGCCGCCACTTTTCAATTTCAAACAAGAAGTGAGTTTCATATTCATTTACTTTCTACCTGTTAATGGCATGTTGAAAATATTCATTGCTTGTGCATAATGGCATCTTAAAAAAAGACCAGAACCCAATGCTGCTGATTCAGATTATTCTGGGCCTTTCAGCACTTGAACGTGTTGGATTTCTTCGAATTTTAGTAACATGAAGGTCAAGTAGCAACCATTTCCCTAGGCTTAGATGGGTTGCATAATCTGAAAGAATTAGAGTAGGTGGCATCTAGGTAGTTGTAAATTTGTAAAGCACCAACTCTATGAACATACTTCGACACATATATAAATATTATATGTCTTGTCTTTTCATTACCATCCACAAGTTCAAATGAAAATTTTCCCTTTTTCTTAGCAATCATATTTTCACGTTTTATACTTCAGCAATTGTTAATTGATTCATTCCTCCCACCGGCTCCAAAATTGACTTGCAGTTAAACGGAGTGTCACCAGAACTGATCAAAAGGCTCATACCAGAGCATGTGCGGCAGCAGGCTGGACTTGGATTCCCACACCCAGTCGGTACTTAAATGTGAAGTGATGAAACAAGGAATTATCTTTTGTACTAGTGGATGGATGTGAAGCAAAAGAGGGCCTCTTTGTGGTCTATATATAACCGAGCATTTTGGCCTAACCTGCTGTTCTCGCCTCCCGAAGATGTATACATATACTGGCTCTCCGGCTTAACCTGGAAATTATTGGTCCTATCTACCGTCATTTTAGCTGTCTTCCTCCTTCTGTACATCATTTTTGAGTGTAAGGATTCCAGAAAGCCAAATGTACAAGGTATGGCTGTTCAAATCTAGCTAGTAGGGGCTGTAAAAGTCCAGCAGGAGCCCGAGGGGCGTAACAGTAGCGCGGCGTGTCTTTTAGTTTTAATCATCTTGTGTTATTTATACTGTCTGTTTGCGGTATCGTCTTAAATTATATCATTACTAGTGTTGATCACTGTCTCTTTCAGTACTGTCACTTTCTGGATAGTTTCATGTCTCTGTTGTTTGACAGCCATAGCTTTGAGCTTCACAATGTTACTGAATGTTCTTGCTTAGTATTTTTCTGCTCAGTTATTTTTCCATGTGAACGTAATAATACTCCTAAAACATTGATGTTATTTCTAACTTTGAGGCAAATGCAAATAACAAATTTGCCTCTCAAAATAAAAGTAAATAGGTGAAAAAAATTCGATGATTTGAACCTAATGAGAACGTAAACGTTAACGATTTTATGATTTGAGCTGTTTGTATTTCAAGTAGTCTTTTAGGCCATCTCCAATTCTTGAGTTAAAACATAAAAATTTTAGCTCAGAAAATTTAGGTTTTAATCCAAAAATTAACTATTTTGCTCCAACCAGGCGTTAAAATTTTAGCCTTCATATTATTAAAGAATGAATTTAGATTATTTTTTTTCTTAAAGTAATTTTTTTTAAAGAAAAAATTATGTAGATTATCATAATTTAATTTTATGAACATGTTAACCCAAAAATATTTAGATTTCGACAAATATTGAAAAATCACTAACCAACACTATGAAATTCGTGAAACATTATGAAAGAATATGAAACACATAAAAGAAACTTTTTTTAATTACTTTAGCCGTTAGATTTTAATTTGGACCGTTAGATTTTTTTTATCGTTCGATTTCATCAAATTAGATCTTAACCGTCGAATTCAATGAATTTATAAATATAAAACTATAAAAAAAATATACATATATGATGGGTCAGCCTCACTAAACAAAGGGAATCTTAGGCTAAATTTAGCCTAGAAATGAGTTTTGAGTTTTAACTCATATTTGCCCCAAGGGTTGGAATAAGTTAGGGTAAGTTTAGAACCTAAAATTAAGTTTTACTCGAAGGGTTGGAATAGGTCTTAAGGTCGGTCAACCTTGCGAAAAAATGACCAAAAAAGAGGGTTCATTATATGAGGAATGAGGATAAAGTTAGAATGAAGGTGCGGATCTTTTTTTCTCTTTCAACGGTTCAGATCTCTAAGTCTATAGGTTTCAAACACAAAAATCCAAAGAAAATCTCGACTCGTATCAACTTGTTAATGAAGGGAATTGGGTCCAACACGACCAGACCGAAAAACACCCGTTTGCCAAGTCTACCCTCACCTCAACTCCATCCCTAAAACATGAGTTGAAAAAAACTGGCTTGGATCGAGGTTGACCCGACCCGCACCATTACTCGTAAGAAAACCTAGAAAAAGGAGATTCGGATCCCACTTCGAATTTCCTAGCAGCCTGCAAAAATAGGCGCTTTTTTGCACTGCTTCCCTTTCAACCGCTTCACTTAGTTTACAGTGGCTAGCCGTTACGCAGCTCAGCTGCAGCTATGCTGCCCCCAAAGCCCCACCTCTCACTCTTTGGCTCGAACCATCCACGCCCACATGATCGCTTCTGGGTTCAGTCCACGTGGCCATATTCTTAACCGTTTGATTGATATTTACTGCAAATCTTCAAATATTAGGTACGCCCGCCAACTGTTTGATAAAATTCCCAAACCAGACATTGTTGCTCGAACAACCTTGGTTAAGGCATACTCTGTCATTGGAAATCTGACGCTGGCCCGTCAAATATTCGATGAAACCCCGTCGAGCATGCGGGACACTGTTTCTTACAATGCCATGATCACTGGCTATTCCCATAACAGCGATGGCTATGCCGCTGTTAGACTGTTTTGCGACATGAGGCGAGGGGATGTTAGGCCTGACGATTTCACATTCACGTGTGTACTTAGTGCTTCGGCGCAGATAGTGGATGACGAAAAGCAGTGCAAGCAACTGCATTGTGGAATAGTTAAGTCTGGAACGGCGTTTGCCACTTCAGTGTGGAATGCGCTATTATCTGTTTATGTTAAATGTGCTTCTTCGCCATTGGTATCATCCTCATCGTTGATGAGGGAAGCTAGGAAATTGTTCGATGAGATGCCTAAGAGAGATGAACTGTCGTGGACAACAATGATTACTGGGTACGTAAGGAATGAAGACCTTGATGCAGCTCGTGAGTTGCTGGACGGGATGGATGAAAAGTTGGAAGTTGCATGGAATGCCATGATTTCAGGTTATGTGCGTCATGATTCTTTCCAAGAAGCATTGTTGTTGTTTAGGAAAATGCGTTTGCTGGGGATTCATCAGGATGAGTTTACTTACACAAGTGTTATCAGTGCGTGTGCTAATATTGGATTATTTCAGTTGGGGAAGCAGGTGCATGCGTACATACTAAGAACCGAAGCAAAGCCCACTGTGGATTTTTCATTATCCGTGAGCAATGCATTGATTACGTTATATTATAAATGCAGTAAACTTGATGAAGCACGATATATTTTTAATGACATGCCTCTTAGAGATCTTGTTTCTTGGAATGCAATCCTGTCAGGGTATGTAAATGCAGGGCGCATCCAGGAAGCAAAATCCTTTTTCGAGGAAATGCCAGAGAGGAGCATTCTAACATGGACTGTGATAATATCTGGTTTAGCTCAAAACGGATATGGAGAAGAAGCTATGAAGCTATTCAACCAAATGAGATTAGAGGGTTGTGAACCCTGTGATTATGCATTTGCTGGAGCTATTACGTCTTGTGCTGCGCTGGGTGCATTGAAGCATGGACGCCAGCTCCACGCTCAACTGATTAGGTTGGGGCATGATTCAAGCCTTTCAGCTGCAAATGCACTTATCACAATGTATGGAAGATGCGGAGTTGTTGAGGATGCAAACACTCTGTTCCTCACGATGTCTTGTATTGATTCAGTGTCTTGGAATGCTATGATTGCAGCTCTTGCACAGCATGGATATGGTGTCCAAGCAATAGGACTTTTTGAACGAATGTTGAAGGAGGATATGCTACCAGATAGAATAACTTTCCTCATCATTCTCTCAGCTTGTAGTCACGCTGGTTTAGTCAAAGAAGGGCGCCATTATTTTAGTTCAATGTTTGATTCTTATGGTATTAGCCCCGATGAAGAACATTATGCTCGCATGATTGATCTGTTGTGTCGATGCGGGGAGTTCACAGAAGCCAAGGACTTGATTGAATCAATGCCTTTTGAACCAGGTGCACCGATATGGGAAGCTCTTCTTGCTGGTTGCAAGACTCATGGGAATCTAGATTTAGGGATTCAAGCTGCAGAACGACTCTTGGAGTTGGTGCCACAGCATGATGGAACCTATGTACTTTTGTCAAACTTGTATGCCACGGCAGGCCATTGGGACGAGGTGGCTAAGATACGGAAACTAATGAGAGATCGAGGGGTTAAGAAAGAGCCTGGTTGTAGTTGGATTGACTTTGAAAACATGGTCCACGTCTTCTTGGTTGATGACACAAAGCACCCTGAGGTGCAAGCAGTGTACAAGTATCTGGAGCAACTAGGACTTGAAATGAGGAAGTTAGGATATGTACCGGACACAAATTATGTGTTGCATGATATGGAGTCCGAGCATAAGGAGTATGCCATTTCCACTCACAGTGAGAAGCTTGCGGTTGCATTTGGGCTCATGAAGCTTCCTCCTGGACACACAATCAGAGTTTTTAAGAATCTTAGGATTTGTGGGGATTGCCATAATGCATTTAAGTTTATATCAAGAGTGGTAGGGAGAGAAATAATTGTGAGAGATGGGAAGAGGTTTCATCATTTCAGGGATGGTGAATGCTCTTGTGGCGATTACTGGTAGCCAGGAGTGAAAGCTTGATGGGAAGAGGATTCATAGATACGAGACAGTTGATCCCTTCACCCACCAGGTTAAGCTTTGTGACCCCGGAAGTGCAAAAGTTCTGGTATGTTTATCCTTTGGTCATGCTTTTTTATTCAGTTGTGTCATTCCGCTGTATTTAGAACTTTGGTAGCAGAATGACCAGTTGCAGTTTGTTTACTTCCTAAGAAAATCCATTTCCTGGTATGATTTTAGTGATTTTCTTTCTAATCAGGTCACGGGGGAGGCAAAGGTATCACACATATGTTCGCTTTATTATCGGGCTCCTGATCTCATCTTTGATGCAACAGAATATATACAACATCCATTAATATCTGGCCAGTCGGTTGTGTCCTTGCTTCGACTTCTTTGATATTCGGGCTCCTGTGACAGATTATTGGCTTCTTTGACAGTAATATTCTTAGTCTCGGCCTAATCGAAGAAATTCAAACTCTTCTACAGCCATTGCTTCTGGGAGAGAATGCAGTGGACCACCTTATAGAGATTATGAAGGTGAAGCCTTTCTTTTGAATTGAGCGGATCATGTAAAAAGCGTATATTTACGGTTTAGGTGTCTTCTTGCAGGTTCTTGGCAATCCAACTAGAGAAGAAACTTGATGCGTGAGTCCGAACCAGCATTATAACATAGGATTCATTTATTTGTAATAATACCTCATATAAAACCCCATTGTTCACTTGTATTATAATACGTAGATCTGCAACATTAGACCGATTTTGTGTATTTTGCAAGCAAAAGTCACTGTTGCACCTTATATTCTGAACATAAACCATTTTTCTTTGGCATTGCCAATTTCAAACGACAGCGTGTTAACGGAATGTTGCTGAAAGGGAAGGTATACGAGCCATGTTTCTACGGCAACAGCCAACAGGCCCCACCGTTTAATCACCATGGGGCGGCTCAGTGGTTGTGGGCGAATTCCAAGCTCATATTTCACACCGTTGTGAGTTTGATTTTTAGCGCTGGTGAATCACACGATGATGGACATAGGAAGCTGAAGTGCCTGTATGAGTCTTGGCCCCGAAAAAGAGGACTGACGTGACGAAACTACTTCTTAGTCCCTTTTTAAGAGGAAGAAGAAAAAAAAAAGAGGCATCACCATTTGATACGTTTTCAAGTTTTAATCTCAATTGTAAATTTCCTCGGTAGAAATTAGTCTCATTCTCCTAGGCCCCATGGTCCAAGAAATTGTGATGACCCATCATTCGATCTTAATTCAACAATGAAAAAGAAAGTACAACAAAAGTTAAATGACGGTGGATGACCATAATTTTCTCGGACTGTAGAGTCCAAGAGAACAACGATGGTAGAAATGATATGCAACCACAATTTATTGCAAGACTTATCACCCACCAACCAGATTTCAATTTGTCCATGCCAATATCGTAATCGTATAAATCATCGACGTACTTTATGATAATTTGATGCAACAAAATGCTTCAAGGCTAATTTATTGCTGAAGGCAAAACGCCAAGTATTTGACTACAAATTATGGGGATAAATGTCACTCTTCTTTTAGGACTACTCTTGTATTACGAGACTTGATATGTAACCGAGTCAACAGCTCTCCCTTGCAGAATCGAAAAAATGGGGAAGAAACTGAGAAGAGCGCACCAATGGCGGTTGTAGTTTATTGATCCTTCCTTCTCTATCACAAGAAGATGAGGAAGACAAGCAAATCAATGTCTGATACAGTTCCTAAGGTCCCTTGGGGAGTAAATGACCTACGATTGAGTCTCTATGCTGATTTTGTGACTTCATTTATAGCATTTGCTAGATATCCAACATTGCCCGTTGTAACACCGGCCATGCTGCATGCACATGAGTATCAAACGTGAGAAACGTCAAACAGCACTGCTTGTGTTTGTGTGTCTGCGTGTCTGTGAGAGAGAGAGAGAGAGAGAGAGAGAGAGAGAGTACCTAATACGACCATTGCGAGTCATATAGATATGAAATTCATTTGTCAAGCGATCAACCTGTTCGGGTGTCATCCCGCTGTAGCAAAACATACCTATCTGTTTGCAAAAACCAGCAAGATCGTAAGTAACATAACTAGAAAACAAGCTGAAGACCCAAAGGGACCAAGCAACGCAGATGGTATATACCAGACAAGGGACCCCTAATTATAAATACATTTACACAGAAAATACCAACAAAAAAGAAATTGTCCTCTAACGTTAGGCCCACGCCCTAAAATTTAGGTAATGTTTGTTTTGACGACCATAATCAATCAAAAAAAATATGATGATTAGACAGAATCTACACACCTGATTTGTTATGTGCTCCCACGATAAGGGTGACCCCAGTTTCTCAAGATTTTCTCGTAGAGCAGTTCTCATTCCAATGATGCGATCTGCCATGCCCTGTAGAGAAGAATGATGGAGATAAAAATCAGAAGATAAAAGAAACAAAGATACAGCATAGCATGCCATCATTGGTTACATATTTGATTTGCGGATAAAAGCGATTGAATTCAAAATATGTAAAGACGAAACACTTGTATGAAATACAAGTTTATCCTCAAATTCAAAATTGCGTGATTCTATCCTCAAGTCTCAAAGGATAGAATCACGCAATTTTTAGGATAGAATTGCTCAATTTTTAGGGTAGAATCACGAATTTTTAGGGTAGAATCACGCAATTTATCTGTGAACTCCAAGGACAATGAGGCATAGCCCAAAATTGGCCAGCCAATCCATAACAAAATTTCTTATAGGAGGTGCAAACCAGGCAACATCCGTCATTGGAAGTTGAAACACTAAAACAGACGTGTCGGATGTACTTCATAGATATAAAAATGTTTGTACCCAGGTGTGTACTCTGTTCACTTTACTTCTACTTTTCCAGCTAAAAGTGTAAGTTAGTTATAGTATATCACCTTAAAAGAATGAAGTTCATCACAGAAATGGTAAACACAAGAAGCCTATACATGATGATCAAGTTTTTAAAGAAGTTCTACAGTGCACCATTCAATTCTCTATATTTCAGCTAGTATTTATTTTTAAACTCATGACCTGAAGAGAATTTTGAACTTAACAGAAACAATGTAACAATAACATATAGGAGGCTCTGGATGTCGATTTCATGATAAACATTACGTCTGGTAGCATGTTATACAGAATTATAGAATACACTAATCAATTCACAGACCTCACTCTTTAACGTATATTTCATGTTCAACGTTAGCTTTGAAACAAAGCTTTTCATGCAGTATCAAAAGTATTTCGTTAAAGCTGTATATATGTACGATAAACATAGATCCAAAGTCACTTTCATTACTTTATACTTGGATATGGGCTCCTACTTGGTAGTTGGTTTGATCACATATTGGCATCTCCTTTATGGTAAAGAGTTGAAAATATTTCTATCCTACTCTAAAATGAGACTTAATGAGAAATTATAACGATAACTTAGAAGCATAGGAACAATTACTTACCTTAACTTCCTTCAGCCATAAAGTTTTTAATTCTTGATCACCAAGGATAGTTGAAACTACAAGCGCTCCATGAACAGGTGGGTTACTATACATGGGCCTGGCAAGCATCTGCAACTGGCTTTTTACTGCCACAGCTTGTTTTTCATCCTCACAAAGCACGCTGCAAACATAAAGAACATCAGCATAAAAGATGTACCGAAAGACCCCCTGCTTTCTTAGTATACTTCCATAACTTATAAGTAGAATGGACATATAATATAAGCCATGTGTACACTAGGTACCTAAAGTGCACTAGAAAGTATGGCCATAATCCTACAAATGCTACTCCACAAGACTAGTCACTATCATTTAAAGGAGAAAATAAAAATTCACATTGTCAATGAGTAAAGTTCAAACTACTTGCGATATGAAGAATGCTTGTTTATCATATATAAACTATGTTTCCTTCACAATGTTAAAGGCATGGACAGAGATTTGGATGAAACCAGTGTGATATTAAGCAAAGTGATGTACGAGATTAATCATCGAGTTTTGATTGAAATATACCGGAAATTGACTATAATCAATTTAAGCATCAAATGTAAAGGTTGCACACAGTACTAAAAATAAAAATATGTCCTACTTCTATGTCATCCTTCACAGAATTGCTAATTGATCACATAGTTAATATTCAGTCGTGTCTTGGATTATAGAGAGAACAGATAGAACAAAAGAAACAAGCAGCTGCTACTTTCATTAAGATTGCAGTAACAGCCACTAGGCGGTTGGATTAAAAGTACCAAATTAAAGAGACTGTATTAATAGACAATTACCTAAGACATCCTACTCTCTGGCCATAGAGTCCCATGTTTTTGGCATATGATTGGGCAATTCCAATTAGATGACCATCCTCAAGGAAAATCCTGATGGCTTTTGCGTCTCTCTCTGGGTCACCACTAGCAAAGCCTTGATATGCCATGTCGAAGAAGGGGAAATGTCCCTTTTCCTGAATCAACCACAAAAATCAAAATTAACCAAAGGGAGTAGCGGAAGGCTATTAGAGGTAAAGAAGAAAAAACTTTTACAGAAAATATTCTGAGAAATTTACCTTGATCAGTTTTGAAATCTCTTTCCACTGTTCTTCTGAAGGATCCACTCCAGTGGGATTGTGAGCACAGGCATGAAGTAGAAAGAATGAGCCGTTTGGAGCATTCTGTACAATGCCCAGTCGCAGAGGAAGGAACAGGGTGTCAATGAAGAGAATATACATATAGGGTAAAAAGTACATGCAAATTATATTTACCAGGAAAGATTAAAGCAGCAGAATTAATGTAAAAGTAAGATATGTTTCTTTCTACCTTTATGTCATCGACCAGTCCTGCAAAGTCCAACCCCTTGGTTTCTGGATGATAGTAATGGAATGTCTTTTGGGGGACGTGAGCATCTCTCCAGATGTTATGATGGCTGTTGATATTTCATTTAAGAAGCCCCGCATCAAAAAATGCTAATAGTTAAAATGGAGAGGAGTGGGAAATTTTTAAGCAATAAAAGAGTTATAAACAATGCTCACTTGGCCCATGTTGGCACCTGGTATATAGATTTGAGACTCGGGACGAAAACGCTTTTGAAAGTCTGCAAAAAGACGGCATGCACCGGTTCCAGAGAGAGCTTGCACTGCTGCTATCCTTTTATCTTTGATGTGCTCCGAATTCTCCCCATATGCTAGCTTCAATGTTTCTTCCACCATCTTCACACTTCCCCCCATAGGAAGATACTCCCTGTTGAGAACAAACCAATCGTAAATCACTATACATTAGTATAAGGAGAAGTTAAGAAGATAAGTGAACTTGCATGATAACAATGGAAGGTGTTTGGTCTTTAGTTCCTATTGTAATATGTAAAAGATGCATGTATTTGCGAGATTCCAGTCCTTACTTTCTACTTTGCGCAAAAGTTCCCACAGTAACTTATCTGGCACGAGTGCTTTTTGAATTATAAGGAGAGTGGCAGTTTAGGGTGTCTACGAACAGTAGATTGCATAACTCTATTCTACCTACTTATCTTCCCTCTATTCATAATTGTAAAAGGATTACATGTTCCATTGCTACTGCTGCTAACAGACTTCTCCTACATTTCACATCCTATATAAACCCTTTCTTGTGTAGATCTTGATAAGAAAATTGTATGCTAATCTTGAGATGTACAATTACAAGAAGATATATACATGAAGAAAGATTGAGGGTCAGCAACTAGAACCACACCATACCGAAGACCCATAACCTATAACAGCTATGATGGGTTAGTAAGGTCTAAGCACTATTACACACCATACTTTGGTAAGTGAAAACAGCTCGGTAAGGTGGTGGCTACAACTCCCGCTAGATAGGGTGGTAGTAACAACCCATACTTTAATCATCCAATATTGTAGCTGTGAGGGAAATGGAATCTCAATTCAAATCCAATTATTGAACACCAGACACAACATTACGAAACTCAAATAACAAAGTCACAATACAATTTACAGGTAAAAAATTTTGTTCACTACGACCTGGTTATCAAGAAAACACATCCAAGCATGGAGTGACTCTACATGATTATCTTCTAAAGTTGCCAATTGCTAGTCCAGTTTTTCAGTACATCAAACATCCAATTCTATAAAGCTCCAGCACTCCCCAAATTAAATACAACAACAACAACAACAACAAAGCCTTATCCCACTAAGTGGGTCAGCTGTATAAATCTTAGAACGCCACTGCGCTCAGTTTTGCGCCAAGTCTCCCGTTAGCCTACAAGTACTCCACAAATTAAATAAACAGAAAAAGCAGAAACATATATTACTAGAATGATTGAGATTCAAGTCAGTGAATAATAAAGTTAAGTATCTAAATCCAAATAGTGAAAAGAAAGCACACTATGTGAGCAACATGACAAAAGAATCAAATGTGTTTGTGCCTGAGTGGGGCAATATAAAAGGTAAACTTAAAGGGACCACTGCAACATTGGCAAGTTGTGAAACACGATAACGTATCGAATAATTTCACAGCTCTAATTACAAATATAAAAATACTAAAAAGCATAAAAATGGGAAGTGACGGATCAATCTGTTCGGTATCCTTCTTCGATCAAACTTTTCCTTTTTAAAAATGATGAATGTAGCTAAATTAGTTGCTACTCACATGTTTAAGTTTCCGGCAATCCTCCGCTCGGCTTCTCTAACGCATTCCAGGACAACTGGCTTTCCCTTATCATCTCGATACGCACCCTTTAATTAATTAAACAAAATAATTAGAAAAAAAAATATTAAACGCGATGAACAAACAACATAGCCCAGAGATAAATTAGCATCACTATGTTAGCTGTTGACTGACAAACATATTACAAAATAAATAAAACATTAAAAAAAAAAAAAGGAGAGAAAATCATCTTAAATATTACTGCAGAAATATTGAGATTCAAATTATCGTCGATCGGGATCAAACAAAATCCCGCCAACCAAGCACAAGATACAGTTCAGCCCGGTGAGGATTTGCATGTCCTTCAATTAATAGCAAAAGAAATTATCCTCTGCTTTTCCTTTAGTTCATTTAATTCCTGTTTGGCTTCTGAGAAAGTGAAAATTTAAAAAAAGTACTGGAATTTTTTTTCACTGTTGTATTCATGGCCCTGTTTCCTACCTAATTTCCAAAATTTCTGAAACTTCCGGTCTCAGTTGAGCTAATCGAGTTTCACAGAGAAAATATAAACGCACAAACAAATTAATGTTTAAATTTTTTTCTTATCAAAAGCTTAATCATTCTCGCTCTCACTCTCTCACTCTCAGAGTCCATCATCAATGCAATTTTTCCAAACAAAAAAAAATGAAAAACGATGAAAGAGGCTCACCACTCCAACATTGACTTTGTCGGGACTTGGATCGGCGAGGAAAGCGTCGGTGACACCGAGAATCGGATCCTTGGGAGCCGGCTCGACGCTCCGCCACCACGACATGGATCGGCTTCCGAATACGGAGCTCCGCTGCTGAACAAGTTTCCGGGAAAGCGCCATCGTAACCGGAAGGGATGCGGGAAGCCGAAGCAGCAAAGCAAGCCTGACTTTTAGTTTCTAAAATGTGAGAGACAAGATCGAGGTATTGAGAGTTGATATATATATATAGGTGGGCAGTGATGGGAAATGGGATGGATTCCTTGATGTGCGTGACAATTTTGTGTGCGTTGCTTCTAGAATATTAGTTACGCTTTTGCTGACGCTTCTTTTGGCATCTCTCTTCTCGCTCTTTTTAATTACTAATTAGTTGGTTATTTTTGGATGAGGATCTTATCTGGATTCAAATGATGGCGATTTTAGGTATCTTCACATCTTAAT
Organism: Cotoneaster glaucophyllus; assembly: GCA_036320875.1. Classification (NCBI taxonomy): domain Eukaryota; kingdom Viridiplantae; phylum Streptophyta; class Magnoliopsida; order Rosales; family Rosaceae; genus Cotoneaster; species Cotoneaster glaucophyllus. The sequence goes on along the minus strand of CM070068.1, from coordinate 24,857,916 downwards.
CGTTTATCGTATATCGTACGGTCAGTTTTTATCAGATACTATTTGTGTTTAATTTTAAATAATAAAATTCAAATGATTTATGATCTCACGATATACAATGAATGGTTATGATGTGAGGTTCCCTAAGATCCCCATCATTTGGATCCGGATGGGATCCTCATCTGTTATATTTAGCGGAAAAGAATCTTCTCTAGATCTACTTTGTGGGGATCCTTATATCCTAACTGTTTATCGTACATCATAAGTTTTTGTCAAATACTATTTGTGTTTAATTTTAAATAAAAAAATCAAATGATTTCTGATCGTATGATACACGATGAATGACTAAGATAGGAGAATTCTTATAATCTCATAAATTGGATGAGGATGGGATCCGATTCATTTTTGGCTGTAATGCTTACGGGGTTTGACTAGCTCTGTTGTCAATAGTCAGCACAAGCATTTCACACGTCACTCCATCCACCTTGAGCAATTAGAAAAGGTTACCAACAATTTTCAAGCAAATTACTATTAAATTCATGTACTCACGTAAATTATATTTAACCGTCATAATTATTGTAGTCAAATTTGTAAATACGTAAATTTTAAATTTATATTTTTCTCTTTGGTCCAAAAAGAATTTAAGTATTTTGATTTTTTACTCAAATCTCAAATGCAAAAACATGTATTCTTAAATTTTAACCTTAAAGGTATGAGTCTTTGCATTTGCATTGCAAGACAAAATATTGGATGCAAAACATGCATGATCGAGTTGGATTTGGGCTTTGGTAAAAACTCGCAACTCCTTTGATTCATTTTTTGCATCAAGTCCCGCAATACTTTGAAAAAAATTAGCACGTCTTAGGAAGCATTCCAGATGAATCAATGACTCTGATTTAGCAATGATTGAATAATTACAATAACTTGTAACTTGTTTGATTGAAATGTGGCATGAAAGCTAAAAGTTCACTAGTTTATCATGAAAGATAGCTCATGCTTGCATGCATGGTTTAAGGATGGCTAATCTAGGGTTTCTAATACTTTGGCAGTTTTATAAAGCCTGAGAAAACTTAAGGGAGAATGAAAGGAAGCTTATCGCTCAATAATAAGGTTTCCTGCACTTAGAGGAAGTTTGCTCTGTTTGGTGCGTTCTTGCCCTAGTCCATCCCCTCTTTCCCTCGTTGTTGTCCCCTTCAACGTACTGACCTCTTTAATTTATAGCTAGTTGATGAGGTTTGATTTAAATTGGTAAAGTTTCTTTTTTATTTTTCTTGTGAAAACAAAAAATGGCTGGTGGATTTTGTTTAATTAGCTATTGGATTTTGTTTAAATGAGTTTGAACACATAAAATTTGAGGAAAAGAAGAAAGAAAAAGAAAAGGGAAGGATTTGTTTAATTAGCTATGAATTTTATACACATGAAAGATCTAATCTGAACCAATAATTAAATAAATCTCAGCCACAAAACTCTATAAATTAAGCCTTAGAGAAATATTTTTCATTGAAAATTTTCAAGAACATATTTGAACTAGTACAAAATGTTGACTAGTTGTGGTGTGTTACTGTACCTTGCTTTTTTAAGCTTGACTATTGCGAGTTTGTGCCTCGTTGCCAATGCCTCTCCAAATACCAACGAGGATGAGGGAAAAGCATGGGCACTTCTAGTTGCTGGATCGAATGGTTATATGAATTATAGGCATCAGGTTTCATTTTGTCCAAAATTTTGCATGTAGTATAGAATTCGTTTAGATGTGTTTTTAAAATGACTAAAAGTTCTTTTGGTGAAAATATTTTTAGAACCAATCTCTAATAAAAATGCAAGTAAATCCTTAAAAAACACTTAAAGTGTTTCCTGGAAGAAGCACATTATTAGCGCTTCTTCCAGAAAGCATTTTAAGTGCTTTTGGAATCGAAAAATATTTTATTTAAAAACGATTTCAATCATTTTAAAAGCACATCAAAACGAGCTCATAGTTTTCTTTCTGCAAAGCGTTCGTCCTTTAACAAAATGATGCTCGTGTAAATAGCATATCGATGATATGTTTTACTGATACGTTTTTAACCTTAAACAAAGGACATTCCGCACAGAGAAAATCTAAGATAAATAATTACTGTGGCTTAATTATTGCAGGCTGATGTATGCCATGCAAACCAAATACTGAAGAAAAGTGGAATGAATGATGAAAATATCGTTGTTTTCATGTATGATGATATTGCATTAGCCGAGGATAATCCCAAACCTGGTGTCATCATCAACAAGCCAGACGGCAAGGATGTTTATAAAGGAGTTCCAAAGATTTATTTGTTCTAATTGATTTCTAATTGAGTAACGCTAACGGGACTCTCTATTACTCTACAGTTTAGCGCTAATTTATGTGTCAAATTATAAAGTATTGTGTCAAAATTATAAGGTGGTGGAAAGTCTATGAAAAGTATCATTTTTTAGAGAGTCCCCTTGCTATTTCTCATTCTAATTAATTAGTAGCATAATTATAAGTTTAACATTATTTCATTTTTTTGATGAAAATATAGAAGAATCAGTGGAGATTAGCTCTTTGTCAACAATAGCGTGCTGATTTTAAATGTACTTAATTAGATTTTTTTTGGGTTCATTTTTTCAAGCAGGATTGTACAAAGGATGATGTGAATGCAGGGAATTTGTATGCAGTTATTCTTGGGAACAAAAGTGCCGTCAGTGGAGGTAGTGGCAAGGTTCTGAATAGTGGTCCAAATGATCATGTATTCATATACTATACTGATCATGGTGCTGCAGGATTAATTGGTTAGTAACTATTTCTATTTTTCTTATTTTCTTGCCGAGATTCTACAAACAGGTGTGACTTGTGCAATAAAACTTAAGTTACATGTTTTACCCAACAAAGATTGAAAAACCTAAGTGGAACTTGCCCCAAATTATGAACCAAAACCTTATTGGGAAACGAAGAATAAATTCTAGTTCTTGGCATCTTTTTCCCGAAAGAATTGTTGGGGTTTTTCATTTCACTTGGTCTACTTGGATTCTTCCCATTATGTTAATAACTATTTGATTTTTGATTTGTAGTGTTTATTTTTTGTGTTTGACGTAAAACCGAGCGCAGTGGTGTTTTAGGATTCATACAATCTACCACACTTAGTGAAACAAGGTTCGGTTGTTGTTGTTGTTTGTATTTTTTGTGCTTTGAGATATAAGAAAAATATATGGTGCAAGAGAAAAAATAAAGAAGAGCTAATGGATGAATGACGGCAGGAGAGATAGAGGAAATGTACAATAAAGGGTATACCGTATGAAAAGTGGAAAACTAAAAAGGGTATCCCCTAAATTGTTTCAATTTGTTTTCAAGATCGATTTTATTTTTATTCATTTGTCGTTATTTCGTTATCTATCTCCCTCAACCACTTTTCATCTCTTATTTCTCCTTTATACTTTCCGTATATGATCTCAAGCACAAAGTAAAAACCAAAACAAAAATGGCACAGCTTTCAATTTGGATTTTATTTGCTAAAAGTTTCTTTGACTTTTAACAAGTACTAAATTAGTATTTAAATTAAAAAAGAAAAGGATTTATATTTGATCTCAGTTTGTCCAATTAATTATTGCATAACTACAGATGTATGCATAAAATATTTCCAGGGATGCCTGTTGGTGATCCTGTTTACGCTAAAGTTCTCGTACATGTGTTGGAGAAAAAACATGATGCTAAAGGTTACAAAAGCACGGTAAGAATTCTTTTTGACTTAATAAATAGTAAGTGAATAGGATGTTAGGTTTCCACTAATGTGTTCTGGATAGAAACGTAATAGTTTCGAACTTCCTCATTCTTCTTAATAATAATAATTTGAAAAGAAAAAAAAAATCGTAATTCATAAGAATTTTCCGCTGCCTCACTAAATCTAAATTACCACTTCAAAATTAAGGCATTTATTAATTTATTTATAAACACTATACATATGATCAGGTAATTTACCTGGAAGCTTGTAGCTCTGGGAGTATGTTTGAGGGTCTCCTTCCAAACAGCATAAATATTTACGCTACGACTGGAGCAAATGCAGAAGAGAGTAGTTACGCAACCTACTGCCCTGGCCAAGTTCATGTTCCCCCGGAATATCACACCTGCTTGGGAGACTTGTACAGTATATCCTGGATGGAGGATTGGTATGTATGCATGCATGCAATATATATATAAAACATATTTTAATGCAACAAAATACTTGATTTATCAGTATTTAAACATGTTTAAATCCAATCCAAGGCTGATGCTAATTACTTTGCTCTTGCGTTGGACTTTTGGTATTTACATTGAGAGCAGCGATGCAGAAGATTTGCAGACAGAAACTTTCGCCAAGCAATATGAACTGGTAAAATTATGAAATTTGTCTTTTCAAATTAAGGGGCTTGTTGATCCCTGTCCCATTTAAAATCTTGAATTTTTTTTAGTCTTAAATCTAATTATCTGTCTAAATTAAAATGTAGTATTAATCTGCAACTTCTTCTTTTCTTACTGTAAATTATGAATTTTATTTAAATGTCTAAACAAGATCTGTAGTCTCGCAATATAATAAATTTTCTAGCTATATAATGTAAATGTATGATAATCAAGTCCACGAAATTACAGGTTCGAAAAAAAACTGCATCTCATTTTATGGAGTATGGAGATATGAGTCATAGGCATTGTTGGATATATGTCAACAATCTGTGATAAATTTATATATGCTAATAAATAATAAATACAAATAATGTATGAACAATAAAATATTTAAACAGAAATATTGAAGATCGAGGCTTGCGTACCGCAATGTCCTTGAAACAGAAATTTCGCCCCTACTCAGTGCTTGTAGTTCTACGAACGTCTGCTTCATCAGGATTCAACGATCAAGACAAAATTCCAGCACCAGAAAACTTGTCTTCTGACGAATTTCTGTGTGGTTCTCTCAGAAATGATGTTTATGATTGTAGAAGAAGAATGTTGATTTTCTGCGTTTTTAAATGTCATGCAGATGGATGTATATATAATATGATTATGATGTGCGCAACAGGTATGAGGAAGGGATGCATCTGTTAGGAGACATCTTTTCAGAGGGGTGCTGTGCTCTCTGCGTTTTTTCACAGACTTCAGACTTCATCTTAGTATGTTCATAAAACTTCTCAGTGGTCATCAAGATGATGATATGCATATTAAAATTGTGTATAGGATTTCAAAGGATAAAACCAAAATAAAGAAGCTTGAGGCACGTAACCTAATTTGCCATGATCATCACCCTACCGTAGCGTAATAATTCGACACTAACATTTTTTGTTGTTTTGTAACCCCAAAATCCTAATGATTTTGTTAACGTCCTCATTATTCATGAGTTGGGCTTTGGTAGCTTATCTTACATTGAGCAATTTACCTTTCAACAAAAAAACATCATAATGTTGCCTGCCCAAAAAAGTGAGCCATGTCATTTGTTTGGAATGAATTATGTTAGCATATGTACTATATAGGACAAAATCCAATAAATAAATACATATTTTGGTGTCCAATATGCCAAAATTATGCATAACTGACTTAACGCAAGTGCCTTAGCAGATTTTCCTTATGTCAAAATCAAGATGCAATTTGCAGAGTCTTTCCATCCAACTAAATATGCATTATGCAACCCTTTTATTTGAAGCATTTCTTTACATATGCCAGTACGTGTCTTCAAAACATCCACAATCCGAGATTTTGCCACTGAAAAATAATTCGAATGTGAGAATCAAGGCTAGAGTATTCCAATTAAACAATTAATTTGTTGCATACGTACGTGCCTACTTTTAAGAAGTCCTCTGGATGTGAAAAGAATTCCTTAAATGATCTTGTACATGAAGATGAGAAAGTTTCTTTTCTGTCATCAAATGAAGCATTACTGATATTAGCTTTCAAAAAGATCCATAGATGCTTCTTCACATCATCGGGTGTTAGGTTATCAACATGTAAGTTTCTGTATGATTGAAATTCAATTTCATAATTAAGAAAAGTCAACAACAATACAAAAATAATTTATATTTTTTGAATAAAAAACCTCATAGGTTATCAACACGTAAGTTTTTGTACGATTGCATCAGTACAGAAGTTTTGGTATAATGTATCGGTACAAAGTTTCGGTACGTTTGCATCGGTACATAAGTTTCGGTACGAATGTATATGTACGATGGAAAATTAAAAAAAATGACAATGGGGTGCAAATTGACTAGTTATGATAATTTAGGGGATAAATTGGCCAAAATTAATGTTAAGGGTGAAACTTGGCCAATGCTTACAAGTTTAGGGGTAAATTGGTGAATACCTCCACAAATAATGAAAAGTGGACGGAAATAACATTGAAACAAGAATTGACAATGTATAACATCACAAAGCTTGACATAGACATTGTCGCATTGATGAAAAGGCGAGCCATTGACATGGTCGGATGCATGGGAACGACTGTGAAACTTGAGCTGAATGGAAAGAAGTTTCAAGAATAATCATTTTCTTATTATGTCGATCGGTACATACAACGTAGAGGTTCTCAACACATTACAAGGTTATTGTTATATTGAACTCTCTTGGTTATAAATTTATATTCCCCTGTTTTTCTTTACAATTATTGGGGTAATTTTCTAACTGAATCCACATATTTTGGCAGCATAAGTCAGAAAATTAATGATAGCATGGAGATTTGTGTGACTGTAAGTGACAAACAATTACAACATGTGAGCTTTGTAAATTTGGTCAATACAATCAATGGTGGAACTCATGTTGAACTTGTTGCAAACAAAATAGCGAAGCATCTGCAGAAAACTATCAAAACAGAGCACAAGGATGCAAAAGTAACAGCAGATGATGTGAAAAGTAATCTTTGGATCTTTTTGAAAGTTGATATTGTCAACCCTTCCTTTGATTCTCCAAAGGAAACTTTGACAATTCGTACACAAATATGGTGTTTATCCATTATCCGGTAAAGTACTTAAATATTTTGGTCAACTTTTGTGTACGAGTTGTTAAAGTTTCCTTTGGAGAATCAAAGGAAGGGTTGACAATATCAACTTTCAAAAAGATCCAAATATTACTTTTCACATCATTTGCTGTTACTTTTGCATCCTTGTGCTCTATTTTGATAGTATTTTGCTGATGCTTCGCTATTTTGTTTGCAACAAGTTCAACATGAGTTCCACCATTGATTGTATTGACCAAATTTACAAAGCTCACATGTTGTTATTGTCTGTCACTTACAGTCACACAAATCTCCAAGCTATCAATAATTTTCCAACTTATGCTGCCAAAATATGTGGATTCAATTAGAAAATTACCCCAATAATTGTAAAGAAAAACAGGGGAATATAAATTTATAACCAAGAGAGTTCAATATAACAATAATCTTGGAATGTGTTGAGAACCTCTACATTGTATGTACCGATCGACATAATCAGAAAATGATTGTTCTTGAAACTTCTTTCCGTTCAGCTCAAGTTTCACAGTCGTTCCAAGGCATCCAACCATGTCAATTGCTCGCCTTTTCATCAATGCGACAATGTTATATCAAGCTTTGTGATGTTATACATTGCCAATTCTGGTTTCAATGTTATTTCCGTCCACTTTTCATTCTTTGTGGAGGTATTCATCATTGTACCCCCTGAACTTGTAAGCATTGGCCAATTTTCACCCTCGACTTTAATTTTGGCCAATTCCCCCCCTCCCCCCCAATTCTCATAATTAGTCAATTTGCACCCCATTGTCATTTTTTTTTCCATCGTACCTATACATTCGTACCAAAACTTATGTACCGATGCAAACGTACCTGAAACTTTGTATCGATACATTGTACCTAAGCTTCTGTACTGATGCAATCATTCAGAAACTTACATGTTGATAATCTATGAGGTTTTTTTATTTAAAAAATATAAATTATTTTTGTATTGTTGTTGACTTTTCTTAATTATGAAATTGAATTTCAATCGTACAAAAAACTTACGTGTTGATAACCTAACACCCGATGATGTGAAGAAGCATCTATGGATCTTTTTGAAAGCTAATATTAGTATCATTTGATGACCGAAAAGAACTTTCTCATCTTCATGTACAAGATCATTTACGAAATTCTTTTCACTTCCAGATGACTTCTTAAAAGTAGGTACGTACATATGCAACGAATTAATTGTTTAATTGGAATACTCTAGCCTTGATTCTCACATTTGGATTATTTTCCAATGGCAGAATCTCGGATTGTGGATGTTTTGAAGACACGTACTGGCATATGTAAAGAAATGCTTCAAATAAAAGGGTTGCATAATGCATATTTAGTTGGATGGAAAGACTGCAAACTGCATCTTGATTTTGACAGAAGGAAAATCTGCTAAGGCACTTGCGGTAAGTCAGTTATGCATAATTTTGGCATATTGGACACCAAAATATGTATTTATTTATTGGATTTTGTCCTATATAGTACATATGCTAACATAATTCATTCCAAATAAATGACATGACTCACTTTTTTGGGCAGGCAACATTATGATGTTTTTTCCGTTGAAAGGTAAATTGCTCAATGTAAGACAAGCTACCAAAGCCCAACTCATGAATAACGAGGACGTTAACAATATCATTAGGATTTTGGGGTTACAAAAAAATAAAAAATGTGAGGGTGTTGAATTATTACGCTACGGTAAGGTGATGATCATAGCAGATCATGTTACATGCCTCAAGCTTCTTTATTTTGGTTTTATCCTTTGAAATCCTATACACAATTTTAATATCCATATCATCATCTTGCTGACCACTGAGAAGTTGAATGTATATGTTTGTGTAGGATCATGATGGTTCCCACATCAAAGGGCTTTTGATTAATTTTTTTCATTTTTATTGGCCCTCGCTTCGTAAATTTGACCACCACTTTTTGATTAAGTTTATAACTCCTATTTTGAAGGTTAGTTTATTATTATTTGACTACCATATGCTTAGATAACTTCAATATTAGTTGAAGATTGTTATCAAGTACAAGAATGCACGGACGTATTCCTTGTTTTTAACTTGTATGTTTGGAGTGGATCTGTATAGGCGACTAAGAATGATGGTAGTCAAGATCATCATCCTCGAGCATTTTATTCAATCAGAGAGTTTAAGGACTGGAAAGAAGAGACGGACAATGTTGTTGACTATTCCATCAGGTATTAGAAGATACGCATTCCTTATGTTTTCAACTTACTCTTCATGCACCATGAATATTGTCATAAGTACTCCTATTCTTTCTTGCAGGATCTGTACATTCTTTCATGGTTCATGAAGAGTAAGTATTTCTTATGATCCTCAATATTTTTCAAAATATTATTTCATGGTGCATGAAGAGTAAGTTGAAAACATAAGACTACAACACTACAAGGATAGATTGGTGAGTTTATTTTTGACCTTAATACAATATTGTTGATGTTTTTTTTTATTATACTTTCTACTAAGATGCAACCATTAACTAGTTCTTTTCGTACTTTACGCAGGAAGCATTACTAAAGACAGTTTTGAAAAAAAAACTCTACAAAGTTATAATATGTTGCACATCAAAATTAGTTCTCATATTCATATTCTAATAATAAAATGTTGTGTTGCACCTGCATAGTTCAAGACTACACGTTTTCTGGAGATGTCAATAAAGTAGACATTTCTGTCACTATGTCAAAGAATCAACTTTTGGCTGCCAGGACATAAGATTTGGAAAAAAGTTCAAGCTTTGAACCAAGATACACACTTCAAACATGAACTTGATTAAGATAGATGACCAACTTCATTGCTATAGTACACCAGAAGAGAGTATGACACAATTTGGCTGGTTCGATCAAACAAATTTGTTGTACAACTTATCTTACCTGTTTTTTTTTCTTGATTGCAGTTCTAAAAGAGTTCTATGACATAAGACTACAACTCTACAAAGAGAGATTGGTGAGTTTATTTTTTACCTTAATACAATACTGTTGATGTTTGTTTTTATTATACTTTCTACTAAGATGCAACCATTAACTAGTTCTCTTTGTACTGTACGCAGGAAGCATTACTAAAGAAAGTTTTGAAAAAAAACTCTACAAAGTTATAATATGATGCACATCAAAATTAGTTCTCATATTCATATTATAATAATAAAATGTTGTGTTGCACCTGCATAGTTTAGTACTACATGTTTTCTGAAGATGTCAATAAAGTAGACATTTCTATCACTATGTCAAAGAATCAACTTTTGGCTGCCAGGACACAAGGTTTGGAAAAAAGTTCAAGCTTCGAACCAAGATACACACTTCAAACATGAAATTAATTAAGACAAACGACCAGCTTCATTGCTATAGTACACCAGAAAAGAGTATGAGTTAACACAATTTGGCTAGTTTGATCAAACAAATTTGTTGTGAAACTTATCTTACCTATTTATTTTTCCTGATTGCAGTTCTAAAAGAGTTCTATGACATAAAGCTACAACACTACAAAGAGAGATTGGTGAGTTTATTTTTGACCTTAATACAATATTGTTGATGTTTGTTTTTATTATACTTTCTACTAAGATGCAACCATTAACTAGTTCTCTTTGTACTTTACGCATGAAGCATTACTAAAGAAAGTTTTGAAAAAAAAACTCTACAAAGTTACAATATGCTGCACATCAAAATTAGTTCTCATATTCAAATTCTAATAATAAAATGTTGTGTTGCACCTGCATGGTTCAGGACTACACGTTTTCTGGAGATGTCAATAAAGCAGACATTTCTATCACTATATCAAAAGAATCAACTTTTGGCTGCTAGGACACAAGGTTTGGAAGAAAAGTTCAAGCTTCGAACCAAGATACACACTTCAAAAATGAACTTGATTAAGACAGACGACCAGCTTCATTGCTATAGTACACCAGAAGAGAGTATGAGTTAACACAATTTGGCTGGTTTGATCAAACAAATTTGTTGTACAACTTATCTTACCTGTTTTGTTTTTCCTGATTGCAGTTATAAAGGAGTTCTATGACATAAGACTACAACACTACAAGGAGAGATTGGTGAGTTTATTTTTGACCTTAATACAATATTGTTGATGTTTGTTTTTATTATACTTTCTACTAAGATGCAACCATTAATTAGTTCTCTTTGTACTTTACGCATGAAGCATTACTAAAGAAAGTGGAAGATGAGGTAAATATAATGGAGCTTAAGCTTAAATTTGTAGCATACGTTGTTGGATATATGTCAACAATCTGTGATAAATTTATATATGCTAATAAATAATAAATGCAAACAATGTATGAACAATAAAATATTTAAACAGAAATATTGAAGATCGAGGCTTACGTACCGCAATGTACTTGAAACAGAAATTTCGCCCCTACTCAGTGCTTGTAGTTCTACGGACGTCTGCTTCACCAGGATTCAACGATCAAGTCAAAATTCCAGCACTGGAAAACTTGACTTCTGGCGAATTTTTGTGTGGTTTTCTCAGAAATGATGTTTGTGATTGTAGAAGAAGAATGTTGATTTTTCTGTGTGCTAAATGTCATGTAGATGGATGTATATATAATATGATTATGCCTATTCGCAACAGGTATGAGGAAGGGATGCATCTGTTGGGAGACATCTCTTCAGAGGGGTGCTGTGCTCTCTGGGTTTTTTCATAGACTTCAGACTTCATCTGAAAAGATGAGTCTGTTCATAAAAAATAATTTAATTAAATTCAAAATTAATTAAATAATTTAATTTTCAGAGCCCCAAGGCCCATCTTTTGTTAATAATTAATTACCAATTAATTACACACTCCAAAGCCCAACCCCAAGGATGAGCCCAATTTTAGTCTCCAGGGCTTATCACTCCAATAACTTACTATAAGGGATAAAACCTTATAAAGTGAGGAAATCTTTTGGGAATGGCCAATGTGGGACAAAGAAATTTCTACTCAAAATCTCCAACAATACCCCACATTTGAGTTGAAATTTCATTCAAACTCCAACAATGACCCCACATTTGAATGCAAATGTGAATGCAAATGTAAATGCAAATGCATGACTAGGCTGCCTAAAACTGAGAGAGAATAGACATGATATGCATCGGGTGAAGTGTCTTTTGGACTTGAACTTACCCTAGTGAAAACATATCGGGTTTACTTGGTGACACAGTGGATGTGGAAGATCTTGAACTGTTCACCGCAGTAGTAAATCGAGACAATATGCTACACACATATTATGTCTGCCACACGTCAATTCATACGATTGTCTTCAATTTGGCCCTGAACAGATCCCGGATTTCGTATGAGCTTTAGAGAATTTAGTCATCTCAATTCTCATAAATGCGGCCCCATTGACTCTTATATAGGTGACATTAATTAAGAATAGTCTACCATATTCCTCTTGATAACAAGATATTAATGTCATTAACTGTATAAAACATAACCCCTCAAACTCAACAGACAACACACATGATATCATAAGAATGGGTAAGTTTTTAGGGAGCTTTAATAAAAAGGGCTTGAACTAAGTTTATTTTAACCAAAAACCATCCTATAACTTTTTTTAACCAAATACCATCCCAGAACAAAGTAAAACCCACCAAACCAACAGACAACTCGACCACCAGCCAGTCACTCATGGGCTCTCCTTTGGCCCTCATCCTCCTCATCCTCCTCTTCTTCGTCTCGCTGAGTACTACAACTTTCCTTTTTGAATCACCCTATTTCGTTGAGTATTGAAAAAGTTATATCCATTTGAATCTTACCTAGTTTCCGGCGACCTCCGAGGCTTTCGAGGCATTTTTCGGCCAACTCACAATGAGTTAGCCATCGTGCAAGATACCATTCTCTTCGTCTCTTCGAGAACTACGATTTTCGTTTTTAAATCACTCGATTTCGTTGAGTATTGACAAAGTTATGAGCGTTTAAAGTTTGTCCAACTTTCCGGCCGAAATCCGGCCTTCCCTTCCGTTTAGCTCAGGCGAGCAGCAACCACACCAAGCAAGAAACAATGACTTAAATTCCAGAAACAGTTACTTAGATTCCAGAAACAGTGTTACTTGAAATCCAGAAACAGTTTATTTTTACATTCCAGAAACAGTGTCCGTCGAAAAGAACCAAAATCCAGAAACAGTGACTTAAATTCCAGAAACAGTGACTTAGATTTTAGAAACAGTGACTTAAATTCTAGAAACAGTGACTTAGATTCCAGAAACAGTTTATTTTTACATTCCAGAAACAGTGACTTAGATTCCAGAAACAGTATTACTTAAAATCCAGAAACAGTTTATTTTTACATTCCAGAAACAGTGTCCGTCGAAAAGAACCAAAATCTAGAAACAGTGACTTAGATTCCAGAAACAGTGTTACTTAAAATCCAGAAACAGTTTATTTTTACATTCCAGAAACGGTGTCCGTCATTATTTTTGAATAGCATGTAGATCTCAAATATTTTTTCTGGAGAAACAAATGATAAAATTCACTGACGAAGAAAAATTGAAAAACAGTACCTTGAATACACTATGAATAATAACGACGATCACATTTCAACGAAATAATACAAAAAATATAAATTAAATAGCATGAGGATCTATATTTTTGTTTCAAAGAAAAAGAAGAAGGTCTGCAACCACATCATTTGAAAAAATTGCAAAACCCAAGGAAAAGAAGGAGAAAGACTAAAAATTATAACATGGTTTTTTATTAAACAAAACTTATAACATGGTTTTTTTTATTAAAACTAAAACTTATAACATGTTTTTTCTTAAACAAAACTTATAACATGGTTTTTTATTAAAACTAAAAGTTTTCAAGCCTTTTTCATTAATTTTCCTAAGTTTTTATCATAATAATGGGTAAGTTGTGTGTTCAACTTGTGAATCAAACTTAACCAGTTGGCCTATTGAACCTAGATCATGGGCCCAACCCCAAGGGTGAGCCCAATTTTAATCTTCAAGGCCTATCACTCCAATCACTTACAATAAGGGATAAAGCCTTATAAAGTGACGAAATCTTTTGGAAATTGCCAATGTGGGACAAAGAAATTTCTACTCAAAATTTCCAACAGGCAGGATGTCCTCTCTACTTACATGGGTGGAGCTCCTGCAGCAAACCCTAGCTATACTTCCACTTCCATCAAAGACACCTCCGCATCGAGCTCAAGGGTTATTAGCCAACTCGACGCCAACCTCGTTTACTTCCTGCACAAGGTTTTATACTCTTAGTTTATCCTCAGTCTCTAGCCTCGAATGTTCTTTATTTGCATTATAAAGTTGATTCATGGTTCAGATTTTCAGTCTGACAACATATGAGAAATTTCGTCATGCACTTTGATAATTTAATTCTATGAGCTCGAGATGTTTGTCTTATATCTATGAACCATGTCCCTCTAATCTTCAGTTCCATGGAGCTCCAACTGGTTCTCAAAGAAGCTGGAAGCTCAGAAGCAGCTGCTCGATGAAATTGCTCAAAGGGAGCATGCGGACTACAGCGTAAAGAAAATTGGCGAGCTTTTGTTTGGGAATGAGATGGCCTCAAAAGTGTTGATGAATGTCAGGCCTCCGGGGCAACCGTTGGTAGATGATTGGGACTGCTTTAAGACGCTTGCAAGTTCTTCCGCTAACTCCAAACATAACGTTACAGACTAAGCCAATTAGCCAGGGCAATGAATCCGACGCCTGACACCTGAGTTCAAATCCCACCACGGAAGATTATTGTATTTTAGACTTTAGAGTATCGCTCCCCTTCAGAAAATTATTGTGCTAATTATGTACTTAGTTCTTTTAATTAAATTAATAAATTGGATGTTGATGTTGGAATTTTATTTTATTTTTGTATGTAGTTGGGAACTTATGAGAGGCGTTGTGGAGGTTTATCAAGATATGGAAGGAAATACGCAAGGGCAATTGCCAACATATGCAATGCTGGGACCAGCATGGAGAAAATGGATGCAGCCTCACTTGAAGCTTGTTCTAAGAAACCCCATCTCCAGTTTTAATTTGTTTCTGATTGAATTAAGTAATTAAATAAATAGTCATGCATATGTGACATCTTTCATGCATCTTCTTCTTAAGTTGGTTGAATATCATCGTATTCGCAAAACAAATTTCATTGCAAATAGATCGCCGAAATTGACATGAATGGTTGGTCTAGTTGTATTCAGTCTCCACTTTATTAGACATCTCGAACAAAAACGTCAAATAGAAGCTTTCTTTCTATGTTACATGGGGAATTGAGGGCTCAAACTATGGTGGTAGCTCATATATGATCTTGAGCTGATGCGAAGGGAATTTAGATTGTTTGTGAGGTTTTAAGGCGCCAACAACTAAAAATCTACACTTTCGTTCTCTGAAAGCGATTTTAAACGCAGTTCTAAATTTAAAACAAACAATCAATCAGTTCACTCAGATATATAGAATTAAAAGGAAAAAAAAAATTGATTTTTGATGATTTATTTACGACAAATTATCGTGCTCAATAACTTGAGCTCCTCTCCATTCCCCAGCAGGGTTAATAACCACAGGAACGAGCAATGAAGCTGGTCCAGTGCATATAAAGTACTCCTTACTGCCATATTTCTCATAGAAAGAACCAGGACTTGACAAATATATATCCTCAAATCCCATGCGTATCACCCTGTAGAACAAATCACGCCCCTGAAATATTCACAAACCAATAAAACAAAATGAGTTTGTCTATATACATATATGAACATGTACAACATTTTATATGATTGCTAGTTTTCCCGCCCGACCGTGAATCAGAACCCTTGATTAAGGTAAGTGGCACGGCCCTGATTCACAGTCGGGAAATCCGGTCAAAAGCTGCCAAACAATATCAAGTGGCTTTACGTCCGGCCGAGCCAAGTTTCCATCCTTTATGTTTTTGTCGGTTTTTTATTGTTTAGATTGAACAACACATCAAACTCTCGTTCATGAGATTTGAGCTCAGAACACAAAATGGAGTTATACAACTGCCACTAGACTAAATGTGTTTTTT
The DNA here is from genome assembly GCA_036320875.1 of Cotoneaster glaucophyllus. NCBI lineage: Eukaryota > Viridiplantae > Streptophyta > Magnoliopsida > Rosales > Rosaceae > Cotoneaster > Cotoneaster glaucophyllus. The sequence goes on along the minus strand of CM070068.1, from coordinate 24,841,985 downwards.
CCATTAAAAAACACATGAACTCTCATCCGTCAATACGTGCTCCAACAAAGTGAAGATTAAATGTCACTAAACTAGACGCGCATCGGCTATGTTTATGTTTTTCAGGACTTAAATGTAAAAATACTAGATAATGAATGTGTTACCTGATCCAGTGTTTCATATTTTGAAGGTGGGGTGTTATAAACGGGCTTCAGTCTCTCTTGCGGAGGCGCAGCATAGACTCTGCTGAGCTTGTTTTTCAAAATGGTGTACGGCACATCCTGGCGGCTCCAGGAACCTGGTTTTTCTTGAGGCTCAGAACCGAAAGAGAACCACCCTGGAGTGTCAGCTTTCATTGCTTCACCGGGAGACATAATTTCGAAAGGAGAAGACGGTGGAGGGTGCGCAGTGTAGCCACATCCCTTGAGACCTTGGATTGCTGCTCCGCCTCGTCGTTTAAATTTGAAGTGGCTGAGTATAGCATTCGTCATAGTCACCGGCTTCCGGCCTTTGTTTTTCACAATCACAGCCGTTGCCATGCTTACTGGATAGAGCGTCACAACATATGTTATATCAAGTGTTCCACTAGTGCTGCTTAGCTCAACCTGCAACAAATTAAGTTCCAAACCCAATGGGAAAATAAGGAAACAAACATTTATCCGAAAATTCTACTATAGGCCGGTGTATCTGGAGTTTTTGTTTGTAATGGCAATCGAAAAATTACCTGGAGAGCATCGATGGCATCGGAATCAACATCTTTAACAGTCCATTCGGAAGCGGAAAGAAGTGAGCCTTTAGAGCCTGCTTCCGATGCATCATTCAAAACCAAACCAATTCCCCCCTTGGCTTTGGTAGAATCCGTTTCATTGCCTGGAATGGTGTACAGAACCTCCTGAAAGCCGTCGTCTTTCCAGTACACCTTTGGCTTGTATGAAGTCACATGGGCATTGGGTATTTGAAGCTTTAATGAACTTCCATTTCTGACTGTGAGCTCAACAATTGGGACGCTGTCAGACTCCGAAAACTTGATGCCTTTTCTGCCAAATTTGTCACTGAGGATCTCTGGAACCAAAAGTGCCGGTGCAGAAGCAGCTGTTGAAGAAGCTCTTATCATCTTTGAAGTGGGAACAGAGAAGGAAAGAAGAGAAGCCATGGGAGTAAGAGAGAGAGAGAATGAAGAAGCTTTTGACAGCTTCCACACACTCTAGTCACTAGTTTGTTAGGAGGCTCATCCTTTTTGCTCAACTGTTTTGTTTGGATGTATATTTTGGACACTACCACTTTTTGTCTTTGGCTCAGCCTATCTGTTCAAAGTTCCACATAAATGTTTCTTTGCAAACCTTAAGCATAATCTTAAGGGATTGGTTTAGTGGAAAGCGAATAAAGGTTTAAAACGCCCAATTTAAGTTCAAACTTCCATGAATGTATTTCTTAGGGCTAGGGGTCCTTTTACTAACCCGGCATTCCAATTCTGATCACTGGAACCGGAACTAACCCGGTCCGTTGGGTCCTTTTACTTTCTTTTTTTCTTTTTTCTCTCTCGGTTTTGATTGCCTCCTGACTCGCTCATCCTCCAGATCTTCGACTTGGACCGTTGTGGTTCACCTCCTGCTCCACCACGATCACAATCTCGGGCTTCATTTGCTTCACCATTGATAGCACCTTCTCAATTGCGCCGGGTCGGGTCTCGTAGAAGTGGATCTACAACATGTAGGAGAAGGCGTGGTCGATCGGCGGCTAAGGGTAGGGCTTCGGCGAAGAAGGTGGCGACTTTACGCATGGCACCTGTTTGTGAACCTGCCAGGTAGCCGATATGGGTCACCAGAGCTTTGGTGAGGATAAAGTTATTCTGTTGGATGGCTTATGCGCAGGCCATGATTTGGGAGCCTGGGCTCAAGATTGAGGTATAAGATGGGAGCCTAGGCACAAGATTGAGATCTGAGACGAGAGAGTCGGATGGTGTCGGTCGGAGACTCGGACTAGAGAGATAGGGTGATGGGAGAGTTGAGTGAATCAATGTGAGCCTGAGAATAAGAGTGAGAGGGGATGATAGAATTAGAGGGTATTGATTTAAATGGTCCGGGCCGGGGGCTCGTTTTCTCTAATTTTTAGAATCGGCCCGCCCCATTATTTACAAGGAACCGGCTCGCCCCGTCCCGTTTTGTATTTATAATTTTTATACCTGCCCTGTACTCGCCCCAAACCGCATGGAACCGTCCCGACCAGCGGGTCCAGGACCCGTTTGCCCACCCCTACTTAGGGCCACTGGCTCTCCTTTGGCTTACATTGTGCCCTCATGTAGTATTGAGGCTGCATAAGAAGGGGATTAATATATTATCAATGTATGGTACGATCTCCTATGTTTTTAGAATTAACCCTTGGTAAAAACGCCAATAAAAACAAATTAAAAAATAAAAATAAAAATAACACTTGGATGTGCATTCCAAAAAATTAGGACTCACATAACTGTTTTTGGAGCCCAAAAAAAGTAAAAGGATCCAGAGAGTATCCCCTTCCCCAAACAATATCATCTAAAAACATTCTGTTATTTCAAGAGCACTTCCAAGCGAGTTCATAACTGTAATTGTATAGCACTTATCCTCTATAGCGACTGAGAATTCCCAAGGACTTCAAGTCGACTCACTATCCCCAACTTGAATTACAAACATTCAGCATTTACAGCAAAGATTGTATAATCCCAGACTATACATTCGTGGCATTCATCACTAATGCTTGAAAAAGATTCAAGAGCTAAATACAGCATAAAACAAAATTCATTCAAGCTTTTCACTAAACATGGCTCAGGCACCAAATCGTCTTTCCGATCCACAACCACAACCCGTACACCCCAACAACGGGAAAACAACGCGTCTACTGTAACATAAAAGCAGCATTTACAAAGCGTGATCAGCGATAAGTTTCTTTTCCTCTAAACAAAACTGTGTTCCAAAATGTGCTTTTCATATCTTAATAAAACAAAATCTCACTAACGGAGCAATAGTACAAGGAAGATAGTCCGTCAATTGTATGTCGCACGAAAATTAGTCTTCGTCCATCCCGGCAGGCTGATCTCTCCGACTTGGGCCACCTGCTGGTTTTGCCATTATGATCTGCAAGACAGTCCAAGGCATTGTCAATAAACACTTCTGAATGAATATTAGAAACATCTCAGTCGTGAAATTAGATAAACGACTTTCAACACTAGACTAGACATCAAGATAGCTTTTATGCACTTTGTGATCCTGTTTTCGTCGTTTAATTTTCTATTAGTAGGTAATCTGTAATCATCAAGAGCCAACCAACCAAACCTTTGAAAAACGACCCTCAACTTATGCACTCAGCTGTGATAAGATGGGTAACACTAACAGATGTTATATTAGAAAATGCATTTGGAAGCTGAAAATTTAATCTCTCACGTATTTAGGTAACCAGAAAGCCCGACAACCAAGCATATAGAATTCCTATTTCCTATCGAGCCTTCTGCATTGACGCCAAATTTACTTAAAACGTAAAACAGTTCACAAAACTATATTTCTTCTTTTCTTTTGTGGAAAAGAAAAAATTAACATACTTTGTTTTGTGTGGGTACACATGAATATATGCGTGTGTACTAAGTTAGAAAGTAGTTCAAAGACGAAATGAGAGAAACATTACATAAAACAAAAAGATAAATAGACAACTAATCCATAGTGCCTCGACCAATTTCTAACTAATTAGCATTTTTCTACTTTCGCCTCACAAGATGCAACCGGAAATTTATAAAAGAAGTGCATACCAAGTTTGGGTAGTCCAAAACTAAGAAACTTATTGGCAAATATAACATATATATTACCTGATCTACTCGTAGAACAGTGCAGGCAGCATCTGCAGCATACTTGAGAGCAAAGAACCTGAAACAAACAGCCCAACAAAGAAGACTGTTACCTATCAGACATGATACGACTTTCCTGACCAACCAAAACACATTGATTCCCATAAATTAAGGAAAAAGAACTATCTACAATTACTAAAATATCCAATATGTATGAATTCAAGATCTTTTCAAGTTACTACTCAATTATCAAAATGAAACCTCATTTGTCCCAAAATACTACAAATCCTTTCACGCAGCTGTAGCTCATATTGACTAATGAAACCATCCACAAGTATCTTTAAAACAAAAAAATGAAAAATGTGGCATTGTCGTTTCATTATAACTCAATGACTAGGTCATATGGCGAATAAAGGATTTCAGCATAAAGATGTAGTTGTTAGACCACAAAACTTAAAACTTCTTTTGCAAACAAATTCAGACCAAAATTTAATGTGCCAAAACTTAATCTTCAGAACAATATTACGTCAAACATCACAGAGAACTCTCACACAAAAGCATGGATTGTTACAAGACATCTAACAGCTTACTTGGTTATGTGGAGGTCCCAAACATTAAGAGTTGACACATCTTTGCAACAGCCTCCCTCCAAGTCAAGGCCAACTTTGGTATTTCCTGATGCATGTTCAGCATATAGAGAAGATATGATCTCCATTGCATTAAGCCCAGCATTTTCAGCCAGTGTTTTAGGTACCATCTCGAAGCTTTCAGCAAATTTTGCTATAGCATACTGATCCAATCTGCAAAACCATTGTTTTAGTACGTTATTTCACTCATGCCCAATCGAGGCCAACAACAGGCACGTTACATATAAAAAATCCCTGAAAAATAAATAAAATACAAAAGGCACAGACTATTTACCCTGTTTCTGTAAAAGAGAATTCCTTTAGTCTCCTAGCTAACTCAATTTCAGTAGCTGCAGCTCCAGGAACAATACGGCTATCCTTGCACATTGCCTGAAAATGAAATGCATTATGATAGAAAGATTCCAATGGCTTGGACAGCTGATTAAACAATTTTCTTAAAAGTTCCTGAGAACCATACACTAGTAATGATGCAGAGGTAAAACAAAACCATCCCAACAAGAACATATGAATCTGAATGTTTCTTGTAAATTACCTTGTACGTGTTCACTCCATCATCAACTGTTCTTTCGAGGTCATCCAATATACTGTCAGTACTCCCTCGTAGAAGCACAGTGGATACAGAGTTACCCCCTTCTTCATTCGTCACAACAGTGACCTACATGATAAATCAATGGGTTAAAAAGAAATAAGGAAGAACAAATGATGCCAGAACAAAAAAAAAAAAAAAATTATAAACCAAATTCTATGCCCAGTGTTGTTATCTCAGTCATTTGGTGTGAATCAGAGCAAGGCCGAAGAACAGGCTCTGCTGTACGGTTTAGCAAGACATGCTTCTGCCATGACAATGAGACAGCACAAGGTACAAACGATGCTGCAGTGACAGCAAGAATGCCACAAACTACCTGTCTCTTTTCCTATGCTTTTTGTTTATCTTTGAATACTTGAGCAGCTTTCTTCTGAGAGAGTTTGAACCTTCTCAATTGGTTGTTTGCACAGTTATATACAATTGATATACTGATGTTAGTTTGGGACTGTATTTTATAGGACAAGGTGAATGTTATTTGTTCTGGGATTGCCATCATCCTTGAAATAAAGTTTACACTTGTAATTAATTCTTTTAATTATTTATATTTCTTCCAATTAAAGTAACGTGTCTTAACCTCGCCTCAACACCCACCCCAATGAAAATACTGATGTTCATGGAAACAACTTTCAACATACCCTAACACCAGCAATTTCCTCAACCGAGACAGAGTCAACATATCCCAAATCATCTGGGTTAGGCTGGCTGAGCTTCAACTGTTGCAAATACAAAGTGTATTAAGAAGCATTCGATAAGGTACTCATAAGATATATGACCAAAAAAAGGTTTTCTCATAAGATATCAAATTCTTCTAAAATTACCATGGCAACAGCACCAGTTGTACGGCAAAAGCGTCTCAACTCAAACTTTGAACTGATTTTCAACACCATGAGCCTGGAACCAAGAACTAGAAAGTCAAAACACAAAAGGAGCGCAAGGATATCTAAAGAGATCTAAAAGTACACATATTGAAGTGTCTATCTGATTCTGCAGTCCTAAGTAAAACAGTTTACGTAGCATGAATGCTACAAGGTCCGAAAAAGTTAAATATAACAAGAAGTTAACACTTACTTGTACCGCTCACAAAAATGTAGTGCCATCTCTCCAACTGCTGCTCCACTGACAATTACTTTAGCACCGGAATCTGCAACTGCTTTGATGAGCTCCTCAATTTTAGCTTCTTCTGTTTTTGCATAATTTTCTAGCTACATGATGACCAAGAAGACAATTGCTAGTTAATGGCATATCAACCACGTTAAACTAAACTTTGCAAATAATGGAAACATATAGGCAAACATTAATACACGGAGACTATAGAAACAGATATATTATATATTGCTAATACCAAAGAGAGAAAGAAAAGGTCAGAACGATTTAAAACAAAATCTGTTAAACTAATCATGCAAATACCAAATAAAATAATTCAGGCATCACCCAATTCAAACATATTTACCATGTCTCAATTTCCTGAGACTAAAAATAAAGAAGGACTATAATCAAAAGCAGTTGCATGGACCTGTAGGGGACAATGAGTTTACAGTAGTCTGCATACACACTAGATTTCAGTAGAGTCAAGAGGCTTAATTGGATTTGTACATGAGGTTAGTCTTGTCATTAGAGTTCACGAACCCATGTCAACCTAACACTGTTTAAATATGAAAACCCAAACTACTATATGTATATATTAGTATACACGTACACGAGACTGCTTCTTAAACAGGATCTCACAGTTCAAGTGGAAATGTCTAGACAATGCAGCAAAATATTCAAAACCCACACTTCAAGGTCCCAAACACAATGCTAAATTCTAAATCCCTAGTCCTAAAACCCAACATTACACCCTAGAATAACAAATTATCTCATTACATGGAAAGGACGATAAAGAAAACTAAAGAGAGTGTAGTTCAAAAGGGTTGGAATCCCACAATGTGAGACCCCGTCAGAGGAACTATTAAGATGTATTATATATGACACAATAGACACAGGGAAATCTGTACCAAATCATCAATGACATGTAGATATACAAGTCGCTACGAATTGGATATGAGATGCACAGTATATTGTCCTCGCAACACCCACAGGAACCAATAATTTGTGTCTTTATATCAACTTATCAACATAAAAGACTTCTCTCACTAATAAAGGACTTCTATATACAACACAAAAGACTTCTCTCACTACTCAGCTTCAACACACAGAGAACCTTCCTCTTCGTCAATTACCTGGTCAGCAGTATGAATTAGGACAGTTCCTTTGGTCTCAGTTGCAGAGGTATCAACACCACCAGCAAACACAGCAACCTGAAAAGGTAAAATAGAATATACAAGCTGAGATACCTGAACCTTGCAAGCATATATTTAGAGCACATAAAAAAGTCAAAAGGCTTTTTTTAATAAAAACTGGATCACACAACGAAGAACAGGCATGACCGATCATAAAGAATTATGAACTACAACAGAAGAAAGTTTAAAAATTAAATGGCACCAAAACTATATAAATTTAATTACTATTATTCATATCAACAATTCACAAAACACAAACATATAACTAACAAATTTAGCTCCAAACCCTTTTTGGTTTAATAATTTAACACTCTATAAACGAAAGACCAAAGCACACTCATATTAGGTATATGTACAATCCAAAAAGCAAAAATAAAAAAAAATATGTCTGAATATCAGTTACCCTTACATATAACAAAAACAACAAATAAAATGGTCAAATATATACAGATTGTAAAGCATTGGACTTTACTGGGTTATCAGCTGTTCTCCAATGTCCCTAGAGTTTACTAAACTAAACTAGCCGTCACAGTTAAAAAAAAAAGTAAAATAATACATTATTATGTGAATTACAGCTAACCAGGTCACTATTTTCCTGCTTCCAAAGGTTTGAAGTGTGACAAATAGGGGACATTGTGAGTCCAAAACAGACCAACACCTACCCTATTCTAACTGGCATTTCTTTGATCAAACATCATCAGACCAACACAGACCAAAGGTTTATTTTAATCACTCAACAAACCTACCATTTCCAGTGATTTTTTTTTCTGAAATATCATTGCATTATACTGTCTATGACAAACAAAAAGAAAATCAATTTAGGCATCAGACATTGGCAAATATCAACCAGCTTAATGACATTTAATGGTGGCGAAAAAGTATGATAAATGATAATCATGCTTACTTTCCTGTTACAATCATTGAATTTCCCATTCCCTACACCCAGTATTCCATGCTGGAAGTTCAAATAAAGTACACCTCCGCCCATCATTTACAAGTTGCTTCAAATTTTATGTGAGATTCTCAGTATAATGTCCCTACAGTTCCCAGAAAAACCAATAATTTGTGCCTTTATATCAAAGTCCAAAGGTAAAGAATAGTGAAAACTCCATAAAGGGTGCTAAAGGGACGACTCAAAGTAATTAGCAAAGAGTAATCTGTCAAAGTTTTTAATAGACCATGTGGAAACAAAACACATCATTTCAAGGGTATAGCATGTACATTTTATGCAAAATGTTCAAAAGTACATATACATAAAAGACTGCTAACCTTGGCCTTCTCCATTCGCTTTATACTCCCCAGAGCATCAGTTTTCAACACCATACCTCGAACTACTGTACAATTCTGCAAACCTCCTCCCACAATCTTTGCAACACGTACATTATCCACATTGAAGTTTACTGGGTTCTTCGGGCACACTTGTATACACGCCTTTATCGTCCAATAAAAAATTTACCATTAGAACTTGCTAACAAACGGTAATACACTATTCTTCTTTCCTTGGCTTCAAAGTAGCTAAGTAGCTGACATAGAAATTAAGGAATAACACATTAGGAGATAAAAGTAATACATACATCGGCAACAAGTGAGGATAAGATATCTTCTTGCCCGAATTGCTTGCTTGCAATAGCAGCTTTCATTCTACAAACCACTTGTTCTTTGTTGCGCACATCCATGTTCTCAGAACCTTCCTCAACCAGTCCATCTAAGATTTCAATTGTCTGAAACATTCAAAAAAGGGAACAAAACTCAGAACACAAGAATTCCAATGGTCTCAGTTCGACGAAAAAGAAAAAAAAACTCAGTCATAAAACGGAGTTGACAAACCTTTTTGATGGCTTTGTTGTATCCACTGATGATCTCGCTCGGGTGCAGGCCCATCCTGATAAGCTCCTCCGCGTTTTGAAGGAGCTCCCCGGCAAAAGAAATGGTGAGATTAGCGCCGTCGCCGATTTCCTCCTGCTGAGCCCTGCCTGCCAAAACCAAAATCTTGGCAGCAGGATGCTGAACCTCCAGTTCATTGACAATGGTGGCGGCATCATTTGTTACAAATAGCTTGTCCAAGTGATTGATCACCATCTTATTCATACCTGATTATCGAAAAAGTAGACAAATAATTCGAAAAAAATTAAAAAAACATATTTATATACGCTCGCAAAAGTATGCATCTGATCCACCAAAAGGGAGTGTGATTTGTAGTGGGTGGCGTAAGAGAGGGCATACCATTGGGACCGAGAGAAGTTCTGGTGATGGTGGAGAGCTGCTTGCAGGCATCGATGTTCTTGAGCACCGCCTCGTCCAAACCGGAGAGATGCTTGTGGCCCTCCTTCAGCATCGACTGTATTCCGTAGGGCTGCATTCCGAACCCCATCTTCTTCTTTCTTCTGCTACTCCTGTACTTTTCGTTGCAACTGCAACCCTAGCAAAGTAGCAATGGCCGCTTAAACCTTGCTCCTCAAACTGAAGCCTTTTCTCGTTCAAACCAGACGCTTCTAGTTCTAGCAGGATTTCCACTCCATTAAAAGAGGGAAAAGCATATCTACTGACCGGTAAGTACTCTATTTTAACAGACGGCTTACGTGGCCCAATAGGCGTATTAAATCTTTCATGTAAAAATTCTCCCATGAAGTAGAAAGAGATATTTGTGAGTTTGTCCTCCGAATTTGTATACTCTTTAGAAAGAAGATCTTTTGTTTCATGGTAGCCTGCTCCGGTTCCCTTACGAAACTTTCGTTATTGGGTTAGCCATACACTTTACATGTTTCTAGAGATTCACATGGCATCATCAAATGATACAAGTCTTGGATAAGAATCTACAATGCGCTAGAACGCCCTTGTTGACGATCCTTTACTCCGACAACATCTAGGGTTCCTCAAACAATGTGATATCTCACACCGGGTAAATCCTTAACCCTTCCCCCTCTTACTAAGACTACAGAATGTTCTTGTAAATTATGGCCAATACCAGGTATATAAGCAGTGATTTCAAATCCAGAGGTTAAGCGTACTCTGGCAACTTTACTTAAGGTAGAGTTTGCTGTCAATTTTTTTTATTGCGTTAGATTTAAAATTTTGCATCCAATTCTTCATTCTTTTAGCATCGTATAGTTGTCATGTATTGTTTGCGTGATCAAAATAAACAGTAAATTTGATGAAGATTTATAAAATCTAACATCAAGGAGAAAATTGACTATTTATAAAAGTTCAGAAAGCAAAATTAAAGTTTAAAAATGAAATGTGCTAATTATAAAAATTTAAACGATAATAAACTAAAATTAAAGTTCAAGAAGAAAATAAATATCGCGTACAAATTTTGACGGCAAATCGACAAATATGCTAAGAGCACTTCCACCGGAGGTGGAATAGCCCGGCACACAGTCAAAAAACCAGGCTGGGACCCTGTCAACCTACTCCAGCCCACGGGATTGCCTGGCACCCAGCCCAAGCTGGTCTCTAGGCCAGCCCAAAATTGACAGACCTTGGGACCGGTCTGTATGACGCCTTGCTGACGTCAGAGAGGGAATGAGCCATGGAGAGAGAAGGCAAATGGGCTGAAAGTGATGGCCCTGAGTTCGTCGGAAAATCTGAAAAAAAATGCACCGACAAGCGACAACATGTTAGCATCAACGCAAAGGTTTCCAAAAATTGCAACACAACAGGATTTAAGCCCTCGGGCCATCACTCCGACGAGTTCAAGGTCCAATGTTCGTCGGAAAATCTGAAAAAAAATGCACCGACTCGTCGGAGTTGTCCGTTTTCCTTTGTAGGAATCACATGCAGGGAATTAAGCCCTCGAATTAACCACAAAAATTGCAACACAACAGGATTTAAAGCTTAAGAACATAATACAGTGATAGAAACATCACCTGGGTAGCTCAAGCTTTCGGCTTCAATGGCAGAACCTTGCACCATGCACCGATGCGGCATGCAACGCTATGGTTGGGTTCCTTGAGCTCCAGGGATTACAAAAATAATTTTTTGTGTTTGATTTGTTGAAGGGTTTGAAGAGGAAGAAGAAGGAGAGCTCACGGGAGTGAGCTGGAAAAGAGAGAGATGGAGAGAAAATAGATACAGAGAAAGAGGAAGAGAGAGAGAGAAAGAAAAGAGAGAGAACCGGTGGAAAAAAAGTGAAAGTGATGGAGATATTTTCATTATTTTAAAGATAAAATTGGAAATGGATTTTATTTAATCATATTTTAATAAAATGGACTAGGTAATTTTTTTTGGACAATACTTGGGTCCTCACCGGGGAGGACCCAATGTACTGATTTTTGCTTTTAAACCAATCAAATCAAGTCATTTGTCATTAAAGGGACCCACCGATATCTGAAATAGAATAAAAAATATCTGAAAAAGACAAGTGTCACTTTTTCATTGGGGGTCAGTGTATATTGGGTCCTCCCCGGTGAGGACCCAAGTATTGTCCATTTTTTTTTAGGGGTGGAGATGTTTTGGTCTATTACTGTTTATTAGGGTCTATTACTGTTCATTTGAGTGGATAAATGCGCTGGGTGCTGGCACCCAGTCTTAGGGGTGGAATTGCTCTAAGTAGAAATGAGTTATTCATGCTTTCCAAAAAAAAAAAAAATGAGTTATTCATGTGACAATATTCTCCACGGGCGGGGCCAGTGCGAAGCTACCGAAGCCCTAAAATATAGAAGCAAAACTGTAATTTTCAAAGTCTAATAGGGGTAATTCTGTCTCCTAAAACCCTAGCACCGCATGCACTGGATCTCTGGTCATACTAGGGTTCTTGCCTCTCTCTCTCACTCTTCATACCAGACCCCTCCTGCGGCTGCCACCCACCAATCCCGAATGGTCTCTCTCTATCTCTTCGGTTTCAATGTTTAATTTCTGCATTTGGGTGTGTTTTAATCAAGTTTGGTAATGGTTGTGATTTGGATTTTGTGGTGTGTGGGAAATGCAGGCTGAAGAGAAGAAGTTGGCGAACCCCATGAGGGAGATCAAGGTCCAGAAGCTGGTCCTCAACATCTCCGTCGGTGAGAGCGGAGATCGACTCACGAGAGCCGCCAAGGTACTCCCCATTGCTATTCTCACCACCCATCTCACACAATTTCTGTACTACTATCTTATAGGAGAGGAACTGTTATAATTGATTCAATTGTTTTTTGTTTGAAGGTGTTGGAGCAACTCAGTGGCCAAACACCCGTTTTCTCCAAAGGTAATAATTCCCTTTACTTTTTTTTCCCGTTTGGATTTTTATTGGTAATTCATTTTTTGCATTGTTTCATCTGTCTGCTGCTACAAATTGGTTTGCTTTTCATGGGTTCTGGGATTTGGGGGGTTCTCGTTGGAAATGAAATCAAAATCTTGGGTTTATGTTTCACTATGTTGACTACTTTTTTTGTTATTTGTTTTCAGAATCGTAAATTGAACTTTGAGTTTGAGTGCATTAAGAGTTTTCTGATTTTATCTGTATCGTGGGGCGGTTTTTGCGTATGATCTTTTCCTTTGAGTTTCATCAATTTGCCTATATTTTACCTTCTTATTGCTTCAACGGTTGAGGAATTTTGTCTATAATGCTCCAAGAGCCCAAAAGTTGAATTGAGTGTGGACTTTGTTCTGTTTTCGTGCTTTTAGCACTTCTAGTTGGATATGTTTAAGGTCTTGGCTAATGACTTAGTTGTTAAGGAGTCTAGCAGATTGACGTTGAGTCTAGCAGATTGACGTTGTTAACTCTGGTTAGATTTTCTAGTAAAAAAGGTTTTTGCTGATAGACCAGCCTCTTCTGTATTTTGCTTTCTGGAACTAGGTAGAGTGAATGTATGAATTTTTGGAATTTTCCTTTTATTGGATAGTAATTTTTCATTTGGTTTATCAGTATTTGTTGTATATGTTTTCATCTGTTTTATACCGTATACTTATGTGATTTTCTCATTTGCAATATATAGCGAGGTACACTGTCCGATCCTTTGGTATCAGGCGTAATGAGAAGATTGCCTGTTATGTCACCGTCAGGGGTGACAAGGCGATGCAACTTTTGGAGAGTGGGTTGAAGGTCAAGGAATATGAGTTGCTAAGAAGGAACTTTAGTGACACTGGTTGTTTTGGATTTGGCATCCAGGAGCACATTGATTTGGGTATCAAGTAAGCCTTTTTTTTCCACTATATTTCTTCATTCATTTATTTAGTCATTTAAATCTGAAGCATTGGTCCCTTTTAATCTCACTACAAGTTAATGATATTTGAAGGTACTTGTTTTCTTTATAAATGAATTTGTAATTTTGTTGGGGCCATAATAGCTGAATTTTGTTGATGACATGTATTTTCCGTCTACTATGTACAGGCGTTTTGCATGCGTAGTAGTGTATTTGCTTGTCAGGATTGGCCTGTAATTTTACAGTCCATTCTTAGAAAGCAGTTCCTAGTTTGTTTCTTATTCCATCCTGGAAGTGGTTAAACTTTGGGTGAATTGGATCGTCGTTTGGACTTTTTTGTTGCTTTTCCTGTCTTATGTATCCGGTGTTCTTATTCAGTCCATTGTTTACTCATTCTTGTTTATTTATTATCTTTCTTTCAGGTACGATCCTTCTACTGGTATCTATGGAATGGATTTCTACGTTGTTTTGGAGCGTCCAGGTTACCGTGTGGGTCGTCGTCGCAGGTGCAAGTCTCGCGTGGGGATCCGGCACAGGGTCACAAAGGATGATGCCATGAAATGGTTCCAGGTCAAGTATGAGGGTGTGATTCTTAACAAGTCACAGCAGCTCACAGCTTAGGCCCCAACTTTTGTCGAATTAGTTTGTTCAGTCTCTATGACCAGCTTCTGTTAAATTTCAGTTTTGTCAAAGCTTGAGTTAAGGTTTGGAACAGAGTATGTTAATTTGTTTTTCGAATGATAAGCTTCTGGATGTACCTCAAAAAAATTTGTAGTTACTATACACCAATAGATCTTGAGTTGCCTGGAATTTCGGTTTCTTTGCTGCACGCTTGTCGTAAGCTTTTTGTTTGTATCGAAACAAGTTGTGTATTGATCCGCTTGAAAATTTGTTCGTTTTAAAAGCAATGTTCTAAAAATCCCCGCCTAGGCGCTAGACGGTTGGTCACTGCCCCGATTAATGGCTAGGCGTTTGAAAATTAAGAAATGATGCCTAGACCTGTTGAGGCGCCCGCCTAGACCGCCTAGCTAGCCCAGACCGCCTAGGCATCCGCCTAGCCCGCGCAGACCCGTCTAGGTTGCGACTCACTTAGTTAACTATGTTGACTACTTTTTTTGTTTGTTTGTGTCGAAACAAGTTGTGTATTGATGCGCTTAAAAATTTGTTCGTTTTAAAAGAGTCAAGGATAAATTTACTTCTCAACTCCAGGTAATGAAACAAACGGAACAAATTGAATCGAGAGAATTCACAGGATCAAAGTAAAGATTTCTGATGAAATTGTCTCGTAACTAGCTTACACCGCCCCATATCAAAAATCCAAAGAAATACGATTCAAAACTCCAAAGCACGTGAAGGCAGACAAAAGCGACTGCATTTGATTGCCAACATTTCTTGAAACTACAAAGGATGTAAGGGAGGCAAAAGCGACTACATTTGATTGCCTAACATTTCTCCAAACCAGTTTACAGGACGACAGGGAGCATACGTGTTCATGGAATGATAAGCTTCTTGCCAGCATAGATCGTATCTCCTGTAAGACCGTTCGCCTCTTTGATCGCATCAATGGATACCTAATACGAGATGTGCACGAAAAGATAATGTATACATCAATTGAAAAGCAAACCAAGATTACCAAGATAAATATAACAAGTCATATTGCTGCGATTCAATTGAAGTAGGCACGAGAGATGCAGATTGTCTTAACCTTCAATCGTTTCTCGAGCGGAAGCACTCAAGCATTTCAGAATGAAGTAAATCAAATTCAAATGTTATATGTTGCTCTAGTAACCAAGTAACATTCAAATCCGTTGAGCCGGTTAGTTGGATCAAGCTTAGTTCAATCACGAAAGAACCACTTCTTTGCTAGTGACAAATTACAAGGTTTTCAAAACATGGCCTAGAATTTCCCAAACATTCAACGACAAAAGGGATGAACTTTACAGACACGTAGTCATCGAGATACTAAGTACATGTTTCAGAGTCCGTCGAAAATTTCACAGCTGTTTTCTTTTTCCGGGGGTTGCGTCTTGTTTGTATGATTATTGTTCGAAAAACAGATTCACAATGTGCAAGTTAAAGGTGTTTTCAACATCTCTTCAACATATATCTCCCAAAGCATATGGATATGGTTTAAAATCATAAACTTAGGAGGCCGCAATTCGACGCCAAAGAACTACTTCATGGATGCAAATTCTGTAAGAAAAATGTAAACACATATGCAATACCAAACAGTTAAACTAGTTGAAAGTTTACCCCGTGTTCTCTAGAGAGTCCCCAAAGAGTGTCTCCTTTCTCGATCTCTATAGTTTTATGCGACTTCGGCGTCTCCTGTACATTTTGGTCCTTGCTGGTAATGGATTTCTGAAATAATCCACAAATCAAATGAATTGATCACTCAAATAACAATAAAAATTCAAAAATTCACAAACAAGTCGAAGCAAACAAGGAAATGGGTGACCCCAAATCGTCAAATCAAAACTTGCAGGTACCGGAAGAGGAGGGTGTGGTTCCTTGGCAGTGATGGGTTGCTGTTGCTGGGAAGGGAGAGGCGGCTGCGATGGAGGCTGAATGGGCTGAGCTGACTCGGGGAGTGGAGGAGCTTCTTTATTTCCGTTTTTGTTAAAAGGGTTTAGAGCTTTGAGAATGCTCATAGCGATGCCGGAGAACACCACTAAGCCGGCAGTCTTGGCGATGGAGTCGTCCTTAGGATCGCCGTCGCCAGCGGAGGAGCTTCGGTCGGACATGGTTGATTCGGGGCGGGGGGGAAGGCGAGGAGAAGAGCTTGAGACTTTATGTTGGGGTTTTGATGGTTTTCAGGGAGATCTCCTACTTTGGCATTTAAGGACCTTTTTTTTTCTTCTTACAAATAAGTACCCATTTTTGTTTTTTTTAAAAAAAAGTACCGATTTATACGTGTTTATATATTTTGGAAATTATTTTTAGCATTTCTAAAATTTCATTTTGTATTACTTACAAGTGTATTTTTCTTTCTAATTATAAAAAATTTAGAGTGCAAAACAAAAATTTTAAAGTGCCAATAACAATTCTCCTGTATTTTAATTTAGTATAATTATATTAGAGTATTTTCCCCGACAAATATAAATTTGAGACAAAAATCACATTTTTATTTCTCATTTACAAAACGGAACTGACAAATGAACGTTCCGTGACAGAATCATGATAGCTAGAATCAACATGATGCGCATATTGCATAAGCGATTTTGCAAATTCAGCTTCTTCGTTCATCATTTCTGCATGCGCAATTTCAACGCTTGCTTGGTACTATACCATCTGCATTACCAAGCTACGTCTTCTTCTATCACTCATTGAAGAGATATTAATGATTTTGAGGAAACAAAAACACTTTGAAAGTTGGAAGATTGGTGAATATGTTGTGTGATGGTTAGATATTCAACATATGCTTATATAGAGGATGATTGAAGGTTTGTGATTAGATAATCACATGCGTGTAGGCTTGTGGTTAGATATTCACATGCGTGTAAGTTTATGGTTAGATGTTGACATGTATGGTGTGTTATACATCTCTATCATGTGTTGTGTTTTGTATGTGATTCATATGTGTTTTGTATGTCTTGTGTGTTTCATGTTTTTTGTGTTTATACATCTCTATCATGATTTTCATATTCTTCCATAGTATTTCAAGAATTTTATTTTTTAAACCAAGTGTAAGAGATGGTCTTAAAGATATAAAATGTAAAAAAATTAACATCTTTCGGCGAAGATAATATTTTACTATTAAATAGCTTTCCGGCAAACAAGATACTAACAATGCCCACTTCAAGGCATTTTACCTTTCTCATTTTAATGCTATTTGCATTTCAAAAAAAAAAAAAAAAATGCAATGTTGCGCCCTCTTTTGATGTAAAGTTACAATAAAAAATGCCCAATAACTCTCTTAGGTTCTCCCTTTAAAGGAGGAAACTTATATGAACTGGATACACTCTCAGTGACGCTTCAATCCAATAATATAATACGATTTGCTAATCTCACTTCATATGACTTTGTGTTAATAGATCAAAACACCACCGTACCGGCAAGAGGGAGGGTGAACAGAAAATTTTGCTCAAGTAAATTTCGGATTAAGCTCAACTGCTCAAGCATAGGGGAGTGGGTGTATGGTAAATCTTGGGTTCTAATCCTTTTTTAACCAAGTTTTTCTTTTCGCCACCAAAACAGACGATATTAGGAAAGAGAGATTCAAACACTCGACCTCGGGTGTAGTTTTTGGCCGGGAAAACTTTCTCACAAGAATAATAAAAAGGACAATCGGAGAAACCGACACCAGAATTACAGCAACTTTGAGAAACAAAGAGGACCACATAAACATTTGAACAGCTAAAGAGAAGATGGCAAGCAAATACAAAGACGAAAACAGCACCGGGGAAGTATCATTGAACAAAAGCTAAAGGAATGAACGAATTGAAGAAACATAATCCGCAATCATAGAAGGAAAATTTATATAATTCCAATCCATTAGTGTCTAGCAGGGGCACATACGAAAACAAAAGCTTTCAACGAAACCTCAAGGACCAGCCAAGACCACAAAAACTCGAGGACCAGCTAGAACAAAAACTCGAGAAACCAAACGCGCTTTTCAACCGTCCTCATATCCTAAAATACAAGCGAGATAGTTAGTTTGTGGCACAAAACTTTTGTGACACAGAACAAGTTAATCCTCATCCATCCCTGCAGGTTGATCTCTCCTACTTGGGCCACCTGCTGGTTTTGCCATTATAATCTGCAACACGGTCAAGGCATTGTCAAAAAAAATATCAGCTGCCGTCTGTTTTTATCTTACTACTATTTATTTATATTCATTAAGGTAATTTAATCATAATGAGCGAAATATTTGAAGGCAGCCGTCAGTTTATATGCAATAGTTGTGATACGGTGGGCATCCTTGTGAGAAGATATATTGGTAACGATGCACTTAGGGAGCAAAAAAAGCATTGATCAATAGTTACTAATTACTTACTTGATCTACCCTTAGGACAGTGCAGGCAGCATCCGCAGCATACTTGAGAGCAAAGAACCTGTAACAAACATCGCAAGAAAGGTCAGGCCAAAAAGGAAAGAATAAAATCCCAAGACGAAATATGGACGCCTAATATCACATACAAAGAAAAATAACATTGGGCAAGAGTTTATCGAAAAATCTAGTGGTTCAATAAAAAATTTTGATTTCAATGAATCAAATAAAAGATCTACAATTACAAACATTCCCTTGTGTATGAATTGGAGATATGAACCATGCTTGGCTTATATGTAAGGAGTAATTGGCCAACAAATGAACCTAACAGATGAACAACTACAGACGCAGAAGGAACTCATTGGCTATTCAATTTCAAAACCACCAAAAAGGGCATGGAAATTCGAAGTGTCCTCTACAAACAAATTCTAGACCCAAAATTTAATGCACAAAACTTAATCTTCATGAACAATATCGCATCAAACATCACCGTCCATTCACAAAAAAACTTGACCTGAAAATGACAAAGAAAGCTTACTTAGTTATGTGGAGGTCCCAAACATTAATAGTCGACACATCTTTGCAACGGCCTTCCTCTAAGTCAATGCCCGCTTTCGTATTTCCTGATGCATGTTCAGCATAGAGAGAAGATATGATCTCCATTGCATTCTTCCCAGCATTCTCAGCCAGAGTTTTAGGCACCATCTCAAAACTTTCGGCAAATTTTGCTATAGCATACTGATCCAATCTGCAAAACCAGTTTTTGTTTAGTGTGGTACTTATTTCTCTCACGCCCAGATTCTATTTTATGCTGTCAGGGACAAAGTTACAAGCAAATTACAAATCCAATATTGCAGATCAACCTAAAAAATCTAAACGAATCATATCAGAAATCATGATTTCTAAACCACACCATTTTTGGACCAGAACATCCATGACATATCTATTTTTTTCTTGCTTTTGTTTGCTTTTGCTGCTAGTCATATTTCCTTTGCATGTTAATTTGGTTGGATCATTTAAAACTGCAACTGGTGTTCCTATCTAGTTAGGTTGTAATACCCCTGACGCTTCTTTAAGGTATCACTGAAGTTCTACAATGTTTATTCCGATGCCACTGAATACATCTTATGTACTGAGAATGTACCTCATGACACATTTTCAACAGAATACCTTATATGGTATGAATTTCCTTCTAAACAGAATCTTAATAGCTAATTCCACCTCATTTGAGGATTAAATCATTACTTATTGTTGGTCATTTTTGCCTGACTAGCAGAAATCTCCATGTGTATTATATTATGTAATTCAGTTGAACTAAAATAATTCATAAACAGAGACAATTTACCCTGTTTCTTTAAAAGAGAATTCCTTCACTCTTCTAGCTAACTCAATTTCAGTAGCAGCAGCTCCAGGAACAATGCGGCTATCCTTGCACATAGCCTGACAATGAAATGCATTAGGAAATCAAGAAATTACTTTCAATGGTTTGGACCTGAATACAGAACTACTTCAAGAGTTCCAGAGAACAATATGCCTCCAGTGACTGCAGAGGTAAAACAAGCCAGCCAAACAACACAGAAAACTCTTAATGCTCCACATAAATTACCTTGTATGTGTTCACTCCATCATCAACTGCTCTTTCGAGGTCATCTAATATACTATCAGTACTTGCCCGTAGAACCACAGTTGCTACTGAGTTCCCACCTTCTTCATTCTTCACAACAGTGACCTACATAAAAAATCGTTAGATGTATCAAGAAGATGAAAAAGAAAATAGCCGAGAACAAGATAATTTTGATACAGTACTAGGTCTGAGGAAACATCGTTTCAGCATACCCTAACACCGGCAATTTCCTCAACCGCGACAGAGTCAGCATATCCCAGATCATCTGGGTTAGGTTGGCTAAGCTTCAACTGTTGCAAAAATACAAAGGGTATTTTTGTAAGATTCTCATAATTAAGAAACATTATCAGATTCTTGTGAGATTACCATGGCAACAGCACCAGTTGTACGGCAAAATCGTCTCAATTCAAATTTTGAACTGATTTTCAGCACCATGAGCCTGGAATCAAGAACTAACAAGTTAAAACAGAAAAAGAGCTCAAAGATCTCTAAGAGATTTGAATAACTTAAGATGGGTATTGAAGGGTTTATCTGATTCTACGGACACAAGTGTCAGTTTATGCTACAACGATTGGAAAGGATAAAACAAATATGACAAGATGTTGATACATACTTGTACCGCTCACAGAAATGTAGTGCCATCTCTCCAACTGCTGCTCCACTCACAATTACCTTGGCACCTGAATCTGCAACTGCTTTAATGAGCTCCTCAATTTTAGCTTCTTCAGTTTTTGCATAATTTTCAAGCTACATAATGACCAAGAAAATCATAGTTAATGAGATATCAACCACATTAAACCTAACTTTGCAAACAATGGAAGACAAAAGGCACACAACTTTAAAATACAAACTACAGAAACAGACATCAGATATATTGCTAATACCCAGGAGAAAATAGATCAAAACATTTTAGGATAAGAAATACCAAAAAACAATTAGCTGCAATGAACTGACACCAGCTCAAGTACTATGGACCTAAAGGCAAGCATATTAAAACACCAAGAGGTCCAATACATTCTGTTAAGATGTACAAAGGGATATAAACTATATTTTGTGAAACTTTTCCAAAATGAAAGTAAAACAGACTTAGATATAGTAGTAAAGTTAAATCGCAGAAACTGGTAAAACACATTAGAAGAAATCATCACTTCTTAATGTACAGCCCTTTAACCAAAAGACAAACCAGGGGAGATTAAAAAGAAATAATAAGGACCACTTCAAGAAGAGTACAGAGTGTTCAAATCATGTACAAGTACAATAGAAATAAATTAAACCTTATGAACCATATGCATATGAAGAAGAACTTAACTAGTTGCACATATAAACTAAGTATTCAAGAAACTGCCACCAAATCTGACCTTTATGGGATCAATTGCACATAAGAAAATGTTTTTTGGTTGCAACATAAAAAGAAAATTCGAACTTTTGCTTCATAGAATTACAAACAATCTCCCATTCCTCCAGAACAACAAACACACACAAACATACCTGGTCAGCAGTATGAATTAGAACAGTTCCTTTGGTCTCAGTTGCAGAGGTATCAACTCCACCCACAAACACAGCAACCTGAAAAGGTTTAACAGAATATACAGGCTCAGAACTTGAACCTTTCAAGCATATATTTAGACCGTGTAACGGTAAAGGGTTTTTATAATAAGAGATAGCGATCACAATACGGAAAACAGGCATGATCAAGCATAAAGTATTATAAACTACAATAGAAGAAGATTCAAAAGTTAAACGGCACCAAAGCACTATAAAGTTAATAATATTATTCAAATCACCAAAACAAAGTTACAAACACACACTCATGTTACTAGCTTACGAAAACAAGCACACTGTTAGCAGATATACGTGAAGATAGAAAACTAAATTCCAAATAGTCAACGTGTGGTGCATTTTCTGAACTTCAATACATGAAGAAGAACATGTTACGACAAGAAGGCTGCTGCAAATCTTGAACATAACATATTATTGAATGCAATATGCCAAAGATTAGTATTATCAAGGTAATAACATGAAATCAGAAGCCATAATCACCACAATTAATAAAATAAAAAGAACACCATTTTCTCTGGTACCCAACAAACCAGGCCAACATTTTTCCTGCTTCCAAAAGTTTGAAGTATGAAAAATAGGGAAGAAGGCAGTGTGTAAGTTCACACCAGACCAACACCTACTTATTCTAACTGGTATTTGCGTTGAATCATCAATTTCACATCAGAGTGATTCAACAAACCTACAATTTCCATAGATTTTTCAAAAGTATCTTCAACCATACTGACTATCACAAGCAAACAGCAATTCCATCAGGCAACTGACTTTGGCCAACATAAACTACCTTCAAGGACATTTATGGTAACGAAAAGGTATGAAAATCATGCTCATTTTCTTATAATCATTGAGTTTCATCTTCCCTATTCCCAATATTTCATGCTGAAAGTTTCAATGATGTTTCGTCCATCATTTACAAGTCGTTCCAAATTTGATATGAGATCCTCAGTATAGTGTCCTCACAATACCAGTAATTTGTGCCTTTATATCAAAATCCAGAGTTAATGGATAGCGAAAACTCCCAAAATGATGCTAAAAAGACAAGAGTAAATCTGACAAAGTTTTTAATAGACCTTGAGAAATGAAACTCATCATATAAGGGTATATCAAGTATATCTTATGCAAAAGTTCAAAAGCAGATGTGTAAAAGATTGCCAACCTTGGCCTTCTCTGTTCGCTTTATACTCCCCACAGCATCAGTTTTCAACACCATACCTCGAACTACTGTACAATTATGCAAACCCCCTCCCGCAATCTTTGCAACACGTACATTATCCACATTGAAGTTTGCTGGGTTCTTGGGGCATACTTGTATACATGCCTATATCGTCCAATAAAAATGTCTACCATTAGAACTTGCTAACAAACAGTGACATGCTATACTTCTTTCCTTGGCTTCAAACTAGCTGAGTAGCTGACATAGAAATTGACCAATAATACAAAAGGGGAAACAAGTAATAATTACATCGGCAACAAGTGAGGATAAGATATCTTCTTGGCCGAATTGCTTGCTGGCAACAGCAGCTCTCATTCTAGAAACGACTTGTTCTTTGCTGCGCACATCCATAATCTCGGAACCTTCCTCAACCAGTTCATCTAAGACTTCAAGCGTCTGAAATATTCAAAAAAAAATTCGAACAAAACTTATAACATTAGAATTCTAATAACAGATAAAAATCAGAAAGGGGGATTGAAAAACCTTTTTTATGGCTTTGTTGTATCCACTAATGATCTCACTCGGGTGCAGACCCATCCTGATAAGCTCCTCTGCGTTTTGAAGGAGCTCCCCGGCAAAAGAAATGGTGAGATTAGCGCCGTCGCCAATTTCTTCCTGCTGAGCCCTGCCTGCCAAAACCAAAATCTTGGCAGCAGGATGCTGAACCTCCAGTTCATTGACAATGGTGGCGGCATCATTTGTCACAAATAGCTTGTCCAAGTGATTGATTACCATCTTATTCATACCTGATTAGTGAACAATTAGACAAATAATTCAAAATTTTAAAATAAAAAAGTATGCTTGCAAGTATCGGATCCAATAAAAAGATCCACCAAAAGTGACTGTGATTTGTAGCCAGTAGAGTAAGAAAAGGAATACCATTGGGACCGAGAGAAGTTCTGGTGATGGTGGAGAGTTGCTTGCAGGCATCGATGTTCTTCACCACCGCCTCGTCCAAACCGGAGAGGTGCTTGTGGCCCTCCTTCAGCATCGATTGTATTCCGTAGGGCTGCATTTTGAACTCTTTTCTTCTTCTTCTACTACTCTTTCTTTCTCACAGATTCAGCAAAATCCTAACCCTAGAAATGCCTAAACCCTAGAAATGGCTGCCTTACAAAACCCTACTCTCTGCAACTGAAGATGTTTTCTTTGAACTCGCGGAGCTCTTTTTCTTGTCGAAGGATGTGGCTCCTCTGTAGTTATGCCTTCTGCACTTGTTTGCCTAGTACGAAATCTGCATCCTCCAACTAATCCAATGGATTGATCGGTTGCCAGGTCATTTGAAACCACTCTTGTTTAATTGAAGAAGGATTTGGATCCTCGCCGGATCTCCTGGGGATCCTAGAGATCAACGCACTGTGGACCGTTGATAAAAAATCGTGCGGTCCCAATTAAATGTTTTTTTATATTTTTAAAAGTAAAGTAGCCTTATTTTACGTGAAAATTATAAAAATGGAAAAAATTATGGCCGCACGATTTTTTATCAACAATCCACGTGCGTTGATCCTTAAGATCTCCAGGGAGGAGATCTGGTGAGGATCCAATTCCCCAATAATCCCTCATGGTGAATCGGTGATAGGGTATTCATAAAATAACCCTCACAATAAAAAAAAATTAAAATTAAATAAACTCTTATGATAAAGTCTGTTTGGATTTATGTCTAAAATTGAAAGTTTCGTCACCAAGTCAACTTTTGGATAGCCTGCATATGGAGACTTTTAATGAAGAGTTAATGAAACTTTCAATTTTGGACTTGAATCTAACAAACTTTTTTTCACAAAGGTTTAATTCCTAAATGTTTTTACTACGGGGCTCTATTTTGAATACTCTATCACCAAAAGACCAAAAATTCTTATAGAAAGAAATACCTTCACAAGTTCGTTGATTGTAATCTGCACGCTTGTCGAATCCCTCGTCGAGATGCAACTCTAAAGGCTGTTAGGGTGGCTTTGTTTGAGTAGGGGGTGGTGGTGTAACTGCAAAAAAGTACTTCGACGCTCACGTCAGTCAAGGTGAATTGGTATTATCTAGTCAATGGTTTCAGATTGTGTACCTTGTTCTCTATCTCAACTCGCTTTTCCTAGAGCTATGATGCTTGAGGAGCAAGTATCACTCCTTCGATTCTCATTCCATCCCCAGAAGTGGATGTAGTTGCTCACCTCCTTCTACCCCTCTTCAGGGTTTTGCATTCACGAATTTGACCCATGTTTTCCCTGTTCTGCATCTCATACGTATACGAAGGACAACTAATATATCATGCACGTGGGTTGAGGGCACATTCCCAACAATGTTTGAGTTAAAAACTTTGGAAAGACTCAATAGTATCTGGAACAAACAATGACAATATCTGGATGTGAAATGGAAAGTCCAATTTTTGTTGTAGAACTTAAAGTACGTTTTTGATTAAGTAAACGACATCGGATGACTAAAATCCTCATACATCACAGCAAATAGATGAGTTTGAACTGGGACGTTTCGTTCTTTTCAATATGGTATTATGAGCCTGAAATGAAGTTCGGGCGACAATTTCAGAATTCCTCGATGCGTCATTTTTCGGATTATGAGGTTAATTAGTTAAATGTTTAATTAGAAGATTAATTAAATTACTTTTAAACCCTTTAGACTATTTCAAACAGTTGTATTTGTTTGAACTTGAATCAAATAGTTACACCTATTTTGAAAAGGCATCAAAATCCTATATATCTCAAACACTCATTTGCATTTGTTACGTTAATTTTGGAACCTTTATTCATATGAACTTTATGAGAGAGACACAAAGAAGTTTGCCAGAATCAAAGTTTCAGTGCTAAAACTTTCATAGATAGTTACTAGTGGAGCAGACGCTTGCAAAACTACAAACGCTGAATATCAGTGAAATTATGTTCAAACCATTGAAAATATGCAGGCCTCTATTTGCAAATCCGTTAGTTTATTGCTTTATTATAGTTTTGCTTTTTCTGAAATTATATACATATCATATTTGGTTGTTAATATTATGGGCTTTTAGAGATAAGGACTTATCAAAGATGATTTTTAGAATATAACCTTAGAGGTTTCTAATATCTAAAAAAGATCATTTATTTCAATGCACCATGACATGTCACCTATAATAATACCAAACATTTTACCACTATTTACATGTATGCCATCTTAATTGTTTGAAATGTAACCTAAACTTTGTTGTTCCAGAAATGTAACAGTCAAATTAGAAAGAGAGAGCAACGTTAAAGCAGGCTTGAATTGCACCCGTAATCAATGAAAATTTTCAAATTTTCAAACAGGTTGTCTACTCTCACAAACAGTGTTGTTACTGTCTGGACCCATGCTCCACGAAAATCTGTTTGAAGCTACGATTGTTTGGCTTCCTCGATTCGCTGCCTTCGTCGGAACACACGAATCACTTCTAAGCTACTGTTTATATATATTTTTTGTCTTAATCAACATAGCAGTTGGTATGGTTTGTCTTAGTGTGGAGAATGTGTTTAGCTCTCATAACCAACACACAAGTTGATACTTGTATAGCTTGTTGGTATGGTTTGTATGTATTGGTCCGAAAAGTTTCATTGTTTTAGCAAGAATTTATATTTTGCAATGCACACCATGTGTTTGTTGAAAAGCTTTTGTGGAGGTTTTTGTACATGTTGGTTCTCTTTTCATTTAGGTACGGTCAATTAGGTTCTATCCATTCGATACAGGTCAATTAGGTCATCTCCATTAGGTACGGTCAATTACGTCATCTCCATTCGGTACGGTTAATTAGGTCCTCTTTATTCAATATGGTCAATTAGGTCCTCTCCATTCGGTATGGTCACTTAGGTGCACTATATAGTTTCGTTACAGTCATTTTCTCTGCATACAAAATTGTTCTTTCCATTTATCTCTGGACTCATTTTTAAATTATTGAATCCAAATCTACAAAAACAAAAATGAATGCATTTGAGAAAAGCGTAAAGAAAAATGAGATTGAAACATTGCAAAATTTGCAAGTAGAATAGGATGTGAAGCAAAGGGATGAAAGCTCATTGAAAAATAGTGTATTGTGCATCTTAGTTGGGAAGGGAAACTGATTTTGGACCCAAGAGTTTATATAAGAAAATTCTTAAAATCAGGATGATTATTATAATTTGATAATGAGACAATCCAACCAATAAAGGGAAACTGATTTTTGGGATTAATATAGAAAGGAAGCATGAACATCATCATCGGCAGAGAAAAAGGGAAGAACTTCAATGAGGCCGAAGATGGAGAGCTGAATCGTAACCGAATGCAGAGAGACCGGAGGAACCTATAACTCCAAAACATTTAAACATGTATCTATATCTAAGGGCAATACAGGAAAACTAAAAATATAATAAATTTGTAGAAAAATAATTAAATATGACATGGACTGTATAATTTGACGTGGACATGAGGCAAATGACTATTTTCAGTTTTTAATCTTTAGTATGGTATTATTGAAAAGTTAATCTTAGTTAGGGATTAAAATGAAGTTTTCTATTGATATTATTGCGTTAGAATATATAAATTTCAATAAATTAGTCTTACTGATTGTTGTTCTGCCAACGTTCTCTTGACATTTCACATGTAGAGTGAGGCTAATGACTATTTTGGGGCAACTAATAACAACTAATAATACCCTTGGAATCATGGCAAAGATCTTGACGAACAAACTCTTTCAAAAACTTTTCTCTCCATGTGAGAGTTCCTTCTCTCTTCTTGAGAGTCTTTTCCATCCTCTGTGTGTGAGTGATTTCCTCATCGATTAAAATCGTTGCCGGCGGCCCTCGCCGTGGCAAGGGGTCGGCGGAAAGGTTTTTGTTTTGCTTTATGTTTCTCAGTTTTTTGGTTAATTTTCTTTCCAGTTCTTCCTAATTTACCCAAGATGTCTATACCCAACGACTATCTTCCCCACATCCTTTCAACTCGATTTGCAGTTAGTTTTCAACGCACATGGTTGCGCTCTTTTGAGAGGGTGCGTAGAGCTCCGGTGGACTCATCGGCTCAGGTGTTTAACACACCACCTCCTTCTCATTCTCTCTGTCTGCCTTCGTTGGTAGTGTCGTTCGGGGTGTTCCCACAGACTTCTTCCACTTTCTAGGCTGAGATCGGGGTGATCGGAACAGCTTCCATGGCTGGGTCCTGCGAAGCTGCTTGCGTGGATATGGCGTTGGCTACATGAATATTCTGGGTTAATCTGGAATACTTTGAAGGAGGCGGTTGCTGGGGTCAAGAAGCTTACTTTGTTTTGTTTGTAGGGCTGGGCTCTTTTTTGAGCTTTGGTGGGTTTGTTGGGAGGCCCATATGTGTGCATGTAACTTGTTTGTTGGTGGCCCTATGTTTGTAATCTTCTGTTTGGAATAAAACTTTCTCATTTCTTCAGAAAGGTTTTTCCAAAAAAAAAAAAAAAAAAAAAAGATCTTGACGAACCTTCCTTAGGCTTGTCTCATATCTCCTTGTGTAACCCGCGATGGGCCCACGTGTAAAAATCATATTTTATTTCCACGCCCAAATTCCATAGTTTTGGATCTGCTATCTCGATCATGATTTTTTTACCCCAAAGAAAAGGTCCTTCACTTTTTGGACGGCTGTGGGTGATGAAGTAGGAGTAGGATTTTCTTCATTCTTTTTGTTTTGTTTTCTTTTTCTTTCTTCCTATTTAAACGGTCACGGCTAAACTATGTTAATATTTTATATTAATTTTTTATAGAAAAAGAAATACAAATAGAGAATATGAGAGAAAAAAATAGAAATAAAAAGAAAGAGAATCCTAATCCAACAAAGTCACCAGTTCGATGAAGAGTTGCAGCAGCAATTATTCACGAGGAGACACGTTTTCCCTGTATGCTTGCCGTACTTCGCCACTTCCCACAATGGAACCACCTCGGGTCCGTCCACATTCTCAGGAAAACGTTTGGCTCTGAACCTGCCATCTCAGCATCCCTCCCTTCCACGCCAAAACTTCTTCCACCTCAGAATTTTCAAATATTCCAAAATTATCTCCCAAAAATTAAAATATCCAACTTTTTTACTTCCTCTGTTTCATATTATTCAATCTAGCCCAAAGTAATAAGCT
The DNA here is from genome assembly GCA_036320875.1 of Cotoneaster glaucophyllus. NCBI lineage: Eukaryota > Viridiplantae > Streptophyta > Magnoliopsida > Rosales > Rosaceae > Cotoneaster > Cotoneaster glaucophyllus. The sequence continues at coordinate 24,813,107 of CM070068.1, read as the reverse complement.
GGAGTTGCAATTTGCATGCTCGTCAATGGCTCAATTACTGACCCCATCCCCTGTTTTCACTGAAGCTCTCAAGTTCCAAAACCCATTACCGAATGGGTGCTCTAGAAGCCCATGGCGCATGTTAGCCAAGCCCGGCAGTAGCCTGACTTTGATGGGTGGTCATGGCGGCGGCCGGAGGAGGAGTAGAGGCTTTGGCAGGCTCAGAGTGGCAACCGACGGCTCACCTTCAACGAACGCTGTCGCTGATGACTACTACTCCGTCTTGGGATTGGTATGCTTAATAATATTGTACCATTTTTATTAATTCCATCTGGGTTTTATTTAAATTTGCTAAAAGTTTATGCTTGTGGGCAAATTAATTAGTTCAATTATTGTGCGAAAATCCAAGAGTTCATATTTGTTATGAATTTTGAGGAGTTGGGTTTTGCGTGAAATGCTTAAATTTTGTATGTTATGTTAATAACAGCTTCCAGATGCAACGCCGGCACAAATAAAAAAGGCGTATTATAATTGTATGAAAGCTTGCCATCCGGACTTGAGTGGTGATAATCCAGACACCAACAATTTCTGCATGTTCATCAATGAGGTCTATGAGGTGCTCAGTGACCCGGTGCAACGCATGGTTTACGACGAAATTCACGGCTATGCTTTGACAGCAATCAATCCTTTCCTGAACGAGTCTGCACCAAAGGATCATGCATTTGTTGATGAGTTTAGCTGCATAGGCTGCAAAAACTGTGCCAGTGTTGCCCCAGACGTCTTTGGAATCGAAGAAGACTTTGGAAGAGCCCGAGTATACAGTCAGTGCGGGAGCGTAGATTTAGTTCAACAGGCAATTGATAGTTGGTAGGTACTTTGACATCGGTTTTTCGAATATGATGAACATTTTGTGACAAACTGACTAGTCCTACTTCCATTTTTGTCAATTGTATTGTGTGTATAACTTCATCACTGAGCTGTGAATAGTTTCAAGCTTGAGAGGCACATGTTCAACTAGGACAGATATTAGGAATCAGGCATCTTTGTATTTTCATGGTTTGCGTGTAAATAGGTAGAAACAGGACACACTTCACTGAAGAGCGTTACTTTACATCAAATAAGAATTTGACTTCAGACTTGTTAGAAGAGTCTTCCTTAATGCTCGTGAAAGTATTTCTGGTTTTTGACAAATAATCAAATCATTTTTCTACAAATTTCAAATCTTTCTGCAGCATCAAATAGTTTTCGTGCATGCTTGTACTGCTTTCACAAATTTGACGTTTGAAATTTTCATGTCACTCTATAGTTGTCAATTGTACTATCAGATGCCTGGAAACTAGATGTATCTTGATTATTAGTTGACAAATTCTTCTTTGTTTCAGCCCTGTTGATTGCATCCATTGGACTTCTGCTGCCCAACTATCATTGCTCGAAGATGAAATGCGCAGAGTAGAAAGAGTAAACGTATGGAAAGCAATCATTATCACCATTTTGAAATCCTTCGATGCGAATAGTTTTCTTAGCTGCTTGGTCGTACTAATCAATTCTGAGTCTTTCTGGTTATCTAAACTTTGACCAAAAGAGCTGCGTTTTATACTTTTTTTTTCTTATTCGTTTATAACTTCAGTAGCTAAAAATGTACTGTGGATGGTCAGGTTGCACTGATGCTTGCAGGTATGGGCTCATCAGTGGATGTTTTCAGAATGGTATGTTACTCGTTCTCTGTACTATACATTGTCTTCTATATGAATTTTCACAACTTTCAGTTAATGACCTGAAGACATTTTCAAACTACTTGTTTTACTTATCTTTGCTTTTGTGCGTTGAACTACAATGTGTTGTCATATTATCTTAATTCTGCTAAAACAAAGTAGAACCAGGAAGTTTATTCTTCGTAGCTCTTGAAACACTTAAGATGTAATCAAGAAGCAAATCAAAAGAAGAATGTATAAATATTTGTTATATGTTCTTAAACTCATCTGCTTAGATGAATCTTTGGGATACAATTATTTCTAGCTTATCTTCATTGTCGCCATAACTAGCTTAGCAATTTTTGTTAATGTGGCAGGCAAATTCTCGGTGGCAGAAGAGGCAATCAAAAGTCTTGGTAGGAACTCTCATTTTATTTTTTGTACCTTCAACTAATCTAATGTTTTGTGATTTCTTTTGCTATAAAGTAAAATCGGTAATACTAGGTGTGTCGGTTGAATGAACTACCAAGGATGAATCCTTCCATATTCTGATCCAAAGAGCCCGTCTTATGAAATTTCAGTTTCGTCTGATAAAGAAGAAAACAAAACCCTTGAGTTGCCAATTTCTGTGCTGCTGTTCCCTCTAGGCAGAAAAAATCTCGATCACTGCTTACAAGTTTTTAAAGTACCAAGTGCATTTATACTTTTAGTTATGACATTTCACAAACCTGGGTTTATTGCAGGAACAAGCTAAAATTAGGATGATGAAGAAGAAGGATTCAGATAAAACAGAATCATACTGGGACAACATTTGGGGTAACACCAAAGACTACCAAAATTCAGGTAAGTGCAAACCTGTAGAAAGAATGATATTGATAGCTAAGGTTTGAAACATCAATGGACAGAAGAAACATAATAGAACTTACTCGAAGTGATTACATCTACCCTTTCTTCGTGTCTCACCGTTTTACCCTCAAGTATGTCCAATGAATTAAATGCAATATGTTTTAAAATTTAGTCTCTAAGAGGTTTTTACATTTTGATTCATATTCCTTCTCAAGGTCCAGCGCTGTCTCTTCCTTTCCGAGGTCCAATAAGTTAGAATCAACTTATTTGGATCACCAACTGTTAACAGAAGTATTATTTTCGTTTGCTGCTGTGCTCGTATACCTGCATAGCTGCGCGGAAGCGTGCTCCTTGTCAGATAGATGTTATTTCAAATGGGCAATGTGTAAGACTCAGAAAGGCTTTCCATGTTTGTCATTCTTTTTCTTATCATTCCGACATGCTTTCTTCCTCGAGCAGAAGTTCTAATCTCCCTTGGGTGCCGATTAGATTTGCATCTTCTGAATCTTATGCGCCAGTGGTTCTTGCTGAATCCCGCCTCAGCAGCACGTAGTTATTATCCTCCAAACTTCAACTATCCCATCAAAATATTGATATTACATGGTTGTAATGATTTGAGTCACTTTATCGTTAGGGCACTCTTCTTAATCCGAGTTTGAGATGGAATATTACATGTTTAATGCTTCATATGTTATAGACGTATCAAAGTTTGAAGTTAAATTTGAAATGTGTTTTCTTTTTTCAGAGGAGGAAGTGAAAGAAAGAGCAAGGAGAGCGGCAGCAGCAGCTCGAAGATGGAGAGAGTACTCAAGGAGGGGTGCAGATAAGCCTCCCAGCTATAAACTTCCGGGGGCCATCTCCAACAACGAAAAGTGACCAGATTAATCTGTAGAGGACCGACACCATTGAAATTATAGCATCAAATGTAAGTATTAGCAAATTTATAGCTTAAGATGGTGCAAATTTGTAACCATGCAAAATTTGAAGAGATCTGAAAATCTGCGCAATCAGTATGGTAGCTATCAGATTACCAGAAGATTGATCTCTAAGTTCAAAAAAATGAAAAACAAAAAGAGAAGATATACATATAGAAGCATTCTGCATATATGCAAGGTTTTCATTGCATCGAAGCATCGTGGTTGATGTTATTTCTTGTTTCTCCAAGACTCCATCGAGAATCCGAACACGACATAGCAAACTTCGTAAGTGCATGCGCTGCCGGATTGAGCAAGATGCCTAATCTACTCGATAAACTTAACACCCTCATCAGCCAACACCACCTCCCCAGTGATAATTGCATAATACTCCATAGCAGCAATAGAATTTTCCTTTAAATTGTTAACTCCAAACACACAAAAACACACACGTGTTTATTTTTGTCTACGGATAGTTCTAAAATTTGTTCAATCCCAAATGCTAAAGATAAATGGTGATGCGGTCGTTTTTTTTCACTTGTTTTTGTATCATTGGCACGGAATGTCAACTTTGCGGTGTACCTATATCGTACAAGTTGCACCACCCAAACGAAAGGGTTAGGAAGTTTCTACAAGCCAACGTCTGGCAAGTGTTTACTCATGAGTCATGCATATGTGACATCTTGTTTTAATTGCTCCTTGTTTACCGCTAATTTAATTTAATCCACATTAGCTGGCATCTTTTGTAATTTGTAGGGGATGTTATCGATGTAGTAAGCGGCTTTAGTTGGTTCAATGACGCGGCATAGACACTTCGACAGTTGTACTAGAAAGTGCAATTTGCTCAGGAAATAGAGAAATTTTTCAATGTGTTCAGAACACGTAATGGTATACCACATATCATTATTTATATCTATATCTATATTATTAAAAGAACACACCTTGTCAACCTTTTTACTCACTTTTTCTAATTTTGTCCCTTACTTTTGAATATACAATGTTGAGATGAGGAGGGCAAAATAGTAATTTTGTACCTTTTGACAAAATAACAATCATATCCCCTTTTTTCCTATTTTGCACTCACTTTTGAATACACAATATTTACATAAAGAGGGCAAAATAGTATTTTTGTATCAAAATATTTACATAAGATAAAAATATGCACTTATTAAGAGAAATTGTCCCACCATTATTTTTTCATACAGGTAAGTGAAATCATGATGGTTTTTGAATAGTTTGAATGAACTGAAGCGGTTGCGCTTAAAGAGAACGTGAGAGGAGGTAGACGGTTGTTCACACACACAAAGTGTGCGCTCTCCTCTAGTTATACAATTGGATGAACAATTTCAATAAAATTCTTTCCTCCAATTCTATACTGACGTGTAGCGCCCGTGGTCCAGACACACTAAAATCTCTCTCCAGGAAATGGTAATCGCACGAATTATGATGTGGTATTTGTTTTCTGAACTCAGCGAGTTACCGGAGGGTTCGGTGACAAAACCGGAGATGTAGTTTAAGAGTTGTAGTAGTACAGGATAAGACTATAAACTTTCATCAGTCTTCTTTTTATACAAGCGGCATTGGGTAAGGAGGAAATTACATACAACAACTAAGGTGTAGTAGACTGTAGAGTCGATGTTCATGATTTTTGCAAGTACACAAATGAAGCTAAAATACTATACCAAGCTACGAAATACGATCCGGCCGCCTCTAGTTTGGGTATACAAAGAAACGTACCCACCCAACTTTCAATATACAGACCCTGGCCTGGCCTGTTAGACAATTTTAGCCAGCAATATGTCTGAAAAACTAGTTTTTATTCTAAAGACAGATTTCCGGTGATCGTATACAAAGAGCGGGATAAAAGAAAAGCCCGAAAAAGAAAAGCACGAAAATTACCAGTTCTAGTTTGAGCAGCATCCAATTCTCTTGAAAACAGAACCGTCATCTTTGACATTTATGGTCTGTCCTTTAGATGGAACAGCGGAAGCACTTCCATTGTTGCCTGCCTCGACTGCCCTCTTGCTTACCACCCGGTATATTTGAGTCAAGACTTGGGTAAATGCACTTTCTACGTTGGTTGCTTCCAACGCAGAAGTTTCCATGAAGTAGAGGGACTCTCTTTCGGCAAAAGATTTACCATCCTCTTTTGAGACAGCCACCAGATGGCGAAGATCTGATTTGTTGCCGATGAGCATCACTACAATGTTGGGGTCCGTATGGTCCCTCAGTTCCTTCAACCACCTTGCTACATTCTCAAATGTGGCATGCCGAGTGACATCATACACTAGCAAAGCACCAACAGCCCCTCGGTAGTATGCGCTTGTAATGGCACGGTACCTATAACAATAGGGAATTTAGTGGAAACTATGTAATTTAGAACTAAACAGCAATTTTACAACTTCAAACAACAACTTGCAATTGTAACAAGAGGGCCATTTGACCCCGCAATGGATGTAATTTCCGCTTGAACATGACTCCCAATGTGAGGGAGATTCAGACCAAGGCAACATATCTGCAATCAACACTTTTACCCAAATATAACTCCAACTATTTACAGCTCTTTTTTTTCAGATCGTATTAGAAACCTCTATGGTCTAGCAACCGCTACAGTACCTACTGAACAACGGAATAATACAAAAGACTCCAATCCTGGGCAGTATCAACAACAGGTTAGCCAGCTGATTTATCTTGACCTCACTGGACCTTGTGAGCCAAATGCAGTTATATAGTGTTTTTCGCCAATTCATATCATGCTTTTCCTTGAGAAATAATATTCTCCAACTAGACTCAATAGAATTCAATCACTTGCACACAGCTAATGCGTCATAATGTTTATACACATGACATGAACATAATCGGTAACTTTCGCGTTTTCAACAAAACTGTATGAAAGTCAAAAAGCAGTTGCGAACGATACTTAGGTACAAAACTTCTTGTAACACGACAATTAACTCATAGGTCAAGTCTGGTCATAACAAAAGCTAGAAACACAGGTGAGTTCAAAACCAAATAGTTTTCGCAAAGCAAACATCAAAGTTACATTTCATAAGCCAAAGATCGTTTCCATGAAATTATGCAAAAATAATTGGCCATCAACAAAACTCAACTGAAAATTTTCAAATTCCTTTTCTTTTCCTCTAAGGATTGGTTTGTACGCAATATTCTATCCAAATATAGTTCAGGCATGCCTCTTTAGGCGATGGAAGATATTGACCATTTTTCAAATAGTATTCTTTCGTTAGAGGTGTCAGGATGTGTTGACATGGCCTGCCCAAACACCTAAACACAAACCTTTTTCTTGATTGGGGTTCTACATATAGAGAACAAGCAACAACAAAAAGGAAATAACAATACTAATTTGTCAGAAAAACTGTTGGTGTGTAAGCAGCTCTTGGAACACCTATATGCAATGATACTGAGGAACCAAAAGCCTAACCCTATTCAGGCCATTAGTAATGCTACTAATTGTCTCCCAACTTTGCCATAAGATACAACACCACACCATACAGGAAAAAACAAACACATCCCCTCCCACAAAGGGGATCAAATGGCAACCCCTGAAGGAGTACTTCATTAAACACAATTTGGATTCTTCAGTTTAGAGGAGCAATCAAGCCATGTCTGGAGACCTAGACTAGAGAACTGTCCCAATCGCAGAATCACCGGATGTCAAGCCTTGAAGGAGGGATTTCCATGAAAAGTGAAATAAGGTTGGACGAAGATGCATACAGAAGGCCACTCTAAAGTGCAAACTAGTATTTTGAAAGCACCACGAGCAAAAAAAATATGCTATGGCAGCTGGGAGTGGTCAAGAGAGGTATCCACTTCACATCATCTCCCACATGGATCACGTAGAACTTCAACATGTTATCAAAGAGGTAAATCTTGTGGCAGATGCAGTTGCTGACTCAGGGCTTACAACAAGTTTTTAAGTACTGGAAATAAAACCAGATTCTACTTGTAGGTGGTGGCCACTATTCGATCGGGTTGTTCTTTCTCCTTTAATATCAAGATTATGATGGTGATGCATCAATATCAGCCTATGTTCCGTCTCCCCTCCTTGATCACCTTATGAAAATGCCCGCTAAGACATACTATAGTGCTTTGCAGACAAGCACCATGTCAAATTATAGGCGCGTTTCATATCAAGTTCTTCACTTCCATATAACAGAACATCTTCCTCAACCAATTATATATACAAGTATCAAAGTATCCTTTCCTCAAGAAAAAGAGGACTGCAATAATATGAGTACGCAAAACTTCACAGAACTACAGGTAAAATTTCAAAATAAGTGCTTAAAAATTAGGGAGACAGAAAAAAACTCCATAACCCCACGAAATTTCCGAAAACAGGGGAAAACCCTTTTGACAAAACTGAATTTTGGGTTTTTTACTGTTTACCTCAGATATCAATACTTGAAAGGATAACCCTACTAACTATTGAGCATACAATTCAATCAAAACTCAAACCAAGATATTATATATCAAATATTTCCAAGTAATCAGCTAAATAATCAAACCCAAATCAGAAAAACTAAAAGTATAGAGAATAGTGAGAGGAAAAAAGAAAGAGGAGAAAAAAAAATATCACCTTTCTTGGCCAGCAGTGTCCCAAATCTGAGCTTTGATGAGCTTGGAATCAACGGTCAAAGTCTTGGTGGCGAACTCGACGCCGATGGTAGACTTGGACTCCAAATTAAACTCGTTCCTGGTGAACCTGGAAAGCAGGTTCGACTTTCCCACCCCAGAATCCCCAATCAATACCAGCTTGAACAAGTAATCGTACTCATCGTCACCTTTGTACCCCGCCATCTATGATTTTATATCAAATATTCAAATATTCAAATATTCAAATCTCAATCAATCAATATATATGTGTGTATGTATATATATACGTACTTCTTGCTGAGAGAGAGATGAAGAGCCAAGAGACTGCTTTTTCTTGGTTTGGTCTAACAATTGTGGAAGATAGGCATCATCATAGGTGTGAACGGGGATGTGGTGGTCATTGAATTATTTTTTTATATTTTTACTCTTTTTTTTTTTTTTTGAAAGGGATATTTTTACTTTTTAGAAAGACAAAGATTTGGGTTTTAAATTTTGAAGAATTTTCACTTTGCTTGCTGCCAATCTAAGTCTACTTCTTTTTTCTTTAACCAAAGTTTTCAAATTTGAATTTTATATATTAATAGCGACTTCGTAAGCAAAATTAAATTCTAAGGTAAAATTAGATTAAAGTAAAAGGTTTTGAAATGGAAAAGAAAAGAAAGAAGAGGAACTCCTTTTCTGGTTGCATGAAATCTAGCAAAATAATAAAAGCCCAATGTCACATTCCAGCCCGGGCTCCCACCACATCACGAACTTGACTCCGCTGTTCCGCTTTGGGCCCTGACCACGTCCTCAAAGTTTTGTTTCTGGGAACTCACGCGAGCAAAACTTCCCAGTGGGTCACCCATCATGGAATTGCTCTCGGGTGAACTCACTTAACTAACCCGAAGCCAGTGATCTCCCAAAAAGCCTCGTGCTAGGTAGAGATGAGAATATACATATAAGACTTACATGATCCATGCCCCTGGGCGATGTGAGATCTTACACCAAAGATATGAAAAAGTCTCTAATAAAAACCCTAAACGTGTCAGAACATATATTGTATCGTGTCATAATGCAATTAGTTAAATTTTATTTTTAAATGTCTAATTAATTGTATTATTATATTTAGTATATCAAACTATTTTCTCGTCGCACTAAATTTTTTTACCAAAGGGAGGGGAATTGCGGTATATCAAATCAAAGTCTTCATCTCTTTCTCCTCCTCAGCCTTCCACTTTCTGGAGGGAGTGTGACCATCCATATGACAAGCGAGTCTGACCTTAAAATTTGACCCAAAAAAAATGAAAATTATTAGTGATGCCGTAATAGAGAGAACTAATGATATATTCTGTGCTTTTATGATTTCCAATCAGATAAGAGTATCTTTGGGTTGAACGCAAACATTCAAGTACAATCAAATATTATTTTTAAATTTGGACATAAATAATAATATTCCTTGTGTTATGATTTCCAACAAGATAGGTTTTTTTTTTGGATTTGAAAGAAAAGATACTCACATTCAATCATCATTTTTAACCCAGAATGGGCAATTCGAACTTAAGACTTATTGTGATACTAAATATAAATGTATCAGTAGACTAAAAGCTAATTATTGAAGGTCCGTTTGATAGCTATTCTGTTTTTATTTTTTGTTTTTAATTCTTTAAAAACAAAAAACTAATATTTTGTTTGGTAACTACTTCTAATTTTCAAAGAATTAAAAAGTGAAAACTACTTTATTAAGTTTTTCAAAATTGACTTTGAGTTTTTTACTTTTTTGATTTTCAGTTTTAATTTTTTTGAAAACTGAAAATAGTTATTGTCACATCCAGAATCGAGCTCCACCACAACCCGGGCTCGACTCCATCGTAGCACGATATTATCCGCTTTGGGCCCCGACCACACCTTCACAGTTTTGTTTCTAGGAACTCACGCGAGCCTCGTCGGCACACTTCCGGCCAAGGATTGGCTCTGATACCAAATTGTCACATCCCGACTCAGGCTCCACCACAACCTGGGCTCGACTCCATCGTAGCACAATATTGTCCGCTTTGGGTTCCAACCACACCCTCACGGCTTTGTTTCTGGGAACTCACGCGAGCAGAACTTCCTAGTGGATCACCCATCCTGGGAATGCTTTTGCCCATTCTCGCTTAACTTCGGAGTTCCTACGGAACCCGAAGCCAATAAGCTCCCAAAAGGCCTCGTGCTATAGGAGGTAGGCATGTACATATAAGGCATAGATGACCCACTCCCCTGGACGATGTGGGACCTAACAATTATCAAACAAAATTTCAGTCTTCAATTTTGCAAAAAAATAAAAACCGAAAATAAAAAACAAAATGGTTATCATACGGCCCTTAATATAGACTAAATCACGAAGGTTAAACGACTCTAAAAACATTTCTGATTATGAGGTGTATATGGGGACGCACCTAACACCACCATCACTCCACTCTAACTTACAAACCATTAGTCACTTAGTATTATGGTCTAGTGATATTTCTATTCACTTGTAAGTGAGAGGTCTTAAGTTTGATTCTCACAAAAGGCGAATTTGAACCACATTATTACTAGTTCATTGTGAGACTAAATCTCCACTCTCTTAATGTAAATAATATCGTTTGTAAAAAAAAAAAAAAAAAAAAAAAAACTTACAAACCATTTACACCATGCTCTTGATTATGTTCTTATAAAGGATCCACTTGTAAACCAGCCCAATAAAATCCTGCTAAACCGGCCGACCAATGAGAGATTTTTCAGTGTGATCGTCACACGGGATGATATATCACATGTCGATATAAATGGTGGGATATGTGTGTTAAATAGTTAATAACTTAAAAAATAAAATTTCTTACCACTTATATACAAACCCATGATGTACCACCCGTGTTTCCGTCACAACTGAAAATTTCTCCATATGAAGGCCCAAGGCTAGGAACATATCTTTCTCACGCAAAAAGCAACTACTTGCCCAACTGATGTGATATTTTATAGCAACTTTTAACGAATGTTGCAGATTCATCTAGACGAAGAAAGTACAATGACGTTGATGAATACTACAATCGATTCTCTTAAGGGGTAATTTACTTAAGGTTGCAAACATAAAATAAAATAAAATTAGCTGATGGTTTCGTCTTGGCAGTTCACCATTTTGGCAGCAAGAAAGACTCACAGAAACATTTTCAACCTCCTCTTGACCACTTTTGGATTATTCATCACCTTCAAAAATCAAGCTCAAAATGTGCCGTATGGAATATTGACCTTAGTTGGAGGAATGATTTTGTACATATAAAGAGCTGAGGAGTGATTTTGCAAACCTTAGTTGGAGGAATGATTTTGCAACCTGCAGCACCTTCAAGCTGTTGGATCATTCCGCAGGTATTATTTGCAACTAAGGATAACTAAGATTGCCTCCATTAGGGTTTGCATTTTACATTAATTGATTGCTAGGATGTCTAAAAGTCATGGCGTTGTAGAACAACGTTCACATGAATAACATTCATAAAGATGTGGAACTAGGATTTTGTCAAAGACTCAAAGGGGAGGTGGAGTAATGAACAAATAATACTCTTGGCCTAGTTAGTTGTTCAAAGTAGTAAAGCAAGCAGATTTCTTACAAAGTGAGTGCAAATAAATTTCTTACAAAGTGGGCGCAAATGCCCACAATAGGACTTTACTCATATATGTCCGCAGGTGAATTTATACATTTTAGATAGAGATTGTCCGCCTTATCATGTTCAAGCAATCGGCCACTGACAACCAATAAGAATGGTTGTTGGTAGGCAACCAATAAGAACGGTTGTTGGTAGGCAACATCGCCTAAAACGTTCTACTAAGGGTAGATCAGCAAGTCGTGAGCTTACTGAATGGATAACCTGAATTGATGTTTCAATGAAGTTAAATTCAGAATTGTGATCTTTTTACAACAACTTTACAAACTAGGCATATCGGTGATTGAGATGGTAGTGAACTGAATTGACTTAAATTAAAATTCAAAGTATTTCTCTTCACTTGGAAGTGAGAGATCTTAAGTTCGAATATCGTAGATAGTGAATTCAATATCAAATTAGGCTGTCTATTGTATGACTTTACCGAACTTTTTATTTTCTTAATATAAAAATATCGATGTTAAAAGAAAAAAAATTCAAAGGACAAAGAACATCATAAAATTTTATCAAAGCTAGGAATGGATTGTTCTAGGGAAAAGAATATCGTTACGTGTTTGGACCCAAATAAGGATTTTACTGGATTGTTCTTGCTTTTGGAAATTAAATAGGCTTCGGGCAGCTGCTTCGTGTCCCACATCGATAGGCTGTGGGATTGCCACGCGGTGAAGAGCCTTTAAAAGGATGCGAAAATTAACGGGAAAAGCATCTTTGCGCTTGGGGCAATGACGCAGCTAATGAGGTTCTAACCGAGGCGCGTCTATTGCTGGTTGAAAACTATTTCCAAATCCCCTCTTAGGCCTTGGTTCAACCTTGTGCCTTTGAGAATTTCTGGAAGGGCTCTCTTTTTGGAGTGAGCTCTACAATATCTAGTTCTAAATTTTATTACGTTCTTTCTATAAGAGTTCTTTATTGATTCTTTGGGTGAGAATTTGTGAATCATGTTTGTTTTATGTATTGTGCTGTTAGTTTAGTTTTTGTTAAGCACGGTTTATGTGTACTTTTAAATAAATATATTTAAAATAATTTTTGATTGTACGATATACGATGATTTTTACATTAATCAAAGTTCTGGCTCTATAATAAGGTCATCTCTAACCAAATGAGGGTCAGATGACTTGTTTTAGCCCTCTAATCCTCCAAGAAATTAATATTTTAATGAACAATGTATGATCATATTTCTTACTATCTCCAACCGAGAGGTCAGAGGACCATAGGCCAAACATAACCTTGTGAAAAAAAAACTATCTCCAATCAAGGGCCAAAGGGTCATAGGGCCAAACACAATTTATTATTTAAATTTAAAAACTACAACTTAAATTTTAAAACTACAACTACCACAAATTAAATGTAATATAATTAAATATTTAAAATAAATTGTGAAAACACTTATTTCGTCGTAGTAATTGGCGTCGCTTTCATGTCTACTTGCGGCGGTTAACAGCTGTATGTTAAATTAATTTTTTTTAATTTAAGTGTCCAATTACTAGTACAACTTAGTTTGAGATAGTTACATGTATAAATGCACATTTACCATCTCTAATAGGAAACTTATATTTGGGGTACCCATTATATTTGTTTCACATCGGTCATGGGAGAGAATTGAGCAAACAAAAGCTTATATTTGGGGCACCCATTATATTTGTCCCATATCGGCCGTGGGAGATTAATGAGCAAGCAAACATGCCTATAAAACAAACACCCCAACATTGAACAAATCACCTTTCTCGGCCTATAATTAAATATTTTTTAAAAAAATTTGGGCCCAAAAAATTCAAACATAACAGCTAGTTGACATCAGCATGTTACTGTTGCATTCAAAATCCGACCCACCCCGGGGTTGGTTGGGTTGGGCCAGCCGGTTGGCTCTTTGGCCCAGCCTTCGGTTGGAGACGATTTTTGGGTTATTTTCAGCCCTCTAACCCTTTGGATCATTCGGTTGGAGATGACCTAAGGGTGGTAGACCGGATAGAATGGCTCGTTAGGTTATGAATTTAGAACTTGTTATGCTAGAATTGGAAGGAATAGGTTGAGATATTTGGCAGCAAACACGTCAATTAGATTAGGATTAGAAGGGATAGGTTGAGATACTTGTCTAGTGTTTGGTGTAAACAAATCAAAGAAAAGTCGTCCAACAACAACGATCTCAACATATCCCAGCAAGCATGGCATTCTACCAGCAAGCATAATTTGCAACGAGATTGCAACTACAATCACGACCCAGTGAAGATCAAGCATCAAACGACAACGATCGCGACCCACAACTAAGGCCAAGCATCAATCCGTGATGTTATTTAGGCGCATTCAAACAATGGTTAGGACTTATTGCCTACACAACTAGATATGTGGCAGCTACAAATTTAAATGTGTAACGCTAAAAGTTTTTTTTAATTTTTAATTTTTTTTTAATTTTTTTTAATTTTTTTTATAAGTGCAATTAAATTTAACATGAATTATGTTTGTTGTTTGGTAGGGTTAAGTATATCATGAGTTTGATATGGATCTCATAGCGAATAGAAAGAACGAAACCCCTAAAAGGTCCCCCGTCCCTTCAACGCCAACCATCTGGAATTTTTGAACTACAATCCATAAACACTACATCAAGTAAAAAATTTGGTGGTTCTTCAAACTAAATTTGCTTCGCACCAAGAGACAAACCAAATCTATCCAGCTGATAAGCGCGCTCGTTTGCTTGACAACATTTACAATTTGAATTGAGTCACCTCTATAATGTACTCGCCGGTAGTATCAATCTGGAAGAGAAACGTAACTTTATGTATGAAAGTATGAATTTCACGATACTTGAGAATAGTAAAGTAAAAATAATCCTATTTTTAAATGACTATGCAAGACTTTCATTTTCCGACGTGGACAAATCAACTAGTTATCACCAGAACCATAAGGATACCAACACAAACACAAACAGCAATTAAACCTATATATTCATGGGAGTTTTAACGAAAAGCCCGCGGTACTGTTCACTTTAACGAAAAACCACATTTTTACACTAAAAAGTCAAACCTGATACTATTCACTTTACCCTTTATTTTGTCATTATCGTTAAAACTCAAAGTTTTCAAGCCTTTTTCATTAGTTTTCCTTAATGGTCGGAAAACATATACATATATGTATATAATCCTCTTTAATTATTGAAGAAGTACAATTCCAAACCTATCCACCAGAAGTTCAACAGTGACTAGTAATTAGTACTGATCGCAATTCTGTGGCAAACTCATTTGGAAGTGCTTTAAAAATAACTGAAAGCATTTTTGGTGAAAATATTCTTAGAACCAATTCTTCGTAAAAATACAAGTAAATCTTGGAAAAGCACTTGAAGTGCTTCCTGGAAGAAACACATAACTAGTGCTTCTTACGGAAAACACTTCAAGTATGTTTGAAACCCAAAAATATTTTATCTGAAAGTGTTTTTAGTCATTTTAAAGGCAATTCCAAACAAATCCCTAGAAGCAAAAACTTTAGGATTGAAATTTTCATCCAAGAGGAGAGCTCTGTGGTTTTACAAGAAAATGTATTATTTTCTTTCAATCCTCATCCTTTCGAGTTTAAAAAGACTCTGAATTGGTTCAAACTTGAGCTGACAACTCCCTTTGATTTGAATACAGTTCCAAATCTTCCTCTTGTCCTCCAATTTGGTCTGTTTTAATGCCACAAAGAATAAAATAATTGTAAAAGTAAGGGCAGTGGGCACCAAGACTTCAAACAACAAAGACAAAGTGATAGGCATACTGCATATGGTTTTATATCCCACATCCGCTGGTGGAAGAAGTACGTTAGTGATGTGGCATATAAAAACACAAGCCAAACTTGAAGAAAAGCATACCTTTCTCGGCCTTTTGGCTAAGATCAAGTGTAGTATCTGTTCTTATCAGTTTAATATCTGATATGTGGGCCAATGGTTCACACGATATTAAATTAATTTTTTTAGGGAGAGAGTCCACTACAATAGCTTGCTATTGGGGCTCTTGAGCGTCGTCCAAGCGTTGCACTACAGCATGGGCCTGGCGCATCCCACCAAATCTAGTTAGAATTTTCGAGCTTTCACTCTTCAATGGTCCAATGTGTGTTAAAAAGTAGAACGGTTTTGAGTTTTTTTGGAGATTACAACGGTTGTGGCTAAAAACACTAGTTTTGTGAGCATCTCCAGTTGTCTTTTATCCCTCAAATCCATTCAATATTTCACACAAATCACAAGCTATCTATCATAAAAGTTAGGATGAATAACTTGTGTCTTTATGCCTTTTTTGGTAGAGGCCAGATTGCCAGATTAAATAGGATAAGTGCAATTAAATTTAACTTGAGTTATGTTTGTTGTTTGGTAGAGTTAAGTATATCATGAGTTTGATATGGATCTCATAGCGAATAGAAAGAACTAAACCCCTAAAAGAAGGTCCCCCGTCCCTTCAACCCCAACCATCTGGAATTTTTGAACCACAATCCATAAAACAATACATCAAGTAAAAAATCTGGTGGTTCTTCAAACTAAATTTGCCTCGGACCAAGAGACAAACCAAATCTATCCAGCTGATAAGCGCGCTCGTTTTCTTGACAACATGTACAATTTGAATTGAGTCACCTCAAATATGTACTCGCCGGTAGTATCAATCTGGAAGAGAAACGTAACTTTATGTATGAAAGTATGAATTTCACGATACTTGAGAGTAATAAAGTAAAAATAATCCTAATTTTAGATGACTATGCAAGACTTTCATTTTCCGACGTGGACAAATCAACTAGTTATCACCAGAACCATAAGGACGCCAACACAAACACAAACAGCAATTAAACCTATATATTCATACGGTAATGGTTGGAAAACATATACATATCTGTATAAAATCCTCTTTAATTATTCAAGAAGAACAATTCCAAACCTATCGACATGAAGTTCAACAGTGACTAGTAACTAGTACTGATCGCAATTCTGCGGCAAATTCATTTAAAAATATCTGAAAGCATTTTTGATGAAAATATTTTTAGAATCAATTATTAGTAAAAATACAAGTAAATTCTGAAAAATCACTTGAAGTGCTTCCTGGAAGAAATACGTAACTAGTGCTTCTTACGGGAAGCACTTCGAGTATGTTTGAAACCCAAAAATATTTTCTCTAAAAGCGTTTTTAGTCATTTTAAAGGCACTTTCAAACAAGTCCCTAAAAGCAAAAACTTTAGGGTTGAAATTGTCATCCAAGAGAAGAGAATGCTCTGTGGTTTTACAAGAAAATGTATTATTTTCTTTCAATCCTCATCCTTTCGAGTTTAAAAAGACTCTGAATTGGTTCAAACTTGAGCTGACAACTCCCTTTGATTTGAACACAGTTTCAAATCGTCCTCGTCCTCCAGTTTGGTCTGTTTTAATTCCACAAAGAATAAAATAATTGTAAAAGTAAGGGCAATGGGCACCAAGACTTAAAACAACAAAGACAAAAGTGATAGGCATACTGCATACAGGTTTTATATCCCACATCCGCTGGTGGAAGAAGTACGTCAGTGAAGTGGCATATAAAAACACAAGTCAAACTTGAAGAAAAGCATACCTTTCTCGGCCTTTTGGCTAAGATCAAGTGTAGTATCTGTTCTTATCAGTTTAATATCTGATACGTGGACCAATGGTTCACACGATATTAAATTAATTTTTTTAGGGAGAGAGTCTGCTACAATAGCTTGCTATTGGGGCTCTCGAGCGTCGCCCAAGTGTTGCACTACAGCATGGGCCTGGCGCATCCCACCAAATCTAGTTAGAATTTTCGAGCTTTCACTCTTCAATGGTCCAATATGTGTTAAGAAGTAGCACGGTTTTGAGTTTTTTTGGAGATTACAACGGTTGTGGCCTAAACACTAGTTTTGGGAGCATCTCCAGTTGTCTTTTATCCCTCAAATCATTCAATATTTCACACAAATCACAAGCTATCTATCATAAAGTCACCTCTAACACTTAAAAAATGTCTGAGAAAGTGAGGAGGGGTGTCATATTAGAGCATCTCCAATGGGAGACTCGATAATAGGGTCTTCACCATTGTTAAAGACCTCTTTAGGACTCAACAAGTATATTCGAGTCCCTAACAAAATATTTACTTCAATGAAGGAGCCCCTACAGTTGAATCCCCAAATAAATATAAAAAGGAAAAAAAAAAAAAGATTGGGAGTTTGAAAAGTATCTCTTCGATCTCCAACAATAAAAAAACAAGAAAAACATAAGAAACAATCTAAGTTGTTGATTTTAAAAGAGCAAAAAAGAAAAGGTAGATAACAAGTGCGTTGTAGGGCATGCATTCTCGCTGCGTACACCATTTAGAGTCCTTATCCGCATCCTTACATTTGAGGATTTTTATAGAAATTCCGACGAGCCCTTATACTTTCCTATACTTTCTGGCCCATTGGAAGCCTTATGTCCCTAAATATGCGGTTTATATGGTGGTAGGAACTCACCCTTGCACTGACCTCTCTTTCGTCACCTCCGGCCACCAGCTTGAGAGCTCGGTGGCATGTTTCTCCCATTCCGGCAAGAAGTCCAGGGGATCCGCTAATTCAGGGTCAGCACTTGGCTCTCACCACTTATAATTATCTTGGACAATTTCAACAATTTTGTGGGAGCCCGATCATAACTGCAACCCATTTTTACAAAATCGATTAGATAACCCAATTTTCCGAAAGTTTAAGTATCGAACTATTCCATGTGTTAAGAAAAAGATATTAACAAATGGATGAATGCATATATTTCAGAAAGAAAAAAGGAGATTGGAGGGTCTATGATATGCAAACTACTACTCTGCGGACGCAAAAGCATGAATACAACAAATAGATTAAAAAATGGGTCTTTCCTCAAGTTTTGTTATGGTATACCTAGAGCCAGGTTATAGACATCAACTACATATAGTATATAGCAACATACAAATAACATGACTCTAATACCACGATAGAATTTGAGTAACAACCCACAACTAATTAAGAAGTAGGTTGAGAAGTCAATTTTAAACGACTCTGCAAAACCTTCATTCTCCAATGTAGGACAATTCAGCTCATTGTCACTACAACCATAAAGACGACAAGACAAATACAAATGATATTTAAACACAACCCGAACGCTATCCCAACTTTATGGGAGATTCTGTCAAGATTCTAGGGTTGAGCTAGCAACCCACTACTATTCACACTGATACTGTCCCTATTATATCAAGTCAAGTCAGAATTTCATTCACAATTTTATATCTAGTAATATCGAGATACAACTCTTGTAGGACAAGGAAACAAAACTCCTAATCTATTTACAATAAAAAATACAATCCTATAAAGACATAAAATAAATACATTCATATTAAAATTTTCACTCACTCAACATATTCTCCGCCGTTGGACTTTTATAAGTGATAGGCATGCATGTTTTATGTCCCATATCGACCACTGGGGACAAGTATGTTTCTGAAGTGGCCTATGTAAACACAAGCCAAACTTGAGATACAACATACCTTTCTCGGCCTTTTGGCTAAGATCAAGTGTAGTATCTGTTCTTATCAGTTTAATATCTGATACGTGGGCCAATGGTCCACATGATATTAAATTAATTTCTTTAGGGAGAGAGTCCACTACAATAGCTTGCTATTGGGGTTCTCATGCGTCGCCCAAGCGTTGCACTACAGCATGGGCCCGGCGCATCCCACCAAACATAGTTTAAACTTATGCAAAGACCCATTAAGTTCCAGTTGCAAGATTAAAATGGCGAACACAGAGCTAAAGAATATGAAACCAGTAAATAAAGGAAGGAGGGAAAACTAAAACCACTAGATACTATTGCAATGACCGATACAAATACAAACCCTGACACTAAGGATTTTTCGTTGTATTGGACTCAGGTTATGTATATTAAACACCATGATTTATTTAAGGCATTCCAATCCGTGCACACTAAGGCTCAGCCTCTTGTAACAGAATGCTGGATGCAGTTAGACAGAGATAGAGGTCAGGACTTACAGTTAAACCTTCCATCTCCGAAAAATATATGAATACTTATCCTAGAATGTTTGAGCAAACTAACGAAACAAAGTGCTGTTAGCTGAAGAAAAAGCAACTATTGACGCAACACCAAATCCTCAGATTAATATGTTATAAAATGAAAGGAAAAGTCGAAGCATTTATAAATCAGATGAAGGACACTTACTTGTATAACCTTCCTTTACCAGTAATCTCCACAAGAACATTTCCCATCTTTAAAGTGATGAAATCTACTAGCATCACGTACAATAATCTCTCGGTTTTTTATTAGAGATATGTACTTAATAGCAACATGACAATCAATGCAAACACGCAAATTCTTCGTCACCCTTGCTGGTACACCCTCAGGAGTGTTCATTAAGGCGAAAGCAATCGCCAACTTCTCGCTATGGTGTGCCAAGTTATATTCTTTCTCCTCATTATCAAAACAGAGCCGATATCAGGCACATAACCATGCAACTTCAACTCTGATGTTAGCTCTTTAAGATACAAATCAATCTCTCTAGATTGGGGGTGCGATTTATCACCGATGCAGAACTGGTGAACTTGATTTTTAATTTCCAGCCAACTTATACCTGGCTCCTTCTTGATCTTTCTATCTCTCATCGTTTTTCTCATCTCAGAAACATCATGCCACCTTGAGCTAAAGCATGGATGTTTGAGAGTAGCACATAGGATGCCGAGTCCTGTGGATCTTGCCTAATAACTTATTCAGCAATCCTTCTTGCCATGTCTGCGTTCTTGTGGATTTTACATGCAGATAACAAAGTTTTCCAAATGATAGCATCTGCTTTAACAGGCATTGATCGTATCATTGCCTCGGCTTCCTCCAAACAGCCAGATCAGCCAAGCAGGTCAACCACACATGTATAGTGTTCTACCTTAGGATGTAGTCCATACTTTTCGACCATAGAGTTGAAGAACTCAAGTCCTTTGTCCTTCAACCCACAATGACTGCACGCACAAAGCAAACTCAAGAAAGTAACATCATTTGCCTCCAATTCTTCCTGCTTCATCTCCTCAAACAGCTTAATGGCGTTCTCTCCTCGTCCATGAAACCCATAGGCAGAAATCATAGAATTCCACATTAAAGCATCTCCACCTTCACTTTCCATGAAACCTTTCGAGTTTAAAAAGACTCAATTGGTTCAAACTTGAGCTGACAACTCCCTTTGATTTGAACACAGTTCCAAATCTTCCTCTTGTCCTCCAATTTGGTCTGTTTTAACGCCACAAAGAATAAAATAATTGTAAAAGTAAGGGCAGTGGGCACGAAGACTTAAAACAACAAAGACAAAAGTGATAGGCATACTGCATACGGTTTTATATCCCACATCCGCTGGTGGAAGAAGTACGTTAGTGAAGTGGCATATAAAAACATAAGCCAAACTTGAAGAAAAGCATACCTTTCTCGGCCTTTTGGCTAAGATCAAGTGTAGTATCTGTTCTTATCAGTTTAATATCTGATACGTGGGCCAATGGTCCACACGATATTAAATTAATTTCTTTAGGGAGAGAGTCCACCACAATAGCTTGCTATTGGGGCTCTCGAGCGTTGCCCAAGCGTTGCACTACAGCATGGGCCTGGCGCATCCCACCAAATCTAGTTAGAATTTTCGAGCTTTCACTCTTCAATGGTCCAATATGTTAAGAAGTAGAACGGTT
Organism: Cotoneaster glaucophyllus; assembly: GCA_036320875.1. NCBI lineage: Eukaryota > Viridiplantae > Streptophyta > Magnoliopsida > Rosales > Rosaceae > Cotoneaster > Cotoneaster glaucophyllus. Next base: position 24,791,744 of record CM070068.1, on the reverse strand, counting down.
TTGAGTTTTTTTGAAGAATAAAATCCTATACATTTGAGGATTTTTATAGAAATTCCGACGAGCCCTTATTTCCTATACTTTCTGGCCCATTGGAAGCCTTATTTCCCTAAATATGCGGTTTATATGGTGGTAGGAACTCACCCTTGCCCTGACCTCTCTTTTGTCACCTCCGGCCACCATCTTGAGAGCACGGTGGCATGTTTCTCCCATTCCGGCAAGAAGTCCAGGGGATCCGCTCATTCGGGTCAGCACTTGGCTCTCACCACTTATAATTATCTTGGACAATTTCAACAATTTTGTGGGAGCCCGATCATAACTGCAACCCGTTTTTACAAAATCGATTAGACAACCCAATTTTCCGAAAGTATAAGTATCGAACTATTCCATGTGTTAAGAAAAAGATATTAACAAACGGATGAATGCATATATTTCAGAAAAAAAAGAAAAGGAGATTGGATGGTCTATGATATGCAAACTACTACTCTGCGGACGCAAAAGCATGAATACAACAAATAGATTAAAAAATGGGTCTTTCCTCAAGTTTTGTTATGGTACCTAGAGCCAGGTTATACACATCAGCTACGTATATTATATAGCAACGTACAAATAACATGACTCTAATACCACCATAGAATTTGAGTAACAACCCACAACTAATTAAGCAGTAGGTTGAGAAGTCACTTGTAAACGACTCTGCAAAACCTTCATTCTCCAATGTGGGACAATTCAGCTCATTGTCACTACAACCATAAAGACGACAAGACAAATACAAATGATATTTAAACACAACCCGAACACTGTCCCAACTTTATGGGAGACTCTGTCAAGATTCCAGGGTTGAGCTAGCAACCCACTACTATTCACACCGACAGTGTCCCAATTATGTCAAGTCAAGTCAGAATTTCATTCACAATTTTATATCTAGTAATATCGAGATACAACTCTTGTAAGACAAGGAAACAAAAATCCTAATTTATTTACAATAAAAAATACAATCCTATAAAGACATAAAATAAATACATTCATATTAAAATTTTCACTCACTCAACATATTCTCCGTTGGACCTCCGTTGGACTTTTATAAGTGATAGGCATGCATGTTTTATGTCCCATATCGACCACTGGGGACAATTATGTTTCTGAAGTGGCCTATATAAACACAAGCCAAGCTCAAGATAAAGCATACCTTTCTCGGCCTTTTGGCTAAGATCAAGTGTAGTATCTGTTCTTATCAGTTTAATATCTGATACGTGGGCCAATGGTCCACACGATATTAAATTAATTTCTTTAGGGAGAGAGTCCACTACAATAGCTTGCTATTGGGGTTCTCGAGCGTCGCCCAAGCGTTGCACTACAGCATGGGCCCGGCGCATCCCACCAAACATAGTTTAAACTTATGCAAAGACCCATTAAGTCCCAATTGCAAGATTAAAATGGCCAACACAGAGCTAAAGAATATGAAACCAGTAAATAAGGAAGGTGGGAAAACTAAAACCACTAGATACTATCGCAATGACCGATACAAATACAAACTCTGACACTAAGGATTTTTCGTTGTATTGGACTCAGGTTATGTATATTAAACACCATGATTTATTAAGGCATTCCAATCCGTGCACACTAAGGCTCTGCCTCTTGTAACAGAATGCTGGATGCAGTTAGACAGAGATAGAGGTCAAGACTTACAGTTAAACCTTCCATCTCCGAAAAATATATGAATACTTATCCTAGAATGTTTGAGCAAACTAACGAACCAAAGTGCAGTTAGCTGAAGAAAAAGCAACTATTGACGCAACACCAAATCCTCAGATTAATCTGTTATAAAATGAAAGGAAAAGTCGAAACATTTATAAATCAGATGAAGGACACTTACTTGTATAACCTTCCTTTACCAGTAATCTCCACAAGAACATTTCCCATCTTTAAAGTGATGAAATCTACTAGCATCACGTACAATAATCTCTCGGTTTTTTATTAGAGATATGTACTTAATAGCAACATGACAATCAATGCAAACACGCAAATTCTTCATCACCCTTACTGGTACACCCTCAGGAGTGTTCATTAAGGCGAAAGCAATCGCCAACTTCTCACTATGGTGTGCCAAGTTATATTCTTTCTCCTCATTATCCATATCATGCAAAACAGAGCCGATATCAGGCACATAACCATGCAACTTCAACTCTGATGTTAGCTCTTTAAGATACAAATCAATCTCTCTAGATTGGGGGTGCGATTTATCACCGATGCAGAACTGGTGAACTTGATTTTTAATTTCCAGCCAACTTATACCTGGCTCCTTCTTGACCTTTCTATCTCTCATCGTTTTTCTCATCTCAGAAACATCATGCCACCTTCGAGCTAAAGCATGGATGTTCGAGAGCAGCACATAGGACGCCGAGTCCTGTGGATCTTGCCTAATAACTTCTGCAGCAATCCTTCGTGCCATGTCTGCGTTCTTGTGGATTTTACATGCAGATAACAAAGTTTTCCAAATGATAGCATCTGCTTTAACAGGCATTGATCGTATCATTGCCTCGGCTTCCTCCAAACAGCCAGATCGGCCAAGCAGGTCAACTACACATGTATAGTGTTCTAGTTTAGGATGTAGTCCATACTTTTCGACCATAGAGTTGAAGAACTCAAGTCCTTTGTCCTTCAACCCGCAATGACTGCACGCATAAAGCAAACTCAAGAAAGTAACATCATTTGCCTCCAATTCTTCCTGCTTCATCTCCTCAAACAGCTTAATGGCGTTCTCTCCTCGTCCATGAAACCCATAGGCAGAAATCATAGAACTCCACATTACAGCATCTCCACCTTCACTTTCCATGAAAGCTTTCAGAGAATCATCAAGACACCCACATCTCGAATACATGCTAATTAACGAACTAATCACCGCAACAACTGTGCTAGCCCCAGCTTTAATTGCTTCAGCATGAATTTGCTGACCCTGTCCAAGTGTTGCCAATTCCGCACACGAACTAATAACACTAACAAAAGTGACCTTATCAGGCCTGAATCCAGCAATTTTCATCAAGTTATACTGATCCAACACTCCCTCGAGGTGCCCATTTTGAGCTTTTCCCGCAATAATAGTATTCCAAGCAACCACACTGCGAATTGGCATCGATGTAATCACTTTTTCTCCTTCCACCAAGCTACCCGACTTCATATACATATGAGCCAAAGAGCTCCCAACGACCAAATTAAACTCAAACCCGCATTTCATCACATAAGCGTGAACCTGACGCCCGGCACACAATGTTCTCAAACCAGCACACCCCCTCAGTACACTGCCCAAAGTGTACTCATCAGGCAAAAACCCGAACTCGTGCATCTCAGAAAATAGACCCAGCCCCTCTTCGTTAAATTCAAATTGCGTCAACCCCGTGACCATGGCATTCCACGTAGCCACATTTCTCTCAGGCATTTCATCAAACACCTTCTGGGCACTTTCCAAATCACCCTTCTGCACATACCCATTGATCAAAATGTTGCAAGACATTGTGTTTCTCCTGGGGAGATGACCAAACAAGGTTAAAGCGGCATCCAAGTCTCCGACTTTGGAGTACAAGTTGAGGAGGTGATTGGATACGAACTTGTCTGCGGAACACCCAGATGTGACAATCAAAGAATGGAGCTGTTTTGCTAATGAGAGGGACTTGCTGGGAATGCATGCTTTGAGGAGGTGTGAGAAGAGAGATGGGTCTGACCATATCTGAGATTTGAACCCCTCAAAGGCTTGTTTGATGTGTCCTTTGGAGCAGAGGTTTGTGAATTGTTCTGTGGCGGCGGCGGAGGTGGTCGAGTCTCCGACAACTTTGGAGGTGGCGGAGGACAGAAAGCGTGGGGATGGAATGTGCAGGGTGTTGAGTAAGGAGTGGAAGGACGACTTGCCCATACATCTGGTTCGCCGTGGCGGGTTCTGTTGAAAACGAGCAAGGAATTTTTATGTTACTAACTTAAACTTACCATGTGGTGGTGCCCTTGTGTAAAATTTGAATTTAGGTCGGTATGGACACTAATTGGTTCGTTGTTAGTTTTTTATTTTTTGAAGTTGGCATTGCTTCTTGTCAAAGAGTATCCTCCTGCTCATCACATTGTAGGTTTTGTGCGTAGAATTTCTCAAACGCCAATTCGCGCATTTAGCTTTTTCATCATGCATGAAGTTCTCGACTTTGAAGTACCATACTCGTCTTTTTGAGTGTGGGTGTGGATGATTTCAAAAGTTAGATGCGTTTTTTTTACTTATTCTTTAGCAGATCTCGCCATCAAATATACCAATATGACTATTACTAGTTTGGCCAAGTTGGCATTTTATGTTTTGTTGAAATCTCTATGGATTAAGGACCTCTTGGATGTCATCTTGAATGTCTTATCTGATACTTCTATCATTTTCGTAATCTTATAATAAAATTGCTATCGATTCATCTCAAAGAATATAATGGATGTTTCTCCTTCTATTCTTTTTTATTTATTTATTTCTAAACTATTATTAACATGTATGAATAGTAATATCGTCAAACTGCTTTTGCATGTGTCAGATTATGGTGTATATAAACTCTATTTTATGTACAAACTGTTCTGTCCATGTCTTAGTGTTTTTTTTTGTTTTTTGACAAAAAATAGCGTTACTAGGTTAAGTTATTAGTCATTAAGGAGGAGAATCGGTTAAGATCCAACCAGCACTAGAGTAGATTTATATGATTGCTTTCCGCCACTGCCGTAAAACACCATATGCATGTCTATATGTTTTCCGGTGGAGTTTGCAAATTCCAAAAGTAGAGATTAAGAATCAGGAGGGAACCAACGATGTAGTACACAAACGTCACCAATTTCTGACCGCACAGAGTCGAAAGGATTTTCATAGAAGAAGCCAAAGTCCCAAGTGTACTTGGTCATCACAGTACGGTGCATCACATGTGATAAAAAAAAAATTACAGCTTTTATACATTTTTACCAATCACAGAAGTTTAGCCAAGTGTTGATGACGGTATGAGTTGCAATATCTAAACAGCTACAGGTGATGGAACTGCAGCAGGGACCCGGTTTTCAACTGGGATTTCGACGAATTCGGAGAGGATTGCCCGGAATTCATCACCGGTCAACGTTTCCTTCTCAAGAAGGACCTCCACGATCTTGTCAAGGGCTTCGCGGTTGTTTCTTATGTGGGTCAACGCAATCTCATATGCTTCATCCGATAATCTCTTAATAGCTGAATCAATGTCTTCAGCAAGCTTTTCCGACATTGAGTTCCTTGCCATCATTCTCATAATTACATCACCACTCTGAGAAGCGTCCATCAATGACCACGGTCCAATATCAGACATTCCGAAGGTGGTAACCATCTGCAACAATGCCAATTAAGTTTCTCAGTATGACAGAGCTAATAATTTCATGTCATGTCACATTTGATAACACCAAGGATCACAGTAATCTGTGTCATCTGACGGTTTAAATTTCTATGAGAAGATAACGAATATGTTCAATTACCTGTTTGGCCAAACCAGTGATCTGCTGCAAATCACCAGCTGCACCTGTTGTCACCTCAGGTTCACCAAAGATCACTTCCTCTGCAGCTCTACCACCAAGCCCGCCAACAATTCTTGCAAATAGTTGCTGCTTGGAGATCAAGGTAGGATCATCTGCAGGAATAAACCACGTCAGACCCCGAGCCTGACCACGAGGGACTAATGTCACCTTTTGGACAGCATCATGCCCTGGAGTCAATGTCCTGTATTGAGGAGAATACAAAACATTATTTGGGTTATTTAAGTTTCTTTTTTGACAATTTGAGTTACTTGAGCTTCATAAGAACAACCAATAAAAGACAATTATCACTTACCCACAGATGGCGTGCCCAACTTCGTGATATGCCACCAGACTTTTACTCTTTCCATCTGTCATTACTGTTCCTTCCATTCCAGCCACTATTCTATCAATTGAATCATCAATCTCTTTAGATGAAATTGCTGACTTCCCACGTCGACCAGCCAATATAGCTGCTTCATTAAGGAGGTTTGCGAGATCTGCCCCACTGAAGCCAGGTGTTCTCATGGCTACAACATCAAGAGAAACAGTTCCATCAAACTTCTTATTGCTAGCATGAACCTTTAAGATCTCTGTTCTTCCTCGTATGTCTGGGACATCAACAGACACCTGCCTGTCAAACCGGCCAGGCCTCAATAAGGCAGAGTCAAGAATATCTGCCCTGTTAGTCGCTGCAACCACGATAATACCAGTGTTGCCTTCAAAACCATCCATTTCTGTCAAAAGCTGATTAAGGGTTTGTTCCCTTTCATCATTCCCTCCACCAATTCCAGTTCCTCTTTGCCGTCCAACAGCGTCAATTTCATCAACAAATACAATGCAAGGTGCATTCTCCTTGGCCTTCTTAAAAAGATCACGAACTCGGGAAGCACCAACACCGACAAACATTTCAACAAACTCAGAACCTGAGATGGAGAAAAATGGAACACCAGCTTCACCAGCAATTGCCTTTGCTAGCAGAGTCTTTCCAGTTCCTGGAGGGCCAACAAGAAGAACCCCTTTAGGAATTCGAGCCCCAACAGCTGTGAACCTCTCAGGCTTCTTCAAGAATTCGACCACCTCCACGAAATCTTGCTTGGCTTCATCTACCCCAGCAACATCATCAAATGTCACTCCGGTGCTTGGTTCCATTTGGAACTTGGCTTTAGATTGACCAAATTGTAGAGGAAATCCAGGCCCACCTGGACCACCCATGCCTCCGGACGAACGCCTTGAGAGTAGGAACAAGCCCCCAATTAAAATTAGTGGGAAGGCAAGATTTCCAATCAGGTTAAATAAAAGAGAGCCCGAGTCTTCTTGAGCATTATGTGCTGCAAAGTCGATGTTCTTTTCCCTGAACTTCTGGAGGAGCTCTTGGCTTAGTCCCGGAAGTTGAACACGAACTCGCTGCAATCGGTTCCCTAACTCAGGAGAAACAGCCTCAACAATAGCTATGGTTCCATTCTCAAACAAATCAACTTTAGTCACCCTGCCCTTGTCCAGATACTCCAAGAACCTGGAATAAGACATCCTTGAAGAAGAGACGCCTTGATCATCGGCGGCCAAAGCATTCCCCGCTCCAAGTAAAGCTGGTGCTCCTATTCCCACATTCCCAAGCAACAACTTCAGAAAGCCTCTTCTTCCCTCTTTTTGCCTTTGGTCTAGCGACGCCTTTGTGAGAACTGTTTTTGTCACTTTACCCAATGACGGAAGAGCTGAAGGGTGCAAGAGATGCCTGCCACAAAAGTCCTTGCTCAAATTTGTCTTAGTACCGCGGGTAGATAACCCATTCCCCACAAGGCATGCAGATGATGCTGCCATCTGTAAGTACGATAACAAAAGGCACTTGCAAGTTTATATGCCAAATCACAGATTACTGGAAACGAAATTGAGTAATTCAACAACCTATGCAGAAGAACAAAAGATCGGAGTAAGATCAGCTTAATATTTGATTGCATCTCAGTCCCGAAAAAAGTAGCTAAAACAAATAATTACTTTTTCAACAGGAGGGATTGTTTGGTATTTAACTTGAAAACAATTTATAGTTCCAAAAATGATGAATCTAGCTAAAATACTCGGAACTCATTTGTTTCAAAAACAAAAAAATTGGATTCAAGACCGATACCAAGCAAGCCCTAATGATCTTAAGACAAAAATGTCAGATAAATAAACATTACAAATTAAAGCAATTCAACATTTAACAGAACAAGGTGAATGAACATCAAGATCTTCACTCATACTGCAACAGTGAAGCAACTTCTACCGCCTTTTTACCCAACACATGCAATTCTTTTGAGTTAATTTTTTCAGAAAATCCATTCAACCAAAAGCAAAAAAATAAAAAATAAAAAGCAATCAGGTGACATGAACTGATGGAGTGTTAACAAAGACGCAACTTTCTGGTTCAATAAACTCACAAAATAATGCAAACAAAAACTTAATCATTAAAAAATCATAGCTTTCTTCAAGAAGCAAGCACCCAGTTGACATTTACAGCAGCAAAAAAATCCCACTTAGGAAAAGCACATCAAACACATATCTAGATTTTGTTTGTTTTCCAAGTACAAGTACGAAGACACAGATACAAAAATACACAGAACAGAACCACAAGTGGCGGATTGCCCCGATGGTTAGGACTTTCTTCTTCAACCTACTGCGTCCCGAGTTCAAATCCCCCCTCTTCCTTAGTGTAGTTTAGCGTAAAATATCGATTGTAATCAAAGAAATAGAATACAGATTAAATAAAACTATGGCGGATCAGCAGCAGAAGAGGGAGAGGAGCGCGTACCTTTGAAAAATGGAGGATTTTTGTGAGGGAAAGGATGGGGATTTTAGGAAGGGGCGAGCAAGATAAATAGCTCCAATGAATGGGGAAGCCAAGTGGGATTTTCGAAGAAGCGGATGTGGTTTTAGAGCAGCGTACGTGGCTTATCGTTAGTGAGTAGGACTTGGAAGTCCTTTTAAGTTTTTTACTTTTTTTTTTTTTTTTCTTAGGCTGGGGATCTGAAAAAAGCACGTCACTCACCTCTAGCAAATATGGACAGAGATCCATCTTTCCCACAAAGTTATAAGGATTTGGAGATTCGGATCCTTGAAATTTGATCTAACGACTACAATTATTATCACTTTTCGAATGACTCTCTGTTTATAGCCTTTGGATCAAATTTCAATAGTCCGGAACTCTAAATTCTTAGGAAATATGACCATAACGCTTTACACTAATGACATAAATAAATTATGTTTATGTGTTTTAGTACGAGTTTAATTCTTATTGATTATTTGCTCTTAATAATTAATAATTTAACCCACTAACATTATTATTTATCAAAAAATAAAGCCTCTTAACGAAAATAACCCAATACATGTTGCACATGGCTTGTTAGAGTGGTTGAGGTGTGCAAGGTTACAAAGGTCCACAAAGTCCATGTAAACTCTTCAATAATGGAGACTTTGGTCTATCTGGGAGCACCATAGTCCAAACCCATTACTTTGAGTAAACAAATGACAGGTGAGCAAATTGAATAAAGTTGAGGTTCTACCATAAAACTAATTGGCAATATGTGGAGTAGTCTAACTTCTTATAAGCCCATGCAAGATCCCTCCTCCCATCAATGTGAGACTCATTCTCAACACGCTTCCTCACGTGTGACGAATTTTCGAGTCTAACACATGGACAACATAACGGGTTGGCGTGGAGCACATGTGGCCGTTTAGCTTCACACGTGGGACAACCTGCTCTGATACCATGAAGAAAGTTGAGGTTCCACCATAAAACCAATTGGCAATATGAGGAGTAACTCAATCTCTTATAAGCCCATGCAAGGTCTTTCAATATGAGACTCACTCCCAACACAAATGAGATACTTTTCAACACCTTATTTGATAATGACCTAACCTCAACAGCCCATCACCCCATTCCCCCGTTCCTTCGCTAAAACATATGTTTTCCGTGAACCTTTTCAACCATCTCATCCTTTACATATAAAACGATTCTAATCATGTGTTTTATATGTTGGAAACAAGCTATTTCGGACACCTTTTATCCCTAAGTAGTTTCCGGCACACCATTTTACCCAACAAATTCAAGAGAGTCTTCACCCTCTATAAAAGCAAGTCAATATCATATAAATGAGGGAGGAGGATACCACGCTCAACTGCTAACAAAGGAGAAGAACCTCTTCTTCCAGCTACCGAAAATCTCTCTCTTCCTTACTGCAAGCTTCCTACACCAACCACAAGTCTAGCCTTAAGCTTCCCACTGTCCTACCTCCGACTTTTTTCCTCCTAGCTACTGTAAAACCTCCCAGCAAGTCATAACCTCGACCATTTTTCTCACATTTTCATCCTTGAAACCCTAATCTCCACCGCCAAATATCTCTTCAAACATTTCTTCTGAAACCAAATCATACACTCTCATTTGTTAAACATGTGGGTCTCAAGCTCTTATGCTAAGCCTAATTGTTCTAATGTCTAGTATTTGTTCAGAGTTGAAAAATCTTACTAAAGTCGTTAGAAATACTTCATCAACGCCAAAATTATTCGACGTCACATCAAATCAAGCACTTAGGAGCTGCTGGAAGAACAACAAATTGTTTCCTAGGACTTGCTTCTCCTTTGAATGTTTTGGGCCTATTTTTCGCTAACTCGAAAATGGGGGACATAAAGGCTTCATCCACCTTCTTACAATACAAGTCCAACAAACCTATGACTGAAAAAACCCAACAATTTCTTATTTGGAAATTAGGTTTCATTGTAATTTTTTTAAATGAAATTAGTTCCTAAACAAGTTTTTAAAAGTTGCCACTTAGTACTATAGTCTAGTGGTATTCCTCTTCACTTGTAAGTCAGAGGTCTTAGTGTCAAAGACGAATTTGAACCACATTATTGCTAGCCCATTGTGAGGCTAAGCCCATCATTTCTCCCCTTAATGTAGATAATATCTTTTATTTAAAAAAAAAGTTGAAAATTATTGAAAGTAGAGTTAGGGTTTGTGGTATGGCTGTCACCTTTGTGGCATGGCTGTCGGGTATGGATGGGTTGGTGGCATGGCTGTCACCATCTTTCTCATAGTTGATCTTGTAAAGTTGTTGTATCTTTGTGTCCATACTTGTATCTTTGTTCCCATACTTTTAGGGCATGGCAGTAGCTTTTCTCCTTTCCCATTTTTCTGCTCCATGTTTTATGGAGATGCTGCAGTGTAGTTGTGTTTCAAGGGTGATCAGTGTGTTGATCTCTCCTATATCTTGTATCTCCTTGAGTTGTAGTCCTTATGAAACATAATTCAATCAAACACTTAAATTACAACATGGTATCAGAGCAAGATTAACATATCTCTGTAAAAACTTGTGTGCTGTTTCTTCCATGGCTGACGACAACCCTATCCTCGAGTCTGAGGCTGATAGCTCACTTGGAGTCAGTCTTCACATTCAACCAGAGATCGATGTAAATCCAAATCAAAGGTTGAGCTCTGTTCTTCTAAATGAGATTAATTACTTACCATGGTCAAGGGCAATTTCTCTTGCCCTAGGAGGAAGATCAAAGCTAGGGTTCATAAATGAAAGTATTGAAACTCTTGATGATTCCACTTCCACGTATGAATCTTGGCTCAGCAAGGATCAGTTGGTCATGTCATGGCTTCTTAACTCTATGGAGAGGAAGATAGCTAAGATATTCAGCTACTCTGAATCCTCCTTCCAGCTATGGAAGTCCATGAAAGAAATGTATGGAAATCAAAATAATGCAGCTCGTGTATTTCAGCTAAAAAAAGAGATCACAAGCATGCAACAAGATGGAAAACCATTTGTGCAGCTTCTTGGAAGTTTAAAAAAGATGTGGAATGAGTTGGAGGTATATCATCCTCATTCAACATACTCAAATCTACTTCTAAAAAGAGCTGAAGAAGACAAAATCTTCCAGCTCCTTTCTAGTCTGGGATCTGAATATGAGGATCTGCGCAGTCATATACTCATGAATCCAGAACTTCCCACATTTTCTAGTGTTTGTGCAACCATCTAAAGGGAAGAAGTGAGAAAAAGGGTTATGAACTCTAGTGCTTCGACTTCTGCTTCAGACGCTAGAGCTTATTTTTCCAACAGTAAGAAACACCTCTTCAGCGAAAAGAAGTATAAGGGCATAAATCCCCACCTCAAATGCAAGCATTGTGATGCCATTGGACACGTGAAAGATCATTGCTGGATTCTTCATCCTGAGCTCAAACCAGACTTCATGAAGAATGAGAGGTTTAGTCAGAAGAAATCTCAGTATCCTAGTTACAAAGCAAACCATGCATTATCTCTGTCAACTAGAGGCTCAGAGGAACTTCAGAACTTGACCACCAATCCCACCACACTCATAAATGAGTTCGCTGCGTATCTTCAAATGAAGAAGGAAGTCTCTGGGAGTGATGAAGTTGCTACCTCAGGAAATGGAAACTCAACTGCCTTGCTGGGGAAATTTGCGGGTTTTTTAGCCGACTCAAAAAAGCTCACTCAAAACAACATGCAAGGTATATTAACTGCCTTCAATACTGCTTTAAATATAAGTCAATTGCATGAGTTGTGGATCATAGATTCTGGTGCCACAGATCACATGACAAACCAATCCTATAAGCTTCATGATTTAAAAAAACTTCCTACACCTTCATTTGTTTCGGTTGCCAATGGGGAGGGAGCTAAAGTGCTAGGAATGGGAAAAATCCATCTTGTGTCTAACAATATAGAGTCTAAAGCCTTGTACTTTCCATCATTCCCTTTCCAACTTCTTTCAGTTGAAAAAATCACTCATGCCTTAAATTGTTCAGTTGTTTTTTCTCCTTACACTGTCATTTTTCAGGAACGCATCTCCAAGAAGAAGATTGGTGAAGGTTTCTTTTTAGATGGCCTCTATTACCTAGCCAAGGAGACTTCTCCTCTCAAAGGATTTCAAGTCAAAACTAACCTAAGTCAAGACCAAAACCTGTGGCATCAAAGATTAGCTCACCCATCTGAGCACATTTTGTCAAGCTTGTTTCCAAATCTGTGTAAAGAAGTAATCCAGTGTGATACTTGTCATTTTTGTAAAGCCACTAGGTTACATTTGAGCTCATCCTCAGATAGAACCAAACAGGCATTTGAACTTGTTCATTCAGATGTATGGGGGCCATTTTTTGAATCTTTTGATGGGTATAAGTATTTTGTAACTTTCATAGATGATTTCTCGAGAGTTACATGGTTATACCTTTTGAAATCTAAGAGTGAAGTTGTTGAAGCATTTATAGACTTTCATAATCTTGTCAAAAATCATTTCAATTCCAAAATCCAAACCTTAAGATCTGATAATGGCTCAGAATATATGTCACACATCATGAAACAATATTTAAGCAGTAATGGGATTCTGCACCAAACCAGTTGTGTTGGTATTCCACAACAAAATGGAAGAGCCGAGAGAAAAAACAGTGACCTACTTGAAAAAACAAGAGCTCTAATGTTGCACATGAATGTACCAAAGAGATTTTGGTCTCAAGGGGTCACACCTTAGAAGTTTAAATCTCCAATGGAAGTCCTAAAAGGAAGTGATATTAACCTGTCACACCTTATAATCTTTGGATGTACATGCTATGTTCATATTCAATCTCAGCATAGGGATAAGCTAGACCTTAGGGCTAACAAATGCATGTTTCTTGGTTACTCTTATACTCAAAAAGGTTATAAGTGTTATAGTCCCGAGTTAAAGAGAGTTATAGTATCAAGGGATGTTCGATTTGATGAAACCAACCCTTTCTTTAATAAGTTATCGAAGGATCAGCTACAAGGGGAGTCTTGTTTGAATTATTTCCCTTACCAATGGCTGAGGAATCCTGGTTCGAGATACTGCCTCTCAATGCTCATTCTTCATCTGATGAAAATCATGTTGGTAATCACCATTCTGATAAACAAATGCACCATAAAGAAACTCTTCATGAAGAAATAGACATTTCGACAAAAGAAACACAACAAATTCAAGGTAAAAGAAATCCAGTGAGAGCTAGGCATCCTCCTACAAGACTTCAAGATTATGTGACTTATTCTGCTAGGCATCCAATAAATGGTTCCATGTCCTATCAGCAGTTATCAAAGTCCCACGCAACCTATTTGAACACCATCACCAACCATTGTGAGCCTCAACATTTCAAGAAGCAAGTTGCCAAGAAGTGTGGAGAAATGCCATGAAGGAAGAGCTTTGTGCTCTCAATAATCACAACACTTGGAGTGTAGTTAGTCTTCCACCAGGAAAAAAGGTAGTTGGTAGCAAGTGGATCTACAAGATCAAATTCCACTCAGATGGATCAATTGAAAAGCATAAAGCTAGGTTGGTGGCTAGAGGATTCACTCAAACTTATGTTGTGGACTACAAGGAAACATTTGCTCCAGTTGCCAAGATGAATACTGTAAGGGTGTTCTTGTTTGTTGATGTGAACAAAGGATGGTCTCTATACCAAATGGATGTAAAAAATGCATTCTTACATGGTGACCTTGAAGAGGGGGTCTACATGAAACTACCACCGGGACACCCCCAACACCATGAGCCTGGTATGGTATGTAGATTGCACAAATCAATCTATGGATTAAAACAATCTCCGAGAGCTTGGTATGCCAAGCTAAGTTCTGTCCTTGAAGAAGCTGGTTTTCAAAGGTGTCATGCAGATTCATCCATGTTTGATCGAACTGGAATAGTTGGAAAACTTGTGGTGTTGATCTATGTTGATGACTTAATCATCACTGGGGACAATGCAGATGAAATCTAAACCTCAAGACCTGTTTACAGCAGAAGTTCTCCATCAAAGATCTTGGAAAGTTAAAATACTTTCTGGGAATAGAAATGGCCTCATCAAGTAAAGGGCTATTCCTAAACCAAAGGAAGTAGGTCCTTGATCTTCTAAATGAGTCAAACAGGAAGGATGCTAAACCAGTTCAAACTCCTCTCGACAACAAGCTCAAGCTTAGCTTAGAAGGCAAATCTCTGCCGAATATTGGTTATCAAAGGTTAGTTGGTAAGTTAATTTATTTAACTATCACAAGACCTGACATCACATTTGCAGTAAGTTTAGCCAACAATTCATGCATGCACCTACAATAGATCACTTCAATCTGGTTAAGAGAATACTTCGTTATCTCAAAGGATCGATTGGAAGATGAATTCTCATGAAAAAGAATGACAACACTCAAGTTCTTGGTTATTGTGATGCTGACTGGGCAGGGAACCAAATCGATAGGAAGTCTACCACAGGCTATTGCACGTTTGTGGTAGGTAATCTGGTAACATGGAAGAGTAAAAAGCAAAGTGTCATTGCAAGATCTAGTGCTGAAGCTGAGTATAGATCAATGGCATCCACTTCATGCTAGTTAATATGGCTTAAAGGCCTTCTGAGTGATTTGGGGTTCCAAACACGGCAACCTATGTCAATGTACTGTGATAATCAAGCTGCAATGCATATAGCATCCAACCCAGTGTTTCACAAACGCACAAAACATATTGAAGTGGATTGCCACTATGTCCGTGCTCAGGTGCAATCTCAAGTGATCCAAACTCACTACATCAGGAGTGCTGATCAATTAGCCGATGTTTTTACCAAACCATTACCTACCAATCAGTTTCAACGTCTTCTATCCAAGCTTGGTTCCATCAACCTCCTGGATCCAGCTTGAGGGGAGTATTGAAAGTAGAGTTAGGGTTTGTGGTATGGCTGTCACCTTTGTGGCATGGTTGTCGGGTATGGCTGGGTTGGTGGCATGGCTGTCACCATCTTTCTCATAGTTGATCTTGTAAAGTTGTTGTATCTTTGTGCCCATACTTGTATCTTTGTTCCCATACTTTTAGGGCATGGCAGTAGCTTTTCTCCTTTCCCTTTTTCTGCTCCATGTTTTATGGAGCTGCTGCCGTGTAGTTGTGTTTCAAGGGTGATCAGTGTGTTGATCTCTCCTATATCTTGTATCTCCTTGAGTTGTAGTCCTTATGAAACATAATTCAATCAAACACTTAAATTACAACAAAAATAAAACGATCCGTAAGAATACAAAATCAATGAGGCGATTGCAGTGTTGGTGCCGTTGTCCAGAAAAATGGGGTGTTTCATTTCGAGGTGCTGGTGTGGTTATTCGTAACAACCGTGGTGAGTTCATAGCGGCCTATTTACTGTGCTAGATACGGAGGTGATTGCAGTGATGCTTGAGCTTCAGTTCGCCAGTGATCTGAGGTTTTCAAAAGTGATAACGGAGATTGATTCAAAAGCTGTGGTGAATTTATCAATAGTGATGTAGGTCTGTTGGATGACAGAATGGCTCGTTTGGTACACATGATTGAATTGGAATGAAAAACTCTTAAATTACAAGGTATATTGGTGAAAATTTTGGAAAGGATTAACTATGAAAAAAATTAATCCTTTCTAATCCAACCATTTTAAGAAGTATTGGAATGAATGTCTTTCCATGAGAATTATGAATTTAGTAGAGGTGGTCATAATTTTATAATTTCTCCAACATACCTTTAATTTAGTAGGTTATCCATTTAAATCTAAAAATGTGTACCAAATGAGTCTAAATTAGTATGATTTAAGAGGTTATCCATTCTAATCTAATCACATGTGTCAAACGAGCCCAAATTTAGTATGATTCAAGAGATAAGAGCTATATGCATTAGTTCAAGTGTTAAAAAAAAAAAAAAAAAAAAAAAAAAAAAAACTAGTTTTATGACTCACCTAGGCGAGGCGTAATTACGAGGAAAACGTCTCTGCCCAACAGAAGCGGGCTATATACTAGGCTATTGCCTCAAGCGCCTAGGGTACCTAGGTGCATGATATAAAAGCAGCCCAAACACAAAACGACATTGTTTTGGGCGGGTTTTTTTTATTTTTTATTTTTATAAAATTTATGTTTCTAACTTTTAGTTTCTATTAGTTTATTGTGACCTTATGATGTGAATTAGAAAAATAATAATAATACTCAAATGTTGATTGCTTGACATGTTTGCTTGATTGTCTACAAAGTATCATACTATATATATATACAGGGACCTTATGCAAAGGGATCCCCATTTTTAGAAAAAAATGGGGATTAGGTGTGGGGCCCACTCCACATCGAATTTCAACGATCCGAACCGTCTATTTTTCAAGTTCCACCTCATAGATCATCCTTGCAAAATATTAGGCAAATCGGAAATGTTTAAGGCATCTAATTGGGTTCAAAGAAATTAACGAATACTTTGTTATATAAGAAACAATGAAATTTTATCGGGATAATTAAATAGGCAAATGGTTTCGGATTGAATTGAATTTTTGCAAGGATGATCTATGAGGTGTAACTTGAAAAATAGACGGTTCGGATCGTTGAAATTCGATGTGGAGTGGGCCCCACACCTAATCCCCATTTTTTTTCTAAAAATGGGGATCCCTTTGCATAAGGTCTTCATATATGTATATATATATATATATATATATATATATATATATATATATATATATATATATATATATATATATATATACAGGTTGCTTAAGGGGAGGGATCCCCATTTTTTCAAAAAAATGGGGACACGCTCCCCACCGTTAGATTGGCTTTAATGAAATTGTGTGGTTAAGATTAAAACACAAGCCACACAATCTCAACCACACAATTTCATTAAAGTTAAATCCAACGGTGGAGAGCGTGTCCCCATTTTTTTGAAAAAATGGGGATCCCTCCCCTTAAGCAATTCCTATATATATATATATGTGTATTAGGTATTAATAATAATTTTAGGTACTCGAGGCTGTCCATGAAACGCCTTGGCTTCGCCTTCGCCCTTTAAAACATTCATCAGTTCATTAACTTAAACTCTATTTCAACAACTAAAAATATTATAACTAAACTGGTTCTTGTTACAATAATACTTCTTTGCCGCGACTCATTTACGCTCTTAATCAAGTAATATTTCTTTGGGTAAATTACACAGAACCACCTCGACTATTGGGTCATTAACAGTTTCATACCTCGTCTTTAAAAAGTTTCAATGTCATACCTAATCTATTAATTTGTTGCAATGTACTACCTCCGTTACATTATCTGTCAAAGCCTCCGTTATTTGCTGACGTGGATTACGCTGGGTCCTATCCTCTCCACATATGAACCTCCACGTTGGTTAATGATACACGTGGCTTGTCTAATAGCATGACACGTGTATATTATACTAAAATTAAATATATTTTTTTAGATAATAATTTTTTTTTAAAAAAACCCTCGTGAACCGTGCCATTCGATTTGAAGCCTAAAAGGCCAACCGTGCAATTCAATTGCATTTCATCGTTCCAGTTCCCAAAAGCGAAGAACCCTAACCCTAATTTGATATCACCCACCCCAAATCTCCTGCCAAATCGCGATCATTAGTTTATTCAGCGAAATCCTTTTGTTTAGGGCTTGTCGTCGCCTACCTTTCTTTTGTTCGTTTTTGTCGAAAACCGTAATTTCTTCTGGTTTTCGAAGGATCTGACAGTATTTCGAAGGAATCGAAATGGGGTGGAATGTGCGAGAGGATCCCGAGCAAACGACGCCTATCTACTGTAAGTACAAATTTCAGTTCGTTTTGTGCTTCGTTGGTTCCCTTTTTTTATTCCTGTTATTCTGGGTTTGTTGATTCCAAAATATTTGTTGGCGATCTATGGGTTTCATTGACTGTTTATTGGAAATGCTTACTGATATGTAGTAGTAGAATGGGGGCATGTGGGGGCTTTGTTTATTCTTGTCGAGAAAAAGGTTGTTTGGGTGTTGGTGGTCCAGGGGTCCAGTGGGTGGTTTGTATTTTGTTGTCGGGGAAAAGGTATGGGTGCTGGTGGTCCTGGGGGTCGTTTGTTTATTCTGCAAGTGGAATAACAGATGGTCCTTTTGGTGTTTTGTTTATTAGAGATTGGTGGGGTTTTCAAATTCAAATTTATTCAAAATGATTACTGATTTGTTGGATAATGTGGTCCTCTTGTGGTTTATGGTGGGTGTAGTCCTAAGATTTGTTGAATATGTTGAATTGCAATTGCTTTTTTTTTGTTGGTGAAGAAGATGTGTTTTCTTTGGGCTTTTTAGGGCTTTGGAGAGCTTAAGGGTTAAGGTTTAGGAGGGCTTAGGGGTTTGGGCTTAGGGGTTTGGGCTTAGGAGTTTGGGCTTAGGAGTTTGGGCTTAGGAGTTTGGGCTTAGGGGTTTGGGCTTAGGGGTTTGGGCTTTAGGGTTTAGGGCTTAGGAGTTAGGGTTTAGGGCTTAGGATTTAGGGTTTAGGGCTTTAGGATTTAGGGTTTAGGGCTTAGGGCTTAGGGCTTTAGGGGTTAGGGCTTAGGGCTTTAGGGGTTAGGGGTTAGGGTTTTAGGATTTAGGGGTTTAGGGGTTTAGGGCTTTAGGATTTAGGGTTTAGAGGTTAGGGTTTAGGGGTTAGAGGTTAGGGTTTAGGGGTTAGAGGTTAGGGTTTAGGGGTTTGGGGGTTAGGGGTTAGAGGTTAGGGGTTATGGGTTAGAGGTTAGGGTTTAGGGGTTAGAGGTTAGGGTTTAGGGGTTTGGGGGTTAGGGGTTAGAGGTTAGGGGTTATGGGTTAGAGGTTAGGGTTTAGGGGTTTGGGGGTTAGGGGTTAGAGGTTAGGGTTTAGGGGTTAGGGTTTAGGGGTTAGGGGTTAGGGGTTAGGGATTTAGGGGTTAGGGGGGGTTTAGGGGTTAGGAGGGGTTTAGGGTTTAGGGGGGGTTAGGGGGGGTTTAGGGGTTTAGGGTTTAGGGTTTAGGGGTTAGGGTTTTTCTCTGTGATGTGTATTAGTCTTTCTCTGGGATGTACATTTGGGGTGGGCTGTGGTCTTAGGGTTTTAACTCTTTTTTTGTTGTTGTGAATTTCAGGTTATCCGGAACTATTTTCAATTCGGGTGCATCATGGTGGGGAGCTCGGTCATGAATACTACCATGGGGGGAAAGTGGATTATATAGATTATTGCGACAAAGACTTAATGTCACTCCCTGTGATAGATGATATGGTGGAATGTCTAGGATATAGTGACATGTTCATGAACTACTACTACAAGATTCCCAACATGGACATTAGTAATGGTTTGAAGCTTATTCAGAGTGATGCCGATGTACAGAAGATGTGCAACTTTGTTCCAAAGGCTCGACTATTAGACATGTACATTCAAGAATTGTCTGCAGAAGAAGCCCTTACCAAGGAACAACAATTTATGGAGTCTATAGAGTGCACCGGTCCAAGCATAGTGGTTATTGAGGAATTAAGTGATGAGGAAGGGGATGTTATGGCAAGGACTTGTAAACCAAGAAAACGAAAGAGAATTCTAGCTATTGAATGAGAGGTGGCAGGTACAAGTGTGGCTGAGATTGAAGATGTACAAGTTGATGAACAAGTTGGTGAACAAGGTGTACAAGTTGGTGAACAAGTTGATGACCAAGTTGGTGATGAAGATGTACAAGTTGAGGATGAAAATGTACAAGTTGGTGAACAAGGTGAAGGGAAACACAGTGATACCTTCTTTGATGTACTTGTCGATGTTGAAGGAGACCAAGAAGGAAGCGATGAAGAAGATCCTGAAGAAGATCCAGAAGAAGATCCTGAAGAAGACAGGGACTTTGTAGAGAGTGATTATGGGAGTGATGAAGATAATCCAAATTTTGCTAAGTATCATGTGGGTCAGGAAGCACATGAGGTGCAAGTCAATGAAGGAGAAGGGGAGAGACAAGAAGAAGGACAACAAGAGGTTGAAGAAGCTGGAGACGGGGAGGTGAATCTGGTTCATGATCCAGATTATAATTCTGATGATCTGGAAAGTGTACATTCTGAAGATGAGGAAGGAGGCAAAAAAAAAGAGCATTATCCAGAGTTTAATGACAAAACGGACATGAAGAATCCAAAATTTACTTTAGGGCTTATTTTCAGAGACAATCTGCAATTCAAGAGAGCCGTGATGATGTATTCCTTAGTGAATGGATATGGGGAAATTCATTTTCATCGGAATGAGAAGTTGAAGATTATTGCCAAGTGTGCAAGGGACTGCCCTTGGATGTGTTCTGCTGGCAAGATTTATGGATCAAACAGCATCCAAATCAAGACAATCCTTGAGGACCACACCTGTGGGAGGACTTGGGAAAATAAGAATATGACTGCTTCTCTACTCACAGATTTGTACTTGGATCGGATAAAGCTGAATCCCACATGGCCTGTCGAATCCTTTGTATCCACTGTGGAATCCGAATGGAATCATGGTTGTACAAAGATGAAGGCTTATAGGGCATTGAATAAAGCTTTCAAGATTATTGAAGGGAAACATGCAGAGCAATATAGCAAACTGTGGGATTTTGCTGAGGAGGTAAGAAGGACAAACCTTGGAAGCACTGTGAAGTTGAAGTTGGATCGGGGAAGGTTTCAGAGGATATATGTTTGCTTGGGGGCATGCAAAGAAGGCTTTAAGGCAGGATGTAGACCTTTGATAGGTTTAGATGGGTGCCACTTAAAGGTTTTACATGGAGGACAGTTACTATGTGCTGTTGGCATTGATCCAAACGATGAGACATGGGTTATTGCTTATGCAGTGGTGGAAATGGAAAATAAGGCAGCTTGGATTTGGTTTTTACAACTGTTAGCTGATGATGTGGGTATAGAAAACCAAAATGGGTGGACATTTATCAGTGACAAGCAAAAGGGGTTACTTCCAGCATTTCAAAAGGTTCTCCCCAGATGCAACCACAGATTCTGTGTGAGACATTTGTACACAAACTATAGGAATTTGTTCAAGGGGAAGACATTGAAGGATGCTCTATGGGCAGTTGCCAAAACAACAACGGTTCCCCACTTCAAAAAGGCAATGGAGGAGGTTAAGAAGCTAGATGAGGAGGCCTACAAATGGCTAGTGAAGAAGCCTGCAACTCAATGGAGCAAGTCCCACTTTGATACCTATCCAAAGTGTGACATGTTGCTGAATAATTTGTGTGAATCATTCCATGCAGTCATACTAGTGCCAAGGCAAAAGCCTATTATAACTATGCTGCAAATGATTCAAACTATGTTGATGAAGAGAATTCAAATGAGGCGAGGTATAATGATGAAGCAAGTAGGAGATCTCTGCCCTAACATTAAGAAGAAGTTGGAAGAAGCTAAACTTTTAAGTGGCAGGTGCATTGCACAATGGTCAGGAGGGACCAAATTTCAAGTGGATGCTGGAGGTGGGGAACAATATGTGGTGGACTTGGTTGACAAGACATGCTCTTGTAGGAAGTATGACTTGACGGGAATACCTTGCAACCATGCAATATCTGCCATCCATTTCAAGAGAGAAAAACCTGAGGATTATGTGGATTCTTACTATTCAAAGGCACGGTATTTGGAAGTTTATTCTCACTTAATAATGCCGATGAATGGTATGTCATTGTGGGAGGTTACTGAAAACCCACCAATCTTGCCTCCATTGTATACAAGACAACCTGGAAGACCAAGGAAGAAGAGAAACAAAGGAGTTGCTGAATTGGAGAAAGATAGTGAACAAACTCCCACCAACCCACCAAATAATCCTGAAGGTCCTCCTAAGCCACTTAAGCTAGGAAGGAAAGGGCAAGGTCCTTTGAAGTGTACTATATGCAAGGAAGAAGGACATAATTCAAGGACCCATCATCGACATCTTCCTCCAAGGGACAAACAGGTAACATTTTGTACTTTCTTTAATCCTTTAATCCTTAATAGTTTAATCCATGTGCTCGAATGATTTTCTACTTTGTTATAGGCATCCACATCAGCACAAGGGAGAACATCATCATCAGCCGAAGCTGCACCTAGGAAGAGGACAAGGAAATCGATGGTAAAAACCTAATCATTTCCTTTGTTTACAATAACAAGTTTAGTTTAGAACCGTGCTTTGCATCTGACCTTTTGTAATGAACAAAATTAGGCATCACAAACCGGGGATGGTTCATCTGCAAATCCTGAAGCTCATCCACCGAGACCCACCAAGCAGAGAAAAACAAGACAAACCAAGACCTAAAGATGCCATA
Source organism: Cotoneaster glaucophyllus (assembly GCA_036320875.1). Taxonomy (NCBI): domain Eukaryota; kingdom Viridiplantae; phylum Streptophyta; class Magnoliopsida; order Rosales; family Rosaceae; genus Cotoneaster; species Cotoneaster glaucophyllus. The sequence continues at coordinate 24,769,214 of CM070068.1, read as the reverse complement.
AATTGGAACAAATTACTGTTTTTTGGTTCATGTTTTATGTGCAAATAGGAAGTGAAATGATGGTACATGGGTTCTGGAATTAGACATCACAAACATTGAATTTCTTTTTGTTTTTTGAACTGATTTGGAACCCTGAAAATGCACTGTTTTGCTAGATGGATTTGACAGTAGGTTTTCTTTAATCAGTGCAGTGTGCATTTTGGGATATTTAAGAATGTCAAATGGATATCTTTGTAAATGTTGGATGGATTAACGATGCCATATGAATTGCAGTTCATCTTTTGTTCTTTGCAAATGTTTTGTTTGAAGTGGACTTTATGTTCATCTTTTGGTTGTATCATGTCTGTATGTAGGATTTCCATTTGGTTTTTTAGGTTGTATTATCTTCCAAACTTGGACCCTTTTAAAAAAAAATTTAAATTTTTTTGGCAGGAAAATTTGTTGGCGGTTCAAAAAAAAATTTCAAATTTTTTTTTCCAAAAATGACATGGAAATTAATTTTGCCGGGAAATCTACGTGGCAGACCACGTGGAAGTTCATATGTGGACAAGATGGGAAGTTCATACGTGGCAGACCACGTGGAAATCCACGTCAGCAAATAACGGTGGCTTTGACAGATAATGTAACGGAGGTAGTACATTGCAACAAATTAATAGATTAGGTATGACATTGAAAATTTTTAAAGACGAGGTATGAAATTGTTCAAGACCAATAGTCGAGGTGGTTCTGTGTAATTTACCCTATTGCTTTTTATCCGGAAGAGGTATTTATTGTTCAGATATTGAAAACCTACATATTGGGCAACGACCATTGCTCTTCACCCAAGGCACAATGCAGTCTTCATGAAACATATGCTTACAAGGAGTGAGCATAACCTCTTGTTTGGGCTCAAAGTCTTCCAAGCAAATGGTACACCTCGTTTCATCATTCTCGATTTCTTTCTCCTTCACAGCTATGTCTCTGTAATACAAGTTCACCCTCTTCGATATTCTCCGCAAAGGATTGTATATCTCTTTCTTCAGCTTCTGCAACGCCCTCTTTTGCTCGTTATGGGTCAATCTGGAGTCTGCTTCAAGTCCAGGGGCGGCCGTATTCCATTGGTTACCGACCATCTGTCTAGTCCTCGGGTCTGCCTGTCGTGCCAATTCATCGCCAAGGACCAGAATATGAACTCGGGGACCTGGTGCTGCTGCTGAACTGCAAGTTTTTCATCAGCAGAAGGTGAGAGAGGGATAACAAATCAAATGTACAAGTCCTGGCTGCTCTCGAAAGAGGCACATTAGCCGTTAGATCATATATGAACTGATGCTAAACCACATACGTATGTGTACTAATCATTTTACTGATATGTGAATCAATGACATGAAAAGAAAGAAGAAAAATCTGCACGTGAACTGTGATCTCGACTGCGATTACCCTGCTAAGCCAAGAGGTCTTGCAACCGCTAGCGTTCCCTCAAACGGTCTCCTTGAAGCCGAAGCACCTGTTCTGGTTACCTGATTATGCAACCAAAATAGTTTATGTCATATTCTACACATGGTATCATAAAGAAAAAGGGAAAGAAACTATACTTACTTGAGTTGCTTGAAAATTATCATACAAGGGAGTACCAGGGATCCCATAATCCCATCCACCAAAATCGTCCTCAAAATTCCCGAAGTAGAGATCAAACGGCTCGCGATAGGTAAGATGGGGACGAGGAGGATTAGAAGAAGAATAGGTATTGTTGGTACTTCTGCTCATCATGTCTACGTTCTGCCAATCTCCGGAGTTTGCACTTCCTATGCAATATTGTTGATGTGTTTTGGGGTTCTGAGAGTTTTTATTCCTTCCTCTGCTTCAAGGTTTATATATATCCTTGTCAATCAAGGTTGTCATTTTTTGTATTGCGGATGCTTTTTCTGGTGGCATGCAAGAAAAGCTAATAGAGATTCGATAGAAAAAGCTACGTAGGAATCGATTCCAACCCCTTCAGTTTCTACTTTTCCTGTTTCTGCGATGTGATTGAGATAACAATGCATTCTATGGCAGAGGTTTCCCAGCAACGGCCACACACGCGTTCACACAACCGAACAATCAAGCACTCATTCTTATGAGTCAATCAACGGTTTGCAGAAGCTTGTGCGCCGTGTATTCTGTCTAGTGCGCTCCCCAGTTCTTAAAGTTTATTCCCCCGAGTCTGAGCTTTCAGACTCTCAGTTGTCACCTTTCGGCCCCATTAGCTTTCGCAAGGCATCTTAACATTCTTACATTTCTTTCACGGAGGATGTTGTATATCTCCATCTGTAATGCACATTGCTTTAGATCCTTGCAATGCAAGTAAACTTGGTATGATCTCCGATAGCATCCACCGTCTTGGTCGCTGTATGAATTTATTTGTTTATTTTTACCATAGAACAAGTATGCTCGAGTTTTAGCAAAGTTCGAAATGCATTGCCAAATGTTCAATATGATTCCACAAGATCTAGTTTCGTTCAAGTAACGGAACCTAGCCCATTTAAAGGCAGTTTCAACAACCGAGTGGCTGAAAGATCAGAGTAATGACCAGGTGCGTTAAGAAAAGTATCCGTTTTCCTTTCTTCTTTTACAGCTAGCAGAAAAAGAATCAGTTCACATGGTCCGCGTTGTTATAACAATCAAACTTCAAATCCGAAGGGCTTGAATTTCATCTGTTTTTAACTAAAAAGTTGCTTCTGGTCCTCATTTTCTTCTCAACCGCGGTCTCCCAGATGTCAGACCTCCAAACCAACCTGCCACGAGTAAAGAAATAGCATAAGACAGGAAGAACTAAGAAGCTCAAAGCAAGGTAAGCAATCAGATGTGTAAATGATACCTCGTGGCCAAAGTTCTGCTTGCTGATAACAATTATTGATAAAATGCACAGATGCTACTTGCTCATTGTTGAAGACAAGCAGAAGTTCCAGAAAATTGAACCCACGGACATGAAAGCTACACGAGCTTGAAGAGGTACCACCCTGTATCGAAAGCCATTTCAGTCAAATTATTAGACAAAGCTACCACTTAATTTGGTATTAAAAGTGAAGTATATGCCAGAGTATGATGTTCTTGGAATAAATTTTCCCATCACCCACTGCAAAAAATCTTTCATTGTCTTTATAGAGAAAGAACTAGTTTACAAACGATTTCCAACAGTCTATGATGACACTAATCGAGGCATGGCTTAAATTTCCCGTACCAAAGGAGATGAAAAAAAAGAGAAAATAAATAGCAGAAGAGAAAATGGTGTACCAGAAATTCAATAAACTGACAGGTATCCAGAACCTAAATCCTGCACAAAATAATATAACAAAAATTGGAAATATGTGTGCTTATGAAATCTGAACTGCAGAGTGAGCATAAATAACAATCAGAAGAAGTTTACCATAAAGTAAAGTGGGAAGAGCATCTCTTCGATACTTCTCTGGAACCTGTGAGAGTTTCCCTTGCCATAAATTGTTCCATGCAAAAACAACAGCAATCACACATGGACCAAGCACAATTTGATTTAACAAAACCTGTAAGAAAAGAAAGCTATGACCTATGAGATACCTTCCAAATGACATCCGTTCAATTTTTCCTCAAACTTTACTTTCTTTGCTTTGTTTTTTTTTTTTTTTTTTTTTTTTTTTTTTTTTTTTCAAAGTTCCTTACAGTCATACTACCTCAACATTGATGTAAAAGAGGTCGTACCTTCAGCAGTAGGTTCTCTACAGTTTTCGCCGGCAAAGAATGATCAAGATACTGGTACCAAGCATAAGAACCAGGGCCGTACAAAAGAAACCCATAGGAAGTCATCCGCAGTGCACGAAGCCAATCATGGTGTGAGAGGAGAGCATGTGTTACATCCTAAGAAAGAGATTTTGGTCATCAGACACTAAACTCAGAGGAACACAAATAATAATGTAACAAAACATCCTTACAAGACATAAAGTATAAGATTAGACAAGACTAGACCAATTGACGGAGCTACAAAGAGTCAACAACCTTGGAGGATGGACCACACAAATCAACTAGGAGGCACACCAGGATCTTCATAGCATTACCCATTATAAATGAATTTTCTAGCATTCGACTCCGCACCACCGAAAGGTTTGGTCGCATACTTGAAAAATAACCCAAAAAAATCAAGGGAATGCTTGGATAATTGGTTTATATAAATCCTTCCTGGTTGAGACCACACATAAGAATGACAAGGCCATAAAGTGACAAGGTAATATTTCCACTTATTCATCGAAGAAGGGTATCCTTCGAAGATAGAACCCACTCAAGATGATACGGGTCAACTCTTGCTTGTGCCGAAGATCTTACTATTTCCGAAAGAAACTTGATTCTTTTCCATTTGCATTCAAGAGTCCTCCCATCCTTTTCTTAGGAACACATACAAGATTCGTCACTACTACAAGGATTACGGTAATATGTTTCGAACCTAGAATTGTGTTCACTAGCAGAGCCAAAAAAACTAAAAGAAATTCAAGATTCACAGCACAAAGTGTTGATTCATCATTGCAGCCGCTAGAAACTTAAAACCACAATCTTCGGCTAAGCAATAGCTTAGCGGCTTAGTGGATAGCAATCTATAAGCCGGGAAATTGTGGTCTAACAGGTCCATCCAACCCATATTAAGCACTTTCTAATCAGTTTAACACAACGAGATCCAAGAGTTTCCTTCATTAACACAATATATACAACCAAGGAAACACCGGTTTAGCATTCGCGCCAACTTCGGTACAATTATAAGAAACAACTCTTAATTACCTGCAATTTACACTGCTAGAAGCGGAAGTTGTTCTTTTCTCACTCCAACCCCAACTATAAATAATTCCAAGCCTCAAACTTTATAAACCCTCAAACATTTTCTGAGCACCAAAACATTTTCCTTACCCCACAAACCAAACACTTCATAAAATTCCAATATTTATCTTTTCCTACATTTGCTCAGCAACCAAACACAGCATAAAATTCCAATATTTTACCTTAACTTTTCCTACATTTTCTCATCAACCAAACAGCTTAATGAAACAAAGAAAGAGAAGTTAAATTTGACAAACCTGTTGGTCTTCCGCCCCTGCTTTTCTCCAGCGCTGTGTGAGCTGAGCAATTGTATCTCCCGTTAGAGCCAGTGTGCCAGCCGTGGCGGCTTGCTTTAAGGGAAACCAGTGACCTGCTCTTCCGGTTGCGTCCGCAGATTTGGAGGAAGACTGGGATTTCGAATCAAATGGGCGTTTTCTTTGCTGCTTCGGTTTTCTGGGTGATGAGTAGTTCCAACCCCAGAGGCCGCCATGGCCGCCACCGCCAAGAGCATTCATATTCTCAAAGCAAGGCAAATGCAATTGAAAATTGAGAAACGGTGTGCGTGCTGAGTTACTGACAGTGGACACGGGTCTGGTTGGCCCGGGTAGAGCTCCAGTCAACCCGAATTAGACTAGTGGTTTTGGTAGTTTTTTCTGATTTTTATTGAGTGATGCTAAAGCCAAGCCGACCACATGATTTTATCTACCTTTAGATGATGCGAACCTTATCGAAAAATTCGGGAAGTACGGTTTACTTTAATAAAAAATTATATTTTTACACTAAAAATTCAATCTTTGTATTATTTACTTTCCCCTTATTTTGTCATTATCGTTAAAACTCAAAGTTTTCAAGTCATTTTCATTAGTTTTCCTTTATATTAATGACTTAATTGGATTAATAGCCGTCGTGGTAATATCGTAGTCATGTGTTAACAATTAAAGGAGTGTTGATGAAATTTTCAATTTTGTGGCTTAAATCCTAACAGACTTCACCACAAGGGTTTGAATACTAATTTTTTTACCACGGCTGTCTTCCGACTACCCGTGGTACCCTATCACCACAGTAGCTATTAATCCAGGCTAGTGCAATTCACACCCATTTTCACTTCTCACACACCCCGTTAATTTTTTATCGTCAGATCGAATGAATTGAAGAAGATTAGCGACAAAAAATTAACGAGTGTTTGTGGGAGTGAAATAGGGTGTGTGATAGCACTTTCCTTAATCCAATTAGGCCTAGATTTTTTTTTTTTTTTTTTTTTTTGAACAAACTATATTATCCACACTAAGGGGAAGGAATAGACTTAGCCTCGTAATGAGTTAAGAATAATGTGGTTCAAACTCGCATTTGACAAAAATCGAACTTAAGACCTCTGATTTACAAGTAAAGATGAATACCACTAGAATAATTAGGCCTAGATTAATTTAAGGGTTTTAAATAAAATGGTCCTACCTCATTTATAGGCCCTTCGGCTAGCATTGTATTTCTATCCACCTTATGGTAAATTTTTTTGAAAAAAATGACTCAAATAAGTGGTCTGTGAGATTAGAACTCATGATACCCAACAAAATAAGTGTTAAGTAAAAGGGTGTAGTTAACAACTTAAAAGTTAAAAAGAAAAGTTAAAGGGAGCATCAAACACAGCTAGTAAATTAACTCTAATCCAAAATAATAAAAATTTGAAAGGAACATCAAACATAACAAAATTAGTTAGACCAGAATCAAAGGTTACGCTGTCCAACAGTGTAAAATACTACTAAGAGCCCATCACAACCCTTTTAACAAAATGGTTGATTCGATCGATACTATAATTTAACAAAATGGTTCTTTTAGCTCGCTGTGGAACCACATCACCTCCATCAGTGCCTGCTCGTTTCATTCGTCGCTAAAACAGTAATTGTCCGACGAAAAAGGGTCTGATTCGAATTCAGCAATTTCTTCCTTCAGAGATAGAGCTTTGGTCTCTCCTTGCAGCTTCAACCCAGCACACCTGTATCGACAACAGTAGTTATGAGATTAAAAGTCAAAAACTTGAACAAGTAGAAAAATGTATCGAAGGATCAGAAGAGGAGCGCATTGTTTCGTTTCACGTATTCTGTCATTGCAGCACCTAATGTAAACATGATATCCTCTCAACGGCTTAACGAGTTACCTTTCAGAAAAGCAGATTACCCAAGTTCTAAGTTCTAACAGCACCAATGAGATATGCAAAGAAAGGACAATTCAGCAAACCAATATGTGACAATGAAAGACAACGAATCCTACTTCCTTGTACTTTCATAGATATGTGTACGTGTGTGTGCAGGTTCCATGTGTTTTGTGTTTGTAGAGATCCAAAGATAAGTCTAAGCATCAGAACTAATGTCAGCATCTTTCATTCATCTTTCACAACTGACATTTGTCTGAGCAGGAGTTTACAGGTCCCTTCTTCTGCAGTTCTGGTGTCATAAAAGAGGTCAAACACACATTCATCATTTTCCGATTCATGAGCATAATTATTATTTGGTGCTCTGGTCTAAAGTAGTCTCAAATATAGAACAGTAGCCTCGAAAAGCACCTCCTCGTTGGAAATACTATGCAACCATAAAGCACAGAGTTCTACTTCCTCATGATTGAGAGTTGAGATACAGATAAACACTAACTCATCTTTTATACTTCCATTTCCAATTTGTTAGTTTATGTATACGTTCATATATATGTCCAGTTATACATGGTTTTCAAATTAGCAATTGCATACACACGACCCATCTTTTCATTAGAACCATAGATATACTTCATATCAACTAAGATAGGCAAATATCACAAATCCTATAAATTGACAATATCAGGTAGTGAAAGCAACACATGCTCTTCATCTAGTCGAAAAGTAAACTCAACCATGTACAATCAATCACTGAACAAAACTACAAATTAAACAGCGGGAAACAAATTAAACATATCGGGTTTTTTTGGGATCTTTCAAAGACAGCCAAGCATAAATGTTTGTCCACATAAATACTTCTGAGGTTGAGTTTGATATCCTACAAATACATAACCAGAGCAGCAAATTTACGCAAAATCTTAGAAGGTAAAGAAAAAATCCTTACCTTGTATTTATATTCAATACTTCTACATCCTTCCCTGCCAGAATGTCCTTGAGTAAAATAAAGCTCGGAACATGACTAATTGCTTGAAAATTTGCCTTGAAGCCACAAAGCTTAAGATAAACGTATGAACTTGGTTTTTCTGGGTGATAGTAAAAGAAGGAATTTGTTTGAGAATGAAACATAAACAAACCATAGTTCTTATAGTATTTCATAGCTGTATATACGCCATATGGCCACCTTCCACTATCATCTTTATCAATAGCAATCACCTTCGTCCAACGATATTTTCCACCAGAATCTGTCAGTGTCCACACGGTGATAAGATCACCATAGGAATCACAGCAAGCAAAGACAACCTTCCAAAACCCCCATGCCCACATACATAAATTGCTTGATCGGAAAAGGTGGTGATCGAACTGATTTGAACTTTTCAGTGTTCAAATCAAAAGAACGAATTCTATAGCCATAAGACTCATACCAATAAAGCACTCCTTTCGCATAGGTAGGGGATACTAGGTTACCCTGCTGTTTCAGAAACTTCACCAATGTACTTCCATGAACCTGTTCCAAGTGTGTGTATCTCAGCAAATTTAAAGCAGAAGCCTGCTTCAGCTTCAAAAATTCGTATCACCTTATATTCATTAGTCTCGGAACTGAAACCCATTCCACATTCGACAGGAATCCTTATATTCTGATGAGGCCTAGAACTTTTGGGAAGGTTTATAAATTCACCGGTTACTGGATTGCACACAACAGCAGGGTCATTGTGGACTGGCTCAGACAAGCAAAGCAGTCCATTACACGAATTCACCACATTGTACTTGTGATGATGTGGTGGTATCCTGATGCAAGTCTTCCTTTTGGTGCCGCGGTTCCCATTAGGCATCACATTGCCGTTATCACTGTTGTTATTGATGACCTCCTCAGCGTTGCGCAATGGGATCTTGTACTTGGTAAGCTTCATGTGGACATGAGACTGGTCACAAGCATTGCCAGTAGCAGCACAGGCACAATCCTTCAAATCAAACCCAGAGCGATCTTCAGGCTCAACCAAGTAAAGGGTTCTTGGCACACGTGCTGGAGTTGGACCGAGAAGCGACAGCAGAGGACATGGCTCTGCTTGTGCAAAGTGCAGCTTAGCAAATTCAGGGTCCGAAATTCGAGCACGCCAAGTCTTGCAAACACATTTGCAAATGAGAATGCTCCTGGTTGGTAACTTTAGTAAAATATTCCAAAAGACGGGCTTCGGAAGATCTGTTACAAAGGGACCCTTTTCTTGAATTTGATCATCCATGTTGCCTATTTGGATTTGGGTGTCACAAGCAGCAGATTTTCTTTTCCTCTTCATCCTTGTTGCCTATAAAAATTATGAATATATTCCTTTGAAAATCATAGAATTAAAGCCACAACTGGATCATATATAACAGATTGAACTGGGAAATTAACCATTTTTACCAGTTTTAGAATAATGAAAGCAAATTTACTGCTACTGATGTGCTTTTTGAAAGAATTTTAGGGAAAATATTTTTAAGTTCCAAAAGCACTTGAAGTGCATGCAAGAAGCACATAACATTCTTGCAAGCACTTCAAGGCTATTCTATGACTTATTTACATTTTACTCCAAAATCATTTTCACCAAAAACGCATTTTTAGTCATTCTAAAAACACTTCCCGATGAGTCCATACAGATCTTTAGGTTACAATTAATTTGAATAAACAAAAATTAGGAAGATAAATACAGACAGACAGAGGTTTTAAGCTATAAAATTACCTGGATGAATTTAGCCCTACTTGCAGTTGCACAGAGAGAGAGAGATGAGGAGCCGGATACGTGCGTGCGTAATTGGAAAGAGCAGAAAGCTAACTTGTACTCGTGAGGGTTTCAGATTGGCGGGAAAACGTGGCGACGAGGCGCACATCCATGGGATTTGGCCCAGTGGGCTTGAAACTTTTGGACTTTGGACTTGCATTGGATTTGCAGGCCGCACAGGTGCCCAAAAGAAAAGGTCACATTGGGCCAAAAAGGGGAAACCCATGCCCAGCCCATTAAACAGGCAAAGATTACATTCCAAAGCGTCGTCGTTTCATCTGTGCCACCTCGATTCCTTCAACTCCAGAATCCAATTGCGATCGAATTTGTTGGTTTAGGTTTCAGAAAGAGAAAAGGAGGAAGAAGAAGCATTTTGCGAAATGGCTGGGAGATTGAGCAGTGTGGCTTCCAAGATCATGGGCGGAAACGGCGTCGTCTCACGTTCCGTCGCTTCCTCTCTTCGTGGCCGTGCCGGCATGGGCCTTCCGGTCGGCAAGCACATCGTCCCCGACAGACCCCTTCCCGTAAACGACGAGCTCGTCTGGGACAACGGCACGCCGTTTCCCGAACCCTGCATCGATCGAATCGCGGACACCGTCGGAAAGTACGAAGCTTTGGCTTGGCTCTGTGGGGGTTTGAGCTGCTTTGCTGGTCTGGGTTTGTTGGCCGTGTGGAACGACAAGGCGTCCAAGATCCCATTTGCCCCAAAAGTGTACCCCTACGACAACCTGCGAGTGGAGCTCGGCGGAGAACCATAGGTACATCCAGCGGTCGGTTTCTGATTGTTAATTGGGTTGTTAATGTTGTTTCGGATGTGCTCTTGTTGATTTCTGTGTTTGATATGGTGGTTCTAAATAATGCTCTGTAGCTCAAACTCAGATAATTTGTTGTTTTCGGCACTATGATTTGCAAACAAATTGCGATTCCTGTTTCTTTTAAATCAACTCGGTTCGAATTTGACGTTAAGGTGCAGTTTTTTCGAGTTTTATTCAACTGACAATCTATCTAGTATGTGATATGTACTAAGTGTGAGTCGAGATTATTTCCGGGAACTCGAATTTTCGTATGTAGAGCTCAAAATTAAAGGGATAAAGGTATTGAATTGTTCGAAAAGGATGTACTGTTTGCCAAGTTTCTAAAAGACACTAGGCGCTAGTCGGACGGTGGGCTGGGGCGGGTGCCTAGGCGGACTAGGCAGATTTAGGTAAATCTATTGTATTTCATGTAAATAAGCGGCAGATATAGGTAAATCTATTGTATTTCATGTAAATAAGTGTCTGTTTGTACTTAAAATATATATAATTTCATCATAAACTAGAAAATAGAATGACATATATTATGAAGTATTGGAACATAATGAAAACATGGGGAGCAAACATATAATGTGTGTTTATTTAAGTGTTCGATAAGTCTCTTACAATTGATTGGAAATAATAAAATGCAAAAGAAAAGTTATCTATTTTCTATCAAAGTGAGTCGCAACCTGGGCAGGGGTCTAGGCGAGTTTGGGCGGTCTAGGCGGGCGCCTCAGCAAGTCTAGGCGCCCTTTCTTAATTTTCAAACGCCTAGTGATTAATCGGGACAGTGGCTAGCCGTCTAGCGCCTAGGCGGGATTTTTAGAATAGTGCTGTTTGCAGAAGAATAATACTTTGAGTAATGTAACACTGAACAAAGTTAGCTGAAACCTAGAAGTTGGTCTCAAGAGTCTGTTTGAAGTTTGTTTTGGTTTGATATGGTATTTTTTTTTCAGAGTAGATCATAGGTTGAAATGACGCATCGTTGAATTTAGATTTCTACATGGTTGTAATGTTGAATATTTTATGGATCCTTCACTTGGCCTCAATGTAAATACATAGTTAATTGGTCTATAGTTTTCTGAAGGATATCAATTGATCTGCACAACTAAGTTAGTTGGTGTAGATGTGCTTTCGCATAGCTGATTGAAGACATGCGAAAGGACAACCTTCCGACATAATAACGGTTTCAGGTTTTAACACTAAAGTGGCTGTTGTAAGACTAGGGCGCTTCTTTCATCCGGTCAATGAGAAAATTGAAAAGAGAGAGAAAACATATGGACAGATGTGTTCCTGGAAACATATAGGGCTTTGAGTTTGTTTGTCGTGATGATAATCTCATGATTGAATTGTAGTGTGGATAAATGCCCGAACTGTGCAAGTTCTTATCCCAAATCCCGTGTTTTTACAGTCGTGCTTCTGCCCTCGTTACAAGTACAATGTTGTACTGTAGATCAATGACGGTAATGTGATTTGGTCATCTGCCTAATTTGTTTGTTTGCAATGTTATCAGTCGGGTCGGACACACACTTGAACACAGGCGTAAGTTAATGTAAGTTAATGTTTCCGATATACAAATTCGACAAACTTGTGTAATTATACATAACAAGATTAACATCTTAGATGTAAAGGATTTGCATTTACCTGTGAAGAGATTCTTTCCATTCTTTGGTGAGTCCGTTGACGAGGTTGTTGCAGCGATTGATGCCTTCTCGGTCAATGACATGAACTGTTGGATTAAATGGTTGTTATAATAGTGTTTTTGAAAACATTTATTCGTCTATTTTTTTCACTACAATCGGATATCTTAGTGGTTTTGGATTTGTTTAATTTTTGCAAGGATGATTTATGAATGATGTGCTAAAATATTAACAGTTTAGATCATCGAAAAAAATTACAGAATGAGCACCACAAGGTGTTCTTCAAAGGATCCCTCAAGTGAATATATAATGCTCCTTTGTGACGTTAGAGTCATCAAACATTGAAAACTACGAAATATCTTAAGATTCACAATGAACAGAACAAGAACTAATTGCTCATTCTCTTATCAATATTAAGATCAGCAAAAAACCATAGAAGTTTGCGTCTATCTACAACAAGTGCGCTCATATTTATTTTAATTAGCAGCAAATAACTTGAAAACATAAAACACTTTAATGGATTTATGCTTCGGGAATAGTTTCATAAAAGTTACAGTAGAATCTGTAACATCATCAAAATTGAGGAGTTGTATGTAGGCAAACTATTTCTTCGTGCGTTTTGATTCTAAAACATATCTTGTAACGCTTTGGTGACGCATGTGTCATACATATGTTTTCATCCTCTTGGAGCAATATATTCATCAACAACTTGAGTGACATCATTTTGATCCTCCAAGTTTGTCAATTGGGCACAAGCTTCTGAAGAACTCGATTGTGGAGAATGACAAGCTTGGGAAAATTCATGACTTGGTGTAGATTTTTTGTTTATTTTAGTTTCCTCCAATATTTTACTTGAGAAACAGAAAAAATAGTATGAAAATGTACATTCAGAAAATTAATAAGGTTAATGTCTTTGGATTGTAGTTAACGAAGAGTTTGAAAATGGTCATGATACTAATTATTCACTGCACCTTTAAATAACACAAAATATTCATTCAGAATAAAATAGTTGTGATAGTTAGGTAGGTGGTAGGTGATTTTCCATGAAATAAAAACAGTTGTTCAAGTTTTGTACCTCGTGATATGCCAGATTTTTTAGCGTGATCGGAGCACGGAGTGGTACATCACGTGTCTTTATACAAATGGTGGTATATATATGTGTGTTAAAATGTTAATAATTTAAAAAATAAAATTTTCCACCGCTTACATAAAAACACGTAGTGTACTATCCGTGTTCCGTTCACAATAAAAAATTAGGAAAACTAATGAAAAGTCCAAAAAAAACTTCCCTTTTAACGAAAAACCCTTTTTAAAGTTATAGTGAATAATGTCAGGTAAAGGTAAAAATGTGGTTTTTCGTTAAAAATGAACAGTACCGGGAGTGTTTCGTTAAAACTCTCTAAAAAATTTCTCTCATGATACATCACATCTAGGAATTCATGGGTTTGGGTTTCAAAAATAAGGAAATGTTTCGACGAGGGACTAGGATTCTCTCCTATTCTCTCACATTCTCTTATTTTGTCTTTCTTTTGCTATAAAAAATTAACATAAGATGTTACAGTGGCTTAACCGTGACCGTTCAATTAGGAGGGAAGAGAAGAAGAGAGAAAAAAAGAGAGGAGAGAATCCTACTCCTTCTAAGAGATGGGCTGCTTACAAGGGAGCAGCGGCCGTTAAATTAAATCGAATGGCTAAACCATAAAATATTTCACACGGTACATGAGGGTGGAACTGTCTCTTTACAATATACATCTGAGGTCCTTGAGATTCATATCTTCCTACAATTACAAATTGTATGAATCGATAGTCTGAACGTAAAGAATAAACTCATCCCAAACAATATACAATCTCCAAAAGGAAATTAGGAAAACTTGTCAAATTTATAGAATCTGGCCTTTTGTTTTGCTAGTCTACTAAGCTAGATAAGATTCCTTATAATTTATAAACAAACACAAAGGATAAATAAAATCAAAACCTTAATCCAAATAATTCAGTCAGTCTCTTGGTGTTCATATGTACTCTACTTGTTCGTTGAAAAATAATATAAATTTGTGATAAAATAACGCGAGAGATTTACGAGGAAAACTAACTTTATTGATATAAAAGGAAAGATTACAAGCGGGGGGACTTGGCGCCTGACCCATCGTGGACGGACAACATAAAACGAAAATTTCGTGACTATTCTTAACTTTTAAATTGTCAATACAGAGAAGGAGGAAAAAGGAAACATTCTCAATATCCATGTGAGGTTTCAACATTGAACATCCTCATGCTTTTAGCCACTAGCTTTGACGAATGTAGAGAAACTGAACCTGATGATTGGCTTTCTTTGCGCCGCAGGTGGAAAAGAGGCCACGTTTGAGGATGGCGCCACAAATTCATCCACGAGTTCCTCTACGCCCCCATTATATGAATCATTGGAAGGACCAGCAGCTCCATTGCTAGAGTTTATTGGCTTACCAACTGATGCGCCCTCCTTTGTAGCCGTAATATTCTTCTCCAATGCCAGCTTCTCTGCTTCTTTAGAATTTGATAAATTCGCAGCAGCAGGTAGACTATCGATTGGTGGATTGCACCTTGACAAAGATTCAGTCTGATCATTCTGATAAGGAATGTCTCTTGGGATTCCTGTCTTTCCAAAGTTATTGTTGTTTGCATCCATACTGTCACATTTTATGGAACAAGAATTGACACTGCTGCTCATAGAAGGGCTACCCTCACGAAATTCTTCACCACAGGGACGTAAAGACTTGGCATGCCTTGAGTCAATTTCTACATTATTATCCACCCGCTTTCTCTTCTGCCTGCCATCTGATCCATCTAAATCAGTTTTAGCTTCACATAATTTATGTGGTTCAGATGCCCCAGAAACAGTTGGTTCTGAACCCTGCCTTCTCCCCCAAGTTACTTTAGATGGGCGCAAAGGTCGAACCCCACCAGGAAATACAAAATTTGGGATGCTCCTGCGGTTTACATGGGATACACAGATCTCCATTCCAGGTTTCCATAATGCGTAACGGTTGACATCAGCTTGCTTAAACTCCTCTATTGTTCCTCTTATGTCAAAGCATCGCTGGCCATCATCGGCACGAACTCCTTGACGTCTTTGTAGACCCATGAAGAAAGAGCTATGAAAACCTCTTGATTTGTCTGAAAAATCACCTGGTTGTGGGTGACATAGCAGCTTGCCGGATGTGTGCCTCTCAATCTTCAGCATTAGTTGACGGATACGGGACTCAACCCAGCCTTTCCATGCTCTAAAGTCATCATCATTTTCTGCAGTGATGTCTATCTGTAAATAATTCTTATACGCTTCAAAGAAAGCATAAGACTCAAAAAGGGTATCCCAATCGGCCTCGTTTGCTTCCATAGCCTTACAAATATCATTTCCCCTGTGAAACTCATCTAACATGATACACTTAGTACTCGGAGACACGCTGTAGCTAGAGTTCATGCTGGGATATGCCGGAGTAATTATGGGCATCAAATGAAGCCTGTCCATTTTGTTTCTTCTAGGATCCCAGACCTGCAGTCCAAGAGACCCAGCTTCAATAGCACAGAGCATGACAGGATTTGGCCAGTGCCACTGCGTATATATCTTAAAGAACCGAGACACAAGCATATTAGGCAGGGCATTCGGGTAAAGTTGGCATATGCGAGCAACAAGCAATGCCCAATTTATACCACCAAGAAATCCTGCAACGTTGGAATAAACACAACGACGCTTTGCCCATAACCTCATGCATCTCAAAGTAGTGCAGAAGCTCTGAATGCTTGGGATTAAATGCAGAATTTGGTCGGTAACTCTGAAACCATTAAGACTACGGACCGTCTGTTCATCTACACCCTGTAGTACTGAGTCTTGTAATATATCCAAGTCTTCTGGAATAACCAACAGTGCTAGTTGCGCATAAAGAAGATCTATTGCCACCCCGCTGAACTTGAATCTCATGACTGGGACATAAGCATCGGGTACAGGGTTCAACTCTGTCACTTGAGGCATCTCAGACAGCATCCTATGTAGCTCGCCGAAGAAATCTTCTTGACGAGTTGCATATTTAGGACCGACACAGAGTGTGTCTATATCTGCTCCTGGGCCATGAACCCCTAGCCGATACGATCCAAAGGTGACGATCAAAGCATTTGCGTCATCCACCAGTTGCTCATTGAATCCCTTGGCCTTGCTAACTGTCTTAACCCACGCCTTGACAATCTGGTCGAGGCTGCCAAGAACCTCCTGCCTGCGCACAGCCTCTTCCTGACTCTCATACAATCCAGCATCTTGCAAGTAGTTTTCCAGTTCACGAGTCTTGATCACATCAGACTCGGCCGGTCCAGGCCAGCGAGATGGGCCCCGTAAGGCCAAATCGCTGCCCGTTATCTTGATTGCTTAATGCATCAGGGTTCCCCATTTACAATATGCAAGAATTTTGAGTATATATAATTTTGCGAATATGGGAATTGGGGATATTTTTTTATCTTTTCTTCTTTTCCAAAATAATGAAATCGAACCCAATCAAATAAAAAAAGATATAACGAAATCAAAACAAGCAAATCAGAAAAGAATAATAATAATAATCTCAATTCTCAAGCAATTTTTTATTTATTTTCAGTTGCAGATGCAGTATTGGGCAGATCGAAGCCCTACAAAATACAAATTAAGGTAACGAAATTGAGACAAAGCGAAACCCTAACCCTAGATTTTCAATATCGTAATGAATACAAACTTAATTTCAAGCAATTCAAAATTTCCAACCCTAACTAACCCTAGGGGAGGAGGGAGAAGAAACAGAACCGATCGGAATGGACGCCGGAAAATTGAGTGGAAGTAAGCGCCAAAACGTCTGCGACTGCGGCTTTCAGAATCGTCGGTGAAGATCTTCGGCCGCGGTTGTCTGAGCCTGAGAATTGCAGATACGACGACGACGACGACTAATTACTGGTCCAATATCGCCGCCCCTGGAGATTATCGGAGAATTCTGATCGAGAGAGAGACGGTAGCTTTTAATAGTGTAGAGACGAGAACGAGAGTGACTTTTGGGTTCCCTTCCTGTTAAGATGGTATATATAGGCTTCCGCTTTATAGAGGGATTCCTCGAAATTCTGGGACTCTGAGTCCGTTTTCGATACGGATTCCTCGAATGACTGTCGGGCCCCACTACAACCTATTATATATATTATATACCGTTCGATCGTCTAATTTAAAGAATACTTTTCCTTATAGGCGGCGGTGTATCAGTATATTAAACGAGGAAAAGAATTTTTTTTTTTTTAAAGTAAGATTCTATTGACTTTTTATCAACTCATAGTTTAATATTAATTTTTGAGTTGATATTATAAAAAGTTGTACAAAAAATATGAGATGAATGAGAAATCATAAAAAATTCCACTTTTGGGAGAGTCCGCTTAGCATTTCTCTATGTAGATCTACTATTATTAAGAGCGATCTTGTTCTCCTGGCCCATGGAGACCAATAAAAATGATGGTCAACCACCATCGAATCTAATCCAACGGTGGAGAAAATTTTAGTGGTCATTTAATTTTTTTTTTTTTTTTTTACATTCTTTTCTTTCTATTTCTTACACATTTCCACAACCATCTATCTTCCTTAACTTGACTAAAGAACAATGACCAACAGCGATCGTCGAAGAATAACGAGCAACGATCGATGACCGACGAAAGGTAACTAAACCAAGCGCTAGGTTTGATAGTCCCTAGGTCCCTTTGTAGGCTTCCTTCCATGTTAATAAATGATGCGTGTCATAGAGTTAAGGTTTGGATAGACCTGTCTCTTGGAGCTTCGTGCTGAAAAGTTGTCATGTTCGTCCACTAACTAGATAGGTGAAAAATTATTTCCAAGCATTCATTTCTTTTTGGTCGATGATGAGGATTGGCTATTTATTGACTCAAGCAGTCGATGAGGGAGTATTTTTAATTACCATCATAACTATAGTGTATGCTTACTATAAATTTAAACATTTGTCATGTGTCATTTCACCTAACTCTAGTTAACTTTCACATTAAATGTTACCATTTTCATTTTAAACAAATTAACCAAAGTTAAGTGAAAATATATGTAGCAGATGATTAGATGTATGATGAATATACACCCTAATTTGGGAAAAAAATGCTCCTTGTCAATGATGTTCTTCGTCCATAGTCTACGGCCTATGGAAACATTTGGACTGGTTCATGGGCCTAGTAACTTAATCTTTAGCACTTGTGGCCTTTTATGGGCTCCCTCTCAGTGCCTATTCTAGAGGATTACAACTATACACTATTTCAATGGGTTAATAGATGATCCTGCGTTAATCACTCTCTCGTCACCACTAAATAGTAACTATTTTTGTAGTATCAATAGTAATTTCATTATTTGTAGCAAGAAAGTAAAGCATAAGAGTACACAAATAGTTATGCGATGTGCTAGTGTAACCGTTAAGTTTAGGTATCATTTATTACAACTAGAAAGTAAATAGACAAAAAGTAGGTTCACCCTACTTCGTAGGAAGGATGTACTACTGCCAAGTCCATTCATCGTCACTAACTTCTTTTCTTTTCCCACTAGGTCTTAATGAGCGAAAAACAAGGTGTAAATGAATCATAATCAATCATCAAGTAAAAATCATTTCGAACATACTAACTCATGTTTTAGAAAACTTGTATAACACAAAATAATATATACTAGTATCTACTACATATATAGGTTGTATAATACAAAATAATATATAGTATCTACTTATATTTTTGACAGAATTCTCGTACCAACATTATAAAACATTATGTCAATAACTTTAAATGACGAAGAGTCTATGAAAAGTCTACTTTCAGAAAAGTCTCCTTAGCATTTCTTTCAGTCCAGAATCCATATAGTTAAAGTCCCACATCTTAAATCGATTTGAAGTTTCATCGTTAAGTAAAGCTTGTCTAATTTGGATTTAATTAGATCTCTCAATCTTTCGTGAAACAAAAGGAATATATGTTGCAGGTATTAATTAGTCTTAAGATGCTTTTGTTGGCCTCAGACATGGGATGCTTCAAATCCGAGGCAGATCGTATTACTTAACTTGTTAACTCCCACGTGGGGTAATGTATTATGTATATATTGTATCTGTATGAAGCTGTCAGGGGCATAAGCATATATTGATTAATTTATGTGTTCAACATCCATGTCCTGTAACCACAATGGTTCAGTAGTCAGGACGCGGATTGCGATTCCTCAATAAACAAAAAAAATGTGGAAAGTTTTAGGTTCGATGTTCCAAACTAGTGAGTCTGCTTGATTGTCGCCACTAGGAAGAGTGAAATTCTTCATAGCCTCTGCAAGCTCGGAAGGGATGAATAACCGAGACTTGTCATCAGTTGTCTTTCTTTTAATAAAAAAAATTTTAAAAAATAAAAAAAACATCCACGTCCTGCTAACCTTATCAAACCAATCTTAATCGAAAACCACAATCATATTTTAGCCGCTTAATTATACCAGCCGCCACCAACCATCTTGCTTTGCCCTTAATTATAATTTAAGAGATATGAAAGTATCACCAATTGGTAAAAAATTAAAAGACATTATATATATATATATATGACATGCTCGTACATATATATATTTTGTTGAAGTCTCTTTGAATTTTATGTAGAATGTTTTTTTTTTTATGTTTACATTTTACTAGTATAATAAAATTGATATCTTTCGCATGAAAAAATATGTGACATGCACGCACATATTTATTCATTGATTATTTTGTGACTGATAATTGTTTGTTTCGTTAATATTTAGTTTTACGATGATTTCTTAGTTTATCGCAATTCTTAGAAAAAGAAAGGGAGGATTCAGGAAGATTTGTTCTTGTTTGAACAAAAAAAGGAAAAAGTTTGGTCAGAAATAATTTGTGATGAGGAAAAAAAAAGGAGAAACATGAGGGCGAAGGAGTTAAATATGAGAATAATGTTTGGCTATTAAAAAATGAGTAAGAATTTTTACTCAAAATTGTTCATGTTCGAATCACATAATTTTGTGCTTATGATAAGAACCGTTTATGTTATGAATCACTCTGTAAAGATCATCTCTGCAAAAAAATGAATTAACACTAAGATCGTTTAGTCAATTTATTGTAACAAATACATAGACGGTTCATAATACTTCTACTAATTCCGTTCATCTATTTTTACACAGTTTGATGACTAAACGACCTTAGTATTAATTGATTTTTTTGCAAAGACGGTCTTTATGGAGTAATTTATAATATGACCGATTTTTATCATGAGTACGAAGTTCTATGAATCGGTAACAAGCTGTTTTGAGTAAGAACTCCTACACATAATTTGAGCAGCTAAGTATTATTCTAAACACAACGACAGGGAGAGATAATGATAGCATACCGGTTAACATTAGTTAGGAATATAAAATGAAAGCCAAATTCTATCCTGACATGTCAAGTTTTAAGTCATCAGACTGTTCGAATGACTCAAATTTTATGAAATACGGATAAATGCGTAATCCTGGATAAATGAAAATTTTAGGATTAAGTACGTTTGTTGTCCCTGTATTTTGGTCAGATTTCATTTTCGCCTCGGTACTTGTGTTTGCAATATAATATCTGTAACAATTTTAATAAATTACATTTATTTACAGAGATAAAATGATAAACAATTGTGGTCATTTTTTTCGGACAGAAAGGAAAAGACAACTGAGTTCATTTCATGCACGTTAACGTCAAGGTCATATATATAAATAAATAAATAAGCGTATACTATTTTTAAGTATCATGAAATTTACTTTAATATCTAACAAGCATATGGGCACACAAAAAGTGTGTGTGAAATTTTTTTATTTTTATTTTTGAAATAGAAGGAGAGAGGAAAAGAGTGATAGATAATATGTGAGTGAGAAGTTTTTATTTTTTATTTTTTATTAGAGATATATTATGATTACATGCAGGTGAGCCTTTGAAAAAAAAAAAAAATTGTGGTTGTGTGAAATTACATTTCTGCCCCATATTTCTTATGCATGTTCTGTTTTAATTAGAGGGCTAAATTGGTAGTTTCATAGGATTTTGGTTGACAATGAATGTTTTATTAATTAGTAGAGATTTTTTTGTTTTGTCTCATTTTTATACTTAAAGATATATATTTTTCTAAATTTATACTTCTGTTAAGTTTGTCGTCAGAAATTCTGTTAAAGAGTAATGTGAATGGTGACTTGCAATAAAATGACACTGTGACCCCATGTGAACAATAACTGTGCAGAATTTTTTTGGAAGATCCTTAAAACGCAGGGAAATCATGCAAAAGACCAAAGAAGTTATTGAAGATCCTTAAAACACATGGTTTGTTCATGAAAAGACCAAAATATTTTTGAAAGAATCTTTTAATAAATGGATTCGTTGTCACTACTATTGTCTATTTCTTATGTTCTAAAACTTATATATGCATATATATATATATGTGTGTGTATAATTGCTTCTAACATAATGTATTCATTTTCATCGTAAGTAGAAAAATTTAAGTCTGATACAATGAATAATGAGTTCAATATCAATTTTTGCTAGTCATCATGTCACTTATTCCAAACTCCTACACCTAATATCTTTGTATTAAAAAAAAACCTATCTCTTGCCTACAGATGGAGTAAGCATTTCGTCGCTTATTACACCCTTCATCATCCATTGATGCCTACATAACCATCATATACCATTACTCGTTTGAACCTCGTCTTTGAATTTATGTGTCTATAGAGTTTCCTTTTTTTGTTAACAGGTGATTAATTGGATATCAAGGGTAGCATTTTCAATAACTTTATATTTTAAGGAAAAAACCATGATAATGAGGAGAATTTTTCAGTATGGCGGAAACTCAACCCAATACACACAATTAGTTATAATTTTTTAACAAATTACATTATTACACGTGGTATACCTTTTCTCACGCTAAATATCTCTAGACAATTGTCTATTGGGTACCGTGCCTTCAAATGCGATACACGTCCGGTTCATGGGAAAGAGATCCTCTCCGGATCTCTTCCCTCAAAAGCTAGGGATCAAGTGATCCGGACCTTTGAAATTTGATCAAACGACAAAAAATTATTATAACTTTTAATTTTTTTTTACTAACTTCTCTTTTTTTTAGTCGTTAGTTCAAATTTCAAAGGCTCTGATAACTTGACCGCTGAGCTTTGGAAGATAAATAAAAAAATATCAAAAAAATATTTATTTATATTTAAAAAAAAACGTGAACTTGAAGAGTTGCAAGCATAAATTGGCAAGAGCGCAAACTGATTTTCAAACTCTGATAAGTTGATAACTAGTAGCACCAGAAAGTGCCGCAGTCTCTTGTGCGCTGCGTGCTTCCAATTAATTCCCAAAAAGAGAAAAGAAAAAAAAAAACATAACAAACAAACAGATTTTTGAAACGATTTGAGCTCTGCAGCTTTCAGTTTCTCCAACAAGAGTATTGCAAATCGCAAATATTTCCGAGAAAAAAGGTGCTTGGATTTTCTCCCTAACCAAACACATCATAAGCACCACGTCCTCGTGATTTATTTCTTCATTTATTTTCTTCGCTCGTGATTTCGAATCTGCGCGCGCTTTCCTTCTCTTCAGAGTTTCGAGTTTTGGTCGATTTGGGGAAAATGTCGAGGCGCGTGGTGGTGGAGGACCACCGTCACACGGAGGGTGAGTCGTTGAAGGACGACGGCGAAGAGGAGGATGAAGAGTATCAGGTGCAGGATCTGAGGGAGCGAATCAAATCGTCGCTCGGGAGCCAATTCAATCTGATTAAGAACGAGTTAGGACTCGGAGACGGTTCTTCGACACGGCGGCGGCGGTTCAGTCGTCAGAGCCTGATCGATGGCGTCAGAGGGCTCTCCAAAGGACTCGCCGTTCATCCTGACAACTGGTACGATGCTTCCTCTTCAGTTTCTTTTTCGTTTTTCAGTTTCATTTTCGTTTAAATATTGTGTCTCCATAATAATCGGTTAACGAATTGAAATCGGTATTATCTGTCTGTCTAAACTTAATTACCAGTTTAAAATTTAGTTTTAGTTTCTATTTATTACAATGATATAGTCAGTCTTCAAATATCAATATCGTTAGAAATATCGATTTGTAAATTTGTATAAACATTGATAGATATATCAATATCAATATTCGTATCGATTGTCTTCGATGAAAATTTGCTCAAAAAGTAAAAATTTAAAATGAAACTTTCAGCAAGATCATATGACAATTTGTCAATATTTAACGATATGTCAAAAATATCAAAAAAATCTATCGATTTTAGCCGTAATTTAAGAGTTTCTCCGTCATACTTCAA
The DNA here is from genome assembly GCA_036320875.1 of Cotoneaster glaucophyllus. NCBI lineage: Eukaryota > Viridiplantae > Streptophyta > Magnoliopsida > Rosales > Rosaceae > Cotoneaster > Cotoneaster glaucophyllus. Next base: position 24,745,786 of record CM070068.1, on the reverse strand, counting down.
ATCTGGAGTTTAGATATTAGATGACTACCGACCATGCATAGAAGTAAGAACATGTTATCCAAAAAGAAACCTTGCCGCGTGCCTTCTCCTTCTCTCCAAAAAAAAAAAAAAAAAAAAATCCTAGATCTGAAAGCCTCTTAGCTTACCCTTCTCATCACTTCTCTTTAGTTTGGGTGGATTTAGGCAATTATTGTTTCTAACAATAATGAGCCAATTTTGTTGCTCCTAAACTATCCAAGATGTTGGCCATGGCGTGTTCTCGATGATGTTTTGGGCGTTCGTGATGACTTGATATGCAAATCAATGGTTTCCTCTCGGTGGCTTGCACTTGGATGCTTTTGTCCGATTGGGTTACGGACTCGTGGTCGTGGTGGCGAGGCGGTGTCAATGTCTTTGGCTTGGCAACACCTTTGCCACGCACACCTCCGTCGATGTCCTTGCTAAAGCTACAAACCATGTGACTTTGATGTCCCCAAATAGCATATATGTCCCCAACAAGCGAAAACCTCGGCGGTGCTAAAGAATCTTATGGAGATATTATGGGTTGTGGTGGTGTTGTGTCGCCGACGGTCAATAACACAACACCACCACTAAAGGTGAATTAGATACATGTGTGGTCTCGTGATTTGCGATGAATTTTTGTGAGGGTATCGGTGCTAGGTATGTCATGTCTCTTGTAAATTTGGTGTAGGTTAGCAAAAACAAAAAATCAGTACATAACTAATAAATTATTGATTAATTTTTTGTTTTTCTTATATGGTGAACTACAGTTGGAGAAAAACATACATGATATAGGTACATCGTCTCCTAAAATTGAGTCTTAAGATCACATAATCAAGTCGTAGCTATCGTATCTATCATGAATTTGTCAGCTCAATTTTAAGTCAAATAGAGATGATTTATATCCAATTGGCCAAAAACAAAAGTTCTATTAGTCCCTAATTTAGTTTAACAATGAGGTTTATAATTTAGTATTGTATTAATTAATAATTGTTTCTCATGCCCAAAATTAATCAGTGTCATCTTTCATAATTCACTTTCAATCCCGTCAAAAGCATTCGTTGAAAGCGCTTACGTGCGATCTCATAAATTTATCAACTATAATCGCGCTTGAGTGTTGTCAACGAAAATTTTAACAAAATCAAACGGTGGAAATCACATTGATGTGTGGATGGAAATGTGGTGGACAAAATTGATCGAGTTTAAACATGAAGAATGAAAATGAGAATTTTTAAAACGCACACTGTTTGAAAAAATAAGAAAAAAAAGGAAACACAGTAGAAAAAAAGTACTCTCTCTACCAATCTTCATCCCTAAACCTTCACAAGCTAATCCCAATGCACACATATTCATATAACAATATTAACACGATCTCCACCATAGATTTGTGAATATTGACAAATGAATCCTTAAAACTGATGTTTTGAAGATCTTCCAACGACCAGTCATCAGATTTTTGTTCTTTGTAGCTTAGCAAACAAATTTCATCATTTGTCGGCAAACCAATCAAAGAACTTCAAAATTGGTCGGCACCACGTTGCATTATGATCAGCACATCAGCATCAGCACCGAACACAGATATTTGCCACTTTACTAGTGGACCTATAGTGTTCAGCCAATAAGTGCCCAACACGTGTGAAAAAATATCCTATATAATGCATCTGGTGGCTATAAGCAAAACGCCCTCCTTCCTGGCTTGCTGAACATTCCTCCTCTGTGTCCCGGCCGGCCTAAATGATGCCGGTGATCGACAACGGCCCGATCCCTAGATTAGTTAACAAGTAAAACCTTAGCCATGCTAATGAACTACTTTTACCTCATATACTGTCATGCATTGCACTCTCGTTCTGTGTATATACATACACACACACATATAGTTATATATGCTGTATTTTTGTGTTTTGTTTTTCTTCTCTCTGTGTACTGAAATGTGAAGATTAAATGCAGGTGGTATCGGGCATGGATGAAATTCATACTTGTATGGGCAGTGTACTCGTCCTTCTTCACACCTTTCGAGTTCGGGTTTTTCAGGGGTTTGGAAAAGAAACTTTTTATACTGGATGTGGTAGGACAGATAGCATTTCTTGTAGACATTGTTTTGCAGTTCTTCCTTGCCTACCGGGACAGTCACACCTATCGAATGGTCTATAAGCGCAAACTGATTGCTCTGAGGTTAGTTTTCTTTTCCATCTACTGTTTATGGAAGAGAGGATTGTTGTGATGTTTATCACTACTTACTGGAATTTGTTGAATTTAGTTAAACCTTAAAAGCAAACAAATGTCCATGGTGATTTTACAAGCTATATGTTCCGGCATTGTGCTTTATTTTGGTTGCTGATTTAACTTTTCCTTTGCAGGTACTTGAAATCGAGTTTTATCATTGACTTACTTGGTTGTATGCCTTGGGATCTCATCTACAAGGTACTGCCATTTCCAATTTACGTGAATTGCCCATTGACACTCTCTCATAAAATGTAAATTTGTTTATGCGCGTGTTTGGCGGGCAGGTGTACAGAACGTATAAGATCAATAAAAAATTGCAGCGTATATCTTGATTTGTTGAAGTAATTAAGTTAATCTACTACAATGCTTTCAATATGTTCTGCTTCCGTATTCACTTTGTGAAATCTGTTTGGAATAGGCTTGTGGGAGAAGAGAGGAAGTTAGGTATCTCCTATGGATAAGGCTATATCGATTGTGCAAAGTCACCAAGTTCCTTCATGACCTAGAGAAGGATATTCGTATCAGTTATCAGTTTACCAGGATTATAAAGCTTATTGTCGTTGAACTCTACTGCACGCATACAGCGGCCTGCATCTTCTATTATTTGGCCACCACCCTGCCTGCTTCACAAGAGGGGTATACATGGATTGGAAGTTTGAAGTTAGGTGACTATAGTTATTCAAGCTTCAGGGACATCGACTTGTGGAAGCGCTACACAACTTCTTTGTATTTTGCCATTGTAACCATGGCCACTGTTGGTAAGTTACCTTTTAATTTGTAAGCGTACAGTTGGAATGTTTAGTAATGCCTGACCAGCACTCTTTCTTTTACAGGTTATGGAGATATTCATGCAGTCAATCTGAGGGAAATGATATTCATAATGGTTTATGTATCTTTTGACATGGTTCTTGGAGCGTATTTGATTGGTAACATGACAGCGTTAATTGTAAAAGGATCAAAGACAGAAAACTTCAGGGACAAAATGACAGATATTATGAAATATATGAACAGAAATAGACTTGGGAGGGATATCCGTAATCAAATCAAAGGTCACTTGCGTTTACAATATGAGAGTACCTACACGGAGGCTGCTGTTCTCCAGGAAATTCCTGCTTCAATTCGCGCTAAGGTAAGATACAAATAAGACCTCTGTGAACTTTGTCTATTGACGACATAGTTTCAATAAATTCGGCAAGAACTATTTCATTTTAATTGTTACCTCATGTATTCCAATATATATGCGTTATTCCGACTGTTTCTGGTTGTTTCTTCATTGCAGATTTCACAAACTTTATATTTCCCATACATTGAAAGTGTTCCTCTCTTCAAGGGATGCTCGACAGAATTCATCAATCAGATCGTAAGTCATTAATTTTCCATTTACATAATATAAAGTACGTTCACCGGAAACACTGGTAGTTGGATCTTTCTGATCTGGTGTGCGATGCCAGTGTGTTCGTAGGTGTCAGTGGTGCTAATGTTAACAAGCATTGTCATTGACTATAAAAATAATACAAATTTGGTGCTTCTTCCTCTGTTGCATGGGTATGATTTTGAGCTGGAACCTCATTTGGAAAACAATACATGTGATATAGGGTATACCCCATCTTGTGAATGTTTGTGCGTGCATGCCAAATAGGCCACCGAAAACCAGCGTGGCATCACTTTTCTGTAGGTGGTATAATTGTGGCTGTCGGAAGTTTCATATGCAGCACCACGCATAATGTCAAGTAGAATCTTCCATGGTTCATGGATATATCTTCTTGAATGTGAAATAGTGAAATGAGTTATTCTTATTCTTTTCGTCTTGCAGGTTATTAAACTGCATGAAGAATTTTTCCTCCCTGGAGAAGTGATCATGGAACCAGGAAACGTCGTAGATCAACTTTATTTCGTCTGTCATGGTGTGCTGGTATGATTTCATACTCTAGAGTCAGTGATGTGTCTTATTTAGTTGATAATACCATGTTTCTCATTTCATTTCTTGTCATCTTAGGTGTTCTATTGAAAATTTGGAAACTGGATCAACCAATTCATACAAAAATCAACATATATTCTGTAACTTGTTTGTTTAAACCTGTATGAAGTTTGTCTGAAAATAACTTGTCCTTGCTTTGAACTATATGCTATTTAGTTCACTATTATGTATTTCTAGTTTCATACAAAAATCGACATATATTCGGTTGCTTGTTTGTTTGTTTGTTCTACTAAGTGAGTAACGAAGCTATTCTTGTACAGGAGGAGATAGGCATAGGGGAGGATGGAACAGAAGAAATTGTTGAGCGTTTGGAACCAAACAGCACATTTGGAGAAATCTCCATTCTTTGCAACATTCCTCAACTTTATACAGTTAGGGTGTGTGAATTATGTAGACTTCTGCGACTTGATAAGCAATCTTTGACAAGTATCCTTGACATATACTTCTATGACGGGCGGAAAATCTTGAACAACCTTTTAGAGGTAAGTTTTCTGTGGTTATTTATGTTCCCTTTTCTATGTGCCTACAACTGTGTGGAAAGATTTTGATAGATTTACCTATGTGCCCATCGTATGGCTGAAAATGGTACAGGGTAAAGCACCTCGCATGAAACAACTAGAGTCGGACATTACATTTCATATCGGAAAGCAAGAAGCTGAACTTGCTTTGAAGGTCAATAACGCGGCTTACCATGGAGATCTATTTCAGCTGAAAGGTTTGATCCGAACTGGAGCTGATCCCAACAAGGCAGATTATGATGGAAGGTCACCCTTGGTATAAATGGCATGAATTTCTTAGATTAATCATTGTGAATATATCTGTGACTTCTCATTGTGTGTGCGCACGTGTATGCGTGACATGATGATCTATTTTGTCTGAAAGCATTCTTTCTTCTGTACAGCATTTCGCTGCATTAAAAGGACATGAAGATATTACACTTTTTCTTATTCAGGAAGGAGTAGACATCAACATCAAAGGTATGTTTACAATGTATACCAATCCTTATGTGGCTTTATCTGTTGCCCAATCATAGTACCACATTATAATAATTCGTTTAACTTTTCTAGACAATTTAGGGAACACACCCTTACTTGAAGCCATCAAGAACGGGAATGATCGAGTTTCTTCTTTACTTATTCAAGAAGGGGCCTCCTTGAACGTAGAAAATGCTGGTAGTTTTATATGTACATCCGTTACAAGGGGGGACGCAGATCTCCTTAAAAGGTTATTGGCAAATGGCATTGACCCGAATTCAAAAGATTATGATCACCGGACTCCACTTCATGTAGCTGCATCAGAAGGACTATATGTGATGGCAAAGTTGCTGTTAGAATTTGGGGCTAGCGTTTTCTCAAAGGACAGGTACGGTTGAAATAATCATTTTATTTTAGACAAACTCACCGGTACTCTTCCAAAATGTTACTTCCTCTATGCTAGTTCCCTAGTATTGTTTGACATGAAGTTTAGAAACTTAAATAGTAATTTTTCATCTGTACTTCTCTCTTTCATGATGATTGTTATAAATAGTAATTTTTCTTCTTGCTTTAACAACCGTATGATCGTTTTCCACCCTGCAGATGGGGAAATACCCCACTAGATGAAGGTCGGATGTGTGGGAACAAGAATTTAATTAAACTTCTGGAAGAAGCAAAGTCAGCTCAGTCGATAGAATTCCCTTACAATGCTCAAGAAATCACAGGTATGACAAGAGTCTTACATTTTCTTTGTGACCCTTTAGTTTGTTTTTCTCCCCCGAAATTAGAGAGAAGAAGAGGTAGAAAGAAATTTAGAACGATCTGAATGTTTTACGCTTCAGTCAGATGTTAATACCATTTAGTAAACAAACACCAACGGAGATATGACTGTATAGGGTGATGAATGTTAAGATTTAACGAATTAGTTATGTCCGCACAGATACAGATCACGCTAAGGGCCTAGTGAATATTCCTATAGGTGACGGCTCGTACTTACAGTTATCATGGTGAGCTGATACGAAATTTTTGTTGCAACCTGCAGATAAAATGCACCTGAAGAAGTGCACAGTATATCCTTTCCGCCCATGGGAAAGCAAAGAAGGAAGAAGACCTGGAATCGTGTTATGGGTTCCGACTACAATTGGAGAACTCATCAGAACAGCAGGAGAGCAACTAGAGTTTTCATCGAGCGGTTCCTGCATAATATTAACAGAAGATGCAGGTAAAATTCTTGATGTGGACTTGATAAGTGATGGTCAGAAGCTGTATTTGGTCAGTGAGACGCATTTTACATAAAAATTTTGGCCATTCCATCATTGTAATTTGTATAGTCCTTGTACCATTTTAGTAATATCGAATCGGAATGTATGAAATGATATATGCATTTTGTAAAACATCTGCATTAGGTGTAAGCGTAACGAAGAAAACACATCGTTTTGAGTTGGTTCCAACACTGATGACGAAAGAGTGAAGTACACAGAACTAGGTGAATTCTGAATTAGAAGAATTTAATTGACTGTTGGATCAACAATCTGGTTGGTATGGGACCAAAATGTAGAGGTATGGTTGGTTGTCCTCCTACAAACGAACCAAACACAACCACATCAGCCGAGAGATTATCACTTGTCATCGGAAATATATCGCTGAAATTTACGGCACTCGTTTTGATGATGTGACGTTATGAGTGTTATAGACTTGTAAGATATTATCCCACAAACTAAAGCATTATATCTCACTAAAATAACATATCTGTAATACTAGTAGTGTACAAGATGATAGAGAACAACTTAAGTGATGGATGCTCGAGATAGTTTTTGAGTTAATCACTAAAATCTAACATACAAGGGGTTTACAAGTCGGTTAAAAGAATTTATTACTCTAATTGAGGGGAGAAACTCTATTAAAACCAATAGGGTGAAGTGTCGATTTAGTCCCTGAACTATCACATGTCACATCCCGACCCGGGCCCCCACCACATCTTGGGCTCGACTCTACCGTAGCACGATATTGTCCTCTTTGGGCCCTGGCCACGCCCTCACGGTTTTGTTTTTGGGAACCCACACGAGAACTTCCCAGCGGGTCACCTATCATGGGATTGCTCTCGCCCGAACTCGCTTAACTTTGAAGTTCCGATGGAATCCGAAGCCAGTGAGCTCCCAAAAGGCCTCGTACTAGGTAGAGATAGGAATATACATATAAGGCTTACATGATCCACACCCTTGGGCGATGTGGGATCTTACAATCCACCCCTTAGGGGCCCGACGTCCTCGTCGGTACACTTCCGGTTAGGGATTGGCTCTGATACCAAATTGTCACATCCCGACCTAGGCCCCCACCACATCCAGGGCTCAACTTCACCGTAGCACGATATTGTCCGTTTTGGGCTCCGGCCACGCCCTCACGGTTTTGTTTCTGGGAACTCACACGAGAACGTCCCGGTGGGTCGCCCGAACTCGCTTAACTTATGAGTTCCGATGGAATTCGAAGCAGTGAGCTCCCAAAAAGCCTCGTGCTAGGTAGAGATAAGAATATACATATAAGGCTTACAGGATCCACACCTATGGTATGGGTATGTTTAGATGCATTAGTGCTCATTATCCTGCACCCCGGTGTTAGTGCTCCGCCCGAGGCCAGGGCCTAGCCTTTACGTGATCGCTCACCTCTCGCACCACATGCTCACCTTGCCAAGGTAGGTGCCAACCTGTCGTACATACCACATTAGGTGGTTCTGACCGTAGGGGACTTGCGATACTTCGCACAGCCTTCACGTGATCGTAGCACTTGAGCGTATCTATTTACACCCATCCTGTCGTACAGACCACATTAAGTGGTTCCGACTTGTGTGCAGGAATTGGTAGATGAGCTATAGGCTCAGCCGTACAGGTCACGTTAGGTGACTCCGGTTGACATATCATTTTACATTGATTTATTTCACCTGGCTTATTTTATTGCTGAGATACTTGACATGGCATATACCTGGTTTTCACTACTCTTGAGCATGATTTCTATATATGTATGTATTATTATTTTCTGGGAAATTATACGGGTTTTACGGTGAGGGGTTATTACATTTTAAAAAGAAAGATGCTTTCAAAAGCTTTGTTTTTGCCCACTCACGTTTTCTGTTTTTTGCCCCTCCAGGTTTTAGCTGTTGAAAGTTCGTATCGACGAGGATTCTTGGCGAATCTCAGTATAGGTGGCTACCTCTGAGGGTATGATTTTTACCCACACTACTGTACTTTACTTATGCTTTGACGTCGCGGTGAAATGGGTTCATTCCCGCTCACAACGCACTCTTGTCTTTAGAAATTATTAGGTTTAAATTTATTCAAGTTTTCCACATCACCATAATTTATAGCTTCGTCACCTTCCAGGTGTCGACCAGCACATCTCAATTTGGAGTCCTAGTGGACATTCCGGGTCGGGGTGTGTCATCATCTCAGTGAAAATTAGGTCCCTGAATTATTTTTTCGGTAAAATAAGTCCCTAAATTCATTAGAAATTGCTAATTTCATCCATACTATTATATTCAAAGATATTTTATCCAATTTTTAATCAACTTAAGTCACTTGACACACTTTAGAGTGTAATACTATCATTTTCTTGTCTATAAGTCTTTAACATTTCATATAAGTAGTGAATTTATGTCTAATTTACCCTGAAAAGTTAACTTACACTATTCCTCTATGGAAAACTACCAATTTATCCTCCAAAGTTAACTTCATACACTATTTTTTTATTTATGAAAAAGCTACTAATCTACCCTTCAATATGTATCACATGCAAGTAATGTGACTTAAATTGACGGAAAATTGAATATAGTAGCTTCGAATATAACATTAGAGATGTAATTGACAAATTTTTATAATTCAGGGACTAATTTTTCTGAAAAAAGAGTTTAGGGACCTAATTTTCACTAAGATGATAATTTAGGAACTAAATTAGCAGTTTACCCAAACCAATATATATTGTCTCAATGTCATCACCGATATCATAAATGATTGTTATATATTCAAATAGTCCACCATCTATCCGTTATTTACCGCATAGTATCTTTCCTAAATATTTTTTGTATAAAGAAGTAACTAAAATCAACTTGTATTTTCTCAAAAACAATCAACGACTCACGAAAAAGCGAAAAAAAAATTGGCCAAAACGATCATTTTCCAAATTATGGCGTCGTTGTCAATTGAAACTTCCTATTATTGCTTTACGACTTGAGTGTCACTAAGAAGACGACATACTCTATTATTGCCCCTTTTTTATCTTTCTTTTTTTGGAAACTTAATATTATAGCTTTGCAACTTGAGTGTCGCTAAGAAGACGACATACTCCATTATTGCACCCTTTTTATCTTTCTTTTTTGGGATAAAATGTTCAAGGAGAGGGAAGCTACATCATTTCAGGATCAGGGTATACCAAAGTTTTTTTGATGAGAGATTTTTCAATGTGATCGGCATAATGATATATTATGTGTTATTATACAAATGGTAGAACTTGTATGTTAAAAATTTAATAACTTAAAAAACAAAATTTCCCACCACTTCCATAAAAACAAGTGGTACCACCCGTGTTCCCATCATAATGAAAAATTTCTTCTCTTTGAGGACATACAGAGAGGGTTTGAACCTTTTTTTTTTTTGGGTTTTTACAGATCGTCCACCAAGAAGGATTGCCAGTAATAGGACTCGAACCTAAGCTTAATTGCAAAGAGAAATATTCTTACCAACTCAACAAAGCCTTGTCGGCACTCAATGGCGGAGCCATCTTAAGACCACAGTAGGCATAGGCCTACCCTGATTATTTTTTCATGCAATCTCTACTGTATGTCTACCATTGATCAATTTTATAATATCACTATTAACTTGAATTCGGTTTCAATCCAACAAGTACAAAGCCTATAATTTTCACTTAACAATCCTATAAGAATATCAGTTGATCATATTCTCAGTTTCTTGTCTATATGCAATTTTTTCCTTTGCTTGCAGACTGTTATTTTTGTTAGTTTCTTATTTCCCTCTGTATCATCTATGAAATCAAGAAGAGAAAAAGTTTTTCTGTGAATAAAACCTTTCAAAATTCTCGTATGCCGTATTGTTTTTACAAATGAATGTATGATCACTCACATTTGAATTTAATAAGAATGTGCAATAAATAGATATGCTTTTAATGTTTTATTCTCCACCCTTAATATGAAATTCACAAGTAGTTGATCATGTATCCTTGGTCACAAGGTGACCAAAAGAACGAATCTATGTTTCTATATGTATTATGCTAATTTTAGTTTAAAGTGTGACCCTCCTAACATGAATTTCTGGCTCCGCTAGTGTCGGCACTCATTTGTATCTTTTTTCTACTTTCTTTTGGAAACCTAAGGGTCAAATTTGAATGGCTTGAAATTTCAAACTACATAGAATTTTCCTAACTTGGTCACCACGTTCGTTTAAATGTGGACTTAAAACTAACACGTCTTCACTGCACTCTCCACTATAAATTTAGCCCAAACATCAAACGCACCACATACTTTCCAAATTAGTTATAAGCTATGAATATCAGACATATTGCAATCGTATGCTGCTCTCTTCCCCTTGTGGGCACTCTTGTTCGCCTCTTCTTCTCCTCTCTGCAGGACACGCTTTCGACTTCTGGAGACAATGGGAAGCACGAAGCCGATGATCAAAATATTGTTGTTGCTTCTGATCCAAGCAGTGTAACGGAGGATCAAAGTGTTTTTGTTGCTTCTGATCCAAGCAATGCAACGGCCCAGATGCATTTCCGGCAACTTCAACACTTAAGAACAGCTTGATCGAAACGTTGTTGAGTACCCGTCTAATTTAGACTACGAATTTTAGGGGCCATTTCCTCTTTTTTGTCTTTTACTCGTTCTTTCTTATAATGCGTGGATTACATATGTTGTTTGGAAGGAATTTCACTCGCTCGAGTTAGGGATCTCTAGTGATCATTTAACCATGGTTTTGAATTAGAGGTTATAATGCTAATATTTCATGCTCCAGTCCTATTTTTCCATCCACCTTATATTCGCATCCCGCAGATCAAATTTTAAAAGAAAGATTGAAGACAAACATGAAATTCAGAAGACAAAACAAACAATTAATTGGTGAAACTAATCGAGTAACATCTTCTCTTAGATTTCAATTTGTCAGAAACTCACACTTTTGCCCCTCCCATGTCTAAACACTCGGATATTCACAAAATATGAAATGAAAGTTACACGCTTATGCTAACGACGCAATGAACACTCAGGCAGTAGTAGCACCCATTAGAAACTCAGCTCCAGTGCACCGCATTCAAATACTCCGTACAGTAATTCGCGATTCAAAAACTAAAATAAAACACAAACATAAATATTACAAAATCATGGATTGACCAAAAATTCATTTCCTAAAAGCGTATTCGCCGGTATAGAATGAATAGCAAGAACAATTCAATTGTCTTGTCCTGGAGCGGATGTTTATTGGGATCAAGGTGGTCCTCAGACAATTAAATGTATATGTGGAGAAGTTTTTTGAGGACTTTTGAATGTTTGGTGCAAGTCATTTTTGTGTTTATCAAATGTTTAATATAATGTTTGTTAGGCATATCTCAACAGGTTGCATCGACTGTACTCGACAAATTCTCTCGATATCACTCATCAGATTGCTGCATGCCGATATCTATTGACATGTACGCAATAAACTGAATTTTTTTTGAGCTTCGCTCTCTATTTCTATCTAAAAAATTTGAACCTTTAACAATAGAATGCCCCAAAATTCGAATATTAAATCCGTCATTGACATTGTCCTTGTCCTTTTCACTCTAAAATGGATCGACTTGCTCCCAAAGTGAGTGCTCAAAAAATATGTTCACACTTGATACGCTCATCTTATATATGAAGTCGGCAGGACTTTTGAATAGTGATTTTTTGGGGTCACAAGCTTCACCAAAATAAGTGGACAGAAATGTCTCTCAAACAAAAAACTTCAAAAGCAGCTCAAAATAATGCATTAAATGTGGTAGAGGTATTTTCATCATTTTAACGGTGTTTTTTAATAATTAATTTGTACAGTTTTTTTTTTAATTTTATATAATTAGTACCTCACAATAGGTTAGCAATAATATGATTCAATCGATTGTTCATTAAATATTATTTTCTCTATTTTTAAACACATTCAAAACATCTTAAGAAGCGTGTAATACCGGTTATAAAAAGGATCTTTCGCACCCGCATAATAATGTGAATAAATTAGTTGTCAAATGATTTTTTTTTTTAACAAACGATATTATCTACACTAATGAGAGGGGGTGAGCTTAGCCTCACAATGGGCTAACAATAATGTAATTCAATCAATTGTTTATTAAATATTATTTTCTCTATTCTTAATATAAATTCAATAGAGATCGATTTTATTATGTGAATTCAGCTGCTTTGATTGGTTTATGAGGGATTTCTTCTAGCATGATCTAAGATTATTCATTTACTTCAAATATTTGACTTTCCTTTTGTCAATTTACGCATATAAGTACATTTAAAACGTGTAAGTCGCGCGTAGCACGCCATGATTCAAAAAATGACTTCTGTACGCTCTTGAGCGCGTGCATGAAGGCTAGTGTGTGGAATGATGTCTAACCGCCCTAAATGACTAAAATACACATATCACATAAGCCTCAAGGGAAAGAATCCACTGGTAAAACTTGTAGTTATCTCTCATAGGAGGAGCATTATTGTACTTCAGCTCACACTCCATTTCAAGCGGGAGAATTGTATTCGCGAGAACTCAAAAAGCAGAGCCTGAAAGTTTTGTAACTGACAAACTACCCCTCTAACAAATTTCTTGAGGTCGTTACTCGTTATTGATTTTTCAAGAAAGCAGAGTCTTGGAGGAGAGAGAAAGAGAGAACTAAGGAGAGAGAGAGAGGGAGAAATGAAGCTTGAAGCTTGAAGCTTGAAACTTTAAGTGAACACCATGTCAACCCCAATGCCAACCTTGAAGCTTGCAAGAAGAGGAAGCGAAGGCCAAAGATTTTCGGGTTGCATTCGTTCTGCGATCCCGGTTGCCCGATCAGTCTGAGTGGTCGGTTTCGTGATAACATTCGAGTCTTACTTCAAGAATGTGCCGAGCGTGAAGATTACACTGTGCGGGGAATGCCGATTTGGTGCTCTTCTTGTGCACGACAATAGACGCATGGTTGTCCCTCTTTACACCATTGGAGAGGACGTCAAGACCTCTGAAGAACCCTTCTGCAACCTCTGCCGATGCACAGGTTAAAACCCCAATTTCTTTCGTATAATTTGATCGTTTCTTTGATTTTGGAATTGGTTTTCTGCAAACTTCTGTTTAGGGTCAGGAATTGGTCGTTGGTGTTCCAAGATTTGCTTATATTTCTTCAATTCCTTGGTTTTTTCAAGTGGATTTCTGCTAAAGAATTCGAATTTCTCTGCCGCAGTGTGGTTTATTTATTTATTTATTTATTTTTTATAGAACAAGAATTGGTGTACTGTAATGTGATTGTTTCTTTGATTTCTCAATTTGGTTTCTTGACTTTTTTCTGTTAGGGCTAGAAACTGATCATTTTTGTTCCAAGAATTGCTTATCTTATCTTTAGCTTTGTTCCTCGGTTTTTTGATTGGGGTTCTGCTACTTTGATGTTGAAAATTTTGGTTGGAAAATTTGATGTTGGTTGCTGGATGTAGTTGTATTCTGCAGAATGCAGAAGCTGGAAAATTTCTAACTCTTTCCTTCTTGGAAAGGAGGCTAAGTTAGAAAATTGGTCTCCCTATATAGCCTAGAAACAATTCCTAATTCTGTCATTCCACCATGTTAATTGAGTTACATTTATCCTAGAAACCAGTTTTTCAAGCGGATTGTACTAGTAGCTAAATGAGGATTGTCATGGTTAATGTAAGTCGAGTGTACAGTAACTAAATGAGCTTACTACTTATCTTTAGCTTTGTTCCTCAGTTTTTCGAGCGGGGGTTTTGCTACTTTGGTGTTGGATTTTGGAATTGGATGTCGGTTAAAGTTTTTGGTCAAAATATTTGATGTTTGTTGCTAGATGTAGTTGGAATCTGCGGAATGCAGAACCTGGAAAACGTCTAAACTCTTTCCTTCTTGAAAAGTAACCTAAGTTAGACAATTGGTTTCCCACCCTAGAAATCATTCCTAATTCTACCATGTCATCTATGTTAATTCATTTATAGTTCGCTTTCCTAGAAATCAATGCAATGACTTATTGATTACTTTATCCAAGTAGAGTATTATTACAGTTAAGTTAAATATAATAGTAACTAACAAACAACTTTCTGCTTAGCCAGCTTTTATTAAACAAGAAATCACGAAGACAACAATTTAGCTTTGTTCCTTGGTTTTTCAATTGGGGTTTCTGCTACTTTGGTGTTGGATTCGGGAATTGGATATTGATTGAAAACTTTGATGTAGGTTGCTGGATGTAGTTGTTAGATTCTGCAGCAAGCATAATCTGGAAAATTTGTAACTCCTTCCTCCTTGGAAAGGAACCAAAGTTAGAGAAGTTGTTATGGATTTCTTATACAAGAATGATTGTTACAGTTAATATAAGTCAAACTGAAGGTACCAGTAAATAAACGACCAACGTGCTACTTTAGCTGTCTTCGTCAGTTTTTCTAGTGGGGTTTCTGCTACTTTGGGGTTGGATTTTGGAATTGGATGTTGGTTGAACATAGCAAAGCAAGTCGCTGGATTAAATTGTTGGAATGCAGAATTCAGAAAATTTGTAATTCTTCCTTCTTGCAATGGAACCACAGAAAATTTGTAACTTCCCTAATTCTGTCATTCGATTTCTTTATCCGGTAGAGGATTGTTACAGTTAGTATTACTCTAACCTAGTGTACTACTAATTTACACAGAAATGGCTACTTAGCTGGCTTTTCTTAAACAAGAAATCATGAAAGGAAAATAGTTTAGCTTTTAGGTCTGCTAGTTGATTGTGCTGTACCAATGTCATTCCAGCTTCTGAGTTCTGCCATCATAACATGTTGTGTTTGTTTATGTTGGAGTAATCACTTTGTATCGAAGAGAAAGTACCATATGATAATCCCAGTGGATGATGAGTGGCATAAGCCTCTGGTTAATGGTATCCTTGATCTTCCTACCCACCTCTTACATGGCTTTATTCACTGTAATGGGTTTGCTCACTTGGTCTGCATCAATGGACTCGAAGGGGGTTCAAAGCATCTCTATGGCAGAGAGATCATGGATCTTTGGGACCGAATTTGCACTAATCTTCGAACCAGGTAAAAGAAAACCCATTCATTTCCTGATTTTGCAATTACTTTATTGAAATCTGTGACTTGGTTTTGATATTTTCTCCCTTTTCCAGGAAAATCACCGTTGAGGATGCCTCTAAGAAACGTTGAATGGATCTATGCATTCTTGCTTATGTGCATTCTTGGTTTGGTAGGTGGGGTTACCGATTCTGCCATTGCAGTTTTGGTGTGACAGAACACAATTATGAATGAGCAATAGAGATTCTCAGCTCATTAGAACTTGGAAGGATTCTTCAAGTTTTCATTGACATGGACGAGTGTGAAGAACTGAAACAGATATTTCGCTATTACAGAAGTTTGAGCGAAACGAAGTTGATCACAATCAAAGATCTTATCCGCTTTATGCTAACTGTCAAGTCTAGTGTTCCTGGACAGAAGAAGTCATGGGTCCTGCTGCTGTTTCATCTTTCACTGTAAAATCTGCAACCAAAGTTACCCTCCAGATCAAGCCCTCGATGAAGGAAAAGTCTGTGAGGTGCAGGAAGTTCAATACTATTATTGCTCACATGGATAGCTGATGGCCTACTAGAAGACTTGAGTTTGCAGCGGATGTGTGTGAATGCATTGCAATAAAAGAAAGAGAGAGGTCATGGTTGGATGACCTGGCAAGATGTGCGAGATGCAGCTTGCTTACGTATTGGAGATACTGGTCTTTTGGACTATGTGCTGAAATCAATGAATAATGTGTGATAGTTGGGAATCACATCATGTGCCGTGCAGTGAACCCAGCAACTCAGGTTTTGGAGTATACAGTGATCTTGCAGATGGGGTTAAGGTCTCGGAACCTGAGAAAGAGAGAGTTGCTCAGTCTTTTCAATCAGCAACTCTAGTTCATGGAGTTGATGTTTACAATGATGTGCTTTATCTATATGAGCACGTGCTGTTGGGATACCCGGAATCATATCTAGTAGATTTGGCTACTCAAGCAGTATTAGATGCCAAGCAATTCGTGAAGGAATGTTTATTTAGGGATGATGAAGACCAGTTGTTGACATTCTTTTGCCAACTCTTGCCCAGCTCGACTGATAAGGAAATCGAATTCAAGAGGGGGTTGCCGCCTGGTGAAGTAGTAGTTATGCCACTGCATGCAACAATTAGAGAGCTAAAGGGAGCAGCTGAGAGTGCACTGAGAGATACTTATTGTATCACAGAACGGTTTGTGGTCATGGGAATCAAGGGCTTGGATGAAATGGAAGTACTCTTTGGAGTAGCTGAATCGGGAGCAGAAGTTGGTGTGAGAGGAAGTGGGATAGATTTAGACACACCACTGAGGTATGAAGGCGGACCAGACACTTGGATGGTGAGATGTGAGTGCGGGGCTAGAGATGATGACGGGGAGAGGATGGTGGCATGAGACATCTGCGAGGTGTGGCAACATACACGCTCCGGAATTGAGGACGCTGACACTGTTCCACCGCTGTTTGTATGCTCTGCATGTTGTGTTTCGCTGGTGCCTCCTAGAATTGAACCCTGTCTCAGGTTCGACTGCTCTGATGCTTTTTCCATTTGTTGCAGAGAGCCAGAGACTGAATAAGGACTGGGGTGTGGGTAGGGGTACTAATGCAAACTGATGCAAACGATATGTGCTGATAGCTAGCAGCCTAGGAATGACAATGCATAAAGATTTGCGAATATTCTTGTACCTTCGATAATAGTAACTGTAAATGTCATACTGAAATTCATTCTTTCAGACAGTTAAACTGAACTAATAAAGAAAATCTTCAGAGTCATGCTCATCGCTGTCTCTGTCTCTCACTCTCTCTCACTAATTCACACGCACGCGCAGTCGGGTAGTTCAGTGACTGCTGCAATATGATAAAAATGCAGAATGATGTTTAGATGGCATGCTTGAAGTTCTTCGAGAAACCTTGCATCCTGACTTGATACGAGAGAGTCAATAAAGGCCTGAAAAACAAGAAGCAGGTTTACTAAGAAAATTTTAGTGTTTGGTTACTTAAATGACTGCGAAAATTGAGTACTTTCATTTTTCAACATCAAGCAAGTGAACTGACCTAAGGCTAGGCTTTAGAAAAAGGGGGCTCTGCATGGTTTTCCCTTTCTTTTGGATAAACTTCTTTCAGGTTTCGGAACTGTCTTGCGCTGCTTAGAAGGCTGGACGGAAAGAAATGGAGGAACTGAAGCACTGCCCTTTCTTGAAAATGCTTTGACCTGAAGTTTTATGCACTAACTTTAGACGAATTCAATTGAAGGTAAAATGAAAGCAGTATATATATATATACACACGGCAATCATACTACAGTCAGAGACTTTCCTTGCAAGAAATACAGCAGTAGCGATGACGATCTGGTTCACGTAATGTTCTTTTACAAATCTCACAGCACCCTTCATCATTGTCAGAGTCATTTTTTGATCCAGAGCGGGGAAGTGGAGTCTGAGGTAGAACCAATTTCTTGTTGGATCTATATGGCTGAAAAGCCGACGAAAAAAGAAGAAGAAACAGATGAAGAAGGAAAACACATTAAAGAATTTAGTAAAGAAGGAAAACACATGAATTAATTAATGTACCTGAATTTGGGAACAATCCATATGCTTTTTCATGGCATCAAGTGGGACAGCACCCTGATAGATATAGTGGTAAATTTGCAATGTTCGGTGATGTTGATGATCACCAGAATCAACGCAGTACTGGCAGGCTGCTGTGCTACAATCAACACAGTATCTGTTCCTTTCATTCAAGTATCTGTTCTTTTCATTCTTGTCTACAGGATGATCTGGACAGGAATCGAAAAAGATTATTTTTATAAATGAATCGAGCCATTCGGGCTTTTGATTTCCATTCTTAACTTCCTTTTTGCTTAAATTTTGTTCCCTCGTCACGCTTTCATTCCTCAAGTCGCTTGCAACTTCAACTACTTCGTCTCCGCTTTCATTAAGTTGATAATTCCCCTACAAAACAAGGTTTTAAGGACGAAAAGTCAGGAAAAGTTATTGTGTTGGCAATGAATTGTGATGCTTCAATCTTCATCGCCCAAAACAGACACAAGTGCTACGTCTTTGTCACCAATGCCACGGCTGCTCACTTGCGGTTGCAAAAAGAATCGCGGCAAACAGATTCTCCACCCTAGAGTGGCAGGATGTAGGTGAAGAGACCATCCATTTACGACGAAAGGTCTCACTCAGCCTTATTAATTAAAGTATGAATTTACTTGATGCAAAATGTAGCAAAAATGGAAACACCGAGACAATGGTATGAACCGCAAGCAACCAAAATGCAAAGTCTAACAAAAAAGATTGGAAGAAAGCCAAGGTCATAACTAGGCAACAGTAGCAAGAGCACAACGTGAGGGACATCATGCCAAACCATGAAGCACAAAATCTCAAATTGTTCATCTTATAAACGACATTACTACTCTTGCGATTAACATGGCGGATCCAGAAAAGTAATTTTTCCCAAGGGGCCTACATACGTGTGAAATTTCATTAGTTCTTTAATGAATGTTACTTACAAAGATAAATAAGAAACTTATACTATCTACGGAAGCCAGACTTAAAATATCTTATTTAAAAAAATAAAATAAAAACTGCTAGACAGTATTGCTAAAGGACTTAATATATAAAATATAGTCGGTAAGTATTTCTGTATTTCATGGCAAAATAAGGAAATTATTGGGAATCCCCTCATTGGACTTTTTGTTCGGTAATAAAATCCCCTTATTGGATTTAAGTGAATTTAATTATTGTCTTGCTTTCTTGTTTGAGGGAAAATGCTTTGTCTCTAAAATTGTTCTCGTTTTTCTAACCATGTTCTAATTAATATATCAAAACGACATGGACAGTGACTCAAACTTGGGTTCATAGAAGGGACCGTACTACAACAGCCAACTTGGTTAAGCCTAAGTTTGTGACTCTAAAGTCACATGCAAGACAATACATACAACTCTCAAATAGTTACGATGGCACCGGTATGGTGTCGCTCAAGTACTCTCTAATGGTCAAGTTAATTGTGTTTCAGTATAAACTTAAGAGTCTAAGACTAGTAGGCTTAGAGCTTGAAGGATGGTGTACCTTCAATGGTGGATGATTGAGGGTACTTATAACGATCTCCATTCTCTATAGGAGTTTTTTTCTTTTTTTTGCACAAACAATATTATCTACACTAAAAGGGAGGGGGGTGGGCTTAGCCTCACAATGGGCTAGCAATAATGTGGTTCAAACTCGTGAGAATCGAACCTAAGATCTTTCACTTATAAGTGAAGAAGAATACTACAAGACCGTAGTACTAAGTGGCGAGTCCCTATAAGAGTTGTATACCCTAATATGGGTGTAATCCAAATACAGTAGGAAATCTAGGAAGGTGTCTCCTTACACGATATGGGTTCATAATTACTTGAAGTGCGATCCAAGTCACATTAGGTCTAGGCTGCACAAAATCTGTGAATTAAAGGTTAATTCAAACCTGAAAAAAACTTAAAAACTTAATGACACTGAATATGGCTGCAAAAATCTTTAATACCATGTTAATTCTAACAATACGAAATTTGATCGTAATTCAGTTATGATGGAGATAATGAAGGCATTTAACAGAATCTATCTTTCTACTAAAGAAGGATGGAATCAATGATTTGAATAGTAACACTAATTATGATTGTTTTATTTTGTTCTAGCACTTGGGAAGATATGAACTTTATGGCCTCACATTGGTTTAGATTGAAACTATATGTGTTCTAAACTTCTAAGTAAATGTTCTTAGGATGCATTTATCGATGTTCTTCACTTTGGATGCTTGGTATTTATAGGGCTCGATTTGGTCCCATTTCGGCTAGCCATGATTTGGTAGCTTATTTGGAGAAATCTTACTTATATAACTGAAACTTCTGTCATTTTGACGTTATACTTTTGAAGCTTCCCCCATTTTGTGACCTTGTTCATTCAAATTGTCTGCACAGTGACGTTATACTTTTGACGTTCATAATTGAGGTCTAACATTATACTTTTGAAGCTTCCCTCAGTTTGTGACCAGTTTGGTCATTTAAATTGTCTGCATAGTGATGTCATCTATTATATTCCATTTCGGCTAGCCATATTTGGCCCGGATGAAGCTTGTTTGGAGAAATATTACTTGTCTAGCCAGAACAAAATAAATTGAGCTATTACGCTATGCTTTTTAATCTTCCTTTTGTCATCACAATTTGTTCACTCAGATTGTTTGCACAACAATGTCATCTATCATATTCCACTTAGGCTAGCCATGATTTGGAATGACTGAGTTTGTTTTGGAGAAGTCTTATTTATCTACCTGAAACTGAATAAATTGAGGTCTGGCACTATACTCGTTAATTTTCCATCCTTTTATGGCCACAATATTCAGATTGTCTGCACAATGACGTCATCTGCTGGCCATGATTTGGCTTGGCTGAAGATTGTTTGGAGAAATCTTACTTATCTAACTGAAGCTGAATAAATTGAGGTCTGACACTGTGCTTTTCAATCTTCCCTTCCTTTTGTGATCACAGTCTGTTCATTCAGATTGTCTGCACAGTGATGTCTTGTTCCAATATAACATCTTGTTCCGAAATAAACATATAAGGGTAGATCACCCTAAAGCTAACTCAAATACAAACAGTTCGAGTCCTAAAACTATCAAATCAAACGAATTTTCTAGTTGTTGGTGCTGCTTGGATTGCGACGACGACGCCCTAGTCCGCATTGCCGTCACTATCACCGTCATCATCGCCGCCACCAAGACTCATGGCCCCAGTCCCATCCTCTTTGGCCATGCCATTGCCATTAGAGGCAGTGTCGTCTCATTTTTCTTATGTTTGAACGATGCCTACAGGTGAGCCATCGTCTCCGATTTTGCAGACTGACGCCTGCATAGAGGGAGACGGAAAGGGAGAGAGACTAGAAGTAAAAAAAAATCGTTAGATTAGATCTGACAGTGAGTGACCAGCATTTTTCTTGCACCCTATGACTAGGAGAACGAGACTGTTTATGTGGATAGGTCATTTGTTTGTTAGTGTTTGTTTTGTCATTTTGTTGACCCTAAAAACTACCAAGCCTACGTGGCGCGCAGGCCGAGTAACTAATAAGCTAACTACGTCATTCGGTTGAATGCGGGGCGCGCCAACTCGACGGCCAAACTCGACTGGTGAGTAAAATGTTGATGTTGCGTTGTGTGCACGGCTGACTTCTGAATCTTGCGATTGCGGTCGAGGAAGGAACACGTCTCGGCCTTTGGGTTCTAGAGCCTGAAGACAAGGCTGCTAGTTCTGCGAAGTTCAATATCAAATTCGTCTTTCAATGTGCCGAATGTAGTAACCTGTAACACCTCACTTCGCCGAGAAGGCTGATGAGATGACCTCTGCCAATAAGGATTCGAAAACCCTTCTCGACCGAAACTTGGATAGATAACCAGTCGGCCTCGACGCAGTGCTGTTTATCCAAACTGAAGGTGCTCCGCGGTCGGCTGATTCTACGGCAACAGTGCTGTTTATCCAAACTGAAGATGTGTCGGCGGAAAAAGAAAATAAAAATCTCAAAGTGTTTGAGAGGTTTCGCGTAGAGGGAGGGTTTGCGCAGGGCAGTTTGTGTGTTGAGTTGGAGGTCCTGAATATTGTGCGGTGTCTTGTATTTATAGGGACGAGTCCACGTTGGTTGATAAGCTGATAAAGACTCTGCCATGCTATTAGAACTCTACCACTGACTTAAACCTTGGATAAGCCTTACTACTCCCAAAACTCTGAACTTAGTCAAAAATGCAACCAAATTCGATCCTTTTGTTTAGTCTTATCCCATCGAATCCCAAGATAATCTGCATGCTTGGATTTGAAGAAATAATAAACAACCACCAATTATATATATATATATATATAGCTGGTAGCTATTCACACGGCATGCAGGCCAAGTCATCACCAATCTATCTGACAACATCCATAAACATCCTAGCCCACTTAGGTCTCCCTTCACCCAAAGCCATCATCTTTATTGTCGCATGCATCCTGACCCTATCTAAATGAATTTCTAATTCATTCCTAGCTTCCAAGTGCCGTCAGACATCCCAAATTAATTCGAACTGTACTGCTTATTTGGGATATAATTCGCATCCTATTAGATGCTAAGATAATTCTTATTAAAAGATAATTATTATGATAAAAATCATAATATTATCTTTCAACAAAAACTATCTCCACTTTTCATCTGACGGTTGAGAACTATGCTCACTCAACGGCCTTGATTACACGGGCCGATGGTGTAAATTTGGGTCCAAACATTGCCCCCCAGTTTCATTGAGCTTTGGCCCGTAAGCCGAATGGTTGAGGAAATTAGCGCAGTCGAAGAAATATATGGTCGAGGAATCCACTCCACAGCCTGACACCCTCGACTAGCTGGCCGAGAAAAACCAAATGGGGTCGAATTCTTGAAGACTCTCGCCCACCATTTCTAACGAACCTGTGCGGGGTAGGAGAGCACCAACTCGCCGAGCTCGGCATGTGTGATATATAGGTTGAGCAGAATTGGGTAGGAGGCCGAGAAAAATCTCTCTTAACAGCTCGGCCTGCCTATATATATATATATATATATATATATATATATATATATATATATATTAGAACCACGTGAAGGCCTACCATCTAATAAAGGTGGCCTTATCCAGATGGCTTTATTAAAACCAAGACTTTTTCTTTCTCTTATATATATATATATATATATCAAAGCCTATATCGATTTGATAGCCGAACTACCACCAGTAACTCCAAAGTTCCTACCAAGGTCTAAAATATCGATGATATCGGAAATATCGGTAGTCCAAAAACACGGAAATTTCGATGGAAATATCGAGATATTATCGATATCGATAAAAATTGAACAAAAACCACGGAAATTGTAAGAAAAACTTGGAAATTTTTATTGAAACTTTGCAGGATGTTTATTTAGTCAATTATCTATTAGTTTATCACAAAAAATTGGAATGAAATGCATTGCATGATGGATTTAACTGATTTAAGTTGATTATATAGCGAGCTGGCAAACATTGTGAGTGTAGAAAATATGTAGTAATTAATGAATTAAACACACCATAATCATTTATATATAATGAATTAGTACAATATTTTACACTTTATACATTGCATGGTAAGATACATGAGTGACTTAGTACCACATAGAGTTCCTATGAGGTTCAAAATTTTCACTATCTTCATCATCTCTATGTGTAGAGTAAGTGTATTGTGAAGAGTAGTCATCAAATGATAAATCCCCAAAATAGTTTTGCAAAGGCATCACGTGGGAAGCAAACAAAATATAAGGGATTTTGTGGTGATAAACTTCTAAGCAATTTGACAATGCATTGAAAAGTGAACTTGCTTTTGGGAAGTCTTCATGTGGAAACAACCTGATAGTGTATGTGAAAAGGAAAAGTGGTGTCCATCACAAACAGTGACACATGCACATACCACACACGCACAGATAGTGACACATACCACACACACACACGCACAGACGAGACCACACACACACACGCAAACGCACACACCCTCAGTCTCTCGATCCTTCTCCCTCATCCTCTCCTTGTTTCTTTCTTCTCCAGTTCTCCCCCCATCTCTTCTCTGCAACTCATCTTCCCAGGGCAGACAGACACACACACACCCCACTTCCCCGTGTTTCCCCCTTCCCCAATCCCTCGAACCTTCTCTGCAACTCTCCTTCCCGGAGCACAGACACACCACACACCCACCCACACCCCACCGTGACCTCCACCACAATGGCGCACATTCTGCCGAGCACCATCACCACCTGTGGACCGTTCTTCCTCCTTTTCTCACCTCACGGCGGCGGTGAGCACCATCAGGCAAGGGGAGGCCTTGTTTAGGTCGTAGGAGGCGGAGGATCCATTCAAACTCGAGCGGGTTTTGGGATCCGGAGAAAAGGGATTGCGGGTCTGAGCGTGGATTGCAGAGAGAGGCGCAGATCTTGGCAGCTGCGACGACGGAGCCTCGGCAATATTATCGCTAATATCGAAAATATTGCGATATTTTTACGATAATTAAGTGTATTAGTCTGAAAATATTGCTATATCAAAAAAATGATATTATCGGTGATATTTCGCCGATAATATCGAAATTTTAGACACTGGTTCCTACCACCCAGTAACTCCAAAGCTGGCCTCAATTTGCCAATTTTTTATTCGGCCGTTTTTTTTTTGCTTTGTTTTTTTTTTTGTACAAGGGTTCAATGCTCATTGCCCCCCTATTTTCTTAAGTATCGGTCAGGAGACCGAATGGTTAAGAAAATAATTTAACAAATGGAAAGAAAAGTGGCTGAACCAAACAGGAGGAGGCCAACGATGCTTTATTCCAAGCTGAGATGTTTTAATATCAAAATCTTCAATTTGATTTCGCTCTAGGCCGAATAAAGAAATTTCTCCAAATATTTCTGACTTGGAGAAATATTTTTTATTTTTGACCGCCGAATGTGTTGAACAATTATTTTGCCCCCTGGCATAATAATTTCACCAATTTCGGCTTTTACCTCGAACAACTTAGCCGAATGAGATTTCTTTATATCGGCTTTATCGCCAATAATCATATCGATTGGCGTGGTTTCGGCGTCTAAAACCGTGAATTGGTCTTGTTCGTCATTAGAACATTCCTCTAACGAACCATTTTCCAAGTCAATTTCTGGCTCAAAGACTTGAACTTTTTCTTCTAGGCCTACCACACTTTCAATCTCGACCGAGACAACAGGTGGCCTAGGTATTTCTTCGGTCGTCTCGACAATCTTCTTAGGCCGAAAGTTGGTTGTTGCCGGAGCGAAAAATTGCCCCCCGACCTCTAGCCTTTTGTCAATAACTCTACAGTACTCCTCAAGGAAATTGGCATACCTCTCGGAACTTTCTTTGAATAGGCGCTAAATCTCATCCAATGGAACTTGATTGAGATCTTGATCTATCATGTGAACTTCGTAGTTTTAGCACTGGGTCCCACTGGGCGTGCCAAAATGTTGACCCTAAAAACTACCAAGCCTACGTGGCGCGCAGGCCGAGTAACTAATAAGCTAACTACGTCATTCGGTTGAATGTGGGGCGTGCCAACTCGACGGCCAAACTCAACCGGTGAGTAAAATGTTGATGTTGCGTTGTGTGCGCGGCTGACTTCTGAATCTTGCGATTGCGGCCGAGGAAGGAACACGTCTCGGCCTTTGGGTTCTAGAGCTTGAAGACAAAGCTGCTAGTTCTGCGAAGTTCAATATCAAATTCGGCTTTCAATGTGCCGAATGTAGTAACCTATAACACCTCACTTCGCCGAGAAGGCTGATGAGATGACCTTTGCCAATAAGGATTCGAAAACCCTTCTCGACCGAGACTTGGATAGATAACCAGTCGCCCTCGACGCAGTGCTGTTTATCTAAACTGAAGGTGCTCCGCAGTCGGCTGATTCTACGACAACAGTGCTGTTTATCCAAACTGAAGATGTTTACCGGTTGCCTCCACAGTGCTGTTTATCCAAACTGAAGATGTGTCAGCGGAAAAAGAAAATAAAAATCTCAAAGTGTTTGAGAGGTTTCGCGTAGAGCGAGGGTTTGCGCAGGGCAGTTTGTGTGTTGAGTTGGAGGTCCTGAATATTGTGCGGTGTCTTGTATTTATAGGGACGAGTCCACGTTGGTTGATAAGCTGATAAAGACTCTGCCATGCTATTAGAACTCTACCACTGACTTAAACCTTGGATAAGCCTTACTACTCCCAAAACTCTGAACTTAGTCAAAAATGCAACCAAATTCGATCCTTTTGTTTAGTCTTATCCCATCGAATCCCAAGATAATCTGCATGCTTGGATTTGAAGAAATAATAAACAACCACCAATTATATATATATATATATATATATATATATATGGGCCAAGTCATCACCAATCTCTTTTCATCTGACGGTTGAGAACTATGCTCACTCAACGGCCTTGATTACATGGGCCGATGATGTAAATTTGGGTCCAAACACATTTACATGTACACAATAGCCTA
This sequence comes from Cotoneaster glaucophyllus, assembly GCA_036320875.1. Classification (NCBI taxonomy): domain Eukaryota; kingdom Viridiplantae; phylum Streptophyta; class Magnoliopsida; order Rosales; family Rosaceae; genus Cotoneaster; species Cotoneaster glaucophyllus. The sequence goes on along the minus strand of CM070068.1, from coordinate 24,719,331 downwards.
TCCAGACAATGAGGAAGCTAATGATTTCAATCGTACCACAAAAGGTCGAATTAATTGTTATTTAAGTTCATTTTGTCTACTTATTCGTTTTAAAGTCTACTGCATTCATCTTTAATTTTTTTTTTACCAAGGCCGGTATTTCACATCACGAATGGTAGGACTAATCACCAGTAGGGCTCAAAAAGGCTGAAGGAATTTTAAGCCACCTTTAGCCGTAGTCAAGTGGCACATGTCCTTCCAAAATTTTCAACCAGAAAATCACCTGTGTTTTTTCCAGCTTCGTGCTTCAAGTCCAAAATCAGAGAGCATATCTGACTTGGATTTCTACCTCATTTTCACTGAAACACTTGCAGTGATTGCAATCATCTTCATTGTTAAGTACAACAAAGGGTGGCAGTAATGGCTTCATCTGCAAGATACATTTGTATTACTCACAAAGTGGCTTGCCAATCGTACGTGGTCTACGCACCGAAGTTTGGTGAATGATTGTGGTTGCTCTCTCTTAAAGATGTTCAAAGGAGTCCAATAGGGTTTTTATTTTTTTTTCTTATGAGGGTAGAAATGTCAATTTGACTAATGTTTTTAATCCTACTCGCAAATATGGCTGTATCCCTAAAAGGTACTATCCACAAAAGGTAATCAACTAACATACTACTTAATTAAAATCCCTATATATATTTGCTATCCTTTACAACTTTCCCTTTTCTCTCCATGTAGTCAAACCGTTGCATAAAGATTGCATGCATGTTTTTTATTTTTTATTTATTTGATTTTTTAAAAAAGATCAGCTAGTGACTTAGCTACGACAATCTACTTTTTTAGAGTCTGATATGATTCACAAAGACATTTCAGCCTCTCATTGGCCACCATCATGTGGTTCACAAGCGTCAAAAATCAAATACATGATGTATTGTATGAAATACGAGTTTGAAATCCCTAACCACTAAACTGCTCCGTGGTGGTTATACACAGTTGATTATCGCATAAGTTATATAGTTTACCTCCTAAGAAAAAATTTCACTGCATGATGGAAATATCCAAAAAGCAGAAAGAAAAACATAACTTGAATGAATCAAATTTATAGCAAAATATACAATTTCAAAAAACACAAGTAGCTAGAGATGCCAAATCGATTTCGGGAAGCGAAAATAAGTATGTTTGCATTGGAAAGTAAAAGATATTTCAACAAATTTTAGGAAATTAGCTCAAGAATTTCCCTTTTTAATTATTAATTAGGTCTTTTAGCACAACATAACAAAACATAATATAAAAACAAAAAACAAAACTAGCCACACTCAACCAAAAATACTTTTATTTTACTAAAAAAACCAAAATTATTTTATCTACTCGCTAATTCATAGCGAATACTCGGCCAAAAAAATTTCATAGCAACTAGACACCACAAATAGATATATATATATATATATATATATATATATTTTTTTTTTTTTTTTTTTTTAAAGTGAAAACGATATTTTGGTACAAAATAAAATTACATTGGGTCTTGGACGGGACCATTCTGAATATACACCACAAATTGAATAGGAAAAAATTTCAGCACACAGGCATAAGAAACATAATTAGGGAAAAAAATCATGGATATATAGAGAATAAATATTGGTTACAATTTAACTATTTGCAACAAATTAAGCCAAAAGGAAATAGAATTAATATTAATTCGCGGTCTCGTACCTGAATATGTCTTTTCTTTTGAGAAAGTGCCTCAGGTCTTAGCCTAGAGTAAGATGAACTCATCCTTCCACTGAAAACAAGTTGAAATTGTAAAGATTTGGTGTTTGATTCAAGGATGGGAGGAGAAATTTGAGAAGAGGTAAAATGCTTAGGAAAGAAGGGTCTACTTAGTGAAAGGGATACAATTATATATGGATATAACAACTCGTTTTACTTTTTATGATTGACTAGTCGATGATATCGAGAAGAGTGTAATCTGTGACGTAGCATGACAAACATTTATTGGGATTGTTAAGGAAAAACTTTTATTAATACGTGACAAATATTCGTTTAACCAGTAACGCCAGCATAACTATGCATAGATTTCAATAAATTCTTATGGATATGGACAAAAAAGTTGCATGTCTTTCTACTTTTCCATGATGCATTTAATTTTCTTTCCTTTCAAAAAATAAGAAAAGTATTTACAACGCATCAAATTTATTAATTTTCTTTTCTTTCAAAAAGTAAGAAAAGTATTTACAACTTATCAAAGTTTTTTATTATTATTATTTTTGGGTCAACATTTTATTATCTTTCTATAACAATACATGTGAGTACTCCACCTGGAAGCTGCCGTAGACGAGGACAAAATCGTAAATTCATGAATAAAAACAAGAGTGACGGTTTCGGGTAAATTGGCATCTTGTCTGATATTCATGCATTTCTCGAGTGATGCTTGCATGGCTAAGATTTAAAAAGAGAAAAAAATTGTTAGTCTTACTGTATTTTTCATTCTACATTTGTAACACCTTTTTAATAGGGGAGGTTTAATGAAAAGGTCCCGGTACTGTTCACTTTTAACGAAAAATCACTTTTTTACCTTTAACTGACACTATTCACTATACCTTTAAAAAGGACTTTTCGTTAAAAATGAAGTTTTTTTGGACTTTTCATTAGTTTTCCTTTTTAATAGAGATGAGATATCTCGATATATATGTGTTCTTTATTTATTATTAAAAAATGATATAAATGAGTTATAAAAAATATAATAAGTGTAGCATTAATTTTTTTATAATCTTAAACACATTTTATTTTCGGCGTATTCATTATTCTGCTAGGTCATGCCTAGAATTTTTTTTATTTTTTTATTTTCATCCAAGTGGCTACTGCAGGAGGAGAGTGAATGGAACTTAGGACTAAATTGAGGCCTCAGATGAAAGCTCAAATGAGCCCTATCTACTTTAATTCCTAAGTATAAGTTTTTTTTCATTAACTAGTGAATTTGAGGCACATTAAATTAGGTTTAGAAGAAAAAGAGAATTCGTGATTTTTTGTCTTCCCTTTTTTTTTATGTTGGGAATAAGAAGACACTTTTATGGTACCGAAAAAAAAAAGAGTATGTTAAAAACATAAAGGCTTGATTCAAAGTGAGCCACATGCGTTGTTCGTTTTGCATTTGAGTCATCTCTGTCTAGAACCTCGAGTGCAATTGAGTTACAGGTCCATGACGCATCTACAAGTGTTAAGCCTTTGGCATGAATAAACCGTAGGCTAATCCGAATTTACGACCTGGTAATTTTCAAACCCATAAAATTTGTTTTTAGAAGTGAGAAGAAAAGTATCACTAGTTAAGTTAAGAGCTAGTTATAATTTAAGTAGTTAGTTTGATAGAATGACATGGTTTAAGGGTTTCTAAATTTGCGTTCTTCCACTTTCTCTTTCTCATCTCATATCTGACATTTCCATGACCACGAAACTGCTATCTCCAAGGATCAAATACACTATCCTTATTTCCTAGCTAACTCCGCGACAAGTGTTTAGACACTTAACTGGTTTCTTTTTTTTTTCTTTTTTTTTTCTTAACAAAGGATATTATCTACCTTAAGGGTGGGGGAGTAGGTTATGTCTCACAATGGGCTAGTAATAATGTGGTTCAAATTCGCCTTTGGCAAAAATCAAACCTATGACCTCTTAGTTACAAGTGAAGAAAAATATTACTAGACCATAATAAGGGTCGTCTCTGAGATTTTCGGGCCCTGTGCGAGATTTATAAAATGGGCCCACCTTAAAATAATTTTTAAAAAAATAGGACAATGTATTGATGCTAGAAAGTTATCACTTAAATCAAAACAAACTTTAGCACTCAATGATTGTAAGATTACATAAGTAAAAAGAGCTACAAACATACCATTCACTAATAAAATCAAAAGCAGTTCAATCTTAAACAACCAAACAAGAAAAAAAAAAATTCAAAAACTCTAACTTTAAAGTTTCACTTGAATATGTAACATTATTATATAATAAAATTGAAAAAAATATTGTCTTTAGGTTGTTATTTTTTTACACTCAAAATATCTCATTGTACTCTAAATTTTTATATTTAGGAAGAAAAAAATTACGCTTATAAAGAGTGCACAGTGAGATTTTAAAGTGCTAACAAAAGCAATTTTTAAATATAGAACATTATTACATACAAATATTAGAAGGCTAAAATTTTGAGGGCCTTTGAAATTTGAAGCCCTGTGCGAATGTACCTTTCAATCCCCCTCAACGTCCTTTGTAACTGTAGTACTAAGTGATATTATTGTTATTTTTTAGTTTCGGTTATGTTTTAATGGACCTAAAAGTATTGATTCTCTATTAAATTTCAAAATAGGAGTCACAAAACTAACAAGAAGACATGAAGGAGACATGTATTTTGGGGGCAGCATACAGGCGGCCCATTTCCATATATCCTTCTCCTTCAAATATTATTCTATGTAACTTAACAATAAAAGAAAGCAAAAATGTCAACAAAAAAAAAAAAAAAAAAAAAAAAACTAAGGCTTTTATATTTCCCCTCTGGTTAACTAATTAATCACCAAGAGTTCTTCAATGGCTTCTCCAGCAACGCCGAGAGGTAAATCTCCCTACGCTCCGGTCCACGATCAAGCTTCTTCCCAACAACCCACTTCAACTTCTTGTACCCAATGCTCTCAATGAGAGGTCCATAGACCTCCTCCAACTGCTCACCTACGCAGAAAAAATGGTCAAGCCAAAACAACCCGCCAGGCCTAAGCACCCTGTAGATATCAAACATAGCGAAATGAAGCAACGTCGTCGGAATCCAGTTACTCAACACGTGCATCGAATGCACAATGTCGAGCGTATTATCGAAAAACGGCAGCCTCTGCGAAATGCTTAGGTACAAAGGCACGACCCCTCTTGAAGCAATGAAGCTGTTAAAAGGACCATTCAAGTTCATTGAAGTTGTCAAAATTGTTATGTTCCTCTCCTTCATTCTCACAGCGAATGTAGCCACTCCACCGCCGATGTCAAGCCCTATTCGTATCGTTCCGGGTTTCGTGAACCCCAAGACCTCATCCACGCCGAAATCAAGCTCTCCTCCTTTGCCTTTTGCCCACCGATTCTTCTCATTTCCTTGAAGGTCAAAGCAGTCTATACAGTCGTAAAAGCCCTTTTGGTTTTTCTTTCGGTTGATGAGGCAGTCGTAGTTTTTGCATTTGTAGGCTGTCCATACGACTGAGTTGTCGGACGGTGTGGACCAGTAGCTTTTGGGAAGAGGGTAGGGTTCCACGTGGTTAGGGTTTGAGGCAGGGCGGCAGCGGCGGCGTGGTAAGGGTTCACAGCCCTTTAGGAGGAGCCTTTGGGCTAAAAACTCGTCATCCGGGCACGATCCATTTACGTTGTAGGACATGAAGCGGCGGAGGAGATCAGGGAAGAGTGTGCATGCTTGTCCAACTGGAGGGTATATGGTGTTGGAGTCAAAGTTTGCATTGTATCCAAATGGGAGGAGTTGTCCGGACGCAAAGGCAAGAAATTCAGCTGGGAGGTTAGATGTGTCTTCCGTAGAGGCATCAGGGAGGTTGGAGCCGGTCGTTGGAGTGGCGGGAAAATCTGCGGTGGCTGCTGCGGTGGTTGTTGTAGAAGGTTTGAGGGCGCAAGACGAAAAGGATGAGGAGAGGAACAAGGTGATGAGATTTGTTGAGAGGAGAAGGAAAAGGAACAAGATATTTGAGGAGTATGGAAGCTTGGATTTAAGTGGGGAATCCGAGGCCATTGCTGATTCAGTGTTTATTTGTTTGTTCAGGTCACTTGGAGAAGAAGCAAAGAGATGGAATGAGAACAAAGAAATCGGTGTGAGACAACATACCGATATGGTTTGGGATATATACAACTATTCTATATAAAATCAACTGACATTGCCTAGGGAAAGAAAGTTAATTAGAAAATTAAGCAAAAGTGAGAAAGTCAACACAACCTTGGGCAAAACTCATTAAGTTAAACTCCGATCCGTGTAAATTGTCTTCCATTTATTTAATTAATTCAGAACTGGTTTTTAATTTGTTATACAATTGTATATGCAGAATTTAACTGTTGATAACTGTTGATAATGTCCACTAAATATTTATATGCAAAATATAATTTAATTTTCAAGAGTGGCACGTAAAAAATGAATTTTCTAGAGTCCACCCATTGCAGGCAGCGACGTGCATGCCTTGCCTTAGATCCGCATAAGAAGGTGAACCAAAGTCAGCTGGCCAATAGCCAGAGCATCTGAAGTAGCAACTGATGCCAAAAGGTCGAAACCTGCCTATTCGTATACATCAAAGAACTTGAAGCACTTGAGCCATATATAATTAACAAAACAAAGATCGACTTAATACAATGCACATGTATGCGACTTTTGCGTCAACTGGATTAGATCCTCCTCATATATATGGTTACGGTATAGTGACTCACGCTTTTGACACGTATTTTGACCACTGTTCTAAAAATCTCCGCCTAGCACCGCCTAGGCGCTAGGCGGTGACCAACCGCCCCGATTAATGCCTAGACCGCCTAGGCATCCGCCTAGCCCACCCAGAGCTGCTGAGGCGCCCGCCTAGACCGCCTAGGCACCCGCCTAGCCCGCCCAGGCACCCGCCTAGCCCGCCCAGACCCTCCTAGACATCTGCCTAGGTTGCAACTCACTTAGATAAAAAATAGATAACTTTCCTTTTGCATTTTATTGTTTCCAATAAATTGTAAGAGACTTATTGAATACTTAAATAAACACACATTATATGTTTGCTCCCTATGTTTTCATTATGTTCCAATACTTCATAATATAGATGTCATTCTATTTTCTAGTTTATGACGAAATTATGTATATTTTAAGTATAAACAGACACTTATTTACACGAAATAGAATAGATTTACTTACATCCGCCTAGTCCGCCTAGTCGCCCGCCTAGGCTCCGCCTAGCCGCCTAGGCGCTAGGCCCCATCCCGCCGCCCGACTAGCGCCTAGCGCCTTTTAGAACCTTGATTTTGACATCCATTTTATAATGTATTTTAACGATTTGAACTTTCTATTTTAGTACATTATTCATATCTTATAAAAATTTAGACAAATTCAAAATCACTAAAACATTTATTTGTAGTTGTTAAAGTCAATGATACAAAATAGGATAGTAAATATTGTATATTAGCCTAGTTATTTACTTCCCTTTCCAGTTCTCATCAGAGCTTGATTATAGGCTTTAGTTTGGGATTTCAGTTGTATGATTTGTATATAAGAAGGTAGAAGCCTTGTTAATAACATGTATTGAGAAAGTAATTCACCAAAGATTTTCTCTTTATGGTACTAGAGCAAAAGATCTTGGTAACCTAAAAGAAAACCCTAGCCTTCGCCATGGAAGAAGTTCCAGCCAACACCATAGGAGGCAACATCGATACAAAGAAGTCAACTCAATCAAGCATGGCTTCCAAACTTGATAATCCTAATCACCCACTGTATCTACATCACTCAGATCAGCCTGGGTTGGTCCTTGTACCACAACTTCTCACTGAGGAAAACTATAGCACATGGAGTCACTCCATGACTATGGCCCTAACAGTGAAAAACAAATATGGCTTTGTCGATGGATCCATAAAACCACCAAGTGATGATGCCACTGATGAACTGCTGCAGTGGAACCGGTGCAACAATCTGGTCAGGACATGGTTGCTGAGTTCGATCTCTAAAGAGATTCCAGCCAGTGTATTCTACTGTGATGGAGCACAGGCAATCTGGACAGAATTACGCGAACGTTTCTCCCAGGTAAACAGTGTTCAACTCTTCCATATTGAGAATGAAATACATGATTGTGTTCAAGACAATATGTCTGTTGGGTCGTACTTTAACAAACTCAAAGGATTGTGGGACGCAAGGGATGTTCTTTGCCCTATCTCATCATGTCACTGTGGAACTACAAAAGAAGAATTATCCTATCGAGAAACGCAGAAGACCATCAAGTTTCTCATGGGATTAACTGAATCATTTGCCACGATACGTGGGCAAATATTAACAATGGATCCTTTACCTAAAGTCAGCAAGGTTTATTCACTTGTGCTCGGCCATGAACGGCAATGAGACGTATCTACTGGGAAGGGAACGTCTCTATCTGATGCAGCCGTCTTTGCGGTTAAAGATCTAAGCAAGAAAGGTGGTAGTTCCAAGTGTGAAAAATGTGACAAAACTGGTCACAGCACCGAGAATTGTAGAGCACATTTGAAATGCACTCATTGTGGATGGAAAGGTCACACAGTTGATTTCTGTCGGAAACTAAAGAAGGAATCAGATCAGGGTCATTCACTTCTCGAGGCAACCATGTTGCTTCATAGCAAAGCGAGAAAAATGACATCTCCAACTCCTTTCCATTCACTCAAGAGCAATGTCAACAAATCTTGCAGATGCTTGGTAACAACAAGTCCTCCATGGCAAATCATGTGAGCAATTCTTCAACACATGATGAACTTTCAGGTAAGGCTTTCTGTTTCTCTTCTCAGGGTAAGAAAGCCACATGGATCCTTGATAGCGGGGCGACTGATCATATCGTCTGCAGCCCTAAATTACTTACCACTTGGAAAGCTGTTAAAAATAAGACAGTGGAATTACCAGACGGCTCCTTTGCTAACGTTACCCACGTTGGTTAAGTTGTGTTCTCTTCTCAGTTGGTTCTTGATAATGTTTTATGTGTCCTAATCTTCCAATTAAATCTCATATCCATCAGCAAGCTTATTCATCACTCTCTTTGTATCACCGTATTTCTTACTCACTTTTGTGTGATACAGGACCTACGCTCGGGGAAGATGATTGGGACGGGAACTGAACGGGAGGGCCTCTATTACCTGGATAAGCCAAAGAATGCATCATGCAATTTAGTCCATTTACCCTCTCCTGGTCCTTGGCACCAACGCCTTGGGCATCCTTCAAATAAAGTGTCTACCTTGTTTTCTTCTTTAGACAAGAATAACTTTTGTGAGGCGAACAATTGTCTGGTTTGTCCATTAGCTAAGCAAACTAGATTGCCATTTTCTTTGAGTAAGATCTCTAGTAAATCACCTTTTGAAATGTTGCATGTTGATATTTGGGGGGGGGATACCATGTAGCATCCATCTCTGGGGCTCGATACTTCCTTACCATCGTTGATGATTTTACTAGATGCACATGGATTTACTTGATGAACCACAAATCTGAAACTCAAACTCATCTCACTAATTTCATTAGCATGGTTGAAACACAATTTTCTTCCAAAGTTAAGGTTGTGCGTAGTGATAATGGCCCCGAATTCACAATGAAAACCTATTACTTGTCCAAAGGCATTCTTCATCAAACTAGTTGCATTCATACCCCACAGCAAAACGGCGTCGCTGAACGCAAACACAGACACTTACTCAACATGGCACGAGCTTTGCTCTTTCAAGCCCACCTTCCTAAACAGTTTTGGGGGGACGCCATTTTAACTGCAGCTTACCTCATAAATTGCACACCCACACCAGTTTTGAAGGGTAAAACACCCTATGAGCGGCTGTTCAATACCACACCAACTTACTCACATTTAAGGATCTTTGGGTGCCTGTGTTTTGCTTCCACTCACGCTCAAAGGCCATCCAAATTTGATGCACGCGCAACTCGGTGCATTTTTTCTTGGTTACCCTTATGGGAAAAAGGGATATCGAGTATATGATATAGACCTTCACAAGGTGTTTGTGTCTCGGGGTGTCACCTTCTTCGAACATGAGTTTCCTTTTAAACACACTTCCGCTGCCAATGAGAGTCCTATTCTTTTCTCTCTCATGGACCTCACCTTCGATGATGGTCCCATAACACACAGCCATTCTGATATTCCTCCTCCTGCCAATCCCGAGCCACCTACTACCGACATCGACACACCACTTTCTGTTTCTTCGCCACCCACACCACCTGTGCTACCTTCTCATCCTCCCACACCTCTTGTACGTCGCCATTCTAATCGACCCACCACACGACCTGCCTTTCTCCAGGAGTTTTATGTGGAAGCCACCCTCCCGTCAAGGCCTGGACCGTCATCCTCCTCAAGCGTGGTCACAAAATCAGGTACTCCACATTCTCTATCCCACGTACTTTGTTATGATCGCTTGTCACCTTCCCATAGAGCTTTCACCACATCCTTAACTATTGTCAAAGAACCAACTAGTTTCTTACAGGCCATGCAAGATCCTTATTGGCGTCAAGCTATGCATGATGAGATTCAAGCATTGCAAGCAAATCAAACATGGCGCCTTGTTCATCTACCACGGGACAAGAAACCTATTGGGTGTAAATGGGTTTACAAAGTGAAGCTCAAACCAGATGGGACTGTTGAGCGTTACAAAGCTCGTTTGGTTGCCAAAGGTTATAGCCAAATTGAAGGACTTGATTATAGAGAGACTTTTGCACCCGTTGCTAAACTGACTACTGTGCGTCTCCTACTTAGTGTTGCCACCATTCAAGGATGGCATCTTCATCAACTTGACGTCAACAATGCCTTCTTGCATGGTGACCTTGATGAGAATGTTTACATGTCTCAACCTCCTGGGTTCGGATGAAAGGGGGAGACTCGAGTGTGCAAACTTAACAAATCATTATATGGTTTGAAACAAGCTTCTAGGCAATGGTTTTTGAAGTTATCCTCAGCTCTCAAAGTCGCTGGTTTCCGCCAATCAAAGGCGGATTATTCATTGTTCGTCCGATCCCACAAAGGTAGCTTCACAGCAATTCTTGTATATGTTGATGATGTGATTTTGGCAGGCAATAATCTTCAGCATATTGAAGCTGCAAAACAGTTTTTATCTACCCGTTTCAAGCTTAAGGATCTTGGACAACTCAAATACTTCTTGGGCATAGAAGTAGCAAGGTCCTCGAAGGGCATATCTCTTTCCCAAAGAAAGTATGCACTAGAAGTACTTGAAGATGCTGGATTTCTAGGAGCTAAACCAACAAGGTTTCCAATGGAACAAAATTTGGCTCTTACACAATCTGATGGGGAACTCCTACGTGACCCGTCATCATACAGACTTCTTGTGGGAAGATTAATCTATTTGACAATTACTAGACCTGATTTGGTTTATTCTGTCCATGTTTTATGTTAGTTTATGGACAAACCACGTGTACCACACCTTGAGGCAGCACATAGAGTTCTAAGATACTTGAAGCAAACGCCAGGGCAAGGTATTCTTTTATCTTCCACAAGCACACTTCACTTAAAGGCATTTTGTGATGCGGATTGGGCTCGTTGCAAGGACACAAGAAGATCAGTGACAAGATATTGTGTTTTCCTTGGACAATCACCTATTTCTTGGAAGACAAAGAAGCAGACAACGGTGGCTCGATCAACTGCTGAAGCAGAATATCGTTCTATGGCTACTACATGTTGTGAAATCACTTGGTTGAAGAACGTACTGGAATACTTGGAAATCAAACATCCACAACCGGTCATGTTGTTTTGTGATAATCAGGCTGCTCTACACATTGCATCAAACCCGGTATTTCATGAACGAACGAAGCATATCGAGATTGATTGTCATTTAGTTCGTGAAAAGATTCAAGGAGGCTGGATTAAAACGGCACACATACGGACCAATTGCCAGCCTGCAGATTTATTCACTAAGGCATTGAGTTCGTCACAGTTTGAAGTTCTACTTGGCAAGTTGTGTGTCCTTAACATACACTCCAACTTGAGGGGGAGTGTTAAAGTCAATGATACAAAATAGGATAGTAAATATTGTATATTAGCCTAGTTATTTACTTCCCTTTCCAGTTCTCATCAGAGCTTGATTATATGCTTTAGTTTGGGATTTAAGTTGTATGATTTGTATATAAGAAGGTAGAAGCCTTGTTAATAACATGTATTGAGAAAGTAATTCACCAAATATTTTCTCTTTAGTAGTGAAGAAAATGGACGAATACGGTTCTACAAAGAAACACTAAATTTAATCCAGCGGTCATATCATTTTGAATTTGGGTGATTTTTGGTAGACATGATTTTTGAGATAAGACATAAAAGGTAGATCATCAGATCGTTGAAATACATTGCAAAATAGGCCCCACAAAATGTGTGTTAAAAACGTGTATTCCCGAATCATAACCCATACATACTAATTTATTATTACCACTTGAATAGTTCAGCTAATCTAACTTGGTGTGATATTGTACCCGCTCACAGTGAAAGGTACATGACTTATAAGATTTAGGGCTACATATCCAATAATTACTTTGAACATATTAAACATTTTCAATCGTGCTCTCTAATTTTATATTTTAAATTTTAATTAGAATACCAAATTTATTTAGTAAATCTTTATAAAATGTCTACTTTAATCGTGCTCTTCAATTTAAGAATTCAAAACAATTAGGGGTCAATATAGTGTTAGACAAAATATGTTGTTATCAATGAACTGTGATGAACACAGACAAACCAGCAAAGAAAACAATAGTAAAAAAAAAAAAAAAAAAAGAAAAAAGAGCAACTTTGGTTAAAGTATTAACCCCCGAAGCCCTTTCATCAAACCATAAATCTCAATCTCTCTCCCTCTCTCGCATGCTTAATCACTCTCGGTGGATTATTTGTAATCCGAACCTGGCTGATCTACCCACGATCAAGATGAAAAATTTTCATTGAAAAATTTAGAGTCTAACCTTGAAATTGCACCCGAGTTTATCGTTTGTCCCCTGAACTAAAATTTTATGAATTTACATCCCTGAATTTAACAAAATGTTCAGTATTCATTCTTTCATTTGACTCATGTGAGGTTGTATCGGGCAACAAGAGGGAAAGTCATATTTTGAGGCAGAATTTCACATCCTTCCAAATTGTTTTAATTCATAAAGCGAACGCCTCAATCGTATAGAAAGGGTCTTCCGTAGTTTAGAACTACTTGAACTAGTCAATTTAAGTCCATCGGACACTTCATGTAGATTTCCGTATCAGGATCCTTGTATAGATATGCAATTACCACATCCATAAGCTTCATGTCAAGTTGTTCGGGAACTACCAGTCTTACAAGGTAGCATGACGTTATCACATCCATAACAGGTCAATACGTCTCCTCATAGTCAACCCTAAAACGTTGAGAGAAACTCTACGCTACAAAGTGTGCTTTAGCCTCCTGAAATTAAAAAATCTCCAACGTCGTGTCTTTAGAATTCTTGAATTGGGCGAAATTCGTCTCACGGTAAAAGTAATTAAAAGTAGTCGTTGAGAGAAGTGGAGCACAATGAAACGAGAGAGCTGCCAAAAAGGCTCCCGAGTCCCCTCACAACTACTTTAATATCTAGGCTCTAAATGAAATTTTGAATTGGGCCAAACCGAACACATATGATTGGTGAATATTGGATCCATGCTTGTTGAATTTAACAATGGTGAGAAAGGATTTAGCGAAGAAATGTTTTAGGCTAAATTACACAAAACTACATCAACTATTAGGGTCACGATAGTTTCATACCTCATTTTTTAAAATTGACAATGTCATACCACATCTTACGAATTTGTGACAATGTCATACCTCCGTCAATTTTTCTGTTAGTTTTTCTGTTAAGTGCTGACGTGGCTAGAGACGGGACCACTCACTAATCCAGCTGGATAAAAAAATAAAAAAAATATTTTTAATAATGAAATATTAAAAAATTAAGAATAAAAAAAACAAAAAACAAAAAAAAAACTCCTAGGGTGCGGCACCCCTTTCCTCCCACTCGCACCAATTTTCTTCTTTCTTTTTCGGGTTTTTATCATAAATGGTCCCTGAAATTGACCTATCCCATCAAGATGGTCCCTGAAATTGAAAATCAATCAATGTAGTCCCTGAAATTTACCACCAAACATCAATGTCATCCTTGCCGTTTAATTCTGTCAATTTTTCTGTTAGTATGCTGACTTGGCATACATTTAAGCTCACCATCCAATGATATGATGCCACGTGGATTTAACAAAAAAATAGTTTAAAAAGTGTTTTAAAATTCATTAAAAAACCGGCCAAGAAGAATGAACCCAGCCGCATTTCCCCACCCCCTATGCGATCTTCGCCATCCCCAACCCCTAGCAGCCGTCTCCATTTTTGCACTTTGAAAGCATTTGTGTCACTTCTTATTTTGTCATCTTCACTTTCCCTCTAATCATTTATTGTCATCTTCACTTTTACTTTAATCTTTTGCTTCTAAGCATCTCGCTCAGCTATTCTGTTATACTGCATACAAATGGCATTGAACATCCATCATGCTTCATCTTATTAATGAAGTAATTTCCTAAAGAGGAGGCGGGGGCTCGTGTGGGTGGGGAGTGAGGGGATAGCAGAAAGAATACCTTTTTAACAGCAAAGGACATGCTGGTTTGATTTCTATCCCCATCCAAGCGCTCATATTGATCAAGATCCCCTGCCATTTCTCGCTCTGCCCTTTCTGACTCTGAAATATTAAGGAAAACTTAGTCAGATTAAAGGACTGAATGTCTCATACTCTTCTAGCACAAGAAGAACCCAGCTGCATAAAATTGTCAAAACCCCATCTCATAATCTTTCATTTTCTTTTCATCTCTCTTTGCGATTTTCTCTCCTGTATTGGCACAACAGTTATTGGGGTTAGAGGTAGGTGATTTTGAAATCAAATTTGTCACCAGAGCTTGCGCAGCTTCCATGATTTCCGATCGACTTCCTATTTTTGCAAACCCGATTGCAAAGACGACAGATAAAGCTTTCGGCTTTTGATTTTTTGTCTCCATATACGAGTCACTATAAAACATCTGAAACGCGAGATCGATTCGTCCATCTCTATTGTTTTTATATAATAAAAAAACTTGAAAAAAAAATGGAAAAAAAGAACAAGAAGATGAACAGATGGGCTGAGAGTGTAGCGGTTGCTGGGGTGGGAAGGCAAGAAGAAGATGAACAGTTCATATTCTTTATTTATTTTTTTTTGCTTTTTTTAGTTTTTAATTATACAAAAAGAAAAATTGTTTTAAATTCTTATAATAATATTTAACAAAAAGAAAATTTCTTTTGTTAAATTCGGGTGGCATCATATCATTGGATGGTGGGCTTCACGTGTGCCAAGTCAGTACACTAACAGAAAAATTGACACAATTAAACGGCAAGGATGACATTGATGTTTGGTGGTAAATTTCAGGGACTACATTGATTGATTTTCAATTTCATGGACCATTTATGATAAAAAAAACCCTTCTTTTTCTCTCTTCTTCTTCTTTTTCTTTTCTTCTTCTTCTTGGGCCGAAATTGGGTTTGGATTTTTTTTTTTTTTTTTTTTTTTTTTTTTTGGGTTTCTGGGTTGCAAGTAGAGGGAAAAGGGGACGAAGATGAAGATGGGGAAGAGAGAGAGATAGGGTCCTTCTTCTTCTTGGGCCGAATCTGGGTTCGAATATATATATATTTTTTGTTTTTTTTTTTGTTTTTGGGTTGCAGGTAGAGGGAAAAGGGGAAGAATATGAAGATGGGTAGGAGAGATGGGTGCGCGGACTGGGTTTTGATTTTGATTTTGATTTTTTTTTTTTTTTGTCGTTTCGTTTCTGGGTTGCAGCAGGGAAAAAGATGGGGGAGGAGGGAGAGGGGGGTGGGGTGAGGACGACCTGGGTTTTGTTTTTTTTTTTTTGTCGTTTCGTTTCTGGGTTGCAGCAGGGGAAGAAGATGGGGGAGGAGGGAGAGGGGGGTGGGGTGCGGACCAACTGAGTTTTGATTTTTTTTTTTTTTTTACTTTTTTTTGAAGAAGATGGGGGAGGAGGGGAAGAAGATGGAGGAGTAGGGAGAGGGGGGTGGGGTGCAGACGAACTGGGTTTTGATATATATATATATATTTTTTTTTTACTTTTTTTTGTTATTTTAATATTTAATATATATTAAATGATTTTCTTTAATATTTTATTAATTTTTTTAATGAAAAGTGGGGTTTGGATCAAGCCACATCAGCATTTAATTGACAAACTAACAGTCAGACTAACGGAAGGTATAAAATTGACCAAATTTTAAAGATGAGGTATGACATTGTCAATTTTAAAAGATGAGGTATGAAAATGTCGTGAGACCAATAGTTGAGGTAGTTTTGTGTAATTTACCCAAAGTTTTATTTTAAACTAGGTTTTTTTACTCAAAATGGTCTTTGAAATTAGTATAACTCATTACTTTGATTATTGAGATTTAAAATTGATAAAAGTGATCACTGAGATTGTCCACCGTCAACTATTTTGATGTACTAGGGAGGAGAAAATTTATTCTAGCCAATGACCACGTCTACGTTTACACGGTGAGACTAAATTTATTATAAGGAAAACTAATAAAAAAGGTCTCACGAACTGTTTTTTGTCTTTATTATTAATAAAAGTTCATCAAGCGTTTCTAATAAAAAAAGGTTTGTGTGACCATTTTATTAAATGTCCCCCGGGCGACCTTGTGGCATATTCATATCTTTATATAAGCAATATATCTGTTTTACTACAATTAATATTAGTATGATTTTAGCCTTTGAAACTCAATTTTCTCCACATAAAACTCGACATAATTGTTTTACTCGAATAATATCTAATGGCTAGACTCCATAGAAGTAAATCCATTAATTTTATTTGACTTTACCCTTTTTACATTTTTGGGATGCCTAAAATACCCTTATGAAATGTTTGATGTAGAAAATTAATCCCATGCGGATTGTAAAGGAGATTAATGATTTTACAAAAGAAAAAGAAAATATATCATTAATGATATATACTCGTTGCCTAATATATATAAAAATTCATACTAAATAATTTACCTTAAAAATAGAGAAATAACGTTTGATTCAAAATTAGTGTTCTTACAAAATAGAGAAATAAAATATAGGTCAACTATTTACAAATAAAATGATAATACACGCATAATATAATAACTAAATGGAGAAACCTTCGCCCCTTCTCCCTCCAGAAACCTTCGCCTGTAAATCACCCTAGATGCCGGTCCCTTGACATGGCTTGGGGTCGTGGCAGCCCATCCTTGTCTCCTCCTCTTAGCTTCCATTTCCATCTTTTCTTCCCTTAGTTTTTCCTTCTCCTCCCTTATGATCCATCGCCTTTTTTTCTCTCTACGTTTCTTCACATTCTTTCCTTCCCCCATCCACGGCTTTTTTCCTTCTCTTCCACCATGTGGGCCCTGCTCTCTCTTCCATCTTTTAACATTTTGTGCGCTGTTTTCGGGCCACCATCTTAGATCCGTTTTGTGCCCTTATCAAGGCTTTCTCTTTGATTTGCTTCTGATTCGGGGTTTGTGTTTGGTTTGGGGTTGGTGGCGTCTCTGAGCCACTTCCGCCATTCTTTCCCAGTGCAGAGATTTTCAAATCAAATTTTGCCATCGACTTTTCTGGTGAACATCCGCCTTCTGCACCCTGATCTGGTGTTGTGCCACCTGGGTCGTGCAAACTTTGAGGCTGCTCAGCCTTTGGCCATGATAATCTGGCGTTTCACTGCTTGGGTCGACCTGTTTTGGAGGCCCCGCCGCTTAAGGTTTCCTGGACACTCCGGTGTCTCTTCATCTGTTGTGAGACTTGCTGATGGTGCTGGTCCTATTGGTGCTTGTCATTGCGGGTTACCTTGTCTCAGAATCGTCCTATCCCTTCATCGGAATATGCCGGCTTGTGGTTCCCTTCTCAGTTTTTTTTCTTTTTTGTTTAGTTTCGGATTAGTTTAGTTTAATTTAGTTTATCTTAGTTTAGTCTTGTTGACTTGCCTAGCAAGTGTTGTGGCCACGCTGCAACGTTAGCTGGATATTGTTTTCGCATTAAGCGATGTGTTATGTTGTCTCGTCTACCTATGATGACTTTATGTGGTCTCGCTCCCACGATGACTTTATGTGGCCTCGCTCTTTGGCGATGACCCTTTGCAGTTGCTGATACAAATATGTTATATCTATTGTTACGCGACAATTTTGTATGGGGGTGTGTGAAGTTTTCGCACATGTGGTAACCGTTTAGGGGTTTTATTATTGTTGTCTTGCTTGAGCAAATTCCCCTCCAGATCATTGTTTGGTCACTGGAGTATTATACCCAATTGGCACCTATGTACTGTTTGAGATGATGAATGAAATACCAATTTATCGTTGCTTGTTAAAAAAAAAAAAAAATAATAAAAAAACTAAATGGAAATAAGGATTTCACAGGAAGGAAAATAAATGGCAACCAACCACTTGGTTATATAATAGAGTACAATAAGTCATTAGTACTATAGTATAATAGTATTATTCTTTACTTGTAAGTGAAAAGTTTTAAATTTTAAACAAATACAACAAATTGAACAACTTAAAAAAGAAGTCATATTACAAGTGTCATGATGCCTATACAATTAGGCTGCCAAAGTCAATTGAAACTAAGGTCAGAAAAATCAATTATTTCCCTCCAACTAAGATTAATACCACTTGCTAAAGTTTCTCTATGATCTTCTCCTTTTCTAAAAAAAAAAGAGGAAGTTTTAATGAAAAGCCCACGGTACTGTTCACTTTAACGAAAAACTACATTTTAACAATAAAAAGTCAAACCTGATACTATTCACTTTACCCTTTATTTTGTCCTTATCGTTAAAACTCAAAGTTTTCAAGCCCTTTTCGTTAGTTTTCCTAAAAAAGAACTATTATTATTAAAGGGGAGAATGAGAGTTCGAAACTATTCCAATCATTTAGGGGATGCATAAATAGAAATTCAACATCTTATCCACTATAATATTAGACAACATGCGTTGCACATCTTGATTGACACAATCATACTTTACATGTAACTTCAAAGAAAATACCTAAGACCAAAGTTTGTCAATGCAACATTTTCTTATATGACAATCCTATTCACAAACTCATTATTATCTCTCACACACTCTTATTATTTTCTTGGCCATTGATCCCATATATTTTATTCGATCCGACAGTTGAAAATTAAAAGAGATGTGTGAGAAGTAAAATGAGTATGTGGATAGCATCACTATCTTTATACACACACACACACACACACACTAGCATATGGGCACACACAAAGTGTGTGAGAAATTTTTTTATTTTTATTTTTGAAATAAAAGGAGAGAGGAAGAGAGTGATAGAGAATGTGAGATTGAGAAGTTTTTATTTTTTTTAATTAGAGATATGTTAGGATTACATATAGATGAGATTTTGAAAAAAAAAGGCAAAATTTGGTTATGTGAAATTACATTTATGTCCCATATTTTTTATTCATGTTCTTTTTTAATTAGAGGGTTAAACTTGTAATTTTATTGGGTCTTTTGGTTAACAATGAGTATTTTATTAAAGGAAAACTAATGAAAAGGACTTGAAAACTTTGAGTTTTAACGATAAGGACAAAATAAATGGTAAAATGAATAGTACCAGGTTTGACTTTTTAGTGTAAAAATGTGGGTTTTCGTTAAAGTGAACAGTACCGTGGGCTTTTCGTTAAAACTCCTTTTTATATATTCGTTAAAACTCCCTTATATATATATATATATATATATATATATATATATATATATATATATATATATAATGATTTTATGTTTTTCCATACACCTAGGCAACATAATGGAAACATGCCATGTGCACTTTTCTGGATTGCTCACTTGAACTCTATCTGGATGGTTTTATATTCTGGCGCTCAACATGTGCATGAGTAGGAGATATCAAATCATATAAAGAGATCCTCCAAAGTCCGAGACTTCGATCCAAACCATACAAATATAACACAATTTACTCCTTATATTACTACTTCTATACATATCCTACTGCCAACTTGACCCTCTCATGGACCACTCCACCCATGACTCATTTCCAGCCTTATTAACTCTGTTATTGAAAATAATTTTTTTTTTTTAGCGCTTCGGAATATCTTATATTTTCAGTTTTTAAATCTTTAAATCTTAATTTTTTGTGTTTTAACTACTCTCGAGTGTTTTGTAAAAAATGAAAAATCTCGTTATTGTAATCAAACCAAAAGAAGAAACTCTATTATTGTAAAGGGCTCTCGATAGCTCATTTGGTTAAGACAATTCATCTTTGTAACTGATGCTTGATATCTTGGGTTTAATTTTATCTCTATTTGCACTTGTATAAAAGTTAAAAAGGAGAACTTTATCATTGCAGTCTAAATGTTGACATTGTTATATTGATTAGTTCAGTTGATTAAGGAACACACACTTTGCATTCAAAGTATCTGTTGAGAGTGTAAATCTTACAATAGAGAATTAAGGTACTTTGCATATGCTTATATTTTCAACTGATTACAGTGAAATCTCAACTTTTTTTATGATATCAGAACACATTAACTTACATGTTGAACTCAATCGTCTATGTGCTCTCAAGTAGCTCAATGTGTATTATCCACGCAATAGGCTAAAATAATGCTCCCTACGATGATATTGAAAATGTGAATTCGACATTGAGGGATTTAGAGACCATTATATATGTCCTTGCAAGAAGTTAAACTACTTCTCGTATTGTCCGTTTTACGGCAAACTTTTTAACTTGGTTTACTCTTGTTTTTTGGCAGAACTTTGTTTGGTTGCAGAGTTCAATTCTCCCTCCACAAAATGGCTAAAGTGATGTCAGTACTTTATAAGCCTAAACACTCCACACCCCCATGTGGTCCTCGCTCCCCATGTGCAAGCCAGTCAGTCCTCCTCCATCGATTCTCTCTCTCTCTCTCTCTCTCTCTCTCTTTGCATCCTCACTTCCTCCTACTCAAAGATTCCAACTTTCCTTCAGCTAAATGTATTCTCTCCCCATTTCTCTACAATCTTATGATCATACCTAAAGAATCAAGTTCTTGACACTTCAAACCTTTCTTCGAACACTTTGCAAAAAACCCACCTCCTAAATCTCTCTCTCTTTCTCTCTCTCGCCCTCTGAAAGTTTTTCAAGATGAAGAAGAAAACCCATGCTGGGTTCAAGTTTTTGACCATTTTGCTTGCTGGGCTTTCATCAATCTTGCTGGGTGCCAACTCCCAACCGAGTTCAAGCAACGATACTGCAGTGATGCTGGCTCTGAAGAAAACACTCAAACCATTTGATTCTCTCGGATGGTCCGACCCGGACCCCTGCCAATGGACCCATGTGGGCTGCTCAGACGACAAGAGGGTGACCCGGATCCAACTGGGTCACCTTAATATAGAAGGTACGCTTCCTCCAAGCCTCCAAAATCTCACTGAACTCGAGCGTTTAGAGCTTCAATGGAACAAAATTTCAGGTCCTCTTCCGAGCCTTAGTGGGTTAAGTTCACTGCAAGTTTTACTGATCAGTAACAATTTGTTTACTTCAATTCCCAGTGATTTTTTTACTGGTATGACTTCCCTTCAATCTGTTGAGATTGATAACAACCCTTTTATGAGTTGGGAAATTCCTGAAACTCTCAAGAATGCATCTTCACTTCAAAACTTTTCGGCCAATTCGGCCAACATTACTGGAAAAATACCCAATTTTTTCGATGGAGATGCGTTTCCGAGTCTGGTTAACTTGCACCTGGCCTTCAATGGCCTCGAAGGCGAACTGCCTGCGAGCTTTTCTGGGTTGCAAATTCAGTCTCTCTGGCTTAATGGGCAAGAAAGTGTAGGTAAGCTTGGTGGAAGCATTGCTGTTTTACAGAACATGACTCTGTTGAAAGAGGTTTGGTTGCATTCGAACGCGTTTTCAGGTCCATTACCGGACTTTTCGGGTTTGACAGACTTGCGGAGCTTGAGTTTGAGAGATAATATGTTTACTGGTCCTGTTCCAGTGTCATTGATGAGCCTTAAGTCACTAGAGGCTGTGAACTTGACAAACAATTTGCTTCAAGGACCAATGCCGGCTTTTGTTTCAGGGGTTGCAGTAGATTTGGTTAAGGGCTCTAATAACTTTTGCTTGCCGAGTCCTGGTCAATGTGATCCTCGAGTGAATACTTTGCTTTCGATTGTGAGTTCAGTGGGTTACCCCCAAAAGTTTGCAGAGAATTGGAAGGGGAATGATCCATGTGCAAATTGGATTGGGGTTACTTGTAGTAATGGGAACGTTACTGTCCTCAATTTTCAGAAAATGGGTCTTAATGGAACGATTTCTCCCGAAATCGCGTCATTGAAGTCCATGCAAAGGTTAATTCTGGCTGATAACAATTTAACTGGAACGATTCCAGCAGAGTTTGCCACGCTGCCTGCACTCACTGTATTTGATGTGTCAAACAATAATCTCTATGGGAAACCCCCAGCTTTTAAGGATAAGGTGCTTGTAAAAATGTTTGGTAACCCTGATATAGGGAACGAAAAGAGTACTTCAGCGGGAGGTGCACCGTCTCAAAATTCCACCAACCCTTCTACAAGTTTAGGTTCTGGAAACAGTTCTAGACCTCATGGAAAGAAATCTTCAACTCTAATAGGAGTCATTGTGTTCTCTGTAATTGGGGGTGTATTTGTGATTTTATTAATTGCACTGTTGCTTATCTGTGTATATAGAACAAAACAAAAGCAGTTGAGCAGAGTTCAGAGCCCGAATGCAATGGTAGTTCATCCCCGCCACTCTGGATCCGATAATGAGAGCATGAAGATCACGGTTGCAGGCTCTAGTGTTAGTGTTGGTGCACTGAGTGAAGCTCATACTCTTCCTAGCAGTGAGTCCAATGAAATCCAAATGGTTGACGCAGGAAACATGGTGATTTCTATTCAAGTGCTCCGGAACGTGACAAACAATTTCAGTCAAGAAAATATATTGGGACAAGGAGGTTTTGGGACAGTGTATAAAGGGGAACTGCACGATGGAACAAAGATTGCTGTTAAGAGAATGGAGGCTGGTGTAATAGTAGGCAAGGGGCTTTCTGAATTTAAGTCTGAGATTTCCGTTTTGACAAAGGTTCGTCACAGGCATCTCGTAGCTCTTCTGGGGTATTGTTTAGATGGAAATGAAAGGCTTCTTGTATATGAGTATATGCCTCAAGGAACGCTCAGCAGGCACCTCTTCAACTGGCCGGAAGAAGGACTGAAACCACTGGAATGGACAAGAAGGCTGACACTTGCCTTAGATGTAGCAAGGGGTGTTGAGTATCTCCATGGTTTGGCCCATCAGAGTTTTATACATAGGGACTTAAAGCCTTCAAATATTCTTCTTGGTGATGATATGAGAGCTAAGGTTGCAGATTTCGGCCTTGTGCGGCTTGCTCCAGAGGGCAAAGGATCAATTGAAACAAGGATTGCAGGGACTTTTGGATACTTGGCACCAGAATATGCAGGTAATTCTTGTTTCTGTTGATTTTTTTTTTACTTCGTTTTTGCTAAGTTTCTTTTAAAATCAGGCAAACTTTCAATTTTGTTTACTGAAAAAAAACATAGTAAATAAAACATGGGAGTGATATCAGGTCAGTTTGAGACTTTGAGTACCCGATACTGCAAGCGAATAGAAAATGCTTACATAATATGGCACCACCAGAATGCAACCTTAGTTCTTTGCCTCCATTTCCTTAAGGCTTTTTAACATTCAAGAAAACCAGTTTAAGGGAAGAAAAAGAAAGCTATTACTGCTGGCTCTTAAGTTTTGGTTCCAAATTAGAGAACCTTTTTCTATTTCTATATCATCGTTTTTAAGTACGTTTGTCATTACTTTTTACCAGAAAATTATGAATGGTTCAGAAAGTATGGACTAGGAGCAGCTCTGCAAATGTATCAACAACTTTATTTTATTTTTTTATCTCTTGGTCGGATTAACAAATTCAAACAAGAATGCTTAATTTCTAGTTGGTGTTCTTAATGCATTGGGGGTGAGAAGATATGTCAGGCAAATAGTTAACAAGTTTTATTGTTTACTAATCTTTAATAGAGGTAAGATCACAATGAGTCCGTTTCTGCTGTGTTATGAAATGTAAATCCATTGTTGTGATCCATTATGAGATTTAGGTTGGACTCTCATGACTGCCATTCTTAAGAAAGCAAATTAGAAACGCGAAGTCATGATTTTCTTGGGAGTTTGTGGATTGGTTACAGGAAAAAGAAAGGCACCAGAATGATGAGTATTCTCTAAATTTCACTAAATTGCATGTTCAGTAATCATCGTAGTGCATCATCTTATTCTCTTCTCTGCCAGCTGTGTATTTGGCCTTTTGCTAAGGGTTTCTGAAATCACTCGAGCAACCCGAATATTTTAAAGCCATTTTCCCTTGATGTTTGTAATAACAAATTGGTAGAATATTTGCTATTGGATTGTTCTCATTGGAAATCTCCATGATATTAGTTGTTCCCAGCTGGTTTTGGCCTTTTGGAGCTTAAAGCAGTCGATTCACCGAACCCACTTTAGTAGTTTAGATTTTCTGTTTGTTCCTTCCTTTTTAGGTCAGCTGATCCCACTTACCTAGCTTTACAACAAAGCTAATCATTGCCTTTATTCCTGTGGTTCTGCAATTTTTATGTCTTAGACGTTTTGCCTTCTCATAGTTCGTTTTACTTTTCATTTAAAAGAAAATTCTATTTAACTTTTGGTTAATAGTTGGTAGTCAATATTGACACTGATTGTAAACAAAAAAATTGCGATACTTGCAGTTACTGGCCGTGTGACAACTAAAGTAGATGTGTTCAGTTTTGGAGTGATTTTGATGGAGCTGATCACCGGGAGAAAGGCACTTGACGACAGCCAGCCTGAGGAGAGCATGCACTTGGTGACATGGTTCCGGAGAATGTTCATTAACAAGGACACATTCCGCAAGGCAATTGATCCCACAATTGATCTCAACGAGGAAACACTTGCCAGTGTCAGCACTGTCGCTGAGTTAGCAGGTCACTGCTGTGCCAGAGAGCCGTATCAGAGGCCTGACATGGGCCACACCGTGAATGTCCTATCTTCTCTGGTGGAGCTTTGGAAGCCAAGCGATCAAAGTTCTGAAGACATATATGGTATAGACCTTGAAATGTCGTTGCCGCAAGCACTTAAGAAGTGGCAGGCATATGAAGGTAGAAGCAACTCGGAATCCTCTTCTTCATCGCTTCTTCCCAGCTTGGATAACACTCAGACGAGCATCCCTACACGCCCGTATGGATTTGCCGAGTCTTTCACATCTGCAGATGGGAGATAATTAGTAGGTGTAAATGATTGTAATGGTGGGTTTGGTATGTTCGTTCTGGTTGATTCCTACCTTGCGGGTTTCTGTGTACAATTTGTTCAAACTTTCATGTTTTAGCCTTACCCCCTCGCTCGGATGTTATCAGATATTTCCAGTTGTGTTAGAGGTTTTTGAATGAAATGAGAAGTCCTTCACTCTCAAGAATGAATGTCTCATTTTCTTTTTATTCGAGTGATATTCTAATATAATTTAAATTACAGTTTAACGAAAAGGATTCGGACCTGTGCAGATGAGGAGCAATTGTTTTAGCCAATTTGGCTACACTAAATTAGATCCAAAAACAATACACAGAGCATAGAATGAATGTTTGTTCCAGGTTTCAACTTGGTATATAATTGAATAAGTGAATGGTATCTTGCTTTACAAATTTCTGCATTTTGTACAAAAAAGAATTTCTAACACAAGAAAAGTAATTTGTTCTCTCTAACTCAAAAATGACCTCTTCAGGTACTTGAAATCCATGGAGGAATCAACACAGTCCAATTTACTCATGTGCAGATTAAACAATTTCAACAAGTCAGTAACCTTGTCCTTGATCCCATCACTAACCCCGACCTGCAAGACCACCAACAGCTTCTGAAAAGCACCCACTTGAAGCGCCTCAATCAAGACGCTTTCCTCGGTTTCAATCCTGCACAGCTTCCAGATTATAGACACCGAAAACTCCGTCCCCAACTCTGAAATCCTTAAAATCTTCTTGACCAAAAGAGGCATTGTGAGAGCATTCTCAAGGGCCTTTTCCCTCCCTTGTTTGCAGTCACAAAGAACCTCCAAAACACCCAAAGCTCTCTCCGAAACGCTTTTCTCTGCCTCAACAAGAATTTCGAGCAGCAAAGAAACCAAACCCAATTCCACAAATCTTGATCTGATTTCGTCACTGGTTTGAGCGGATGGCGGTGATGAAATCATGAAAAGAACACAAGCTAGAGCGGCCTTAGTCGCTTGAGGACAAATAGGTTCTCTAATGATCCCAACAATTGCTTCAGTACCTCCTTCAATCGCCCCGAAAGCATCCACATATCTTTGATCCAAAGACAACAACTTTCTAAGTACCAAAACCGTGTTTTGCCGTGCTGTTAGATCTTTCCCCTCCAAAAACGACACAAAAGATCGCAAACACCCTGAAGATACAAGCTTTGATTGGCCTTCTTCACTCAATGGAAAAATCCACGGCAACACTGATAAAATTTCCACCAATATCTCAACATGTTTGTCCATTGAAACGTCGGCAAAGGACTCGAACACAGCGGATAAGCAGCTGCCAATTCCATTCTCGACCATACACTTCTTGTTCCGCTCGCTTTCCTTGCCCCACGCTTTAATCTTCCCCACCAGTTCATGACACTTCTTCTCATCCAAACGCCGCGCCGCCCCCGCAACTCTCTCGCGGATCCTCAAAACCTCATAGGGAGTCACGGGGATTCGCGGCGTTGGAATCCGCTCGATGCCATTAGACCTATTCTCCACACACCAATCCTGGATCATCCGACGCAGTGCATGGTTCGGAATCTGGTCAAAACTCACTAGTTCCTGATTAGTCACCGGACAAGTACTGTTGCCGGTCTCGATCCACATCTCAATGCTCGACCTGTCGTACGTCATTCCCGTCGAAAGCGTCACCGGATCTTTCATCAACTCGAGGGAAATCGGGCACCGGAAATGCGTCGGAATCGCGATCTCCTCCACGTCCATGTCCAAATTAAAAAATTGTTTCTTGTTGTTGGCTTTACGTCCGGCCCTTCTTCTTCCCCAAGATAAGATCATTGTTCGTTGCTTTGAATCAAAGTACAAAAAAAAAAAATTAGAAATCGATGAGGGAATTTGCTTTGAGTGTTTGTGTTGCTTTTGGTTGTGAGAAATGTGGGGAGCTCGATGAGCTTATATATCGTCTACGCAACGCGGGGTCAAAACTCGAAAGGCAAAGTGGGAAGATTATGTAATGAATGTCTGCGTCTTTGAATGTTGACCGTTGAATTGAAAGATTCAAATGTAGGAAGGGGACAGGTGGTGGGTGTGTATTGGGTGGGGGGTAATGGGGTGTGGGTCCAGTTTACTGTTGTTCTTTTATAATTTGTATTTGAGTCGGTAGATGATTGGCCTAGCTGTTTTGAGCTGTGCTGGGGTTTTGGTCAAATGTCAATTAGTCGGTGCTTGGACTCGGACCCAAACTCTACAGTTGGTAACTGCGTGTTCAAATGTTTTCGTTTTTGAATTTGGTCAACTAAAACCGCTAAAACACCTGTTACACTTTGCTACATAACAGTACGTTAAGAGCTGGTTTGATATTGCTGTATTTGAAAAAAAATTGCTTCTGTTCACATGTACTATGTCCCTTTTGCCATGAGTATGTTTCATAATCTCACTTTCTAACCGGAGCATCTGGAGGTCTTCAGTTCACATGTCCAAATTATCTTAACCACATAAATTAAGTAGTACAGAAAATAAATAATTAAAATTATGTGGTACAGCTAAAACATTTATAGCAATGAGTGTTACGTAACACTGAAATCACAAGCAAAGTAAGTGATTGAAACAATCATATCGCGTGAACATGGTGGCCCAAACAAGTGGTTGCGTTCTTATAGCCGTAATAATACGATTTTCTTTCTCTCCTAAATTTTAAGTTTGGGTAACAAGAATAAACCCACCACACAAAGACGGAGTGGTTGAGCCATACTAACAAGAGAATTTTTCGATGAGACATTAGGAGATATTCATTTAGTCAATTATCTATTATTTTGATTAAGACATTTGAACGCACTTCATTGCATTGTGGATGTGAGTGATTTAAGGTGCGAATAACAGGAGCTCACACACATTGTTACTTTGAAAATGTGTACTAATTACTTAAATATGATTAAATATATGTAATTCTTTTATGTATAATAAGTTGTTAAAGGTTGAATGGGTCAAAGTGTTTGTCTTTCATGGACTTGGGCTTTGCAAACAAGGATAACATGTAAGAGTAACCACATAGGTTCTATAACAAACTAACCAAGAACACATGAATCAATCAACTAAATCACAACCAATATCCCAAATACATTCCGTATATGCAAGTACTGAACTATTGTTATCAATTCATACCTGCAGACATGTTCATAGACAAAGAGGCCGTAAGTGAATCTACACACAACATTCTTCTCTCTGCAAAACTCAATGCTCGCCAAGTTATAGGTAATTGGAACAAAAAAGAGTTCTTTGCGAGAGCAAGGGTTTGTGGTTTTATACTACTAGATTGCCCTATAACAATCCTACAAGGAATACAAAACCAAATCCTTGTACAAGTACGAGTTCGATTCTGAGCTTATCAACTCCGAGTTACAATCCAATCCAAAATTGAATTAACTCTTATAAACATATTAAGACTTCTTTATAGCAATCCGAGACAACAAGGATTATTATCAAACTATATGAATCATGCTCATACTCTAACATTCTCCCACTTGAGCATAATTCACAATAGAAAATAATCATCTCAGATTCAATATAAAGGTGATCACGCAAGTCTTACACCTATGTTTCCAACACAATACTACTCACACATATCAGACAATGAATTTATAAACTCCTCTGCAATACAATGTACAGATTCATCTTATAAATCGCAAAATCCAATCCATGCTCGCAGTAACATTTCACAGCTCATAAGCAAACCAAAAGTTTACTCCCACTAATAAAGGCCAAAACATAACCAAAATATTATAATTCACCAACAGCTTTATCAAAATTCGAAAATATTGACTCAAGAGCTTTTATTGAATTATCAAACTGTTTTCATTGAACAACTAATCACATATTTACCTGGAATGGTTGAACCATATGAAAACATCAACTAACTAGATAACATAAACAAAATCTAGCTATAAAGCATAAAACTAGCTATAAACTAGCTATAAAACACAAAGTTCTAAACTAGAACACTTAGCTTTCCAGAAAACCTTGTGCATCATACTCCCATTAGCAAAGCATTCCACAACAGGCTTCCTTAAGCTCTTGATAATAGATATAACTAGTCCCACTTATCAAGAGCATCCACAACTCCAATTCAAGCAATATGAACCATAAATACTCCATTTGGCAAGGCTTTAGTTAAGGGATCAACAATCATTAAATCAATGGCCAAATGTTCCACAATGATTTCACATTCTCTCACTTTTTCCCTAACCTTAAGGAACTTCACGTCCATCAATCGAGAAGCTGAAGTCCTTTTATTGTTTCTTGGAGAAAAACACTGCTAAATTGTTGTCACAGAACATCTTCAATGGCTTCTGAATTGAATCAACAATTTTCAATTCACCAATAAAATTCTTAAGCCACACAGCCTATTTCATACCTTCAAAACATGCTATAAACTCCACTTCCATGGTAGAAGTAGACACCATAGTTTGTTTTGCACTATTCCAAGAAATAGCACCTCCAGTGAGCAAGAAAATATAACCACTTGTTGATTTTCGTTCATCCAAATCTCCAGCCAAGTCTGAATCAGTGAAACCAACAACTTCTAATGTGTTATCTCTACCATACACTAACAGAAAACCTTTTGTTCTCGGTAAATATCGAAGTACTTTCTTTGTAGCCACCCAATGCATCTCACCTGGATTTGATTGATATCTTCCCAACAAACCAACTATGAATGCATTATCAAGTTGAGTACAAATACTTGCATACATTAGGCTTCCTACAAAGGAGGCATAGGGATTCAGCTTCATCTTCTCATTTTCCAGATCATTTTTTGGACATTGTTCTCATGAAAATTTATCACCTTTATTCACAGGAACATCAACACCATTGCAGGTCTCCATGTTAAATCTGGTTAAGATCCTTTCAATATATCTCTTATGTGAAAGTCCTAGACGCCTTTTCTTTCTGTCTCAGATAATTTCTATCCTTAACACATAAATAGTGAGCTTCCCTCAAATCTTTCATTTCAAAGTTAGAACTGAGCATGCTTTTGGTTTCTTGTAGCAATTGCTTATTTGAACTAGCTATCAAGATGTCATCTACATATAAAACTAGAAAAATAAATCTAGCTCTATTGAACTTGAAGTATATGTAGTCATCCAGTTTGTTCTCAGTGAAGCCATATGCAGTAACCACTTTATCAAACTTGAGATACCATTGTCTACTTGCTTGCTTAAGTACATAAATTGACTTATTAAGCTTGCAGACTATATTATCCTTCCTTTGTTCAACAAATCCGGTTGGTTGCCTCATATAGATAACTTCCTCCAACTCTCCATTAAGAAAATCAGTCTTGACATCCATATGATGTAACTCTAAATCAAAGTGTGTCACTAATGTCATGATTATTCTCATTGATTCTTTTGAAGAAATTGGGGAAAAAGTATCACTGAAATCAATACATTCTCTCTGTGTAAAGCCCTTGGCAACCAATCGAGCCTTGTACCTCTCTATTCTTCCTTCAGCATGACCCAATTGCAACTTATTGGCTTGATACTTGAATCAGAATTCACCAATGTCCATACATTGTACTTTGACATAGATTCCAACTCCGCTTTCGTAGCTTTCTCCCACAAGACTGATTGAGGACTAGCCATTGCCTGAGGATATGTCAATGGGTAATTTATATTACCAAAATCATATTCAGATTTCTGCAGATACACATAGTCACTTGATATTGCTGGTTTTCGAATTCTTGATGACTGTCTTAATTACTGCTGCATAGGTTGATCATTTTGATGTAGAATTGCTTCAGTTGTAGTTTCAATTTGATCATCAATAACTGATTGTGGAACATTATCAGTCATTGTTGTATCTTCATCCTCAACTGTTGAAGATCCCTGAAAAATTGGTACTTGAATGTAGTTATTTGAAAAATCAGCAATTTCAGTCTCATGCAACTCTTCAAAAATGAATTCTTCAGTTGTTAACAAATCAGCAACATCTTAATCTGCTATAAATACTGCATTGTGAGTCTCTTGGATCCATGAGTGTGCTTGTGGACAGTAGAACTTAAAACCCTTGGATTTCTCTGAGAGTCCGATGAAATAACAGGTTGTTGTTCTAGAATCCAACTTTTTCTCACTAGGATTATAGAATCTGGCCTCAGATTTGCACCCCCACACATGAAAGTGTCCAAAACTTGGCTTTCTTCCAGTCTAGACTTCAAAAGGTGTACTCTTAACAACTTTGGTAGAAATTATGTTTAAAATGTAATTTGCAGTCTTGAGTGCTTCACCCTAGAGAAAACTAGGCAACTTGGATCTTGATATCATGATTCGAACCATTCCAATGAGAGTTTTGTTCCTTCTTTCAGCAACACCGTTTTGCTGTGGTGTTCCAGGTATGGTATACTATGCTACAATGCCTTGTTGTTGGAGATAAAGTGCAAAAAGACCCTTCTGTTGTCCAGCCTCAGTGTACCTGCCAAAATACTCTCCCCTCTATCAGATCTAACAATCTTATTCTCCCTATTTAGTTGTTTCTCAACTTCAGTCTTAAAGATTATGAAACATTCAAGTGCTGCTGATTTTTCACTAATAAGAAAGGTATAACCATATCTAGAGAAGTCATCAATGAAATTCACAAAATAGCTATTTCCACATATAGTTTTAATTGGAAATGGACCACAAATATCAGTGTGAATAATTTGTAAGAGATTCTAACTTCTCTTGGCCTCAAAATTCCTTGTGGTGGTCAATTTTCCTTTCATACAGTCAATACACTCTTTAGCATTTTTGAAATCAAGTGCAGGAATCAAATCAGTTTTAGTTAATTGCAAAATCCTATCTTTTGAAATATGTCCCAGCCTTTTGTGTCATAGCTCATATGAAAACTCAGTGTCATGGATTCTTTTGATACTTGTGTTTAAAACAAAACTCGGTGTTTCCACCACAATGCAATCTAATTTCCATAGTTCTTCATACAAAACAGCTGTCCATAACAATATATTTTTCTTATGTTTTTGAAAAAAGTTAACATTCTGATCATTACAAGAAAAACCAAAACCTTGTTTCATTAATTTTGATGCAGATACCAAACTTCTTCTCATTGCTGGGACATATAAAACATCATTTAATTGAAGAACAAAACCTGACTTCATTTTTAATTTCACAATTCCAATAGCCTCAAGTTCTACTTTTGACCCTTCCCCCACAAAAACATTATAAGAATTTTTACCAGTTTGTTTTTGTTTTTCAAAACCATGCAATGTGTTTGTGATATGAACTGAAGAACCAAAGTCAAACCACCAAGAATTAGCAGGAATTTCAACCAAATTAGACTCCACACACACATAGACATCAGTTCTACCTTTACTTTTCAACCAATCCTTGAATACCTCACAATCCTTTCTATAATGACCTTTAGTCTTGCAGTGATAACACTTGATCTTAGATACATCTTTAGGTTTAACTTTAAGATTGTTAAACTTAGAGGGTTTAGTATATTTAGTAGGCTTACCAGACTTATCAGAGAATTTAAATGTCATACCAGAAGCATAAGTGGTCTCTTTATGCACAAGATTGACAGATTCAAGCTCCTTGCCTTTTTCTTGTTTATGTCGAGATTCCTCTTGCACACATTGAGCAATTAACTCATCAACGGTCCATGTCTTGTCTTGAGTATTATATGACACCTTCAATTGACTATACTTTGTTGGTAATGCTTGTAAAATCATGAAGACAAGATGTTTTTCACCAATAGTGACATCCATTGAATTAAGTTTTTGTGCTGCATCTGTCATCTTCATTATATGGTCCTTGATATAAGTGTTCCCATCTATCTTGTAAGTTGTCAGCATTGACATATACAAATTTTCAGACTCCTTAAACTTGTTCTCCATGGCTTTGAGATAATCCACTGCAAGATTATGCTTCTTTATACCCCTTCTAACTGTGTCAGTCATTCCACTTTCAAGAATAGATAAGGCAATTTTATTAGCCCTCATCCACCTATCAAAATCAGCTTTTTCAGATTTGGTACTCTTATCTGTCAACTCTGGTGGTTTGGGTGAATCCAGTGTAATGTTGAAGTCATTGAGTGTCAATAACAAACCAATTTCACGTCTCCATTTCTTGTAATTCCTGCCTCTAGTTAGAATAGGCACACTAGCAAGGTTGAGTGTTAAGTGAAACTGCAGACATGTCCAAAAGATGAAATCTCAAAATGAGAACCAAAAGTTCTTGATTTCAATTATCTGCAGACACTTAGTATGTAGTGCAGATGAATCAATTTAGTCATAGATATAGTTTCATCATAAATGTAAAGCATATATAGATTAAACAACTCATCAGCAAATTAAAACACAATGAAACAACAACTGTGTTAATATCCAGGAAATTATTATTGATAATCAAAGAAAACCTAATTATAACTTTTATTCTTCAAATCTGTAATAACAAGATTCGTATAATATCTGATCAATATACCCATAACACAAAAGAGATTGAGAGATCAAAAAGCATTCTCGATTTACAGACACCATAATGACTGCAGCGGAAGCAATACATTCAGAATCAAAATTATGATGTCTAAACAGAGATATACTTCATTAAATTGATACTTGCATCTTTAATTATGCAGGTGTGAGAAGAAAAAATCCAACCCGGATCTAGAATCGCAAGTTCTTTCCTTGTTCAGACTGCTAACAGGTAAAAAAGAAGTCGAAAAGACAAAACCCTATTTTCTTTCTTTATAAGCAGCCAGCGATCATAATTTTAAATTAAAGGGTGTGAAATAAACGACGTCGTATTAGTTGTTCTTTGAAAACCAAAATAGACAGACTCAGTTTGCTACAACATTGCAGATTTTTAAGAACCAATTTTTTGATTGAATTTAATTGTTGAATTCAATGGCTCTGATACCATATGTAAGAGTAACCACACATGTTCTATAACAAACTAACCAAGAACACAGGAATCAATCAACTAAATCACAATCAATATCCCAAATACATTCCGTATATTCAAGTACTGAACTATTGTTATCAACTCATACCTGCAGACATGTTCATAGACGAAAAGACCATGAATGAATCTACACACAACCTTCTCCTCTCTGCAAAACTCAATGCTCGCCAAGTTATAGGTAATTGGAACAAAAAAGCGTTCTTTGCGAGAGCAGGGGTTTGTGGTTTTATACTACTAGATTGCCCTATAACAATCCTACAAGGAATACAAAACCAAATCCTTGTACAAGTATGAGTTCGATTATGAGCTTATCAACACCGAATTACAATCCAATCCAAAATTGAATTAACTCTTATAAACATATTAAGACTTCTTTATAGCAATTAGAGACAACAAGGATTATTATCAAACTATATGAATCATGCTCATACTCTAACATAATAGACACAGGATTTAAGTTGTTCACTCCTCAAAATTGGCTACATCTACTGAGTTTCTTATAGAAACTGAGAACAAAGTTACAAGTAGCACTCGACCAGAATAGTACAATTTCTCTCTCAATTCGTCCGACCCTCTGTAAGAGGTCATTGTTCATTACATAGGCGATTGTTTGAGTCTTCAATCTTTTTGCTCGAAAGTATCACTTCCTTTGCATTTAATGCGCCGAATACACATATTAGACATGCCAATTGTCCCTCATCTCCTTGGCCGACACATGGCAACAATGTGACCTTTGCGTGGGTCCACTTGTGTCCATTCTTAAGATGATGCGGCCGAGTGCCTTGCTCGGCCTGGTGTTGGTGGGAACTCGCACCTGAGCGTCCCACCTGTCAGCCTTTATATCCTTTCGTAGGCATTTGTTCCCTTGTCTGGCTGTCACGTGGCCTGAAATTAGCGTCTAACTAGACCTGCCCCTTCTATTTCTGAGACCTCGTGCCTTAAATTTGTCAGTAGCCAACTTGCCCTCTAGTGCTCGGAAGATGCTTTATGAAGAAGCGCTCGGCTTGATTGTCCATGAGCTCCTTTAAAGCGCTCGGCCTTATCTTTCCATGTTCATTGGACCTTGAATTTCTTTTGGGCTTGTGCCGCTTGGGCTTGTGTTCCTCTAGGCCTGTGTTCCTTTGGGCCGGTCGGAGCCGGAATAGACCCTTTGTTAACATAAGTTACTACAATATTTTTAGAGAAATGTTATTGGCACTTCAAAAATCTCATTTTGCACTACAAACTTTCTATAATTAGAAAGTAAATACACTAGGGAGGAGTGTAGAATGAAATTTTTAGAGTGCTAATAATAGTTCCCATATTACAATTTTTTTATTTTGTATTAATTGGTGAATAACAATCCATTTCCAGATTATCGTTATTGAGAAACATGATTCAATTTCAATCATGTTACTCACCATGTAATATATTGTCGTAACTTAGTATACCTTAAATCAAAGAATAATTCATCAATTTTAATCTCAATTGTTTTTTATTTAGTTGTATTATCCTTCAAATAACATACTTTTTTTGGGCCCCATCGATTCGAGGCTCTAAGTCGTCGCACTCGATGCCCATGGCCAAGGAACTAAGGAAGGTAGTTTTGTATTAATTTCATCGATTCCAATTAGAAAATGTTTATTTATTATGAGAAGAAATGAGGGTATCAACGATTGAGTAAGAGATTAAACAACTCCCGCTCGTAAATTCATACCTTGACTTTTCACTCTTTGATTGTTAATAAACACATAAATGAGAATCATAAACATTCATTTCAAATCATTGGTTGTAAGTAAATATTCGATTAAGATAATACCAATGAATCGCTTGAATTTAGTAGTGAATAATTTGGAAAGCCGGTGCTACAACTCACAAAAGTGAAAGGTTCGTATTCGAATTTGAAGTTTAGAAGACAGGAAAGATAAATTCTTTTCGGTTGACTTCTATATATGAAGTTAGGGAAATGATAATGGAGTGGATAGGCTTCATTAGATTAGCCATATAAACTTTACATCGGATCTTAAATTATCTGGACATATATGCAACATGTTTAAGTTATTAAAACTAAAGCAATGAAGCATGATAATAAAGAAAGGAGTCACTAACTTAGTGGAAGAATGTGCAATTAAGTAGTGAATTATGATGTACATCTTCAAGAAAACTCTAGTGGTTGGATGCTTGGTGGTGGGAACAAGAACTAGTCTTCGAATGCGTGCTTAACCTGTATAATTTTGATATACATTATTGACATATTCTGTAATAGCTTCAACATTTAATAAAAATAAAATTTAAACTTTTGGCGCAATTGGTAATGTAATAGGATCGTCGTAATTATTTGTTAAGATTAAAACACACACACCCAAATAAGATTGTTAGTGTGATCGAACTTTAATTTTCAGCAAAATCTTATAAATTAAATGATGGAATGTAGTGTTTTGATTTGTTATCTAATATTATTGTTAAAACATTCAATCTTCATGTTCGTTTACATTGCAAATGGCATGATCAAGTCAGTGAAAATTAAAATATGTTTGGTAACTATTTTAGTTCTAATTTTTGTATATAATTTTTTTCAATTTTCATTAAAAAATTGAGTCCAAATTTGAAAACTTAAAAAGTAACTTTAATTTTTCATTTTCGGTTTTTATTATTTTTTTTATCCCGTTCCTTTTGGGAAACTCACTAGTTCATTGTTTATGCTCAAGGTCTCGTGAGCATGCAATATGTCAAAAACCCATCGTTGGATTCCTCCACTTTTCATGGCTTCCCAATACAAGGTGGTTCTATCCACACATATATTTTATCTTTCACACACTTTTTAATTTTCAGCTGTTGAAGCAATTAGATTGAAGAAGATCAACAAAATTAACAAATGATGTATAGAAAATAAAACGATGTGTGTGAATAGTACATTCCAATACAATACTTTCCTGAAAAACCAGATTATTTAATTAATCTTGAAAGAAAAACGAATCCTCTTTAAACATGTGCTTAGAGGCTGGAGCCCTTAGGCTTGTAGTACCTACTACCTAGCTAGTTATAGGTATGTCGCTGTGCTAGTTGAGCACTAGAGGATACAGATAACTAAGAGTTAGTTCTGTACTTTTTTTGTTCTTTTGCATTATCCATGCACAGTCCCACCTCCCACGTTGTCACACATGTTTTTCTCTCTTTCTTTTGAGAATTATTGTTGTTATTTCGTCAAATAATTGGAACTTCAAGTCTCCATGTAGCTTTGATTCTACCCTGTTTCATTGATACTACTAGGGTTACATATGGAGTTTAGTTCTTTTAGGGTTTGTTGCTCTTTTATGTTCTGATGTATTGCATGCACCGAAACAATAAATGGTTGAATATAGGGTCATAAACAAAGATTCAAAAGTTGAGGATTCCAGCGTATAAAAGTAACTATAGTGGATCAACATCATTGCCTTAACGTATGTAGCTTTTTACTTTGTAATCTGACTGAGATTTTATTTCAATCAATGCTAGAGTGTTCTATTCGTGAATTAAAGAATATTTAAAGAAATTATTTGACGCATAAAAGATTAATTAATATGAGGTAATGGGAGTGGCAATACCTAAATTGAATTCTCTTGAAATTTTAGTGGGTGGACTTGTCGGATATTTTATATATTACAAATATTGGCATATTTAGCTTTATGTGATCACTACATGCATGCATATCCTTGCAAAGAAAGAGTAGCTTTCGTTTTTGTTCTCCAATGAGAGATGCGCGAATCGAGCCCAAAATTTCACGTGAAAAAATATATACACTTTAAACTATTTGAGCTACGAGTCATTTTAGAAAGGAAAAAAAAAGTAGGTTAATGTACGTGCACAGTGAATATGATGAATGAAAGGAGGCCGGACCCATGCATGATGGAGTTATCTCAATTCAAACACTTGAAAAGTGGGAGTGAAAGCGAATCTCAGTGCGGGACTGGCTTTGTTTGCAATTGGCTTGGCTCTTGCTTCTCTCTCTCAATGTAACTGTTGTACTATCATGGTTGCAGAGTTAGTTGTCTGTGCAAGCACTAAGCAGTGGCCCAAAAATCAACAATTTAGGATAGAATGGTTGAGAGAGAAGAAAGAATTACATGAAACGGATTCACTGTCATGTGATGTTTCGATTCAATAATATATTATAATATGTAACTTTTTCACCATATAACACTGCATTATTAGATTAGAACATCACAATAATAGTAACCTCGGTCTATATAAGTTATTCTCCCGATAAAAACTGAAGATAAATAGTAGCAGTAACAGTGGTAATATATCATAATATTCTTCACCTTTCTTTCTACAATTTTTCCCAACTACACTTTATCTGGTCCCTTTTCCTCTTAGTACTCTCTCTGAGCTCCCACCACTGTCCCCCGCAACCCCACCACCACCACCACTGTCCTCTTCCTACCTTTTGCTTTCCCATAATTTATCATCAAAATCTCACTACTTTTCCTTTTTCTTCAACTTTCTTTTGGTGTGTTATTTAAGTAGTGAACTGTTTGTTTGTTCTCAGTCTCTCATGATCTCACCCACCAGTCACCACTTTGTTTTGTCAAAAGATAGCAACCCACAAGCGTGTTCTCTGTCTTGAGATGATCAACTGCATTTTTATGATAAGAAACACTCAACTGGTAGATGTCTGCTAATTTCAAGCATTTGCAATACTATGGACTCCAGGAGCTAGCCAATTGTACTTGATCTTCAACCAGATAAATGCTATACTTTTCTTTGCTTATCTTTCTTTTTCTGCATGTTCTTGTTTATATACATGTACGTGACTGATTGTATACAAAAATCACCAGTTGATCTAGTCTTTTATGGTGTACCAATGCTGATTTGTAGTCGTGCCTGGTTTTGGAGTTGTGATTGTTGAAGAATAAGTAATTCCACATCGGAGAATT
Organism: Cotoneaster glaucophyllus; assembly: GCA_036320875.1. Lineage (NCBI taxonomy): Eukaryota > Viridiplantae > Streptophyta > Magnoliopsida > Rosales > Rosaceae > Cotoneaster > Cotoneaster glaucophyllus. The sequence continues at coordinate 24,680,503 of CM070068.1, read as the reverse complement.
GACAAAATTCCCACAGTTGAGAATATCATCGACGTTAGTAGTACCACCCTGTTGGTCTGTCTCTCTAAAACCTTGATAATAATATATACTTGGCTACTTTGAGATTTTTATGTGATTAGTGGTCTTCTGATAAATTTTCCTGCTTCTCCTCCTTAATTTCCCAGGTTCTGGAATAGCATCCGAGTTTCACTAGTCTAAAGAACACGTTTTTTCTATTTTATTTCATATTTCTATACAAGATTAAAATTGTCCAGAAAATATGCAAGGATTAAATAGAGATTGTGTGCTTTTGACATGAAATTCCTAGGTCTTTTCTACAATCTATGTTGAGTTTGTGTTTGACTGAAGTTGGCACATATTTTTCCATGTAAATAATTTATATATATTTGAAAATTTTGAAATCCAAGGGGTAAATTATAAATGTAAAAACTGTTTGCCTTGTGAGAATCTATTGGACCCTGTGACATTTCAAGATGCTCGCCTCCTCTTGTTTTTTGGAATAAAACACTTGAATGCCGGCCTATTCGATCCCTTGTTCGTAATTCTGTGTCTTCTGATGGAGCTAATCTCTGCGCATGCCTGCTTCACGAGATGAGAATCGTGACCTCATTCCCTTTCGATAGAGACAATGAGATCATTCTCTATAACTATCAGACAAAAACTTGCTTACGGTTCGAGGATCAGTAGATAATCAACAGGTTTAGGGTGAGATGAATCTTACTTCCGTAGGAAACTTTGGTTTAGTGAAAGAACCCTGGTCTAAATATTTTTATATATGATAACTCATAACAATGACGCTTAAACGCTGTTAAAGGATTAAGTTTCGAAGCGCTTGTAACATTATAATATGACTGATTTTGTTAAGAAATCAATTATGTTTCCCCTCTATGCTCCGGATATTCATTGCTCACCTTTCAAATTATGTTTCAGTAAACTTCAAACTCGAAAGTTAAACTGCAATCGACATAAAAAATAGTTGTGGTAGATCAATAAATTTACACTGTAGACAGCAGTATTCAACTGTTCATGATCTTTCGTTTCATTCAGGTAAAGGAGAGTGCACATTACCTCTAACATTTGAGCTTTCTTTGTTTCCGAAAATGCAGGATGTATAAGATCAGATAGTCCTTACTAGACCAGCTTAATCCGGTTATTTCAATTCTGATATATAAACTATCCCCCCCCCACCTCAACTAAAAGGACAGTCGATCATGAACACATGTATTGACCTTGAAGTGGAAGCCTCGTCGGCAAATGACTCTGATGTTAGCAGCCAAATTGCTTCTAACACCTCCAACGACAGCGCTGCTAACTCTTTCCATTTTTCAAATCCCATTGCAGCTCAGCAAGTATTGGAGCCTGCAGTTTCCCTTGACTTAACTCTTAGCTTCAACAATGAGGACTTGGGAGGAAGTGCTTCGATAGGACACTCATTGTTGAGCACAAGTGAGAGCAGTAATGAGCCTGCATCTCAGAACACAAATTCAGCGACTCCAAGAATTTTTTCTTGTAATTACTGTCAAAGCAAATTCTTGAGCTCACAGGCACTTGGTGGACACCAAAATGCACACAAGAAAGAGAGGACACTGGCAAAGCGCGCATTGAGAATGAGTATTTTCTCTGAAAGGTACGCAAGCCTGGCGTCTTTGCCTCTGCACGGACCTTCATTTAGGTCACTAGGCATCAGAGCACACTCATTAGTACATCAAGGATTTGCACCACCAATGAGGCCTCCTGAGACCGGAAGCCACGCTGGATTTGAACAAGGGTATATGGGGGTACCAATTTTCACGGTGAATGATGGGGCGGAGCTGTTATGGCCTGGTAGTTTCCGCCAGGCTAGCGCTGCCGAGACAAGTAACACTACTCACCCAAGTTTTGTACTGACTCATGAAAGTTCAAATTTGAATTTTGTAGACGTGACACCGCCGGTGGACGCCATAGACCACTCTGCACCAGATCTCACACTGAAACTTTGAAAGGTTTATGTTTGTTGCTCTTAGTTTGTACATTGAGAAACACAAGAGCCATATGACTGCAAGTTTTCCTATCTTCTTGTTGTTGCCTTTACCTTTTCAAATTGTATAAAGAGCTGTATGAGTATGAGGATTATTTCAGCGCTCCATAGCTTGGATTTGACATAAATTGTTCTAGTTTGCTGTGGTATTAGTACACTAACGCTCGAGCTCTAACCAATAAATTAATACAGCGGTAACCACTTGTTTCAACGCTCTACACAATCTAATCTTCTAATTTGAACTGTTCATTTTCTAAATTCTTAATCAAAGAAAGATCATATACGAATATTTAAATTCCTATATACACTTCTAGAATTCTATCTATAGGACACCGATTTTTACCCACTAGAAAAAATCAATGCCTTTCTCATTTTGTATGCACTGACATTATATAATCCGTGGCCATTGGTAGGCGGACACGGAAAAACAGTGTGGATAGCCAAATTATAATTTTTCAACTGGATTTTTACATATTTTATATATTATTTTGGTGGCAACTTGCAATTTTCTGCATCGAAGTGTGTGCACTGTTGCTAACTTTTACTATACAAATTTACCTCAACCCTAATTTTCAACCAGCCATTCTCTCTCTCTCCCCCCTCCCTGCGCTCAACCCTTCTCCTCCTCCCTAACCCTGCCTCCAGTTTCCTATCGACCCCGATGGCCAGCCAACTGGTGGTTTGCAACCGGCAACGTCCACCACCTCTCATTCGTCTCCCTCTTTCACCCACTCTCTAACCCTCTGCACCTCGCTCCTCACTATCTCCTCTGTCTGACCTAACATGAAGATTGGGGATAGAAAAATCTTTGGTTATTCTACACTCTCTTACCTTCGTCGAATTCTTTCTCAAAGATTTTCTCTCTTCATCTCACTAATTTCTTTCTCTCTGCAGGGGTCTCTCTCTAAAAGCGGCTGGAACATTCTCGAACTCTGATTTTTCAGGTGTGTGCTTTGTATTTCTCTTATTTCAATCAATTTCTCTGCATTTGGTTTTGATTCTTTTTTCCTTCTAATTTTTTTCTTTGTTTTTATTCTGATTTCGATTGTGAAGTCGAATTTCTACTTTGAAATTTCAGTTTTTAGGTTTATGATTTAGAATTTGAGGTTGGGATTTAGGGTCTAGGGTTTGAGGGATGCGCTTTGGGTTTGAAATTTCTGAAAAAAAATGCCAACTCTTTATGTATTTCAATTTTTCCCGTTTCGATTAGGGATTAGTAAAAGAGCCGCATAAGTAAAGTCTGTGTAGTGAATCTAGTGATTGTGTCAAATGAATAAAGACTAGGAAACAGCAAGCAGGTTCTTGGGTTGTCTGTGTGAGTTTGTGGGCTGTTATTTTCTTAATCTCGATTGATCGATTGCAGGTTTGCTAATTAATTGAAAATTAATTATACATGCTTGCTTCCTCCGTATCTTTGTGATGGGCTATCATCTTTATTCAAATCAACTAATGCTGATAACATTGACGAGGGCGAAATTCTTCTTGTGGAAGGTTTGTTGTTTTCCTACTGGACTACTGCTAAAAGATAAAACTTTTTAGATATCTTGACATAGTTTTTACTGAATGTAGAGTTTTTTCTTATGCCTAGACTTCATCACTAAACGCAACTGTTTCCTAGGATAGTCTTGTATTCTCAAGTTTGTAATAGAAAAAATTCTTTTTAGTGTTGTGTAGCTTCACGTATTAGAATAAAGTTAAAGGTCACTGTTATGTATTACGAATCACATTAATCTTCTTCATCAATGCTTACTGGGTTTATACCTTTCTTCGAATCACATTAATCTTCTTTGTCAAAGCTGACTGGGTTTATACCCTTCTTCTTTTAGGCCTGCAGTTTATCCAAGTATACAATGGTGGCTTCGGGAGTGGTATATCTTCATATGCAGCTTCTGAAAGTTCACAAAGTTACCAAGGTATTGCATTGCAAACTAGTTGTCAATATATATACACCTAGTACTCTGCTAATATATATAACAGAGAGAGAGGTTTAGGTTTATAATAGGGAGAGAGCAATGGAGGGAAGAAACAAAATTGGGTCGTCATCTTCCTTTACCTCTGAGCTTTTCAGGTCGAAGAGTCTTCTGCTTCTTCTGGGATTTTCGGGGCCATATTTGCGCCTTCGTCCAAGGATTTGTATTATTCCCCTGTTTTTAAAATTATTTTTCTGAAAATTTTGATGGGTTTTTCTTATTGTTTTCTTTGATTGTTCTATTAGGTTTTGATTTTTATCTCTGCATCCAATTCAATGTCCCAAATCACATGAAAAGGACTATATTTAAGTAATTTTATTGCTATTGCAAGACAGACAAGACCGAACCACTAATTTGTATGCATATCTTTGTATTTGTCATCTCAGTGCTAACTGAAACCTCCAGTAAAAGAAATAACAATACCAACAGACTTGAAGCTCCATAGTGATATGCGGGCAATAGAGCGAGCAGAGTTTGACCATCAGGTGATTTTAAATACTTCATACTTAAGAATATGCGCTTTGTCTCTATATTTTCAATTACTCGCAGCTTAGTAGTGCATATAAACTCTGTTTGAGAAAATTGTTTTCAGGTAGCATTTGGGAAATAAGTTTTGACTCGATTTTGTAGAATTAACTTTGTGACATCATCCTAACATGTAAATTACTTGTGGGGACAGATTTTGTAGTATAAATGTTTATGTTTGCATCGTAACATGGAATGACAATCTTAACATGAAATGAACTAGTGTGAGATATCTGTAAGGACAACTTCATGAAGTTGCTCTTCTTAAATATGTCGCTTTGGAGATAACAGATGTATATAAGTGTTGGTATGTTTGGGCACGTGACAACGAATTGCCTTTCTGAATTTGGTTTTTATGTGTGTGCACCCATCAGGTAGTAGAGAAGATGAGCCTGTTTGAGCAATACAATATGGAAAGAGAAAGACCGCTGAAGGTAAAGAGTTATTGCACTTGATGAGCAATTCAGTTATTGAGATGATTAAGCTCTTGGAAACAAAGGGTTCGAAGACTTCTTAAAGTTTGGTTCCAACATTTGTACAAAATTGTATAAAATATCAGTTATGCAAATTTATAGTTGTATTCTTATATTTTAATGATATAACAATTTGTTTTCTCACCAAAAATAGAAAAAGAAATATGATACTCCAATTTGGATGCCCACACAGGGCATCTTTTTTTTTTAATATTATTTTGCAACTTTGCCACCGATGTGAATTAGGGTGGCACTGCAGGAAAAGCACCAATGCAATATTGGTAGCCATTGTTACAATAGAGTCCTCTACATAGGCCACACTCTCTAATTTGGTGGCTGCTTGGTGGCCATTGAGGTTTGCCACCAATGTGAGTGGCTACATGCCACAATAGGCACCAATGAAAAGGGTGGCTTTTAGCCAAATTTCTAGTAGTGATAACAAGTGTAACTAATTTTCATTGTAAGAGAATTTTACTTCACTTATGAAGGTAATTTACATCTAAATGTTATCACCACTTGAGCTACAAATCTTTCAAAAATAGTTTAAGTTATGCGCTATGGTAATAATTAGTCAAGGCTGAGTTTATGGAATATGGGTTGTATATGTGCACCTCCAACTAAATATGTAAATCCAGTTTGTCACTAGCACTACAAATTAATCTAGTGGTATTTTTCTCCGCTTGTAAGTGAGAGATCTCAAGTTTGACTTCATTCAGAATTAAGACAGTTTCATTAAATTGGTCTTTTCCCTTTATACATTGAGATTAATAATAATAATAATAATAATAATAATAATAATAATAAATAAATAAATAAATAACAAAAAGGTAAATTACATTTTACCCCCTCAGGTTTGGGGTCGATTTCAATTCCTTACAACATCTTAAGAACATTTCAATTTCATATATTTACTTATCATTTTATTTCAATTTCATACATCCGTTAGAAAATCTGTTAATTAAACCGTTAAGTGATGACATGGCAAATATGAGATCCACATTTGTGCTGACGTGGTTGCCAAATTTGTGCCACGTGGCAAGAAAAAATAATTTTTTTACATTTAAAATATTATAATATTTACTCTATTTAAAAAATATTATAAAAAAAAAAACACAAACGTGGGACCCACATTTTTTCTTCTCCTTCGTCTTCGCCTTCATCTTCTCCTTCGTCCCTTCTCCGACCTAACCAATCCATTGCAGGACTTCTCTCAATCCTAACCCCTCTTTTTCATAAACCCATTCTATTCTTCCTCCTCTATTCTTCTTCCTCACCCTACAAGAAAAGATTGCACATTTTCTCAGATCGTCGTCTGTACAATCCCCAATTTAGTATAAATCAATTCGATGATGGGTTAAGGTTCTCAGAGAAATTAATTTGCTTAATTGAACAAAATCATACATAACCAACTTAAATTACTTGATTAAACACAAAATTAAACCACCACAACTTTTTATGTGCAGTCAATACCCAGTGAGTCCGAGGAGTAAAACTTTGAGGAGGAGAGAGAGGTTGGAACTTGAAAGAAGGAAAGCCCTGTCCTGCATCGAATTCGAAACGAAGAATTGACGGAGGTTGAAAGAAGCTTAGAGCACCTTGTGAGGTTGCTGCTTTGAATAAGACGTTTATTCCCCGGTTTGTGCACTCCACCGTAACCATGGTCGTGAACGGCAAAACATCCTTCATGTATTGGGATCTAATGGAGGGAAAAACAAGCAACCATTAGATGAGCAGCGGCCCCAATTCGAAGGATCAAGAAAAATTTATCATCTTTCAACGATCTTCGAGCGATAGCGATTACGGATTCTCAAAATCCAGTCCCGCATCGCTAAGCTCCATCTGCAATGCCGCAACGTACAAGCCCAAACCTCAAGCTTCCTTCTGCAAGAGCTCGATTATGAACGGATCTGAGCTCTGCACCATGGTGGGGACGACAAGGGAGTGGAGGGCGGAGATCTGGCAGAGAATGAGAGGCTTGGAGAAAAGGAGAAGGGATAGGAGGGCGGCGGAGGAAGAGGTGGAGGATTACTTGAGGTGGCCCTGAGGGAAGTTGTAAACGGTTGGGGGTGGGCTCGGGTGGGGAGAATGGGTGTGTCTGATTTGGGAGTGGGCTGGGGTGGGGAAGACAAACTGGGTGGGGAGAAAGGGTGAGGGATGGGGGAAGGGGTGGGTGATGGGGGATGGGAGGTTGGGGATTCTTCTGGGGAAGAAGGGGATCTGGGCTATTTTTTTATTGTTTTTATTTTTTTTTATTTTTTTATTTTTACTTTTCTTTAAATAATTATTTTAATATTTTAAAATTTTTATTAAGTTTTTAGCCATGTGGCACAAATGTGGCAGCCACGTTAGCATAAATGAGGATCTCATATTTGCCACATCATCACTTAACGGTTCACTTAACAGATTTTTTAACAGATATATGAAATTGAAATAAAATGATAAGTAAATGTACGAAATTGAAATGTTCTAAATATGTTGTAAGGAATTGAAATCGATCTCAAACCTGAGAGTAAAATGTAATTTACCCATAACAAAATAATGAAGTAAAACATATTCAACCAAAAAAAGGAAGTAAAATATAGGAATCATGAAAAAAAAAGGAAATAAAGTGGGCCAGCAATTATAATTTAGGAGTGGGTTGATTCGCACAATTAAGGATTTTTTAATGAGCAATAGGCAATTCAATCCTAATTGTCTTTAGTGAACAATAAATGCTCAAGTGTTTTTTCACCTCTGAACTAATAGCCCGGGTTATTAGTATAAAATATTTTTTTAATAAAATAATATAAAATAATTTATTTTTAATTTCGGATATGGTTTTTAACCAAAGGTTGAGCATGGTTAGGTCTATTAGAAAAAATATATAATTTCTTCAAAAAAATTATGTATTTTTAATAATTTAAGTTGATGCTGACGTTAATCTTGCATCACATTACTAAGGCGTTAGGCCCCATAGATTTTCCCCTGACTTCTTCCTCGGTCTTTCCTTGGGCCCAAATGCTTGAGTGGGCTGGAGTGTTTTTGGGAGGAGGGGAGGGGGCAGTGGATTGGATTGCCCATCAGGGCAATGATTAACGCTGAAGCTACTCTTACGTGAATACAAACTATTATGCGCCTTATTTTGATGGAAAATGCTAGGGAGATCAAATTTTTTAAACCTAGCAGACCAAATTTTTTAACCAAATTTGCAAACCAAATGATGTGGTTGTTAATGATTAGATTATTACGTAAGCATTGATTAACATGCTTATTTTCTATTGATGACACATCATTTGGTTTGCAATTTTTTGTTTAAAATTTTGGTCTCCCTAATATTATTTTATTTTGATAAAGCGGACCGTTTTCCTTCCTTTTCATATCAAATGTTACTTCTGTTTGTAGCAGTGTATTAAAAGCATGAGGTGTGGGCGAGGCATCCGAGGGGAAGCCCGATCTAGGCTTCAGGTGTGAGGCGAAGTCTCATAGGACCTAAATTTTTTAACATATACAGTGAGCATACACATATATTATATTAAAAAGAAGAAGATTATTAATCAATAATCACCCTAAGCACACACATATATTATAAATATATATACGCACATATATATACATATATTATATTATATATGTATAAAATAAGGGATGAAAACCATAATGAGCATACATATAATAATGCATGCAGACAACACACACATCCATTATATAAAAAAATAAAAATAAGAAAAAAGCAGAGAGATGAAAGTGTAAGGAAGAGGTATGAGGTAGTTAAAATCCTACCCAAAATTTGGGTTTGAGAGTTAAAAAAAAAAAAAAAAAAAAAAAAAAGAAGAAGCAAGAGACTGTAAATGAAACACACGAAATATTGTTACATGCAACCGAGGATATATCTCCATGAATTTAGATCACTTATGAATACTGTTAACTCGTCTATAGGAGATTAGGTGTCGCCTTCGTGTTCATTTTTCTCCTTTTGTCTCTTTCATATTTTTTTGGCACAGAAGGCTTAAGGTCCAGCATATTAGTTAAACAAATAAAAAAGTCACAATGTTTTGAATTCCGTTTCGTAGAAAATCATATAGACGTTGTGTTGAAGCAATCGGCAGCAGTTTACGAGCAATCCAGGAAAATCGAAGTTTCACAGTCAGAGCTGCAATGACAAGTAGAAATGAAGATAAATTCGAACAAAGGGATGGCAATGCTGCAAGAGTCGTACAGCCATTTGGGTAAAGAAATTGATAACTTGAGAGATGAAGCTGTTGAAACCGAAAACGAGATCGCTAAAGTTGGAGGACGAAATGTCATCTAGGATGGAAAATCTGCAAACCAAACCAGATGATATCGGGATCTTCAGTTTCCAACCGAATTTCAATCTGAAGCGTTAGAAGAGAGCAGGTAAAACCATGAACATTTGTCAAACTAAGTCCAGAAAACCTGTATAATTTCTCTAATTCAATATGAAATTGCAGGAGTACGCTTCAACGGTCAGCGGCATATGACCATTGACAACAAGAAGAGCTTCTACAGAAGCAAAAACAGCTTATTTAATTTACAGGGCTGTGTACCACATTCTTGATAGAAGTAGCGATAATTTGGTTCATGGTGAGCGATATTGAACACCAAAACATGGAAAATCCGGTCAATCTTTGTAGTCATTGCTTTAGTTCACCTAATACATGCAATTTTCACAAACAGGTATGATAAATGCAGAAAATTTTGAATGTTAAACTGAGAGATGAATATTAGATATCTATATAAAAGGATGCCTTTTAAACGATGCAAGGACTGCGAAGTGTTGAACCATCAGTTGTTACATACATTGATTGAGAAGGTTAATGGCATGCAACGAAACCAGAAGTTGTCGTGGGAAGCAGATAGTGATATAAACTGGTCCTGTGGATTGAGACCAACTTACTTCTTTAAAATTGAATAAGAAGCAGGATGCTAGAACATAACATAATCTTATTATATATTCGGTCCTTCTAAGAGGAAGAATCAAACTTCATGAAAAAATGTAAACAAGAATTGTGAAAAAAAGAGAGACAGTGGCAGATCGTCGAAAGAAGCAAGAATGAATTGTGTTACTAACTTATTACCAGTAGTTCTTACAAGAGCATGCTCCTCCTTTGAAATGGTGGAACCGATTTGTGTCTCTCAAAACAATCTCTCTGCCCGTAATCATTGAAACTGTTTTCACCCAGGAGTGGCAATCCGCACAAATGCGCAAGTTCTTTGTAATCCTAATTGGCATTCCGGCAGCAGTGTGGACAAGTGCGAACGTAAGTGCGATTCTTTCACTATGTCCACAAACCCACATTGCTTTGGTTTCTTCATTTACATCATGTAAGACAACACTGGTGTCAGTGTTGTATCCAACCTCTTCCATAGCATCCATCAATTCACTCCAAACCTTTTTAAACTCGGTTGAATTACGAAATTCAAAACCGCCACCTGCTACAAATGTGTGAATTTTGTTCTTTATTTGTATCCAACTGCATCCAGCCTCCTTTTTTATTCCCCTATCCTTCATTAGTTCCCTAACCCTATTCACACCTTCCCACATCCCTGCATTTGCATAAATGTTTGAGAGCATCACATAGTTCCCAGGATTGGGTCGTTCAAGCTCAAACAACTCCATTGCAGCACGCTCCGCAAGAGAAACATTGCCTTGGAGCCGGCATGAGTTGAGTAACGATCCCCATATGCTACCAATCGGCTTCATAGGCATGTTTTCCACTACATCTAACGCCTCCTTAATTCTACCGGCTCTACCCAAGAGATCCACCAAGCAAGCATAATGCTCAACTGTTGGTGACACGCCATAACCCTCCTTCATTTTACTAAATAAACTTCGTCCTTCATCAGCAAGTCCTGTATGGCTACAACCAGACAACAAAGCTATAAATGTTACCCCGTCTGGTCGGACGCTAGACTCTACCATCTGATCAAACAATTTCATTCCCTCTTCCATAAACCCATTGTTGGCATACCCTGCCAGCACAGTATTCCACGATGTCAAGTCTTTACTTTGCATTCCGTCAAACACCCTCTTACAGTAATCAATTGCCCCAGATTTCGCATACATGTCGACAAGTGAGTTTAGTACAGGTACATCTGGTCTCTTGGTGGACTTCACAATCTGGGCATGTATCTCTTTCCCGAAATGAAGTGCAGTCATTCTAGCGCAAATTGGTAAAATAGTTGTGAGGGTGACCCAACTGAATCCCAACCCTTGTCCTTGCATCCTTCTAAAACAATCCAATGACTGAAACACTTGGTCTCGTCGAGCAAAACTCGCAATCAAAGAGTTCCAAGACACAACATTTCTCTCAGGCATTGTATCGAACACCTTGAAGACATCCACAAAACACCCGTTCTCCGCATACAACCGCAGCAGAGCATTACTCACCACCTGATCAGGCTCTTCACTGGATTTCAAAATCTGGGCATGGACCGCCCTACCAACCCTCAACTCAGACAGCTCCGCACACGCCTTCAAGGCCATCGAAAATGAGAAATTACCCGGCAGGACTAACCGGCTCAGCATGTCACAGTACACAATCAAAGCTTCCACCACGAACCCATTTCGCAAGTACCCGATAGCCATCGCCACCCACACCGACTCCGGCACCTGACCATCTTCAACCCCATCATCAAAAACAGAACGAGCATCGTCGACTCTGCCGCAAATGGAGTAGAGCGTAATTAGCTTGCTTTTCAAGGTGGGGTTTCGGAGAAGGATGCGGTTTTCACCTCTGTCGTCGGAGAGGAGAAGCTGGAGATAAAGCCTTTGGCCGTGCTCTAAGGATTTTCTGGAGATGCAGGTGTGGAGGAGGAGGGAGTAGGCCTCGATGTCCGGCTGGGTGGCTGTTAATTTGGAGGGTGATGATTCGATCAGGCGAAGGGCCTCGTCTAATTTGCCGGATTTGGCGAGCCATTTGAGGGTTGAAGGTAGAGGTTTGCTGGGTTTATGAGGACCGTTGGGGGTTGAAGAAGGTACAGTTATGTTGGTTGAAGCCGCTGGTTTGGTCGTTGAGAGAGAAATGGCGGCAATCATCTTTTGTCCCACTTTATTCGGAATTTAATTTTCTTGCTGTTATATACATGGCCGAGTCAGCAGACTTTGAAAAACAAAAGCCAAAGGCACCAACTAGTATTAGAGATACAATCATACCAAGTGGCCTAGTGGCAAGGGAGAGGACTGCAGCTCCCTGATAAACAAAAAAAAATGTGGGAGGTCTCATATTCAATACTCCGAGCTGATCAGTTTGCTTAATCCTGGTCACGGGCAGAGTGAAATTTCTCATAGTCTCTCTGGGCCCGGAAGGGGTGGATAAATGTGGAATTCCCCATAGCTCATTCGAGCCCGAAATGAGTGGATAACCGTGGCTTGCCACCATTTGTCGCCCTTTTTAAACAAGAACTAGCATTAGAGATACCACAATGTCACGCCCTCAAAATGATTAACGCCTCGTTTGGAAGTAATTTTAAAATGACTGAAAATGTTTTTAGTGAAAATATTTTTTAAACCAATTCTTAGTGCAAATCTAAGTGAATCCTGAAAAAGCAGTTTAAGTGTTTCATGCAAGAAGCACATATCTGATGCTCAATTTCACCAAAAGTTCCTTTAGTCGTTTTAAAAGTACTTTCAAAACGAACCCTTAATTTTTCTGTCTTTAGAGCATAATAAGAAGTATGATTAGAGATGAAATTTTCTGAATCCTTCCTAAATTTTAATTGTGAAGTCATTTAGGGAGCGCATGGAAGATTGAAAGTTTAAGATTGAGTTATGAGATTAATTATTTTGAAGTTATGAGATTATAGCCTGGTGATCTTTTCTGAAATTGATAGGTTTATAAATTTTCACTTATAATTATCCACCTGACTCAAAAAACTTCATTTGAAAATGTGCATGTTAAACCGGACCGCAGCATTGGTAAACCGATTAAATCAATTTTAAGCCTTTATGGTTTACTTGTGGTTTGGAATTCAGGCAAATCGCAATGTGCAGTTTGGGTCGTGTTTTAGACCCAAAATCGAACCAATCGAAACCGCGTCCAGCCCTAATTCATGACTAGTCTCGGAGCAGTAGTAATCCAATGACTATTCACTATAATTAATCAATTTCATCTATAAATGTCTCTGTGAGTCTTCCCGACTTCAAGAAATAGTGGATAACTGTAGCTTGTCACCAGTTATCTACTCCTTTAAAAAAAAAAAAAAAATTCAACTTTATCCATATTTCACCACTTGCTTTAAATATTTATAAAACTACAACTGTCCTAACTTATGTAAGTGTTCTTAACAAACTAAGGATTAGGATTTTCTCCCCTCCTCTTTCCATCATTTCCTTTCATATTCTCTTATTTTGTCTTTCTCTTGCTATAAAAAATTAATATAAGATGTTAACGTGGCTTAACCGTGATCGTTCAAATAGGAGGAGAGGGAAAAAAAGAGGGGAGAGAATCCTACTCCCCAAACTAATCCCATACGCCTTAAAAAACCAAGAAAATTATTACAACTTGACAGGTTTACAACCAAGATCAATGGATTTCTTCACCGCATCCAAAACTAACTGCGTTTTTCTGCTAATCTCGGGCCACTTACTGTCCGGAAGATTTCCAAATTTCCGAATGCCCTCAGCATTCCTTGCAAACTCTTGAACCATCAAGGCCTCTTGCGGCAGCTCAGAAATGACGGTAACTTCTCCTGGTTTTGCATTCCACCTGATATGGAGTTCCACAAATGTTGCGCCGGATGTAAAGTCAAATGAAGCCGAATTCTCTTGGTACGGAATAATGTAGTCGTTGCAATGCATCGAACCATAAGAACCGGTCATAGCCAAGTCCATGGACGTGTGGGAGAGGAAAGAGAAGTGAATTGTGGCGACGGTTTTGTCTGCGGGTTCCCAATGAATTGATGCAGAGCAAGACAAGATTACCCCTGCAGAGTTTTTGAGGACATCAGGTAGAGCATTCACCTCAGTTGGTAATTTGTAGTCCTTTGCCCACAAGATGGCCCCAATACAGTACCAGCCTATGTCCCCAAGTGCACCGAGAGCATCCAAGTTCGGATTTACTCTGATATTGCTCTCCAAGAAATCCTGGGTTCCTGGCATTGTTGACGTGCTACGGATCTTAAAAGCACAATAAGATGTTAAAAAAGAACAAAGAATACCAATTATAATTCACATGAGAATTCTCAATTCATTACAATACATTAATTATTGATAACAAACATATAAAGTACTCAGCAAAGTTGTATGGTATGCTTTAACACCCTGGGGATAATACACGCTTCCTTTATGGGGAGTTTGCCAATTTATTAATAACGAGGATATCTGAGGTTAAGTAGAAGTGGCCGCAATTGGAGATAAGATGAGAGAAAATTGGTTAAGGTGATTTGGACATGTGAACGAAGACCTGCAGATGCTTCGATTAGAAAATGCGATTGTGAAATAGAGGCTTATGCCAAAACAGGTAGAAAAAGACCTAGGAAGACCTGGAAAGAGACGGAGGGAGGAACTGGACTTGTACATATTTGCACATTCGCCTAATGACCATTTAAGTTTCTTTGGGAAATCTGAACCACTTGAAGGGGTTTGAGAGGTTTCGAGGGGCTTCGAGTACTGCTAAAATCTCAAGAGGGATCGAGCAGTGTTCGATAGGACCTCCGACGACTATATTCTAAATCTTCTAAAAGGAGGCTAAGAATGTCAGCAGAGGTCCTATCGATCAAATAGTTATTCATGGCCCTTAAGAATTTTCCAAAATTAACACAGATATCACATAACCCAGAACATAAATTATACCACAAAATATGACACTGAAACTGAACATATACATACATATATATATATATAGAGAGAGAGAGAGAGAGAGAGAGAGAGTTATATATACTTAAAAACATAAATTATACCACAAAATATGACACTGAAACTGAACATATATATATATATATATATAGAGAGAGAGAGAGAGAGAGAGAGAGAGAGAGAGAATTATATATACTTACAATGTCAATCTGACCAAAAAGCTTGGGATCAGAAACCAAGTCCTTCAACTTGGCAGTCCTGGGATGATGCAGCCACATGCTCCCATCCATGAACTGTACACCGTTGGATTCGCACGCTTCCAGTATCTGATCAAGCTCACCCACATCAAGAGCCGTTGGTTTTTCCAAAAGCAAATGCTTCTTCTTTCGAGCAGCCAACACCGCCCAGTGCAGGTGAAGACTTGTGGGCAGGGGCATGTACACCGCATCTACACATGGATCGTCGAGCAGCTGATCGTAGCTCCCGTAGATCTTGACGGCTCCGGAGAGTCCACTGTCGGCAGCGAATTTCCGAGCTTTGTCGATCGAACGGCTGGCGATAGCGTAAAGGGTGGCGTTGGGTGCGAGCTTTATGGCTCGAGCTACTTTTCTGGCTATGTCGGCGCATCCTGTTATGCCGAAACGTATTGCTGCTGGATTTTCTGCCATTTTTTTCGATTTTTGACATCTGAGAGTTGAGAGACTGGTGATTTGAGGGCGGTGGTTGTTGCCTTTGGTTTAGAAGTGCCACTATTGTTGGTCGAAATTACTTCATAACCTTTACAATTTCATTTTCTTTTTATTTGATGTTCGAGTAAGTTTAGCGTCAATCCGAACACGACGACATTATTAATCGAGTTAATTTTTCCAAATCGAATCTCACATGATTAAAACGCGATAATAACGCGATGAACTTATTTGATTTTCGTTAGACAAATTACCCATAAGAAATAATGTCTACATTAAATAAAGAAGAAATTAGGTTCACATCTTTTTTTTTGTTATTTCATTGATTAAAATCCTATTCATTTTCAATTTTTTATCAAGGTCTTTAGTATTAATAATGTCATTAATTATTTGAATAATAAAATATTTTTTAAATATATTACTTTAGTGTTAAAAATGTTACAATTAATATATTTATATTTATGGCTAAATTTTTTATCATATATTTTTATTTTTAGTTTGTACCTATTTTTAATTTGCAAATATTTTTTAATTTGTACCAATTTTCTTTTCATTTTTAATTGTATCCGTATGTTAGTTTCTTTTTGTGCCCATATTTTTTAAAGTTTTATTTGTGTTTGTACCCATGTGTATATCATCACATGACATTGTATATTTAATCAATGATAGAAAAATTACATATGGTATATTTATGTTTTATGCCTAAACTTTGTATCATATATTTATATTTTTAGTTTGTACCCACTTTTAATTCGCAACATTTTTTTTTAAATTTGTAGTATTTTCTTTTAGTTTTATTTTGTACCCATGTATTAATTTCTTTTAGCACTTATATTTTTCTAAAAATTCATTTGTACTCATAATTTTTTAATCTTTTATCTGTACCCTAATTTATTTATAATGTACTCATTCTTCTTTATTAATGTATCACTTTGTTATATGTGAAATGTACCAATTTTTTTGTAAAATGTACCCATTTTTTTAACACTATGGATACATTCTTTTGTCATTTATTATTTCTTATTTTGACATAATTTTTATCCATTTATTCAATCAAAATGTTTGAATTTTTTTATTGTAACCGTTTCTATTAGTATTATAATAAGGGATTTTAAATTTATAGGATTATAAATCTCATAAAATATCAAACAATTAATGTCAAAACTATAAAAATATAAATATTAATAGTAATATAATGAGGTGTACAAAGTCAAGGGACTTTGATCAAACTTTGAATAGTATTAAGGTTTTAATCAAAAAATGTTAAGGATTAGAGACCGCATCCAAAGTATCCCAATTAAAGGGTTTAACTTTATTATTTTACCTTCCAATTAAATAACTTATGCCATCTTATACAGATTACCAAGTTACACACTTGGATAAATGTAATGAAGCATGTCATTTTCGAGTTAAGAGTATTCACATGAAACACGAACATAATTTTAACCGTGTTTAACGAGCCGACAAATTGTCAAAGGGTTAAAACCCAAACTTGTTCATCTCATTTGGTAAACGAGTTCAGTTTTCATGTTATGTCAAAAAATGCAACTTCTACCCTTTTTTAGCTTTTTTTTTTTTTTTTTTCCTGTCCTTTGATTGTTTAGTAAAGACACTATATTCATTAAGAAATGAAGAAAATCATATGGAAGATAGAGTACAAAGAAATGAGGTGGTTCCTCATGCCAAAATGCCTCTTGGGTGCAACAACTTCCGAAATGTGATAATCTATCAGCCACACTGTTGAATGTGCACTTTGTAATGATAGTAGCAAATTTTTCAAAATAGCACTCACGAGCCACTTAATTAGGAGAGCAACTTGTGGGAACGGATTCATCGTCATTGTGACGTTCAAGTCCAATAATATTTTATCATGTGAAGTATAACTTACACATACTAGTATATTATTGGACTAAAATACCACATAACAATGTACCCGTTCTATATAAGTGTTTTTCATTATCCAAGATAATGCTAGAGAGACTAAAATTAAATGACATGAAAGTTGATGATTATATTATAGGTAATGCTAGAGAAACTAAATTTGGAGACAAAATTTGCAAACTAAATAATGTGTCACCAATAAGAATGAGCACATATTAACACTTAAGTAATAAATCAATCATCAACTTCCATGTCCTTTAGTTTTCTAAATTTTGTTTACAAATTTAGTCTCCCTAACATTACTCTTATATTATTACTTAAGCGTTGATAAACATGCTCATTCATATTATCATTACCCTACTAACAAATCTACTGGAAATTTGTATCTGCGCTCTGTAAAACTCAAACTTCGAAAAAATGGCATTCAATTCAACTGACCAACATTGTGTGTTATAAATCATTTTTTAAGCCCCACCACAGTCAGTCTCTGAAGAACACGACTGTTGACTTGTATAGTTTCCTATAATTTAGGATTTCCTAGTTTAGGATGGATCCCCTGTAATCTGGAAGAAATCTCTTTGTAATCGCCTGTAATTATTCTTTCCTATTTGGTTAGGATTAAGATTGTATATTATACCTCTTCCTGAGAAGAATAAACATATCATTCAAAGCATTCTCTTCTTGGTACCAGAGCCTAGGTTAAGGGAAAAAAAAACACAAGAAGCCGCGCACTGTGCGCAAAACAGAACTCCTAGTCGCGCACCAGTTGTGCTGCGCCGTCCGACCAGCGAGCGACGCTGTCGTTGCTGACCTGAGTCCACCACACTGATCCCATATCCATCACGATCCACTATTGCATCACGCCCAGATCAAAGCTCGCGTGCCCATCGAATCACTGCTGCTGCAATACCGACACCAACCCAGTTGTCGATCCGCTGCTTCTACTGCTGAATCGACAGGAACACCTCGCCTGAAATCATTACTACACAAACCAATCTGACTGAAATCAATTTGAACCACGTCACCATCTTGATCTAAATTCATACCTGTCGCTGCATTCTACAATTGAAGTTGAACCAGCTGCAGCATCCCATCTTATATCTACGTTTGCGCTTGTTTCAAAAGCCCTAAAGAGAAAGAAAGGAAGAGAAATAAAAGGAAAAAGGAAAAAAGAAAAAAAAGAAAGAAAAGAAATAGAATAAGGATATGAAACAAAACCGTGAGGGCGTGGCCGGGGCCTAAAGCGGATAATATCGTGCTACGGCGGAGCAGAGACTGGGATGTGACTGAATGGTATCAGAACCATTCGGCCGTGTGGTGCGAGTGTGTCAACGAAGACGTCGGGGCTCTAAGGGGGGTGGATTGTAACATCCCACATCGACCAACGGAGAGGGGGTGATGTGCCTTATATGTACATGCCCACCTCCATATAGCACGAGGTTTTTTGGGAACTCACTCGCTTCGGGTTCCATCGGAACTCCGAAGTGAGTTCGGGCTAGAGCAATCCTAGGATGGGTGACCCACTGGGAAGTTTTCGCATGAGTTCCCAGAAACAAAACCGTGAGGGCGTGGCTGGGACCCAAAGCGGACAATATCGTGCTACGGAGATGCTGAGACTGGGATGTGACTGAACTTTGAGTTTTTGGCCCACAGTTTTGTAGTGGCCCACGGTTTTGCATTCGAGACTTACTCTAAGTTTCTTGCAATTTTTTTTTTCTTTTGCAACTTGGAAGGTTGTCCCACTTTTCACTTAGAACCACACCATTCACCTTTCTTTACTCTACAATTTAATGGCATGCGATGAGATCCAACCAAAGGAAGATATTCTAACTCTTGGTTCGTTCTACCGTCCACCCAACAAGTGCTCTCACTGAAGTTTGAAAGGGCATTCAAAAGATAGTTGTTTCGAACTTATTGGTTATCCTGTTAATTAGGACAAGACTCCTGATCCCCGGTGTAATAAGTCACATGCATTGATTGCTGAAATTAAGGTACATTCTGAACAAACAATTAACGATAGTAAGGCTTTAAAGGTTTCTGCATCTGTTATGAATAATTGATTCTGGTGCTACTGAACATATGACTTGTGATTCTAGACAGGTACAAACCCTAAAACCATCCTCCAAAACTGTCGTGAGTGTTGCCAATGGTAATGTGCCCTCATTATCAGGGAAAGCGATGTCTCACTTTCTGATACCATGAATCTTGACTCTGTACTCGTTGTTTATTCTCTCGACTATAATTTATTATCTGTTGCTCAAATAATTGTCGCCCTACATTGTCTTGTGATTTTTTGGCCTTCTTTTTGTGTTTTTAAAGACATTCGGACTCACAAGACGATTGGTTATGGTATTAGGAAGGGAAAACTTTACTACTTGGAGCTAACATCAAACAGTTCCCGACTGTTGACTCAAGCCCTTGCAGTGGAAGGAAATCAGGGGGATAGGAATAAAGCTTCAGAGATTTGGTTATGGCATCGTCGACTTGGACATGCTTCATTCGGTTATCTGCGGAGGTTGTTTCCTAGCCTATTTGTTAAGTATGATATTTCTACCTTTAAATGTGGTGTTTGTGAAAAAGGCTAAAAGTCATCGTACTTCATTTCCGCCTAGTTTGAATAAAAGTTCAATCCCATTTATGATAATTCATTCTGATGTTTGGGGACCGTCTAAAATTGCTACACTTGGTGGTGTTCATTGGTTTGTTACTTTTATTGATGACTGCACACGTATGACTTGGGTTTGTTTGATGAAGTCCAAAAGTGAAGTTATTTCTTTGTTTCAGCAGTTTTACGAGATAGTACAGTACAATATAAGTCACAAATACAGGTTCTCAGGAGTGACAATGACGGCGAATACGTAAACTCTGAACTTCGGGCCTTTCTTGATAATCATGGTATTGTTCATCAGACTACATGTCCATATACTCCACAAAAAAATGGTGTTGCAGAACGCAAGAATTGTCAACTTCTAGATGTTGTTCGTGCATATTTGCTCGAGGCACGTCTCCCATTATCCTTTTGGGGATAAGCTCTTACCCCAGTTGAGTATCTCATGAATCATGTTCCATCTCAGTCAGTCGACTTTCAGACACCGCTCCAGACTTTCTCTTCATATGTTGATGCTCATACCTTTCCTAATCTTCCACCTCATGTGTTTGGTTGTGTTGCCTTCATTCATCTTCATAAACAGCAGAGAAGTAAGCTTGAACCTCGGGCCTTACGGTGTGTGTTTGTGGGGTATGCCTCAAATCAAAAGAGGTATCGTTGTTATCACTTTCCGATAAAAAAAATTGTTTGTCACTGTGGATGTTGCGTTTCATGAGAATGATATGTACTTTGCCAATCCCGAGTCTTCACTTCAGGGGGAGAATCAGACAGAAGTTTAAACTCTTGATTATACTATTCCAAATATAGATAGTGTGAATGATTTGGATTTAAGTGGTGATGTCTTGGAAATAAGTGGTGATCATTCATACGAAAACAATGATGTGAATGAATTGGAACTAAGTGGTGATCATTCACATGGAAACAATGTTGAAAACCTGGAAAGGAACGAGTCGACATCACCAGATAACTCATTGCCTAATAGCTCATTGCCAGTTTCCTCACCACCGGACAGTCATGTGTCGCCAGCTACCTCACAGTCGATCTTGAGTCCCAATAACCATAATCAATCGTCTTCGATCCCGGATGCACCACCACCACGTTGTCTCCCTGATCGCGTTAGCCGAGGTATTCCTAAACTTACTTATGAAGCTGACCTTAAATGCAAAACTAGGTATCTGGTGAATAAGCCCAACCCTGAGTCTAATATGTTATACCCGTTAAGTAATTATGTGTCTACCAGTCACATTTCAGAATCAAATAAGTCATTTGTGCATCAATTATCTATTGTACCTATTCCTAACCGTATGCATGAGGCTTTAGCTGATCCACATTGGCAAGCAACAATGAATGAAGAGTTGAAATCTTTCAAGAAGAATGCTATCTGGGAGATCACGGACGTGCCAGCTGGCAAGAAACCTGTGGGATGCAAATGGGTCTATACGGTGAAGTACAAAGCTGATGGGACGGTGGATCGCTTCAAGGTAAGACTAGTAGCAAAATGATACACTTAAAAATATGGAATTGACTATACAGATGCATTTGCCCTTGTGGCCAAGATCAATACAGTCCGTGTTTTGTTGTCTTTGGCTGCAAATCTTGATTGGCCATTACAGCAGTTCGATGTGAACAATGCATTCTTGCATGAGGATTTGACATAAGAGATTTACATGGAACTCCTACCAGGGAGTAACGTTCCAGATATGCATAGACAAAAGGTGTGCAGACTTCGAAAATCATTGTATGGGTCGAAGCAATCCCCAAGAGCGTGGTTTGGTAGATTTACCAAGTCTATGAGAGAATTTGGATATAAGTAGAGTAATTGTGATCACACGTTGTTCTTGAAACGTCAGAATGGAAAGCTTACTGCACTCATTGTATATGTGGATGACATGATAGTTATCGGTAATGATTCGGATGAGCGTGCAGCCTTGCAAAAATATTTAAGTACATAATTTGAGATGAAGGATCTTGGGTCTTTGAAATATTTTCTCAGGATTGAGGTATCAAGGATCAAGTCAGGAATCTTCCTGTCATAGAGAAAGTATATTCTTGACATGTTAAAAGAAACTGGCATGTCAGCATGCAAACCCGTGACTACTTCGTTGGCAGAAAAAAATGAAACTGAGCATTGATCTAAACCAAGTACCTGTAGATAAAGGGAGGTATTAATGGTTAGTGGGAAGATTAATGTATTTGGCACATACTAGACCAGACCTTGCTCATGCCTTGAGTGTCGTTAGTCAATACATGCATGATCCATGAGAATAACACATGAATGCAGTTATGAGAATATTGAGTTATTTGAAAGGAAGTCCAGGGAAAGGGATTTTATTTAAGAAGAATGGTCATTTTAGTATTGAAGGTTATACAGATGCTGACTGGACCGGTTCGAGTGATGATAGGCGCTCAACATCAGGTTACTTCACCTTTGTTGGTGGAAATCTGGTACTTGGAGAAGCAAGAAGCAGGAAGTGGTAGCAAGGTTGAGTGCAGAAACGGAATACAGAAGTATGGCCCTTGGTATTCGTGAGATTTTATGGCTTAAACTACTACCATAAGACTTAGGTGTCAAATATAGTCAACCGATGAAGTTGTTTTGTGATAATAAGGCTGCTCGCGATATTGCTCATAATCTGGTGCAACATGATAGAACTAAACATGTAGAGGTTGACAGGTTCTTATTCAAGAAAAGCTAGAAGGTAAAATAATTGAAGTGTCTCCAATCAGAATGGAAGATCAAATAGCTAACATTCTCACCAAAGCAGTTTCTAGTGAAAAGTTCTTAAAGTTTCTAGACAAGTTGGCATGTGTAACATATATGCACCAACTTAAGGGGGAGTGTTGACTTGTATAGTTTCCTATAATTTAGGATATTCTAGTTTAGGATGGATCCCGTGTAATATGGAAGAAATCTCTTTGTAATCGCCTGTAATTATTTTTTCCTATTTGGTTAGGATTAAGATTGTATATTATACCTCTTCCTGAGAAGAATAAACATATCATTCAAAGCATTCTCTTCTACGACTTGGTATACAAGTGATTGAATACTTAAAAAAAAAAAATTAACCACCTTTATTATGATATTTTGTGTATCCAAAAGTATTTTTTGTTCCAAAAAAAAAAAAAAAAAGAAAAAAAAAAAAGTATTTTTTGCGAAAAATAAATTTCTCACCAGTCAAAAGAGTCTTCCAAAGTATTAACAAGCTGACGTGGCTATAACTACCGTAACAGAAACAAAATATCTCTCTCATAAATAAATCCTCCCTCCAAAACCTCAAGACTTAAAAAACAAGACATTCTCTCATTCCCTCTCTCTGTTTCTGCGACGGAGATCAACTATCCTGTCAATAATCCCAGTATCCTGATGAACCAGCTGGACCAAGACGCCGGAGAGCTTCTTGAATCTCCATACCCCCTACCCATGGAGTCTCTACTCGCAACCATCATCCTCCTCCCCATAAACAGCCCCCTTGCCCAACAAAGCAGAGAGCTCCTTCAACACTGCTCTTTCCAATTCACCGATGCCCTCTCCCTTAAGCTCTCCCAGGTCTCCAGCTCCTCCCACTACCCCCGTATCCGCCGCAAATCACTGAAACTCCTCCACAATCTCCTCACCGACCCCGCCGTTCCCCAAATCTCACTCATGACCCTCAACGGCCTAAAATCCCCGCTCTTGTCCATTTTTCGACCCAAGACCGCACAGCCCATGTCTCAAATTCTGCCCGAAATCGTCGCCATTGTCGCTTCTCGAATCTTCAGCGGCTCCGACCAGCTGTGGGAAGAGCTCCTCGACTATGTTTACATCTCCATTACCAGCTCCAACGTCACTCAAGAAGTCCAAGAAATGGGATTCAGGGTACTCTGCAATCTTCCAGAGAATCTTTTGAATCGGTTGATGCCGGGATTCGATTTTCTTTGGGCAAAAATCTTGCACCGTTTGCAAGATTCCTCTGATTTGGATTCCTGGGCGGCGGCGATCCAGGCGGCGTCCAGGTTTCTCAAGATTTTGCCGTATTTCTTGGGGGCCGACCGCCTTGGAATGGCTATGTCTACAGTGGTCAATTCGACACACAATTTGGCCACGAAAGTTGACCCGAGAAGCGCAAAGGTGGCTCAGAGTTTCCTCGAGTTTATAACCCAAATGGTGATTAAAACGCACCCGAGATTCTTGCTCGACCGATTTAACTACGTGTGGGATTCAATGCTGATGATCCCGGAGTCCGCGGAGGCCACAGTGATCAGAGAGGGAGCAATCAGAGTACTTAAAAAGATCGACGAATCGAACAGAAGGATTCTGAGTCGTCAACTCGAAAGATTGGATCGTGTGAATTTGGATGGGTTTTTCCGCGGCCTGATGAGGGTGCTTGTGGGGGCTGCAAATGTCGAGAAAAACAAGAGCACTGTTCTTGCGAAGTATTTTATGGACCGGCTTTCGACTGTGCACGGAGGGAAGATTTTTGCGCGTCTTGTTCGGAATCAGATCGGAGTTTTTGCGGGGGCTCAGGAATGGCAGAAACGCCATGCAGGGCTTGTTACTATTTGTGCTACGGCTGATGCGTGTGAAGAGGTATATTTTGATTGGAGTATTTTATCATTTTTTATTATTTTTACAATTTTGTGAATTTGAAAAAAGAGATATAAGTATAGGAATATTCGTGATTTACTTGCTTCACTTGGTTCAGTGACATTTAATCTTTGTTTTTCGGGAGTATGTTCTAAGTTCAATTTTCGTTGACGGAAGTTTATTGTAGTAAAATTTTCATTTATGGGAGCTTGTTGTATACACTTTTCGTTGATGGGAGTTTGTTGTAGTTCAAATCTCATTAGCAGGAGGAGTTTGTTAGAGGTCTGTAGTAATAGGGCAATAATGGACACTGAAAAAGATTATTGGGCCTTGTCGTATTTAGCAAAGAATTTAGGGTTAGTTTCTACAGTAACTATTTATACATTTATCTTTACTTCTCGCACACTTTTCGTTGAATTTTATACTTTCATCTTTTTCAAATTATTCGATGGACGGTCCGGAAATTGAGAAGGGCATGTAAAAAGGAAAAATAAGTGTGTGGGTAGCCACACCGGTAAAATATATATATATATATATATATATGTATATATATTTTTGCTGATTTTGTAAAAGCGTAGAATTGCCATTAAAAACTTATTTGGAAACTTGGAGTTCATCTTCTACATGCACCCAACAATTTAAGCACAGCACCCAGTGACGAACTTGTATGAATAAAACACGAGGAATTTGGAAATTTTACTCACCACACCCACTCAACAACACCAATGGCTGTTCTGGTTCATCAAAGTGGCAAGTAAGTTTTGGTAATTAGTGTTACGAATGTTAGTTAGTGGCTTGCTGGTTGCTTGGATTGGGAATTCCGGATTTTGGGTTCACAAATTTTGAATATTACTTCTTGTTTATTCTTCATGAGTGGAAATTTCAGAAATATTTTTACTGATTGAGAAGCATTTGCTATTTCTCCATAAGAAAGTATAAAGACTTCCTTTTGTATATATATGTGTGTGTGTCTATATGTATATAGATATATATATACACACACGCACACACATGTAACAAGTTCAAGAAGCTTAGATTTTAGAGAGAAGCGAGCTAGCTACTAATTTGGCATATTTGGATTTTGGATTTATTTATTTTTTAGTTGATTCTGGTAAATGATGGTTCTGTTGTCACAGGTTATGAGAAACCATGTTGAGGAATTGGCAACAATAGTTGTAGATGGCCTAGAAGATCCTCACTGTCGAGTTCGTTGTGCTGCCACCGATGCCATTAAGGCACTCAGTGTGAACTTAGCACCTACATTACATGAGCATTATCATCGCCGGATTCTACTTCTGCTAACTAAAATGCTTAAAGAAAAGAACGACACCGTATGGGTAATAATATCTTCATTTTACCAATTTGTTGACACCTTTAGCTCTTTCGATTGTTTTTATTCCCACATGTGTATGATTTACTTGATGCTTCTATGCACGAATTATTCACCTTCAGGGGAAAGCTATTGAAGCAATTCGTTTCTTCAGCAATGGCTGCACACCCGATAATTTAGAACCTTACTTGCCTCGGTTAGTGGAGGCACTGCTTGCACATCTTAAGGTATGAACTCAAATTTCATCAAATTTAATTAACTCCTTGTTCTTTCTGTTCAGAATGCTTATATCTAGTTATCTTTGTCAGTTTTTTAACTTTCTGATCTCTACTGATTTGTGCATATTCAGAATGGGAATATAACTTTACAATGGGGGGTTTTGGCAGCTCTGGGAGTAGTTGCAAGTTCGTCGGAGGTATTCCTTGATATCTGTTTTATCACAGCTTGGCCGTCGTGTTTTCTGATATTTTTTTTCTCGTTTAAAAACATTGGTCTAACCATGTTATATTTGTGCCAGCAGAACCGCTTTGATATTTACTATCGCAACACTATGGATGCCGTTAAACTTATCTTGTTCGGTGTGGCTAATGCATCTACGAAAATGCTCCATGCCCATTGTCTGGAGTGCATTAGTTATATTGCAAGTGTTGCTGGAAAGGATCAATTTGCAAATGATGCTGATGAGGTAATGGTTTCTTAGAATTTTCTTCTGTGACAGCAACTACTATGATAGTTGACAATTATATTGCAGACGATTCCAGACATGTAATAACTAAACCATATTAGTTTCCGAAAGAAAATTGTTCTATACAACCAAGAGGTTGTTGCTCAACTACTATGTACTAACACTTGAAGAAAGGAAAATTTCTTTTACTGATAGACCTTTTGAATTGATAGAGTTTTTTATTTCTCAATGTATTGCGTGCAAGGTTATGGGAGCTCTTATCTCGCTGCAAGGATTTCTGCTGGAGACAGACCACATGGTAAAAGTTTCCATCTTCCAGGTAATTTTAATCATTATTTTATCCTGGAAATTATGCCAATCAAATATATGAGTTCCCCCTTTAGTATGTACTTATGTTTTATCTTATTTTTGTTGCAGGTGTTGGCGAAATTCTGTAGGCTCCTAGGGGATGACTTTTTAATCTATGTCGACGATCTGATGCCTAGCTTGATTCAGTCTGCTCAGAATAAAATCAATAAAGAAGTCAACCGAAGGTATGGCAATTACTTCTCAACTTATCTGCAGCAAGGATAAGACATCAAACTATACTAATATCTTAAAGTTCATGTCACAAGGGAGAAAGCTTTGGCCTGTAAATTGCTATTCTGCTTCACTAGCCAGTTTAAGGGAAGGTTCTTGCCTTGGATCAAACAGGTTGGTTGTAATTAATTGATGTGGATTTTTGTTAAACAATTATCTCAGCGGTGTTTGAGTAGGATTTGAAATCGTTCAGGTTACTCCCGTTTTGCGTCCACTTCTTCACTCTGATCTACATTTTGAAACTCGAATGGAAGCTATTTCAGGTACTAGTTTGAATTGCAGTTTGTGTTTCCTCTTTGGTTCAATGAGCTTTTCTCGTGACGGTTGTTACCTTGTCTATCTAGCCATGCCAGTCCTATTGCGTTTAGCCATATCTCAAGAAGTTATTTTGGAAGATATCCAGGAGGAGCTTATCTACTTTATAACAGCATTAGTAAGAAACTTGGAGGTGAGTCTTCCAACTGTAAATAATAATGTTGAGCAATATCATTTTCGGTTCATTATATTCTTTGTAGTTGATGTAATTAAATTTCAATCCACTATTACATCTCAGGAAAATGACGCAGAAATTTCTGCGAGAGTGTTAAATTCTCTAAAAGAGTGCATAAAGGTTTGTCATATTTTTACTTACTAAAACTTCACTATCACAAAGATCTTTTCTCTTCCTCTTTATGCTGTGCCACCCGATTGCGGCTTACCATATATCATATATAAGCAATATTGAGGCTTTGGACGGATTTTCCTGTCGCAGGTCTCTGGCCGCGTTTTGACTAATATACATGTCAAGTTTGTTGTGGATGAGATACAGAAAATCCTGAACGGAAACTCATCAGAAAACGAAATACAAGAAGCAGAGGGTTTTGAAATTGGACCGCAGGAAGAAACCTGTAATCGTGTATGTTTCAAAAGTTTCGTTTCTCTATTTATCTTTTTTTGTTATCTACAAGAAAAACTAGTTAAGGAAGCAAACAGACAGGTAGAAAAATCACTTTTAAATTACCTTTTTGTTATAAGGTTTCACGTTGCTTTTGTAATGTTATACTAAATGCAGGGTGATGATCATACAGTTAATGCAAAAATTGTTGTGTTTCTGTTCAACTATTTTGTGCAACAAAGCCAAGAACCTGCTTCTAAGTGAGTGCATTTTCCTCGATTATCCTGTGTCTTCTGTAGGGTTTTTTTTTAATATACATATTTCATATTTGGTGGACAGATATTGTTCTACATTCCTTCCATTCCTCTTCAGAGCTTGCAAGGATCATGATCCATGTGTTAGACAGGTGATATGCGTCCCTGTCCTCACCATGGATATGGTACTCTCTAATGCTTCAATGACCTTATGTTTTGCTTTCTCATTGCAGCAAGCTGTACGCGGAATTGGTACTTGTGCAGAGTTTGGCGTTGATGAATTCAAACCTTTTGCTGAAGGTAGCTTCTTCCCGTTCTTTTATTTTGCCAAGGGTTATAAATTATATTCACTTTTGGTTAATGCGGGATCCCTTGGACTTCCTTTAGACGCTGCCAAAAGTCTGGATTCTGTGATTAGACATCCAGGGACATCAAGCTCAAACAATCCAACGGCACATGTGATTGCCGTGTCATCTCTTGGGAGAATATGTGGGTCTTATTTCAAGAGTATTAATGCTCCTCAGGTAACTGTCTCCTCCATCTTTTCCCACAAATATGCTTTCCTTTTCACTCTACGGACATAGTTTCAATTTCTCCTTTCCTTCTCTAGGACACTACATAAATTACACGATGTTGTGTGTTATCTCTTAGAATATTGCAAAGGTACATATAAGCCTTACATCATATGTCGATGTATACAGGTACACATTATAGGACACATTACTATATTGTGAAGAACAAGTTCAAAAATAAAGGACACCATTATCCTTTTCTCAAAAGGAATATAGATCTTCGGGTATTCCATACGAAGAAACTTTAGCAGTAAAGGTTGATGCGTCAAAATACTTGCTGCTATGGATACCAGAATGTAGGCTGTCCTTGTCATCAGATTTTATTGTGTCGTTTAGTTTGGCTGCTGATCTCAAGCGGCTATTTTAGGGAAAACTGTACTATGCTTTAGGATATCTGCACAGATTGTTGTTCTTCAAGCAGGTTGCTCCCACTATGAATTTATGGATTGATTCGCATATGTTGTTATTTGATTCTACTTGTCAGGTTGTTGGCAAATGGTTGGATTTCTTACCACTGAAAAATGACACCACTGAAGCCAAACTCGTACATGCACGACTTTCCGCAATGATTGAAGAGTAAGCAATTTTCGTTCTACACGTTGAACATGTAGATTGCTCCTAGTTCAACCATATCACTTCTTCTTTCAAGTTTCAAGTACACGACATGAAATTGAATTTAGTTTGCAAATTGTATTGAATTTCAGGTTTCACGACATTCTTTTGGGCGTTAACAGTCAATATAAGTCTAGGATTTTGGAGATCTTTGCTCAGGTAAACTCTTAGCGAGTCTTATGTCAATTTGTGCTGTCGTAATAAAAATTACCACATAACCTGGACAGTGCTTGTGTTCCTTATTTTCAGCATCTTCAAAATGATTTTTCTTTGTATTTCTAAAAGACACTTCCACCAAAATATTTACTGCAAAACCGGCCACAGTTGTGTTTGATTTCGCTTGGGGTTTTTCCCAAGTAGTGAGGTAGAGTGGAGGAAATGGGTTCGGATTAGGATACTTGAGGATTCGATTCCCTGCAATGTTTAATAAACAGAAACAAAAACCAGTCCGAGGAACAACATTAGATTTTTTTACCACTTAACATCCCAGACATGTGAATTGAAAGTTTCATGAGTGTATTGAGATATTTGTTCAGGATTCGGTACTTTTTTTGTTTCCAGGGAGCATTTCCTTTTAAATGTTCCTCTTTGCGGCTTATGAAAAGTCTATGCAGAATGCCGTTACTGCTTCCTGTGATAAGATGCACAGTTCGGGCTTTTCGTGACATATAAATATAATTTGTAGGTTGTAGCTGACGGGGATAATCTTGCAACAAAGGAAACTGTTAAGAGGATGGTTGTTCAATTAGTCCAGTGTAGCAGGCCATGAACGCCTTTGCTGTACATTCAGGTTCTACTTGGCATTACATCCGCCCCCGGCATTTTTCCTTTTCTTCCTAGGCTGTTTTAGCTGGTTGGGATACTGAGATTTCTCTTGCAAATTATGTTGTAATATGTACTAGTCCCATTCTTTTGTACAGCGTCTTCTCTTCGGCATCAATCCAGTAATCTGGTTATTCAGTTTTCTGTACAGATGTCCTATAGAGTTTCATTTGTTATGTTCTTGAGCTCTCGCTGAATGTAAAAAGAGGTGAAGTTTATGATATTGGGCAGAAGTACATCAATACATGAACATACATATTTTTGAAAAATACTCCCGTTTTCAGTATACACTTTACTGATTCGTTAAATTGCACATTTTTTAAACTCTTGTAATATACACGCACTTTTCACGTTTAGTACAGGTTATTTTACTCATTTTTCAATAATACAAATAAAATATAAGTATTCTTTTCTCTGTTTTACACCATTTAATGAACTTAGACCATCTCCAACCGAAGGAAGGCCATATGGCTCGTTTTAGCCCTCTGATTGTCACATCCCGACCCGGGCCCACGATATTGTCCGCTTTGGGCCCCGACTACGCCCTCACGGTTTTGTTTCTAGGAACTCACACGAGAACTTCCCAGTGGGTCACCCATCATGGGAGTGCTCTCGCACGCTACTCGCTTAACTTCGGAGTTCCCATGGAACCCGAAGCCAGTGAGCTCCCAATAGGCCTCGTGCTAGGTAGGGATGAGAATATACATATAAGGATCACTCCCCTGGGCGATGTGGGATCTCACAATCCACCCCCCTTAGGGGCCCGACGTCCTCGTCGGCACACCACGGCCAGGGTTAGGCTCTGATACCAAATTGTCACATCCCGACCCGGGGTCCACCACATCCCGGGCCCGCTCCACCACCGTAGCACGATATTGTCCGCTTTGGGTCCTGACTACGCCCTCACGGTTTTTGTTTCTGGGAACTCACACGAGAACTTCCCAGTGGGTCACCCATCATGGGAGTGCTCTCGCACGCTACTCGCTTAACTTCGGAGTTCCCATGGAACCCGAAGCCAGTGAGCTCCCAAAAGGCCTCGTGCTAGGTAGGGATGAGAATATACATATAAGTATCACTCCCCTGGGCGATGTGGGATCTCACACTGATCCTCCAATAAATTTATATTAATATTTTAATGAACAGTGCATGGTCATATTTCTTACCATCTCCAACCGAGGGGCAAAGGGCCATAGGGCTTGTTTTAGCCCTGTCCATATCCAACCGAGGGCCAAATGGCCAAACATAATTTATTATTTAAATTTAAAAATTACAACAACTTATATTTAAAAACTACAACTAAAATTTAAAAACTACAACAACTTAAATTAAAAATCCATAATCAACATCATCTTCATCATTGGCCATTGGAGGATTATAGTCAGAAGTAAACAACTGCCGCTGGGTCATAATTTCTTTTCTTTGTTCTTATCAAAATAGGCCTTACTCATTAGAGTGTAATTTGAAGTGTTCCTTTCCATATTCTTATCATCCATCTCTTCTTGTATTTGTTTGGCCCGTTCTTCATGCCTACGGTTTCTTTCTTCTGCGGCAAAGGCATTTTGTTCCGTCATTAATCGCAATGAGGCCGCCACTTCCTGTTGAACAGTGTAATCATCATTTGCCTTACCCTTTTCCTTCAACCTTCGGGCCTTGTTTCGTCTCATAGCCCTAGATATGGAACCTTCACCCGAAGATGGATTTTCTACCCCTTGTTTGTTGAATGGTAGGATATCCATCTCCAACCGAAGGAAGGCCATATGGCTCGTTTTAGCCCTCTGATCCTCCAATAAATTAATATCAATATTTTAATGAACAGGGCATGGTCATATTTCTTACCATCTCCAACCGAGGGTCAAAGGGCCATAGGGCTGGTTTTAGCCCTGTCATAAAAAACCATATCCAACCGAGGGCCAAATGGCCAAACATAATTTATTATTTAAATTTAAAAATTACAACAACTTATATTTAAAAACTACAACTAAAATTTAAAAACTACAACAACTTAAATTTAAAATCCATAATCAACATCATCTTCATCATTGGCCATTGTAGGATTATAGTCAGAAGTAAACAACTGCCGCTGGGTCATAATTTCTTTTCTTTTTTCTTATCAAAATAGGCCTTACTCATTAGAGTGTAATTTGAAGTGTTCATTTCCATATTCTTATCATTCATCTCTTCTTGTATTTGTTTAGCCCGTTCTTCATGCTTACGATTCCTTTCTTCTGAGGCAAAGACATTTTGCTCCACCATTAATCGCAAGGAGACCACCACTTCCTGTTGAACAGTGTAATCATCATTTGCCTTACCCTTTTCCTTCAACCTTCGGGCCTTGTTTCGTCTTATAGCCCTAGATATGGAACCTTCACCCGAAGATGGATTTTCTACCCCTTGTTTGTTGAATGGTAGGAGATCCATCTTCATCCATATCTACAGCTGAGGATGCAATTCCGAACACCAGCGTATGACTTACTCTATGTTGAGGTGGATCTTCAAATAACACCCACCCTTTACAAATTTCCTAACAACCGTGATGCTGAAAAGGTTTCAAGCTGCCCTCCATATACAATTCCTCCGCTTGGCGTACCTAGAAAATATAATTTCAAAAATTAAAAGAAATTAATTTATGAAATTAAATGTAATATAATTAAATATTTAAAATAAACTATGAAAACACTTACTTCGTCGTAGTAATTGGCGCCACTTTTGTCACATCCCTGACCCGGGCCCCCACCACATTCCGGGCTCGACTCCGCCGCAGCACGATATTGTCCGCTTTGGGCCCTGACCACGCCCTCACGGTTTTGTTTCTGGGAACTCATGCGAGCAGAACTTCCCAGTGGGTCACCCATCCTTGGAATGCTCTGGCCCATTCTCGCTTAACTTTGGAGTTCCTACGGAACCCGAAGCCAATGAGCTCCTAAAAGGCGTCGTGCTAGGTAGAGATGGGAATATATATATAAGGCTTACAGGATCCACACCCCTGGGCGATGTGGGATCTTACAATCCACCCCCCTTAGGGGCCCGACGTCCTCGTCGGCACACTTCCGGCCAGGGATTGGCTCTGATACCAAATTGTCACATCCCGGCCCGGGCCCCCACCACATTCCGGCCTCGACTCCGCCGTAGCACGATATTGTCCGCTTTGGGCCCCGACCACGCCCTCACGGTTTTGTTTCTGGGAACTCATGCGAGCAGAACTTTCTAGTGGGTCACCCATCCTGGGAATGCTTTGGCCCATTTTCGCTTAACTTTGGAGTTCCTACGGAACCCAAAGCCAATGAGCTCCCAAAAGGCCTCGTGCTAGATAGAGATGAGAATATACATATAAGGCTTACAGGATCCACACCCCTGGGCGATGTGGGATCTTACAGCTTTCATGTCTACTTGCGGCTGTTAATAATGCTTGATGCCATTTATTCAAACTTGGCTGAAGATGTTTCTTCCATCTTGAAGAACAACTCTCGTGATTTCGGGTATTCGGTGAAGTGGTGCCTTCGTAGAACTCTAAGTAATTTTTGGACACATGAATCCAAACACCTTCACTTTTTTGAGAACTCCCCCTCACACTATCTTCTGAGACCCATCTATAAGCCTTGCAAAGAGCTTCATCTTCTTTTTGGGTCCAGACCCTACCTTTCATTGCAGATGAGGCCATTTGAAAATTATTGAAAAAATTGAAGGAAATATTATTGGAAGAGGAAAATATGAGAATTGAAAAGGTGTAGGAATGGTGAAAATTATGTGAGAAATGGTATAGGAAGACTTAGGTATTTATGGGAAAAAATGAGAATTTTTTAAAATTTTGGCAAAAATAAAAAATAAAAATAAAAATCAAACACAACGGTAATCGATGTCAACTAGCAGTTGGGATTCAAAATGCAGCCCAGCCCGGGGCCGGCTGGTTGGCTGCTTTGGGCCGGCCGGTTGGCCCTTTGGCCCTTTTTTGTCCAGTGGGGCCCACGAGCCCTTTGGCTTGGCCCTCGGTTGGAGACGGTTTTCACGTTATTTTCGGCCCTCTGGACCTTTTGGTTATAGATGGTCTTAGTACACAGAAATGAAGCCCCGCTTAGTAACGGGCCAAATCCAATATTAAGATATACAAACCCTATTTCATCTCTTTTCACCAAATAAAAGGTACTTTTGTTATGAGAAAATGAGTTCGGTTTTAATGCTACGTAGCACACATTGCTACATATGTTTTAGATCTTAAATTTAATTTTTACAACTATTCATTAAAAACAATTAGAATACATACAAATTGAGGATAGTGTACATACTGGGCCTCAATAAAAACCTTGCCGGGGATTTCAACCCGGTCGAAGGAAAAGAGTGTCCTGCACAACAGTAGGCCTATCCTCAAATGAACAATATAAAGAGAAATTACAATCCTTCCTCAAATAAAACGTCTCGAATCAAGTCCGGAGGCTTCTCAAACCACACCAATTCCTGAAAACCACCAAGCGTCATTCGAGCAAGCCAGTGCGCTGCCAAGTTGCCTTCCCTTTGGACATGGCTACGCACCGCATTCGGCAATTCCGTAAGAAAAAATCTCAAATCATTTATAACAGAACCCTTTATTCGGCAATTCCGTATAATGCAGTACTAAGTACAAATAAAGAAAGACTATGATAAAAAAATATTAGGCCCTTTATTATAAAAGTAGTAGCATATGCTCAGTTTTTCTTCGGTGGGCAATGGGCATGAATACAAGTTTTTTTTTCTTTAATGTAAAATAAATATCATAAGTGAAGGGCAATGGCAGGTAACAGGTTACAACATTTTCTTATTGACTTTATAAATACTAGCATATGGGCACACATAAAGTGTGTGAGAAAATTTTTTATTTTTATTTTTGAAATAGAAGGAGAGAGGAAGAGAGTGATAGAGAATGTGGAAGGTTTTTTTTTTTTTTTTTTTTAATTAAAGATATGTTAGAATTACATGTAAGTGAGACTTTGAAAAAAAAAACAGCAAAATTTGGTTGTGTTAAATTACATTTCTGCCCCATACTTCTTATTTATGTTCTGTTTTAATTAAAAGCTTAAACTGTTAATTTCATAGGATTTTGGTTGACAATGAATGTTCTATTAATTAGTAGAGATGAGGTTTTCACATTTGGATTGGAAGGAAATTTTTTTTATTGAGGTGGTCACGTGGGATTCCAACTCTTCTTCCAGTTTCTAACTTGTTCTGCTGTTCCATCAGCTCCACAACACAAAGCAGGGAGTTTGAGTTCCAAATGTCAAACAGGAACCCAAGAGGTTATTAAAGCCCGTGATCGGTTTCACGATCGGCGATGCAGATGTGACTGTTCAAAAATCTGCCCTTTTGCTCCGTCATATTCGAAAACATTCGACTTTCGAATCCCATCTGCTGATGTCCTGCGATTTCATTGTTTGAGGAACATATAAATATAATACACTACAACAGGTCAATACGTCACTCAACCGCAGCCGCATGATCAAATCAGACGGTGATAAAACGTTTTGTATTCATGCAGGGACGGAGTTAGAAACTTTCTTTATTAGAGGCTGACCTTAACTTCTACTTGAATTTTTTTTTATGATGGTAAATATCTTATATAATTTCATTCTTTCTCTTCTTCTCAAATTTCATTAAGCCACAATTTGTAGGCATTTTTTCAAAATGATCGCTTATTTATTATACATATGTTTTTTGAAAATAACAACTGATAATGATAAAGTACTTAAATATGATAAATTTAAATAATATACATCTTTTATGTTATAATTCATTTAAAAAATCATGAATAATATGGCAAATATATCCTATGCTCCTTTTGTAAGCATTCCTCAATTTCCTCTACACAAAACTTTGGTTAAAAGAGCATGAATAATATGGCAAATATATTCTATGCTCCTTTTGTAAGCATTCCTTAATTTCCTCTACACACAAAATTGGGGAGGCATCTGCCCCCAGTGGGCCGTAACTGCTTCCGTCCTTGTATTCATGTCGAGTTGTATCGAAGAAAGATTGATAAATGCTGCTTTGACAGTAGGGTCAAGTAGTTTGTTTATGGACAAATGTCAGCCTCTCTCTTAACAAGGTATGATGTGAAAGCTCAGTCACACATCCCACATTAATCCCCCTAATCCTATTCCCCTCTCCTCCTTCACACACAAAATTTACAGCCTAAAGCTCCTGGTCTTGCCTCATTTTCACACCCACCTACTTACTAGGTCCAAGTCCAACCAAGCCAGGTAAAACACAAAAAAAACTAGAGAAATCTTTACAACCAATTTAAAATGATAGATGTTTCCATCAGAACATGAATCCGTACCATACGTATCATAATATAAGACCGTCTTCTCAAATTTTACATTTAAAATTTAAATTTGAAAGCTTATGTGTTTAAACTTTTTTTTCAAATTTTGTTCTCTGTCCGATATATCAAATTTAAACTATTATTTGTTACATTATTTACTTTCCCTAATTGTAATAAGTATTTTTTTTTAAAACAAAACGTAAGACAAAAATGATGCAAAGCCATTTATTAATCACTAAAAATAGATTTGAAGCTGCTGTTAAGTTTGACAACAACCTCTCTTGCTGCCATTTCATGTCATGGCATATAGAAATTAGTATTTCTATTGAAAAACACTAATACTTTCTTTATTTTTACTGTTATTGTTGATGTGGACAATTTGACTCTTCCATTAGAAATACTGTAAGCGGAAAGAGTATATATTTTGCACTATATCTTTATCTGTTGAAAACATCAGCATTGTTTGGAAACTTTGGCTGATGAATGAATGCCCATCCATGGATTGTCAACATTGCAGACAAACGAATTTTTCAATGTTGTCAGTAGACTTTGTGAGTGTAGGAATCATGTTTTCAATACCCATACATATTGAAATAGGTATTTGTCAAAACATGCAATGTAAATGTCAAAGTGTAAGAAATCTGTTAGTGTGGGATTGCTCTATAAATAGAGCAATTCGATTGTTATCAAATGACAAAAAGAATACAAGAAGAAACAGATAGATAAAGCAATACATTCGTATCTATTCCTCTCTCTTAAATTGTCATTCCCTTGTGCTCTAGTTTCAGTGTAATATTTTACACCTGCTCCGCACACCTCACTAGTGAAGGTTATCTCCCTAACTTTTACATATTTATAACACGTTATCAGCACGAGTCTCTAAAATATAACTATTTCTCTTTCCTCCTCACTAAAAGAAATAATTCTCTCATTCTTCTTCGCCGAACGAAAGAAAGAAAAAAAAAATGTTTCCTCTAAGGATTTTACTGTTCATCTTCTTCCTCTGCCTCAACTGCGCGATATACCCTCATGACGAACTATTTGCTCCATGCATGCTCCTAGTTCTCAACCTGACGGTTACATACATCTTTGATTTCTTGTTTGGTTTAGATATTGATTACTAACCCAGTATTTATTTTTGTTAATTTTACTGCAATCCAAGATGGTGCGGTACAATCGCCCATCTTGAACTACAAATTTAATCTTACTGCGATCCAAGATGGTGCGGTATCATCGCCTATCTTGGACTGCAGATTTAATTTTACTGCAAATTTTAGGTGGAGCGGTATAATCGCCCACCCTACCCTGCATATTTAAATTTGCTTGCTGTTTAATTTTACTGCAATTTTAGGTGGAGCGGTATAATCGCCCATCCTATGTTATATTATTTCAATGAGAATGGTGCGGTACAATCGCCCTCCTCATTCATCTTGAAAATCTCGAGCCAGAAGTTTCGAGTGCTTATCATTTTGGCCTAAAGATCAAAATGAAAAATTTGTAAGAACCAGAAGTTCTAACACTATATTCCTCCAGGAATACATATTATTACAAGTTCTTACACATCTCATTTTCTTTTCTTGGCAAAGCTTGAGTATGCTACCCTGGACATTACCGGGAAGAATTACCTGACCTGGGTATTGGATACCAAGATCCATCTGGAAGCAGGGAATCTTGGAGATACCATCAGGGAAGAGAACAACTCATCCTCTCAAGATCGGGCAAAGGCCATGATCTTTATTCGCCGCCATCTTGATGAGGGACTAAAGAGCGAGTACTTAACGGTTGAAGATCCGTTAGTTCTCTGGAATGCCTTGAGAAACAGATACAATCACCAGACAACGGTGATTCTTCCAAGAGCTCGCTATGAATGGACTCACCTGAGGATCCAGGATTTCAAATCCGTGGTTGAGTACAATTCTGCGTTGTTCAGAATTACCTTTCAGATGAAGCTCTGTGGGGATACTATCACTGAGGAAAATTTGCTGGAAAAGACTTTCAGCACATTTCATGCCTCTAACGTGCTCCTGCAGCAGCAGTATAAAGCGCGAGGCTTCACTGAGTACAATCAGCTGATATCTGTGCTCTTGGTAGCTGAACAGAATAATGAGCTACTGATGAGAAACCATCATTCCCGACCCACTGGATCTGCACCATTCCCAGAAGTGAATGCTGCTTCCTTCGAAATGAACGCCACATCCTCTGGTGGTGATAATCATAAACGAGGACGTGGTCATAAGCGAGGTCGGTGGAATAGGAAAGGCAAGAACCATGGTGGTCAGTTTCACAACCTAGTTCCGAGGCATAATTCAGGCCCAAGCTTCAAAAATGTGAATCGCCACAAAGGCAAGGCTCACATGAACAATGCTCCCAGGAACTCTGAAGGAGCCTGCCATAGGTGTGGTGGCAATGGGCATTGGGCGCGTACTTGTCGTACCCCAAAACATCTGGTGGATCTGTATCAAGCCTCTCTCAAGGAGAAGGGTGTCGAGACCAATTTTCTCGATCAGGCTAAACCAATGGACATACCTGATCCAGTGTCCGACTTATCAGGGCAGTTGGACACCACCCACCTAGATGTCTCGGACTTCATTATGGAAATGGGGAATGAAGTTTACCGGTCAGATTGAATAGTTCATGTTTGATGTACTGAACTTGTAGTTCAAAAACTTGCATTTTTCAATAAAAATGGCAGTTGAATTTCTTGTTATAACATGCTTTTAACTGTGATTCCCTTACTCAGAAAGCATGGATAAGAATTATGGTCATTCTCAAAACAAGAGCAATGGCGGAGATATTTGTATTGCAGACAGCGCAACCACGCATACAATACTTTGAGATCGAAAGTATTTCTCCAGCTTAATGCTCACAAGAATAGGGGTAACAACAATATCAGGCCCTTCAGATGTGATTGAAGACTCAGGGAAAGCCCAGATTATGTTACCAAATGGAACAATATTGTCCATACAGAATGCGTTGTACGCCACTCGATCTACTCGAAATCTGTTGAGTTTCAAAGACATACGGTTAAATGGATACCACATTGCAACGAAAAGTGCAGAAAATGTGGAGTATCTATGCATTACCTCCAATGACACCCAGAAGCGTATATTGGAGAAGTTACGTGGTTTGTCGAGTGGATTGTATTGTACATACATAAAGACAGTTGAATCACATACTGTCATGAACCAGAAGTTCATTGATTCAAAGGTCTACATGCTCTGGCATGATCGTCTGGGTCACCCAGGATCTACCATGATGCGTAGAATCATTTCCAACTCTAATGGACATCCATTATTGAGCAGACATATTGCTGTCTCAAATGATAACCCTTGCAAGGCTTGTTCCCAAGGGAAGTTGGTAATTAGACCATCACAACTAAAGGTTGATGCAGAATCCCCATCATTTCTGCAAAGAATTCAAGGGGATTTTTATGGGCCTATTCAACCATCTTGTGGACCATTTCAATATTTTATGGTTTTGGTTGATGCATCTACCCGATGGTCACATGTTTGTCTCTTTTCTACTCGGAATGTAGCTTTTGCGAGACTTCTTGCTCAGATAATTAAGTTACGAGCACAGTTCCCAGATTATCCCATTAAGTCTATCCGACTTGATAACGCTGGTGAATTTACGTCTCAAACCTTTGATGATTACTGCATGACATTGGGCATTGATGTTGAACACCCTGTTCCTCATGTCCATACTCAAAATGGTTTAGCAGAAGCATTGATTAAGCGGCTTCAGTTAATAGCTCGCACTCTGCTTATGAAAACAAAATTGCCAGTTTCTGTATGGGGACATGCAATTTTACATGCTGCATCATTGGTTCGATTGAGACCTATAGCCAACCACCAATACTCCTCAGTACAACTCGTGTTTGGACATCAGCCAAACATTTCACATTTACGAGTTTTTGGTTGTGCTGTTTATGTGCCTATTGCACCACCACAGCGAACTAAAATGGGACCTCAGCGCAGACTGGGAATTTATATGGGTTTTGATTCACCATCTATCATTAGATATTTGGAACCCTTAACAGGTGATATGTTTACAGCTCGTTTTGC
This sequence comes from Cotoneaster glaucophyllus, assembly GCA_036320875.1. Classification (NCBI taxonomy): domain Eukaryota; kingdom Viridiplantae; phylum Streptophyta; class Magnoliopsida; order Rosales; family Rosaceae; genus Cotoneaster; species Cotoneaster glaucophyllus. The sequence goes on along the minus strand of CM070068.1, from coordinate 24,639,905 downwards.
TAATTGTCACTTTGATGAGACAACCTTCCCATCGTTAGAGGGAGAAAAGACTGTTCCAGAAGAACGGAAAGAGCTGACATGGGTTGTTCCCACCTTGTCTCATTTTGATCCACGTAGCACTCAATGTGAAATTGAAGTGAAAAGGATCGTTCATCTTCAAGGCATTGCCAATCAAATGCCAGATGCATTTAATGATGCTATGAAAGTGACAAAATCACATATACCAGCTGCAAATTCACCTGCAAGAATTGATGTCCTTGTTGGACAAAATAAAGTGGCAGCGAATGATTCATCTGGTGCACGCCTGAAGCGTGGTAGACCCCCAGGTTCAAAAGATTCAGCCCCTCGAAAGAGAAAAACAAGGGCACAGCTGAATCCAAATGAAATCATTCAAGAAGAGAGAATGCATGACAAATCCACAAATTCATGATTCTGTACTTCCAGAAGAAGAAAATGTCCTTGATGAGACACATGTCCCTGAAGAGACAGAAGTACATGAAAGCAAAGAAATCTCCATAAATTATGCATGTACCAATGAATTGTGGGATCGCAATGAGATAATCATTGACGATATGTTCGCATTCGCTATAGCCATTGAAATCATATTAAGTGATGAAATTGAGCCCCGCTCTGTTGATGAATGCAAACAGAGACAGGATTGGCCTAAGTGGAAAGATGCAATCCAGGCAGAATTAAATTCCTTGGAAAGGCGAAGTGTTTTTGGACCAGTAGTCCAAACCCCGCCTGGTGTAAACCCCGTGGGTTACAAATGGGTATTCACAAGGAAACGCAATGAGAAAAACGAGATTGCAAGATATAAAGCACGACTCATTGCACAAGGCTTTTCGCAAAGACCTGGAATTGATTATGAGGAGACATACTCTCCTGTAATGGACGCAATTACGTTCCGTTACTTGATAAGTTTAGTGGTTTCAGAGAAACTTGATATGCGACTCATGGATGTCATCACTGCGTATCTATATGGAGAATTAGATACTGACATATACATGAAAGTCCCAGAAGGACTTAAGTTGCCTGAAACAACTAACAAACCACGAGGTATGCTCTCAATCAAATTGAGGCGATCCTTGTATGGGCTGAAACAATCTGGACGAATGTGGTATAATCGTCTCAGTGAGTATTTGATCAAAGAAGGGTATATCAACAATGTCATTTGCCCTTGTGTGTTCATTAAGAAATCCAATTCTGGATTTGCTATAGTGGCAGTATATGTTGATGATATGAACCTAGTTGGAATCCCTGAAGAGCTCAATAAAACTGCTGAATATCTGAAAAGTCGAGTTTGAAATGAAAGATCTTGGAAAAACAAAATTTTGTCTCGGCCTGCAGATCGAGCATTGTGTTAGTGGAATTTTGGTCCACCAATCAGCTTACATTGAAAAAATCCTGAAGCTATTGGTATGGACAAGGCTTATCCACTCAGCACACCAATGGCCGTTCGTTCTTTGGACATTAAGAAAGATCCATTTCGTCCAAAATAAGATGATGAACTGGTCCTTGGTCTAGAAGTACCATATTTGAGTGCAGTAGGTGCTTTATTGTATTTAGCACAATGTACTAGACCATATATAGCTTTTTCAGTCAACTTGTTAGCAAGGTATAGCTCTGCTCCAACAACTCGTCATTGGAAGGGAGTCAAAGATGTATTGCGATACCTTCGTGGAACAACAGACATGGGTCTATTCTACTCAAAGAACTCCACAGATGACCAGGTCCTTGTTGGATATGCAGATGCTGGTTTTCTCTCTGATCCGCATAAAGCCCGCTTTCAAACTGGATATGTGTTCAAGAATGGAGATACATCAATCTCATGGTGCTCAACAAAGCAAACATTAGTTGCTACATCTTCAAATCATTCAGAAATACTTGCTTTACATGAAGCAAGTCGTGAATGTTCTTGGTTAAGATCAATGATCCATCATATCCGGAATTCATGTGGTCTAACTTCGAAGACAGACAATCCAACTGTCATCCATGAAGATAATGCAGCCTGTGTTGCCCAAATGAAGGAAGGATTCATCAAGGGCGATAAGACTAAACACATATCTCCAAAGTTTTTCAGTGCACATGAGCTTCAGAAGGCTAAAGTTATTGAAGTCAGACAAATCCGTTCCAATGAAAATCTGGCAGACTTGTTCACCAAGTCTCTACCAAAGTGCACGTTTCAGAAGCTAGTGCAAAGTATCGGATTACGTCGACTTACCAAACAGCTAAGTTTGGAGAATGCGGAATCAGGAGGAGATACAAATCAGGGGGAGCATCCATGATACATTCGATTAGGATTTTTCCCACTGGGTTTTTCCTATCAAGGTTTTAACGAGGCAACATAAGCATACTTCACACTATATCAACAATCCAGGTAAAGTTGTACTCTTTTTCCTTCGCTATGGTTTTTTCCCACTGGGTTTTTCCAAGCAAGGTTTTAACGAGGCAACTGATGTTTATATGTGGGCATCCAAGGGGGAGTGTTGAAAACATCAGCATTGTTTGGAAACTTTGGCTGATGAATGAATGCCCATACATGGATTGTCAACATTGCAGACAAACGAATTTTTCAATGTTGTCAGTAGACTTTGTGAGTGTAGGAATCATGTTTTCAATACCCATACATATTGAAATAGGTATTTGTCAAAACATGCAATGTAAATGTCAAAGTGTAAGAAATCTGTTAGTGTGGGATTGCTCTATAAATTGAGCAATTCGATTGTTATCAAATGACAAAAAGAATACAAGAAGAAACAGATAGATAAAGCAATACATTCGTATCTATTCCTCTCTCTTAAATTGTCATTCCCTTGTGCTCTAGTTTCAGTGTAATATTTTACACCTGCTCTGCACACCTCACTAGTGAAGGTTATCTTCCTAACTTTTACATATTTATAACATTATCTGTGTTATGACATATGATGCAATTTCTTGTGTTACGAATAGAGTAAAAAATCTCATAAAAAACAAGGTTAAAAGAAAAGTCTTCAGTATAGTTACTATTCACACTTGTACCAGAGAGAAAGATCTGACACACATGCACATATCCATGCATGAAAACATGCCTTATCATGTGGTCATGATCGTTTCGTGTACAGATACTTTCTTTCTTTTCACTTTCTTGTCTTTTTTGTGTCAGAAATAAAAAAAAAGAGAAAAAGTAAAAGTTGAAAGAGCTAGCTCTGAAAATTTTATTTATTTTATTATTATTTTTAAAAATATTTACTTTTGATTTATGTCAAAGGATGATCAATCATAAAGCAATCGATTACAAAATCATGTCATGACCTCTCACTTTCAGATTGGACCATCTTTTCTGCTTTGCCCAAAAAGTCCTCCTCTGCTCCTTCTGCCGCTTCGCATTTATTATCTCTTTTTCGAGGAAAGAGCCTTTCATTGCTACCAGGCAATTGGCAATGACAATGGCAATGGCAATGGCATCCCCTCCTCTCTCTCTGCCTTATTTATTCTTTCATTAGTCAACTTCATAAACACAGAATGTTGAAACAAACATTTCTTACCAATTTAATTACAGAATTGTTTACTAAGATTTAAATTCTAAGTTTCTGAAATATTTCACCAAAAAAAATGAAAGGAGAGAAATGCTAATGGATTCTCTTGAAGATAATTCTTTATGGACTCTAGCATCTTACAGTTTAATGACAATTTTCGTGTTAACATTATTAAATATTATGCAAAAGATATGATGTGCGAGAGAGTCCATAAGAATCTCACTCTTGAGATAGCTCCCTTAGCATTTCCCAAGAAAAGGAATCCCAATTTTTATGCAACTTGGGTTGTCTATGGTTATACAACCCACCCATAACTTTATTAGAGGAATGCTCAACAAACTATAATTTTGCATGTAGGTTTTTTTTACCGAAAGCGAAAATGATAAATACACACCTTTTGTTCTACTTCTCTCACACATATTCATGTTTATTATGTGGTTTATTATGTGGGTTGTCTTCATTTGATTTATTCAATTAGATGACCAGAAACAAAGAAAAATGTGCGAAAAGCTAATCTTTTTAGAAATAAACGAAATACAAGAGTTAGAGGCAAAAACCTGTGTTACAACCACCACTAAGTAAGTCGAAAATGAAGGCATGCCTAGCAGCTGTAGGGATAGTACGATCCCAAATATACATTTATTCTAAATTATGCGCGAGAAGCTAAATATGATGAGTAAAAATCAGCTTTCTTACACTAAATTGGTATCGAGCTTGCCATCTACGAGACTCATTCTTAATATGAATATCATTAGACTGTAGTACTAAGCAACAACAACTTTCTCTAGTTAAGAATAAAAGAAATCTAATTTTCAATTACATTTCCGTAAGAATAAACCACCTAACTTTGTATTTGGGAATTTTTTTTATGCATAAAAAAATGCCCAGAATACAAAGCAACTTTAAATGGCTTGACAACTATAATGGACAGAAATTGCCCTGTAATATAGTTGAAGGTCTGAAAGGGCCCTCCCATTTAAGTTTCTCTTGATACTTCCTTCCTCCTGGTACGTATATCCTTATATTTTAGTCACTTGTAGCTAAACAACAAAATTAACGGCCGATCATTCCATGGTTTATGCCACTAATCATGGTATGTCGATATGCAGCCTGTAAACTGCACCCAGTTACAATATTCATATCTCAATTTTACAAACACTCCGTCCAACGTTTGGTGCCTAAGATTGAATCGGAATGAATAACTCTCTAGATTTAAATTATATTAAACAAAACAAAAAAAATAAAGTCAACTTCTGAATTTTGCCAAAATTGAAGGTATAAGATGAATTAATCATGAAGAAAACTTAACTTTTAAAGTCTTAGCATTTTATAGGGACTGGAAGATGATAAGTTTCCTACATGATATATATCAAGAAACTACATTTACTTATTATACCTCAAAGGAAGTTGAAGTTTAACCGTGCAACTAGTTGACCACAAAGGAAGCGCCGAAGTGGGTATAAAAGGAAGCAAGTGAGAGTGGGTGAAAAAGAAATTGAGAATTTGGAGGTCGGTAGGGTTTGTGGTGTCGGGATATGGCATGATACTGTACATTTTTTGCATTTGCATGGTGGTCTTTCACCTTCAATACATTCGCTCGTCAAAGGGAGGAGCCACAAAGGGACCCCTACCCTCCACCCCCACCCCCACCCCCACCCCGCAATTGCTTCTTAATTTCTTCGTACCCTCACATCACACAAAAGTGACTTTACATCTCTCTATGAATTAATGCTGAATTCATTAGACAACTACTTCATACATGCATACACACACAGAGAAATATATCCAGTCGTATATGTATAACTATATGCATGCATATCAATATAGAGCATTATTCGCTTTTAACAACGGGCCAAAATCTGACCATGGTGGATTAATGTTATCCACCACGAGTTAAACTTGGCCGTGGTAATTGAATAATTTTTACCACGAGCTACATATGCCCGTGATAGAATTGCCGTGATAGATGAACTGTTTTGTTCTAGTTAATAGTTCGGTGTTGAGAGAGACAAAGCACTGACCCTCCGGCTAATCCTAACTTATCCCCTCCCTCGCTCACCAAATGGGAGTTACCCTAGAGCTTAGTTGATGTTACATTCGTGATTTTTCCTCTTTTGCTACTTTGGGTTTTTCATTTGTAGCTTACTTCTTATTTGTTGTTCATATGATTTCTGTTAGGATACGTTAGGGAGAGAAATTTTCAAGTCATGAGATTGAAAGCCAAATTATAAAAAAAACAAAAATCACAAAATGTTAGATATTACGGGGACATATGAGAAAGATTAGCTAATCCCTCTTTGGAATGTGTCATTTGCAAATTTCTCTTACATACCTTTGTAATTCTCTATTGTCACATCCCAGACTCGGCTTCGCCGTAGCACGATATTGTCCGCTTTGGGCTTACTATTCCCTCACGGTTTTATTTATGGGAACTCACACGATAACTTCCCAGTGGGTCACCCATCCTAGGAATGCTCTTGCCCAAACTCGTTTAACTTCGGAGTTCCAATGGAACCCGAAGCCAGTAAGTTCCCAAAAGGCCTCGTGCTATAGGGAGGTGGGCATGTAGGTACCGTTTGGTACGCAGACGGGACGGGACGGGACAGAACGGGACCGGACGGGATAGGACAGGACGGAACGGATGATGTAAATATTGAAAAAGATAAGGAGAAATTTTGTCTTAAAATGTTATAAATTTGTGTTCCACGGATGTGGAACGGGTCGTTCCAGAGGGGAGAGGTGGAATGAAAAATCAGCCAAATTTCGTCCCATGGGACAACCTGTTCCACAGTTTTTTAGGCGCACCAAACGTGGGACGGAACAGCTGGTCCCGTTCCGTCCCGTCCCGTCCCACGTACCAAACGGTACCGTACATATAAGGCACATCACCCCCTCTCCGTTGGTCGATGTGGTATGTTACAATCCACCCTCCTTAGGGGCCCGACGTTCTCGTCGGCACACTCGCACCACACGGTAGAGTGGCTCTGATACCATTCTGTCACATCCCAGACCAGTTCCGCCGTAGCAAGATATTGTCAGCTTTGGGCCATGCCCTCACGATTTTTTTTATGGGAACTCACACGAGAACTTCCCAAAGGTCACCCATCTTAGGAGTGCTCTCGCCCGAACTCGCTTAACTTCGGAGTTCCGATGGAATCCGAAGTCAGTTTTGTTTCTGGGAACTTACGTGAGAATTTCCCAGTGGGTCACCCATCCTGGGAATGCTCTCGCCCGAACTCACTTAACTTCGGGTGCCAGTGGGTCACCTATCCTGGGAATGCTCTCGCCCAAACTCGCTTAACTTTGGAGTTCCGATAGAACCCGAAGCCATTGAGCTCCCAAAAGGCCTCGTGCTATATGAAGGTGGGCATGTATATATAAGGCACATCACCCCTTCTCCGTTGGTCGATGTGGGATGTTACAATCCACCCCCCTTAGGGGCCCGACGTCCTCGTCGGCACACTCGCACCACACGGCATAGTGGCTCTGATACCATTCTGTCACATCCCAGACCATCTCCGCCGTAGCACGATATTGTCCGCTATGGGCCACGCCCTCACAGTTTTGTTTCAGGGAACTCACACGAGAACTTCCCAGGGGGTCACCCATCCTAAGAGTGCTCTCGCCCGAACTCGCTTAACTTCGGAGTTCCGATGGAATCCGAAACCAATTTTGTTTCTAGGAACTCACGCGAGAACTTCTCAGTGGGTCACCCATCCTGGGAATGCTCTCGTCTGAACTTGCTTAACTTCGGGTCCTAGTGGGTCACCCATCCTGGGAATGCTCTCGCCCGAACTCACTTAACTTCGGAGTTTCGAAGGAACCCGAAGCCAGTGAGCTCCCAAAAGGCCTTGTGCTATGTGGAGGTGGGCATGTACATATAAGGCACATCACCCCATTTTTGTTGGTCGATGTGGGATGTTATAATCCACCCCCTTAGGGGCTTGACGTCTTCGTCGGCACACTCGCGGCTTAACTTCGGAGTTCCGATGGAACCCGAAGCCAGTGAGTTCCCAAAAAGCCTTGTGCTATATGGAGGTGTGCATGTATATATAAGGCACATCACCCCTTCTCCGTTGGTCGATGTGGGATGTTACAATCCACCCCCCTTAGGGGCCCGACGTCCTCGTCAGCACACTCGCACCACATGGCAGAGTGGCTCTGATACCATTATGTCACATCCCAGACCAGCTTCGCCGTAGCATGATATTGTTCGCCTTGGGCCACACCCTCAAGGTTTTGTTTCTGGGAACTCACGAGCAACTTCCCAATGGGTCACCCATATTGGGAATGCTCTCGCCCGAACTTGCTTAACTTCGGAGTTCCGATGGAACCCGAAGCCATGAGCTCCCAAAAGGCCTCGTGCTATATGGAGGTGGGCATGTACATATAAGGCACATCACCCCATCTCCGTTGATCGATGTGAGATGTTACATCTATGGTGCATTCCTAATCCCACTATCCAACTTTTTGTGATCATTTTCTTTATAATTTGGCTTTCAATCCCATGACTTGAAAATTCCTCATCCAAAAATAGAGTCAGTTCAAGTGTCGTCAAACTAGCATTCAAGTAAGCGAAAAAAAGGATTTTATTTTTTATTTTTTATTTTTATTTTTACAATTAAAAGCGGTAATCTATAGTTATCTACACCCAAAAAAAAAGACAAAAAATTTAAACCCGAAACACGTTGATTTAAGAGAAAACCCCTAATCAACAAAACAATCCACCACTTGTCTTAAACAAAAATATTAACTTGATGGTTGGACTTTTAGATCATATCCACTAGGAGTTTAGGGTAAAGGATTAGTACCTTGATATGACTGACTTCAAACAATATTATTGTGCAAAATGTTTTTATTGCCAGACGAATCTGGACCCCATTCCGATTGGATATTACAGCAAATTCCAGCCTTAAAACGGAAAATTTTTAGTTGTGACGGGAATACGGATGATACACCACGTGTTTTTATGTAAGTGATTGAAAATTTTAATTTTTAAGTTATTAATCCTTTAACACACATATTCAACCATTTACATAAAAACACGTGGTGTACTGTCTTGTGTGACGGGAACACTGAAAAATCTCTCCCTTAAAACGATCACATTCTTATTTAATAGCTTTATTTTTTCCTTAAAATTCTGCTACTGGGAGAACAAAAATATAAACATACAAATAAATAATGAATGACTTAATTGGGGTGCCTTTCTTTTCTTTTCAATTTTTTCTTTACTTTGTACGTATCATTAATAGTATGAAAAACAGTTTGAATCTTACATATAAGGATCTGTTAGATCGTGCAACACTTAAATATTACATAAAAGTCATATCATTGAGTTAAGTGAAGGGTGATACTATTCACACACTCATTTTTATTTCTTACATTTTTCTTTCAATCTTTGGTTGTCGGATCAAATAAATTGAAAAATATCAATGAACAAAAATTAATAACAGTGCATGAGAGGTAAAAAAAAGCGTGTGAACAACACTACCCTAAGTGAAAGGTGGCATGATAGACGGACTTTTTATTTCACTTTATTTGTTTTTAGTTTCAACAAAGCTTGATTGTGGGACCCAACGTAATCGAATGGCTCAGATTAAATGGGGAATGAGCATCATTTGTATGGTATAGGAGGAGGAGGAGCTGTACCAAACAACGAGTATAATGGTACACAGGCCATTCCATATTCTCTACCATACATTCTTATCAAACTGGTCACCAATAAATGTGATGCGTGTGGGAGAGTCTTCTGCTCAGATAATAATAACCTAATGATGATCAAAGGGCAGAATTTCTTAGACATTCAAAAGTTTTACCCAGAACAATCATTCTTAATTAAGGACAACCTAAAACCTTATGTACTTGTATAAGTTCATTTTCTAATATTCTGTAATAATAAAGAAAAATTAGTTATAGAGATATATGGGTACATTATATATATATATATATTCTTTCGTTAAATATGTAGATACATTTAATGAATTCAAATTTCTTTTTTCCAAATAAATGTGTATAGGTTGTACGCAAGGTTCTAAAAGACGTTAGGCGCTAGTCGGACGTTGAATTGGGGCCTAACATCTAGTCGGACTAGGTGGATTTAAGTAAATCTATTATTTTTGTGTAAATAAATGTCTGTTTATATTTAAAATATATATAATTTCATTATAAACTACAAAATAGAATAACATATATATATATATATATATATATATATATATATTAGGAAGTATTGGAACATAATGAAAACATGGAGAACATGCATATAATGTGTATTCATTTAAGTATTCAACAAGTTTCATACAATTTATTAAAAAAAAATACAAATGAAAGTTATCTATTTTCTGTCTAAGTGAGTCGCAACTTAGGCGGGTGCCTAGGCGGGCTAGATGGGTGCCTAGGTGGGCTAGATGAGTGCCTAGGCGGTCTAGGGGGTGCCTTAGCAGGTCTATGCCCCCTTTCTTAATTTTCAAACGCCTAGGCATTAATCGGAACGGTGGCCAACCCCCTAGCCCCTAGGTGGCGCTAGGCGGGAATTTTTAGAACAGTGGTTGTAAGTAATTACGTGTCTTTTTATTTACATACTCACAGTGGCGGATGCATTGAGGGGCAGAGGGGGGTCAGCTGACCCTCCAAACTTCGATGAACGTCTATGGATATCTTGGGTGCTGACCCTTTGAACTTCGGTGAATGTTCATGGGTACCTTGGGTGCTGCCCTCTAACTGACTTCAGGCCTACCAAGACTCGATGAATGTCCATGTGTATACCTTGGGTGCTGCCCCTTGCATACATTAACAGGTGTGCAGTATACCTTTCTAAATAACTTTAGGTCTACCAAGACTCGATGAAATGACGATATGCATGCTATTTCTGGTAAAAAAAATGTGCACGTTGGGCGTGCTATTACTAACCCCCCTAATATTATTTCCTGGATCCGCCACTACATACTCGTGTATTTTCTTCATGCGTAGTTTGCACTTGTTGTTGATAGAGATTAACAACACTGATACATGACAAGATAGAGGTCGATTAAAGTGGGGGAGAGATTAAGAAGACATAATTGGTACAAAATACGAAAGAAATGCAATGATGAAAAAACACACGTTCAAGAGCAATATTTGGCGTGAGAAAAGGCAACATGTTAGTTTTCGCTATTTGCTGGTGGCTCGAGTGTGCTTCAAGATGTTTGACTTTTAAGTTTTTAAGGTGTTTTAGTTTTTTTTTTTTGGCATCCGTTATAACTTGAGTTTAACTTCTTGCAATTCATACCATGAATTCTAATTCTGTCTTTTCTTGTCTCATAAGGATTTGGTTTCCCTTTTAGTAGAATTAGGGTTTGTAACTTACATAAAGGCCTGGTTGCGATTTATAAATTCATTCACTATCGAGTGTTAATTAACTAATAATTTAAAAGTATTTTGGAAACATTGAGATTCAAGTGTGGCGTAAGAAGTAATATAATTTACTCCTCCACCTGAGTTTGCAGCTGCTATGGTGAAGCCTTGCTCTTAATTAGTATCTAATGTACGAGAAAATCTTAAGCAGCGGTGGTAATGATGACAGTAGCGAAGGTGATGACAACAATAGTGCTTGAGGTGCTGACAATGGTCATGATAAGGTTGTGGTGGCATACTCGAGTTTTTTTCCATCTTAAAACTCTAACTCTGTTTTTTATATGCAGATTTTGTGTTATATAAATTTTTTTTTAAATTCTATTCTTGAAAACGCATGAAACATTAATCTGATGCTTTATAGAATTTAGGTTAAATATTATTTTCTACGTATTCTATTTCCGGAGTTTGCTTTTAAAATATAACCTACTAAAAACATATTACACTTATTAATGGATGTTTAAAACGAAAACCTATTCTGCAAAACGTTACCAACACAAACCCTTATTTTTCGAAAATGGATCCTCTCCTAAGCAATTTCCACCTAATCCTCCTAATTCGGGATCCGGACCGTTCAAATTTTCATCCAACGGCTACAATTATTATCACTTTAAAGGGGGCCCCTTATTTGTAGCCGTTGGATGAAATTTGAACGGCCCGGATCCCTGATTAGGAGGATTAGATGGAAATTACTTAGGAGATGATCTTGGTCCTTATTTTTCTAGATACTACTTTCATTCTAGGTGCTGTCTTTTCTTTTTTAATTACTCATTCCAGCTAATGTTGCCGTGGTAGTTGTTTGATACGAACCCCAAGGTCTGGAGACAATGAGGTATGCATGCATATCACCTACTTCCCGCATTTATCCAAACTAAATTTAATAGAATACATCTCTCTTCTGTAACAACACAAGTGATTATTTTGTGGAATTCTTTTTGGAGGAGGATGTGATAGAAACTGTGCTCCTAGAAAGCGAAACCACAACATTTACATTACCCAATTCATCATTTAATGCACCATCCAAAACATCACCTATGGATGAGTGATTCAAATTCAGTAGTGAACTGGAAACCCTACATCAATTATACATTAAATAAAGGATTAACATGACAAAGAAAGAGCTATTTAAATAAGTAATAGCAAATCATGCTTTACTGCAATGACAAAAAGTAATTATGTTTATGTACTCTGGTGCAGTTTCGATTCTCACAATTTTCCTTTTCTCTAACAAGTAACAATTTAGCCCACTAACGCTATCATGCCACTGAAAAAATTAAACATGTAATTACTTATCAATATTATACTTTTTTATGCAGGTGCATATGCCAATGAAGAGGGAGAGGGAGAGGGGGAGGGGGAGGGGGAGGGTGAGATAGACACTACTTTAACTAATTTGATTAAATCCAAATGGTTATAATGTTAAGGAGACTAAATTTGTAGATAAAATTTTGTAAACCAAATGACATGGAAGTTAGTGATTGAGTTATTACTTGAGCGTTGATAAACGTACTTATTCCTATTAGTAACAGATAATTTAGTTTACAAATTTTGTCTACAAATTTAGTCTCCCTAGCATTAGCCAATCTAAATTTTGCGTTACTGATATGATGAAGGATGTCATTGGATTTGAAAACCCTAGCATGCTGCAAGCATAAGAGTGAAGATAGTTAATGACGGATGAGGATGGTCGGCTCGGAGAGGAGAGTCATGTGGGAGAAAGACATAATAAAAACCATGTGTGCCAGACAAGTTTGGTGAGAGATTAGAAGGGAATATCTGGGAGGGGTATAAGGGAAGAATTAGAAGGTAAAATAATTAACGTAGGATTAGGGTTAGCGATGCGTACAGTATGCAAGCAAACAAAAACCCCTTTGTGGGTCTCTAGCTAGCTCACTCAGATATCATAAGGTCAATGCCTCAATCTTTTTAAAATATTAACTTATCACACACACAAAATTTCAGAATCTCACGAGAATTTGGAAAACCCAGAGACTGAATTTTATGTTATTATACTATTATATATTATGCACGTCCAATCTGTAGAAATATAAGCAATAAAATTCAAACCCTATATTAGTTATATATATATATATATATATATATATATTTCTATTGAGTACTGTACTGAGAAAAAACAAAATTGTATATAAAATTACAAAGATAGAGAGAGAAGAGTACCAAGGAGCGAAGTGGGTGGGGGAAAAGGAATCAAAGATGAGGGCGTCTCTCTCTCTAACATTTTTTATCCCGTCGTCTCCGGAGCAGGGAAATCTGAAGTGACCATATTTTTTGGTGCATTTGATGGGTTTTGACCAGAGAGAGAGAGGAGAGAGAGTGAGAGACCTCGTGCTCTTTCTTTTCTTCTCCGTCTCGTGTCATTTTCCAAGATAACTCTCGAGGATAACCAAACCCAAAGCCTACAACTTATGGCTTTCTCTCTCTCTTCCCTTTCGAGAAATTTTTTCTTTTTTTTCTTCCCATGACTTATCTCTCTCTCTCTCTCTCTCTCGTGAGCATGTCTGTTCCAGAAGATTGCTGTCTTTGTTTGCTTTAGCTCAATATCCCTTTTAATTTGTTCCTGCACTCAATAATTTGGTCTTTAAAGCACGTTCACACAACAGCAAGCTTTCTTCTTTGTTCTTCATTAATTGAGATAGCTAGCTTTCCAAATATTCTTTTGAAGAAAAAAAAGAACCAAATCTCCCCCAAATATCTTCAAGCTCAAAAGAAATTACCTCCACCTTTTTCTTTAACTCTTTTCCGCAACTTTCTTCACTCACAAGTTGGATTTGAGTAGCAGCAGGGAAGAAAAAAGAGAGGAAAAGAGGGGTAGCTTGCTAGTATTTGGTTTGGTAAAGTAGTGAATCAGAAAATGCCCTTGGAAGGGATTTTCATAGAACCCTCTTCAGCCACAACGACGACTAGTTCTTGTCCAATTCCTGATCTTTCTCTTCACATTAGTCCTCCCAACACTTCCACTAATTCATCATCAATTTTCAATACCACCATTAGTGAAGCCCAAAATCCCACTACTAGTAATTCCCAAGCTCGCACTGAGCTATCCCTAGGGCGATGCTTCACCGGCGAAGCTCACGAGCAAGAACCACCACAAAACCCTTATCAACAACAAAGTTTTCATCTTCACCGTTCCAACGGTCATTTAAGCCACTTAAATCACGGCGTTTCGCTTCTTGATGTCTCGTCGTCAGAGGGCTTAAGGCCGATTAAAGGGATTCCGGTCTATCATCAGAACCGTTCATTCCCCTTCTTGCCCATGGACAATATGAACACAAGAGATCATCACAAGGATTCAAGGATGTGCTTCTACCCAAAACCTCCTCCACCTTCTTCCTATAACCATCCTTCTTTTCCTTCAGCTGCCTCATGTTCCCCTAATACGCCGTCTGCGCCTTATTTCGGAGGAGGAGGAGCCGGCGGTTTGGATCCCATGTCGAGATTTACCGGGTTCTCATCCGTGGATGTGTTTAAATCGAACAATCAACTGCACCACCACCATCATCTTCATCAACTTCATCATCACAATCAGTATGGTATTGGAGGGGTTGGACCAATGTCTGAGGGATCTCATCACGGTATCATGAGATCGAGGTTTTTGCCAAAGCTGCCGACAAAGCGGAGTATGAGAGCTCCGAGGATGCGATGGACAAGCACTCTCCATGCCAGATTTGTTCATGCTGTTGAGTTTCTTGGTGGCCATGAAAGTAACCAATATTTCAAAACCTCCTCTCTTTTTTTCTTCATCTCTTAATATATATTTGGCAAAGAAAATTCCCCTTTTAATTCCTTCATTTCTTGTTCTTAATTTCCTTTTCTTGCGCGTAATTTTTTGTTATGATTTTTAGGAGCTACTCCAAAGTCAGTTCTTGAGCTCATGGATGTCAAGGATCTCACTCTAGCTCATGTCAAGAGCCATTTGCAGGTAGCAAGCTACTCTCTCTACCTCTCTCTCTCTCTCTCACTCTCTCACTCACTCATGTGGGAGAAATTTTTCAATGTGACGGGTATATGGGATAGTATGCCACGTATCACTATACAAATAATAGAATATTTGTGTTAAAAAGTTAATAACTTAAAAAAAAAATTTCTCACATTTTATATAAAAATACCTGGTGTATTCTCTCTCTTCCGGTCAATGAAAAATTTCTCTGTCATGTGGGGCGGTGTTTCTCTCTATTAATACACGAGGCACAGTTACCGATGGGGAGCTGTGAATGAAAAGAGTAGTAAGCTATAATATTTGTATTGAGTCTGTCTGAAACTTCTGAACTACTACACACTGACCTCTCTCTCTCTCTGTGCGCGCTTAATTTCAGAGAAAAACTTAAAAAAATGGATGATATAGAACAGACAAAAGTAGTCATCATTTCCCAATAATGAAGAATTGTTCATAACTACTTCCTTATCCAACATGAACCTCGTGATTAATGTTTCGTCCTTCCATCGTTATTAATTTATACATGAAAACCAAGACAGCCCCAGAAGCCCGCGGAGAGAGGAACCTAGCTACAAATTAAGAGATCTGAATTGTATTAATTAATTAGTTAATTAATGGAAAGAGAATAGTTTTATCATTTTTATGTGTATGTTTATTTAGACTTTAGAATTTATATTATGATTGCTGATTGAGAACAATTTTTCAGATTATATTTTTTAAATCATATGATCTGCCAGTTGACGTTTGAATTCTTTCTTAAAATCATTAACAAAATGAGTTCAACCTTCAACCGCTACATTATTTGGTTTTCAAAATATGATCTAAGATGATACCCCTAACATTTTCCTTATATTAATATTAATTAATTAAATGGCCAATGACTTTGCAGATGTATCGAACTGTTAAGACCACTGACAAGCCTGCAGCTTCTTCAGGTAATTCGTATTGCTAATCCTTTACCTCTTTTTCTGATTTTTGCTCCTTTAGCAGCCTTAACTTTTTCTTACTTATTACCCTTCACTTCGCATTAATTTTTTACCGCACACATTTGGGAAATCTATGCTTTCCATCTCTGTTGGTATTTGTTTTCCTTTTAATTGTACTAACCCCAATCATAGATCGACCTAGCAGAGCTAGCTGCATATATTTGTAGTCAACATTTGACCATAACACCTAGCTAGCTAATACATATATGCACTCATGCATCCCATGCTTACATCATTACTATGTCATGAATTATGATACACATAATACTAATGTACCATATACAAATACTACAAATGTACATTGTACATATGTAGCTTAGAAATAATTCTTATATGGATGGACCTTAATTAACTTTGATTTGTTTTCCTTTGAAATTAAGGGCAATCGGATGGATCTGGCGAGGAAGACATCCTCTCTCCGATTTGCAGCGCAACGGATCAGCATGCCCTACGCAATACTCAGCAATTTCCAGAGCAAAGACGACCGTCCGATCGGTCTGTGCAACCAGAGGCGGACTACACTTCCAGTACCACTCTTTGGAGTAACTCTTCAAGGTAGGGTCCTCATCACTCTCTCTTTCTCTCTCTAATGTTATATATATATATATATATATATATGCATGCATGCTATATGCATATGCCTGAACTTTTAAATAGTGCATGATAGTTTTTCTGGGGGAACTTAAATTATAAGCGTACTAGTACTGCTTCCTTTTTTTGCTTTTGCATGGTACCCTTATGTAGCTTAATGTAAAATCATGTCCACCATCTTTTAACAAAATAACAGGGTTCCTTGTGGGCTGTGGCCAAGCAGCTTTTGCTTTATTTTCTGCTGGTTATTTTCCTCTTTCTTCGTCTTTTCTCTTCTGCAAGATTTTCTTTAGTTGATTAAGAAATCTTATTAAAATAGCTAAGAATCGCACTAATAATGCTCAAGGTAAGAATTAAACAATAAATTCCATTATACAAAATTACAAATAAACTAAAGAAACAATTTTAGATCAATATTCTTTCCTTTATAAAAATTACTCCTGCGCAAATGATGAGATTTGTGGCATAAGCATTAATGGGTTTTAAATAAAAAGTAGCAAACACAATCAGAATCGTTAGCTGAGATAAGAAAGCAAATAGTAACACTTTTTCTTTTTTTTTCTTGAGAATTATTAAATAAAACTTGGAATTGTTTTTTGGTATTCCTTATGTTACCGATATTATAATCTGGTTCTTATTCTCTCCACGAGGACATTGCAATATATGACCAAAAATGTCATTCCCTCTTGCTGTTGCTCCCCCCTTTTTTCCAAAGTTCGAATAACTATATGTTATTTTATAAATTGTACTCCACCCTTGACATCTACCCAGTCATGTCAAATGTCATTTGGCTTCACTTTGACTAAAACAAAAAGATAAAGTCCTCTTTTTGTGTTTCCTTTTATTAGTTTATTTCTTTAAACAAATTAAATTTAAGAAAATTTCAGTGCAACAAACTCTTCAGGGAAGTGTTCCTTAACTGTGCGCACTCATACCAACTTATCATACACCCAACAGTAGCAATTTGAGTCTTGCCAGTGCCTCATACGGCTGTTGGGATTATCTAACTAGGTGCCATATTCTGAGGACAGTAACCAATACATGGCAGTAATGTGAATTGTGGAGAGGAAGTATGCGAATGGCGATGACAACTAATAACGGAAAAATCTGCTCCAATGCGACTCTTGGCATGTGGATCGACTAGTGCACGTAGCCTGGAGTCATGGCCTTTTGGTTAGGGAGCTAACTGTAACTTCTATCCCACCAGCTATAGCTAGATAGAGGAGAGTTACTTGTGGATGCTACTAAACATGATACTATGTTCTAATTAACTTGACTAGTTCAACAAATAGAAGATAAGTCAGATGAATTGAGAAGGGTTTATACATAATTTATAGAGGATTTAGATGAGTCAATTATAAAGTTCGATACGGAACTTAAGTTGCATTGTGTAATCCTCGCCTTGAGTGAGGAGAATAAATCTTTCCTAGGCTCTGATACCATGGCGACTTGAACAATGAAAGCAAGCAGATTGAGAAAGTCTTGAGAGAAAATGAAAGCTCTATATTTGATTATCCGAAAAGAATGATTACATGGCAGTGATGAGTACATCAATGAGTAAGTATATACCCAGATATTAAAGCAACCAACTCTAACTAATCAAGAGATTTAATGAATTAATGTTTAACTAATTATAACAAACTAGTATGTACAATGATTGAAACAAACTAATTATAACCAAAAAATGGTGAGGTATGTACCCTCTCAGTGCTTGAGTTATCAATGACCAAAAAATGGTGCGGTATGTACAATGATTGAAGAAATCCTGAAGCTCATTTAAAGTACTAGATGTAAGATCATCTCTCGTGTCATGTCAAGCATGACATTGTTCTTGTGCCTCATCATGCCCGGTTTTGTCTAGCTAGTTTTGGGTTTATCCTGGATTTCCCCAGGGATATCCCAATTGTATGCAACATTCTGCCGTAGTTTTAGTTTTAGGCCTAGCATGATCATATATATATGCTCGTGCTTTGCTCATATGGTAGCTTGTATGTGGCTAGTTTTAGCTTGATACTAAGTTAAGCCTAATAATGCATTTTGTTTGGGAAATCGTGTCTATTGGTTGTCGGATCATTTATCACAGCTATGTTCACTAAGTTCTTTTGGAGTTCTATTGTAGTTCTAATTATTAAACCAAAGTTGTGATGTTTTTTACTGAACTGTGCACCCATAAATAGGTCAATCCGTAGTTTGGTCTCCTATATTTGGTAGAGGTTGAGTTTTGTAAGCTTGTGAGATTTGAGTGAATTGAGGATTCTCCATTAAGAATTGTGTTTAGAGTAGGTAGATTATTTAAGAATTCTGGAGACATGCATTCATTTCCTCTTCAATTTGCAATGTTCTCCTTCTTTTGTGAATTGATCATCGCTTGTGGGTTCAGCCCAATTCCGGTTTAGGGTTTAGATTTCGCTCGTTGTGATATTTGGGTAAGGGTTTTCAGTTGTTGAACATGAATTTCGTAACATTTACTATTCAATCAAGGTTATATATAAAAGACTGAAAGCATTGGTCATTGAAGGATCCAACCTAGCTAAATTGGAAAGGATTGCTATGAACCTTTGGAGCGAATTGTTTTTCAAAGGCTGAGTGTGAAATAGTGGGACGTACTTTATAAGAAGGAACTATGTGCTATTCTGCTGCTGATGATTGTGAAAAGTGTGTTACAAGACAACCATATTTATGCTAATTCTTTGAACCACGAGCAGTCCAACAGGTACATGTAATACGGTGTCAGTTTACTCTGTAAATGGCTGGTGGTGGCATAGTGAACCTAGTACTTAGCCTAATGAGTGGCCCTCTTTACTGGAGACCTTTCTTCAACTTTAAGGAAGGTTTAGTTTAAGTCGACATAAAAGTCTATAAAATTCACCACATGATATAACGGGACATTTTGTTATATTTTGATCGTTTGAGTTTCTACATTTAACTTGAAATTTGATTTAAATTTCTTCCTAAAGTTGTTTGTTTTTTTTCTCCATTAAATTAATCTGAGTAGTAGAGAGGCGTTTCCACATACTAATTCTCATGACATGGACGGGCAAACATCAGCAGTATCCTCCCAATTACAGAAAATATCTGGTCATAAAATTCAGGTACTAAATCAATGTTTTCAATTTTCATATTTATTTGATCAACAGATTATAGTATTTTAAATTCAATATCGCCTGTACAGAGAACATCCACCGTACGAGCATTCATGCATGAGCATGCATAGTAGTCCATTATTTATAGCCCGAGGCACCTATAAAAGTTAAAAGTTGTCTTGATTTTCATTTAGAATGAAAAAGCACTTTATTCATTCCAAATCACAATTTGACATGTATATAAAATAATATAAAAATAAACGTCTATGCACGCCGACCATATGAAAACTGTTAGGAAAATCATATTTATAAACCACAAAAATGTGGGAGAAGAACCCATTTCTTGTTTCTAGACCATAGCAAAGTATAAATTCAATTCAGTCATTCCACATTTACACTCTAAAAGTCAACATAAAACCCTAGCTCCCTTCTGAGCCCAAAAAGTGGCATATCCCCTCTTTCCCTCGCTTCATTTTCTCATTCCCAAATGGCCACGGCCGCCACTGTGCACCCCTTGGTCACATTCCAGTCTCTGGACGGCAATATGACCACCGACCAGACCCAAGCTGTCCCCTTGCCCAATGTCATTAAGGTCTCCATCCAGCCCGACATCGCCACCTTCATCCACCTCTATTTCATTTTATTTTTTTTTATACAAAAACATTATAATAGAAAACAGACGTTATGTGTTTTTAATTTTCATCATATGATCTAGTCTGTGATAAGAGAAATAAACACAAAGCGTCGTGTGGTCGTCCGTTGAAAGTGTTTTTCCCACCTTGTACGTACAATGCATACATATATGGAGCATCTCTTCACATGCACACCACTGCATTCAATGCATTTATTTGGTTATAACTTACCATACAGTTAAGCCATGCATTAATCTGGAAAAGGTTGTCTGAATGTCGTACAGGAATGTGATTCAAACAACCTGAAGAGCCATCTTGGATCTAACTTTGATACCAGACATCCAAGCTTGGAGTTCACGTTAGGCAGACCGGACTGGAATGGCAAAGCACATGAGTGATTCAGTTTCTGTCTTTTCATGGATAGAAGAGCTTAAGTTGAGTTATTTGAGTGGATAGAAATTCTTTTAGGACTGTTATGAGCAGCTATATTATACGTAGCTGCTTCAGTTTCATAAGTCCTTTAACTGGGCGAACAAGGAAGAGAAGAAAATGTGTGTATAGAGGGGAAGAGAATTCACATTAAAATGGTGGATTGGTTCGCCTCCTCATTTCTATTATGGCTATGTATATCCCAGCCATCCATGTCTGACAGAGACTTGGAATTTTCAGGGTAAAATCCAGCTTTGGTTCCGTGTAAGGAATCATCGTAAGTTCGACGGGAAAATCGTGATTTTCCGTGTTAGATAAATGAGAGTTTACAACATCATACTTGTAAAAGTTGGGAAGGGGTTTCTCATCAGAAATGAACAGAGCTTGTATTTCATCAGTTTGAATCTCTATTGTTGCCCAAGTACTTGTATTTCAAAAAAAAAATAGTTGGCACTGCTGCATAAAGTAAGGATTAAAACGCCTTTCCAAAAGATTTTCTTAATCCAGGGGACTTTTTTTTTATCCGATATTATTGGTTTGTTCTTTATTTTAGAAGCAAGCCCAATCCCCAATGCTCCATCAAAAAAACACAATAATATTGGATTAACCGTTCCAATATGAGTTTTAAGCTCCAACTAGGGTTGTAAATCGGCTTGAGCAATTCGACTTCAGCTTTTTTTGGGCTTTGTTCAAGTTCAATTTATACCTGACTTGTTCAAGTTCAATTTATACCTGAAATGAGTTGAGTTAGAATAAAATAAATGTTAGGCTTCTTAAAGAAATGAGCTGACCGTAGCTTTGGTATGTTGCTTATAAACTTTTGAATTTGTATTTTCTTAGGAGACTGCTCAGTTGGGTTCGAGTTTGAGATGATTTTCAAAATTGATCATGAAGTTTCAATTTTCTCATATTGCATTTTGAAATTGTATCAGTTTACATTTTGCCTCTTTGAATGTATAATCATCCATTAAATTGAACAGTTCTTTTGTCAATATCTGGTGCTAGGCACTAGTCGTTAGGCTTATAAGTTATTAGGTGCTAGTCAGGCGGTGTTCATAGGCCTAACCGTCTAGGCAATTTTTATTTTTATTTTAATTAAATTTATTATATAAGAAATAAATGTCTACTTATACTTAAAATACATAATTCTATTGGGTACATAAATTGCAAAATAGAATGACATATAGATTATAAAGTATTAGAACATGTTGAAAACATGGGAAACGAGCATATAATGTGTGTTCATTCAAGTATTTAACAAGCCTCTTACAATCTATTGAAAAATTAAAATGCAAAATGAAAGTTACATTTTTTCCTGTCTAAGAGAGAGTCGCGACCTAAACGGGTGCCTAGGCGGGTTTATATGGGCTACCGGCCACCTAGGCAGGTCTATACGGGCTACCGAGCACCTAGGCGGGTTACGCAGACACCTAGGTAGGTCTATGCACTCTTTCTTAATTTTCAAACGCGTAGAGAATAATTGATGCGGTGGCCAGCAACCTAGTGGCTAGATAAGATTTTTAGAACTTTGTCTTGTATAAGGGTCTAAAACTCACTGTGTCATCAATTTGATGAATGGTCATACAAACATTTCAAAGGCACAAATTGATAAAATATCAATACCTTAAGGTGTAAGATGAGAAAATTGAAACTTCGTTGACCATTTTGAAAACCACTCCTGACACGTCCCTATCCCGATGTCCGGGGGACATCGGGATGACCATGTGATGGCCGACACCCGAGGGTGACTCATGCCATTTAATGAGTGCATATGCTAAGAACATGTAAAACATGCGTATAACTTTCGTTCGAACTACATAAAATAATATACTAATATTCAATTGCCAACAATGATAAAGATAGTGATAGTGCATGACATGTTCAGAGCATACATCTAATTTAGAATACAACTAAATGTGCTATTACAATGATGTCATAGCAGAGATGATGGCACGATATCACTGGTACAGGAATGCCTCGTAGCTCGAATTGTATGCCTCGTTCCTATGTCCTAAGGGGGCGCAAAACAAACATGAGTGCACCAAGTTGATATGTATAATACTGAAACAGTTATTCAAGCACTCACGCGTTGCCCATGCGTAGGCTCACGCGCGGTTGGGCTTAGGGTTTGGACCGGGTTTGGGCTTGGGCCTGTGATCCCGTGCTTGGTTTCCTTGGGCCAAAGGCCCAATCTTGCACAGTCCAAAGGCTTGGCCTCTAAGGGTCCGGCCTAGGGTTAATTAGGTTAAGGGTTTCTAATGGGCTTGGGCTTGAAAGCCTGGCCCAAGGGTCTTTGGGTTTCAGAAAATAATTAAATAATTAAATGGGTTTGGGTTTGGGTTTAACGAGCCTAAGGCCCGAGTTCTACACGGCCCAAAGGGCCTGGGTTTATTGGGTTTGGGTAGTTGACCCGTTTCTCGCTGAGAAAGTAGGCCGGAGCCTCCCGAGCTCCGGTCGCTGTCGTTTGGTCATTAAACCCTACTATTTAACTATCAAAACGAAGGTAGAGATAAGAGGAAGAGATTAGTACCTATCTCACATCATGAAGTGGCTGGAGGTGGCCAGAATTTTGCTCGAAACCCACCGAGCTCGCCAGAGTCTCTAAGCCTTTGCACCAATTCCTTTAGTGTTGCATAGAGACGAGGGAGAGATAGGAGTGGTCATCTCGAGTTGGTGGTGGTGTTGTGGTGTTTTGGGTGTGAGGGTGGGTGTGTGTATGTAGATCGGGGAGAGGAAGATCTAAGAGAGAGCGAAAGAGTGTGAGAGTTGACTCGGGGGGAAGGAGAGAGAGATAGGGGTGAGTTAGTGGACTGCCACGTGGTAGGCAGAGAAATGAGAGAAATTTGAGGAAATCTCCAAAGAGGATTCTGATTGGGTAGAGGATATGGGACCAATTTGTAATTTTGCAATAAATCTTTAGGGAAAAATGTGAAATTACAAATAGTTTTGGGGGTGGGGTTTAACAATCTACCCCCTTAAAAAAATTTCGTTCCCGAAATTACAAACTGAACTAAAAAGATAGGGGTACTGGCTCCTCATTAGTTTCTCTGTTTCCTATGTCGCTTCCTTGACGGCATGGTTTCTCCACAACACTTTTACCAACAGAATAACTTTGTTCCTTAATGTTTCATCCTGTCAGTCGATGATAGCCACTGGTTCCTTGACATAACTAGCATCCTGATTCGCTTCCAGCGGTTCCGATTGAATAACTTGAGAGGGATCCGACACATATTTCTGAAGCATGGAAACATGAAAAACGTGAATATGCGCCAACTCTGGTGGTAGCTCCAATTTATAAACAACTGCACCAATTCTCTCCGTAATCTGGTAGGGGCCAACATATCGAAGGCTCTAATTCCCTCGCTTACCAAATCAAACCACACCCTCTAGGAAGACAACTTCAAGAAGACAAAAGCACCTATCTTATACTCATGGTCCCTGGAATGTCGATCCACAATGCTTTTCTGTCGATCCTGAGCCATCTTCAGATTTCTCTTAATCAGCTAGATGTTAGTATTAATAGTGTCAACAATTTCTGGCCCCACTAACACCCGTTCACCAACCTCTGTCCAACATAATGGTGTTTGGCACGCCTTTTCATATAGTGCCTCAAACGGTGCCATATCAATACTGGAGTGGTAGCTGTTGTTGTAGGCAAACTTAACCAACAGAAAATAACTATCCCAGATACCCTTCCACTGGAGAACATACACTCTCAACATGTCCTCCAAGGTCTGAATCGTATGCTCGGACTGACCATCGGTCTGTGGATGGTAGGCAGTGCTATACAACAACTGAGTATCCATGGTGGCATTAAAAGCTCTCCAAAACCTGGAGGTGAATCTTGGATCTATGTCCAAAATGATAGTGACGGGTACACCATAAAGTTTGACAATATTATCAATGAACAGTTTGGCCAACTTCTCTAGTGAGTAGATTTGTCGGACAGGTAGGAAGTGAGTTCTCTTGTGAGTAGGTCTACAATCACCTAAATGCCGTCAAACCTCGACTGCGTCCTCGACAAACCATAAACAAAGTCCATGGTGATGTCTTCCCATTTCCATGCTGGTATCAGGAGATTCTGCATTAGCCCCTCAGGTCTTTGTCTCTCTGCCTTCACCTGCTGGCAAATAATGCATCTCTTCACATAATCCGCCACATCCCACCACATCCTAAACCCGTAATAGAATGGATGGATAATGTGATACAATTTGGTGCTCCCCGGATGCATGGCATACGCTGAGATGTGAGCTTCATCAAGGATTTCTTTCTTCATCGCTTCATTGTCCTTAGGCACAAATAGCCTATTCCTCATCACCTAGGCTTAATCTTTCCAAATTTTCAAATCCCGCCTAAAACATTTCAATACCTGCTCCTTAAGTCTGTACACTGCGGATCAAGATCATGAGCCTCCCTAACCATATCCACAACAGGTCTAACCTGGAAGTATGCCAGCAAGGCTCCCTGTGAATATGATGTCTCGGTAACTCTGGTCTCTCGGAGAGAAAACAGTAGTGGAACATGGATAGCTCGAAGGGAGGCAAGTTATCCATAAGATCTCCAACTCAGTGCATCCACTACTACATTGGCGTGTCCATAATGAAACTCGATAGTGCAGTCATAATCACTAATGAGCTTCATCCACCTTATTTGCCTCAAATTCAATTCCTTCTAAGTGAAGACATGTTTCAGGCTCTTGTGATCAGTGAATATGAGACATTTCTCGCCATACAAGTAATGCCGCCAGATCTTTAGAGCAAAGACCACTGCTCTGAGTTCCAGATCATGAGTGGGGTAGTTTCTTTTGTGATTCTTGAGCTGTCTGGAAGCATAGTCTATGACTTTCCCATGCTACATCAGTACACAACCCAATCCTGACAATGATGCATCAGTGTAAATCTCGAACTCGCCGCCATTATCTAGAAGAGCAAGGACAAGAGCCTAAGTAAGACGCCGCTTAAGCTCCTGGAAACTCCTTTCACAATTATCATCCCACTCGAATTTGACCCTCTTCCGAGTCAACTTAGTAAGAGGCAGGGTGATTAATTAGAAATCCTGCATAAAGCGTCAATAATAGCCTACCAGCCCAAGGAAGCTCCTCACTTCAATAACATTCCTCGGTTGCTCCCATGTAGACAATGTCGAAACCTTTTGAGGGTCCACGCTAATTACCTCAGCAGAGACCACATGTCTGAGGAAACTGATATGGTTCAGCCAAAACTGACACTTACTGAACTTTGCATACAGCTGATGATTTCTCAACCTCTCCAACACCAACCTTAAATGCTTCATGTGCTCGGCATTACTTTTGGAATAGATCAGGATGTCATTAATGAACACAATCATAAACTGATCCAGGTACGGTCTGAAGACTCTATTAATCAAATCCATGAATGTTGCAGGTGCATTTGTTAACCCAAAATGTATGACATGAAACTAATAGTGTCCATACTTAGTGCGGAAGACAGTCTTTGGCACATCTTCATCCCGGATCAGTAGCTGGTGATAACCCGAAGTTCGATCTTAGAAAACATTTGCGCACCCTTCAGCTAGTTAAACACATCATCAATTTGAGGTAGGGGATAACGGTTCTTCACTGTCTCCTAATTAAGCTGTCGGTAGTCGATCCAAAGTCTCTTCGACCCATCATTCTTTCTGACAAATAACATAGGAGCACCCCAATGAGACATGCTGGGCTGGATATAGCCCTTATTCACTAGCTCCTGAAGTTGAATATTCAATTCTCTCAATTCTGCTGGTGCCATTTAGTATGATGCTAAGGAGATAGGGTTGGTACCTAGAAGTAAATCAATGGTGAATTCGATTCCCCTCGCATGTGGTAACTCTGGCAAATCCTCAGGAAACACATCGGTGAATTTATTCACCACTGGCACATCTTTGTCACACAAAGAAGATGCATCACTCGTTACTACGTGGGCTAAGAATCCCACACATCATTTCTGCAATAACTCAGCTGTCTGGATAACAGAAATGATATTATTTGAAAGGATCCGTTGCTCACCCTGAAACGTGATCGACTGTCGTCCAGGCCAATTAAATGTCACAAATTTCTCCCTACACCCAACATAAGCATAGTGCCTAGACAACCAATCTATTCCCAAGGTAACATTGAACTTCGCAAGTTTGAAGGGGATTAAATTAGCCTCCAAGAGTTCCCCTTCAACTATGACCGGGCAATCCTTATACTCCCACTGTGCACAGAAAAGATCTCCCAGTGGCATTTGTATAAACATATCAAATTCTAGCGATGTAGGTTGAGGGTTTACAACTCATGCAAATGATGAAGATACAAATGAAAAAGTGGCACCTGAATCAATCAAAACTCTAGCCTAATTACCACACATAAGTAACGTACCTGTAATGACTCTGGGGTCCTGTTCTTCATCTTGCTGATTCATGGTGTTGATACGCACATGAACCTGACGTCCTGATCCACTTTTATGGCCACCACGAGTCCTAGCATACTGGTTGTTACGGCCTGCTTGGTTCCCCTAAGCACAACTGCCCGACGTTGTTCCAGAATGCTATAGTTATGGCTGAGCAGAAAACTGGGTACTCTGACTACCACTGCCGCCATAACTCTGAGTACTGCCATAGCTCAGAGTATTCAGGTTATTACTCCCACCATAACACGAACCAGAAGCATAACTCTCGGGTGATGGCGTCGAAGGGCAATCCTGAACATAGTGCCCAGTGCCCTCATACCTGTGACACATGGCAGTAACCACAACATAATTCCCCTGATGGCGAGATCTACAACATGTAGAAGCTGCTATTGTTAGACTGAAATGGCTGAAAGATCGCCTCGTCGACTCACTACCTAAGCCCTCACTAGATAATCCCAAACTCTGACCTTGTTGCTTGAACGATTGAGAGCGTCTAGGGCCGAAGGGGTTAGAAAAAGTAGAAGGCTCCCTCATACTCCGGGATCGAAATCCATGACCCCTCTGATTCTGATTCCGAGGTAGGTTCTTACTCTGAGGCTGGTTCTGGCTCTGAGGCTGATTTTGGTTAAGGTTGTCCCATCTCGATTGTTCAATCCTCAAGGCCGTCTTTATCATCTCCTCGTATGATCTATGCCTCTGAGCTGTTACAAGCTCGCGATAGTCAGGGTTCATAGCAATCTGCACCTGTATCATCATCTCCCGTTGGTTTCCATAGGTTCCCTCATGGTGTCTCGACAAGCGCCGAAAAGTGCTATCAAACTCAGATCGCCCTGGCGAAACTCTAAGAACTCTTGCCTCTTCCCCAGTTGATAATCAGGGCTCAAAAAGTATGCGTTGAAGAGTCTTTAGAATGTGGCCCAAGTCATCAAGGAATTAGGTGGACGAGAGCCCTTCGCTGACTTTCACCAAAACCTCACGTCCCTCTGAAGGAAATAATCAGCGATAGTCGCCCATTCAGACGCTGGGCATCTCATGCTCTCTAAGGTATCCTCCATCTTTTCCAACCAATCCTCAGCCTCCTCACATGCTCCAACTACCCTAAGTTATGTAACGCCGTGGCTACGAGCAATCTCCATATATGTACGACTCAGCCTGCTACTACCAGGAAAAACATTTCGTAAATCGGAAGTCAACTGCTGAATTCCTCCCATTAGACCAGAATGAGGTCGTCGAGGTACATTCCTACCAGGATGGTCCATAATTCTGATAAGAGGCAAACAAGATTTAGAAAGACGAAAGATTATGATTACCAAACTGGAAAAATGAAGTCCTAAGTATGCTTTGATACCAATCTGACACGTCCTAATCCCGATGATGATCATGTGTTGGCCGACACCTGAGGGTGATGCAAGCCATTTAATGAATGCATATGCTAAGAACATGTAAAACATGCGTATAAATTTCGTTCGCACTACATAAAATAATATACTAATATTCAACTGCCAACAATGATAATTATAGTGATAGTGCATCACATGTTCAGAGCATACATCTAATTCAGAATACAACGAAATGTGCTATTACAATGATGTCAAAGCAGAGATGATGGCACGATATCACTAGTAGGGGAATGCCTCGTTCCTATGTCCTGAGGGGGCGCAAAACAAACATGAGTGAACCAAGTTGATATATATATATATATATATATATATATATATATAATACTGAAACAGTTATTCAACATACTAACCCCTAAAGTTTTATGAAAACCTTTCATGAAACATATAACGTATAATGTGCTAAATAGTGGTATCATGTATTAGTATCTCACAGCTGAAGCCACCTACCTACGCCCGGCCGAAGCCAATATAAGTATCTTTCTCCTGTAGTCACCAACCTACGCCCGGCTGAAGACAATATAAGTATCTTCCACATTGAGGCACCAACCTACGGCCGGCCAAAGCCAATATAAGTATCTCGCCCGTAGGCAGAACATTGACCAATAGATACGCACAAAAACATTGAATATAATATTTCCAAAGCATAATACATATATCTCAAAACATCTTCATAGCATATAGTCGTCCATCATATATACTAAAAAGAAGTGTAGAAAACATGTTCATATATAGTATATAGTCATCCATCATATATACTACAAAGAACATATGTTCGATAAAGTATGATAGTCCAAAACATTCTCAGTAAAGCATGATAATCATAAAGTGTAAATCTAATTTACTCATAAAACGTAAACATTAAATCATGCTTTTCATGTATGCATTTCTACTATTAAAACATGCGGTTTATAAGGGGTCCACTCACAAATACTTCGTTGTTAAAGAGCCGTACGAAATAGGCGGGACGAAATTGCCGCTAATAATTGCACCTAAGCACATAAAGGGTTCAATTAATAAAACTATACTCAAACGATTGAATTTCATAAAACATACATCATAAACGGATTCAGGATGTCGAAAAACATAATGGGGGACCTCAGGTACCCCCACGCGCCCTCATGTGCTGCTGCAAGGTGGCGGCTCCGGCGGCCACGTGCCACCGTGGGTCGCCAAAAAATTCGTTGGTGCTGCCATGGATGGTGGCACATGTACTCCACGAGCAGGCTCACGCGTGGTTGGGCTTAAGGTTTGGATCGGGTTTGGGCTTGGGCCTGGGATCTTGGGCTTAGGTTTCTTGGGCTGAAGGCCCAATCTTGCACGGCCCAAAAGCCTGAGGTCCAAGGGTCTAACCTAAGGTTAATTGGGTTAAGGGTTTCTAATGAGCTTAGGCTTGAAAACCCGGCCCAAGGGTCTTTGGGTTTCAGAAAAAAAAATAAAAAAATAAAAAAATAATAGGTTTGGGTTTGGGTTTAACGGGCCTAAGGCCCAAGTTCTACACGGCCCAAAGTGCCTGGGTTTATTGTGTTTAGGTCGTTGACCCATTTCTTATCGAAGAAGAAGGCCAGAGCCTCTCGAGCTCTGGTCGCCTTCGTTTGGTCATTAAACCCTACGATCTAACTATCAAAACGAAGGTAAAGATGAGAGGGAGAGATTAGTACCTGTCTCACGTCGTGAAGTGGTCGGAGGTGGCCAGAATCTTGCTCAAAACCCATAGGGTTCGCCGGAGTCTTTAAGCCTTTGCACCAGTTCCTTTGGTGATGCACATAGATGAGGGAGAGAGAGGGGTGGTCCTCTCGAGTTGGAGGTGATGTCGTGGTGTTTTGGGTGTGAAGGTGGGTGTGTGTGTGTGTAGATCAGGGAAAGTGTGAGCTGAGAAAGAGTGAGAGTTGACTCGGGGGGAAGAAGAGAGAGATAGGGGTGAGTTAGTGGGCTGCCACGTGGTAGGCAGAAAGATGAGCGAAATTTGAGGAAATCTCCAAAAAGGATTCTGACTGGGTAGAGGATAGGGGACCAATTTGTAATTTTAATAAATCTTTAGGGAAAAATATGAAATTACAAATAGTTTTGGGGATGGGGTTTAACAACTCCTAACCTGTAGGGTGTAAAATGGATTTAGCTTCTATCTTTGTAACCAAAACATCAATTGCTCTCTTTAAACCCTAAACTCTCATTTGTAAGTGAGAGATCTTAAGTTCAATTTTCATTAAAGGCGAATTGGAACGACTTTATTACTAACCCATTATGAGGCTAAGCCTACATTTCTCATTTTAGTGTAAATACTATCGTTTGTTTAAAAAAAAAAAAAGAAATGATCGATTTATTAATAAGTTTGTTTTTATTTCCTTAATAGTGAGAGAGAGAATAAAAAAGGGAAGAGAGAGAAACAAAAATTGTGTTGATTTTTCCATGTGTTACTGTGTTACCAACTTTTTCTATTATTAACAGCCGTTGGATATGGGATAGACGGATGGGATGTAAGATCCATGACTGAGAAAACAACATACGAAAACAACACACAGAAGGATTAAGGAGTGTCAACTTTTTTTCTTCAGGACAAAGCAACCTGCACGTGATGGAGTGATTCAGCATAGGCTTGGCAATTCCTGACACGACACGACACAACACGACACGAAATTAATAGGTGTTGGGGTCGACACGATAACGAATCGGGGCATTATCGGGTAACCCGATAAGCACCTATTAAGATAACGGGTTGGTTCGGGTATACACGTGGGTAACACGATACACGATAAGCAAAATATTAATTTAATAATTTTATAACCCTAAAAAAATAATATAATAATTATATATATATTAATTTAACAATTTTATACCCCAAAAAACTATAATAATTATATATATATATATATATATATATATTAAATTAAATTTTAAAAATTGGTGACCATTGTATCGGCTTAAATATACATACCATTTAATTCTCAAGTGTTATACGTACAAAATAAATAAATTTAAATCTACTTAATAAGTATATATATATACCATTGAACTTGATGGGATACGAATTCTACGAAACTAATTTCAACGATCCAACTTATTTGTATATGCTTCGAAATCGCATTAGCAAAAAATCGCAAAAAACAAACATTCAGAGATCAAGTAATGGGACAAAACTTTTCGACGGTTATAAAACGAAAAATCACGATTTAACGGTTATTTTAACTCCGATTTTGATTATTTTTTATAGCTACACTCCTTGATCCTATATGAATACAATGAATGAATTTGATCTTCAATTTAAAATATTTACACTAGTGGATACTACAAAATCTTATGTTATACTTGATGAAAGTATAAATAAACTCTAAGTGTTAGTGAATCTATCGTTTTGATGGGATACGCATCCTACGAAACTAATTCCAACGATCAAACCGTCAAACTTGTTTGTATAAGCTTCGAGATCGCATACACCAAAAATCGCAAAAAACAAACATTCAGAGATCAAGTAACGGGATAAAACTTTTCGAAGTTTATCAACGAAAAATCACTATTTAATGATTATTTTAACTCTGATTTTGATGATTTTTTACAGCTACACTCCTTGACCCTATATGAATACAATGAATGAATTCCATCTTCAATTTAAAATATTTACACAAGTGGATACCACAAAATCTTATGTTATACTTATGAAAGTATAAATAAACTCTGTGTTTGTAAATCTATCGTTTTGATGGGATATGCATTCAACAAAACTAATTTCAACGATCCAACCGTCAAACTTGTTTGTATATGCTTCGAGATCACATACGCCAAAAATCATAAAAAAAAACATTCAGAGATCAAGTAACGGGACAAAACTTTTCGACAGTTATAAAGGAAAAATTACGATTTAACGGTTATTTTAACTCCGATTTTGATGATTTTTTACAGCTACACTCCTTGACCCTATATGAATACAATGAATGAATTTGATCTTCAATTTAAAATATTTACACAAGTGGATACCACAAATCTTATGTTATACTTAATGAAAGTATAAATGAACTCTAAGCGTTAGTGAATCTATTGTTTTGATTGGATATGCATTCTACGAAACTAATTTCAACGATCCAACTGTCAAACTTGTTTGTATATGCTTCGAGATCGCATACGCCAAAAAATTGCAAAAAAAAAACATTCAGAGATCAAGTAACGAGACAAAACTTTTCAATGGTTATCAACGAAAAATCACGATTTAATGGTTATTTTAACACCGATTTTGATGATTTTTTTACAGCTACACTCCTTGACCCTATATGAATACAATGAATGAATTCAATCTTCAATTTAAAATATTTACACACGTGGATACCACCAAATCTTATGTTATACTTAATGAAAGTATAAATAAACTCTAAGTGTTAGTGAATCTATTGTTTTGATGGGATACGCATTCTACGAAACTAATTTCAACGATGCAACCGTCAAACTTGTTTGTATATGCCTCGAGATCGCATACGCCAAAAATCGCAAAAAACAAACATTCAGAGATCAAGTAACGGGACAAAAAATTTCGACGGTTATCAAAGAAAAATCACGATTTAACGGTTATTTTAACTCCGATTTTGATTATTGTTTACAGTTACACTCCTTGACCCTATATGAATACAATGAATGAACTCGATCTTCAATTTAAAATATTTACACTAGTGGATACCACAAAATCTTATGTTATACTTAATAAAAGTATGAATAAACTCTTAAGTGTTAGTGAATCTATATATTAAATTAAATTTAAAAATTTGATGATCATTGGATTGGCTGAGATGTAATCTCAGTTATCCATAATTTTGGTAACCTTCTCATAATTTGAATGGCTTTTAATGTTTGGTTTTTCTATACTTAGTTTATGCGGAGAGAGTTTTGACGTGGAAGTGACGTGGAAAACCTTACTTAAAACATCATCAACATAACTCTTGAATGCAATAGATCAAGCCAAAGTTCCAATAAAATTTCCCCATGATGATCGATGAAAATTGAGGATTTTGTAAAAGGAATAACATGCAAACTTTGAGTTCCATTGGCAAGGTTTAAACTTTTGAGAAAGGCTTCACAACCTTGAAAACAAAAACTCTTTCATTTTGCATATCCTTGCACATTTAATATTTTTGAATAGACTAATAGTGTATGAATATTTTTTTATTAGGCTCTTATTTTCGAGTGTAGATATAGTACTTAAACGAAAAATGTGTTTTAATGTTTTGAAATAATATTTATATGGCAATCTGTGGTATGTGCAAATTTTTTTTTTTTTTTCTTAACGGGTCATAATGGGTCATAACGTGGGTAAAGTGACCCGTGGTTAAGATAACAGGTGTGACACAACACGACCCTTTAAGATAACATGTGTTACACGAAAACAACACAAACACGACAAACACGACCTGTTTGTCAGGCCTAATTCAGCACCCCGTGGCGGGGCCCGTGTGTGTCAAGCTACCCTTTTTTTGCCTGTTTTGTAGGCTGTATCGATCCACTAAACTTGTTCTTGGAAACCAAGTGCAAATACACCATCTTTCCTTGGGCTTATGGCACACTGTCCACGTGCGGTTCATTTCACCCTTCCATGTAAAATAAATTCCTGAAATTATAACCCATGAGGTAAAAGATAAAAACGGCACATAGGAGAAATTGAGATTTATAAAGTGAGTAAATTGTAACAATGGTATCTTAGTTTTAACTTAATTGGAGCAATAATTTCTCAATTTTAACTTAATTGGAGCAATAGTCCATCAACTAAATATCTGTGACCATTAGTCTTTTAACTCATCAAAACGTGCATTTATGGTCATTTTCGTCAACTTCATTAGAACTCTTGTCAAAATAAGTCATGTGACACGTGCGTGAGGCTGAATCATGGGGTAAATATGGAAACCAAATGAGAAAAATTGTAGCAATGGTCCCTCAATTTTAATCCAATTGGATAAATGGTCTCTTTACTTTACCAATTGGAGCAATGGTCCCTCAACTTTAATTCAATTGTAGTAATGGTGCTTCAAACTTGACTCATTTTGACGAAATTCTGACGGACTTGGCGAAAATGATCATAGTTACACGCTTTGATAAGTTAAGGACCAACGGTTATGAATTTTTAATTGAGGAATTATTAGTCTAATTGAGTTAAAATTGAAGGATCAATCAGAACTCTAGTTCGATTTATATAAATAACGAGGACCACTTATAATTGTACTTAGTTCGACATGCCCCTTACCAAGAGGGATCCCCATTTTTCTAAACAAATGAGGACACCCTCTTGACCTTTGGATTGGCTTTAATGAAATTGTGTGGTTGAGATTAAAACACAGGCCACACAATCTCAACCACACAATTTCATTAAAGTCAAATCCAACGGTCAAGAGGGTATCCCTATTTTTTTAGAAAAATGGGAATCCCTCTTAAGAAGGGATTCCCTTAGTTCGATACCTAAATGTAATGGGCTCACCGAATATCTTAGCTTAAATGTACCACTCCCCAAGTCATCTTTTACTTTGTATAAAAACAAATAGAGAAAAAAAGCATATTTGGGCTCAATCAACTTTAATTAAGAGAAGCTCCATGTGCAGTCCATTTAATTGAACTGTAAAATTTCCAAACTGAAACCCGTTAAAGTAAAAAATGAACCGCGCGCAAGGAAAAGTTAAAAGCAATTTTTGCCGTACGTATATAAATGAAGGGTAATGCTAGTGAGATTAAATTTGTCGAGAAAATTTTGTAAATAAAGAAATATAGAAGTTGATAATTGGTTTATTACTTAACGTTGATAAACGTGTTTATTCCTATTAGTGACACATCATTTAGTTTGCAAATGTAGTGTCCAAATTTAATCTCTCTAACATTATCTTTTAAACAACTCGCGCGTTTTTTGTGGTAAGACTTGCTTTGCATGAAATCTTTAATTTCTTGCACCCCAAAATAGCAGAATCTCCGGGTTCTCTCTCTCTCTCTCTCTCTCTCTCCCTCTAAAACGTTCCACTCCTCTTCTCCAATCCCACTCCTGTGCGCAGATCCTCCCCTTTTGTTTTTTTTTTTTGGCGAAGTCCTCCCCTTTTGTTTGTCGTACACTCCAGTCTACAACCATCGTACTTCTTTCGTTCTAGCTATCAACAAAATTGAAGACATAAGAAAGGTTCAGTTAAGTCAGCTTTCATCATTGTGTTCTTGCTTGCTGCATCTTGTGGTAAAATACGTCTCTCTATATATATTTCTTTCGAATTAAAATAAAATGGAATCGGGCCTTGATAGCTACAAAATAGTAATTAACCATTCTTTTGTCAATTTGGCGCAAATGTAACTTGTATAAGAGTCTCAAGCTCACTATGTCATTTATATAAATATATAATGAATTATCATACAATCAATCAAACCATATACAAAAATTAATATAATTTTAATACCTTAGGCTATCTCCAACCTAGGTGGCCAAAGGGCTATAGACATAAAACTCATCTCCAATGAAGGGCTAGGCCAAACAAATTTGGGACCCACCCGGCCAAAATATAGGCAAATGACCAAAGGGCTGGGCAAACATAGTCAGCCAGCCTTGAAAGTTGGGCCCAACTGTGCTGCTAGCTGACGTCATGTAGCTTTTTTTCTTTAAGATGAAATTTATAAAAAAAAAAGTTCTAATTTTTTAGGAAAACTAATGAAAAGGACTTGAAAACTTTTAGTTTTAACGATAAGGACAAAATAAAAGGTAAAGTGAATAGTATCAGGTTTGACTTTTTAGTGTAAAAATGTGGTTTTTCGTTAAAGTGAACAGTACCGCGGGCTTTTCGTTAAAACTCCCTAATTTTTTCCTATATATACCTATGTCATTTCTACACAATTTCTCACATCCTTTTCACCATTCCATACTATCTTACCTCATTTTAATGTCTAAGTTGTTAACATGCAAGTAAAATTAAAATATTTAATAACATGAAACTTAAAACAACATTTAGCGACAAATGACCCTCAAAATATGTTCGGAAACCTTATTTTAATATGGTAGTTTAATTAAATTAACCGATAAAATTAAAGAACAAACTTATAATAATAAATTATTGAGGGGGGCTAAAAAATAGCCCCTTCGATTGGAGATTGTATATAGATATGGCCTGACACTGTTCATTAAAAAATAATTTCTTACATAGCTATAATCTGGACGAAGGCTAAACGTAGCCCCTGCGGTTGGAGATGGTCGAGAAAAAAAAGGGAAGATAGAGTGACAAAAATTTGTGCTGAATTTGCCATGTGTTACCAACTTTTGCTGTTATTAACAGTAGTTGGATATGGAATAGACGGATGGGATAGAAGATCCATCACTGGGAAAACAACGCACATATGGAGTGGAAACTTACTTTTCTTCTGGGCACTTTTCTTATGGACAAAGCAGAATTGGATAATCTCCTGAGTCTAATGAGAGGGTCCTCCTGACCAACGTGACGGTCCACGTGTGTTGATCAGAATGATCCTCTCCTTAGGCTTAGAAGAGGATCCAATTCCGCACAAAGCAACCCGCATGTCACGGAGTGATTCAGCATCATGTGGGGTGGCCCTCGTCAAGCTACCCTTTTTTTGCTTGTTTTGTAGGCAGATTTTAGGCTGAATTGATCCACTAAACTTGTATTTGGAAACCAAGTCCAAATATATCAGCCTGCCTTGGGCTTATGGTCCACTGTCCACGCGCCGCGGTTCATTTCAGCACTTCGTGTAAAAGTATTCTGAATTTATCACCCATCAAGTAAAAGATAAAACCGGCACAGAAGATAAATTGAGATTTGTAAAATTGAAACCAAATTTTTTAAAAGAATCAACATTACAGTTTATTGTTATTTATCTCGATTTAAAAAGCGGAAACAATCAGATTCGATTCATATAGATAACGACAACTACTTGTATTCGTATTTAATTCGATGCCTAACTGTAATTGGCTCACTGAGTAAAAACAAATAGAGAAAAAGCATATTTGGGCTCAATTAACTTTAACTAATACAAGTAAGGAAGTGGGTATCTATGACAAATGGGGCCGAGGCTTGTAACCATCCTGCTCACCTTGGGCTTTTAATTAGGAGTAGCTCCATGTAAAAGTAAAAGAGGGAGCCTGCACAAGGAAAATGTTAAAAGAAGCTTTGCCACATATGCATTTAAAAATTTCGCGGGTTTTTTGTAGTGAGGCTTGCTACTAGCATGAATACTTTACTTGCACCCAAAATAGCAGAATCTCCGAGTTCTCTCTCTCTATTTATTATTTAAACCGACCCACTCTTCTTCTCCAATCCCTCTCCCGCGCACAGATCCTCCCCGCCACAGAGTCGACCTCTCTCTCTTAGCGGAGCCACTCCTCTTCGCCAATCCCACTCCCGCGCATATCCTCCCGGCTACAGAGTCGTTGTCGGAGTAGGTTCGTTTCGTTTTTTTTTTATTATTTAATTTCCATAGATCACCCTGCATATGTATGCTTTAATTTTATTGGTATCAAATTTGGGTTTTATTTTTGTTATGAAAAAGAAAAACAAGTTGATGGTGTATGTGTTTTTGTTGTTTGTTTTAGTTTGTAAAATCAGATTGGTTTGGTTTGTTAGGAATATAATGACGAATCAGTATTGGGATTTTGAGACTAGTCACAATCCTAGATTAGTTAGTTATATTGATTAAATTGGTGAGATTGTTGTATTGAGAAATGTTGGATATCACAGATTCACAGTTCTCATTTCGGGAAAAATATTGTTCTGTCTCGTTGCCCTTTCTCTTCTATCTTCTTCTTAAGCTATCTTAATTAACATGGTTATCCTCTGTTGGTCATTCTGTTCTCTCTTTTCTATCTTCTTCTTCAGATAATATCATGGCTTCATCACTGTTTCTGGTATCCATCACCTTGGTGGTGCTCACGATCTCGGACGTTGATCTGGGCCGTTGTGGCCCGACGGTTGTGCTTCCACTGCGGCAGGCATTCCCCGCCATGTATCCCGTCCATCTAAACAAGCTTCAAGCTCGGGATCGAGTGAGGCACACTCGGGTCTTCAAACACAATGTCGGTGGCGGCGTAAATATATCCGTTGTGTACGATGATCTTTTAGAGCATATCGGGTAATTTTTTTTCATCTATACATATATATTATAGCTTTTATTTTTGTTTTGTTCTGTTTGAAGATATATAAAATTTCAAGAGCACCAAATTGAATCATCCTTTTAAAATACAAACAAAACCCCACTCCAAATCAGCCAACCAATACAGTACACAGTTTTTTTTTTTTTTTTTTTTTTGGTTTTTTGGTACATGATAGGTTAATCGGTTACCCAAAAAAATGCTTAAGAGGCAAGAAATGTAATCGGTTCATTATGTGTTGTGCTTGGTTTTCTGCGAGGCACAAATTGAATTTCCTGAATAAAATAAAAACTTTACCTGTAATCCCTTCGTTTCATAATTTTAACTCTCAATCTCTTTTTCCGATTTATGTCATCAAGGTCTTGTACCAAAAAGTTTATGTTCGGTTGAAACCACTAACGTTTTGTGTTGGTAGAACTGCTCCTTTTCCAATCCTTCATATATATATATATATATTTTTTTTTTTTTTTCATTTGGGCATTCTGCTGAATGATTTCCGTGAGCTATGTTATCTGCAATTTCCAATAACAATATTGTTTCCTTGTTAGCTTTCTGATTCAGACTTTTTTTTTAGAAGCTGAAGTCAAACACTGGTGCTGAGCATTTTAAGTTTTTCACAATAACATTATCCTGTTAGTCTTCAATTTTTTTATGTATACTATCTTTTGAAAATGTAGGCTTTATGTGACGAAAGTAATGGTAGGCTCTCCGCCAAGAGAGTTCCGCTTATTGTTCGACACCGGGAGTGACGTGACATGGGTTCCTTGCATTTCCTGCTCTGGCTGCCCTCGCAGTACTGGCGGAGTAGGTTTTTGTTTATTGTTTTTCTATTGCATGCTGTCATTTCAACAATGTTGCATATTTACTGATACGTTTCAATTATGTTTCAGTCTCCGGTCAGCTTCTATGATCATGGCAGCTCATCGACTGCGAAGGTGATCAGTTGTAAACATCAACTGTGCACTTACAATATCACGTACGCAGACCAAGATGAGGTTTTTGGATACTATGTATCGGATCAAATCCATTTTGACATGATTACCCAGCAGTTTACCTCTTCTGAGTCCGTTATCTTTGGGTAAAGCTTTAATTTTAAATTTTTTTTTTTAACAACCATTTGTTTTTTACTCTTAATATTCCCTTGGATGATTTTCTTGGAAATAGGTG
Source organism: Cotoneaster glaucophyllus (assembly GCA_036320875.1). Taxonomy (NCBI): domain Eukaryota; kingdom Viridiplantae; phylum Streptophyta; class Magnoliopsida; order Rosales; family Rosaceae; genus Cotoneaster; species Cotoneaster glaucophyllus. Next base: position 24,600,258 of record CM070068.1, on the reverse strand, counting down.
TACTACTTATGAGTCTGGCATGATCGCATGGAGCCCATACAAAGGCGTAGTTGGGTTTGGCCCAGGAGATGCATCCATCATTTCACAATTGTCATCTCGAGGGTTAACCCCAAAAGTGTTCTCCCATTGTCTGAGGAGAGAAGACAATGGAGGGGGTGTACTCGCTCTTGGGGAGATAATAGACACAAGGATGGTTTATACTCCTCTTGTCCCAGCAATGTAGGTATCTATCTTTTATGAATTTTTGTTGTTTAAGTTTTATTCTCTAACTAAATAAACTATCTCCCAATTGGATTCACAGGAATTACAATGTAGAACTTCAGAGCATTGCTGTAAACGGAAAATTATTGTCTATTGATCCAGCAATCTTTAGCACGTCACACGACCGAGGCACATTAATTGATTCTGGAACAACGGTGGCATATCTCGTTGAAGAAGCCTACTATGCTTTCGTTAGTGCTGTGAGTTTTTCCCACTTGACGTCTCTTGCTTGGGTAAAAAGTAGGCTATTCTAGAACGGAATATATGTTAATTTTCTGTTTGGTTGTGTAGATAAATTTCGCAGTTTCAAAATCTGTGAATCACAGTTTTCATGCTGGAAACCAATATTATGCAGTTTCTAGTTCCACCAGGTTGCCTCTCTCTCCCTCTCTCTTTCACTGTGTTTTGTAAAAATACATATTGACATTTATGTCGATTAATTTTTCAGTTTGGCTGAGGCGTTTCCTCCGGTCAGTCTAAATTTTGCTGGTGGTGTATCAATGATGCTGAAACCGGAAGAGTATCTTCTAAATATTAGTTATTACGTAAGTTTTTCCTCCAACTCCTACAAAAATTCTTATTTAAAAGTAATTGTGGGTGATTGCCTTTAAGTGTAATTATTGATGATGGTATGAAATAAGTGTAATCGATTATTACATTGTTTCAGAAGGGTGTTACTACGTGGGCGATTGCCTTTAATAAAGCTGATGGAGGGTACACAGTTTTCGGTGGTTAGACCCAAATTTACGCTGGTTATTAAATTTTTAAAGAAGAACATTTCTAAGATTATGTTGTTAGTATATTTGCAGTTATTTTTGCAATTTTGTTGTGAAATATTAAGACTTGTACTTAATTGTAACATCTTGTAATGACTTTCTTGTTTCTTCAATTGCAGATGTTGTCCTTAAGAATAAAATAATCGTATACGATTTAGCTCGTCGACGGTTGGGATGGGCTAACCATGATTGTGAGATTATGGATTCGCATAAACTTTTTTTTGTTTTCCCATTTCTGCTACTCTCTATGCCAATCATGTCTTGAAATTTCTCCTTTTCAGGCTCGTTGCCTTTGAATGTCAGTGTAATCTTTGGCAAAGATGAAGGTCCTAAGAGGCGACACCAGAATGGAAGTAGCTTGTCAAGTGACGTGCATGTCAAGCTACTAATTGGAATATTTTTTATACATATTATATGTTGGAGTCGGTATGTAATTTAGCTCTGTTGGGTGTGTGTTAGTCTGTAATATAACCTTCTTTCCTTTAGGATGCTCGGACTACTTGTTTTACTTTTGCTTAATGCTCAAATATTTTGAAAATTCCATCGGTGGCAGTAGACTCAAAATTCATATGCTCTCTCAAATTAATTTAATGTACTTAAATTAAACAAACAAGATTAATCATCTGGAGGATTACACTAGTTCTATATTTTTCCGACGTAACGTGGAGGTCCAAACAAATTTACATGTCCTTGAGGACCGGCCTTTCTTCGATGGAGATTGTGTTCCCAGCATATATATGGTGAATCAACTATCTGTTCCATGTTGCCAAGAGGCTCACTTTTTCAACAAAGAAAATAGGCATATATGTGGATCATTTTCTTCCAGGCACGGTTTGGTTGCTGAGAAAATAAAACAACAAAAGTAAGATCGCAACAAATTGTCTTGACTCAGTGTAGTCACACAACGAGTTCAAATTTCCACGCAACGAACCCAACCTATCCTTTTATTTGTTTACTTCATTCACTCAGAAAGTAACCACCAAATTCAAGTTTAAAACGCGCAGAATTTCAGAACCTCGGACTGATCTGCTTACCTCGAAAGAACATGTGAATATCAGAGTGCGATTAACAAGACTAACAAAAATAATAAGAATATTATTAAACAAACGAGAATGCCGAAACGGCTACAGAATCTCAAGAGACTACATTATGAATGACTTCTTTATTCTACGAGCTACAAAGCACCATATATATAGAGAACTAACCTAACCCTAATAAGCAATAAAACGAAACCCTAATACTAACGGGCTAAGCCCAAATTCAAACAATAAAATAACCCTAAATTCCAACAAGACCCACTTCGGAATTCGACTGAAATCCTCCGATCAATCGTCAATTACCCTAAAAATGTGGCAGAAACTCAGCCCGAAAGTTCAAGACAAAAACTCCGACCTTTGATGAGGAAAGTTGAGAGAATGTGAGGAGGAAGACAGATGCCTCTCGTATAAAACCCTAATAATCTGGGGAGGGGGGGAAGGGGTGGGGTGGGTCAACTTGTGAAAAACAATCAAAATGTTGAATGTGACTCTGACATTATGTGTTTGGATTCTGAGAAAGTGAGAAGAGAAAATGGGAGAAAAACAAAGGCGTGCTGTGGAGAGCAAGCAATTTTTTGTTTTTTGGCTCTTTTTTGACTGCTCCACATGAATCCATGATAAACTAAAAATCGCAATTTTTTGAAATTTGAATTTTTCATGTATTAAATTTTGGATATATTTGCATTTCTTTTTGGAGGAATGTTTATATTCCAACTCTTATGAATAACGTATCTTTACCAAGGAGCGTATGATGCCTAAGTAATAAAGGTTTGAGAGAAACTGAATTCAGAATGAGTGGAATTATCGATTTTCTTGGCTGACTTGGCTATTTGTAGGAGAGACTCGCAAATCTTTGTTACTTTGTTAGGATGGTGCAGATCTCATTGAGCAAATGACTTGAGTAGATAACTAATGGTAGGCACGACTCTCGGCAAATGAGCCAGACAAAGCAGAGGAACACCCAAGGGAGACTCTGAAGAGTCGACCCCCACCTTTATATATAAACCAAAAGGGTATACATATGGAGGGATAGATAGTGATATCATGGGCGTAAAGAACATCAGCACTACTTTCACCCATAATGGTGTCTTGGCGTTGTGCTTCACGACGGACAATATAAAACACTAGGGTTGAGTTCGCAGAATATCACTTTGAATTTCATTGAATACATCGTCAAGGCCCGCCAGGAAAGCAGACACATGGTCCAATTGAATCTCCTCCTGCAGCGTCTTCAAATGTTTTGCACATTCCATGTTGATCAGCCTTTGTTGATCCAACTCTTGCCACACAGATTTGATGTCGCATAGTACACACCAACTGGACGTCCCTCCTGTCAAAGTCTGAAGGACTTAACCTTCTACTCATAAATGGGGGATATATCAGAGCCGTCATAGTGAGTTCGAGCAACCTCCTCCCACACTTCTTTGGCAGTTCGAAGGTGAATGAAAAAACCCATGAGAGTCAGCTTTATAGAGTTAACTAAACATCATTTTACAATGGCATTCCCAGTCTCCAATGTCTCGAAATCAAAACTTCCTTCACTAGGTTCCTTAACACTCCCCGTCAAGAACCCCTTCTTACCATGTCCTGCATATGCATCTCTAATACCTTAGGTCCAAGAGGATAACTTGATCCTCTCAATTTCACTGCACCAGGCACAGCGAAAGCATCACTCTGGGCCACAACTGAAAAACAAAGGCGTGCTGCTGCCGCCTTCCAATGATCCCTTCTTTCAACTTTTGCCACGAACTTAGCTCTGAAAAGTTCACCATCTTGACAAAGGAAGGCGGCAGCAGCAGCAGTCAAGCACAGCCAGGCACTGGTACAGCAGATACAGCACGCACGGCACAGTTTGTACTTTGAAGCAGCAGCAGGATCACAGCCGTGCAGGTAATTAGGGTCAGGGTTAGAATCGCACAAGGCTCATATGCCAAGTAGAAACATACAGCCAAAAATACTTGCTTTTTATTAACCATTGGTTACAGCATATATACATATACAATGCCTAATCTCACAAGGAAAGAAATATACACAATCATTTTCTTACCAAAACAAGGAGTCCTAGAATCTTTACAAATCACCTCAAGCCAACATAAACGACCGCAGCTGCAGATTGCTATATACATGAACAGATCACAACTCCTCAAGGGAAGAGTGGTTGTGTTTAATATATATGGCATTATGCCTATGTTCTGTGCAATTTAACATCTGCAACACGTATATTATACAAAAGAGGCCGATATATAGTAGTTTTATATGGACAAGAAAACAGATAAACTTGGGAAAACCTATACAATACCTCACCTACCTTGCCTTAACAATAATCCAACAAATATGCATCAAACCGTAGATAAGAAATGACATTGTCATATATCTCAACAAGGGTCTGCAAACCTGGCATAAGCTTCAATCGGACACTTTATTTTTTTTTATTATTCTTCAATCTGCCTTATCGATTGCTGAATGATGGCGAGCATGCCTAGTATAAGAGTAAGCTGCAAGCGCTGAACCAGTCGCATCGAATGACTTCTTAGCAAGGCCCAGAGATTTCTTTGTTGCCAGCAACACGATCCAAAAGAATCCAATCCAACCTAATTAGGGGAACAAAGAAATAGGATAAGAACCTGGACTCAATGGGAAGTGGAATAATAGACAATTCAAAATATAGATCAATCAGCCATCAATGAACTGTATTATACAAACCATGAATTTGATACAAAGCCCAGAATTTCTGGTAACAAGTGCACATATATTCAAATAATGTAGCACACAGAAAATCAAGTGGCAAAAAGTTAACTGCGGTCAGTAGCTTGGTCTTTCTTAAGTACATAGACTAATTGTTTACATAGACTAATTGTTTGTCTCTTGATCAAATGTTACTGTGGTGTATATTTAATCAGAGAGAGTAGCAACCTGATTGCAAGGTCATACATTTAACCATGGGGCACGCAAACACTTCAACAGAACCAAAAGAAAGGCAACAACTAGGACCCCTAAATAATCACAAAGAACAGAGACAGAAAAGGACCCTGAAACCTTACACACTATCTTTGCCTTAGGGTCAGTTAATTTTGAATGGAAATTTCTTTTCATAAACTTATTACTGACTTTCTCATCTGTATGTATCAGTAGACCTGATAAGTATAATTGTTGCAAATTTAGAAAGCTACCACTAATATAGTGGTAAATGCGTTGCTTCTGCTTATACGACACCTTTAGACAATATAGGTTGTTCTTCGATATGTAGGGGGTAAGTATTAAAAACTAGAGAGAATTAGCAGAAGTAATGGTTAATTGGTCATCCCGTCCTACCTGTAGTTAACAGAACAGCTCCCATTGCAATTACTGTTGTGGCGGAAATAACAAAAACAGCCACTGATAATGCTCCAATGTATATAGCTGTTACACAGACAAAGAAAATGGCCAAGAATCCTCCGGCAGCTGCCAAGGACAGTAGGAGAGAGATAACGACGGCATTGAAAGTTGCTGCCACGAAGAAAAACATGAAGACAAGCAATCCTGTCAAGGCAACAAGAGTAATTGTGCCAACCTGCATCAAAAGAATCAGTTGTTAACTCAAGTGTCTCCTTGAAATGATCTATACTAACATCAATCATCAATAGTCAAACTGTAAAATTAGACTTGTTCGAATCACAGCAATTGAAAAATTAGAACAATAAGACAAAAAATTTGAGCAAAAGTGCATTTCCTTTGGTGATTAGTTATTAGTCATGAAGACATATTAAACATAATGTCTTAGATCCATGATATAGAAAATTTCACTGAAAAGTAGGCTTAATTAAAAGAAAAATTATCCTTACTCAACATATACCAAACAACTAAGAAGCTAATAAAAGATGTATTTATCTGATGATGGAAACAGATTTATCATTCACAAGAATAGCTGGTCTGTAGCCTATAAAAAGTAAATACAACAGAGGTAAAAAGGCAGATGCTGCCGGCACAATAATAGACGTTTGCTCTTTACAATGGTACTAAGACTAACACAACTGGTACAATTGAGCTATCATACTGTGAACTCTGTTGTCTATCCTGCCCCCTCAAACTTGGTGCGCGAAAAAAGAAATCTAGCAGAAGCCAAACAACCGGGAAATATCTCAGTACGTTGATCCTGACCGAGCACATATTGAACAAGGGATATCCTTGCAGGTAACTTTTTCCCCAACAAAGTATTCACTCCTTCGAATTTCCTTGAATTTTTTAACTACAATACATTCTTCTACTTCTATTCTACTTTATGTTTCTTCTTATTCTTCTAAGTCTTCTTCCTCTATTCTACGTGCAGCCCTTGTGGAGCATTTGTTTCCTCTCCTTTTTGTCTTCAATCATCATCCTATGCAAATGAGATCCAAATCTGGCATCTCTAAGAAAACGGTTATGATTTCTAATGCACTGTTCATCTATACAATCATCACCTACTACTGAATCTACTTTTTCTGTGGCTTTTAAATCCCTGAATGGACAGCTGCAGGGGCAGAGGTTTACAGCCCTTCAACAAGAAGGAACTTGATATTTGGCTCCTCGTCCACCCAACAAGGAAACACAATTAACGGAAGTATCCCTACTGATGTGCTCCCCCATCACCATAATATACATGGTCAATGCAATGGGACAATAAAGCATCAGATAATCGAGACATAATACATTCATAGGCATTTGTACATATCACAGACCAATGGGGAGAAAGACACTAACAAGACCAACTCCTACCCCTATCCCTAATTCCCTCATAAGCAAAACTCCATACAATGTGAACCCAATGTAGTGCAGAATGCCCCCAAATCCATGATCTTTTCTTGTGTCGCATTGATGAATTGATCCGACATATTTTGATGCAGCTGAATTCCGCCACCATAGTTATGAAACATCATTTCCCCTCTTCCTTTCAACTAACTAAATCTAATTTAATTGACCAAAATCACGAAACATTTGACAAAGAACGTAATTTGATTCAATCACCAAAATAAACATCAACATCCATAAAACATACCAAACACATTCCAACTAACATCCCATAACTGAAACAATGGATATTCTAGTATGCACGGGACCATACTAAACACCGAGATCCTTGGCCATTGAACCCGTTTGATGCACATCCAACCCTCCACTGGTTTAGTGCATACCATACACCGGAGCATAGTAAAACTTTCACTAAAACAAAACAAATGTTATTTCGAGAGCTAAACAATCTGTTGTCTTTATAGCAATGTACAAACCCCAGATGCAAAATGTACAACCTTCATAAGCACGCAGAGCTCTGGAAAAAAAAAAAAAAAAAAAAACTCTATCTTCTCCTAGATTGCAATGTACAACTAGATAAAGCGCAAGGTACAAGTAGTTCAAGAGCTAAGGTCACCGATAATACTCACAGAGATGACCAGGAGTGCACGGAGAGGACTCCCCCTCCGAGTCCACAGAAGAACGTTCCGCCCACTGTTTCTAGAAGCTTCGCGAAGCAGCGGAACGTTCTTGGCTAGGGAGGTTTTGATCCGGTGAAGCAGCGGAGCAGCAGCGCCGGCACTGGTGGAGCCGGGGAAGAGGATCTCAACGATCAGACGGTGGAAAACGCCGTAGAGAGTCTCCTCCCGTTTGGTGTGGACCTCGCCGTAGTTGTCGATGACGTCCACGTCGACTCCGCCGTTGGTTCCGTACGGCTCCGCCATTGGGGGACTGAGCGGACAGTTCACTGAGCAAGGAGTGATGTAACTCGAATTTGGCGATTAGCGATTTTGGCAGTCGGAGGAATAATACCTGTTTGTGATGATGCTAATGTTTCAGGTAGTTGACTTGATGGGTGGCGCTGGAGGCGCTACGTGCGCGTAACGATCAGAAATTACCGGCAAGTTTTAGTTTTTTTTCAAAAGGACAGTTCTGCCCTTACTCGGAACGAATGAGCCGCTATACTAACCGAACAATTTTTGACATGCTTAATGTGATCTTTCAAATTAAATGGTTGTGAACAGATTTCACACACTATATCCAATAAGCCCAAGATTCAGCTATAAGTTCAAACTACCGGGCTCGGTGAATACCAATCATAGTTAGTAAAATACGAAATTAGTATAATACGTGAAAAATACTGATGCAGGGTGCAGCGGATAGAAACGAAATAAAACGAAAAGGAAAATTGATATATAGGATTCACTATCTCCTAGTGCGAGGAGAGGCCTGAAAACCCTAAAACCCCGTCTCTAGTACCGCCTACAACGTAGACAACTAGAAGAACAAAGCAGAACAATCTCACAAAGAGAATGGCACAAAACTGAAACAGAGAAACACTCAGTATTTTCATTAATAAAAAACGTCCAACTCCTTCAGAAAGAAATGATTTTTATAACCATTTTGTTACTTACATTCAGAAATTAAAAAAGACAATAAACATAAAAACACTTAAAACTGAAAATTACATAAACAAAGGCTATTATCAGCCATAAAAACGTCATGAACTTAATCTTATCAGCCATTTGTATCAAAGAACCCTCTTTATTCCAGCACATAAATCCGTCTTCCATTAATTTATTGTGCTCCATGCCAAATGAATCTTTTATTTCATATCCTGCATCATTCTCCCCTTCTCGAAGAAAACTGGTCCTTGAGTTTTGTTTGTAAGAACTTGTATCCAAACCGCAAAGTGTTGCAACCATTCTACCTTGCCATGCTTTGTTTTCTTTTTCACACTTACAAACATATTCTTTGCATAGAATATACAGATTAGCCATCTCTCGGACTCGAACAATAGCATCAAGATATGAATATAATGCATCAATACTTAAGACTTTTAACAAATCAATCATTTCACTCAACCTCTTGTTTATGGAAGCATGTATAAAATCCAACCAAACTAGATCATGGAATTGAAACTTAGCAAAAGTTTCCACCACCTCTGTCAAAACGATTGTGTTCATTTGTTTTCTTTTGTGTTCAATCAATTTTGAATTCAAAAAGCAGATTGTTGTCATCATGAATATCCTTGATGGAATTCAAATACATCTCTTGATTATCCACTCCAACCTACCGAGAAAACTCTTGGCCACCAATACCGTCATCAATTGTAGGATCATCAACAACATCACCAATTATAATGACATATACCACAACAAATTTCACAAGAACTATCTGGACAAAGATTGAAATTTGGAGGATGGTCAAGATTTAGGAATCTGTCACCTGAAAAATCTGAAGCACTTGTTTCTTGGACTTCCATTCGTAGAACATACGCATCCTTAAATATTGACTGCAGCGACATGTTTTAGTAAAATGAGAATATTGTTTTGCACAAATAACAGATTGGGAAACCACTTGAAGTTTGGAAACTAGACTGGAAGGGCTTTCCAATGATATATGGCTTGATGGTCAAGTAATTTGTAATAAACTCAAAACGTAGCCCGCAAAGAGAAATGCACAAAACTGAAACAAAGAAAGACTCTGAGTATTTTCATTAATAAAAATTTCAAACTCCTTCATCTTACAGAAAGAAATGGTTTTTATAATCATTTTGTAACTTACATTCAGAAATTAAAAAGGCAATAAACATTAAAACACTTCAAAACGCACTAGGTATTATGATTAGCCATAAAAACGTCTTGAAATTAATCTTATCAGCCATCTGTATCAAAGCACCCTCTTTATTCCAGCACATAAATCCGTCTTCCAATAATTTATTGTGATGCATGTCAAATGAATCTTTTATTTCTTATCCTGCATCAAATACCGAGCTGTATTATTAGGCAACTTTGCTACAAAAAATACTTTGAAAATTTCAGCAATTTTTTTTTAATTTTAATATTTATTCTTTTTTACATTTGTTGGTCCTAAAAACTACCAAGCCTACGTGGCGCGCAGGCCGAGTAATTAATAAGCTAACTACGTCATTCGGTTACGTGCGGGGCGTGCCAACTCGACGGCCGAGCTCGGCCGGGGAGTAAAATGTATTGATAGAATGAACCTTAGATAAGTTTTTACATAGCTGCTAACGTGTGATGTATTTAGCTATGCATATTCACACTTCACCATTACCATGATTAGGTTTTGAGTGGGAAGGATTAAGGTGGAGGTGTCATTAGTTTGCATATAATGGACAAGTGTCTTGTGATTCATGTTTTTATTTGTAGAAGCTGTCATTTACAAATCATAACCCATTTTCTGGACAATCCTATACCCGGAGTTCACATAATAACACGGTCAAATCATCGTGATGCAAAAGATATTAAGACTAAGGTAGTTTCATGGATTAGAAAACTAGATTTTAATCCCTAAATAAGATGAAGTTTAGAAAAATGTCTTATACAAGATTAAAAAAGTGATTTTAGTCCCTAGACCCTATTAAATGACAACATATGTATTCAAAGTCTCTTTTTTATTTATAATTTTATGGTGTTCATAAGTTAAATATTATGTTATAAATTTTAATTCTTATTATGGTGAGTATCTTATATAAGAAAATATTTTCGTAGAGATTTTTCGGTACACTTATGTTTTTGCATATTTTCTTATATGCCACTAATTCATTACAACATATTTAGGTACGAACATTTCGGTACATTGGGTTAGTATAATACGTTTAGGTACGGACATTAGGTACACTTGTTTAGTATAATATATTTAAGTATCGACATTTCAGTATACTAGTTTAATATCACATAGTTAGGTACAGAATTTTCGGTACACTTATATTTTTGCATATTTTCTTATGTGCCACTAATTTACTACAATATATTTAAATACGGATATTTCGGTACACTAAATTAGTAAAACATATTATGATACGGACGTTTAGGTATATTAATTAGAGGAAGTTAAATAAAATTAATGAATTAAAATGTGTATAATAATAATAATAAATTTAAAATTTAATGTAATGACGTTAAATCAGATATATATTAAATATTAAAACAAAAATATAATATAAATTTGAATTAAGTACACATTAAGGGACTAAAATCAATATCTAATCCAACACCAGATTTTCATTAAATTTTAATATTATTGAAGAATTAAAATTCAAAAACCCTTGATGGATGTTAGGCTGGCATTCGTGTCGTGTTTCCCGTGTTCGTGTCGTTTTCGTGTCATACCCGATATCTTAACAGGTCGTGTCGTGTAACACCTGTTACGATAAACCGGGTAAAATGACCCGACCCGAAATCGACCCGATAATATTAACGGGTAATTTGACCCGACCCCGTTACCCGTTAAGGAAAATATATTTTAAACCAATAAATAATTAAATAAAAAACATAATACTTTTTTTGAGAGAATACATATCATATTGTCACATAGTAAAAACTATATTAAATATATATATATTAAATTAACTATAATAATTATAATAATTATATATACTATAATATATTAATAATTATACCCCCAAAATATTAACTATAATAATTATATATATATATATATATTAAATTTTAAATTAAATTTTATAAAAACTATAATAATTATTAATTAATATGCATCCATTGATTCCATAATTCCATTACATTCTTGCCGCGCCCTTTGAAGAAAAAGGGAGGGAAAATGAAAATTATAAGAAAAGCTGAAAAGGAAACAAAAAAGAGAGGGAAAGATGGGTAGGGCTGCCGCCCTTTGAAGAAAAAGAAGGGAGGAAAAAATGAAAATTATAAGAAAAGCTGAAAAGCAAACAAAAATGAGAGGGAAAAATGAAAATTAATAGAAGTGGTAAGAATTTTTTTTTTTTTTAAGTTATTAATTTTTTATCACACATATCCCACTATTTTTATAATGACACATGATAATGTGATATACTACTCCGTGTACCGGTCAATTATACGTACAAAATAAATAGATTTAAATCTACTTAATAAATAAATAAATAAATATATACCATTGAACTTGATAGGATACGAATTATACGAAACTAATTTCAACGATCCAACCGTCAAACTTGTTTTTATATGCTTCGAGATCGTATCAGCAAAAAATCGCAAAAAACAAACATTCAGAGATCAAGTAACCGAACAAAACTTTTCGATGGTTATAAAACAAAAAATCACGATTTAACGGTTATTTTAACTTCGATTTTGATTATTTTTTATAGCCACACTTCTTAATCCTATATGAATACAATGAATGAATTCGATCTTCAATTTAAAATATTTACAATAGATGAAAGTATAAATAAACTCTAAATGTTAGTGAATCTACCGTTTTGATGGGATACGCATCATACGAAACTAATTTCAACGATCCAACCGTCAAACTTGTTTGTATATGCTTCGAGATCGCATACGCCAAAAATTGTAAAAAGCAAACATTCAGATATCAAGTAACGGGACAAAACCTTTCGACGGTTATAAACAAAAAATCACGATTTAACGGTTATTTTAACTCTGATTTTGATGATTTTTTACAGCTACACTCCTTGACCATATATGAATACAATGAATGAATTCGATCTTCAATTTAAAATATTTACACTAGTGGATACCACAAAATCTTATGTTATACTTAATGAAAGTATGAATAAACTTTTAAGTGTTAGTGAATCTATTGTTTTGATGAGATACGCATTCTACGAAACTAGTTTCAATGATCCAACCGTCAAACATGTTTGTATATACTTCGAGATCGCATACACCAAAAATTGCAAAAAACAAACATTCAGAGATCAAGTAACGGGACAAAACTTTTCGACGGTTATAAAAAGAAAATCACGATTTAACGGTTATTTTAACTCCGATTTTGATGATTTTTTACAGCTACACTCCTTGACCCTCTATGAATACAAAGAATGAATTCGATCTTCAATTTAAAATATTTACACTAGTGGATATCACAAAATCTTATGTTACACTTAATAAAAATATGAATAAACTTTTAAGTGTTAGTGAATCTATTGTTTTGATGGGATACGCATTCTACGAAACTAATTTCAACGATCCAACCATCAAACTTGTTTGTATATGCTTCAAGATCGCATACGCCAAAAATCGCAAAAAAACAAACATTCAGAGATCAAGTAATGGGACAAAACTTTTTGACGGTTATAAACGAAAAATCACGATTTAACGGTTATTTTAACTCCGATTTTGATGAGTTTTTACATCTACACTCCTTGACCCTATATGAATACAATGAATGAATTCGATCTTCAATTTAAAATATTTACACTAGTGGATACCACAAAATCTTATGTTATACTTAATGAAAGTATAAATAAACTCTAAGTATTAGTGAATCTATCGTTTTGATGGGAACGCATTCTACGAAACTAATTTCAACGATCCAACTGTCAAACTTGTATTTATATGCTTTGAGATCGCATACGCCAAAAATTGCAAGTGTTTATATGAATAATGATGAATCATGAATAATGATGAATCACTCACAAGTGTTTATATATTCTTTCACATTTTTCATACTTGTATGTATAATGTATGTCTTATTAGTTATTGTCTATACAAATACTATATTAGTTTATTTTAATTTTGGATAAGAACATGTTAAGTAAAATTTATTATCTTAGTAATGATAATAAAGAACTCTCATAATAAAAATAAATAATGACTAAAACTTTTTTTTTTTAAACTTATATAGAATAATAATACAAAACTATATATTTAATATAGAATATATTGTATATATTAATATTTTATAATAAATTTTTTAGTAATTAAACTTTAAAATTATCAAAATAATTTTTTTCTTAACGTGTCGAAACGGGTCACCCACGTGTTACCCACGTGTATACCTGTTAAGAACCCGTTATTAACGGGTTCTTAACGGGTCACCCGATAATGACCCGATAAGTTATCGTGTTGACCCGAAACCCGTTATTTTCGTGTCGTTTTCGTGTCGTGTCATCGTGTCGTGTCAGAAACTGCCAGGTCTTCCTTATTTGGACTCACCGTTTACTAATGTCCTCCCATGTAAGACATTCATTATCCAGACCATAGTAAAGCCGTATGATCTCTCTTTCCCGTTCCACAAGCATCATATTTATGAGCTTGTTTACAGAGATTAGAATCTTTTAACAATTGATAATCAGCGACATGCATTTCAGCAAATCTTCCAAAACATGCGAACACAACATATGTGCAGAGTCACACACAAGTAACTAGAAATGTACCTACTACCTAAGAGGATATTAATCATCAATTTCCCTTGTACCATAAATGTTTTTCATTTCTAGGATGCCAATCTTACAGGATTATCATACAAATGGACCATTAAAGCCTCTTTTTCTATTACATTTACAAGTTGGTTCGCCTTATGTTTTCTATGCGACTCAATTTACTTTTTAAACATATAAACCTACTAATTTAGTGTGACTACAGCTACCTATATTCTGAAGGGAAATGAAAAGGATGAGTATTGAGTATTCTTAGATTCCAATCTGCTAGATGCCAATCTGTTAGAGTTCAAAGAAAATGATGATTTGTCTCTTTTTATCTTCTTAACTCCCATTATTACTTGAAATGTGAGAGGCAAGGTGAAATCTTTTGCCTTCTAAAGGTAAGAAGTAACCTTTAAGATGTAACTATTTTTAAAGGGATGTAGCAGATTATGGTAATCAGCTTTATACAAGCAGGAGGAGGTGTTGTTGTGAGTCATCCTTTATCTAGCAGGAGGTGTTGAATTAGGAAGAGTGCATAGGTTTCTTTGATTAGTGGCATTATAGCCAAGCATGAGGTGGCTCCATATGTACTGTGTATGCTCATTCCTGTGTATGCTTTCATGTATTAATGTGTATGCTCATTCCTGCTTATTAATGATGGATTCTTTTGCCTGCTTACATAGTCAAGTTTTGTACTGTTGCCTATATCGTTTACTACGATTATGTATTCTATCTGTGTCAATAGTGGTAATAATAAAGAAATTAGAAAGCTTGATTAGTTATTTCTTGGTTATATTACAATATCATTTGTTCTTGTTTTAATATATATATACACACACAAATCATTAGTTGGTATCGATGGCAATCAAATCCTTCAGCTACATGGAATGCCCACAATATACCTATATTTTGTGATGTATGCATCAAGGAGGTTGAGGTTGGACATCGTCCGGGCACTCACTTTAACAAAGAAGGATATGCAAATATTAGAGCTAACTTCAAGACAGAGACAGGGGATGATTATGAAAGAGTGCAACTGAAAAATAAGTGGGATGCACTTAAAAATGAGTGGAAGTTGTGAAAAGAGCTAGTTGGTAAAGAAACTGGCCTTGGGTGGAATTTGAGCAAGGGTACCGTTGATGCATCTACGAAGTGGTGGAATAATAAAATTCAGGTTTGTGTATTTGTCTTTTAATATGTATTATGATATCATGCAATATGTATTAACCATATGCCTTTCTTACTTGTAGATAAAGGTGAAAGGTATCATGTCCCGGATTTTCATAGGGGTGCCGAACCAACGGGCTCATAAAGAGGTATTCAACGACATGCATTCTTCTCTTGGGAGCATCATTGAATGAACTTTTGGGGTATGGAAGAAAAGATGGGCAATTTTAAGTGATATGCCTAATTACCCCTTCAATAAGCAAGTGAAGATTGTCATTGCTACAATGGCTCTTCATAACTACATACGGATGTATTCTGAACGTGATCGTCATTTTGATGACCCCAAGAACTTTTGTGAAGAGAGCGATTGTAGTGATGATGATGAAGAAGAATACCAAAATTATCAAGTTGAAGGATCACATGAGATAGAGGCATTAAGAAGTAGAATAGCGGCAAGTTTGATGAATGCATCTAATAAGACTACTTTCAAGTACATTAACAATATTGTACTAATGAATCCAAGCTATTCAGTCTAAAATATTTCAATTGAAGTAGTTTGTCATACTAGTTAATATTTAAGATAAAGTTTATAAATATTTTTCTTTTAAAAATAAAGTATATTTAGTAATTCACCTTTATTTGTTAAGAAAATTAAATTGATAGCACATATAGTATTATACATTTTTTGGTCATTTCACACAGTCATAGTTGTTTTACATAAAAGTTTACCAAATACTATCATACTGTTTTTTTTTTCAAAAGCACTTTTATAAAAAAAAGTTTACCAAATACTCTGCTGCTTTCTTTTACAGCTGCTTATTCTCATAGTACAACAGAAGCAATTTTTTTCAAAGCACAGTAATACCAAACTAGTTCTAAATCAATGCCAATAGCGTGCATATCTAATATCCACAGAAGCAAAAAGTGACGAGTTTAAAACATTTCATCTGGCTTGAGCGAGAAGCTGAAATCCTTGGGTCGAAGGCTGAAGATTTGGTACAGAGGAAGCTCAAGAAATTCTAAACTGGCAATTGGGGTCCTAAAGAAGGAGATCCGTGCGATTTACGAATCAAGCAACTTTGACTCCTTGGAGGTCGACGGCTGGAAAAAGAGCTAAGAGTAGCTATAAAGGATGAAGAACTATTCTGGAAGGCCAAATCTAGAATCCAATGGCTTAAAGAAGGTGACAAGAACACCAAGTTCTTTCATGCCCAAACTGTAAAACGAAGAAGATTTAACCAGATGCGTGGTCTTGAAGACGATCCAGGGAACTGGCATGATGATGTAGGTGAGATGGCTGATATTGCAGAGAAGTACTTCTCTAATCTTTTTCGTTCTGATCGTTCTAGCCAGTTTGAAACAATTGAGAACCTGATGATTGAAAGAGTATCCCATGTTGAAAACAAAATGCTTACGGCCCCTGTAACTGACGATGAGATCAGGGAAGCTGCCTTCCAGATCCCTCATACTCGCGCCCCTGGACCCGATGGTTTCTCGGGTTGTTTCTACCAGGACCACTGGGATGTTATAGGTAATGATGTGATCAAAATGATTAAAGCTTTTTGGCATTCGGGCAAGCTTCTAAGGAAACTGAATCATACCAACCTTGCTCTTATATCGAAAGTCTCATGTCCCAAGAGCTTGAAACAGTATCGTCCCATTGCTTTATGCAACATAAACTACAAGATCCTTGCTAAAGTTCTTACGAATCGGTTGAAACGGCTTATGCCGAGTGTGATCAGTGACAACCAATCAGCATTTGTTGCTGGGAAACAAATTCAAGATAACATCCTTGTCGTGCATGAAATCCTCCACTCTCTAATGCATCAGTCAAAAGCAGATACAGGCAGGTATGGCTATTAAACTTGACATGGCAAAAGCTTATGATCGGGTGGAATGGAATTTCCTTCTTGCCATGATGAGAAAGTTGGGCTTTAACCCTCTCTTCTGTAGTTGGATCAGTGAACGCATTTCTACTGTCTCTTACAGCATCCTCATGAATGGGAATCCCACTGGCTATATACGGCCTCAGAGAGGACTGAGACAAGGGGACCCTCTATCCCTATTTTTATTTCTAATCTGCACCGAAGGTTTCTCGGCTTTGCTCCGTGGGGGTATGGAAAACCAAGCCCTGCACGGGTTCATAGTCTCTACCACGGGGAGGGCTCTATCTCATCTTTTCTTTGCAGACGATTCGGTCTTATTCTGCAATGCTTCGGTTGAGGATGCAAAGGGGGTGAAGAAATCTTGAATATCTATGCTTGTGGTCTGGGCAAGAAATAAACTCCTCAAAGAGCTCCATTTTCTTTAGCCCTAAAACTACTAAACATGTCAAACTGAAAATTGCAGATGTCCTCAACATTAAGAGTCAGGTTGGCTTTGGGAAGTATCTTGGTTTGCAGGCTGATTTCGGGATCTCCAAGAAAGCAGTTTTTGAATCGGTTCGGGAGAGAATTGAAAATCGCTTGGCGGGCTGGGCTGAACAATTTCTCTCCCAAGCTGGTAAAGAGATTCTTATTAAAGCAGTGGCTATAGCTATGCCCAATCATGCCATGAGTTGTTTCAAACTCCCTATTGGAGTGTGTAAAGAAATTGAGAAGGTTGTCAGAAATTATTGGTGGCGGGGCAATGGAGGAAAGAAAGGAGTCAATTGGATTGCATGGGATCAGCTTAGGAAACAAAAATGCAATGGTGGTCTGGGTTTTAAGGACTTTCAGTGTTTCAACCTTGCTTTTCTCGCCAAGATCGGTTGGAGACTCATTCAAAAACCCGATTCCCTTCTTGCTACTGTTATGAGAGACAAATATTACCCTGGAAAGTCATTCAGGGAAGCAGCCTGCGGCAAAGGAACCTCTTGGGGCTGGAAAGGCATCTTTGAAGCCCGTAAGGTTCTGGAGAAAGGAATTAGATGGCGTGTGGGTGACGGTAAAAGTATCAACATAAGGGCTGACCCTTGGTTCCCTAAACCTTCTACTTTCAAGACTCGGGCTCGAGAGGACTTGCCAGCAACTTTGGTTTGTGACCTCATCGACCCCATCGTTGGTGGTTGGAAGACCGATCTCATCACCGGGGGCTTTGATAAAGAGGATGTGGCCTCTATTCTCAGTATCCCCATCAGTAAGAGTGGCCTTGGAGACAGATTAATTTGGCACCATTCCAAAAATGGTGAGTATGCCGTTAAATCTGGGTACGTGGTGGCCTTAGGGCTTATGGAAAATGGTGACTTGGGAAAGAAAGGGTTTGGGGCCCCGAGCACTACTTCAAACCTTAAACAAGTTTGGAACCAGATTTGGGGTCTTAATGTACCTAATAAACTAAAGTTTTTTGTTTGGAAATGCTGCAACAATGCTCTGCCTGTTCGGAATAACTTGAAAAGAAGACAAATGAGGGTTGACAACTTCTGTGAGATCTGCAAACAAATCAACGAGACTGGAAACCACATTTTCTTCCGGTGCGAGGTTAGTCATCTCTTTTGGTTCTGTTCCCCCCTCCAAATCAATTCCTTTGAGCTGGAGGGGCTCTCTACTTGGATGAACTTCTGCAACCGTATCAAAGGCAGTCCTAATGAAACTGAATTTCTTCAAGAGTTTGTGTTTGGTCTTTGGCGTCTTTGGAAAAACAGGAACGACATGGTGTTTAAAGGCACCCACCTCCAACCTCTGGATTCCGTGACGCTATGGTGCAACGGGAGGATGATTCGACCCCCCTACGGGTTATTTGGACCTTCTTCCACTGCAACGTAACCTCCACTGGCAGAAGCCTGACTTCGGCACCATCAAGATTAACACTGATGGCGCCTGGTGTAAGGCCTCCTGCCGCACGGGAGTTGGTTGGGTTGCTCGGGATTTTGCTGGGATTTTGTTTGCTGCGGGTGGTTCTGGGAACTTGCTCTGTCATAGTGCTGCAGCGGCTGAAGCCACTGCGATTCTCCATGCGCTGACCTGCTGCAACAACCTCGGACTTAGTAAGGTCTTGGTGGAGTCAGATGCCAAGTCCATCATCCAAATGCTTTAAAAAGAGATTACTCTTGACTGTAGCTTGGAATGTATCCTCGGCGACATCGAAAACATTGCGTGCGGTTTTGATTCGGTGAAGTATGTTCATGCTCCCCGAGCTTGTAACCGTGCGGCCCATTCGGTGGCCAAGTATGCTGCCCAAGGAGACAAGACTTATGTTTGGGATTGTATTGGTCCCGACTTTTTGTTTAACATTTTGGCTCAGGATGTAAAACTTTCAATTCGTCTTTAATATCATTCTATCTTTGGAAAAAAAAAAAAAAACATTTCATCTGGCGTCATATGTTAGCTACCAGTCCATCCTTTGAAAAATATATGTATAGATTATATTATAATATTACAGAAAAAGCTAACATTTCTGCATGACAAGGGAAGTCAATTTTCTAGGGCATAAAATTCTCTAGCTATAATATAATATTCAAAAGCACATTCTACGAATGTGAATGCAGAATCGTGTAACTAGTTACAACACACATCTTTCACCACTGAATATTCGTGCAGCTTCATATTTTTCGAGAGAGGTAGATTGTATGCCCTCATGTTTGGGTACCTTTCTTATACCTTCTATTTTGTGCGGTCATGATTAAGCCACGTTAACATTTTATATTAATTTTTTTTATAGAGATAATAAGACAAAAAATAATAGGAATATAAAATGTTGACGTGGTTTAACCGTGACCGCACAAATATGAGGGCATGAAGAGGGCACCCAAACAGGAGGGCAGACAATCTGCCTCCATTTTCCGAGTGCAAGCTTTCGCTTCATTTTCAGGTGTTTGTTCGCATGAAATTTTTTTAGTGTACTGAGGATACGACTTAATACATTAAGTATCATAATAAAATTAGTTAGAAATTTTTCTTTCAAATTTTCAATTAATTATATTATTATTTAGGGTATTTGAACATGTGATCGGCACACTGAAAAATCTATCGTTTGCTTGTACTTGTCAAAAAAAAAAAAAAAAGTGTTTGCTTGTAATTTGATGCTACTATCTACCTTTTCTTTGGGTCGAAGCTACTGTCTGCCTTGTAAAAGACAAAGAGGCACGGGCACTATTTTTCTGTACCAAACCACCACGAAGTTTTGACACCGCACTTAACGGTAATTGCTCAATAATTGGACTACTTCCTTCAACGAGATATTTTCGTTGTGTTTAGAACACATAACGGTTTGTCGTATATTATCATCATACAAATGAAGAGAACATATTTTTAAGTATTTTCTTACTTGTATAATGATATATCACATATGTGTTATTTTTGTGCACAATAAAAAAATCACTCCTAAGTATGCTCTAACAAGAGTCAGTCTCAGGTAATGTCCGCTTAATAAATTTTCTAGGCATATTAAATTTATAGATCAAATTTAGTTAAAATAAAATAAAATTAAGTGACATGATTTTATTAATTCATATCTTGGCTTACTGTTAAACAAATATATAATTATATATATATATATTTTTTTTTTTGGAAACTATATATAATTATATTTTTGGTTTTCGGAAATTGATATGTCATTAATTAGTAGACAAATATATAATTTTATTACCAGCCACATGTGGATTGTACCACTTTCAAACTCAACACTGACCCCAAGAAATCACAACTATAATTACACAACATTGTAATCATGTAACCGTATAATATTGTTGAGAGTTGACGATGTAAGGACAAAATTTCCCACACTGGTGAGGGATAAGCCAAGGCAATTGTGTATAAGATGTTGAGCTATTCTCTATATTATCAATTAGTTTTATGGTGCAATTTAAATTTCTTCATAGTATCAAAGCTAGTTGTCCTTTGTGTGAAAAACGTACTTACACTGCACCCAATTTGTTGTCCACGTGTAAGCTTGAAAATTAGCCACAATTAAAGGAACGTCAAGAGTTGACAGTGCTGACAAAATATCCAACTTTGGTGAGGGATATACTAATGCAAGGGCTTATAAGATGAGCTACTCTTCATATTGCCAATTGGTGTTATGATCGAACCCCAACCTCTTTCACATATGGCTCAAAAGATCATCTCCCTCTTTTAGTCCGTACACCTTGTCTTACATGGTTACCTCCAAGTGATGCTCCATATCATATCGGTGTTTTATGCAAGTGATGAGTCAATTTTGTATTATATATTTTACCATCTTCTTAGGTTTGGTATTGTTGTGCTTTGAAAAAAAATTGCTTCTGCTGTGCTGTGAGAATAAGCAGCTGTGAAATAAAGCAGCAGAGTGTTTGGTAAACTTTTTTGTAAAAGTGTTTTTGAGAAAAAAAGCAGTATTATAGTGTTTGATAAACTTTTATGTAAAACAGATGTGAAAAAAAGCTGGTTTTTCAAAGCTGGGTTTTGCAACTTTGTGTTTTCGGCTTTTTTTAACCCAAAACTGTGAAAAAAACTGAAACTGAAACTGAAGCTTTGTGTTTTTGTGTTTTTGGCTTTTTTTTATAGCCATTTTTTTTCAGAATCACCTCAGTACCAAACCAGGGCTTAGTATGTTGGCATTTATTTTGGTAAGATTATGATATTTTGATTTATATTTCCAATGTAGGACATACGACTCCTTTTTTAGCAAAAGGTTATTAAACAGATGAATTTTAGAGTAATTCCAATTGGAGGCTGTTCACGTGTCTTTCAACTTGTTCGTAAGTTTTTCTATCAACTTGTTCGTAAGTTTTTCTACCAAGCATAAGTTGTTCACGTGTCTTTCAATTTGTTCGTAAGTCTTTCAACTTGTTCCTAATTTTTAGAAGATCTTTTCTAGAAGGATTTTATTTTGTAGTAGTATAAATAAGGCTAAGTAGCCATTAGGGTTCTCGACGCACTACTTTGGAGAATTCAGTTTAGAGAGCTTTTTGGCAATTCAAGTTTATTTACAAGGTGTTTTTTGTCCATGCTTTTAATACTATTTTGCTTTTTAATTAGGGTTTTTATCACAAATGGTCCCTGACATTGATTAAACATATCATTTTGGTCCCTGACATTGAAAATCAATAGAAATGGTCCCTGAGATTGATCAAACACATCACAAATGGTCATTCCGTTAAAAACTCTTTGGGCAATTTTCACAACTTCGTAACTCAATCGTTTCTTAACCAAATTCGACTCATAATATATCAAAATGAAGATAGAAAAGTGTAGAACAAGATTATACCTATTTTGAAGTCCAATGGTTGTCGGAGATGGCCGGAAAATAGCCTCAAATGTGACTGGTCCGCTGAAAAGCTGGAAAACTAGCCTGGAAACAGGGTAAACTTTAAACGTTCATAGCTTCTTCAATAATCAACGAAATCGAGTGATTCAAAAACGAAAATCAAACTTCTCGATGAGACGAAGAGAATGGTATCTTTCTTGATGGCTAACTCGCCGTGGTTTGGCCGGAAAACGACTCAAAATTGGCAATCTCAAAAATGGTTATCCAATTTCGTGCCATTTTCCGGCCAAACCACGGTGAATTAGCAGTCAATAAAGGTATCATTCTCTTTATCTCGTCGAGAAGTATGATTTTCAATTTTGAATCACTCAATTTCGTTGAGTATTGAAGAAGCTATGAACGTTTAAAGTTTACTCAGTTTCCGGCGAGTTTTCCAGTTTTTCCGCGGACCAGTCATATTTGAGCTATTTTCCGGCCATCTCCGGCGACCATTGGGCTTCCAAATAGGTATAATCTTGTTCTACACTTTCCTATCTTCATTTTGATATGTTATGCGTCGAATTTGGTTAAGAAACGATTGAGTTACGAAGCTTTGAAAATTGCCCAAAGAGTTTTTAACAGAAGGACCATTTGTGATGTGTTTGATCAATCTCAGGGACCATTTCTATTGATTTTCAATGTCAGGGACCAAAATGATGCGTTTGATCAATGTCAGAGACCATTTGTGATAAAAACCCTTTTAATTATGATTGTACGTAACTAACTTTCTTTTGCCACAAGCCTTAGAAAGAATATGTAGTTTCTTTTCAATTTACTTATGCATGCATGTTTTGAACTATTAATCTAATTGTCTTAATGCTTAGCTACCATTAGGATATTTAGAAAAGTAATTTGAAGCAATTTTGGTTGGAGGGTTGTCCCTGAAATTTACGAAGGCTTCTTCTGGTAAATAATTGTAATTTCACTTAGGATGAATACCACATCTTAAGGGTTGCCTGGTTTTTCAAAGGATTTCATAAAGCTTAATGAGTCTTGCATTTTAGATTTGATCTAAATACCATAGACGGATTGCATGTTTGATAAACGTTTTAGATTGAGGGTCCAAGTAGAGCATACTTTTGGAAAACCTAATCTTCCAAGTATGCATGTATAAGTCATAAATAATTGTAAGAAGTATGTCGGATTGTTAAGGTGACAGTGGAACTTAAGTGTTTTTACAACTTGATTTTCAAAAACTGTTTTCTTTTGTTTTCTTTACTTTGCAAATATCTTTAATTGTTTTAATTAAAATTCATTTTTATTATTTAAATCAAGGTTCTAAAAGACGCTAGGCGCTAGTCGGGCGGCGGGCTGGGGCCTAGCGCCTAGGCAGCTAGGCGGGGTCTAGGCGGGCGCCTAGGCGGATTAGGCGGATTAGGCGGATTTAAGTAAATCCATTATATTTCTCGTAAATAAGTGTCTGTTTATACTTAAAATATATATAATTTCATCATAAACTACAAAATAGAATGACATATGTATTATGAAGTATTGGAACATAATGAAAACATGGGGAACAAGCATATAGTATAGGCTCATTTAAGTATTCAACAAGTCTCTTACAATTTATTAAAAAAATTAAATGCAAATTGAAAGTTATCTATTTTCTGTCTAAGTGAGTCGCAACCTAGGCGGGTTTGGGCGGGCGCCTCAGCTGGTCTAGGCGCTCTTTCTTAATTTTCAAACGCCTAGGCATTAATCGGGGCGGTGACCAGCCGCCTAGCGCCTAGGCGGGGCCTAGGTGGGGCCTAGGCGGTGCTAGGCGGGGATTTTTAGAACAGTGATTTAAATTCCAAGATCAACCTTTTCTAACCTTTTTATTTTTTTTAAATAATTAACTAAGATTTGGTTTTAACATAAATTATTTTAAAAAATCCTTGTGGAGAATGATCTTGCTTAAGCTAGTATACTACGATTACCTTGTACCCTTGCAAGTATTTTTAAGTGTTTTTATACCTACTTTTGCAGGTAGTAAAAATCCTATCAAGAAATTAGTGTCGTTGCCGAAGATTGTTTTTAAATAATTTTGTGTTTGTCATATTCTTAGTTGATTATTTGTGCATATAAAATTTTGTTTATTTTCATTTTCGTTGTTCTTGTTGAATTCTAAAATTTGGGTTCTAATTTTGTGGACAACAGCGATAGGATAGCCTTCATCATACTAGAAGTTGGCCGATCCTTAGGAGAGTCATAAGCTGCAATGGATTGGTTTGGATTCTCATAAGGAACATCTACAGTTTGTGTTCTTTGCAATTTGAATACCCACGACATTATGTATTGTCTCCAAAGTGAATATTTTTCAGAGTTTGTGCAGAATTATATTAATATGAGGAGCAACTTTCAAAGGCCTAGGTGCAATCTGTGGAGCAAAAAATAATTAAGAAAAATATGGAGGCGACACGTGGATTCTTGAGTTAAAAAGACAAAATTACCCTTGAGGCGCATCGGAACTCCCACGTGCGAGCAGCGGACAATCACAACTCAATCAAGGTCAAAAGTGATCAAAATAGGTATTGATTCAAAACCTATTTCATCCATCCTCATCAAATCCTCCCCACAAGGTAACCTCCAAAATATTTATTCAAAATAGGATTAATTACTTAAATTAATTGATTAATTTCCTAATTAATTAATTAATTTTGTAATTAATTTCTTTTGATATTAATTTAATAATTTTCAATGGTGTTTGATGTAGAATTATATTCTTTCATGTATTTACTATTTAGAAAAATATTTTCTACATACCAATGTACAAAACGTCGGGGTCAATGGACTATAGGACCCTACTTCAAAAACTTGTCTAGGACCTCCAAATTCTCAAGATTGGCCTTGACCTCAAACTTGAATTAAAAGTTCTAAATTTATTCATTTATTTTTTAAACAAATTATAGAGAGTAGGAATCAAAATTGAAACTTCTTCCAATATAAGAAATGTACTGCTCAATCAAGGGAAAACATAGTAAAAATTTACAGATATTTGAGTAATTAAAATATGTTTGAGTAAATTTTTGAAGATGTTTGAATAATTAGTATTACAACAAAAAAGTGTACTTAATTTTTCAGAATATTTTCATAAGAAAAGGCTATCGGTACTATTTATTTGAAAATTAATATCGTAGTGTAATAATGTCCAAGTAGTTCTACTATAAAAGTGTAATCTGATGTCACTTAGTACTACGGTCTAGTGGTATTCCTCTTCACTTGTAAGTGAGAAGTCTTAGGTTCGATTGTTGCCAAAGTTGAAGTTGAACCAAATTATTATGGCAAACCCATTGTAAGGCTTAGCCCACTTTCACTTAGTGTAGATACTATCGTTTGTTAAAAAAAGAGTGTCATCTGATATCCAGATTGGAAAAGACAACTTGCTATCGTAATACCAACGCCATCATTTGTAATTTATTGTAACATTACGATAATTATATAACCTTAAGTGTAATTTTGAACGATTATGTTTTACCTTAAACGTTGAATGTTGGGTCATGGTGAACCGGATTACGATGTTCTGTAATTTCATAGCATTCCCTAATAATATGTTAATTTAAACGTTGAATGTTATATCATGCTATAACACGATTACGATGTTGTGTAATTATAGTCATGATTTATTGGGCAGAATGAGTTTGAGAGAGGGACAATCGATGCGTGGCTGGTAGGAAATAGGAAGATTGTAAACTTGTTCCTTGTTTCCTATTTTTTCAAGTTTTAATGTTCTTGAAATATATTTTTATGTTTCGACAAATTTCTTTTCTATCTATGTTTAAGCATGTAATTAATATTGAAGTCATCAAATTTGTTTACGAATCGATATGACATATCAATTTTTGAATACTGAAATAAAATTATATATTCGCCTCATAGTAAGTTAAAATTTGATTTAATAAAGCAATGTTACGTTTTTGGTTGACAAATTTGGTCAGTATACTCAGTATGCCTACAAAAAATATTAAGTTAGTACAGACATTAACTGAGAGCGACTCTTGTGAGAGTGACTCTTGTGAGAGCGACTCTTGTGAGAGCTTAGTGAGTTGAAGCACCAAAGTCCAATTATTGAGCAATTAATGTTAGGTGTAGCGTCTAAAAGTTTCATAGAGAAAAATAGTGACCGGGCCTCGTTGTCTTCTACATGGTAGCAAATTACAATGCAAACACTTTTTTTTAAAATTTGCAAATACAAGCAAACAAACACTTCAAAAAGCAGCGAAAGCGTGCACTCTAAAAATCTTAAGCTGCAGTAATATGCTGATGGTGAAAGATGTGTGTTGTAATTAGTTACACGATTCTACATTCACGTTCGTACAAATGTGCTTTTGAATATTATATTATAGCTAGAGAATTTTATGGCATAGAAAATTGACTTCCCTTGTCATGCAGAAATGTTAGCTCTCAGTAATATAGATACATATATATATATATATTTGAGAGGTTAGACTGGTAGCTAATATATGACTCCAGAAAAACTGTTGAAATGTTTTAAACTCGTCACTTTTTGCTTCTGTGGATACCAGACATGCACGTCACTGTTTAGTTAGTTCGAGGTATCCATATATAGTATTAATGGTATGGCAAACACTCTCCATTTTATATAGCCCGGTGGCGAGGCGTTGAAGTGGCTAGTAGGCAGAAGATAAGCTTCAGGATAGCTGCTAGCAGATAAGAGATGGAGGGATATAACGTCAACTTGAGTGTGATGAGAAAAGGTGCCTGGACTCGAGAGGAAGATGATCTTCTCAGGCAGAGCATTGAGATTCATGGAGAAGGAAAGTGGCACCAAATTCCTTACAAAGCAGGTATATATGTTAATGTGTATATGTAACTGAGAAAGATGGATATGTGTATTGCTAGGAAAGCATTTCATTAGTATATTTCATTCTAAGACCTTCTGCCAATTGGTTTTCAAGTTGGATGTTATGCTTTTATCAATGCTTTAGAACATGCTAACGCGTCTAACAGTTATACATGGCCCACGTCGAGAGAGTTCATCCCACATCGGAAACTTCCTCATGAAAACACATTGCGGACATATTTGCAGTACGTAAATGTTATAAACTATGCATTCTGTGTATATGCAGGCTTAAACAGGTGCAGGAAGAGCTGCAGACTAAGATGGTTGAACTATCTGAAGCCAAATATCAAGAGAGGAGACTTTACAGAGGATGAAGTAGATCTTATAATTAGGCTTCACAAGCTTTTAGGAAACAGGTACTAATTAATAAATAAACATCACTTTCAATTCCTATCCTAGCTGAAGGACACTCCACATCATCCTCATTATTGAACTTGGCGATACCCTTAATTAATCGAGCTTATGCTCTAAGAGACTCTTCAGGTGCCGAGAACACGAGTGCATTCGTCATATGTTATTATACAAGTGAATGAACACTTGAAAAAAAAAAAGTTTATCCATTTGTATAATAACATATGACGTACTGTCCTGTGTTTCAGACACATTAAAAATCTCTCCGTGCTCTATTATTACTTTCTTTACACAATTTAATAAAAAAACAAAAGAAAATTATGTGATAATCAGTGAATGGACCTAATCAAACAAAGTAAACCAAAACCAATAATAACTCACAAAAATGAACTTATATTAAGTTTACTCTTCATTTTGTTGATATTATAATATTATACCTTAAAGGAGAATAGTTGTTTTTGGGTTAAGCCAAACAATAAATAATTCATAATAAATAAGTATCAAACTCGCTATCTTTGAAAATCGAACCTCAAACCTCATAATTACAAGTGAAGAAAAAAAATCAAGTGCTAGTAGCAATAAATCATGAATCTTAGGTGATCGAAAAAAATTAAATCTTTGTC
Organism: Cotoneaster glaucophyllus; assembly: GCA_036320875.1. Classification (NCBI taxonomy): domain Eukaryota; kingdom Viridiplantae; phylum Streptophyta; class Magnoliopsida; order Rosales; family Rosaceae; genus Cotoneaster; species Cotoneaster glaucophyllus. The sequence continues at coordinate 24,571,891 of CM070068.1, read as the reverse complement.
CAAAAGGGCATGAGTAAACTCAAACAATGCTTCCTATGGAAGATAAGTATCTCGTAATTGTTGTAGGCCTAATTAACTGAGCGATCTAAGGAATAGAGAAAGGGCAGGTGGCAACAAGAGAGAAGGAGAGAGATTTAATCTTGAGGTGTGTGTTGTATCACCCCTTATGCCTTTATTTATACTAGTAGGAAAGGTAGAATCCTTACCCTTTTAGGATTACATCTCTTAATAGGTAACCAACTCCTAATAGGTAACTACAAGATACTCCTAGATATACTAGGATTTACATAATCACATTCCTAATCCGATAGGACTGCAACACTCCCCTTTGAGTGTGTAAATACTTAAACAAAACGTAGCATCAAGTCTTCAGCATATGAGGTAGAACAGTTAATGAAGTCGTCGGCATAAAGGGTGAACACGAGTCTCAAACATAAGGAACCTAAGTACGCATTGGTAGTATAACTCACAAAACCTCGCTATGGTAAAACCCAAGGCATGGGGAAAACCCATAGACTAAGGAGAAAAGTGAGAAGTATGCATTATGTCTAAACCAAATGTTAAACAGGACAAAAGTAGTGAACTCAACAAAATATGATCATCCCAGGATGGGTGCCTCGTTAAAATCTCGTTAGGTAACAAAAACCCAGGGGAAAAATGCTCATAATCGTAGGAAAAAGAGAACATTAAGATCAAGTGAGTATGTTTCAGGATACTCCCCCTGAGTTAGACATAACTTACAAATGAGACTACAAGTGATTCAATTCAGATAATTTACGCATACCGATTCCTTGGACGAGCTTTTGAAAAGTAGACTTGGGCAGGGACTTCATGAAGAGGTTGGCCAGTTTGTCCTAGGAACGGATTTGCTTGACTTCAATGTTTTGATGATGTTGTTGCTGGTGAGAATAAAAGAACTTCGGCGCAATATGCTTGGTATTGTCTCCCTTGATGTATCCTTTTTTTAACTGCTCAATACATGCTGCATTGTCTTCAAAGATTGTCGTAGGAAGGTTAACGACAGAAGAAAGACTACTAGTACTTCGAATATGTTCCATAACTGCTCTCAGCCAAAAGCACTATCGTGAGGCTTCATGCAGGGTGAGAATCTCAATATGGTTCGAAGAAGTTGCAACTAGTGTTTGCTTGGTAGACCTCCAAGATATAACGGTGTCTCCAATGGTAAAGACATAACTTATTTGAGATCGTGCCCTATAAGGGTCAGACAGATAACCAGCATCTGATAACCAACGAGACGTGAATCAACTTGAGGATCGAGGGGGTGGCGGCTCCTCACGAGGATTCATGGGTATAGAACAAACCCAAATCCGTCGTACCTTTAAGGTAGCAGAAAATATCTTTAACCCAAATTCGGGGTGTCCCATTCGATCATGCCAAAGCAACAAAGTATCCTGGAACCCAGCACTAGGGCCGGCCACATGGCATGTCTATATGGCTCGAATGGTTATTATGTACAACCCACTTGGGAGACGTTCCAATTTCTCGTGAATATGCTTTCGGCCATATTCGTAAAAAATGATACAAAGAAATTCAGAACCATTCTCTTCAGTGGTTTCAACATGATATTGATTATCTCGAATATCCCTAAAATTCAGCAACGTTCTTCCAGAACGTGGAGAATAGAGTGCCTCTTTAAATGTTAATTTAGTACCATTGGACAACATTATACGGGCATTTCCGTATCCTTCGATCAAGTTGGATGGACCTTAGAGGGTTTTCAGAGGTGCATTCTTAGGTACGAAGTTAGTGAAATAGTGTTTCTCTCGCAGTGTGGTGTGCGTTGTTGCACTATCTACCAGACAACTAACTTCCCCACTAGTCATACCTAGAAATAATTAATTGAATCAGTCACATGCATAAATATAGTTCCATTCATTAAATTAATCAATTCAAGCAATAATATCCATAAAATAATATCCAAAGTTCAAAACAAACCAAACCAAACAAATAATTCCAAATACTTAGAAAAATTGTCCGAAAATTAAACCATAAACCTAGAAAATAGGGAGGGGGTTCAGCCACTCCTAGTGGGTTTGGCCACTAGGAGTTAAACACCCTAAAAACATGTCTTAGAAAAATAAAACTTTATTCTTCTATAGGAGCGGATGCCTCTTGAAAATCTGAAACCTCCAGGGATGTAGTAGCAGCTTCGGGGATTGCTACATGCGCAAAGTTGGATTCACGACGTGAATGATATTTGGCAATGGCCTCGGGGGTAGCTCGGCATACGCGTGACCAATGATCCCTTGATCCACAGCGGTAGCACCTGTCCAATTCAGTGGAATCTGATTGAACGGTAACTTTTCCCTTATTCTTGAAGCTTGGGGCCTTCGAGGCAAGGGGTTGGAGTTTTTGGATCAAGTTTTCTCCCTTGGATGGGCCTCTAATCGGTGAACCTTGGGCTCGTGGTAGAGCTTGTCGCCCCTTGCCACGACCATGACGGGATCTTCATCGATTTTGGCAATTCAAAGTTGTCGCGTGCGCTTCAAGCGCGGCGTTCGAGCCGGTAGGTCTAGCTTGATGATTCTTCATCAAAAGCTGGTTTTACTTTTCGGCGAGAAGTAGAATAGATATCAAATCCGAAAATTTGGTGAACTTTTGTGCCTTATATTGTTGCTGCAGGACAATATTGGTGGCATTAAAGGTCGAATAGGTCTTCTCCAGGAGATCTTGTTCGGTTAAGTCCTTGTTACAGAACTTAAATAATGATCGGATTCTACAAACTTCAGAGTTGTACTCATTCACAGACTTAAAGTCTTGGAAGCGTAAATGTTGCCAGTCGTGTCTTGCTTCAGGCAAGAAGATGCCTTTCTGGTGATTGAAACGATCCGCCAGAGCGAGCCAGAGGGTACGTAGATCCTCATCAACGAGGTACTTGGTCTGCAGTGCATCATGGATGTGTCTTTTGATGAAGATCATAGCAGTAGCTTTCTGAGCTCGTCGACGGGTGCATCGTCGATTGGTTCCTCGATTATGGCTCTAAGACTCTTTGCAGTAAGATGGAGCTTCACGTCTTGAACCCACTTCAGGTAGTTTCTTCCAAAGACTTCCAGAGCGATAAAATCAAGCTTGTTCAAGTTCGATATGTCCCTAAGATAGATGGTACACCAAAACGTAATTAGTCGTATAGACATATATCGTAGAACATTCGAGTTCTATAAATATGTATTGGTTTAATTTATGCATGAAAGCTACAGGTTTCATGTGGTAAATTTTGAATGAAAACTTCGGGTTTCAAAGACACTAAATTCAAAATTACAGGTTCGATTTAGTTTATGAACGTTTAGTTCATGTAAGGGTACCTACAAGAACACAAAATACAATATACAATAAAGTGTAATGGATTTGTGGATTGCTTCAAGAACCCTTGTGTGAGTGCTTCGGGACTACGAAAGATAGTCAACGGTTCAAAGAAACTAAATAATTTATTGAATCGTTAATGCCAAAAAGTGAGCTTCAGGCCAATAATTTTTTATTAATTGTCAGATTAGTGGACTGCTGATCACTTTAATTAATTCAATAGATTGAGACCATTCGGGGTCGATCGTAGAAGCAAAAATAATTATAACATTTGGGTTAAAATGATTTAGAATGCCAAAAATTAGCATTGGGTTGAAAAAACCATAGCCCACACACGGTGGGTATGGGTGCCATGAGTAGAGCAAGGCCCTATAGGCCTTTTTGGGCTTGGATTGGATGCTAGGAGCAGCCCAATTCATGGTTGCAGGCCACAAGTCCAGTTGGGCAAGCCCAGCCATGAAGGCTGGCATGTTGGGCCAGGTTAAATGCATGGGGCAGGCCCAAAAACGGCATGCTAGTGTGCTCGCGAAAACCCTAGCCGGAGCTGGGTTTCGGGTTTTTGGGCCTGGGGAGTTAAGCCTAGCCATCTGAGTTGGCTTTTGGTTATGGGCTGGGTAAGATCAAAGCCCAGCAAGATGCGGGTTGTGTTGAAATAGGCTTGAGTGGGTCGAGGCTTCAGGCCTGTATCATGGGACAAGCCTAACATGCTTCTGGCATGCGGGTTTGGGCTCGGGTGGACTGGGGCTTGCAGGCCCGTGTGACAGACGACCCAAGTTGAAGCTTGGTTGGGTCCAAGAGGTGCAGCAAGCCCAGAGGGAAGTGGTCCGGGGCGACGCCATCCCACGGTGATCCACGGTGGTGCCGTAAAATTTCCTTTTCTTTTTTTTTTTTTTGAATTCTAGGGTGAAAAACCCTAATTACTTCTAAATTAATTTCGATTCTTTGACTCACAATTCCACATAGCATATATGCGTAATACATGAACAATTATATATATTGACAAAATATATGAACATATATACGAGATATATATATATATATATATATATATATATATATAATTGGAAGGAAAATATAAATATAGGGGTTCATGCATCATGGGGAATGTTTTCAAGCTTCACGGTTTTTTCAAATATCTTAATTTATTTTAAAAGAACCTGATTGGCAGAAAAACGATTGAGAGCCTTTGAATTTGTAGAAGATAGCCTCCTCCTATGATCCTTCAATTTCTTAACTTCTAGCAAGAGCGTGCTGATAACGTATTGTAGGCCTAATTAATTTAGCGATCTAAGGAATAGAGAGAGAGAGAGAGGGAGCCGGCGGCAACAAGAGAGAAAGAGAGAGATTTAATCTTGATGTGTGTGTTGTATCACCCCCTTATGCCTTTATTTATAGTAGTAGGAAATGTAGAATCCTTACCTTTTAGGAATACATCTCTTAATAGGCAATCAACCCCTAATAGATAACTACAAGATACTCCTAGATATACTAGAATTTACACAATTACATTCCTAATTACACAATTACATTCCTAATCCGATAGAACTGCAACCGTAATATGATTTTTGTACGTAAAGTCAATTTCATGCTTTTAATCCTACTCGGCTCGACAAATCTTTGTGATTTTATATGTTCGGCCTGGTACAGAGGCTTGGATCAGAATTGGTAAAAACTGTAAAAACAAATATGCTGACTCCATTTCTTAATGCTGACCATCAAGTTTCTCTTTGATTATTGTAAGTTTTCAGTTACATGAAAAAAATGTATGTCGTACCAGTATATGCCGCGAGCCAAATAAAATTGGAAAATCTGGGATGAGGGAGAGTTTGAACTCAATATGCCAGTTCAAATAACTATGTTGAAATTAATAGATTTTAGAGCCCAAAATAAATTCCTTTTTTTTTTTACAATAATGGTACTTGGTTAAATTGTTTGTTGTTAGGGGGGAGAGAGTTGAGTGGAAATCTAACCCGCACCAAGATGCATATATGCATGATTGTTTTCTACCACTACTATAAAGCGTCATCTGCTAAATTAATTCTCACCAACCTATATTGTTATCACGTTATGTATTAAATTAGTTCACTCCATTTAATTCTAAAGAAGAAAAATGTTATTGCAATCTAACTTTATCTTTATCTTCTTCTCTCTTTTTTGCTTTGTTCCTCTTATTTGCATCCGAAGTATTCATGATTTTTTTTTTTTTCGTGTACGTACTCAGGTGGTCGTTGATTGCTGGAAGACTTCCAGGAAGAACGGCGAATGATGTGAAAAATTATTGGAACACTCGATTGCGGATCAATTCTCGCATGAAAACATTGCAAAATAAATCCCAAGAAACAAGAAAGACCATTGTGATCAGACCTCAACCCCGAAGTTTCATAAAAAGTTCAAATTACTTGAGCAGTAAAGAACCAATTATAGACCATATTCAATCAGAAGAGGATTTAAGTACGTCATTATCAGAAACGTCGTCGTCAACAAAGAATGAAAATGATTGGTGGAAGACCCTGTTAGAAGACGAGGATATACTTTTGAAATTAGAACTGGATGTCCCAACCTCGAGTTAGAGGAAGAACTCTTCACAAGTTTTTGGGTTGATGATATGCGACAGTTGGCAAGATCATGTGTCAGTTTTCTGAATAAGGACAGTAGAAGTGATTTCTCCTTTAACATGGACCTTCGGAATCATTCAAAGAAGAATGGCTAGAGAAATGATTCTCACTTCTTCAGTATCATCTTTAGTTTGTATACTATTATTTTCCTTGCTCGTACTATTTTAGTATTGTTGTATGATTGTGAAAAAAATAATCTATAAAAGCTCCCACATTATTAAACATCTGTAAAATATTGGTTTCTTTATTTGTAAAAATCACATCAAATAGATAAAATCAGCAACTACCACTACCAAGTTATTTCGTGTACAACTGTGGTTGAATCATATAAGCAATACAAACAACTTAAGGAATTTCTGTACTTGTATCTTCTGCATTTCAAAGATTCAAAAGGTAAACCACAAAAGCGAAGTCACTGCCACTCTTATCTCCTTCATCAAAACTGCCACATGATCTTGTTAATTGTACCATATCTTTGTCCCAAAAGTCTGAATGGATCTTCTTCTAACCCAAGACCAGAAAATGTTGTTTTTGTGAAGTATATTATCGGGGATCTCATCCAACAAGGTTTTCCAACAACCGGTTCAATTCTTTAATCGTAATTTTTTGCTTCAATGGTTTTCTGATTGATTTTGTTTTGCAATCGCCACATGACCTTTCAAACATAGTGAACTATTACAAAAGGTTTGTGGTCGGGATCTTACGGCGATGGGATTTCTTATCTTATGGAGTTTCTCTTTTACATTTCCCGCATGAGAAGCTATCTGCTCCGTATTTGAGTGTTCAAATAGTTTTTATTTTTTATTTTTTTGGTAGAAATTGGATATTCATTGCCAGGGCAAAAGTCAATAAAGTACAGGAAAGCCGAAAGCATGGCTAACAGAAAACACAATAAACTACAACAACAATACGAATGTTGTGGAGATCAAGGGTCCCAGACGTTGCACTGGGTGTAAAAACGTCACCTTCCAACATTCCAGTAAAATTAACTAGGAGGAGGACAAGGCAAGCCATCCTAGTTGAGAGCATGCACCAAAGAAGATGGAGGTTTCACAACCCAAGTGCCAGCATCCTATCTCCTGAAAAAATCGTGTCACCCACTTATCCGCCACCAAATTTGTCGTTCTTGGGATCCAAGACCAGTGACAGCCTTGAAAGAACTCTCCCAACATAATGACCTTCGCGAGAGTCGGGAAAGCCTCTCAACTACCAAGGTGAATCAAACTATTCGAAAAAGAGATTACTTCCTTTGAATCCAACTCCACCACAATTTGGGATAATCCCATCTCCCGCGCCAAATTACATCCACCAAGCACCACCATAACCTCCTCGGCCATCACAGATGAAGCCGAAATGTGACCCTCCCTAGCCACGATGAAGCCACCGACATGATCTCTGACCACAATGCCCACGTTTCTCAGCTTCGTCGTCACGCAATACTAGACCTTGGGAACCCTGGACCCTGGCATTTGCGTCAACAAAAGTGTTCACCGCGCAAGATATAAAGTGTGACACCATATTTGGTAAAGGGGGCTTGAGATTAAAGATTGTTGAGTAGCTAGCCTTCCAAATATGCATGAGCAACATAGTGGAGCCAATTACCAATGGTAGTGTTACTCCTGGAGATCCTGTAGTTTAGGGAACCACCAAACCTTATGGGCACAACCCAAGGACACAAAAGAAACATGTGTTCCACGGATTCTTCCTCTTCGTTACATATAGGGCAAAATGAAGATGGGGAGGAATTGTTAGTGTTCTTGATTTGTCTGGGTTATGTGATATATAGATAGAGAGAGGATTGAAGGATTCAAAAAGAATAATGTGAATATTCTTCTTCTCTCAGCTGAAAAAGCAGAGAGGAATGTTTTTCTCTCTTAATGGAAAAATGAGCACACGCATGTGCATTACATAACTGTTTTCCTTAGCTGGATCCACACACAATACATTTGATCTCAGCCACACATCTAGCTAATTTCTAGGATCACTACACATGGCTATTTTAGCCTTACATATTGGAGCCTCACACTTGTCATTTTTAAGGACTAAGTGCATACACAATTAACATTCAAAAGCCTCTTATTTACGATTCAGCTAATTACTTACAATTCTAGATTCCCCTAAGTTTTGAGCTGATTTCACTCCAAGTTTATCCCTGAGATAGCAGAACCGATCCTTAGCCAATGACTTTGTGAAGATATCTGCTAGTTGCTCATTCGTAGGACAGTAAACAAGATCAATGATTCCTTCTTGTAGAGCATCCTAGATGAAGTGATACCTTCGATCAATGTGCTTAGTTTTCTGATGAAAAACAGGATTCTTTGTGATAGCAATTGCAGCAGTATTGTCACACTGAAATGGAGTAGCCTCAATTTGAAATTCACCAAAGTCTTCTAACACAAATCTGAGCCAAATAGCTTGTGCAGTTGCCTCTGATGCACAGTTCTGTTTGATTGAAGCCCAAGAGAAAATTCCACTGCCAAAGGAGAAAGCATATCCTGTGGTACTTTTACTGTCATCAATTGAACCACCCCAGTCACGATCACAGTAACCAATTAGAATTGCTTTTCTTCCCTTCACATACTCTAAACCATAGTCAAGTGTTCCTTTGATATATCTGAGAACTCTTTTGGCAGTTCTATAATGTTTGTTGGTGGGGCAGTGCATAAACCTTGCAAGTAAACTAGCAGCATACATCACATCAGGTCTTGTGGCTGTGAGATACAATAGACTTCCCACAATCTTCCTATATTGTTCTTCATTTGCTGGACCACTGCCATCATCTTTGCTAAGCTTATCAGTTGTAACCAGAGGTGTAGCAATAGGTTTGCACTCACTCAAGCCAAATTTGTTCAACAAAGATGCAGCATATTTTCTTTGATGAAGAAATATGCTTGTGTGTGTTTGGATGACTCCCATTCCTAGAAAATGATGCAAGAGTCCCAAATCTGTCATTTCATATTTTGTCATCATATATCTCTTGAATTCCTCCAACATTAGCTGACTATTCCCTATGTACACAATATCATCTACATATAGAGACACAATCAGAATTTCTGCTTCTTCTCTGGTTTTGGTATATAGAGTGGCCTCACTTTGACTATTTTCAAATCCACATTTAGCAAAATATGAGTCAATTTCACTATACCAGGCCCTTGGTGCCTGTTTTAAGCCATACAAAGCTTTATGAAGCTTGTACACTTTGTCTTCACTCCCCTTGACCACAAAACCATCTGGTTGGTCTACATAAACCTCATCTTCGAGTACTCCATTCAGAAAATCAGACTTGACATCTAGTTGATACAGTTTCCAACTCTTCTGTGCTGCCAATGCAACTAGTGTTCGAATTGTATCAAGTCTAGCCACAAGTGCAAAGGTCTCATTATAATCAACACCTAATTTTTGAGCATATCCCTTGGCTACCAACCTTGCTTTATTCTTCTGCACTGATCCATCAAGGTTAAGTTTGGTCTTGAACACCCACTTAACCCCAATTATAGGTTTATCAGTTGGTATGTCCACTAGCTCCCATTTTGGATTCTTCTCAATCATTGACAATTCATCTTTCATAGCCTTCATCCATGATTCATCTTTAGCTGCATCATCAAACTTTTCAGGTTTCATAATGCAGAGATTGCATTGAGCTAAAACATCATCCAGGTTCCTCCACCTCAATGGAGTGTGATCAAAGGCTTTAGACTTTCTCATGCTGCTACTCACATCACTTGTTGATTCATGAGAAGATAACAAGCTTGGTGACTGAGTATAGTTATGGCCTTCAGGAGTTGCCCTTGGTGATGTACCCTTAGGCATCTCAGATAACTCATCATAATTGAGCACAGTTACATAATTTTCAGGGACCTTCTTCCATTCCCAAGCTGCATTTTCATCAAACACAACATCTCTCGAGAGTATAAGCTTCTTATTGAGAGGGTCATACACTCTGTACCCCTTTTCACAGGTTGTATAACCTACAAATATGCCCTTAACACTCTTTGCATCTAGTTTTTGTCTCAACTCACTTGATATGTGCACATAACACAAACAACCAAAGATTCTAAGATGTGCAATCCCTGGTTTTCGACCACTGAATGCTTCAAATGGAGTTATATCTCCGAGAGCTCTTGTAAGACACCTATTTAGTATGTAGACAGCTGTGTGTACAGATTCTGCCCACAAGTAGTAGGGTAACCCTTTATCATGAAGCATGGCTTTTGCCATTTCAACTACGGTTCTGTTCTTTCTCTCTACCACTCCATTCTGCTGTGGAGTATAGGCCATAGAGAGTTGTCTTTGAATGCCTTCATTTTCACACAACTTGTTGAACTCACATGATGTGAATTCACCCTCTCTGTCACTTCTCAGGCATTTTACTCTAAAACCACTTTGTAGCTCTACCATAGATTTGAATTTTCTAAAACAGTTCAATCCATCTGACTTGTATCTGAGAAAGTAAACCCACATCATTCTTGTGCAGTCATCTACAAGAAGCATAAAATACTTGTTACCAGCAATTGACTCATTTTGCATAGGCCCACATAAGTCTACATGAATTAATTCTAGAAGGTTGCTTGCTCTCCATGCCTGATTCTTTGGAAACCACTATCTATGCTGCTTTCCAAGCTGACAACCTTCACAAACTTCATCAACTTCTTGTAAGTATGGAAGTCCATGCACCATTTCCTTCTCTTTGAGTTGTTTTAAACCCCTGAGATGCAAGTGACCTAGCCTTTTGTGCGAGATCCAAGTAGAATGAGACAAACTTGTTTTTACGGCTATATGATCATCAGGTAATAGTGAACATCTATTCCTCTTCATTTCTACTTTAATTACAAGGCATTCTAGTGAAGGACCATCAAAAATACTGCACATTTTACCTCCAAACAACAGATAATACCCATGTTCATCCATCTGTCCCACACTCAGTAAGTTCTCCTTCAATCCAGGTAGATACATTACTTCCTTGATGTATTTTCTGCCCTTGCTAGTATCAATTACTATAGTGCCCATTCCAGCTACATTCATAAGTTCACCAGTTGGCATTTGTACCTTGCCTACCATATTTGTCCTTATATCAACCAGTAGCTTCTCATCTCCAGTCATGTGGTTGCTACAGCCACTGTCAATATACCATTCACCATTTACAACTGATCCAAATATAGTGCTATTAGCATAGAATAAGTTCATTGTCACCTCTACTTGATTAGCACTGTTTGCCTTTTGCACCGGTTTGCCTGCAGTGCACTCTCTAGCCCAGTGTCCAAACTTCTCACAGATGTAGCATTTAGGCTTCCCCTTATACCTACACTCACCAAAGTGAAATTTAGAGCATACCCTGCACTGAGGTTTTGTAACTGTCTGACCGATTGACTGTGCATTTTGTGCAAGATTAGTAGGAAATTTTTGCTCCCATTTCTTGCCCTTAGAATTCCAATTCTTCTGGAACTGAGATGGACCAGACTAAGCTCCATTTCTATTTTGCCCTTTTGGACTCACTGAGAGAGATGTAAATGCCCTCCTAGTAGTATCAACAGTATGCAAATCAAACCGTTGTTCTTGGCTCTTTAAGATTGCAATTACCTCTTGCAATTCTACTGTCACGCCCCGAACCCGGGTCGGTAATAAAAACTCGAACCAGAATCCGAAACGTGAGTTAAAAGCTAAATGAATAAAAAGAAATTGACACGGATTAAAAAAAAAATACTCATCTTATTAAAATAACTCCAAAATCCTTACAGGGTGTACAAAAATAATAAAACAATTAAAATCCTTAAACTTCTCCTCAATCACAACTTCAGCTCTTCTAACACTTGTCTTGCCAAATAACTCATCTGTAAAATAATAGGTGAGGAGTGAGCAACAACCACTGTCGCTCAGTGAGTAGAATATATAATATGCCAGTCAAACGATGCCTTTTTTACACACTCTAGAAAATACAATAATAAGATCAAAGCTTTAGCCACATAATTTCATATCACATCATCCCTTTACGTGTCCATTATATCCTTCATAAATTATAACTCACCACGTGACCCCTAATGGCCATTCCGCCCTAATGTCCCCGTGTGCAGTTTACATTTATCCTTCGGATTAATGCAACACCAAAGTTCTCATGCTCCATGAACATCTCAAACAATTCACATATCATGATATATAATAACTCCGAAACATTTAAACAAATCCAACATGCTTGACTTGAAATAGATAGAGATTTGTAAATAGAATAAATCCCACAATAGTTCGTGGTTTTCGTTTATCAGAAAATAAGAAATAATTTGCAACACATTATATAAACCACTCACATCGATAATCCAAGCTTTGGCAAGACAACCCAACTAACAATCTCCACACAACCAGCATACTAACCCAAACTCTCTTTCTTGTCTCTCTGTAACTCGATCTCTCTCCACACACACACACACACCCATATATATATATATATATATATATATATATATATATATATATATATATATATAATATAGACACATATATAAAACTATTGCATGCACTTCCATTCTTTCGCATGATGTAAAACAATGGGGCAAGGCCTCCTATTTATAGGGACAAACATAGGCGGCTAAAACTTAGAGGGCTAAGTCAATTTAATAAAATAACAATATATAGAGGTATATGTAGCTTCTGCAGTTGACATATGTTTGATGAGTCATGAGAGGGAAAGCCAAGTGGCAACCCGTGATGAGAAGAATGACAAATGCCACAAGGATGGCTATGCGGTTGTGTGCTGTCTAATAAGAAGGAGAAAAAAGATTTTTATACTTAACAATAACAAATAATATTAAACAGATATTTTTTTTTAAATACGGGTTCTCACATCTACAGTCTCCAAACATTTTGTATTTTCTATAACCAAACAGATAGGATCATATGGTTTACTTAGACTAATCAAAACCTTTTGCACAAGTCTCTCATTAGAAAGAGATTCACCAAATATTTTCATTTGATTAATCAATTCATTCAGTCTTGTGAGATAACCAGATAGAGATTCATCATCTCGCATCCTAGCATATTCAAATTCTCGTCTAAGATTTTGAAGTTTTACCGATCTAACCTGATCACCACCGTGGTATTCTCCATACAATAGATCCCATGCCATCTTAGCTGAATCAGCGTTGGCAATCCGAGGGAAGATCTGGTCAGAGACTGCATTTTGTATGATTCCTAGAGCCTTCGCATCCTTCATGAACATAGCAGTCATATCTTCATCGACTGCATCTTCGGATGACCCTTCAGCTTCCTTCTTCTTTTTCGAGTCGGGGGTTGTAATCCCTTTTTCTACCAGATTCCATAACCCAATAGACTTGAAGATCGTTACCAATTTAATTCTCCAGAACTCGTAGTTCTCACCGGAGAAAATTGAAGTTCTCACCTCCGAGCTTCCAAATCCAGACATCTTTGACCTGAATGTTGATTTCTCTTTCTCCGAGCTTCGAGTGAGCTTCGATTTAGCTCAGTGACTTCACAGATTGACGCCCAGATTTAGATGATTGAACCTGGCTCTGAGGCCATGTTAGTGTTATTGATTTGTCTGGGTTATGTGATATATAGATAGAGAGAGGATTGAAGGATGCAAAAAGAATAATGTGAATATTCTTCTTCTCTCAACTGAAAAAGCAAAGAGGAATGTTTTTCTCTCTTAATGGAAAAATGAGCACACGCATGTGCATTACATAACTGTTTTCCTTAGCTGGATCCACACACAATACATTTGATCTCAGCCACACATCTAGCTAGTTTCTAGGATCACTACACATGGCTATTTTAGCCTTACATATTGGAGCCTCACACTTGTCATTTTTAAGGACTAAATGCATACACAATTAACATTCAAAAGCCTCTTATTTACTATTCAGCTAATTACTTACAATTCTACATGAATGCGGTTTGTAAAGAGCCAGCTTGGTGGCCAGAGTACCCCAGAGAGTCCTCCACATAAAATTTCTTACTTTTGGAGGAGCATGCAATTTCCAAATTTTTTCCACTCCACGCCAATTTGCCAAGACGAAGAGGGTTGACCCACTCCACCAGTCACCCCAGCATGCAATTTCCAAATTTTGTCCACTCCACGCCAATTTGCCAAGACGAAGAGGGTTGACCCACTCCACCAGTCACCCCACGGTTTCGCTGAGCCGTGTGCACCGTGAACCTTCCCCTTTAATCCCATGGCCAAACCAGATGATCCGTACCCCGATGGTCACCGATGCCAGTCTCCAGAATCGTCAAATGTTCAGCCGAGGAAATGATAGGTCTGATTTCATCCAAATCCCAAGAAGAATTTTGGCAGATTAGTGACTCCACCGATTGATTTTGATTGATCACCCCTCCATCAAATGGGATTGGATACCCATCAGGAAGAGAAGGCAACCAAAGGTCAACCCACAACTTGATACTTTGTCCATTCATTACCTGCCAATGGGCACCTCCTGAAATAATATCTCGACCTTTTAGAAAGCTAGCCCACGCCCAAGATGCAATGTGACCTCTCTTGGCCTCAATAAAAATGTGGTAGGGAAATACCGAGCCTTCAAAACCGCACCCAAAGGGACTCCGGTTCGTTAATAATCCACCGACATTGCTTAGCAAGGAGAGCCAAATTGAAATCCTGGAAAGGTCTAAACCTAAACCCCGGTCACATTTCGGAAGGCCCAGCTTATCCCAACCAACCCAATGAATCTTGCGTTCGTCCTCCTTTTGACCCCACCAGAACTGAGCAAGCATATAATCTAGATCTTTACAAATGGAAACCGGGAATTTAAAGATATTCGTCGAGTAAGTAGGGATTGCTTGAGCCACTGCTATAATAAGTACTCCATTCGACGAGAGAAGGTTCTGCTTCCAGCCTTGGAGCTTTCCCAAGACCCTACTTTTAACATACGCTAATGCATGACGTTTTGATCTGCCCCAATTAGATGGAATTTCGAGGTATAGGCCTGGATCATTAACCTGCTGCATTCCAAGAATATGTCAGCTTCTTCCCAAGCCGCAAGGCGTTAGGTTAATTTCTCCTCTCTTTTTTACCAACTTTGTCAGTTCGACCTCCTGCTTGCATTTTTTGAATCAATAACTTGACACAATAATTTGTTTACATAAGTAAATATTGTATGATTGGTGCAAATAACTCTCGCATCCCAAATGATTGATACCAGTACCTGGGAGGATAAAACTCATGAAAATCGATCACTCTATTTTTCACATGTTTATGAACAAAAGGATTGAATTAACCAGGACACCAAATCCAATTATATACATGGAGAGAGAGAGAGAGAGAGAGAGAGAGAGAGAGAGAGAGAGAGCAATTGCAATCTACAATCTAGAGACCCCTAGAACTAGGAACATCAATCCACTGCAACTGGAGTTCAATCTCCCCACACTCCACATTTCTGAGTCTGAGGACCATGTTTTGGACGAGCTTGCCGTTGGACCAGATGATGCAGCTCTCTTCAACAAGGCAGTTTTCCCTGCTTGGTTGTACTTTTGTAATTACGGTTCCATCTGGGAGGCCTTCCAATCGCATCCTCAAGACTTCGATAAATAGTGCAATATCAAACTGTGCGTCCCCCATTTTGTCATCAAAACTAAATGTGTCTTTATCGTACACAGAAAGCGTGATCGGAAGATTTGGTTCTGTAACGGAAAGTGTCAATCTTTCATCCCATTCTGGATTCACATTCCGCTTCACCACACGAGTTTTCAGTTTCTGCATCATCAAAAAATAGGTTTAAGCTATCAAGTAATATGAGTTTAGCCAAGTTGACTAATAGCGCGATCCACCCTCTGCACCATGTCCAAATTCCCCCACCCCGCGTAGTTCTAATATGTCATCTAAAACCTAAATTTCAAAACGTATAACCAAAACCCACAAACCCAAATGGATCAAGAAATGCATCAAAACAAGGAAAAAAACACAAAAGTAGTTAATAAATTGAAGGAAGCTAGCCAGATGGAAATATTACCTGCTTGCCCATTTTAACAACAACATAAGGATCACTGCTTTTCATGTCTCGAACAGCAAGGTTCACTCCTCTTTGGACGTGAATTCTCAGCAGACCCAGCATGTTCTCCATTCGATCAACACCGAATTTTGTTTATTTCTTTTCCACAAATTCAACTGGTACAAAAAATGGCTGGAGTAGGAAGGAATATGAAGGAGAGGAGGGTGAGAAATTTTGTTTTCTTTGTATTCAAATAGTTGAAGGAATTTTTGATGCCAAACCACTGCCTTTCTGCCTTTTATACACAAAACTGTCTGAAGAATCAAAGACTTATTATTCATTTCTAATTTGGTGGTCGCTTCTGAACACAATACTTAATGCTTTAGCTACGACTAGAAGCCAGCCACCCAATATCTTAATCCCACATGTCTTTATTTTTCAACATGTGACTTTAACCTAACAAAAGTCACGCGCACTCTCGACCCAAAAAAAAAAAAAAATTTAAATAAAACAATAGTCAGGCGGACCTCTAAGACTTTTTCACTCCACCCCAATAATGAAAAAAAAAAAAAACAAAAGGAAAAATACAAAACAATGACCCTTCCTAGTAAAATAAAATGGTAAAGTGTAGATTTAGTTTGAATAATTATCTTAGTGGGATTAAGTTTTAGATTAAATTTTTTTTTTTCGGGGAATTTAAGGCTATAACTTGTTAAGAATTGTCAGTTTCCTCCTTTCTTACAATTTTCTACAGTCTACAGAACTACTAGAAATGTAAATATGAACTTAGTGATTTCTTAACCATCGTATAATTATGATTACACGGTATTACAGTTGGTGATTTTAGTTAAATTTGGAGAAATTTTTGGGGGTGACAGGAACACACACTTCAGCAGTGAAGTGCAGGTGGTGTTCCCTTCCAATCCAATAACGTCATATGCCCCACTAAAGCCAAATAGTTTTATCTTTTATAGAATAATCAATAAATGAATTTTTGTTGTAAACATTCTTAGTTTAAATGTAATTGTGTAAATCCTATATTAGATTTCATTATAATTATCATTTCCTATTACAACTTGTATTACTTGGAAAAAAATGAATATCTTATCTCTTTTTACTATTATAAATAAAGGCACAATGTAGGAGGGATAACAACACACATTCCCTTACAATTCTACAAACACATCTCTCTCAATCTCTCTACTTTTGCTGCCGGCCTCCTTTAACTTTGTCAGATAAAATAGACCACAATACGTTATCTGCAAGCTCCTACCGCTGCGCTTAGGAATATGACATTGAAGAATTTTTCTGCATCAAACCAGTTCATCTATATCATCACACAATCAGGTTCTTTTAAAACAACGGTTTTTATCTCGATATTTTTGCAGCCCTGATAGCATGAACATTCACCATAATGCATGACCCAACTTTACGTTTTTCAAATTTTAGATACTACATAAATTGTGTATGCATTATATTCATAATTGTTGAATTATGTGAATTTGATATTTGCCATGAATTGCATCAAATATATGTACATGCATAAAATTATTGAATTAAATATGCTTTGAATTGAATTGTATATGAATTGAATTGAGAAAAAAATTAAAAAAAAAAGGGGAAACCTATGGTTCTTTCGACCAGAAAACCCGACACCTTTCATGGTGTCCCCGTCCACATTAACCACAACATGGCCTGCAACCACTGCCCTGAACTTTTGGTTCATGTTGCCGACGACCAGAAGTCGTCCCACGTCGGAAATAAGACCGAGATTTTGTCGAAAATCCGATTGAAATTTTCTAGGGTTTGGTTGGTACAACGTTGAGATTACATCATCTCCGTTCACCACCATGGTTGTTAACGACCACCAAGGTTCTAAAAAACGCTAGGCGCTAGTCGGGCGGCGGGCTAGCGCCTAGCTCCTAGCGCCTAGGCTGCTAGGCGGGTTCTAGGCGGACGCCTAGGCGGCCTAGGCGGATTTGGGTAAATTTTTTATATATTTTATGAATTAATTAAATTTACTATATCAAATGTAAATAATTATTAACTAATATGCTATTTCTTATAGAAGAACATACATATGTGAATGTTTTATGTACATATATGATATGCTTGCCTAGGAAAAAAAAATATTATCTAAATAATTTATAATTTATATAAGATTTACACACACAATAAATATCTCAAACTTTTAAAAATATAAAAAACCCACCCACTCAAACCGTCCACATCACCTCTACTCTTTCACATCACCCTAATTTATATAAGATTTACACACACACACACACACACACACACACACACAATAAATATCCTAAACTTTTAAAAATATAAAATACCCACCCACTCAAACCGTCCACCTCACCTCACCTAAACTTTCACAGTGGTTTTCATAATTAAAACCATCACAGTCCATGGTTTTAAGAATCTGACCTTGGATTTGAGACCATACTTCCTCGACAGACGAGCTGCAAATGGTTTCTTAAAACATCTGAAATGTTTAAGTCTCTCTCTTTCTCTCTCTCCTCTCTCTCTCTCTCTTCTCTCATCTTCACAGACACGCTACTGTTCACTGGCAGCAATTTTTCTTCCCTCATATGCTCACAGACGGCTTTCTCTCTGCGCGGGCTCTCTCTTCCCTCATCTGCTCACAGACGGCAAAGCTGCAGAAGCTCGCTGAGATCGGAAGTTGCAGCACGTTTGGGATTTATAACTGCCTAAAGTGGCACCTAGCGCCGCCTAGACCGCCTAGCGAGCGTCTAGACGGCCGCCTAAATCCTCTCCGACTTAAGTGAACGATTTGGTCGAAATCGGGTTGGAGCTCTGCCGTTCAGCGCCTAGGCCTTTTGAAAACCTGAAGTTTTCATTTAAAAACATCACCCATGAAAACCCGAAGTTTTTTTATGCAAAATTAAACCTATACATGTCTATTAGAACCTATATGTTCTACTCTTATGTGAATGAATTGATTTTTCTCCATTACACTAACCACATCTTGTCTATCCATTTTGTGATAGGAACATGTCAAATTTGAACAAACTTAACTTCACCGTTTTGGAGGTCTCTAGAAGGAACTACCTCAAGTAGGTCCAAGATGTGAAGCTCCACCTCACTGCTAAGAATTTGCGTCCCGTTATCGAAGAAGAGACGGACAATCCTGTTGGCGAAGCTGAAAAAAGCCACTACTATGATCTTCATCCGAAGACATATTCATGACACTCTGCAAACTGAGTATCTTGCTGAGGAGGATCCATGTGCACCATGGGTCACTCTGGCTGATCATTTTGATCACCAAAAGAACATATTCTTGCCTGAAGCAAGACATGACTAGCAGCATTTGCGCTTCCAAGACTTTAAGTCTATGAATGAATATAATTCTGAAGTTTGTCGAATCTAATCACTTCTAAAGTTTTGCAACTAAACTTTGACCTAAAATGATCTCCTGGAGAAGACCTATTCGACCTTCTCTGCTTCTAATATTGTCATGCAGCAACAATATAGAGCTCAGAAGTTCACTAAGTTCTCAGATTTGATCTCTGTTTTACTTTTCGTTGAAAAGCAGAACCAGCTATTGATGAAGAATCACCAAGCTCAACCTACTGGGGCGACAATTGTGCCTGAAACACATTATAGCACAAGTCAACGCCCAAAACGCCAAAAGATGTGTGGTAGAGGTGGCCAGAAGCCTTCCCACCAAGGTCAACAAAGACAAGGCCCATCCAAGGGAGGAAACAAAGCCCAGAAGCGCCTAAACCTCGCTCTCACAACCCCGAATTCCAAGAATAAGAGCAAAGCACCTAAAACCATGGATGTGGACATGTGCTACCGCTGTGGTTCAAAGGACCATTGGTCCCGTGTTTGCCGAGCGTCCAAGAAGGTTGTAGATGAATATCATTCTCGTCGTAAAAAGTTTGAATCAAATTTCGTGTAAGTGGACGAACCGAAGATTACAAAGATGGAGGTTTCTGACTTTCAGGAGGATACCACCCCTATGGAAGATTAGAATCTTAGACATAGACTTATTTTTAGTTGAAACAAGACAATGGGGTTCCACCTTGTGGCCGAACCCCCCCCCCCCCCTTTTGTTTTTGATTATTTGTTGGTGATTTATTTTTTTGGATATTGAGTTTTAATTAATTATCATCCTTGAATAAATGAAATTATTTTGAATTGATATTTATTTTTAGAACTTTTATGCTTGTGACCGATTCAAATTAATTTTTCATTCAAGGTATGACTAGTGGGAAAGTTAGTTGTCAGGCAGATAGTGCAACCATGCACACAGTTTTGCGTGAACACATTTCACTAACTTTATATCTAAGAATGCACCTCTAACAACTCTCTCAGACCCATCCAACCTGATAGAAAGATACGGTAAGGCACGTATAATGTTGTCCAATGGTACAATCTTGACCATTTCTGAGGCACTCTATTCTCCACGTTCTATAAGAACGTTGATAAGTTTCAAGGACATTAGAGATAACAATTACCACACTGAAACCCACGTAGAAAACGGAGTTAAATTTTTGTGCATAACTTCCTACGGATATGGCCAAAAGCGTATTCTAGAGAAGATGGGCGTATCCCGAATGAAACAACCCGTCCCGAGTTTTACGGTACAAAAATAGTATTTTTGTATTTTCACTAAGTTTGGCGATCCTTTCCTTTTAAAATTAGTTTTTAGTTCTTAATTGGTGAGCCAAGGGGCCCACCCTTTGATTTTTTTCATACGGGTCTCTCTCTTATCTCTCTTCCTTTTGTCTAGAGCCACTCTCCCTCTCCCGAGCTCTCTCACTCGCAGCCATCTTTCTCGAAAACCCTCTCTTCCTCTCACTTTGACCAAATGTATCCTTTATGCGCTTAGGGGCAATTATTGTGGCATTTTATTCTTCGCTAGTGGCGTGGCTTTTCGACGGCCAAGTACTGTGAGTGGACCACCTTCAAAAATAGCATGTTTTAATTAAAGAATTGCATATGTTCCTAGCATGCCTTGCAGATTTATTGATTTGATGAATACTTTACAGGAAGCATGATGATTTGAATATTATTGATTATATATATTTTGAACTATTTTCATTATATCGTATTTTCTATATAACCCACATTCTGGTAGACTATATGATCGATGACGATAGGATGCTAAGAATGTGTTTCAAATGCTTTTAGAACACCTCTTCGTAGTATGGAGGATCGATGAATTTATGCTACGAAGTTGTATTTTAGAAACATGTTTTGTGCGTACCTAGTGAACACCATGCCGCCAGGTGCGAGGACTTGTAGTTGGCAGAGGCCTGGAGAAATAATCCCTAGCGGAAGCCTAAGGGACCACGGAGACTGGCATCGGGCCGAGAGGGAGATATCTCATGGTGAAGGCCATAGAGATTTAGGTGCATGCATTGGGCCGGAAGTTATTATTATTATTCGGTGATGCTCACTAGCAGCACACTATATATGATTGATGTTATGCTTCCTGATATGATTTTCTGAAATTGATTTGCAGACAGATATATGAATGGTTTTATGGCATGCTAGAGGTTTTGAAAACATATCACTTATTATGCTAGTAGTTTGCATTATTAAACTGTGGGGGTTAGTATGTTCATAATTGTTTTCGTACTACATATCTAAACTTGGTCCACTCACCCTTGTTTTGCGCCCCCATTCAGGTATTAGAAACGAGGCATAGAATCCCGGCATCAAGACACTTTCGCATCGGCATCTTCGAGTCCGCTCGGTGTAGGACCCACTCCTTTATTCATTTAATTTTATCTTAATTCTTTTTAGTTATTCGGTTTAGTTGTGTGCTCTGAACACGTTCCTAAATTGTTAATCCATTGTATTTGAATTCATAACCCTTATTTATTTCTTATTCTTAGCTTTTGTATCAGTTAATGGCCTTCGTCACCCTCGGGTGTCGGCCAACACATGCCTATCCTGGTATTCGGGGAATATCAGGGTCAGGGCGTGTCACCGAGTGGTCTGTATACTACGATCATACGCCCCATCGAATGTCACTATGTGGCCGGCCCTACTACCGGGACCGCGCACAAAATTACACTTTGGCATGATCGTTTAGGACATCCTGGAAGAATAGTGATGCGCCGTATCCTCAATTCTTCACACGGGCACCCACTAACCCGAAGTTTAGGTTCGATCCAAGGAATCACATGTCAAACATGTTCTATGGGAAAGCTTATTACTAAGCCTTCTTATGACAAGATTCGTTCGAATCCTCCCATTTTTCTACAACGGATTCAGGGGACATTTGTGGACCAATTCACCCTCCCTGCAGACCATTTAGATACTTTATGGTTTTGGTTGATATTTCCACATGTTGGTCACACGTGTGCTTGTTGTCCACAAGGAACGATGCATTCTCCAAACTGTTGGCTCAGGTTATTAAGCTCAGGGCTTAGGTTATTAAGCTCAGGGCTCACCACCCTAATTATCCGATCAAATCTATTCGATTGGATAACGCTGAAGAATTCACATCTAAAACTTTTGATGACTATTGCATGTCGGTTGGGGTTGAAGTTGAACATCTTGTACCCCATGTTCACACCCAAAACGGCCTAGCAAAGGCTTTCATTAAGCGCTTACAAATGATTGCTTGAACGTTGGTCATATGTACCAAGCTCTCGATCGCTACTTGGGGCCATGTAATATTGCACGCAGCAAAGTAGGTCAGTCTGAGGCCTGTTGCGACACAACCATCTTTTGCTCTTCAGTTGGTTACCAGATACGAACCCGATATATCGCATCTACACGTTTTTAGTTATGCGGTATATGTGTCGATCTTGTTGCCCTTATGTACAAAAATGGGGCCTCAGCGAAGGATGAGAATCAATGTCGGATATGATTCTCCTTCGATTATTCGTTACTTAGAACCTTTGATAGACGATCGGTTTACTGTTCGTTTCGCGGATTGCCACTTCCATGAGACAGTTTTCCCATCGTTAGGGGGAGATAAGAATGACATGAATTATCGTGGACAACTCCCATTTTGTCTCATTTAGATCCCCGCACCACTCAGTCTGAAACTAAAGTGCAGCGCATATTAGATCTCCAGAGCATGCCAGATGCTTTCACCGATCTAGCGCGCTTGAAAATATCACATATTCCAGCTGCAAATACGCCTGCAAAGATGGATGTACCAAATGTACAACGGACTTTCTTCATGGAGGCCCGGGATGCCAATCTTGGTGATCCACGTACATTAGTGGCTAGCCAATCATCTTCCCATACACAAAAGCGTGGCAGACCTCTTGGTTCAAAGGATTCACACACCCGGAAGAGGAAATCGACGACACAAGGTCCTGAAGAGCCTACCGTGAATCCAACTATCGCTTACTCATTCTCTCCAACTTATGAGGAAATTCTAGATTATGGAAGCGTCATTGAAGAGACGAATCCTCCTCCTAAGAATCATGAGATTTCGGTCTATTATGGTAGCTTAGATGATGTGTGGCGTAGAAATGAGATGATTGTCGATGATGCATTAGCATTTGCAGTAGCTACTGAGATCATGTTGAGCGATGACATTGAGCCGCGTTCCGTTGATGAATGTCGACGTAAAACTGATTGGTCATACTGGAAACAAGCAAGTCGAACTTGATTCACTTGCGAAACGTAAGGTGTTTGGACTTATAGCTCATACTCCTCTACATGTGAAGCCCGTTGGCTACAAGTGGGTTTTCGTTCGGAAGCGTAATGAGAAGAATGAAATTGTGCATTACAAAGCTTGTCTTGTTGCACAAGGTTTTTCACAACGTCCCAAGATTGACTATGACAAAACTTATTCACCGGTTATGGATGTGATTACTTTTCGTTACCTTATCAGTTTGGTAGTTTCTGAAAAACTGGATATGCAGCTGATGGACGTAATAACTGCGTATCTCTATGGGGATCTTGATACGGAAATATATATGAAAGTTCCCGACATACTTACATTGATTGGTTCAAATATTTCCAAACCCCGGAACACGCTCTCAATTCTGCTAAGGCGCTCACTCTATGGTTTGAAACAATCCGGAAGAATGTGGCATAACCGTCTGAGTAAGTATTTGACTAGTCAGGGATACGTGAACAACGAACTATGCCCTTGTATGTTCATTAAGAAGTCACATTTCGGATTTGCGATTGTTACAGTATATGTCGATGACATAAACCTTATCGGAACTCCTGAAGAGCTCGCGAGAACTGTCGCACACCTGAAGTCGGAATTTGAGATGAAAGATCTAGGTAAGACTCGATACTATCTTGGTCTCGAGATAGAGCATTCTACTGATGAAATCCTAGTACATCAGTCGAACTACACCCAGAAGGTGTTATGTCGCTTTAATGAGGATAAAGTGAAGCCTTTGAGTACACATATGGTCGTTCGATCGTTAGATGCAAAACGAGATTCCTTCTGTCCGAATGAGGATGATGAAGAGATTTTGGAGCCTGAAGTTCCTTATCTAAGTTCGATATGCGCTTTATTGTACTTAGCTCAATGCACTAGACCCAACATCTCATTCTCTGTTAATCTTTTGGCAAGATACAATAATGCACCAACACGCAAACACTGGACTGGCGTGGAAGACATCTTCTGTTACTTTAAGGTACTACGGATTTGGGCTTGTTCATCCCTACGGATCCTCGAGTGATGCCGCACCTTATGCTTCTCGAGTCGATTCTCACTTTGTTGGTTATGCCGATGCAGGATACTTGTCTGATCCCCACACGACGCGTTCTCAAATGGGTTATGTCTTTACCATTGGAGGCATCGCAATCTCTTGGAGGTCAACTAAACAGACCTTAGTTGCCACTTCGTCTAACCATACCGAAATTATCGCCTTACATGAAGCAACTAGGGAATGCTTTTGGTTGAGAGCAGTCGTGGGCCATATTCAAAGCTCATGTGATCTCTATCCCGTCATAGATGCCTCTACGACGATCTTTGAAGATAACGTAGCATGCATCGAACATCTCAAGAAGGGTTACATCAAATGAGACAACACCAAGCACATTGCACCAAAGTTTTTCTTTTCACATCAACAACAAGAGCATCAGAATATTGAAGTCACGCAAATCCATTCACAAGACAATCTGGCCGACCTCTTCATCAAATCACTACCTAAGACGACATTTCAGAAGCTTGTTCATGGAATTGGTATGCGTAAACTTTCTGAGTTGTAACTTTGCTATTTCTCTTTGGAATTGTGTCAAACTCAAGGGGAATATCCTGAAGATACTTTCTTGATCTTAATGTACTCTTTTTCCCTACGATTAGGAGCATTTTTTCCCACTAGGTTTTTGCTACCTAACTAGGTTTTAATGAGGCACCCATATTGGACTGGTCATATCTTGATGACGTCTCGTAGATGTTTCTTTTGACTTTGTATTTCTCACACATTTTTCCTTAGACTATGGATTTTGTCCCTACTCGGGTTTTTGCCATAGCCTTAGGGTTTTTAGTGAGACTCACTTACTACTTATGCAAGTTCTACCTTATTGAGAATAAGCGTTGCTCCTTAGAATCAGTGCCGACAAGTCGACTTCCTCAATTTCTGCATGATGCTACTACCTTAAGTATTTACACACTCAAGGGGAGTGTTGTAAACATTCCTAGTTTAAGTGTGATTGTGTGAATCCTAGATTAGATTTGATTCTAGTTATCATTTCCTATTACAACTTGTATTACTTGGGAAAGAAGGAATATCTTCTCTCCTTTTACTACTATAAATAAAGGCACAATGTAAGAGGGATAACAACACACATTCTACTACAATTCTACAAACACATCTCTCTCAATCTCTTTAATCTTGCCGCCGGCCTCCTTTAACTTTGTCAGATAAAATAGACCACAATAATTTTTTATTTTTAAAAATAAACTTCATTCTTGAGGCCCTTCCCCAACCTTCTAATCATGCCCTTCCAATTCCTCTCAGCCCCCGACAACCACCATCACCGCCTGGGGTTCTGCCCCACCATGTCCTCGCCCCTTATCAATCCCACCTTTCTCCTAGTGATCAAGAACCAGCGTCTTGAAATCATGATGATGAAGCAAATCATGATGATGAAGCAACATGATAGAAGAAGATGATGGTGCCAAATTGAGATTTTAGTTGTGTGATGGAGGCTGGAGCTTCCGTGGGCGTTCATGGTGGTCGGCGTGACGTGGTTGTTGGGTGGAGGACATACATTTTAGCGTAGGTACCGGTGACCCTTTAGTCAGAAAATACTTGGTTTTCGATCTGCAATATCGAGACGACAAAAGGAGGTGGAAGAGATAGAGCACCGGTGCTATATTAATTAAGTAGTTTTTTAATTGCTTGAATAGTGGGCCAAACTGTTGGTGTAAATTCCAGAAAGAGATCATCTTCGAATCTATGCATCCGGAACCTAAGGATCAAATGATCTAGGTTTTTGAAATTTGATGTTACGGCCAAAAATTATTGTAGCTTTTAAATTTTTTTACTAACTTCTCTACTTTTAACCGTTGGATTAAATTTTAAAGGTCCGGATCATTTGATCCCTGGGCTTCGGATACATAGATCCGGAAGGGATCTCTTTCCGTAAATTCCAACTTAAATGCACAAATGTCAAGACCTTGTTGGTGGAACTCTAAGTCAGCAAGAGTTCTGATACCTCGAAAAATTTCTCTTAAATTTGGGAGGATTGATGATGACATGTAGGTCGAAAACATCCTTTGATATATGAGGCTTTGGGTCTTTTCATCTAGAATAAACTTTTCTACGACTATTGAATAAGTTTATAATTTGGAAACCAAAATTAAAACCAACGTTGAAACTTGAAATCGTCCGTTGCTTTAGCTGCAAGCATTACAAGACTATCGAAGGTCAACATGCAACTATATTATAAGTCACTTAATTAATATTATTATCTAATAATATTTTTATTCACTTGTGAATATAAAATTTAGATTTGCTTTCTGTGAATCGTGAATTCAATACCAATTCATTATAGAATTAAATTGAAATAGATAACTCGTCATATCAAAAATATGTGATACAAAAAGAAAAAAAAAAAGAAGAATTATGTCCAATCTGAAGGTCGGATATTCACACATAAATCACATGCGAAAGCATAAGATTTTATTTTTTGACAAGCAACGATATAGTGGTATCTCATTGAACTTCAAAACAATTACAAGGGTAGCCAATTGGGTACATAAGCTCTAGTGATCAAGAAATTGATCTGAAGTAAATTTGCGCAAGTAAACAAACAACAATAAAACCCCTAAACGGCACCACAAGCACTGTCCTACCCAACAATATGTCTCCAGTACAAATTTGTCACAAGAACACAATATAAGCAACAAATTAACAACCGGAAAAACACATTGATCATCGCATAAAGGCGAGGTCACGTAGAGTCATCACAAGTGAGACCACAATAAGGCATCGTAGGAGAACGAGACCGCAAAAAGTCACCGCTGGAAGGCGAGACCAGGTAATAATCGCACGGAGACGACACCACATCAGGCCGGCACTCATAGGCTAGACCACAAACCCCGCCAAGCACGGCACAAAAAAAAAAATCTACACTACTCCAAGAATAGAATCCACCGGTCCCTAATCTCAGTGGAGGACAAAGACACACCAAGAAAGACCACCTGCAACTTCACCACACAAGCAGATTCGTAGCAACCACGAGGCAAGAAGCAGATCCGCCATAAATCTGGGCACTGGAGCCAAAGCAGCCACATGAGAGTGTCACCACCATGAAATCAAGCAAATGAAGTAGATCCAACCCACCAACAACCACAAATCCAACCCAAAAAAAAAAAAAACGAAACATGCCTCCAAACAAGTAAAGACCTAGGAAGGAGGCAAGGGACCGAATCTTGGCGAGAGGCACCAAAGCCATGACCATGGCAACCCACAAAATGGCCGCTGCCGGGGGGGGGGGGGGAAGGGGGAGAGAGAGAGAACCTGTGAAGGGAAGGGAAGAAAAAAAGAAAAAACCCACACCGAGAAAACGAGCGCCCAATCGAAGAAATCTTGAAAGAGCAAGGCCCGAGTCAGTGAATAGGGCATAGATCCATGGAGATCTGCACCCAAAATGGTAAAGAGAAGCAAGGGAGGGTATAGGAGGAAGGTAATGACCGAGAAGAAGTGGTCAGCGAGAGGTGGTGGGAAAACGAGTATGGCGAGGGGTGGAGGATGGTTGAGATGGGAAGAGGGGGGAAGAGGAAGGGAGGAAAAACTAGGAAGAGTAGAGGAGAGGCTGCCACCGGCCCCCAGCCATAGCTAGAGGCCGGCGACGAAGGGGTTGACGGCTAGGGTTTGGGTTGAAGGAGGGAGAGCTTTTGAGAGCAAGGCAGCAGTGTCGCTCTTCTATGTTGATTTCCTAAGAATTTTATACTACTTTGAAGTTTAGCATAAGATTTTATTATTCAGCAATAATGCTTATGTTCACTACAATGAGGTGGGCTGCTTTTCTGTTTTCTTTTTCAATTTTTTTAAGAAATGGGAAACGAAACTATTTCTTTGTGTAGGTTCCGAAGTTGTTCCAAACAATAAGATATGAATTATAAAATCAATCCATACCAAAACAGATTAGGAAAGGAATACAACTCCCATTATCATTCTAATATTATAGTCATGCAGATGATTAAATTTATTTTGAAGGACTTGGTTGGTATTTGCTCGTATGCTTCTAGTAGTTTTATCAAATTATGACTCTTATGTGGTATTTTGCAATTATTATTCGTTTTTTTGCGCGGTTGAACTGTTCAAGACTGAAGTGTCTCCAAATTCACCCGTTCATTTACAAATACTTCTTGGTTAGATACGGTAGGTTCTATGATAGCTTGATCTCAACTGGTAGTGGTTGTCGAGATTAAGATTTGTAATTTAACTTAAGTTTTTAGTTGTTTGAATACAGATTATGCTAAATTTTGATAATTGAGCATATAACAGTAGCTGCAATGCGGATAAGATTGTTGACCAACCATTGTGTTTAGGTCATATTTTTGGTTTTTTTTTTAAGAGCGTAATTTAAAAAATGACTAATGCTACATTTATCACATATTTATACTATGATTTGTACCATTTTTTCTCGTAAAGTTAGAGTTCACTAACACATGTGATTCTCATCTCTATTAAACTAATAGTACAAATGATGGTACAAATATATAGTAAGTGTATCGTTTTTTATATGTACTCGTTTTCTCATTCTAAAAATTTCTTTTTTATTTTATTTTTTTGTTTCTTGAATTTTATTTGATTTGTGAATATTAAGAAAAATGGGTATGCAAAAATTACTTTCCAATTTATTAACTTAAGCGACGAATGTTTTTTTTTTCCTCAAAAATTAAATAAAAGAAGACGTTAGGAAGGAAGATGTGGGGTATTTTTTGTCTCCACACATCGCATTTTGTTACAATTCATTCCAGAATTGTGAAAAAACAATGGGCTTCGAGAAAGACAAACAAGGAATCTTGGGGTCTTATGACTGCTTTATATTTATGTAATTTTCAAGAATTACCCATTTCTTGGAAAAACCTGGTAACGGTGGCGGCTTGACTTCCTCTTGAAGGATAGACCTTTCCCATGTTACCTTTTCAGTTGCCACTTCTTACTCGAAGGCTTACTTTTTAGCTATGTCTTCTAGAACTTAATTTAATCTCATTTGGTTTCTTATAACTTAAAAGTTATCATTTTATTTTTGAAATTCAAAGTTCGTTTCATTTTTTTCCCTCTAAAACTCGATCTTGACTCCATTTTGCCCCATGAAACTTGAAAGTCGTCTTTATAAAACTTGAAATTTACTCCACATTGCCTCAGGTCTGTTAATTTCTTATGTGGATTTGATTTGAGTACACCAGGCTAATCAATTTCTTTTTCATTTTTTTTCATCTCTTCAATTTCTTTCAAACTTCATGTTCTCTTATTGTTGAATGTTAACACATAACGGAGATTTATAATCAAATTTATTGCACAAGTGTTATAGTCTTGTTGGATGTTGGGTCTCACATATGTTTTAGGAGACAACCTATAAGTTTCAAAGAGAAGAGAG
Organism: Cotoneaster glaucophyllus; assembly: GCA_036320875.1. Classification (NCBI taxonomy): domain Eukaryota; kingdom Viridiplantae; phylum Streptophyta; class Magnoliopsida; order Rosales; family Rosaceae; genus Cotoneaster; species Cotoneaster glaucophyllus. The sequence goes on along the minus strand of CM070068.1, from coordinate 24,541,977 downwards.
AGTCCACAAATCAAAATGAAACGAATTTTAAGTTTCATGAAGTAAAGTAATGATTTTTAAGTTACAATGGATAAAATAAGATCGAAATAAAATTTCAAGCGGCACAACTAAAAATAAATCTTACTTAACGGAACTGTTTTACTGAATAAATAATTGAATAGTTGTTTAACTAGTGTTAATGTTAGTGTGCTTTTTTCTTATCAGTCTCTTTCGACATTATCTATATAGAAATAGAAATATGTATTTCAAATGTCTTTTTCATTTGGTAAACCATCTGCACATTAACTACTGGTCCATGTCACTACGACATAATCGCCCAGACACGCAAAATACGTCGTGAAGTATCATTTAGGATGTACGATCTCAATATAAGAGTTCGCGTCATAAATAATCAAGCTCAATTATGACGTGCACGTTAAGTTGTGAGTGAAAAGAAATACGCTAGAAACTATTTTAAGGCAACTAGTGGACTTTGTAATACATTTTTTTACGATGTTCGTTGAAAGCCATAAAATAGTATTCATGTAGAATTGAATGTACAAAGTTTTTTTCTAATAAAATGTTAAATTCATATTATGGGATTGGAGAATAAATAGTTTCAAATACGCCATGCACAAGTCTTAAATCTTAAACTTTTTACTAATGATACCATCAGACCAAAGTGTTATGGCTATGATTTTATTTTGTTTATTTATTTATTTATTTTTTTTTTTTTTTGTCAAGTGTTATGGCTATGAATGTACAAAGTTCGATTGGGCGAAAATATTGGGGATTAAAAATGAATTGGGCTTAGACGTAAGTACGTCCAGTTTGGGCTTGTAATATCAAATATGACTGAATAGTTTTATTGTTGCTGCGCAATTCCCAATTTTCGGCACACATATATTGAGAATCAATCCATGCAGTGCCATATTTTCCAGGTGTCTGTCTTTATTATAGGACTCGTTTAGAACTTTTAAAAAAAATAAATAAATAAAGCGTTTTTAGTGAAATTAATTTTCGGTTTCAAAAGTACTTTCAGTGTTTCTTAAAATAAGCATAAGATGTTTATTGCAGGAAGCACTTAAAGTGTTTTCCCAATATTCAATTGGCTTTTTATTAAGAATTTGTTTCAAAAATATTTTCATCAAAAGCGTTTTCGGTCATTTTACAAACACTTCCAAACAAGCATATAATCTATGAGGTACAAAAAAATGTCACATTGGCTCAGTAGCTGAGTTTTATTATCGATTGCTATAACTTCTTAAAATTATTTAAAGTTGGCGTTGATATGGTTTTCTCTTTGTTTGTCACAGTATTATGTCTATTAGCCTTCATGCACGTGCTCACGCGCATGCAGAAGACATTTTTTGAATCACGGAATGCTACACGTGACTTACATGTTTTAAATGTAATTATATGCGTAAATTGGCAAAAGAAAAGTCAAATATTTGAATTAAATGAATAATCTTAGATCATGCTAGAAGAAACCCCTCATAAATCAATTAAAACAGCTGAATCCACATAATAAAATCGGTCTCTATTGAATTCATGGAGTATGATTCTCTCCTCTCTTTTTTCCCTCCCCTCCTATTTGAATGGTCACGGTTAAACCACGTCAACATCTTATATTAATTTTTGGGTTAATCTCTGTTTACTACCCTGAAGTTTCGTGGTTTTCAACATTTAGTACATCAAATTTTTTTCGTCCCAGAGTCATACCTAAAGTGTTAATTTTGGGACAGTCTCATACATCTGTTAGTCAAACTGTTAATTCTCTTGTTAAGTGATGACGTGGCGCCCATGTGGACAATGAATAGGCGGCACATGTCATTAAAAATATTAAAATAATTAATTAAATAAAAGTTAAGATTTTTTTTTTTTTTGTGCTTTTTCTTCTCTTCTTCTTCTTCTTCTTCTTCTTCTTCTTCTTCTTCTTCTTCTTCTTCTTCCTTCTTCTTCCTTCTTCTACTGGGTTGCCCAGATTCCCCTTTTTTCTTTTTCTTCTCTTCTTCTTCTTCCTTTTTCCTCTGGGTTGCCCAGATTCCCCCCCCCCCCCTTTTTTCTTCTCTTCTTCTTCCTTCTTATTCTTCTTCCTTTTTCTTCCTTCTTCCTCCTTCTTCTGGGTTGCCCAGATTTGGGTTTTTTTTTTTTCTCTTCTTCTTCTCTTCTTCTTCCTCCTTCTTCTTCTTCTTCTGGGTTGCCCAGATTTGCCTTTTTTTTTTCTTTTTTTTTCTTCTCTTCTTCTTCCTTCTTCCTTCTTCCTTCTTCTTCTGGGTTGCCCAGATTCGCCTCTTTTTTTCTTCTCTTCTTCTTCTTCTTCCTTCTTCCTTCTTCCTCCTTCTTCTGGGTTGCCCAGATTCGCCTTTTTCTTTTCTTCTTCTTCCTTCTTCCTTCTTCCTTCTTCCTTGTTCTTCTTCCTCTTCCTCTTCCTCTTCTTCCTCCTTCTTCTGGGTTGCCCAGATTCGTTTTTTTTTTTTTTTTTCCCTTCTTCTTCTTCTTCTTCTTCTTCTTCCTCCTCTTCCAATGTTGCAAATTTTGTTTTTTTGTTTTTTTTTAACTTTTATTTAATTAATTATTTTAATATTTTTAATGACACATGGCGCCCATTCATTGTCCACATGGGCGCCACGTCCTCACTTAACGGGAGAATTAACAGTTTGACTAACGGATGTATGAGACTGTCCCAAAATTAACACTTTAGGTATGACTCTGGGACGAAAAAAACTTGATGTACTAAATGTTGAAAACCACGAAACTTCAGGGTAGTAAACAGAGATTAACCCTTAATTTTTTATAGAAGGAGAAAAACAAAATAGAGAATGTGAAAGGAGGGGATGGAAGGGGATGGAAAGAGGAGGGAGAGAGAATCCTTATCCTGAATTCATATTAAGAATAGAGAAAATAATATTTAATAAACAACTGATTGAATCACATAATTGTTAGCTCATTGTGAGGCTAAGTCCACCCCCTCCCCTTAGTGTAGATAATATAGTTTGTTCAAAAAAAAAAAAACAATCATTTGACAACTAATTTAATCACATTATTATCCGCATGCGAAAGACCTTTTTTTATAACCAGTATTACACTCCTCTTAAGATGTTTTGAACGTGTTTAAAAATAGAAAAAATAATACTTAATGAACAACTAATTGAATCACATTATTGTTAGCCTATTATGAGGTACTAATAATTTAAAAAAAAATTGTACAAAAAAAAATTAATTATTAAAAAAAAGTGTTAAAATGATGAAAATACCCTTATCACATTTGATGCATTATTTTGGATTGCTTTTGAAATTTTTTATTTAAGGGGGCATTTTTGTCCAATAACTTTTAGTGAAGCTTGTGACACCAAAAAACACTATTCATTGGCCACTTGGCTTTATATATAAAGATAACACAGACAATTAATGTTACTAATCAACACCACGTGTCGCATCCGTATAAATCCGAGTAGCGGATCTGCTTCCACTTTTCTACACTGGTTTAAGATCATAACCTGAAGTTGTAGGCATATATTTTGTACGAAGCTAGCTTTTCATGAAGATATTCTTCTTTCTAGACAACACCTTAAATTTCTTTCCTCTTCTTGTAATCTTTGAGTCTTGAATCGTGGAGACTTCTGGTTTCTTCATGTACTTCCTTCCTTTCCTTTCTCAAAGGACTTTTGCGCGTGCCCTTCGCGCGCTGTCCTCCTCCTCCTCCTTTGGTTCTTGCAAACAAGCTTGGTACTACCGTTGCCTTGGCCTTGACCCCTGAACGCCAAATCTCTTTCTTCCTCTCAAGATTCATTTTTCGTGTTTCATGTTTAGTGTTGTTTGTTTGTTACTCGGATTTGTCTAAAAAACTCGTAGAGCGAAAAAGAAAAGGCGAAAAAAGAGTAAGAAAGAATGCTGAAGAGGAAGGTTTTGGAGAGAATTAATTTACAGAAGCATAAGAAGACCAGTACTGATGCTGCACATACTGTGAAGACGAACAGGTTTTTGATCACAGTTAATGTTCTTGGAAGCGCAGGACCGATAAGGTTTGTGGTGAACGAGGATGATCTTGTAGCCTCGAGTCATCGACACTGCTCTTAAATCCTACGCCCGCGAAGGCCGGCTACCTGTTCTTGGTTCAGATGTCAAGGATTTCCTTCTACACTGTGCTAATGCAGGGTCTGACGGTATGCTCTCAGAAACACATATCAAATCAAACTGCCAACAAGTGTTTCATTTTCAAGTTTTAATTTGGACGTTTGTCTTCATGATTCAAATTCCTCTGATTCATGTTGATATGTCCATTTCGATTTCGTGGTGCTGCAGCAGCATAGCTAATTAGCATTCCCATTTCTAGTTATTTTATTTCATTGTAATCAATTTGAAAGTGGTGTTGTCGTTGGAGGTAAATGCATGAAAGTTGAAACTGCAGTTTAATTAGGGTTATGCACGTAATAAACAGCGGTTTCATGCATTTAGAGAAATAATGAAATGATTCCTATCACGTAAGTAGCTTTGTATTTTTTTTGCTATAAATTGGAGCTAACTAGATTTACATTGTAGCTTTAAGTCCGTGGGAAACTATAGGATCTCGTGGGGGAAGGAACTTTGTGCTGTCCAAGAAGCAGAAGCAAGTGCAGAATAATGTTGCTGAAAGAAAGTCGGAGATAACAGCTCCAAAGGGAACGGTGAGTAGCTGGAAGGCATGGTTTAACAAATCATTCACTTTCAAGATATCATCTCACTGAGCGAGTACACTCATCTTCTCTTGGGGAACATATATATGTTTATATAGTTGATACGCGACAATAATCTATTGTTCCAGTAAAGTGTGAGATAGTAATTGAAACCATGGAAGATTATATATATTCCCTGTCAATAATGTAAATTTATGCATTATTACTTAGTTTCGAGCCACATTCATACTGTTCATCTGTTATACTGGAAGAGAATCAAACTTTTGACCTAACTTAATCTTAACGCGTTTTCTCACCAACCTTCATCATTTGGGCTAACCCTGATAATGTTTGAGGAATATTCTTAACTTTTAACTTAATTAAGTCTTTCGGGGTGATTATATGTTCCTCGCTTCGATTTTTCGTCGTCCTAGTGGTTCTCAAACTTTAATAAAGGGATGCCTTGAGGAATTATTAGGAAGACAAATTCAAAGGATTACTTGGTGGGGGAGGTTGTTTTGTTAAAGAAACAAACTTCCTCGCATTCATGGGAGAATAAGAATATATAACTTTGTCAAAATAGAGGCTCATGTTTAAAGGCTAATAGGAGGACTTCATTTGTCATGTAAGAAAAGTAGAGATTAGGTTCAAATGTTCTACCAAAATATTCCAATTAGGTTGCTTCCCCAAGTTATCGGTTACCACAAACAATTAAAAAGAATGGCTAGAACAAAGCCGACTGTGCCCGTTGGATCTCTGTGTGCATTGTTTTGGGGGTATGAGTTGGTCCATGTTGTATTCATTGGGCTTGAAAATATGTTGCAACATTTTAATGAACAAAAATACAATAACCCAAATGCAAATTAGTAAGTAGTATGCTAGCAATCTTCTTATTTAGATCTTCTTTAATTTTTCATTTATTTTGACGATCTATACAATTGATGATTTGACTTGTCTATCTCTAAACCTTTTAAAGAGAAATTTTGTATGAAATGAACCAAGTCAAATATTATTAAAACCTTCTAATTAATATTGTCATAATTTCAGTGTTTAATTGAAAAACATAATTTGCCTATTTATTGGATAATTATTCGATTACTAAAACCTTTCTGATTTTATTTAATTTGTTTCTCATATATGATCTTTAAAGGGTGACCAAGTATTTAAATAGTTCGGATCACCGTGCAACAATGCATAATGATAAAAAAAGAATAAAAGTTGCACTAGTAGGTCCGAATGAAAAAGTTAGCAGTATTCCTTTGTTGGTAATGGAACAATAAAAGAATAATCAACAAATATAAGTTCATTTAACTTCCAACAAATTTAAGGCTTGTGTTTTTTGCTATACCCCATGAAACTTGAACTTAATTCCATTTTCTCCTTGAAACAAAAGTATCGCCACTTACCACTTAGTACTATAGTCTAGGGCTGGGCACGGGCCGGGTCGGGCCCAAATTTGAAGGAACCGGACCTACCCGTTTTAAAATGTAACGGGACGGGCCGGGCCGGGTAGAGAACTTTAGAGTTTTAGAACCGGACCTAACCTGGCCCGTTTCAAACGGGCCGGTTCGGGGCGGGTCCACGGTTCCTATTACATTTTTTTTTTCTTTTTCGTCATCACACAAAGGGACAACGTCGTTCAAGTCGTCTTCCTCAGTTTCGAGACCGTTTCCTCTGCGACAACCCAGTTGCAGCTCAGACCATTCAAGCCGTCTTTTTCCTTAGTCGTCTGGGAGATGAGAAGACGACAAATCAGAACCATTAAAAACCCCCAACCAACACAAAATCAAAACCATAAAAAAAAAATCAGAATTGACCCAAATACACACAAAATCAGACCCAAATACACATAACAAAACCAGACGGAGTAGCAGCTAAGCTGCTTGAACGGCTCTTTGAGGAAGATGAGCAGCGAGACAATCATCAGCGCCAGACCCATCTTCCCCGCGAAGACGATCTTTCACGGATTGGACTGACCCATCTGAAAAAAACAAGAGACTGAGTTCGAGAGAGAGTGAGTGAGACAGGAAAAAAACGAAGGAATTCTTACATGCATTCCCATTTCCGATTTCTTACATGCATTCAGAAATTAAAGCCACAAAAAAAAAACGAGAGAGGATTTCAGTGGCCATGGATCGAGATCTGATGACGATGGCGGCGGACGGAGCTGATGATGATGGCGGCGGACGGAGCTGATGATGATGGCAGCGAACGGAACTAGGATGTTGAGAGCGAGTCAAGAGGAGAGATCGACGTCTATGATGGTGACCGACGGAGGGGAGATCGAAGTTTGAGTGAGAGGAGATGAGAGATTGAGGGGAAGAGAAACTGAGCAAATGGATTGGTGATTCTAAATAGAAGAGAAACTGAGCAAACTGGGCAAATGGAAGAGAAACTGAGCAGATGAGAGATCGAAGTCTAATTTAGAAGATGCTAGAAACGGGCCGGGCCGGGGGCCCGTTTATTCCTAGTTTAAGAACCGCCCCGCCCCGCTAAATTTGTATACCCGCCCTGCCCCGCCCCGTTTTGAATTCTGAAATTTTGGACCCACCCCAAACTGCGGGTACCCGCCCCGACCCGCGGGTCCAGGACTCGTTTGCCCAGCCCTACTATAGTCTAGTGGTATTTCTCTTCACTTGTAATTGAGAGATCTTAGGTTCGATTCTCGCCAAATGCGAAGTTGAACCATATTATTATGACAAGCACATTGTAAGGTTTAGCCCACTCCCTCACCCCTTTAGTGGAGATACTATCGTTTGTTCAAAAAAAAAAAGTATCACCAATTTATACCCTGAAACTTAGGGGGCAACTTGGGTTGGGTCAACCAGAACCCTCTCATGCCCAACCCAATTTCAAATCCAGTCAAGGAGGTTAGAATGAAGAAAAAATCCGCCCAAATCCAATCAACCCAATCATTATTGGATTAGGTTGTGTTGATGCCTTGCCTGCCCATGTCAACTCACCCAACATGATGTTAAAGCCGAATTCGCTCATGCACATATTACACATCACAGTTCATATTATATGAGTTATGTGTAAGTTTTGGAATGACTATACTTGAAGTTCATTGGTGGTTTTCATATAGATAATGAATGGTAGTGTTACTTTTACATTTCTTTTGGTTTAAGCTTTGATATAAGTCTTGTAATTTATTTTCAACTTTGCATGGTTGAAACATTAGAAATAGTCTTCAAGTTGTTTGCTTTAACTTTTGTGTGGATGGTGATGTGTAAATAAAATTTTAATTAATATGGTGTTGTGTGGTTCAAACTCAACCTGAACAAGTTCAAACCCATTAAAATCCAAACTCAAACTCAACCTAAACAAGTCCAAACTTGACTAAACTCGCATGAACCCAAATCCAACCCAAACCCGAATAGCGAAAATTGGGTTAGAGTTAGCTGACTATCCAACCGGCCCGAGTTGCACCCTTACTTGAAACTCGATTTTTGCTTCACTTATGTCAAATAGGTGTGTTAAGTTTGCCGAAGAGTAAGGGCAATACAGTAATTTCATCCTAGTTGGAATTGTTGGATTAACAAAGCTGCCAGAACGACCAATTAAAAGTTGCCACGTGGTTCCTTTTCTACGTCCTTGACAACACCGTCTCTCCCCTCGACTGATCGTTCTTTCACTTTCAGTCACCATTTTATCGTTTGGGGATGAAATTCCAGTTAGGAATTGGGTTGGGCTGTCTGGAGGTTGTGGAGGAGAGTGGTTGTACAAGATTAGCGAGAATACTTTTCATAAAATCATGACTAAAGAAGAGGAGCAAGTGTGATGAAGAAAGTCGTTGGGCTTCAATCACATACAAATAACAACATAATTGAATTAGTTGTAATTATCATGATTTCTTTGGATGTGAGCTACCGACAAATAAAGAAATTAGAGTAAAATGTAGCTATAGTTCTTGAACTATGACCAAATTGTAGTTATGATCGTTCAACTAAAATCTCATTAGATTTGATCATTGAAATTGACAGAATGCATAGCATTGGTCCTTCTGTGTTAGTTCCTTTAGATTTTCCGTCAATGTGTTTACCTGGCATTATTAAATAATTAAATAATATTATTCAATTTTAAAAAGGAGAAATGTTCCAGGAGAGAGGGAGGTGTTGTCCCGCCATACCTCACACCTTACCTAAATCCTCCCCCGTTCGAAACGCACTCTTTTATCTCTCCCAACCGCATGCACAACCGATCCCTCACCTTCATAGCCTTACCCCCGACATTCCAGCCGCATTCCGTAACCAATTCCACATCAAATGCAGTGGTGGGTATGATGCTTGCGATGAGTTTGCGGTTAAAGTTCTTATTGGGTTTTGAAGAGAGAATTGGGTACAAGGTTTGGTGTTGTCGGCATTGTTGCCGGTGAAGGAGATAAAAGAAAGCTCTTTTCTTTTTAAGTTTTTAAAATTTTCATAAACTATTATGTTAATCATGGGTCTCATGTGGTCACCATGTCAACATATTAACGGAAAACTTAACGGTGTTAGCACGGAAGGACCAACGCTACAAGACCTAATGAATTATTAGTTGAGGTACCATAAATACAATTCAATCATAATTGATGGACCATGGCTACAATTTACTCAAGAAATTAATTTATTCATTAGAGATCAAACAATTATTTCGAATAATTAAAAGCTTGGGTAAACTGCAGTTCCCCTGAGCTCGAAGATCAGCTCAGGTGCATCGCAGGGTGGGTCCCACCACCTTGCATTAAATCAAATGATGTAGTTGCCACAAGCAATTTATTGGGTCCCACCATGCCACATAAGCAAAATTAACATCTATTTGATGGAATACACGGCATACCTTCAAAGTGATGCAAAAATTGTGTTTCGGGGGCATAGCAAAACATAAACCTAAATTTAATAACATCAACCACTTTGGCCGCTAGTGGCAAGGACTCTATTAGAGAACCCAATGGGTTTATGGATGATTTTAGAAGCCTCTTCTTATGTGTACCAGTTGTAAATTCCTACTTAATATAATTTTGATGTAATATATATTAATTAGAATTGGGCGGAAACATATTTTAACACACATTTTGACATCCATTTTATAGAGTTCAATTAGTAACTTTTTTTAGTACTCCAAACCGTTGAAGTTCTCCTCTAGTGTCTCTCGAAACCCTACATGTGCATCCACTTCTCCTTATTGAAGTTGATCCTGTTCGAGCAAAGATTTATCTGGAGAAGGATCCTCGGACCTCAACACAGCTCACCAAGGGATTGGCACTTTGGATGTGTAGTCGGTCTCTTGCTTGTTGATGTGCTACAAGAAGATGACAAAGTTAGTTCTGAAATGTGCCTTTGTAGGACCTCAGGTGTAGGCCTTGAGGCTCACAATCAAAACTAAGTAAGTGCTAGGCGTGCCACTGCTATCTTAGTATAACAGATGTAGAACAAGAGTGTTTTTAGTCGATTACTTACGCCCCAAGTTACTCGGACTTCTTGTTATCAAAGGATTGTCGTGGATGGGTTAAGTCCACTTTAAGTTCTTTTTCTTGCCTTGTAAACAAGGACTTTCAGTTCATAGTCTTGTATGTTCGAATGAAGGGAGTTCAGATCCCCTTAAGTCATTCACTTGGTTCTTGATTGATTTTAATGATAACATATCCATTAAACTAACCAGATCCAGATGCAAATGGAACTCTTAGAGTAAGAAAACAGATGGATATGACTTGAATACATACTGGAGAATGCATTAAGTAATACGTCTACAAATTCAGAAAACAAACAAAGAGTTTCGAGCAAGATTTCACCTTGTATGGTAAGGTGGAACTTCTTGCAGTTACTTCTCTTTGTGATTACAGAGGTTTATATGCTAAAAAGGGGTAGATGGTAAACAAGTTTACACAAGGGAATCGATACTACGATGTTAGAAGGTAGTATAGCTTTAAACTAGAGAAACATAGGCTTTCTAAGGAAATTTAGATAAGTGATAACTTGTCGCTAAAAAGATCTGAGATCTGGGCTGGTTACATCTTTTGAATGCAAATCTGGCTTGAGAGCAGAGTTTGTATGTTTGTTTGTTTGATTGGTTGAGTGTCCTTGTCTCTGGGGCTTCTTCGTCCTTTTATAGGCCAATTAGCCCGACTGATGTGACTTTGCTCTTGCCCAAAAGCATCTGAAGGGTAGTTAGTCATCAGCTTTTTACTTGTATTGCCACTGAAAAGTACTTTTTGGCTGATTGTGAGTTAGTCTCCATCACTTGACATTTAAATCATAGGCACATGGTCTATGCATTAATGGGGAGGCACCAATTTGTCTCTGGACCTGGTGCTCGGCTTCGGGCAAGTCTTCTTTTAATTGGCATCTCTAGACTTTCTCACACTTGTAGCCCAATGTTCAAATATTAACCCAAACAGATTCTTCTTCAAACCCTAGCTTCCTAATGGTAGTGTCTCCTTTTAGTTCTTTCATTCTGGCCCTAGTACTGCTAATTTTCTCCAACTACCCTAAATTAATTACCTTGTTTGGTTTCATCAACTGAAAGCCTTTCTTGTCGGTCATGATCTTTGGACATTCGTTGATGGTCCTTCTCTCTTCCTTTTACTACCATTCTCTTCTCATAACTCATTCTTTCTTTAACTGTCGGTTGCGACACTTCCATGAATGTTTGGGATTGTCTCCAAACCTACTTTGCTCAACGTTTCGTTGCCCGTGACTCGACTTCCACAAGGGTCATTTGGTATTCATCGCATACATTCACACACTATACCAGTTTTGTAATCCCTCCTATTGAAACAAGATAGAACTAACTCAATTAAGTATCCAATTAAGTTATACTAGGCATGCAATAGTTGCGATCTAGCAAATTTATCATAAGAGTTGATGGTCGTTCAATCATAGGCTAAACACAAAAGATAAAATTAAAAAGTAGTTTGGCTCTAACCAGGGCCGGTCCAGAGATTTTTGAGGCCCGGGGCGATATCAAAAAATGTGCCCTAACTTTATATAAGAAAATTATTTATTTTCTCACGTAAGACATCGATAAAATTATACTTAGAAAAGCAGTTCAAACTCAATCATTTAGAAACACAGAAAGACTAATTTATTTGTATCCAGAGAAGGAAACCAAAAAACTCCGAGCTTCCATGTAGATAGATGATGAGTTTTGTTTTCCATATGAACTTTTAAAGTGTTTTTGTATAAATCGTGAGGTGTTTTTTCTTATTTACTAACTTTGTCAATATGAGACTAAAAAAATAATGATGTTTGAGTTTTTAATTAATATGTATAAGTAATGAATGGGCACTAAATTAAACATTTTGATGACACGTTATATGATTTGCAAATTTGCTCTAAAAATTTGGTCTACATATTACTCTTTGTAGAAGATTAGACTTGAATTCAAACGAATACTTAAAAATAACAACCCACATAACTACTAGCTAGTAACTAAAAATAAATTAACAACTAAACAAATATTCGTAAAAATTGAAAAGAATAAACACGCATATAGCATTTCGAACTTAGGAAATCTTGTTAATTTTAAACAAGAAAAATCATTGCTTCTATTTAAACTTTTTGATCATTTAACCAAATTTTATAAATTTATACTCTTATGAAAAAAATTTGTAAAAAATTTGTAAAAATTGGAATGTAAATAAGCACATGTAGTGTTTTGAACCCAAGACCTCTTCATTATTTTCACAAGAAGAAACCACCACTTCTACCTCAATTTCTTTGCAATCTAACCAAATTTTATAAATTTATACTCTTATGAAAACATATATAAATATACTACCGTAATAATTTTGGTGCCCCGATTTTTTTTGGGCCCTGGACGATCGCCCTGCCAGCACTGGGCCTGGGCCGGGCCTGGCTCTAACTCATTGTTTTATTTCTTTTATACGTGGACACTGCACCCTAATAAATTGATAATCTAGTAGATCTTATTAGTAATAAATTTGATCCAATGGATTCAAGGTTTTAAAATACGCTAAACGCTAGTCGGGCGGCTAGCAGGTGTCTAGCGCCTAGGTGGTTTTTTAATTTAATTAAATTTATTATATGACATATAAACAAATGGGATCAAGCATATAAATTGTAATGGGATACATAAATTGCAAAATAGAATAATATATCAATTATAAACTACTATAACATGTTAAAAACATGGGGAACAAGCATATAATGAGTGTTCATCCAAATATCAAACAAGTCTTTTTCAAATTGAAAAATTGAAATGCAAAATGGAAGTTATCCATTTTATGTTTAAATGAGAGTCGCGACCTAAGCAAGTGCTTAGGTGGGGCTAAGCAGGCGCCTAGGTAGGTCTAAGCGCCCTTTCTTATTTTTTAAACGCAAAACCTAAACTCTTCACTTTAGTATTGAAAAAACCAGTTAATGGTTCTTATGAATCTAATTCATTGAAATTCCATTCATATGGGGTGGTCAATCGCCTAGTGCCTAGGCGGGGACTCTTAAAACTAAATGGGTTAATAACTTAATTATAGTGATAGCAATCTCCAACAGTGAGGGAGAAATTAATAAGCTTTTGACAATGAAGTGTGAAACAAATCCTATTTTTCTAATCGCATATTATTTAGATAATTCTGTAGATTAATAGTGGAGAAAGCATGTTTACTCACACTAATGGAGAAAGATACATTGGAGAGGGAGTAGTTATTGAAAAGACACCACTTCAAAAGTGGGAGCTGTAAAGAAAAAGCTTTCTCATGGCTTGAAGGGCCCTTGTGTTTCTGAAAAGAAGAAGACATATTGCATGTGTAATGGAGGCTGACAAAATCAGTGGAACCACTAGTCAATTTCAAGGCCCCAACACCATTGTTTGCTGTATATGCTTTTATCTTATAGAACGTGACCATTGATCGACTCAACTTGTTGTTCTGAGATTTTGGTTATAGAAAGAGTGTGATGATACAATTGTCACCATGTCAAGATTTAGAGTCAGACTAGCAGCCACTTATTATTCACATTGGTACTGTCCAAACTCAGTCATCTGTATAGCTAGATAGGTGTAATTTTATCACAAAAGGATTTGGTGCAATGAAGAGTATAATCATTCAATATAAGAGATGTTGTAATTTATTCTATCAAATTTCCGATGTAGGATAGCATTCTTCGACATCTGGTGTTATCAATCATCGTCTCGGTTGCATAGCTTCAATGCAAAGCTAGCAAGACCACCTATCTGCCAATGTCATATTCTCTGGGTTCTTCTTAGTGGTATTATTAAGTGAAACGATCTAGTCTCATATGCTTAGGCCATCTCCAACCGAAAGGTCTAGAGGGTCAGAGGGCCGAAAATCTGGATTGAGAATAATCTGCTGGAAAAAAAAGTTGGGAGAGAATGCTGACAGAAAATTAACATAAAAACGTCACATTCTAATATGCTGATATTTCAAGTCCAAATTATTCTTATTTCAACTAACATTAAAAGTGATCCAAAATTCATAGAATAATACTTTCATTCCCCTGGGAAGGATTAGCTTATTCTTACATTTGTAAATAATGCATCATTGATGGAAAAAATTCATAATCAAACCGTTTAATGTCTTAATATTCAGTGAAGATCATCATTACAAAAAAAATTTCGAAACTGAGATCATTTAATCCTCCAAATATATCAAATAATTGACGTTTCATTATTTATTTATTTTTCTTTTTTGAACAAAAATTGACGTTACGTTATTAATATGCTTATTGATACCTAGACTGTTAATTAAAAAAAAGCAAACATACGAAAAAAATAAGGAGAATGTAGATGTAAATAATAAAATAAAATTTAATGCCCGGAAAAATTCTCAACACTCAAGGTTAAAATATTAGGAAAACTAACGAAAAGTAAAAAAAAAAAAAAAAACCTTTGTTTTAATGAAAAATAACAAATAAAGGTGTAGTGAATAGTATCAGGAAAAGGTAAAAATGTGATTTTTCGTTAAAAGTGAACAATACCAGGAAGTGTTTCGTTAAAACTTCCTAAAATATTTGACATCAGGTTAAAGGGGTTGCTGACTAAAAATTAGGACCTTGGTTTAAAAACGGATTAGTGCTTGTTGAATAAAAATTAGGAATGTTGTCCTGATTCAACGGTAGATTAGTGATGAATATAACTGGAAAATTGAAAAATAACTGCTCGATCGTGGAACGTTGTCGTGGTTGACATTGGGTTAGTGCTTGCTAAATAGAAACTAGGAATGTTGTCCTGGTTTGACAACGGGTTAGTGCATAATAAAAACTAGAAACGTTATTGTGGTTTGGCAGCAGGTTAGGGCTTGCTGAATATAAACTCGGGACTTTGCCATGGTTTGACAACGAGTTAGTAGGCCCTAAGATAGATAGTTCAAATCATAAAAATACAGTGGGGTTTACAACCAGAAGAAGTTTACTTCAGGGACACCATCTCAGAGCCCACCCTGCAATGCATAAATGTAAAAACCGTCTACTTTTTGTTCTTCCGTTAAATATTTTTTTAACAAAAATCACGTAAATTAAAAACCATATGACCATTAAATTATAAGGTGATTATTCAGTGAAGCACTGTGTTTATACATTTTCTTCACGGTTAGCAGTCTTAACGAATTCAAATTTGCCTAATTATTAGAGCATTGAAATAAAATTAAAGTGGCCCATACAATGGTACCCCTTTCAACTATTCATCCAAAGATATTTTCCTAACATTATTATTCCTAAGATAATAACCATCTTTACATGATAAAGAATGAAGGGGGTCCTCAAATACTGAAAACAACAACATTCTAGAACGTAGATTGAAATGTCTAAAACGGTGGAAGACATGACAGTACTATATAATGTTTAGTAATGAAAATAATAATCTTGTTGCAATCTTAATTTAGTTAGGAATGCGGTTGTGTAAATCATAGTAAATCTCTACTAATTAATAGAACCCTCTTTTGTCTAAAACGGTGGAAGACATGACAGTACTATATAATGTTTAGTAATGAAAATAATAATCTTGTTGCAATCTTAATTTAGTTAGGAATGCGGTTGTGTAAATCATAGTAAATCTCTACTAATTAATAGAACCCTCTTTGTCAACCAAAAGAGGGTGAAAAGACAAATTAGTCTTCTATCACACAAAAAAATGATGGGCAATAATGTAATTTCACATGTCCAAATTTTACAGTTTTTTATGGAAGCCTCACCTACATGTGATGTTAAAATAACCTCCAATAATTAAAAAAAAAAAAAAAAAAAAAAAAAAACCAAAAACCTCCCACTCCCCCCACGTTCTCTCCCTCTCTCTCCCTCTCTTCTTCTCATTTTCTAAAAAAATGTCTTCATACACACAAAGTGTGTGCCCATATGCTAGTTTTTATTGAGATTCTTTAGTATATTTTAGATGGTTTTCTAATACCTAATGGGTAATGAATTTACCTTCTTACTAATATAAATAAAAAACTCACTATTGGGTGAAAAATCATACCTCGGAATTCACTCAATTCTCTCTACTCCTTGCCGCACTCTCTTTCTCCATCCCTCTATATAATTCTTTAGTTAAATAGTCCAACAACACGTTATCAGGATACTCATGACGCTGAGCTAAAGAAAGTGTCCACCTTTAATCATGGAAGTATTACATTTCAATCATTCTTATTATGATTAAACTTTTTATTTATTGAATTAATATACTTATTCTTCTTGGAAATTTAAAATTTCAGCTCCAATACGTTGTAACACGTTCAACACAAATTCAAAGGTTTTATTTTGTTTTTTTTTTAACCAATCAGGTTCTTCCAACCAAACCTAACAAGTTTTGGTTTGGTTAGTCGATAAACCCACTAAAGTGCCCACCCCTATACAAATCTAATGCTCCGTTTATTTAAGAGGATGGGAACCAAACGACATCATTTGGACGAATTGTTTCTTTGCCTGGTGAATGCTTCTTCACATGCATGTTTCAGGTCAACTGGGTGAGCAAATTAGGCTCCGGTCAAGGGGTTTGCCGGCTTCTGGATGGGCAACCGTTGCCGAGTTGGTTGTAGCATTTCATCGAACACATGGTATGCACGAAATACCCGCTGCCCAAGCGACCATGTGGTCATCAACCCGAGGCTCACCTAGCCAACTTTTCAACGTCCACAAGATCAACTGACCCACCTTGACCCCTTGTGGATCCGCCCCTGACTCGATGCATCTTCTTTTGCTCTACATTGTCCTCGATGCACTCATGTTTAATTTCATTCCTATCTTTTGCTTTACACTGTCCTCCGTGCATTCATGTTTGATTTCATTCCTCTTTTATGGATGCAATTTACTTTCATTCTTCATACTCATTGCATTATGAATACATAGAATACTTGAAGGCTTTTATACAACTTTTATTAGTCTACCTACGTAAAAATTCTATACTCTGGAATATTGAATAATCTAAATACTTTAAAAAAAATTATTTTTTAACAAAGATCTAATGGTTAAAACGCTCGTTATATTCCATACTCTGGCGTATCTATGATAATCCTCTCGCTAGGAACCTAAAATGGAAGTCAAAGTATTCTGAAAAATTGTCCAAGCTCAGGTTTTCCATCATGATCTCTGCCCCAAGAGCCCATGAATGCGTTTCCAATTTTAATGGCAATGTGTCGACCTAATGAAGTTCCTCTCCGGTGGTCCAATCTTAGAACAAAGGTGCCTGCAGCTGGGATTATTAATCATGCCATGGTGTGGTCCACTGTAACACCTGATTTAGTCATACAAGGATTGATTGATCATTGCAAATTCACAGTGTTTATCCTTATCTTCTATCTTTGAGCATCCACAAAATCACTGCATGCTCCAAGTTAATTAAATTCAGTAATTCACTGCATTTAGTAAGTACTGTGTGCATTGTGAGGCCTATACAATTACTATGGATGTATTTGGTTGGCGGTTGAGATAGGTTGTGATCAACTAAAATGGACTTGAATCAAGTTCCTTACTTGTTGTGTCAAAATGTTAGATGAGCAGGATTAGACACAGGGCTGGCCCAAGCCCAGTGCTAGCAGGGCGACCATCCGAGGCCCAAAAAAATTAGAGACACCAAAATTATTAGTGTGGCATATTTATATACATTTTTCATAAGAGTATAAATTTATAAAATTTGGTTTAATAATAAAGAAATTTAATTAGAACCTGTGATTTTGTTGTTTGAATTTAATGTGGAGGTTTTGGGTTCAAAACACCATGTGTGCTTATTTAAATTCCAATTCTTACAAATTTCTTCTCATAACAGTATAAATTTATAAAATTTAGCTAAATGATTAGAAGTTTAATTAGAAGCGATGGTTTTTGTATTTAAAATTAACGAGAGATCCTAAGTTCGAAATGCTATGTGCATGTTATTTTTTTTCAATTTTACGAATTTTTGTTTGGTTGTTAATTTATTTTTAATTACTAGCTAGTAACTATGTGGGTTGCTATTTTTAAACATCCGTTCTAATTCAAGTCTAATCTTCAACAAAGGGTAATGCGTAGATTAAATTTTTAGACTAAATTTGCAAATCATATGACATATCATCAAAATGTTTTATTTGGTGGCCATTCATTACTTATACATATCCCTAAAGACTAGAAAATATCATTATTTTTTTATTTTTATATTAACGAGGTTAGTAAATAAGAAAAAACACCTCACGATTTATACAAAGCACTCAAAAAGTTTAGATTGAAGACAAAACTCATAATCTATCTACTTGTATGCCTAAAGTTTTTTTGTTTCCTTATCTCGATACAAAATAAATTAATTTTTTTGTGTTTCTAAATTACTGAGTTTGAAGTGCTTTTCTAAATATAATTTTATCAATGTCCTATATGTAAAAACAAATAATTTTTTTATATGAAGTGAGGACACATTTTTTGGCGTTGCCTCGGGCCTCAAAAATCTCTAGACCGGCCCTGATTAGACATGATGCGTTATGAATCCACAATAGAGTGTTATCTAACCTATCCTTATGCATAGATTACAAGTCATGTCTTCTATATCTATGCCGATCCAATCATATCTGTAGGGCTCAATCTCATCCAGGTCACCAACCGGCCCTATATCGTGCATTAGGAATGATCATCATTTAGTACTAGTTAAATACTAGTTTAGGGTTTACTTATACCTACTTCTTATTTGGTTTACACATGGGAAACGATCCTCTCCGGATCCTTTCCACCAAGGCACATAATTTAGGCCTTTGCAATTTGATCCAACGCAATTTGATCCAACGGTTACAAACAGGGGTCCACTTTAAAAGTTATAATAACTTTAGCTGTTAAATAAAATTTCAAAGGCCCGAATTGTGTGCCTTGGTAGACTTGGTGGAAAGGATCCGGAGAGGATCATTTCCCTTTACACATAGCCTTCTTATTACATTTTATTAAATTATATTTGGCCAAAAAAAATAAGACAATGTTCATATTTTTCCTTATAAAAAAATCCCCAAAAATTCACTGAGGGATTCTTGACAATTTACTCTTATATAAACCACAGTATCATATACAACCTTTTAAGAGAAGAGATTCTCAGTTTTTTAATCAAATGATGAGCTGTTAGATCAGTTTTAATGAAATTGTGCATTTTGGATTAAATTTTTATCATAACCCTATCTTTATCTAAATACCAAAATCACACGCGAAATCATTAACTGTTGCTTCTTCCTGAAAGCACTTCAAATGTTTTTGGAATCTAAAAATATTTTCTCTAAAGACGCTTTCAGTCATTGTAAAAACACTTTCAAATGAGTCCTAAGCCACCTAAGGACTAGACAAATTCTTTGAAGATATTGAATAATAATGGACACGATTGCTAACTCAAGCATCAGAATGCTATTGAGATCTTGAACCGGGAGTCTCCAACTTTACATGTGCGTTCGTTGTATCCAAATAGATTTACACATCAGCTTACAAATCCTTGAATTCCTAGTCAGCCAACTATTCAAAAATTTACCTTTGATTTGAGTTGGCATTTCATGGGTAAAAAAACATGTCCGGGCAATTCCGAGACACAGAAAACAACTGTTGGGAGGATTTGGTTAACTAATCTGTAAAATATTCAAATACTTTGCTCTTCACATAAAAAGGTAAAATCGGAAACCGTAATTTTTTTGCAACGTAACAAAATGCAAGTTGCCACTTGTATATATCCACTTCAAAGACAGATAAACAAGAAAACAAAACGCAAAACTGAGTCCAACTTAAAACCAGGAGCACTTTGTTATAATATTTATCATGCTTGTGTCACCTGCAGTTTCTCTTTCAGATGGTGACATAGCATATGCAGGCCAGCATCAGCTAAGTCCACCCTACGCTTATGCAGGGAAGACAACTTAGATGGATTGGTTACACCGACACACGCGTCTCGGTTCAACAATACAATACCGCTGCTATTCTTACAGTACATGGCATGATGTTATTGAACAAAGATACCACAACGATAACGTTCTCAGTACATGTAAGCAGATCCATAATAGACATATAGAAATTATTGTACGTCAAATAACATCAAAAGTGTTGGTTTCAAAAGATGGAATGTCTAATGTTTTTTCATCCGGAGAACTAATTGGATTGTTGAAAGCTGAACGAACGGGGCCTCTTATACTGGATAGATTTCGAACATGTGTCAAATTTACAGAGAAAGCAAAATGCTTTATTTCTCGTTCAAGAATCAATAATACAATGTAATCTTACTCCACTTGACATGATGTTATTGAAAAGTGACGTCCCATTGGCAACATACTCGTCCATCTAAGCCCTTCTATACGGCTATAGATGATAAGAACGTCAAATTTGCAGAGAAGGCAAAATGCTTTCTTTCTCATTCAAGAATCAATGCTCATCATTTTTATTCAAGAAAGAAAGATAATTACACATTCTCTCAATGATTCATTGATCCCTCTTGTTGGAAGAACTCTTCAACTTGAAATTATGCAGGCGGGCCTACAAAAAGAAGGAAAAAAAAAAAACCCTAGAAAATTTAAATACGAGGAGAAATCTGACCACTGCTAGGAGCCATATCAGGAGAATGACTTACATAAACCTCATTAACCGCTACATAGCTTTTCTATTCAATAATGCATGATCATGTTCAAGTTTTCCTCTAAATAACAACGCACTATTAAATCGGAAAGTCATGTAAAAGTGGTTCCAGTCTATATACGTTGCTCTTCCACGTCAGGCCATGAAAAACCACCATTACAATTACAACCACACAGTATTACACCACTTGATTGGATTGGATTGGTTTTACAGTTTCACTTTTGACTGTAGTCCCCACTCTCTCTCTACTGACAAGCCACAACTCACATGGTCACAGTGTCGCACCCCATTGGGTGCCCAGTGGTTCAATCAATCACCACCACCAAAGGTTCTTCACACACTCACTCGGTTGTGCTCGCCAGCTGCCAAGCCGAGGTGGCTATGAGCGGCCGTGTGTGCCACCCAAGCATGAGAGACCCATTGTTCTCCTCCACCCGATACCCATCTCCGCCGGCGAAAAGAGCCAGCAGCATGCTAGCCTGCTTGAACGCGTTCGAGCCTAGGTGGACCGGGTCGAACCCGGCCGAGTCCATCCGGCCTCGCCACTGACTCAGCGTCTCGTGTCGCTCAACTCGGTCCCCACCTTCACATGCCATCACGTTGCATATCTGCCTGCCCAAATACACCTCGGACATGACCAAATCTTGACTCGGCCCCGATGATCCCTCCAGCGAGTCAAACAAGTTTGAATAATAATGCAATGCCTCCGTGAACCGGTCCAAGAAAACCGGCCCGTTATGGTTCGCCTCCTGCTCCACAATTGTCACAATCTTAGGCTTCATGGCCTTGATTGATGACAACACTTTATCTACCGCCCCGGGTCGAGCCAAGAGGCGGTGAAGCTCGAAAACCGAATTCACCGCCACAACCTCGACCTCTGACGGGCGGATGTCGAGCATAGACGGCGTGAGGTCCGCCAGACTATTGGCGACGAAGCCTCGGAATTCAAACTCAACCCCGATAGTTTCCGCCAGTTGGGCCAACTTCCATCCTACCTGCTGCAAGGCGTCAGTGTTGTCGGGCTGCGGCGGGCCAATTCCCGTCAGGCGAAACGCAGGTGGCCCACCAGGCCTGAGTGCCAGCGCCTGCATGAGCGCTGGCCATTGCATCCCCTGTTTAAGCCCGAAATCGATGACGTGTACTCTGCTCGCCGTGGCAAAAGCCTCGAGTATCGCCTGGTTGGCAGTGAAGTGAGCAAATTTCAGATAAGGGCAGGTCTCGTAAAAGTGCATCTCCAGGATGTCCGAGTAGGAAGAATCGACGCAATCCTGAGGGTAAATTCGGTAAATCCGACGAGCCAGAGCTTCAGCGAAGTACGTGGCAACTTTTCTCATAGCGCCGGTTTGGGAAGCCGCGAGTAGGCCCACGTGCTTCACGAGCGCGTCTGCAAGCTTCAAATTTTCCTGCTGGACAGCCTCAGCACAGGCCATGAGTGTGTGGACGAGCCGGACGCCGGTTTCTTGTGAGTCAACCAGGACCCGAGGCCGAGTCGGATCGGATACAGCGCCGGAACTAGACCCAATAGAATCGGACCCAGTTGAGGTCTTCAATCGCTTTCTCGTACTCTCGGTATCCGACGGCGAATGAGCTGGCGGGTACGCCGCCACGCCCGGAATAGCCCTGAGATCGTATTCGGAATCGTCGCTGAAAACTCGACTCCGCTGGGAATTGGAGAAGCTCATCGAGGTTATCGACGAGGACTCAGCCGGAACGAGAAGAGGGTCGTCGATTGAGGGCGTATCGTCGCCGGTGTTGAGTTCAGAGAGCATGCTCTGGACCCACCCGGAGAGATCTGACGGGTTGTAATGGACGGTGTCAGAGAGCTGAGAAATCCCATCTTCCTGAGCCGACCCCATGACCATTTCAAGCTGCTCGAGCTTCTCCGCCACGTTGGCCATGTCGTCGGACCGAACCTTGTACCCCAAAACGGCAAGCAGCTCGTCCATGTCGCCGCCGGCGCTGTACCCGTTTTGGTCATCTTCCCAAACCTTGGCTTTGCCGTTCAGGGCGGAAGACGGCGGTGATGTGTATTCTGGTTTGGAATTGTTTTGACGTGCAGTTACAGTTGCACAGCTATCGCGGTGATCTCTCTTCATCTTTTGGGTTTGTGAGAAACAGAGGAGGAAGAAGGACTGAGAGATATAGAAACACCCACTAGGCTCTGTCCATGTTAAAAAGTGGGATTTTGGGCTTTCAATTGTTGCAGGTTTTACTTTTTTATAAGAGAAAGACTGAGAGAGGACAGAGAAAGCGGAGAAAGAGGGCAGGTCCAATGGAGTAACAGGGAGGGGGGAGTAGAAGAGATAGGGAAACATCGGAGGCCATAATAATTGGGATATTTTTTATTTAAATGAATTTTAACGGAAAATTTTTGTTACTGTTCATTTAACGAAAAATTATATTTTTACATTAAAAAATCAATTTTGATACTATGCATTTGACTTTTTATTTTGTTATTTTCGTTAAAACTCAAAGTTTTTAAGTACATTTCATTTGTTTTCTTTTTATTTAATTGGTAGACTTTTGGGATTGTCAATATTTATTTATTTATTAAATGGTAAGGGGTTGATTGGGGAGTTTGTGCGGTGAGTGTAAAAATTTGGTCCGGCAGGTACGTAAAAAAGCGTAGAAAAGGATAAGAGCCGTGGCAGCACCGCCGTGTTACAAAAAAAGATGCTGATTGCGAATTTGTGAGTGATGAGAGAGAGAGAGAGAGAGAGAGAGAGAGAGAGAGAGAGAGAGAGAGAGGAGGAGGAGGAGGACATACGGCTAACAAATCAGGGCCGTACGCTTCCATCAATTGAGAGCCATTCCCAGTCTGAATGAAATGGAGGGTCCAGCTGCGTTGTGTACCCAAACTCATTTGCAAACCCCCACTGCCCTTCATCAGCGCGTCTCTATATGCTAACAAGTAATTCTACACTTATTACATATTTGTACAATTATTTATATCTTAATAGGGGTAGAGCTCGCTAACACATGTGAGTCTTATTTCGGCTCGCTGACACATGTGAATCTCATCTCTATTAGAGAGATGATACAAATTATAGTACAAATATGTGGTAAAAGTAGTATTTTTGTACGTTAATTGCTATATCAAGTAGAATAACGAGAAAATTTGAGCATGTTTTCCTGAATTTTAGTTGAATCAAAGTTTTGGTTTTTTACATTAGGAAAATATCTTGGAAATTATGAACTTATACATCTTTTTTAGTTTATTATATAAACTAAAAATTTTGAGTTATTTGTCGTATTAATTTGTTATCTTACCTTAACTCCGTTAAGTTTTTCTCAAAATAAGTCATGTGCCTTGAACATGACTTGGTTTCGAACATTTCAATATTTTTTTAAGAGAAAATTGTAGCAATAGTCCCTCAATTAAAAATCAACGACCATTGGTCCCTTAACTCATTAAAACGTGTAGCTATGGTCATTTTCGTCAACTATGTTCAATCTTCCATCAAAATGAGTCACGATCAAGTGGCAAATATAGAAAACCAAATGAAAAAATTGTCACAATGGTCCCTCAACTTTATCTTAATTAAAGAAATGGTCTCTCAATGTAACACAATTATAGCAACGGTCATTCCAACATGAGTCATTTTGATGAAATTCTGGTAGAGTTAATAACCCAATTGAAGCAAGAGGTCATATGTCTTAAACAAATTTATTCATCCACCTCCCAGTGTACATGTATTCTTCTATCAAAAACTTATAAAAATAAATTTAAAAGCTCAAAATAACTCAAACACAAGTCATCTACAACGCACATGACTTATTCTAATCTCGACATTAGCAAGTCTTGAGTATATTTTCGTGTGCAATACCAAGGATCAGTGAATACATTAATATAATTTGCTCCCGCAACCAGCGAACAATATGACTGAGATGTGAAGCGAGTGATCAACACCTGCTCTAGGTCGAGTCGGAAGAAGTAGTTTCCGTATACAAAACCCACATGAGGGAGGGATCTGAGGATCAACTTTTACTTCAACGCACTTTGACATCTGGACTAACACCTCACCAATCAGATCGAGCTTAGTGTCAGCATGTTGCCACGTGGAGAACCCTCAGTGCAAGTGCTATACACGCTCCCCTCCATACTGTAAATACCATCTCGAGTATACCACCCAGTCTCTGTATTCAAGGGGGCCCACGATGAAGTGGGAGTGCCCGAGGCTTCAAATGTCGACATCGTTTTTGGACCCAGTGGGACCCGCCGAAAAATAAGTATGCTTTCGCCTCCTCTTTGTGGGACCGGCTAACCCAAATTTTATACGCGGAAATGGGTACCACATCACGTTAAGACTAAACGGCGTTTAGCGTAACGGCCTTAATTTTTATTTGCATTTTTTTGAGAATGAAAATGCTTTTTGTGTTAGAGGGGGTCCGCTTTCTGAAGCTGACACCTGTCACTGAAATTTATACATCACCACATGATTCTGCCACGTGTTTTTTTGGTCCATCGTGCCACGTGTTCAAGATTCCCTCAATCCTGGTTGTCCCAGACAATATGAGATCCGCTCTGGGGTTTTGTCTCTCAAGCATGCAGCCTGAGAGATTCGAGCTGTTTAAGAGAAAAAAAAAGATTGATATTGTTTTTTTTTTTTTTTTTTGGGTAAAGTTAGTTAGTGAAATAAATTATTGAGTATCGTAAAATTAAAATTGAATAGTGCAATCTTTTGAGCTGCATACTCCAAACACAGAATCCTCCTCACACCATCTATACGGCTTTATGTATCCCTCGCCATGCAATCTTACCTTTTACTTTGCGTTAATATCTATATTTTCTATTCCACAGTCCATTTTACATTTTAGCTTTCACTTTTTACTTTTCCATAGTAAAAATATTCGCATTAAGCATGGGGGTTAATCATATCGATATTCATTGATGTAAACTAACGAAAGTGGTAACAAATTACCACTAGACTTAATCTCATTCAGCTCACAAAATCTACCGACTATTGCGAAGCAATCAAACTTTTTATTTGTATAGGGAGAGTTCCTCTTAAAAATTGTTCGGAAACAGCTCTAAAACAATTAAAAGTGTTTTTAGATCATCAAAAGCGCTTCAGATAATATTTGACCAAAAAAAGCAAAATCCATTCAAAGTTGAAAAAATAAATACTTGAAAAGTTCTTCTAAAAAGCGCTTGTACTTTTCTTAGAAGTTTCGTTTTGAAACAGGACTCTTATTTATTTTCTTCTCCTTTGTCTCTAAGTATTTTCAAATTAAATCATGTTTGTAATTTTGTTATTGGCCTAATACAAGTACGATTTATCCGGAATTTGACCTTGTTTATTCCTTGAACACACCAAATTAATTCTTCTTCCAAATACAAAAGCCAATAAGATTCCTCCATCGCAAATTACAATCTCATCGGGAAGCTACTATCTTGTCGCATTACGTACGTACGTAATCCCACAATTATTTCCAAATCAAACGTATTAAATCGCTAATCTCGATGTACGTATTTATCATTTGTTAATTATATAATGTTGTATAGATTAACAGAAAAACTAGTGTGT
Organism: Cotoneaster glaucophyllus; assembly: GCA_036320875.1. Classification (NCBI taxonomy): domain Eukaryota; kingdom Viridiplantae; phylum Streptophyta; class Magnoliopsida; order Rosales; family Rosaceae; genus Cotoneaster; species Cotoneaster glaucophyllus. Next base: position 24,515,817 of record CM070068.1, on the reverse strand, counting down.
GTAGATATTAAGGCTTCTTGTTAATCACATTACTTATGACTGGATGCTTAGATTAGTGTTTCTTTAAATATTCGCGCAGGCGATTAACGATCAGAAACGAATACAATAAACAAGTCGTTTGAGATTTAATTAATTAATCACACATCCTAATCTGAGCTCCTGTTGATTACAACAACTTATTCCTAGAAGTTTGAAATTCAACAATAAAATACCCATCAATTATGTAGATATTGTCACCATCGATGAGATCATGAAAGTAACGGAAGAACTGACCCATTAAAACCATATTATAAAACGACGAGTGACCTGTGTTTAGAGTATAATTAACTGAAATTACACATGAGATTAAAATAGGGTCGAGTCACATTCCACATGTTCTGCTACTTGCTGAGTCAATTAACTCGTTAATTATTTCGCCACTTAATATCACGGTTTAGTAGTATTCTTCTTTATTTGTATAGTGAGAGGTCTTAACTTCGATTCTCGCCAAAAGCAAATTTGAACCATATTATTGCTAGCCCATTATGAGACTAAATCCATCATCTCCCTTTTAGTGTAGATAATATCATTTGTTCAAAAAAAAAAAAAAGACTTGTTAATTTTTATATATATGTAACCAAAGAAAATAAAAGCACGACATAAAGGAAGGTTTCGAGAGGTGACAATCGGATCATGTTCGAATATAAGCTATTAAGAGTTAATAGCTCAAGTGTTCGAACATGATCTTTTATTCTTTTTAGTTTTTACATGTTATTAATCACTTGAGCTACTAATTTTTTTTGGGTAATGTTATCCACACAAAGTAGGATTCTCTCCCCTCATTTTTCTTTCCATCTCATTTCATCATTTCCTCTCACATTCTCTATTTTGTATTTCTCTTTCTGTAAAAAAATTAATATAAGATATTGATGTGGTTTAAGCGTGACCACTCAAATATGAGGGGAGAGAATCCTACTCCTATCCACACACATTTTTACCTACCACGCACTCCTCTTAAGTATCGGTTGTAGAATCGAATAAATTGAAGAAGATCAATGAACAAAAATCAACAAAGGTGTGTCAGAGGTAAAAATGAGTATGTGAACAACCCTACCTTTTATTATTTTATTATTTTGTTAAATGTGTGAACTTTAAAAATAGGGTAAATTACATAGTAGCCCCTCAGGTTTGAGGTCTATTATAACCTCATACAACGTCTTTATAACATTTCATTTTCATACATCAACTACCATTTTATTTCAAAATAATACATCCGTTAGATTTCCCATCCATTGGTCTGTTAAATGCTGACGTGGCAACCACATTTGTGCTGATGTGGCTGCCACGTGGTAAAAATATATTTTTTTATACATTAAAATATTATAATATTAACCCAATTATAAAAATAAAAAAAATTAAAAAAAAACAGAAAAACTCAAACCCAGATCCCGTTTCTTCCCCTCTCTTCTCTACAACCTCCCAAGCGACCAGAAAAATTCCAAACCCAGTACCAGCAAAAAACAAGAAGAAGAAGCCCATAACCCTTCCCCTCCCCCCCCCCCCCCCCCCCCCGGCGACCTTCCGGCGAAATGGGGTCTTTTTTTTTCCCTCCCTCTTCTTCTTCTTCTTGTTGTTGCAGATTTTGCAGGGGACGAACTGGGAATTTTTTTTTTCCTCCTCCCTCCTTCTTCCTCTTGTTGCAGGTTTTTGGGTTCTAAATTAGGGATAGGGGATGTGGGTCGCTGGGGGATGGGTGGGTGAGGGATAATGGGAATAGATTTTGTAAATGGGAGAGGAGAGGGGGAAGAAACGGGATATGGGGTTTTTCTGTTTTTTATTTTTTTTTAAATTTATTTAATTGGGTTAATATTATAATATTTTAATGTATAAAAAAAATATTTTTTTACCACGTGGCAGCCACATCAACACAAATGTGGCAGCCACGTCATCATTTAACGACCAATGGATGGAAAATCTAACGGAGGTATTATTTTGAAATAAAATGGTAGTTGATGTATGAAAGTGAAATGTTTTAAAGACGTTGTATGGGGTTGTAATAGACCTCAAACCTGAGGGGCTACTATGTAATTTACCCTTAAAAATAATATTTGTAAATAAAAATAATAATTAAAAAAACATTTGCAAATCTTAATAAACTAAAGATGAAGGCTAGTATCGTGAAATTTGCACTTTGTTACTCTTAGTTATGACGGGCCAAAATTATGTAACTCATCACTTAATGGAGAGTTTGACAGAAAACCTAACAGAAATATTAAAATATAAAATAAAAATTCAGGTATGTAACTGGAATGAAACAAGATTGAAATACAAAGTTCTTTCACATTTCCGTTCTTTTAAGGAGAAGAAGAAACAAGATTGAAAGGTTGAAGACTAGTGATGGAATGTGGGTTAATGATAAGGAGGCTATCAATAACTTAGCTGTGGAATACTTTACCTTTTATTCTGATTCCATGGTTGTGGATTTACCTAGATTATTTCTTGTCATTGAGCATGTTGATCTGAGGTAGGAATGTGTCTGAAGAAGAAATTAAAGATGCTCTATTCTCTATTGGCCCACTCAAAGCCCCAGGCCTGATGGGTACCCTGCTACTTTCTTCCATAACTGCAATTATGATAATTATCCAAAAGTAAATTATGAATCTACAATTTGGTTGGGAGGGAACAAAGCTTCAGTTTATGTGTCTATGGGCCATAGAGTAGTACTTCAAAACGGCAAGTGGATAGCATTGTATTTGAATGAACCTTCCTTCAAGCCCATCACATGAGAGCCCACTCTATCTCTTCTTATGAGTAGCTAACCAGCGTGTAACTTGCATTAGTTTAATTCGAATTCGCTCAAGCTCAACTTGATTTTAAACCTGATTGGGTGGGTTAGAATGAAGTAAGCATCCACTCAAATCGAATCCGACCTCAACTCGGTCATTTATTGGGTAGGTTGATGCTTTTTCTTTTTTTTTTGCCATGTCAACTCAAACTCAACCCAATTTTTAGTCTGAATTCTCTCATGTGCATATATTACTAATCCCGCTTCATATTTTATAAGCCAAATACCACCGGCGGAGCCACATTAAGGGCTACCCTAGGCTGTAGCCCAGGCAGCTTTTAGTAGAAAATAAAATTTTACATGTAATTTTTATTGATTTTCGAATGTAGCCTATCATATATCTAGTCACTGATTCGAATTCTCTTGGTTTAATTATATAATACAGCTTACAAACCATCTATTTTTCTCACATCTTTTTTCTCATCGCTTCTTTAAGCTAGCTGATACTGTAAAAGATATAGTATCATGTTTCTTTATTTATAAAGATTTAAATCTTTAAGCTAGCCCACCCGGTAAAAAATTTCTAGCTCCACTATTGCTAGATTCAAAATTGAATAACTCTAATTGAAGTTTGTGTTGATTTGTATTTGAACAATGAATGATAACGCTACTTTTGTTGAAGGAAACTTTAGAGAGTCAAGGTAGAAGAAAGACAACAAGAGTGAAAGAAAATGAGCTCAGCTGGTTTGTAATTGTTTGCTTTTCTCTTGTGGTCTTATATCTTTATTTATCCAAATCACATGAGCTTCACTTGCCCTACAAGTAATACGAGTCATAAAGGGTTTTGATTCCCAAATCCTATTGGAATCCTACTTCTAGATTTGTACAATCAAACTCCTAAATAATACTAACTACAACACTTTTCTTTCAATGTGTAAAGCTTAATAAGTAGTCGCATCAAGTCTTCTCGGATAATTGTTAAGATTTTCAAACGACATAGGAAGTTACACCCACAAATCAAAATTAAAGTTCCATTAGAGAAACTGTTGACCCTAAAAACTACCAAGCCTACGTGGCGCACAGGCCGAATAATCTATGAGCTAACTACGTCCTTCGGTTGAATGCGGGGCGTGCCAACTCGTCGGCCGAGCTCGGTCAGTGAGTAAAATGTTGATGTTGCGTTGTGTGTGCGGCTGACTTCTCAATCTTGCGACTGCGGCCAAGGAAGGAACACGCCTTGGCCTTTGGGTTCTAGAGCCTGAAGACAAGGCTGCTAGTCTTGCGAAGTTCACGACTCGTCGGCGCTAGATTCGGTCACGGTGATTATATTCGTGAAGGTATAAGCACGCCGAATCGACACCAACGTATAGGGGCACAGGTACTCAAACTGATGTAGGTCTTGACTGTGAAAGTGGTTCGGCCGTCTGAATGCCGAACTCTGAAACCAACCTGCGAGTATCCGATCATAAAACAACTCGGCGTTCGATGTGACGAGCCTGGTAATTCGTAATACCTCACTTCGCCGAGAAGGCTGATGAGATAACCTCTGCCAATAAGAACCCGGAAGTCTTTCTCGACCGAGACTTGGATAGATAAACAACCGGCCTCGACGCAGTGCTGTTTATCCAAACTGAAGATGCTTCGCGATTGACAGGTTCAACGGCAACAGTGTTGTTTATCCAAACTGAAGATGTTTACCGGTTGCCTCCACAGTGCTGTTTATCCAAACTGAAGATGTGTTGGCGAAAAGAAAATAAAAATCTCAAAGTTGAGAGGTTTCGCGTAGAGCGAGAGTTTGCGCAGGGCAGATTTGTGTGTTGATTTGGAGAGGCTTAATGTTATGCTCCCTCTCCCTATTTATAGTAATGCAGACTCTCCGAGTCATCCTTGGATAGAACTCCCAATCCTAGTCCAACTCTACTTCGGCCGATACTAATCCCATCTTATCTCGGCCGATCCCAATCCAACTAGGACTCTGAATCTGACTCCCATTGCGACTTCAATTCATTTCTTCTCGGGACTCCTTCTCCTAATGGGTCTCGGCCTCTATCACGCGTTAAGCCTATCTGCTCCTTCAATCCGCGGCCCATGGAGCCAATTCACTCCCTTGCACGAATCCTGGGCCGAGAATAATCCAAGCTTGGCCCAAATGTCATTTTGGGTCCAAACAGAAACATAAACTCATAAAAACCTGAAAAAGGTCAAAACCCAAAGGGGGACAAAACCTAAAGATTCGAAGAAAAAGGTGAGAATTGAAAAGTCGAAGCTTGAAGAAAAGCAGCGGTGATCAAAGTTCATAACAAGTATGAGCAACCGAGTATAAATGTCTCGCTAGAACCTTGTCAGGTGAGCAAACCACAGTGGCATTTTGGGAAAAAATAAATAAATAAATAAATTTGAGACGTGTTTGCCACGCGTAAAGTTACAATCTGGAACTTCCTGGTACACAAAATCATCTGTACGGAATATATAGCAAGCTCCAGTATCGCTCTTCGCCACTCCTAATCCGGCTAATCTCCACGATAAGCTTTAGATATTGCAATGTTGACTACCGCCAAAATCCATCCGGCAGCCTCCGCTGTACTCTCCTCCACCATCAAACACCACCTCCGGCCGCCTTCCAACGCCGTCGTATTCAGAACCAACCCCAACTCCCTGGGGCGCCGCGGAACCACAAGAACCCTCACGGTGGCAATGGTCGCCCCTCTCGACGTTTGCGCCAAGGCCTCCACCACTGTTCCCAACAAGCTCGGCGACTGTAAGTCTGTTTGGTGTCCTAGAAACTGCGGGAAAATTCGCAAATTTCAATTGGGTCTTTCTTAGTTTAGCATTTCTTAGTGTATGCATGTAGCAGATTTGTAGCATTGCCCTGTTCGCGCTTCCAGTGCGCCAAATACGTAGAAATTGATATTTTTGCGATCGTTTTGCAAGAAATTGATAATTGAGCTGTTCTTATCTATGTTTTGGAGGAGGTAAAAATGAGTGGAAAGGTTTGGAAATTCCAATAGTTATCGAAATTATGGGACTTAATGTGAAAAGATGATGTCTTTACATTGGAGCTTTACATTGTTACATACATAGACTGAACGATGCAATGAGCTCTCATTGTTAGTGCAGATTCTGGAACCGAAATTTACCAAAAGAAGAAACTAAACTTTTGACAGGCATTGTTGGAAATGTCCGATATATATGTCAATTTAAACTCTTGTATAATTTTATTGTTATGTAATGGTTTATGATTATTGAGTGGGAAATCGTTTAATGTGTTATTGTAAGTAGCGGTAGCATTTGAATCGGGGGGAGCGCATGGTTAACTGTTTGTTTGATAACTTGTCTTTCCTAGGTCCCTTTTGTCAAAGGGTTTTGCTGACTCTAGAGGAAAAGCATCTCCCTTATGACCTGAAGTTGGTAGACTTGGGCAACAAGCCAGAATGGTGATTATCTGAATTTATCTTGGATTAAGTTTGATTTCTTTCGTGTTGTTTCTTTCTCTGTGGTTGAAAAATAGTTACTTGTGTATGCTGTAGCGCATAAACGTAAATTGAAAGTAGCTGCTGCTATGTCGTTTTATCTTTTTAGTTCAATGATTTTGTTTTATCAATTTGTTTCGGCTTTAGGTTCTTGAAAATTAACTCGGAAGGTAAAGTTCCTGTGGTCAAACTTGATGAGAAGTGGGTTGCGGATTCAGATATTATTACACAAGCACTGGAAGAAAAGTACCCAGAACCACCTTTGGCAACACCCCCTGAGAAGGCTTCAGTGTATGTTATATGTCCTTTACCGTGCATTACTGTTTCTTTTACTTTTCACTAGGACATAGCACATATGTTATGGGCTTGACGAATGGCGAAATATTGGAGAGCCAATGGTATAGACCAAATTTATTTTCCTGATATCATGGGGCTGTTTTGAGAAATATCTTATGTTAAGTTCACCTTCAATTTGTTCGTTAGTTAAAACCTTTACTTATTTATTTCAGAATTCTAGTTTTGACTTTGCTGTCTTGTCATAATATTTAAAAATTTTAGAATCACATTTGAAGCACTATAATATGAAATTCTGATTCATCTTTGCAGTGGATCAAAGATCTTCTCTACATTTATCGGTTTCCTAAAGAGCAAAGACCCCAAGGATGGAACTGAACAAGCATTGCTAAATGAACTTAGCTCTTTCAACGATTATCTCAAAGAAAATGTGAGCCCTTCGACGTTCTTTCCAGTTCATATTAAGGAAGATTTCATCACATTTTGTGAATAACTTTTGCCTTGAGTTTATAATTTTATATCAACTTGCTAATTTTGTTTTGCTTGTTCTTGAAAGATGTTGTTTGCATATGAACAATCAAATGAATAGTGGGAATGGGTTTTTTATACAACTGAATAAAAGTCTGCACCCAACAAAAATACTAGTTATCAGTGCAAAAATTGGCAAATGGTCTGTAAATTTCCTATCTATAACACACTTACGCTCAACATTTGGTGGCTGTTTTCCGTTTCTTAGAGACTCTTTGAAATGTCTAGTCCAAAGAACGTTTCCTTGAATAAAAAAATTTCTTATAAAAAACTGAGCCACAAATGATTGCTTCTTCCTCCTCCCGAGTAACAAGATTACCGCGTATGAAGGTACAATGGTCAGTCTTTGATCTTCTGTCTGATAGGAAACTTTAGAGAGGCATCAGTATGTGCCTCGATACGGAGATGCCCTGTAGATTAATAGAAAATACCACAACCTAAAGAACCTTTGAGGTACTTCAAAATGAATGAATACATTCGTGTGACCTGTGAGGAAGTCGTGCAGTGGTCAATTGATTCACAACATTGATTGCATGGGAGATATTTATTGACAAGTTTTGGAGCCAAGGCAATATAGTCTTTCGCTTAGAATGTCAAACTACGTAATTCCTCTAAGACAAGTGATTCACAACAATGGTATCTTAGCATTCTTATCCTACTAAATCCATGGTTATAACACAAGATTAAAAACAGGGAATCATGTTGTAACAATTTCTTATTTACCTAAAAAAAAAAGCAGCTTTAGGTTGTGGTTTCGGTGTAGTAGCCCTTGATGTATGTGCATTTTGTGAAGTTAAGATCTTCTTGTACAGTCATGCTTAGAAAAACCAAATTGAATGGTTATATCTCTGACATTTGTCTTTCGATTTATTTAAGGGTCCTTTTATCAATGGGAAAGAGGTTTCTGCTGCTGATTTGTCGCTTGGACCCAAGTTGTATCATCTAGAGATTGCTCTGGGGCATTTCAAAAATTGGTCAATTCCTGATTCCCTTCCATATGTGAAATCTTACATGAAGGTATGTGAAATTGACATTTGTGTGTCACTAACAAGTTTACGCTGCTAAGGAACAAGAGGTTTATCTTGATTATGAAATTGACACCACGACTCCTGGAATTTTGCTAAGAAATTAACTAATTACATCCAGATGCACTTTTCCTGGACTCTCATCAGGAATTTTGAAATTGGACTTGCAAGAATGTCAAGGATCGTATGAACTTATCCCATGTTAATGAAAGTACTGTGACCATATTGTAAAAAAATTTGCGATCATTTGAGTTTATCCCATGTAGTTCTTGCTTTTTACTCATGCCTGTGGAAGGACTAGAACCCATTTTGTACGTAGTGATGTATGTTCCTAACACTGCTGAATTTCTGACTTGCAGAGTATATTCTCACTGGATTCATTCGTTAAAACTAGTGCCCTGAAAGAAGATGTCATTGCGGGTTGGCGTCCGAAAGTCTTGGGTTAAAATGTCTTGCTGCTGTTCTCTCTAGGTATATACTTTAACTTAACCTGTACTGTACCTTAATCAAGTCAATCATTTCTCTATCATCGACTTATTGTATTGGAAGTCACATTGTCAGATGAGATAGTATACCGAGTTCATAGACTCCGGCGGGAAAAAGAAAATCAAGAAGGTCGTTGATCGGGTTTAGAGTTTGGAGTGTCTTGTGTGTATTGTAAATTAGAAACTCCTCAGTTGAGTATATGTGTTGAGTTACTAAGTGGATTCAAATGTTAATGCAGATGTTCGAATATTTTCCGTGTCAATTGTGCAACATGCAAACGAACCCTGCTTGGTTGGGTTTTTGTGCACCCGAATAATGACGAACAGAATTACAGTGTTCAATATTGTTCCTCTACCTCTGTCTCTTGGCTACAAAATCAGCGAAACAATACAATGGAGCCGCCCTGGCAGCATCGAAATGAGCAAGCTCTTCCAATGCTTGAGTCTCCAACTTGGCAGCAAAATCCTTTGCCCCTTCAATCCCCATCAGCTTGGGATATGTTGCCTTATCGCTTGCCAAGTCTTTCCCCGCCGTCTTTCCCAATTCCTCCGACGATTTCGTGACATCCAAAATGTCATCCACCACTTGGTACAACAGGCCGATGGAACCAGCATACTTCCTCAACCTTTCTACTTCAATGTCGTTCCCTCCTCCCATTAGTGCTCCACAAACTGCCGTAGCCTCAAAGAGCTTTGCGGTTTTATGCGCATGAATGTACTCCAGTTCTCGCAGCGTCACTTCTTTACCTTCGCTGTGAATGTCCATCATTTGACCCGCCACGACGCCTAATGACCCAACTGCCGAACCAATCTCTGCAATGGCTCGAAGCACACGCTCCGGCGAGACTGCTTTTGTTGTCTTAGCCGCAATGTGTTCAAAGGCAAGGGCTAGAAGCGCATCACCGGCTAAAACCGCAGCATCTTCACCAAAAACCTTGTGGTTCGTGGGTCTTCCGCGTCGAAGATCGGCATTGTCCATGCAGGGGAGATCATCCTGGATAAGTGAGCTGGCGTGAATCATTTCGAAAGCACAAGCTGTTGGAAGGGCAAGAGACTCATCCCCTCCAACCAGTTCACATGAAGCAATGCATAAAACTGGGAGTACACGCTTGCCGCCACCCAAAAGCGAGTACCTCATTGCCTTGTGGATTATGTCGGGATGTTGCAAGGGCACTGCCGCATTCAACGCTTCGTCCACCATCTTCGCCTTCGCCGCCTTGTATTCGTCAAATTCGAACACGCTAGAGTGACCGGTAAGTTTTGTAACGGTTGAATGAAACTTCATGAGGCCAATGATGGGGTTTCTGAGAAGTGCTGGACTTCTGTAGCTTCGGAGGATGACTGCAAAAAGGGCCATAGTTTTGTGTGGAGATTAATCTGAGTCAGAAAATAGTGTTTGGTTACCAGGAAAACTACAAGTAGAGAGAAAATTTCATCAAAAACAACTGATGGTTTGGTTGGATCTGAGGCATTGGATAACATAATCAGGAAACTTCATTTTATATATTTCTTTATTGTTGTTGTTAATTTTCTTGAGATCGAGGTAGCAAGATGGGTTTCTATAACTTAATATTATCCTTCTCATGTAGCTCGGACTATATAGTGTGTGTCATGATCTGGAGGCACGTGAGTCACATGATTTATTCCAGTCGAGATCTATCATATCGAGTCAGTGACAAATTTAGAGGACGTTTCATAACCATTCATTTTTCAGTTTTTTTTTTTTTTTTTTTTTTTTTAATAAAAAATTTGACCAGGCAATTTCTGACACTACACGAAAATAACAGATTTTGGGTTAATACGATAACTAATCGGATCATTATTGGGTGACCTGGTTAAAAACCCGTTAATAACAGGTAACACGCGAGTAACCCATTTCGACCCGTTAAGAAAAAAATATTTTGATAATTTTAAAGTTTAATTACTAAAAGATTTATTATAAAATACAATAACCATATTAATATATACAATATATTCTATATTAAATATATAGTTTTGTATTGTTATTCTATATAAGTTAAAAAAAAAAGTTTTAATCATTATTTGTTTTTATTACGAGAGTTCCTTATTATCATTAGTAGAATAAATTTTACTTAACATGTTGTTGTCCAATAAACTAGTATAGTATTTGTATAGGTAAGAATTAAGAAGCCATGCATACAAGTATGAAAAATGAGAAAGAATATATAAACACTCATGATTCATCATTATTCCTCCATGAATAGATAATGGTTTTTAAAATCCTGCAAACCCTCACGAATAATGTTTTTTATTTGGGGGAAAAATAAATAATAATTATTGTAGAAGTGTAAAAAATGTATATAAAAAATATACAATCACTTATAGTGACAAGCTTTACAACTTTTATGAAGGGGTCAGCTTCGAGATCCAACACTATAATCCATAAACCTTAAATTTATATTTTACCGTCAATTGTCATTTACGCTTTATTCTTCTTACTGAATTTCATTTTTAAAATTTTCTTTTTTGAAAACATGATCATTTGGCGGATGTAAGAAGATGAACAGTTCAGATCTTTGATAGCACGTTTCGATATTTACGGTTAACTGAAATATGAGTCGATGTCATATAGTTTGTAAAAACTTTACAAACATCAAGCAATATTTTCACTAACCGTAAAACTCTGAATATAATATCAATGATCCAAACCATTCATCTTCCTGCATCCTCTAATAGATCATGTTTTCAAAAAAGAAATCTAAAAAAAAAAAATTTGATGAGAACAATGAAGAGTTAATGTAAACAACAATCAACTGTTAAATTTTGATCTATAATTTATATGATTATAGTGATGAATTTTGAAGGTAAGCTCTTCATGAAAGTTGTAAAGCTTGTCATACGAGCGTTTATATATTTTCTATATTTTTACACTTCTACATTAATTAAAAAACTATTAAAGACTTTACTTAATTAATTAAGCTATTAATTAATTTATACCCATTTTGTTTCAGAAGCAATGGATGCTAGAGATTCAGATTCAGTAAACCTTAGTGATGAGGAGTCCGTGGAGATTATAATGGGAATAGAACGAGATTTTGGAAGCGAAAATATATACAATACAAATACGAGTCTTGCAAAGAAAAAGGCTAGATCAATCAATTTAGGTAAGCGAAAATACTTAAAGAAAAATGCGTTTTTATGTTTTCGATGTGACAATATGGTATGTATATTATTCATTTGATTATTTATTGGTTTAAAATATATTTTCCTTAATGGGTAACGGGTCGGGTCATATTACCTGTTAATATTATCAGGTCGATTTCGGATCGGGTCATTTTACCCGTTTATTTTAACAGGTGTTACACGACACGACCCATTAAGATATCGGGTATGACACGGAAAATACGACACAAATGCCAAGTCTAAAAAAAATACTCTCAAAAATATGGGTTCGCTACATTAAGGTTAAAATGAGCTAAAGCGTCAGTCACAGAGTTTGTTTACCTAAAGATATGGTTCCACGTTATGCACTGGAAGGATATATTGGCAATTTAGTTTATCAAACTGTTTTTTGCTCAACGTGGGTGTAGTTTTTCAGTTTCCACGTTCTATTTTTTATTTGAGGGATTCATCACGTCTCTTTTTATATTTGTTTTTTCTTTTATCATTTTTTTTCCAATAAAATGATGTATTGGCATTAGTTTGATAGAAACTGCTTTTTGCTGAACGTGCAGTTTTTTCAGTTTCAACGTTCTATTTTTTATTTGAAGGATTTGTCTTCTTCTTTTTTTCTTCATTTTTTCAATAATCAAATTTTTTTACAAAATCATCCTGCGTTTTATTATGTATTTTCTTATTTTTATACATTTGTATGGGATAATACTCTCTCTCCTAAAATGGAGAGAAGTGGGGTTAGCTGTGTTGGCCCCATTTTCCAGTGAGATTTAATCTATCTTTAGTCCAGCATGTCTTCCCCTTTTTTTTCCTTTTTTTTTTCTTCTAATAAAATAATTTTGGATTTATTGGATTTATGTTTTTTTTTTTAACAAAATTGCCTTTGCGTGTTTTCATGTATCAAATTCGGTCAGTTTTAGTTTTTTTCTTTTCTTTTTTTTTAAGGGGTTTTTCAGTTCAATTTTTTTTTGGTGAAGTGTTGAGACAACAAAATGTGCTTCTGGCTTTCTAATATTGGAGATTTCAAATATTCTTCTTCAACATCTTATATTCCAATTTAGTCATATGAGTTTAAATTTTGAGATCTATGTAGTTGATGGATACAAATCTGAAAATTTAAACTCATCCATTAATAATAAGGAAGGTGGTGAGCATTACCACCACTTAAAGGTGGTGAGCAAAAATGCAGCCGAATGCTTGGCTCCTTTACCTCCTCAACTCATTTAATGGCCGATTTACAAAACATGAATTGAAACTTTTTATATTATAAATCTCTACATAAATATCACATCTACAAAAAAATCAATTAAAGCTAAGATTCTTTATTCAAGTCAATTAAAACTAAAGCTGTTTAATCAATTATTGTAGCAAATAGATTGACGATTCTTAATGCTTTTATTAAATCGTTCATATGTTTTTATACAGTTGGATGACTAAACGATCTCATAATTTATTGATTTTTGCATAGATAATCTTTACAAAGTGTTTTATAATACGAACGGTTCCGATAAGCATGAAGTTGCGTAAATCAACCACAAATAGTTATTGTCTTGTCATCCTTAAATAGGTGGAGTTGCTCTAAAGCAATATAGTGAATAGTAAGTGTCGTAATCTTCCTCTCGCCCTTGTCAAAGCAAAACGGATGGAGTTTCTCTAAGTACTTATGCGTGTTTTTAGAAAACACTTTTACAATTTAAAAGTGATTTTAAATCTTCTCTTCCAAGCTTAATTGAAACACTGTTATTTATCAAAAATCAAATTTAGCCATTCCATAAACAATTTTAAAACAATGATGTAGCATGAAGCACATTACCTTTTTAACAAAAATTGTTAGGTGCTCCGGAGTATACTCTGGATGTTTTTCGTAGTTCTTGATTTTTACATTTTTAAATAAATGTCTAAGGGTTAGGAAACTCGAAGTACCGGGTACTCCAAAACACCCAAGAAAATCTTCTTTCCAAAAAACACTTTTTGAGCATCTCCAAAGGAAATGTCAAAACTTCCACATAGGCATATAACAATAAAAAATGGCAGCAAACTCTCTCCAACCGATCCTTCAATTTCTTATGTGGCATTGAGTCAATTGAAGGCAAAGCCTTATGCTATCAAATTTGACAGCAATATATAATAAATATTGTTGTGTATTCTAAGAATTTGATTGGTTGCCTCCATAAATGAACCCCACAAAGTGATAAAAAGGAGAAATACCGAGAAATAGGACAATATCTTAATCTTGGGACAAAAATAAGACAAACCGGCCATGCACAAGCCATGCAAACCAAGCACAAAATTGAAATTACTAAAATGCCCACATATAAATACTACAGACCCTCAACTCATTTCATTATTCTTGTCATTTTGAAGAGATGCATGCCGAGAGAGCTCTGGGTTTCTAGGTTGAGCTCAGATCTCTAAGCTCTGATTTTGAAGAGAGGGAAGTTGAGAGTAAAGCTTCGAAATGAGGGTTTCTCGTTTTCATCAATGTTCCATCCTTAAAGATATGATTTTTGTACCAGATTTTACATTTTGGCCAAAAAGTTCCATTATTTCCGGCCAATGAAGCTTCGACATCCATATTTCCACAGCCATCTGGTTCGTCTCTCTCTCATCTCTTTCTCTCTCTAACTCATTTCATTATTTCTGCAACTAATTACTTGTTTCTTCAATTAGGTTTTTGGATTTGCAGTGATGGGAAGTTGAACAAAAGAAGGATAGGGAAGAAAGGGTTCGAAATATGTTCTGGAAGTCTTTATTTGTTTGTGGGTTTTGTTATTTAGATTCTGGGTTTCAATTTTTGGATTTCAATCTTAGAGTTTTGCGTTTTAATTCATGTTCAATATTTGTTAATTTTTTATGAACTTGCAAATGTTTGTGAATTCAATCTCGAATTGGTGTTTGTTTGAAAATGTTTGTGAATTACAAGTCTTAGTACAATAAGTAAGAAATTATACACAAAGTACACATTATACACAAAGTACACACTACATGCACACGGCATACACATGTTATCTCACTTAAGGCATTTGCATTGCCACAATTATCTTACTTGAGGCAATCTTTTTTATGTACAGGTGGATGAAGAAACTAAGAAAAGGGAATGTCAACAATAAAGTTGTGGGATCTTGGTGGCTAACCCAAGTTTTGAATCATGCGGGAAAAATATTGCCATGCAGATTTCTCTATTGTGTATGTTTGTGCTTACTTGTACATTTTGTAGGCAAATGATTTGAATGTTTTATTTTGTTTCCCAACTATGACAGTAAACATGTAGTTATTGCTGGTGGTGAGACAATAGAATTGTTAGTCTTTTGTTTACATATGCAGTGATGTCAATCTTCCATAAGATGTTTTATCTTTCGAAACCAACTTTATGTTCTGTTGAATTTGTCCTTTTTTTTTTTCATGTTGCAGTTATGTTGTGGATGCCACTGATTATGATAACATAGAGGTCTGAAGAACAGAACTTCATGACCTCTTAAGTAAGGCAACGCTAAATGGTATTTCGTTGCTGGTACTACCTAAACGAGATTGACAAAAAAGAAGCTCCGACTAAAGAGGGTTTCTTATAAGAAATGTAAGTGAACCTTTTCATACTTTGTAAGGAATACGGTTGCCCATAGTCAATATGAAACATGTCCAGAAGTACTTTTACGATCATCAACATCCCAGCAGAGTCATTGTCTGTGAAGCCAATAAATTCTTATTTTTCTTACTTCTTGTAGAACACACCATAATCAATTATCCCATTTACATATCTCATAATTATCTTTGCTGCATTTAAAAGTGTATTTCAGTTGGCCTTTCCATGTATCTACTGATCACACTCACTCCATGCATCAAATCAGGTCATGTGAAAGTCAAATACATAAGACTTCCCACAATTTGCTTGAAGAAAGTCCTGTTAATTGTTGCCTTTATTTCTGTCTTTGCACATCTTTAGTCCAAGCTCCAATGGTGTTCCAATTTCCTTGCAATCAATCATCTGAAACTTCTCTAGAATTTCTTGTGCATACTTCCTTTGATGGACGAAGTTTCCAATGGCTTTTTGGATAACTTTAACTCCAAGAAAGTAACTCATGAGTCCGAGATCAGTTATCTCGAATTCCTCCATCATCGACTTCTTGAACTTTTCTATCATTTCAACATTATTGCCAGTATATATCAGATCCTCAACATATAAGCAAAGAATCAGCATTTTACCTTTAGTTCCAAGCTTAACATAGAATGGGTGATCATAAGGACATTTCTGAAACCCTAGCTTTGCAAAATGGTCATCAATGCGATTGTACCAAGCTCGGGGTGCTTGTTTCAGTCCATAAAGCTCATTCTTCAGTTTATAAACTTTCTTTTTTTTTGTTTTTCTCACATACCCTTATGGTTGTTCAACGTACACCTCCTCATGCAACTCTCCATGCAAGAACGCAGATTTCACATCCAATCGATAAATTAACCATGAATATTGAGCTACAAGTGAGATTACCAACCTTATTGTGTCTTGCTTGGCCACTGGAGCAAACACTTTTTTGTAGTCAATTCCAGGCTTCTATTTGTACCCTTTTTCCACTAGACGAGCCTTGTGCTTGTCTATTTCTCCTTTCTCATTAACCTTGGTTCTAAAAACCCATTTGACACCGATAGTCTTATGTCATTTGGGCAAATCAGTCATCTCCCATGTATTGTTTTTTTTTTTTTTCAATGGACTTTATATCACTATTCATTGCATCTTTCCATTTTTCTTCTTTTGAAGCTTCTTGGAAACTGATTGGGTCATTATCTACAAACAGTGTAAGTGAGCATTGTCATCATCTGAGCTTGTGTAGCTTGTGTCATAGTCCAACATCCAGGTTGGCCTCTTTCTCAAACCTTCACCTCTTAGATTGTATCTTTCCTCTTCAAGTTGCTTTGGTACTTCTTCACTTTGAGGTGGCTATAGAGCATCCGTGTTTTCATCAAAGACATCATCAACTGGTATTTGTTGTTTGGTTATCTTGTTCGCAGACCAATTCCATGTCGCATTCTCATCAAACACCACATCTCGGTTGATAATAATCTTCTTAGTTTCTGGATTGTACAATCTGTAAGCCTTGGATACATCACTCACACTAAGAAAGACACATTTTTCACTTTTATTGTCTAGTTTCTACCTTTTCTTGTCAGCAAAATGTGCATATACTATGCATCCAAAAACTTTGAAATGCTACACCAAAGGCTTTCTTCCATTCTATGCCTCTTGGGGTGTCATGTTTTTAACAGAGAATGTAGGACTTCTATTAAGAACATGAACTGCCCAAAGAACTGCTTTAGGCCAAAACTGTTTTGGAACATCTCCCTTTGCTAGTAGGCTTCGAACCATGTTGAGAATGGTCCTATTTTTCCTCTTCAAGATGCCATTTTGCACTTGATTTTCTTCTCAGATTGATTTTCCACAAAAGCCTTGAAGCTCTTAAATGCATTGAACGCCTTTGACTTCTTATGCAAAAAATACACCCACATTTTCTACGAAAATCATCAGTGAAGGAGATGAAGTACCTTTTCTTTCCATTTGAGATTGGATTAATTGGTCCACACAAGTCTGAATGAACCAATTCCAGAATGAAGTGAGCCCTGGTTGCTTTTCCATTTGGGAATCCTTCGCTTGGATGCTTTGCTATGATACACTCATCATAAACCCTAGTTGGCATTGAAATTTCGGGCAGGCCAATAGAGCGTTCTTAAGCCATTGAAGTGCAAATGACCAAATATATGGTGCCACAACCATGACTTGTCATCTTCCTTTGCAAGCAAGTATGTATTTAGAGTCTTGAGCTTTAATAGAAACAATTTGTTTGGTGACATCTTCACCATTGCAATGGAACCTCTCTTCGGATCATATATTTCACATTCTCCTTGAAATATAGTAATCATATACCTCTTGTCTTGAAGTTGCCCAGCACTTAACGAGTTTGTTTTCAAATCAGGGATGAAAAAGACATTTGAAATTGTCTCAATGAAGTCATTCTTGGTCCTGATTTGAATCTCTCATTTTCCCATAACATTCACTGTTGATTTGTTTCCAAAACTAACATTAGTACGAAAACTTTCATCCATATTTGACAAAAAAATACTTACTCATACTCATGTAGTTGCTGCAATCAGTGTCCACGTACCAAGTTTCTTGATCAAACTTTTCCATAGCATGAAATGGCATTAAGAGTGTATTCCACATTTTTCTCAACAAAGTTTGACTTCTCTTCCTTCTCCTTGGGAACCTTAGTGTAGCACTCATTTTTGTAGTGGCCATAATTTCCACACTTGTAACATTCAACATGAGACTTGTCGAAGTGCTCTTTTCCTTTGCTTCGATCATCATTTTTCTTGGAAACATGAGATGATCTGCTATCATCCCTATTCCCAAATCTTCCCCCTGCTCTTGGAAGCCACGAACGATTTAGCTTCTGTTCATAGACCAACAAGGAGCTTTGCAGCTCATCAATTGACATTTCCTCAATGTCATTTGACTCCTTAATGAAGCAGACCAAGTAGTCGAACTTGGGAGCCATTGATCTCAGGATTTTTTCCACAACTTCATTGTCTTCAATCTTGTGACCATGAATTCTCATCTTGTTAGCAATTGTCATTGCTTTTCCAACATATTCGTTCGCAGACTCTATGTTCTTCATTTGAAGATTCTCAAAGTCTCTTCTAATCGCTTGAAGCTGTGCTCACTTCACTTTTCTTGATCCTTGCTATTTCTTCTTCATTGATTCCCTTCATCCTAAGTGAAATTACAATTATTAACCACAAGAAGCCAGCGTCAATTTCAGGGAACCTTTTGACCAAAATTGTATCAAATTACTTTTCTAAATATCCTAATGGTTGCGAATCACTAAGACACTTAAGATAGATTAAAACGGTGATTAATAATTCAAGACATGCATGCATAATATCATAAGTAAATTGAAAAGAAACTACATATTCTTGCTAAGGCTCAAGGCTTCGCCCTAGCAAAAGAAATTAGTTACGAACAATCATAAAACAAAATATTATTAAGAACATGGAAAGAAAACACCTTGAAAACAAACTTGAATAGTCAATCAAAATAGTGCGTGCGTTCTCCTCCTCTCCTTCTCAAACCCTAATGGCAAAATATCTTTATTTATACTACTACAAAATAAAACCCTAAAAGGTCTTAGAATAAAACTATGAAACATAATAAAATAATAAAACAAAAAATAAAAGGTTTCCTATTTGAACTAAAATTCGGACTTTTCAGGAAAATCAGACTTTTGACCAAGCGAATCAACTCCGATTTGGTCCCAAAAAGTCTGTTTTGAAAGCTAAAGATGTCCCCTACAAATCCTCAGAATGTTCATCAAAATATGCCATCTTGACCTCCAAAAAACCCAAAACGTCCAAAAACATCAATCTGGGAAAGCTGCGCGTTGTGCCTTAGCCAAGGTCAAACGGCTAAGTAGAAAAATCTAAAACTTTGACAATCATCTTGAAAGACTCACGAACCTACTCCAATTGGAATTACTCCAAAATTCGTTCGTTTGATTACTTAATGCTCAAGAGGAATTCGAATGTCCTACATTGAAAATACATAACAAAGTATCAAAATTCTACCAAAATAACCAAAAAACTATAACTAAGAATATGGTAAAATATATGGTATACTATCGGCTCATCAATTCCTATATTTGATGGGAAGTCTCCTTCTCAAGAATGGTTTTCAGGATGGATCTATCAATTGCCTGGAATAAGTAATTCTTTACCTTCAAATCCTTTAGCTTTAGTTCATCAACCTTCTTCTGTTGCGCCGTCGTTAGGACTCTTTGAGGTGTATTAGTCCCCGTTTCCACAAAGTCAAAGTACTCTTTGGATCTTAGGAAATTCTCCATCAGCATGCTCCAATGGTCGCAGTGACCATCGAACTTAGGAATGGCCAGCTGCACCAAGCTTTCACTTGCCTTCTCGATTGACATTGTTTCTTGCTACTGCAATCTCGTTTTTTTCAGGCCCTAAAAACTAGCTCTTATACCAAATGTTGGTTAGAAAAACCCTAGATCCCCAAAACCTTAGCTGTGCTTTTGTAATGTTAACTCACAAAAAATATTGAACTGATTCTTCTCATTAACAACCAAAGGGAAGATTACAGCCTTTTAAGGGAAAGCAAATAAACAAACTCCACTACTGAGACCATGTGCAGATTTTGTGGAGATTACAACCCTAAACAACGGAAGCAAATTTAATCATGGTGAACAAGCTTAACCATTACTCCTACAAACTAGGACTCAAGCTTGACTTGGTCTATACACATCCAGTCAACTTCATTTAATTAAAAAAGCAGAATTTAAACTTAATGAAAACTCTTAACCATTTTCATTTTTGGTTTCTGGGTAAGTGAATGTTTGAAAATGTTTACATTGTATAATTAGTTTTGAAGTTGGTTTCACAGGAAAAATACTGAATAAGTATATTTTGCACCATCCGACGATGAAAGGTTTCAACCCTTTCATTTGTCTTCTTAGATGTACGCTGCAAGAAGTATATTTGAAACCCTAGGATCATGAGTCCCCAAAACAGAGTCCTATTCAGTATAGAGTTTCTCAGCTTCTGCAAACTGCTTGAGTTTCGCAAGCGAAGATAGCATACATGTATTCTTAGCATCATTCATTTTGAGTTTCATTTTGACAATCTTAAATAGGGATTGTAAATTTGGACCATTAATACGTAGTGGGTATACGTTTCATTTAGTTCTTTGCATGTACTAATATTAATTTTCTGTCTACATTCTCCTCATTTCTTTTTGGTTTAATAGACTTTGGTGCAGTCATTCTGTTTGTATTTACAACAGGTTGCCTTTCTATTAAATTCTTTATTATATACTAATTTATTGGTTAAATAATGGTTACTCATTTTTGCAGAATTTAAAGGGTGGGGGGATTTTAGTTTCATTGTCCATTTTAATACGATGGTTTTCAATTTATATTGATTACTTATGTAATGCAAGGTGAACTTAGAACTCGTTTGGATGTACTTTTAAAATGACTGAAAGCGCTTTTAGTGAAAATATTTTTGGAACCAATCCTTAGTGAAAATATAAGTAAATTCTAGAAAAGCACTTAAAGTGCTTCCTAGAAGAAGCACATAACTATCTCTTCTTGCAGAAAGTACTTTAAGTGCTTTTGGAATAAAAAAAACATTTTCTCTAAAAGTGTTTTCGGTCATTTTAAAAGCACATCCAAACAAACTCTTACTTTTTAATCTTAAGTGACGAAGATACGGCTATCAAGTTTTTAAGGTACACTAATATGTATTTTTATCTCCTTTTTTTTTTGTGATTTCACGAACCCCTAATTGTTTTGTACTATTATGTTAACAATTTATGGTTTAATTTTATAAGGGTATTGGGTATCTGATACAAAATGACAGTAATTCCATCCATGTATATATTAAAATGACAGTAATTCTATCCATGTATATATGTATATACAAAATGACACTAATTGTGTTTCACGAACCCCTAATTGCTATAGCATACTTTGGTTGCCCTTTGTTTCAAATTGCTACCACTCAAAAATTGGAATTATCACAAGTTTGGTTTACTAATGCTTGGAATAGAGACGGTTTCAGGGAAGAAAAGATACGACGGAGTAATATTGGTTTCTCCTTTTTAGCTAACATTTTTATTATGTTATTTTTAATTTACTGCTTATACGATTTTTCTTTAGTTTTGAGGAATGTGAGAAATAATTTTAAAATATTATTAATTTTCTTATTCGATATGTTTGTATGTATTGGATGACTAATTCGGACATCAAGTTTGTAATTTTGCTGTGATTTTTTTAGACAGAGGGTTAGTTTTCGCTTTGTATATCGAGGTTGTCTTTTTGTGCTGTTTATTTACTCTGTTTGACGATGTGACTTCTTTTGCTATCATTTGGACATAAGGTTTCATTTTTTTGTGGCATTTGTGATATGTGAGATTAGGGGTGGTTTTGGTACGATACCAAAACCTCTATACCAATTACCATACCAAATATTTGGTATGACAAAATCTATTATCATTACCGTACCAAACTTTCGGTATACCGAATATCGGTATACCAAATAGTTTGGTTGGTATGGTATGCCAATGGTAATTGCCATTTTGTTTTACGCCACTTAGTTTGCCCAAAATCTAATATTTTTTAATTAATGTAGAAGTGTAAAAAATATAGAAAAATATATATAAACGCTCGTAATGACAAGCTTTACAACTTTCGTGAAGAGCTTAACTTTGAAGTTCACCATTATAATCATATAAATCATAGATCAAAATTTAACCATTGAATGTTGTTTACATTTACGCTTCATTTTTCTCATCAAATTTTATTTTTTCGGATTTTATTTTTTGAAAACATGATCTATTAGAGGATGCAGGAAGATGAACAGTTTAGATCATTGATATTATGTTCAGAGTTTTACGGTTAGTGAAAATATTGCTGGATGTTTATAAAGTTTCTACAAACTATATGACATCGACTCATATTTTAGTTAACTGTAAATATCGAAACGTGATATCAAAGATCTGAACCGTTCATCTTCTTACATCCGCCAGATGATCATGTTTTCAAAAAAGAAAATTTAAAAAATAAAATTCAGTAAGAAGAATAAAGCGTAAATGACAATCGACGGTTAAATATAAATTTAAGGTTTATGGATTATAGTGTTGGATTTTGAAGCTGGCCCCTTCATGAAAGTCGTAAAGTTTGTCACTATGATTAATTATATATATTTTTATATTTTTTACACTTCTACAATAATTATTATTAATTCTATTAAATTTTCCCTCAAATAATTATATGAATAAATACATAATATAATATTAATAATATAGGTATGTACGGTATACCACCGATACTGGTTTTGGATACTAGTATCGTACCGAGACAGTATGGTATGGTACAAATACCATACCATTACCAATTGGTACAATTTTTTTTAATAATTTGGAATGGTATGGTTGGTAGGACGGTTGGTACGGTAATTTGGTAAAAATTTTCATCCCTATGGGAGATTGATTAGGAACATCATGTTTAGCTTTATTTCGTTTATGTGACTCTTTTCAAGTTGAAAGGCTTGAAGTATCTTAATTTAAATCTTACGGTGCAAAAGCTCATGCGAATTTTTAGCCAAAAATAAATAAAATGAAAGAATGTCTCCTGACACTACAAATATTAAAATTAAACATTGTATGTCGCATTTAGCACATTGTAATTATAAGAATGTTTTTATGCGTCAACATTCGTAAAAAGACAAAATAACTCTATAAGCCCTGCGTAGCGTGCCTTGAAGTTAAAAAAGTCTTTCGCACGTGCAGAAATGCAAATTTCTCATAACCCCCCAGTTGACTATTACAAAAGCTCATTAAATGAAATTTTTTAAAAAGCATGAAAATACCGCGGGGAATCGAACCCCGAATCTTTCCTGTCCTACCCCAGCGCCATACCAGCTGAGACAAAAACCATTACTGCAAACCAACCGTTACTTAATCTATATATCAGTAATTACACAACTAAACCCTAAACCCTAAACCCTAAACCCTAAACCCTAAACCCTAAACCCTAAACCCTAAACATCCCAATTGAATACACTAAAAATTTGATTTCCTAACGTTACCTAACGGAAAGCCAATTTTGCCCAATTTCTCTCCTCTGCGCTCTGATTTCAGCGGAGCACAAGATTCCTATCACCATTTCGGCGGCAACGCACCACCTTTCGACAAGATTTCGCCGGAAGCTGCCCACTTCGGAAGAGATTTCCTCTGCCCCAGCCGGTATTTTGCTTTAGGTTTTCTTCTTCAATTTTGCGGCAAAGCTTGAATTAGCTCTGAATTCTAGGTGTCTGTTTGATTTATGGAACTGTAAAAATTTCATCTTTTAGATACATATACACGCATATATATATATATTTAGGGTTTAGGGTACTTGAACTCAGTTTGATGAAATTTGATTTATGAAACTGTAAAAAGTTTTAATTTTGAAGTATAATTGTATTTTGCTTCAAGACTGAGAGGATTATTGGGCAGTATTATTAGGACAGAATTATGAGAGTGAAAAGGCAGAAGCGTCACCGGAAGAGTGTCAGGTTCTACACAGCATGCTACGGATTCAGACAGCCGTACAAGGTGCTCTGCGATGTCACTTTCGTGCACCACCTCGTCACCAATGGCATTACCCTCGCCGACAAGGCCATCTCTAATGTCCTCGGGGCCCCTGTCCTGCTATTCACCACCAAATGCGCTCTTGCCGAGTTGAAACAACACGGTCCAATGCTTGGTCCTTCGTATTCAGAGTCTCTTGAAGCTGCTAATAGCCTTATTATTGCAAGATGTGATCATGAGAGTCCCGCGGGTGCTGAGGATTGCATCTTGGATGTTGTTGGGCAAAGTAATTCCAAGCACTTCTTTGTTGCTACTCAGCACGTTGATCTTCGTCAGAAACTTCTCAAGGTTGATGGCCTTTTTGAATCCTCTATACAGTTTGGTTTGATGCTCATTATGTTTGCCATAATTACATCTTTTCACTTGCAGATACCAGGTGTCCCTGCTATATACGCTCTGAGAACTGCTCTTTTGCTTGAGTCCCCTTCTGATGCCCAACGCCAATTTGTCAAATCTTCTGAAGATGCAATCCTCAGCACTCGCTGGGAAAGGATACCGCTAGGAAAGCAAAAAGGGATACCACTAGGAAAGGATTGGGAGTGAAGGATAAAGTTCAATTTAAGAGAAAGAGGGCAAAGGTACTACCAAACTCAATTCTTTGGTATTCATTGATATTTTTATGTATTTTCCTTTTCTTCAACATGTCTGCTTATATTCAGTCTTTTGATATGGACTGCACGTAATATGAAGTAAGATGTTGGAAGGAGGACACCTATTGTGTTTATAGTATATATAGTATACACTATAAACACGGATAGGCCTCAGTATAGCTGCAATCCTGCATTGTGGATTAAGATCAATATTAGTTACTAGAATTACACTGTATTTTATGTTGCTGTATCTTTTCCAACTTTATTCCCCACTTTTTTTAACCAAGATATCATATTACATATGTATTTTATCACATGACAGTGTTATTTTCACTAAGAAGATGCTTCCCTGAATATCATAGAAGTTTAATAATTTTTTGTTCGTGCACCGGATACTTAAACAAAGATAACAATGTATATATTGCTGATTAGTTTGGAAGGTGTTCACCAACTTCTCGTCCTCATTTTCTATGCATATACAATTCTTGCATGGAGGATGGGGGACTAGACTAGAGTGAATTCTAGAAGGGTGAGTAGTGTCAAAGAACTAAGAGTCTAAGATAAAGTAAGGGGAACTGGTTAATCGTACATCCTGTAGTTCCCTTATTCCGTGTTTATTAATTCATATCTTGTTCTGCATTCAAATCTATTCTTGAAATCAAAATCATGTTTGAGCAGGATGTTTCTGAGAGTATAGATTGTATCATTGAGACGATGTTCATTGTTCTGTTCTGTCGCATGTTCTTTTTTCAAATTTTGGGTGAAATTACATGGAAATCGAGCCTGTAAAGCTTATATCACCATCTATAGGTGCAAATGAAGAAGTCACTAAGACCAACTCCAATGGGGGGCTAAATGCTAAATTACCCCCCAAATTACCCCCCCAAACACTCTCCAATGCATGCTAAATTATTGGGCTAAATGCCAAATATAATTTCTGGGCCAAATACCCCCCACAATTCCCCCCCTACGCGACTGGACTCGCTGGCCCAAAGGCCAGTCTCGGCCCGTTCACTTGCCTACGCGTATTCATTCTCCAGCAATGATTTTTATTTGGACATAATTATCATTACCACTAACTCGCTTAAATATTTAAATTTATATTTTGATGCAGAAAGAAAAGGAAGTTTTAGCTCTTCTCTCCAGGCTAGATTTACAAAACATCCATTTTACCGATTCTCCTCCAGGCACGTTTCTTCATCGATTATTTTCCATTTGGCCAAGGCCCGGAAATGTTCATGTTTGGAGTCATTTATTTTTATGGCTTTATATGATCTGATGCTGAGGCATATATTTTGTGGATGTCTTTTATTTCAGGGAATGCGGATCAATCAGTCCATCTTGTAGCTGGTGAAGGGCTAGAGGCATATCTCCCTCTTGCTGACATGATTGATATTACTGCCGAAGTCCAACGCCTGTCTAAGCGACTTTCCAAGATGCAGACAGAATATGATGGACTTAAAGCTCGGCTCAGCTCTCCTAAAGTATGCATGTTTTTGACTCATCTTTAAGCGCTTGGCAGTTGGCATTGATCGGAGAAAGTATTTTACATGTCTTGTTCCCCAAGGATCCATTGAATGAAATGATTGGATTTCGAACCAAAATTAAATAAAAACCTAAAACATTGGGTAAGATGAGTCTAGAAATTTTGGATAACCGGAACTTTTGGAAATTTTGCCAACATCAATTCTTCCCGCTTGATACATCCATCATCTGAGAGTTTCGTTAACTTGTTTTCATCTCTTGTTAAATGAAAACAAGTAATAGTTATGGTAGTTTCTTGTTATGATGCTTGCATGTTATGTTGAGTCCTTTCTTTCTTTAGCATAGTCCTTCGCATGCTGTTCATGATGCCGTTCATGTATGCACACATATCATACCTCTGACGATATCAGCTTTGCGCATGCAGTTTGTGGAGAAAGCTCCTGAAGATATTGTGCGTGGACTTCAAGAAAAGGCGGCAGAAACAGAAGAGAAGATTACTCTCACCAAAAACCGATTAGCATTGCTCGAATCAAAGACCCTCAGTCATCTTTGCTCCATCAGCTTAATTGGAAATATCTCACTGCCAGATTGGTTCTCACTCGTCCCTGGACTCGACCCTATGGGATTTGCATCTTCTGCATTGTGCACCACTGATCCGTGAATGCTTTTTCTCGACAGCAATTTGTTACCATCGGTGTACAGTAAACTTGGCTTTGATAACGTTCGGCCATCACTCTAATCTCACATTTTTCTTTCAATAAAGGGTATATATGTAGTTAGGCTCTAGCCGGTTTTGTGCTCTTTACAATCTGGAGAGGGTTTCTAACTACCGTGATTTGTACGACATTTAAGTTTAGTGGGAGAGGGTTTCTAACTATGTTATTTGTACGACATTTTTTTTTTAACAAAAAAACATAAAACTCTTGTGTATGTTCAATACTCACTTTAAAAAAAACGTAAAACACAAGATCAATTTCATACTCATAATTTTCATATCCTTATTTCTCCCTTAATTTTTTTTGAAGATGCCTTTAGGACAAAACGCAAGAGGTCCAAATTGGAAGAAAAAAGAAGATGAAACTTTATGTGAGGCTTTGGTTGCGATTTCTAAGCATGGTGTTACGAGCAACAATCAACCTTTATAATTATTTTGGTTGCTGTGTGCATTGAAGTTTGGTTGGCTGGTTTGTATATTGAATTTGATTGGTGTGTGTATTGAAGTTTGGTTAGTGTGTGTATTGAATTTAGGTTGGTTGGTTTGTATATTGAAGTTTGGTTGGTGTACATATTAAAGTTTGGTTTGTGTATTGAAGTTTGTTTGTTTGAGTGGTTACTTAGCGTGATTTGATGATTTTTTACATTTTTTTCAAAATTTAATTTTTTTTTTAAATCAAAACAAATCATAACTCAAAAATAATAAAATTCCCTTAAAACCATTTCACAACAATTAATATGTTTTAGACCTAAAATTTAAGTTTGAAGGATTAGATGATATTCACTGTTCAAAACCTAAATTCTGTCTTAAGACATTTAAAGAATATAGCCCATTCTGCGGTTAAGCTCACAATATCGCTTGTTAAAAGTAAAAAAATAAAAGGATGTGATATCCACACACTACACACCTTTTTTTTTATTCTTACACATTTTTTATTTTTAACCTTCGGATTGGATGATTGAAAAAGATCCAAAGATATAAATTAACCATTGATGTGAGGATAACATCCCTATATAAAAATATTAAAAAAAAAAAAAGCATCAGCACCCAAAACTCAAAACCCTCGAAAATCCATCCCCGCAAGTAGAGACAAACAGCGCGTTACTTTCACGATCCGGGACAACAACCTTCTAGCGGCGTCGCCGGAGGTGAAACCATGGCGGCAACTGATGAATTCGCAGACCTTGAACGCGCGCGGGAGTTGTTAGATCATGCAACTCGACTCCAGAACGAAGCAAAGCACCTGATCATGGCTGCAATCACCAAGCGTCCATCTCCGCAAGGTAAATTTAACCTTTACGCTCTGAGTTCCGCTTCAAATTTTGCCCACCACATGCTCGGTAAAATCTCTCACTGAGCTAATGTATCCGAACAGGCAAAACTTCTGCTCCTATTACTTCCACCGTACCGGGGATCTCAACCCAACCGAATTTTACGCTGCCACAATCGGTTTTCCGGAATCCGGACCCTATGCGGATGATGGAGCTCCGGCTGGAGAAGGAGAGGATAAGGGAGGACATTATCGCTGCTGAGACTTTGCGACGGCGAGAGCTTGAAGCGGAGGTCAGGAGAGAGCTCAAGTTGGAGAGAGAGTTGGCTATGAAAAGAGCCCCTGCTGAAGGACTCGGCACAATGCGGTTCGCTGCTCATAAGAACTCCTTATTCGAACCATTCTCGTTCGGCAAAATGCCGATATCGGAGCCTGTGACCAACGGCTTCAAGTCGCCGTCCACCGCATTTGATTCGTTCTCGTTGCCACTGCTGATGTCGGAACCTGTGATCAACGGCTTCATGTCATCGCCGCCGCTACTTCCTCCTCCTTCAGACCTCGGCAACAAGAACAAGTTGATCTTACTGGTCAGTCGCATTTCCAGTTTTTATTTTTGATTTGACAGTGTTCTGTTTATGCTTTACTTTTTATACTTGACAAAGTAAAAAAAAAAACTGAATGATCATTTGCATCCCAAGATACGCAATTTGTTTCGGATTGTAAAATGATCAGTTGAATCATGAATTACAATCTACGAAAGTGCAAGATGAATATTTCTAGTATGCAGGATGATCGTTTCGGGTCTTTGTTTTGCAAATACAATACATAGACTATGTGTTCTTCGTAGCGTCTGCATTGCCTAAGTGGCTGTGCCCATAACTGATGCTAATGTTGACAAACAATTGGTTTGCTATGTATGCATATGGTAATCCTTTTGCTTGTGGATCAGCATTTTAAAAGTCAGTTTCAATGGGGCATCGTGGTCATTCATCACGTAGAGTATTTGTCCCGGATCATTATACTAGGATGGTTTACTATGACAATTTCTTATAGTGACATCAGTTTGATCAAGGTACAGAATAATCTGGATTAATGGCTCTGGTGGATCGTTGGAAATTGAATTTTCATTTGTGGGTTCTCTTGGAGGAGACTACCCTATGCATTTGCAGCAGTCCTTTATAGTGGCCTTGTGTGAGAAATGCTGTCTCTTGTACATAACTACTTTGGAAACACAGATTCCTTCTTAATTATTTCGAAATCTTGAATTTTTTTTACTCAGTGCTATTAGGGTCAAGCGAGTGAGTGTGCCTGCACAGATACTATTGATGTTAGATTCATTTGTTGGCTGAGTTATGCAACAGCAATGTAGTATCCAAAATTGAAACACATCTAGCAATTTGCTAGACAGCACATTTCTAGTCACTGTCAAGCCTTTTCAACTTACGAATACCGCAAGTTTTTTTTCTATTATTCATTCTATATTTGCAGCAGAGGGTAGTGCACTTCATATTATTCATTCTATATTATTCATTCTATATTGGTATCTATTGTGTATAAATATCTTTGTTGCAGGAAAAACCTAACCCAAATCTTTCTGGAGGCAAGCGGAAAACGCCACCGATAGTGGGTTCTAGTGAGCTGCCTCCATTTGGGTTGAAAAAGAAACCCAGGAAGGAATGGAGTTGCACCCTGTGCCAGGTTAGTGAAACAACTGAGAAAGGCTTAATTCAACACATAAACGGTAAGAAGCACAAGGCCAAGGAAGCGGAATTGAGAGCTCAGCAACCGGACAAGATCTCCAGGAATGCACCATCTACTCTGTTTTCTAAGCCTAAAGAGACCAATGGTATCACAAGCTCCGAATTAGAGGCCAAACAAGTAAGGGAATCACTGCTTGACCATAATGAAACCGGTGATGGTTCAAGCCCGAAATTGCAGGATCAAGGCACTTCAAAAGAGGACAAAGAGGAACCGTCAATGCCAGAAGACCAGTGTGGAGGGGATTTGAAGAATAAAGACAAGGTTGAAACGGCTGATGGACTGGAGAGAAATGAAGATGTAGCGAAACAAAGTAGATTTAAGTTTTGGTGTGAAATATGCCAAAAGGGTGCCAACACTACAAAGGTGATGTCACAACATATGAGCGGCAAGAAGCACAATGCTAGGAGTCAAAAGGTTACACTAAAGAATGTTTCAAGTGCAAGTTCATTGGTATCAGCAGAGGCTAGTAAGGAGCCAGAAGATGCTGATGCAGCCAAAGAAGCACATGAAAAGTTCAATGCCATCGTTGCAGAGCTAATGAGAGCGCATAATGCTGTTCTGGCAAAAGAAACAGAGAACACTGCAGAAATTATTGTTGCAAATAGCGATAAACCAGCCGAATATAATCTTCCGAGTGCAAGTTCCATGGCATCTGCACAGGCTAGTAAGGAGGCAGGAGATGCTGATGCAGCCAAAGAAGCACATGTAAAGCTCAATGCCATCGCCACGGAGCCAATCAGGACGCATAATGTAGATCTGTCAAAAGAACCGTTCGCCTACAGCAGCAATCAACCAACTGTGAGGTCGACTTGATATTATAATTAGCAAAACGCTAATCGGGCGGTCCCCAATAGAATAATTAAACTAGGACATATTTTTAAACCTTCCTTACTACAAGTAGATTTCTTTCTATTCGAACTGTATGCTACATTGTTTGTGAAAATCGTATGTTATGTTTCGGAACCCTGATGTTACTTGTTTCAAATTCCATATGCTTATATGTATCACAATATCTGATGCCATATAATTAGTTACAAACCCATACATAGTAATCACTCATTGCAGTATTCGAGCTTCAAGATACGCATAATTGAAACATACGTAGGGGGAAGGTAGAGGATTCGAGTTGGGGTGTACCGGCGAGCTCAAAATGCATCCAAGAAACCAGAGAAACTGAGAGAAGACGAGGAGATACAAGATTATCCCAGTTTCTAACCGGGACCGTCGTTGCAGAAGCAGAAGAATCAAAACATTGAGTCACATGATGCTTCGTATCTGCCCGCTGGCTGGAGATGTAGCAGTAGCAACCACAAAACTTTTGTAGGTTTTGGCGAGTAATGCCTGCACTCCTTTTTTTTTTTCATTGAACAAACGATATTGTTTACACTAAGGAGATGGGGAAGTGGGCTAAGCATCACAATGGGCTAGCAATAATGTTCGCACTCCTCTTTTTAATTAGTTCAATTGGTGATGATATTGTAGCGTAAGTGCATACGGAAAAGCAAGCTAGTACTTAATAGGTAAGAAAATAGAGTACGTTTCCAAATCCTAATTCAAATTCAAGCACAAAGTTTTGATTTACCCGAATTACATTAAGAGAAATTTTGCAGGGACTTTTAGGGGTTGTGCGCATGTAAATTTGAAGAAAATAAATTTCTTCAAATTACCACTTAGACTTTATCTTTGGACCTAATTTACCACTTTCGTTGAATTGTCATCTTTAGTGTTAGATCAAACGGTATTTGTTTCTGTTGAAAACTTATATACAATTAAATACTACCATTCAAATTTAAGGATCAAACAAAATAGTTATTAAACACCAAAATTGAAAAATAAATTAAAAGTTGCAGGACCAATCGTATTAATGAATTCCAGTGAGACTACTATGTATGTCGGTTGGCGATTCGTTTCATCCAAAATCACTCACTACAATTCATTCCATCCAGAATTACAACAAGAGTCTTACAATCCAAATCTCCTCTCTCTTGCTGACTCGACTCTCACAAAAATCCCATTCTCTTGCTTCTCTTAAGTTTTGTAATAACCAATTCACAAACTTTCAGACAAGACTCGTCATTACTTTCTGGTAGACCATAGACAAGAGCTGCATCAACATCTTCTCTTTCCTTCAAGGTTAAGCGGTGTAGACAAAAGTCACACAATGTTTTTTTTTGCTTCACGTTTTCAGACACAAACTTGAAAACCCATAAAAGTTCATAAACAAGCTAAACAACCCAGGTATAACTTAAATCAAGTCCAAATATGAATTTACACATGTTATTAACTATAAATTTGCCAAAAATTAGATCCCTCGAGTCTTTGGTGATAGATCAAAAACAATGTCTTCACCTCAAGAGTCTCCAGCAATAAAAAAAATCAAGATAGGTTTTAATAACCCCGTATGAGCCTTCCCCTCCCAAATTTTCCGTCTATTGTGACCCTGCATCCATTAAACCTACATAAATTAAAAATATAATTTTATGATATCTTAGTACCTTTAAATGCCGCGCTGCACCAATTATCCTCCAAACAAGCTCTAACTTAAGTAACGAATAGCTTAGTTGATACTTTGTTCTTGAATACAAGCATAAAAAATGCAAAGAAGATTACAATGGTAAATAAGTCGCATTAGATGCGGTTTTCAAAAATTGGTATATGGTGGTATTTTTAATGATAGATCTGGTGCAATTGTAGCACAAGATCAATTGTTTAGAATGCTTAACGATGGAAAGAGAGAAACAAGTTCATAACGCCGATAACGGTTAAGAATTCAGGAAATAAATAAATAAATAAATAAAATAAAAAAGGACATGAGTTTGAGACAATTTTTGTTAATTCCAAAAGGAATGTATCAAAGAAACTTCAAATATTGCAAGATCAAAAACACTAGGTTTAGAATACCATGTAAACTAATCAACTCCAAAAATCTCTAGACCGGCCCTGATGGTTGAATTGGTTGCACCACCACTGCTCTGGTATTGAAGAGGATCAAGAACAATGGAGTGGTGCAACGAAAGTTGTTTGGTTAATTAGGAAAGTAGATCAAGAAAAGTTATGGAGCCCTAAAGGCTCTAATACCAAACCAAATCAAAAGAACGAAAAATTAGAAATTGATTTCGTCAATTATATCAATGGAGGATTACAACAAGCGCGGAGCACCTAGATTTTCAAGCGATTTGTTGGCTTCCAGTAACTCCCTCCGCCACCATCCTCAATTAGCTAGCTAGGTTTAGATTTCTCACATCTTCAAGGGGTGCTCACAAAATTGAAATCGATTGTGGCGGTGGCCATGTCTGTCGCAATGGTCTTCATTGTTAAAACTATGTATTGATGAACACAAATTGTAGATATAAAGAATGGAGGACTTAGCGATCGTTATGCCTCTTCAATCTTGATTATCGCCAGAAAATTTTAACACCGTCTTTGTTATGTAATTGGGCTTTAACGGCATACACCGATTTCTTTTAATTATACACGTGTCAAATTTCTAGTGGATCAATACCATCATTCAGCATTGTCACCTGGAGCTACGGTACCACCTAATAATTTATCCATTACAAGATATTCAGTGTCTATAAAACAAAGATATTTGTACAAAATTTTACGCATATATTTATTTAATTTGAACAAAATACTACTATAATAGTATATTTGTATCACGTAAGTCATTAATGTGAATAGTATGTGATATTATGGATTGTTGGGTTCATGGGAAAAATAACTTATATGGGATGGTTTTTCTGACATAACAATCCATTATCAGACGAAAAATGTTATGTGTCCGTGAACGCGTTTATAAATGGGTGGACATATTTAAGATAACACAAGATCAATTACGGAGGTCGGTGCCTCATTTCTATCTCTGCACATGGGGACCCACGAAAATAATAATTCGGTTACAAGTTACATGTTAGCATTTATGTGATCAGATCTAATGGGGATCCACAGAAAGATATTTCGGTGTGTCGGATACACGAACTAGCCTATTAAGTTTAATAATGTAATTGATTAGAAATTAAAAAAAAAATTCTTATCAATTGTACTATAACACTTAATATAAGATCGTATTTTTATGCACCCCTTTCTTTCTTTTTTTACCTGAAGTTTTGTCGTAAGTAATTTTCTTCAAGATGTTTTTTTTGAGATATAGGATTGACTGGTACACTTTTTTTGTTTTATTCCTCCCCAAATTTTCATGCAGTGTAGTGTATTACTTTTTTTTGGGATTGAATACCTAAAATACCTTAATCTTTTAGTATCATTCTAAATTTGTCTCAATTTTTTTAAATATTCCAAACAAGTACCCAATCTATTAAAAACGTCACATCCATTAAGCCTCAATTAATTTTTTTTCAACATAGATTATATTCAAAACAGACCAAATGGGTATATCATGGTCAACATTAATATTAGTTGCCTCAAAATCGAAATTTCAAACATAGATTATACAATATGAAACACAATGATCAAACGGCTATTGAATTGAATAAAAAATAGAGCCAAATTGAAATTACATCAAGAGGACAATATTCTAACAAAAGAGAGGGTTATGACTTCAAATAGAGTTTCAAGGAGCTTGTTTTTGCTCATTTGTTTTCCTTATACGCCGATTCTCATCTCGTTAAGCTTCCAGTTCTTCTTTGGACGGTGAAGATGGTGGTGACTGCACCATGGCAGTCTAAACCATTTCAGCAACCTCCATGACCTTCTTCTCGATGTTGGCAGCTTGAGTTATAGCGTGGAATTGGGGGCTTTGCGTTGGGTTTGGAGGTGATGGCATGATGAGGGGTGGTGGTGACCATTAGTTGGTAGAGGCTATGCTTCCATAGCCTTCTATTGATTTTGGAGACAAAGTAACCCCTAGTTGATTTAATAGATTTTAATTGGGGCTTAACATATGTGATCTTTTCAATAGATTGGGTATTTGTTTGGCATGATCAAAAAGGTTGGGACTAATTTAAAATGACACTAAAAGGTTTAGAGGTTTTAAGTACTT
Source organism: Cotoneaster glaucophyllus (assembly GCA_036320875.1). Classification (NCBI taxonomy): domain Eukaryota; kingdom Viridiplantae; phylum Streptophyta; class Magnoliopsida; order Rosales; family Rosaceae; genus Cotoneaster; species Cotoneaster glaucophyllus. The sequence continues at coordinate 24,481,112 of CM070068.1, read as the reverse complement.
AATCTTTTTTTTTTAAGTTGGAGCTTTAATTTTGATATTCATATTGGAGTTTGGATAGGTTTTGGATAACTAGCTTTGTTTTATCATATGATCTTAATTAAAGCATCTAATTCCCCAAAACAAAGAATAGTGGCCACGATGTAATCCGTTTACTTGGTGAAAAAATTGTAGCGTAGTTAGTCGTAGTGGCTCAAATGCTTCTTCTAGTGAAAAGAGTGCAAGTCCTGTGGTCTCTGCTTTAAATTTGCTCGATCCTGAGAAGGTCCACAAAGAAATCAATACATTTTTAGGGTTGCGGTAAATGTAAACAAATTTTGACACACCAAGATTTTTGTAGCAAAGAGTAAAGCAGGTGGGTATGCAAAGAGTCTAGTAGTGCTAGTAGGTGAAAGAAACGTAATATTATAAATCATACCATCACCACCGTCACGGTCGTCGTGATCACGATCAAGTGAGGTTATGGGACGGCTGTGATCATGGTTTCCAAGCATGTAACCATCCAACTCCACCAGTTTTGAGCAAGGGATGATGAGGAGAGGCAGCATCATAGAGGCTTCTGTTGAGTGTAGCAAACATGAGTACTCTAACCGTTTAAAAGATGTAAGAGATTGCAAGTATAAATTAGAGCTGTAGTTAAACACACAACTGTCAGACTTGTTCTATCTCTAGCTAGCTGCAAATTTCAATTGGAAGATCAAGCAATCAGATATTCTTCATGGATTTCTTGCCGAGGAAGTATATATGGCACAACCACGTGGCCGATATTTTCTACTACTCATTTAGTTTAACGTTTTTCGTCTGCATGAATCTCTTATCTCTCTATATGGTTGGTTTGAAACAGGCTCCACGAGCTTGGAAAGAGTGGTTTACAACTCATTTTCCTAGCTTTGGTTCAACCATTATCATACTTGTATTATATGTGGTATTTTTTATTGGAAATATCTTGGAATCCTTTGCTTAGGCGTCGCGGAGTTAAGAATTGGACTTGAAGAGTCTTGGAAAAATATCGTGGAGTGAGCCAATTGTGTGGTCACCGTTATATTAAATTATTAACTGATTAGCTGTTTAGCACTTTTATATATATGAACAAAAGAAATCAAGTTTAGAGTACTATATACAAAATATAAGAGATGCACTTATTTATTTATTTTTACTTTCTTAGCACACCGTACTACACTTTATTCAAAAAAGAAGATACGATATACTCTCAATTGATTATTAACTTAAACTTTATTATTGCCCTCCATATGGCATATGCAAGTTAACATGAACAAAATATGGCAAGCTCATTATAAATATGGAATAGCAACCGCTTTAAGAGGGTATTTTCTACGTTTGGTTAAACCAGTAGACTCGGTCATGTCTAAATCCTCCGCTCTTGCTCCGCCATGCAACTCCCAATCGAATTTATGCACCAAATTTGCCAAACCAATTTCATTAACCGCCATGGCAAACTGAATTCCTGGGCAGCCCCTCCTGCCAGCTCCAAATGGAATCAATTCAAAGTCATTCCCTTTATAATCTACACCACTATTCAAGAACCTTTCTGGCTCAAACTCCTCCGGTTTTTCGTACGATTTGGGATCTCTTCCGATTTCCCATGCATTCACTATGACTTGTGTGTTGACTTTAATGTCGTAGCCATGGATTTTCACATCTTGGGTTGACTTTCTTGGCATTAGTAATGGAACTGGAGGATGTAAGCGAAGAGTCTCCTTGAACACTGCCTTCAAGTATCGCATTTCAACCAAGTCATCCTCGGTTATTATCTCGGTTTTACTTCTTGCTATTCCCCTTACTTCCTTTTGCAGTTTTTTCATCACCCTTGGATGCCTTAAAAGCTCAGACATTGCCCAGTCTATGATTGTATATGTATCAGTGCCAGCAGCAAACATATCCTGCAAGAAGAATGATCCACCGCTGTTAATGAGTAACCGAATTATTGCAAGACTAGTAACGCTAGATAGACCATATTATTCATGTCATTATGTATGACTAGTACAAAATACTTAAAACTGTTGAGTCACCTATATTAATAATTCATATGCCTCTAACATGTCACGCGATGAAAGAGAGAAAAATATATATATTTATATGTGTTGTATACAAAATAAGTTTATGCAGCACAATCAGACAGAAATAGTTGTTTTATTGAACTAAAGTGAGTTGAATTACCAAGATGAGGGCCTTTATGCTAACTCTAGCAAGAGGAAAACCGGCTAGGTTTTCTTTCTGAATCCAAAGCAAAACGTCCACAAAGTCCTTTTCTTCATGCTCAACTCCACTCTTTGCACCATCTATATGCTCTTGAACAATTCCATCTAAAAAGTCATCAAACCTTTTAGCCACCTTGTCTAGTTTAGTGCCCAAACCATTGACACAGCTCAACCAAGCAAGCCATGGGATATAGTCCCCAATCACAAGACGTCCCAACAACTCCATAAACTCCCCCAAAATCTCCTTAAACATTTTCCCTCCTTCTCCACCACAATACTTTCTCCCCAACGCAATTCTACATATAACATCATTAGTAAGAGTCACAAACATTTCAGTCAAATTCACAACTGCAGATTCATTAGTACTGCAAGACTGATTTATTTGCTCAATCATCAACTTGGTTTCCTCTTCTCTCACACAGCGAAAGGATTGCACCCTTTTGTTGGTCAAAAGATGAGAAACACATATGCTCTTCACCTGCCTCCAGTACTCACCATATGGCGCCGTTGAGACGTCTTTGTAGTTGTAGAGGAGCTTCTGAAAGATGGTGGACTTGGGTCGGTCAGAAAATGTGAGGTCATGAGTTTTCAAGATCTCCTTGGCTGCCTCAGCTGAAGAAACAACAAGGACCGGGACACTTCCAAAATGGAGAAGCATGAGAGGGCCATGGAGTTGAGATAAGGCTTGAAGCGAGCGATGAGGGTGCAATCCTAGTTGGTGAAGGTTTCCAATTATTGGGAGCTTTGGTGGAGAAGGTGGTGCGTTTGTGGCGATTGGAGCTGAGAGACATTTGAATAAGATCAGGAAAATGAACACAAATACTAGTGCGAATAAAGAAGATTGCAACAAGGTGAAGATCTCATTCAACATTTCTACGTGGATGCGTTTGTATTTTTTTTTTTTTATACAAAGCAAGGTACTGAAGAAGGTAGGAATCAAACTCGGAACCCCAGAGATATGCTTTGAATAGACGGAACTACAAACCCTAAATATGTGTGGGTTTCGAAAAGAAATTGAGGACATGCTATTTGTGACACGAGTTGGGTCTATTTTATAAGATTGCTTTGGCACGGTGAAGATAACATTGAACCAATCAATAGAATAAATTCTTGGGTACAGACTGTTCAGTACCAAAATACTAACCCAATAATATTAAAAGACCTGTCATTTAAAACTCTTCCCAAACACTTATTATCTTGTTAACCAAACACCCCAACTTTAACTTCAACCCACATCCAAACACCCATCTTCTTCTTTCTTTCCCAGACCCGGCACCCCAACCGCTTTCCGTCAATCTCATCCCCACCCCTCCTCCCTCAACCTCTCCTCTGTCCATCCCAACCGCATCTCCTTCCCATCGATCCCACTCCCACCCCCTCCTTCTTCGTCCCGACCGTAATCCCCTCTTCGACTCTCCTCCGGACCTCTGTTAATCCCGTTCCCAAACCAAAAATGTGAAGAAATGAAGACCTATCCCCACGGATCTGGAATTATACGTTATTGATTGTGAATGAAAAATTTATCAGTAGTAAAGAGATCTAAGGCCCCTAGGGTTGGTAAGAGGAGGATGGTGCATAAGGGCAACAAAGAGGAAGGTTAGAAACTTGCCTTCTGGGAGAAAGGCCATTGAAGTCAGAGAGATGATAGCTGTTTGGTTGCAAGAATAGTAGATACTTTACAAACATATACGTGTAAGTTTGTTAGTGGACCACGTCATAGTCAGTATACTTGTGGTACTGAATAGTCAGTGTCCATGTATTGTCGTTTAAGTTTAGTTTATTGATTGTTTTGGCAACCAACCCACTGAGCCCGATTTAAAATGGAGAAGTTGTACTATTTGTCTCGGAATATAAGTTTTTTTTTTTTTTTTTTATGGTTTGTTTGTTGCATTCCATGTTCAGGACATGTGAAGAGTGGCCGTGTTATGATCACTTTTTTGTTTGTTTGTTTGTTGCATATTTTGGACATGTGGAGATAAGATGGCATGTTTTGAAAACCGAGGTAAAGTAAGAATCATCGAATTGAAGATAAAATGAAAGAAAATAGATTAAAGTGGTTTAGATATATGAACTGAAAACCTACAGATACTTTGGTTAGTAAATACGATTATAAGACAAAAGCTCAGGAATAAAAGGGTAAAAGAAAACGTAGGAAGATTTTGAAAGAGACTTTAAAAAAAGATACAGAATATTACTTGAAGCTAATAGAAGATCTAGCCAAAAACTCAACGTAAATTTTAAGATTTATACAACCGATCCACTTAGCCAAGAAAGGATTTGTTGTTGTTTGTTTGTTTGTTGCATGTTTTATATTTTTCACTTTGTGTGGTGCAAAAATTTACAGTCACATAATTCATTTTTTGTGTAATGCCCCAATCACATCAATGGAAGGATTCAAACTTACGAGTTTTTTCAACATTAGAAAGATAAGTACAACCACGTGGTTATAGTGCCAGTCACATCATCAATGGAGGGTGCAACATTATGTGCAAGCCCTAGCACGCTGATGATCAATCCAAATTAAAGATGTGTTGGCGGGAAGAAAGGGGAGAAGGATAAAATCTCAAAGGTTGTTGAGAAGCTTTGCGTAAGGTAATTTGCGTGTTGAATTGGAGGAGGCCTTAAATGATACACTCCCTCCTTTATTTATAATAGTAAACCCTTCATAGCCGGGCTAGAATCATACTCAGATTAGAACTTCTCAACCTAATCTGATTAGGTTTCGGCCAATCCTAATTCCAAAAGGACTTTGAACCAAGCTCTTTAACAAACCAGATTCATCTCTTAAGTCTCAACATCCTTAGCCTTTTAAGACTCCTTGTTGCACTAGGTTTTGACTACTCCACTCTTATCTAAACCAATCTGCCTTGCACGGCCCACGATAATTCTAGAAGATTACTAGGCCAAGAATAATTCTAAGCTCGACCCATAATAATATTTTGGGCCCAAATAATTCCATAAAACAAAATGATGACACGATATATAATCAGTGAACCTTTGTCTCTATGCACTTTGAAGTTTATTTCTTTTTTGAGTTGTAAACTTTCCTGCCTTAATGGTTGTTGTGCATAGATTTTAGAAGTTTCTGTTTATCCCTTGTTAATAAACAGAAAGGAAAACTTTTGCGGTGTACTATTCCAGCTGAAGCTTCTAATCAAGTGGGTTTGTAAGAATATCATAAGTTAAATGCATATGTGTGTTCAGAAGGGTTTGGTTACTTTTGGGATGTGACATCAATACCACTTAAATATCAAGTAACTTAAATAATAAGTTATTCGAGAATCAAGTGATTTAATTAGTAAGTCATTAATACTCACGACAATTGGTACTGTGAAGCCCAACATGCACAGTGTCTTTAGAACAAGAGCAATGAACCACAGCCATACAATTACATAACAAATGAAATTAATAGTCTTATGATCATCATTTGGGTTTAAATTTATAGCACACGCATACAAATATCGAAGGATAAGGATCGATTGAGGAATTATTGAGTTAATAATACAGATGCTCAAATTATTAAGGATCCACATATACCAACCCAAAATCTAGGTACCGTTTGTGCGTAATGTTATGTACACAAGTTGGCGTACCAAACGCGGGACGGAACGCCTCGTCCCATTCCGTCCCGTCCCGTCCCACGTACCAAACGCACCCCTAGGGAACAGATAGCCAACAAAAGGCTCAAACAGAATCTCAAAGCCCAATAAATAGAAAGGGCAACCCAAACCCCAGCAAACAACAAGAAACCCAATTACAAGAAAAACCCTAATCTACAATATCAAAGCACATCCCGACACTGCCAATTGTGAGGAGGCGAAATTCTGGTCCGCACTTCATTTTGCTTTGCGATAGTTAAAGCTAGATAGTCAACTATTGTCGTACTATTTATCTTTATTTGTAAGAAAGAGATTTTAGGTTTGAATCTCGTAGATGATGAATTTTATATCAAATTAGATTGTTCATTGTATGACTTAGATAAACTTTCCTTTATTTTTAATGTAAAATATTGGATAAAAAAAAAAATCTAGATTTTGGGTTTAAAGTTTTTTAAAGTAACAGAAAAAAAGAGCACATCCATGCACGACCACAAACCAGTCGTCTTCTAACATAGAGATGAAAATAGCCACCGACGCAGAGCCTCAACCTAACATCGAAATCAAGGATACTGATTTTTTTTTTTTTTTTTTTTTTTGATAACATGATATTTATTATTAAAATTGTCATATATATTTATTATTAAAATTGTCATATATATTTATTATTAAAATTGTCATATCACAGACTGGTTGGCCATCAAACCGGCTACAACGATTGATAATGCAGGGACTTAAATGCTTATTTATTTTAATCTTCGTATCTACTCCTCTTGACCACTTGGCTAACCACAATAGCTTAAGGGCTTATTTGATAAATGTTTTTAAACGACTGAAAGCGTTTTTACATAAAACAATTTTAGATTCAAAAAGCACTTAAAGTGCTTTCTGCAAGAAACACTAGTTATGTGCTTCTTGTAGAAAACATTTTAAGTGTTTTTCCATGATTAACTTGCATTTTTACTAAGAATTGGTTTCAAAAATATTTTGTTTAAAAACTCTTTTAGTTGTTTAAAAGTACTTGTCAAACGAGCCCTAAAACAATATTCAACTTAAACCTAAACCGAATATGGAGTGCTACAAAGAAGATCTGGAGTTACAAAGAAAACTTCGAGCTCATATCATATGTCATGGATTGAGAACGAAAATTGAACTCTATGAGATATTCTCCATCATCCCCAAAATATAAACAAATATTCGTTCACATGACAAAAGAAAATAAAAAAGAATAGAGTTTGCTATCAATCATCAAAGCATCCAAAAGGAAATAAGGAAGTGAAACACTTTCTTTTCCCAATTTTACAAGAAAACACAAAGTAAACAAATCGAGGCTTACAAGCCAAGCAATTATCAGCTGACTCAGCTCTCGCTCTCCCTGTGTACTGTTTCTGTCAGCGCCACACACACTCTTTCTCTCCCCCCACTACGTACTGTTATAGATTCCTCACTTCCCCAAGTTCGGATTTTTAAGCCGAACCCATCAACAATGCCTCAATTGCATGTTAAATGCTCTGTTTAATCTGCCCATTTGATTAGAATTTTGGGAATTTTGAGCAAAATTGAAAGAAACCCAATTGCGATAAGAACAAAGCTCAGAGAGCTATGCTTCCTCTGCCTCCCATTGATCTCAAAGATGTTCAGCGGAAGCTAGCAACGCATTTCCGGCCATGGCAGCGCTCCTTTCAGTTCTGGGTTCGAGCTGTTGATATCTACACGGGCTACAAGGTCCCTCTCTCTCTCTCTCTCGCTCTCTCTCTCTCTGTACATATATATATGTATATGTTTTGATGGGTGTTTTGGTTGGGGTTTGATAGGTGTTTCAGCTGAGAGTGAGTTTGGTGAAGGATGCGAAGAAACAGGAGGAAATGTGGGAGAGGCAGCATGAATTTGCAGCTGAGAAGATATATGCTATGTGCTCGGACCTTGGCGGTTTCTTCCTTAAGGTATTCGATGAATTTACTGTTCGATTCCTTTCACTGCTTACTGGATTTGATTTTAGGCGACAGAATTGCGAAATGACATGGATTATGTGCTGTTTTGTACTGAAAACTATATTTTTTTTCTGTAGGATTATTGATTAGTAAAGTTAAAGAGTCATGCTTTATCGTTTTTGCTTCTTGTTGACGTGCGTGTTTAGACAGTCATCTAAGACTTCGAGCAAGTGAAAGTCAGAGAGCGATCTAACTTGGTAGTACCGCATTCACACACATGCACACGGGATTGTCTTGGTTCCCCCGTAACCGGTCTACGTCTGTTGTAGTGTATTTGAGTATGCATATACATTTTATATTGGATAGTCATAAGATAAGAGCCTAGAGAACTTGGGAGAGAAGGACGACAGTCCCTTTCATAGGCTTCTAAACTTCCTATGTTAGTTACAACTTGTGGCCACAATGAAAGGGTAATGTGGCCTAATAGAAACCACTCAATAAATACCAAGGGTCAAAGTTCTCCGTTGGTTGGTGGATCCTGGTGAGACCCAATATGGTCTAAACATTTCTTGTTCGTTTTGATTTGATTTCCAATTGGTTTTCAGATTTAGGTTAGTTATCATTGAACCTTTTGGTTTTAAAGAACCTTGGAATTCATCATTGGTGGTTTTTTGGTTTTTGTAATATTTGTGCTGAATGCTGAGTTGCTCTTGAATGGGGTTTCAATTAGGTTGCCCAAATCATCGGGAAGCCAGACTTGGCCCCGGCTGCATGGGTCAAAAGGCTTGTTACGTTGTGTGATCACGCTCCTGCAACCCCATTTGATGCTGTTCAACTTATGTTGGAGATGGAGTTGGGCCGAAATGTTGGTGAAGTGTTTGAAAGATTCGATGTGGATCCTCTTGGCTCTGCCTCAATTGCCCAGGTATTTCTACTCATGAGTGATTTCTGGATTGCTACAAGTGCCACAGTAGAAATTGCAATAGTTATTAGAATTTGCAAGTTAGCTAGTATCAGTATCAAGTTTTTAATTAAGAAAAACTTTCTGAAAGCAGATGTAACTTGATGCTGATATTTGTTGTTCTGCTATAAGTTTGTAATTTGCGTCAAGAGCTTTAATAATTAAGATTCATGGTCAGATATTACCATTAATGAAGAGTTTGTCAAATTTCAGAGTTCTTCAATGTTGGAATGTATATTTATATTTATATTTGCATTTAATTCCTTTTTGGGCTAGCTGTTTTCTATTGGAGGGAACCATACTAGAAATGCTATTACAATGCTTATCAAAGTGTATACATTTTTACCTGATATGTGTTTTATGTTCAAACTAGGTTCACCGAGCAAGATTGAGAGGTGATAAGAGTGATGTTGTTGTCAAGGTGAGGGAACATAGAAAATTCTGTGGTTTCTTTATGTTCTGTGAAATTCTAATATCTTGTGGTAATAGGTGCAGCATCCTGGAGTTCAGGATCTAATGATGACAGATATTCGAAACTTGCAAGCCTTCGCCTTTTACATACAGAAGACAGATGTCAAATTTGATCTATACTCTATAACAAAGGAAATGGAAAAACAGGTGCCTGATATGCACAAAATATGGAATCCTTCTTGTGTTAGATTTCTAATTGTAGTCATAGATATCGGGATAATAACTACCTTTCATGTTTCCGATTCAAGATTGGATATGAATTTGATTTCATGAGGGAGGCTGATGCTATGGAAAAAATTAGACTTTTTTTGTATGAGAATAACAAGAAGTCTCCGGTTTTGGTCCCACGACTCATACGAGGTATAGTCACTAGGTATGTATTCATACGCCTTTCTCTTCCCTTCTGATACGATGGATTGATAAATTTGCCTTGCCAAATCATTGCAACATCTAATTGTGGGTGCTGTTGAGTCCATTTGGTGAACTTCCAGTGATAAAGTGTTACTTTCTTTGGTCAGGAGAGTTCTAGTTATGGAATATATTGATGGAACCCCCATCCTGAATCTGGGTGATGAAATTGCAAAAAGAGGCATAAATCCTGGTGGTAAGATTGCAGCAGCGGCAAAGCAGTAAGCTTCTAGTCCGTAAACAGAGTGTATGCTACCTTTGTTATTTACTTTTTTATGTTATGTAAGTTGCATTTAGTTGTCAATAAAGAGCTATTATTACTTCTCGTTCTCTAACTAATTTAATCTTTCATAAAAGTTGTAGCCATCTACGAAATTTTCGAACTTTCTTTTTAACAACTAACAGCCATGTTAGGTAGCTTATTGTACATCCCTTTTGCTCCTTTGACCGCCGATCTCTTTTTTCCTGTCTTATCTCGCATATTCATTTGCTATAACTTTTTTTTTTTGGTAAATATTTGGTTGCTGAAACTCGTTACGATGTGATTTGAATATACTTATTTGAAAAAGGCATCTTTCCTGAATTCATTAGCCCAAATTTTCCCCTTTTTCTTTTCAACCTGGTTTTGTATATGAAGATTATCTCAGTTCTAGCTCTTAGAAAACTTTCTCACTACTTTTCACTTACACAGTTTATTCTCTCGTAAGAAATGGATAAGTGCGTTGATCAATTTCTTCTAAAATGCAGGAAAATCCTCCAAAGTTTGACCCTGGCATATGGGCAAATGATTCTGAAGACCGGTTACTTCCATGCCGATCCTCATCCAGGAAATATCCTAATCTGTAAAGGCTCGGAGGTAAATGACCAACATATCAAGTTCACTGCTTATTTGGACAAAAAAGCTACATACTTGTCTCTTTCTAATTAATAACGTACATACGTTATAGATAACATTTTCTTTAATTTGAATAGTAATTTGTAAGCTGACTTAGAATTTGTATAATTCTTCCAAGTTAGGTTGCCTTGCTGGATTATGGCCAAGTGAAAGATCTACCGGATGAGTTGAGACTTGGTTATGCTAACCTTGTTCTTGCCATTGCTGACGGTGACCCTATTAGAGCATCAGAGAGCTACAGGTAATTACTTTGCTGATACTGCCTTGGTTCAAACTAAAGCTATTAAGGCAAGAGAAACTAAGGCTGAGACATGACCTGCAAACTGCATGAAAGTGCATGTGAGTGTGAGGCTCATGGAGACAAAATCGTAATAGAGAAGATGGGTGAACTAGTATCATTTAAATGCAGCATCAATAACTGAGGTTGAATAGAATGGAATGACATTGTTGTGCTCAACTGGATATATGAAACATGGGCCTAATTCAAAGAAGTGACCATTTTTCATTTTTTGATCTCAATGTCAGAGTTTTGATGAGGTGCTTTCGGGGTTGATAGTGTGTGCACATTGTACTAATTTATTTCTCTTTACAGGGAACTTGGCATAGAAACCTTAAGCAAATGTGAAAACGAACAGCATGAAATGTTAAAGTTGGCACAGACAATGTTTGACACAAAATTACCCCCCGGAGTGACGATGCTGCAGCCTTTTTCCGAGGAATCTTCAATTAAAAAAATTGCAGTTCAGGTAGGATGGTTCCAAAATTTTATTGACGACTTATTTTCACATCATTTTCATTGTTTTGGTGGTTATCTACTCGTGATTGTTTCATACTGTTTCGCGTATTGTCCCTGGCTCTTGTAGGCTTTTCCAGAGGAGTTGTTTTCTGTACTTCGGACAGTGCATCTGCTGAGAGGACTTAGTGTTGGTTTGGGGATCAACTACTCATGTGCTGAACAATGGAAACCCATTGCAGAAGAAGCTTTGTTCCATGCCGGGAGATTAAAAGGTGTGTTTCCAAACGCCTCAGCTACGGAAATAAGGGCTTCATATATTATCTAGTACATTAATACACACACGCACACGCGCACATTGTGCTAACTCCGTCATGACGAAGCATGTTCTTGAAATTGCTCCTATTTCAACGCGACATTTGAATACTCCCCGTTGAGCTGTTTTCTGATGTCATTTCATATACATTGTCACTACCAGGTAGGCCGATCAAGGCCAGAGGTCGTAGGCGTGGTTTATCGAGGTTATTCTCGAGAGACTGATTATCTTGTAAGAAGAGGCAGCTTTACTGATCAGCGGGAACTCTGTTTGATCCAAAATTGGTAGCTTGCTGATGTAGTGATAGTCTTTGTCCCAATTGTGTATTAATATTAAACGTGGAGAACGAAAATTCAATTCACCGACCGGCGTATGTTCTGTATTCTGGCATCCATTTTTCTATCTCCACAAGCGCTCCAATTGCTTTCAACTAGTGCTGTTATTTCGGAAGTTCTTTGTGCTATGTGCAACCAATTAAAATTATATGAAAGTTACAAAAATTATATACAATCTTTAAATTAAATGAAAAAAAAAAATCGGTAGTGTAATCCACACACTTATTTTTACATTATATACAATCTTTAAATTAAATTTTAAAAAACATTTGGTAGTGCTATCCACGCTTATTTTTGCTTCTCACATCATTTCAATTTTCGGCTGTCGGATTGAATGAATTAGAGAAGATCAACTGACAAAAAATTGATAAGGGTATGTGTAAAGTAAAAATGGTTGTGTAGATAACATTATGCAAAAGATTCCAATTTTAATTGGTTGTTTGTCCACGTAACACATATTTGACATTATATCAGCAAAAATATGGGATCCACAATTAACACATCATCATTTAATGGTCAAATTAACTGATCTATAACATTAGAACGAATTTGTAAATTAATGTACGAGTCATATGACAGTGCAATGTTTAATAAATAAAGTACGAGTTTTTTATGCAACCAAACTTAAAAGGTGCAAAATGTAATTTGCCAAAAAAGTGTTTTTCCCACTTGAGGAAAAATGGTCCATGGACTTTAGTGCATTAGTGCTGCTGCTTGTTTGGCATGCACAAACCTTCAAGCCGCATGTTTAACATGTGTCCCGAAAAGAGCCTCTTCTCCTCGCAGACGACACCCAGGCCAATACTGGATTGTTACCCAACCCAATCCTATCCAATCCCAACCAATCCTTGTAAAAGTTGTAACTGCCAAAGCACTTGACAAACCTTTCATAACATGCAAAGAAAGAGAGAAAGAAAAGGTCTTTGCTTTTCCCATGCCTTTTCTTTCTTTAGCAAAACATGCATCAAGTTGAACATGTTGATATCCAAACTTGTTCAAAAATATTTAGTATTTTAGTTTTATTTTATTTTAAGGGTAATTTTAGTGTTTTACGTATTAGAGTTTATGAGGTTTATGAAAAATAAGTCAGTCAAAATATTGCTTCAATTTGTAGCCATTTTGGTAATTTTATTTGTTTGTTTTCCGGTTAGTAACATAATTTAAGTAGTTTCATACTCAGTTTGATTGTTTGTTATGCATACTCTGATTTTCAACTAAACTCTCGCTTCTCATCCGTCTGATTTAGGATCATCGATCATAAGGTGCTTAGGTTACTATGTGGGTCTCGCATATTCAATTGTTTGTAAGGTTCAACCAATAAAAATAACTTACGTGACACGAACATTTTACTATTGTAACGTCCCATAAGAATTATATAATGTTATAGAAAAAGAACTTACATATATAATTAGCACGTCATGTCACAAGGAAGATGAAGAAATGTCAATAATAAGATGCAACCACAACATGTTTTGGCAGGGAGGAGGAGAAGATGACGACGGATGTTGTTGGGATTTGGGAGAGCGATTGGCGATTAGCGTAACTGCTTTTGTCAAAAAGTTGCACTTGTTATAAATATTTAAAAGTTAGGGAGATAACCTTTACTAGTGAGGTGTGCGGAGCAGGTGTAAAATATTACACTGAAACTAGAACACAAGGTAATGACAATTTAAGAGGGGGATGGATACTGAAGTATAAATCTTTTCTCTTTTGTATCTTCTTGTATATTCTCTCTGTATCTTCAAATCTGATAACAATCGAATTGCTCTATTTATAGAGCAATCCTACACTCATAAATGTCTTACACTTTGACATTTGTATGGCACACTTTGACAAATACCTATTTAGTTTCTAAAGTCTATATCATCTGCATGGGCATTGACAAAGTTTGTTTCCAGAATCTGTTTCATTTTCAATGCCATGAAAATGTGTGTGTGTGTGTGAGTGGGCATTCATAATATGCCAACGCTTTCAACACTCCCCCTTGGATGCCCACATATCAACATCAGTTGCCTCGTTAAAACCTTGCTTGGAAAAACCCAGTGGGAAAAAACCATAGCGAAGGAAAAAGAGTACAACTTTACCTGGATTGTTGATATAGTGTGAAGCATGCTTATGTTGCCTCGTTAAAACCTTGATAGGAAAAACCCAGTGGGAAAAATCCTAATCGAAGGAAAAAGAGTACAACATGCATGTATCATGGATGCTCCCCCTGATTTGTATTTCCCCCTGATTCCGCATTCTCCAACCTTAGTTGTTTGGTAAGTCGACGTAATCCGATGCTTTGCACTAGCTTCTGAAACGTGCACTTTGGTAGAGACTTGGTGAACAAGTCTGCCAGATTTTCATTGGAACGGATTTGTCTGACTTCAATAACTTTAGCCTTCTGAAGCTCATGTGCACTGAAAAACTTTGGGGATATGTGTTTAGTCTTATCACCCTTGATGAATCCTTCCTTCATTTGGGCAACACAGGCTGCATTATCTTCATGGATGACAGTTGGATTGTCTGTCTTCGAAGTTAGACCACATGAATTTCGGATATGATGGATCATTGATCTTAACCAAGAACATTCACGGCTTGCTTCATGTAAAGCGAGTATTTCTGAATGATTTGAAGATGTAGCAACTAATGTTTGCTTTGTTGAGCGCCATGAGATGGATGTATCTCCATTCTTGAACACATATCCAGTTTGTGAGCGGGCTTTATGCGGATCAGAGAGAAAACCAGCATCTGCATATCCAACAAGGATCTGGTCATCTGTGGAGTTCTTTGAGTAGAAGAGACCCATGTCTGTCGTTCCACGAAGGTATCTCAATACATCTTTGACTCCCTTCCAATGACGAATTGTTGGAGCAGAGCTGTACCTTGCTAACAAGTTGACTGAAAAAGCTATATCTGGTCTAGTACATTGTGCTAAATACAATAAAGCACCTACTGCACTCAAATATGGTACTTCTGGACCAAGGACCAGTTCATCATCTTCTTTTGGACGAAATGGATCTTTCTTAATGTCCAAAGAATGAACGACCATTGGTGTGCTGAGTGGATAAGCCTTGTCCATACCAAATCGCTTCAAAATTTTTTCAATATAAGCTGATTGGTGGACCAAAATTCCACTAACACAATGCTCGATCTGCAGGCCGAGACAAAATTTTGTTTTTCCAAGGTCTTTCATTTCAAACTCGCTTTTCAGATATGCAGCAGTTTTATTGAGCTCTTCAGGGGTGCCAACTAGGTTCATATCATCAACATATACTGCCACTATAGCAAATCCAGAATTGGATTTCTTGATGAACACACAAGGGCAAATGACATTGTTGATATAACCTTCTTTGATCAAATACTCACTGAGACGATTATACCACATTCGTCCAGATTGTTTCAACCCATACAAGGATCGCCTCAATTTGATTGAGAGCATACCTCGTGGTTTGTTAGTTGTTTCAGGCGACTTAAGTCCTTCTGGGACTTTCATGTATATGTCAGTATCTAATTCTCCATATAGATACGCAGTGATGACATCCATAAGTCGCATATCAAGTTTCTCTGAAACCACTAAACTTATCAAGTAACGGAACGTAATTGCGTCCATTACAGGAGAGTATGTCTCCTCATAATCAATTCCAGGTCTTTGTGAAAAACCTTGTGCAACGAGTCGTGCTTTATATCTTGCAATCTCGTTTTTCTCATTGCGTTTCCTTGTGAATACCCATTTGTAACCCACAGGGTTTACACCAGGCGGGGTTTGAACTACTGGTCCAAAAACACTTCGCCTTTCCAAGGAATTTAATTCTGCCTGGATTGCATCTTTCCACTTAGGCCAATCCTGTCTCTGTTTGCATTCATCAACAGAGCGGGGCTCAATATCATCACTTAATATGATTTCAGTGGCTACAGCGAATGCGAATATATCGTCAATGATTATCTCATTGCGATCCCACAACTCATTAGTACATGCATAATTTATAGAGATTTCTTTGCTCTCATGTACTTCTGTCTCTTCAGGGATATGTGTCTCATCAAGGACATTTTCTTCTTCTGGAAGTACAGGATCATGAATTGTGGATTTGTCATGCATTCTATCTTCTTGAATGATTTCATTTGGATTCAGCTGTGCCCTCGTTTTTCTCTTTCGAGGGGCTGAATCTTTTGAACCTGGTGGTCTACCACGCTTCAGGCGTGCACCAGATGAATCATTCGCTGCCACCTTATTTTGTCCAACAGGGACATCAATTCTTGCAGGTACATTTGCAGCTGGTATATGTGATTTAGTCACTTTCATAGCATCATTAAATGCATCTGGCATTTGATTGGCAATGCCTTGAAGATGAACGATCCTTTTCACTTCAATTTCACATTGAGTGCTACGTGGGTCAAAATGAGACAAGGTGGGAACAACCCATGTCAGCTCTTTCCGTTCTTCAGGAACGGTCTTTTCTCCCCCTAACGATGGGAAGACTGTCTCATCAAAGTGACAATCAGCAAAACGAGCTGTAAACATATCACCTGTTAAGGGTTCCAAATATCTAATGATAGATGGTGAATCAAAACCCACATAAATTCCCAGTCTGCGCTGAGGTCCCATTTTAGTTCGCTGTGGTGGTGCAATAGGCACATAAACAGCACAACCAAAAACTCGTAAATGTGAAATGTTTGGCTGATGTCCAAACACGAGTTGTACTGATGAGTATTGGTGGTTGGCTATAGGTCTCAATCGAACCAATGATGCAGCATGTAAAATTGCATGTCCCCATACAGACACTGGCAATTTTGTTTTCATAAGCAGAGTGCGAGTTATTAACTGAAGCCGCTTGATCAATGCTTCTGCTAAACCATTTTGAGTATGGACATGAGGAACAGGGTGTTCAACATCAATGCCCAATGTCATGCAGTAATCATCAAAGGTTTGAGACGTAAATTCACCAGCGTTATCAAGTCGGATAGACTTAATGGGATAATCTGGGAACTGTGCTCGTAACTTAATTATCTGAGCAAGAAGTCTCGCAAAAGCTACATTCCGAGTAGACAAGAGACAAACATGTGACCATCGGGTAGATGCATCAACCAAAACCATAAAATATCGAAATGGTCCACAAGATGGTTGAATAGGCCCACAAATATCCCCTTGAATTCTTTGCAGAAATGATGGGGATTCTGCATCAACCTTTAGTTGCGATGGTCTAATTACCAACTTCCCTTGAGAACAAGCCTTGCAAGGGTTATCATTTGAGACAGCAATATGTCTACTCAATAATGGATGTCCATTAGAGTTGGTAATGATTCTACGCATCATGGTAGATCCTGGGTGACCCAGACGATCATGCCAGAGCATGTAGATCTTTGAATCAATGAACTTCTGGTTCATGACAGTATGTGATTCAACTGTCTTTATGTATGTACAATACAATCCACTCGACAAACCACGCAACTTCTCCAATATACGCTTCTGGGTATCATTGGAGGTAATGCATAGATACTCCACATTTTCTGCACTTTTTGTTGCAATGTGGTATCCATTTAAACGTATGTCTTTGAAACTCAACAGATTTCGAGTAGATCGAGTAGCGTACAACGCATTCTGTATGGACAATATTGTTCCATTTGGTAACATAATCTGGGCTTTCCCTGAGCCTTCAATCACATCTGAAGGGCCAGATATTGTTGTTACCCCTATTCTTGTGAGCATTAAGCTGGAGAAATACTTTCGATCTCGAAGTATTGTATGCGTGGTTGCGCTGTCTGCAATACAAATATCTCCGCCATTGCTCTTGTTTTGAGAATGACCATAATTCTTATCCATGCTTTCTGAGTAAGGGAATCACAGTTAAAAGCATGTTATAACAGAAAATTCAACTGCCATTTTTATTGAATTTTGAAATGCAAGTTTATGAACTACAAGTTCAATACATCAAACATAAACTTATTCAATCGGACCGGTAAACTTCATTCCCCTTTTCCATAATGAAGTCCGATACATCTAGGTGGGTGGTGTCCAACTGCCCTGATAAGTCGGACACTGGATCAGGTATGTTCATTGGTTCAGCCTGGTCGAGAAAATTAGTCTCGACACCCTTCTCCTTGAGGGAGGCTTGATACAGATCCACTAGATGTTTTGGGGTACGACAGGTACGCGCCCAATGCCCATTGCCACCACATCTATGGCATGCTCCTTCAGTGTTTCTGGGAGCATTGTTCATGTGAGCCTTGCCTTTATGGCGATTCACATTCTTGAAGCTTGGGCCTGAATTATGCCTCGGAACCTGGTTGTGAAACTGAACACCATGGTTCTTTCCTTTCCTGTTCCACCGACCTCGTTTCTGGCCACGTCCTCGTCTATGAGAATCACCACCAGAGGATGTGGCGTTCACTTCGAGGGAAGCAGCATTCACTTCTGGGAATGGTGCAGATCCAGTGGGTCGGGAATGATGATTTCTCATCAGGAGCTCATTGTTCTGCTCAGCTACCAGGAGCACAGATATCAGCTGATTCTCGCGCTCTATACTGCTGTTGCAGGAGCACGTTAGAGGCATGAAATGTGCTGAGAGTTTTTTCCAACAGATTTTCCTCAGTGATAGTATCCCCACAGAGCTTCATCTGAGAAGTGATTCTGAACAACGCAGAATTGTACTCAGCCACGGATTTGAAATCCTGGATCCTCAAGTGAGTCCATTCATAGCGAGCTCTTGGAAGGATCACCGTTGTCTGGTGATTGTATCTACTTCTCAAGGCATTCCAGAGAGCTAACGGATCTTCAACCGTTAAGTACTCGCTCTTTAGCCCCTCATCAAGATGGCGGCGAATAAAAATCATTGCCTTTGCCCGATCTTGAGAGGATGAGCTGTTCTCCTCCCTGATGGTATCTCCAAGATTCCCTGCTTCCAGATGGATCTTGGTATCCAGTACCCAGGTCAGGTAATTCTTCCCGGTAATGTCCAGGGCAGCATACTCAAGCTTTGCCAAGTTCGCCATTTTCTTTTCTGAAAGAAAATGAGATGTGTAAGAACTTGCAATAATATGTATTCCTGGAGGAATATAGTGTTAGAACTTCTGGTTCTTACAAATTTTTCATTTTGATCTTCAGGCCAAAATGATAAGCACTCGAAACTTCTGGCTCGAGATTTTCAAGGTGAATGAGGAGGGCGATTGTACCGCACCATTCTCATTGAAATAATATAACATAGAATGGGCGATTATTCCGCACCACTCAAGTAGCAGAAAATTTAAATACGCAGAGCAAGATGGGCGATTATACCGCTCCACCTAAAATTGCAGTAAAATTAAATAGCAAGCAAATTTAAATATGCAGGGTAGGGTGGGCGATTATACCGCTCCACCTAAAATTTGCAGTAAAATTAAATCTGCAGTCCAAGATAGGCGATGATACCGCACCATTTTGGATCGCAATAAGATTAAATTTGCAGTTCAAGATGGGCGATTGTACCGCACCATCTTGGATTGCAGCAAAATAAATAATGGGTTAGTAATCAATATCTAAACCAAATAAGAAATCAAAGATGTATGTAACCGTCAGGTTGAGAACTATGAGCAGGCATGGAGCAAACAGTTCGTCGCGAGGGTATATCGCGCAGTTGAGGCAGAGGAAGAAGATGAACAGTAAAATCCTCAGAGGAAACATTTTTTTTTTCTTTTCTTTCTTTCGTTCGGCGAAGAAGAATGAGAGAATTATTTCTTTTAGTGAAGAAGAAAGAGACATAGTTATATTTTGGAGACTCGTGCTGATAACGTGTTATAAATATTTAAAAGTTAGGGAGATAACCTTTACTAGTGAGGTGTGCGGAGCAGGTGTAAAATATTACACTGAAACTAGAACACAAGGTAATGACAATTTAAGAGGGGGATGGATACTGAAGTATAAATCTTTTCTCTTTTGTATCTTCTTGTATATTCTCTCTGTATCTTCAAATCTGATAACAATCGAATTGCTCTATTTATAGAGCAATCCTACACTCATAAATGTCTTACACTTTGACATTTGTATGGCACACTTTGACAAATACCTATTTAGTTTCTAAAGTCTATATCATCTGCATGGGCATTGACAAAGTTTGTTTCCAGAATCTGTTTCATTTTCAATGCCATGAAAATGTGTGTGTGTGTGTGAGTGGGCATTCATAATATGTCAACGCTTTCAACAGCACTTCTTTTTTTACCCAAAAAAAAAGTTGCACTTCTTCTTGGCTGTGTGGGTGTGGGCCCCACAATCCCATAATAGAAGGAGTGTGCTATCCACACATCTTTTTTTACTTCTTACATATTCTTTGTTAATTTCTGTTATTTGATCTTCTTCAATTCATTCGATCCGACGGTCGAAAATTAAAATAGTGTGTGAGAAGTAAAAAATGATGGGTGAATATTACATCCCCAATAAAAAACGATAGCATCGTTCATATGGCATCCGGTTATGTTTCTCGTTCTACCCCTATTGTTTTGCTTTAATTATGAAGTTGTCATGATCAAAATGGCTGTTAGTTCACTAGTTCTAGTTCCATTCATAATTTGTCACTTATTGCTTTGTGGGTGGCACTAGGATCCAATTATGGAGAGCTAAACGTAACACTAAATTACTTTCATATCATTCATCTCCTCTCCACATCTTTTTTTCGTGTTGAGGCTTAGAAGGTACGATCCTTTTAGAACTTGGAATTCCAATTTAACGCACGTACAAGGAGCAAAGAAGTTAGCAAGAGAAAGAATTTAAGGCGCTCTCTTGAGTGATAACTTTGTAAAAACTAAGGTTGGTTTACAAAGGTATAAACCTTCGTCCTTTCCTTTTCTATCTCAATTTGCGTTGAATTTGGTTCACTTATCACTAGACTTTAAAATTCATGGGTCAAGATTGATTTTCGAATTCATGTAGTCTAGCTTCCGCCTCTAATTGTTGTTACCCTTGCATGTTATATTCAAATGATTTTAAATGGACTAAATTTTTCCTTCACATCATACCCGTGCAGCAATGTTGGTCCATAGCTCCTCAAGTGTTGCAGTTGTATCGGAGTGCTCCTCTCATTGGGCTGCAAGTAGTGGGGCCTACGAAATTTTTGGCCCTAGGGCTAGTGGGTTAGCTATATCTAGCCTGCATTGAGGCTAAATTTGGCCTAATTCCTATAACATGTTTCCTATTTGTTCTTTTATTGAGGACTGATATTGTCACTTTAAAATTAAATAATGGCATATAGTTTTTGGCTGGAGATGGTCTAGTATGTCACTAAAATCACAAGCAAGTGGCAGATGGTAGTAGTAGTATTAAATTACAATTCTAAATCTAATAACAGAAATCGGTTGATAATTAACCCAGAATATAAAATCCAAAGAAGTTAGAGCAAAGTTAGTGAATCAATTCGTGGCGTAGACCCAGAAATATCACAAATTTATTGCTATTTTTAAAATTGGATATTGTTTTTCCACTTACTAGTTTGAAAAATGCATCACATTATCACATTGATTTGATTGTAGTAAGTATTGGTTGAGTTTATTAATTAGTGCCCAACCTTCAAATTAGACATTATGGTTAGTGGTAAAGTTAAACTGCCCAACATTCAATTTGTAGATTGTTGCTAAGTTCCGTAGAGGACTCAAGGGTAGACCTGGCATTTTAGACCCGACCCGTTAATATTAGTATTTGGATGGATGCTTAACGGTTCGGGTCGTTAACGGATGAACCCGTTAAATAACGGGTCACTCAACCCGTTAGCACCCTTTAGTTGAGGACTAAAGTTTTAACAACAAAAAATAAACTCTATGCAAAAAAAATAAAATAATAATAATTGTTAACGGATGAAACGGGTGTCCCGTTAACTTAACGGGTCGGGTTCGGGTGACCCGTTAGCTTAACGGGTCAGGTTTGGGTGACCCGTTAATTTAACGGGTCGGATTGAACCCGACCCAAACCCAATAAACCCGACCCGTTTACAGGTCTACTCAAGGGAGAGCTCTCTATTTGGTCCATCATGATTTTAAGCTGGTCACCACTATGTGAATTTTTAACAGCGCTTTTAGTCATTTTAAAAGTATTTTAAACAAACTTTAAGTTATTATTATATGGATCGTCCATTACGATAATGATACATAAAAAGTGAGGAGTTTGTTGCACCAAGTTATTACTATATAGATAACACGTGTAATAACGTTTGACATAATAAAATGCAAAAATAAAAAACCTTTTAATTATTTACTTTAAACAAGATAAGCCTACCGTATACATAATTCTTAGTTTCTTATTTACCAAGATAGTAACATTTTTTTTTTTTGTCGAATTTATCAAGATGGTAACTAAATTTGTCGACATTTTGTTGTTTTAAACTCAAGGCTTTTGTTTTTCTCTCTTTATCTAGTCGATATTTTATAATTTGGTAAGACTTTATTATATGTTAAAAATATAGCTCGATACATTAAAAGTTTAATATGATTAATTGAAAATTTTAAAACAAAATTATAACCAATTGCATTATATCATTTTTGTGTAATAAACCGTATTTCAAACACACTGGATAATTTCTTTTTATTGTAGGAGATAAGATCAATTTGATGTTGCATTGCATTCGGATGGCATAAATGGCATTTACGTTAAATGGCGAGTAAATAAGGACAAACCCGTCATCACAATAAATAAAAATACCCCACGTGTCCTTTGACGCAGAGTCCCTTTCTTGTCCTCTCTCCTTCAAAGCCCCCGACTTCCTCCCTCCGAACTCGACACTACTTCTTCACTCTCTCGCTGTCGCTCAAGAAGGAAGCAAAAATCTAGAGAGAGAAAGAGACACTGAAGCAAAGCATGGACGAGAATTCGTCGGCACTAATCGAAGCAATTCTCAGAGAGCAAGAGGAGGAGGAGGCACAGAGATACGGCAAGAAGCTGACCCAAAACGGCGACGCTTACGCCTGGCAAACGGTATCGTATCCGAAGCGAAACCGGAAATCCTCCTCCAAGGCGATTCCGGCGGATTCCAACGGCGGTCTCCACAACGGTGTCGTATCCTCCGCCTCCGACGTGTTCCGGCCGATCGAGCTGCATTCCGAGGAGCGCCGTCGGAGAGTTATGGAGGCCCAGTCCGCAGCCGTTTCCGGAGACGGCGCACCCGGCGGATCGAAGTGGAATTCAGATAACGACGATGAGGATAATAGCGATGCTGAGGTGGCCGGGGCGGCCGTCGAGAACGGCGAGGTGAAGAAGGTGAAGCAGAAGAAGCAGAAGAAGCCGAAGGTGACGGTGGCGGAGGCAGCGTCGAAAATGGACGCCGGTGAACTCGGCGCCTTTCTGGCTGATATAACTGTGAGAGATGCTAATCGCTTTTGTTTGTTGTCAAATTCTGTAAATTTGGGAATTCAGTTCTGTTTTCTGACGTTTGGTTGTGGGAGTTGGATTGGATAGGCTTCGTATGAAACGCAGCAGGACATACAGCTTATGCGTTTTGCGGATTATTTCGGCCGAGCATTTGCGGCGGTCAGTCCGGCACAATTTCCGTGGTTGAAGACGTTCAAGGAATCTTCTGTGGCAAAGCTGGTTGATGTGAGTTTTTACTTACACGTGTTTCTCTGCATTCGACCTTGAATATTTTTCTTAAAATAATCAAAAAATAAAAAATAAAAAAAATCAAAGCATCAAACTTTGGAGGACTTGTAGGAAAAGAAAAGGGCTTTTGATCATTTCGTCGTGTTTATCTGCATATTCTGTGTACTGAATTGTACATGCATGCGGGTTTTCGATAGAATGTGTGTGTTTCGGAAAGCCCTTTTTTCGTCATTGTGTTTTCGAGTTGTGGAATATATATATATGTTTCAAAGGGTCTCCTAATATCTTATGATTGTGTTAATTGTCAAGCAGATCCCTCTTTTGCATATATCTGAAAATGTTTACAAGATATCGGTTGAATGGATCGGCCAGCGATCTCCTGAAGCGCTTGGATCATTCGTGCTATGGTCGTTGGACAGCATTCTTGCTGACCTTGCAAGTCATCAAAGAGTAGCCAAGGGATCCAAAAAGGCGGTCCAGCAAGCACCTTCAAAGTCTCAGGTAACTTTCAGTTGTTGCATGTATCGGATTCCCTGTTTAAAGTGTCTGGAAGTGTTGAACTTGTTTCTGCCTGCCTTGGTTTGTGACAAATTGTAGAAGGTATATAAACTAACTAATAATGCTGCATCATCTTGCGAAATTGGTGTGAAATATGAGAAAAAACAGTGTTCGTGACCATGCTGTTGTGTTGAGAACTAGAGTAGCAAATTTGTCCTAAACTTTTCAATCCATATATTTGAGAGATATACTGCATCTACATTTGTAAAACTTTACCAGAATATCGTGTCAAGTATATATTTTGTAGAATTTTACGTAATTGCATGTATCGCGAAATGCTTTGAGGTGTGGTGTTGTTAGGTCTATGACTGGCCTGATTTTTCATCATGCTGCTATGTATTAACCCCTTGTTTTGCTCTGTATTAACCCCTTGTTTCTTGAAATGATTTTGTTTGAATCCACTACTATTATCTGTAATTACAGTTTGTCTTTGCTTTCGTCACATTTTCCTTTCTTTTCAAATAAGTTCCTTCTTCAGCGGCTGCATTCTAGAGGATGCTTCTGTGTGCTAGCATTATTGAACTTTTAGATATCATATAATAACAGTTCCATGGCTTATCCAACTTTGTTGCATACGTGATCCGATGCCAAGTTGACTAGATGTTTTCCTAGCCTACCATCCTGGAGATGCTCAAACTGTGGATTTTTTTACTCATTTAGTGGTTCATTATCCTTGGGGATAGCTAATTCGGCATTTTGTTTGTGGGAATGTTTCTTTCATCTAAAATTGGACTTGGCATCCCTAAGCTTTAAACAGCAATAGTAAGACAGCAGTGTTTTAAAATAGCATCGGAATATGGGGTTCAAGTTCAAAACTATTGCTAAAGTAACAATTACATAACTTCTAAAGTAACAAACCTTTCCGCATCCTTGCCTTTTCTTTGTTCTGCCATTCAATTTGTTAACATTCTCTTTACCATTAACAGTATAGATTATATGTGCTTAAACCAAATGAGTTATTAGCTGTAACCTTGGAGCTGCAGGCTGCCATATTCGTGGTTTTAGCAATGGTATTGCGACGAAGACCTGAAGTACTGATTAGTTTACTTCCTGTGATGAGGGGAAGTCCGAAATATGAAGGCCAAGATAAGCTTCCAATCACAGTTTGGCTGGTTGCACAGGTAATGCATTGTGTTTAAAGTTCCTAAAATCGTGGTTCACTTTTCTAAGTTATGGATTTTTATTAGGGAAAACAATTTTTTTTGCAGGCTTCTCAAGGAGATCTGGTTGTGGGGTTGTACTCGTGGGTGCATTTTCTCTTGCCTATATTGAGTAGCAAGTCAAGTAGTAATCCTCTGTGTAGAGATTTAATTTTGCAGTCTGTGGAAAGGTATGACGCCATCTAGATTAACATGAGTTTTACTTTCTTCATCTTACACATGTACACATGTCTGGCTTCCTTGTCACGGGGACCTGTTTTCTATGACTAAATCTGTTTTTCACTGTTCCTTCTTTTATGCGTGATGTCAGAATTTTGGCTTTTCCGAAAGCCCGTCCGATTCTGTTAAACGGTGCTGTCAGAAAGGGGGAGCACATAGTGCCACCATCATCCCTTGATCTCTTGATGAGATTCTCTTTTCCAGCACCTTCTGCCCGAGTTAAGGTGCGCCTCTTCAAGGAGCCTTTGCATAATTGCAAAATTTTCCATTTAAATAGGAACACCACCCCATCTTACCCCCCTCAACCAATAAATAACATGTGGAAAATTTTGGTTTGCTAAGGCAACTGAGAGGTTTGAAGCTGTTTATCCAACCTTGAAAGAGATCGCCCTTGCTGGTTCCCCAGGAAGCAAAACAATGAGGCAAGTCACACAGCAGATATTGAAGAATTCAGTTAAAGCTGTTAATGAAGGTAAAGCAAAGAACAAAAAAACTTCTTTTCCTTCACAAGTATTTCCCCTTTGAAGAATTGACTTTGGCGTTTCCTCTTTCGGAGCTTGATGTATAGAGCACTTTGCAGGCATCCCTGATCTGTCTAAGGAAGCAAGTGGCCTATTTATTTGGTGTTTGATGCAAAACCCTGAATGTTACAAGCAATGGGTATGAATTTTGATCATTGTTCTTTTACTTCTTCAAATTTTCATTGAAGGCAGTGTACGAAGATTTTAAATATCATCTATTTGCTGCGTCGCTATGAATATTTGGAACAGGACCTACTTTATCTGGACAATCTCGATGCAAGTGTTGTTCTCCTGAAGAAGCTATATGACGAGTGGAAGGAGAACTCTGTTAAACATGCTTCTCTTGACCCCTTGAGGGAAACTTTAAAGAGTTTCAGGGAGAAGGTAATTATGTTCAGTTATCTAAATGACATAAATCTGCCGAGACCACCATGTGAGTATATAATGTTTATCTCTTTGCTTTTATAAAGTTCATGAGGTGCTTGGAAATCAACATTTTGAAGTGATGAACCTGGTCTTATGATTTCATTTACCTTATATTAATCTATGTTACCTGAACCCAGTCTTATGAACTTGTTTTCTGTTTTGGGTGTAGAATGATAAAGCATTGGCAGCGGGAGATGATGTTGCCCACCATTCACTGCTGAAGGATGCAGACAAATCTTGCAAGCAGATTTTGGGACGATTGTCGCAAGGCCATGGATGCATGAAGAGCGTGGTGCTTGTTTCTGTTGCCCTGGCTGTGGGTGCTGCGGTCGTGTCCCAAAACATACAACTCGAGTACCTCAAGAAACTTGCAGCCATTATTAACCTTCCCCCAACTCTCTAAATGGAGGAACTCACCAGTACTTAGTACTTACAGCATACCGGTTTTAATTATAGGTCAGCTAAGATAGGTGGCCCATAACAGTATAGGCAGAGGAGGATGAGTTGAGTCTTCGACCGACTTGCAGCAGGTCTCAGTGGAATTAGAAGAGTGTAAGCAGCAGCCAACCAAAATCTGTGTTGCCGTTTCACAGGGTGTATGACGTATCTGGTTTTCAGCGTCAGTCTGTTGAGTTGAGTGAGTTGTTTTTCCTTTCAAATGGACTTAAACGTTTTGGAGGCTTGTGTTTTCGGGTTTTCCTTATTTATGTGTTGTGTCATAGAATAATCGTGTGTTAAAAAATGCACATGCAAAATGGTCATAAGATGGAAATGAATGGTGGAATAAATGCTCGAAAGAAAGTGCAGTACTTTCATTGTGTTCAAATTTGAGCCTTGCCATTTTACTTTCTGTAATCATATTAGTATGTTTGAAATGAAAGATGGAGAATCTTTAAGGCCTCGTTTGGTAGCGAGGATTGGATTGGACTTTGGCGAGGAATTGAAGTGGATAAGATGGGAGTCTTGGCTAGCGTTTGGTGCTGTCAATTAGAAAAGTGCAAATAACAATTTCTAAAGAAAAAATCAGGAGGTTTTGGATTCGATACTTTCAATACTTTATAAGTTGCCCCACCTCTATTATAAAGATAATACAAATATATGGTAAATGTATCATTACTCTTTTTTAATTGACAATGCTTACCAATTACGGTTACTATCTTAGTCGGAGGCTTGACTTGCACAAAATTAGAGAGCAACTAATGAAAAAACATATGTTATTACGTTGCAACATGTTCTTTCTCAAGTATTCAAGGGAGACTGATTTAATGGTATTCCTCCGTCACCTTGTAAGTTGTAAGTGAAAGATCTTAAGTCCAACTCTTGTGGATAACGTGTCTGTAACTATATTATTATAATTGGCCTATTATGTGTTTTATCCCAAATACGTGCTCCTTTACAACAATTGTAACAAACGTAACAAAGAAAATCAAGGAATTCAAGACCAAAGAAGCTTGTGAACAAAGAAGGACATGCACAAACATCAAACACACCAGTTCAGACTTATCGTTATTTTAAGTCATTCCTTTTTTCTTTTATTTTCCTTTTTTTTTTTTTTTTTGCTGCAGTTCATTTCGAGTTTCCCGTTCACATTAGTTTGAATTTTTTTAGTAATTAAGTATTGATTTAAGGACATGCTTACTTACAAAAGATATGAATTAGAATTATTTAGATTCTTGAGTTCAATGCATTTACAAAAAATATGGTTGAGGAATTATTTCACTCTTTTAACTTTACATACATGTAAATAATAAAAAAAATATTCATAATCAAATACCTAAAAACAAGAAATCAGATCGAGAACTAGTTGATTTGATTTACTTTTCTTACTTCTCTTATTTTTAAGCTCTCCAATTTATTTACATTTTCTGATTTCTGTAAAGTAAACGTACCCTAATTATCTTCTGTGTAATTTAATTTACATTTCTGTGTGATCCGTACTGTTGTTTTCATGGATATTATCCTTTTATCACTTAAACAACTCAGTTAACCATCGATATTTTCATTACCATATTTTAGAAGCATTTTTTTTCTAATGGTCAACTGCACGTTTGCACACACAAATTTCACCATCATGTGAAACTCACACCACCAAGTAATTTAGGTTCTACTTTTGAGAGTCAAAATTTACTAAAAATTTGTATTCAGCATATTGAAAATAAATCTCATATTAATGAGAGGAGGAATTTTACATGTGTTTATACATAAATTGGGCGACTCCCTATATTGTCAATTATTTTATGATGGGGCATCAATATTTTTCATGGTATCAGCACATGTTGGCCCACATGTAAAGCTCAATGGTCACACGCGTTCCACGTCACCTCGTTTGTGTTGTCCAGACATTAGGCTTGAAAATTCACTATATGTGAGGAGGCGTGTTGAGAATGAATATCATATTGAGAGGAGAATGAACATTGCATGTGCTCATAATTAACTAAATTGAGTTACTCTCAGGGACGACCATGAGTATTTAAGAGCTCTGTGCAAAGTACTACGATTCTCTCCCCTCCTCTTCTTATCCCCTTCAATCCCCTCTTCTCACATTCTCTATTTTGTCTTTCTCTTTCTTTAAAAAATTAATATAAGATGTTGACGTGGTTTAACCGTGACCGTTCAAATAGAAGGGAGGGGAGGGAAAAAAAAAGGAGATAATCCTAATCACTGTGGAAACCTTAGATGGAGATCCTTTATTTTTTATAATATTGTATTTTCTTTATTATTTTTTATTTTTCAATTTTGTTATCTATAAAATTTAAATATTACAAATTAGTGCACTATAAAAATAAGTTTGTATTTTCAATTTCGTTATCAATAATGTTGTATTTTCTTTCTTCAAAGGTCTCCACTTCGAAACAGGTTGCAATCTGTTTTGTGTAAATTTATCTGCTTTTTTAAGTTTATAAATTTGTAAAAATTAAGCAAAATAATACCACAGGGCGAAGAGACAAAAGGCCTCCACCGCTACCATTGGAATATTTATTAGGCCTCCACCGCTAGTGTTGGAACATTTATTAGTTTTTTTTTAGTACATCGATATTTTTACATTAAGAGAATGATGAGTTCGACTAAGCCACATAATAGGTAGCCTAATTTGGTATTGAATTCGCCATTCACGAGATTCGAATCTAAAACCTCTTACTTTCCAAGTAAAGAGAAATATCACTATACCGTAGTACTGAGTGACACATTTATTAGTATTATCATGCACATTTAAATATATGTTATGTAGGTGTTTACATGTAAAGAAAATTTGGGGGTCATTCCAAATCTGGGGCCATGTGCAATGGCACCTTTTTGCACATCCTCAGGGTCAGCACGGGTTATTCTATATTGTCAATTGGTTTTATGGTGAAACCTTAACTTTCTTCACATAGCTAAAAAAGAATGATACCGAGAGGAGCTTTTTTATTCAGTCGTGTTGAGCAACTGTTCTAATCAAGACCAGATGCATTATTACAGTTTAATAATATTTTTTTTCACTTGTGAGTTAGAAGTCTTAAACTTGAATTTCTTGAACGACGAGCTCAAAACCAGTTTATCCTCTCGCTTTTTAATATAAATATATTTATTATGTTAACATACAAAACAAAACAAAAAACAAACAAATTGAAGACCTCTTGCATAACCCACGATTACAAGATAATGATGTAACTAACTAACTAACTTATAATAATGCTTCCATATTGGGCGCCATGATTCACAACTCACAGGGGATCTTGTGGTAGTAAATTAACAATGGTTATATACCCAAATGGGGTTAATATTTAAGTCGGTGGGCTGAGTTGCAAAGCAATTGCAGTAGATCAGAGCAAAGCAAACTGTTTATACATTATGTTGCAATTTGCACGTTCTTTCACATGCAACATCAAAGGGACCACATCACAATTATTCACACACTTCACAGTTCAGATGAGAGACATCATCGCATCGAAACGTCTAAAGAAAGTAACAAAATATCCAAGTGGGATAACATAGGGGGCTGCATTGCATATATTACTATGGTTCTTGGGTGAACTACTTAACTTAGCTATCAAGACACAAATTCCCATGTTCTTATAACTAAAGTGGTCAGAAGGGAATTTTTTTAATGATGTTCTGAAATATTAAATATTTCGAATTTTTTAACTGTTAGGTTTTTGATCAAACATAAAAATTAAAATTTCCGGTTGAAAGCCCGCCTTTACTTTAAAACATTGTAGAATTTTTGTGATAAAAAATGTTCATCACGCTCTCCAGGTACCATTTTAGATTATGACCTCCTTACAAATATCTTTTTTTAGATCACAAAAAACTTGAGATGCTTTAGATCTCTTCAACATTGGGGAACTAAACTAAAAGGTTGTTGTCCTGTCAAAAGTGCCACATTGAAGTGTCATTCTTATTCATTTGTAAGTGTGAAGTTTTAAGTCCAACAACTACGAATAGAAAGTTCAGTCTAAATTACTAATGACTTATTGTGTGACTTAACTCAACACTTCGTCTTCACCGCTAATCGTGTTTCCTATAAATAAAACTAAAAAGAGGTTGGTCTTGAAAGAAAAGTAGCCGGTCTAAAATATTTTAAACAAAAAGGACAGAAAAGGTAGAAAATGAAGATTGGATCTGTTAGAAAAAAGTGAAAAAAGACTAAGTAACATGGTGTTAAAGTTGACAAAAAATGCAAAACCGGAAACTAAAACCAAACACTAAACACGGCGCCTTCAACGCATGCAGAACAATCCCACATGGACTTTTGAGGCATCGGTCCCCTAATCCCCCAATTCCACGCCCTTAAACCACGTGTTTTATTCCACTAATCCTAATATTATATCCTATAAATAACCCCACAAATCCTCCACTACAAAGTAGAAACCATTCCTCTTCACTCTCAATAGTCAGAAAATGGCAGGACGTTCCTCCACCTCCGTCTTGCTTCTGGTTTCTCTGCTTCTTCTCCTCGCATTCTCTCACGTAGCTGAGGTACGTGCTCACAATCCATCTTCTTCGTTATACTGCATTGTCGAAATCTCGATGTCTTCGTCACTATTGACTATAAAAAATCATCGTCAATCAACCGTTCACACGAAATAAAGATTTAATTCAGATCTTGATAACATATACCTTAAAATTTTTATTTGGCTACAATACTTACGTGTATCATATTCAAAAACATGATAGTGATCTTGCCTTACATATATATGCAATCTCCTCTTTTTTCTAATTTAGTTTCTTTTTTCGTTTTGTTTTATTAATATCCAGGCTTACAAAACGCTTCCTCAGTCAGGTAAACATTATAAAACCGAATTCTTCAATTTATTTACTATTTTCGTCAACTCTTTTTTTCTCTCTGTGTACATCAACTTCGAGGTTACTCAAGAGTGTTCATGGAGTAGGAGGGGAGGATTTATTCTCGAGTTTTTTTTTTTTTTATGAACTTGAACTTGACAATCGATGTTAATCGTGCGTGCAGCGTGCACACCAAGATGTAAGAACCGTTGCTCGGCGACATCGCACAAGAAGCCGTGCATGTTCTTCTGCGAGAAGTGCTGTGCCAAATGCAAATGTGTTCCCCCGGGCGTCGTTGGCAACAAGCAAATGTGCCCTTGCTACAACAACTGGAAGACCCAGGAAGGACGACCCAAATGCCCTTAAATTAAATATTTTTTTATCTGAAACATCTTGGCTTTATATAGTTTCCTAGATTATTATTGATAAGCCTGTCACTAATTCCATATTTTATGGTATGTGACAATTATGGTTTATATTTTTAGTCTAATACATTAGGACGACCCTAATGTTAATTTATGCCCTACTGTCCTAGCTTCTTTTAGGATATTAGCTAATGCTCTTAAAGTTAAGCCCACATTTGCTCTGTGGCTTTATTTTCTTTCAATTCGATTTGTAAACTTCGATTTGAAACTGAAACTGAAAGAATTTGGCATCAAAGTCGTCGAATCAATCACCATATTGTGAGATCCATGGAGATTTTTATTTTCCTTTCACAATATCGAGATTTTTATTACCTTATTTATTGTCTGATACTTAAATAACACTGAGTGGTACAACTAACTCACGTGTTATGAATGATTGGATGATATCATACCTATAGTAGAGTGAGAAATATCAACTCTATCAAACACTTATATTTTAACATGTGCACTATTAAGAGCTCATGCAGTAGCTGTGCCACGCTGGGCTCGTTGAGTTTACATGACCCCAATAACCAAATATTTTATGTCTTTTTTTATCCTTTTTTTTTTTTTTTTTATCAAACTCGTCTTCTTATTTCCTTCTTAGTACGACGTTACTATGTGGACAACAAATACGATTAACTTTAGACTCGCTTATACTGGCTTGTAAGAGAAGGGTTGGATGCTTATCAATTTCTCAATGTTTTGCTTGTTGTTTCTTTGTACTATTTTAGAATCCTCCTCCTATGTTGTTTCTTCATGCCTTTTTTTTTTTTTTACGTATTTAAAGTGTAGATTTATAAGTGATAGGTCTTAAGTTTGATTTTCGTCAAAGATAAAGTTGAACCACATTATTATAGCAAGCTTATTGTAAGACTTAGCTCACTTCTCCATCCGTTTAGTGTAGATACTATCAATTGTTAAAAATAATATTTTCTTAAAGGAATATAATAAATTTGAAGAAAATGACACCTAATATTATATTAGTAAAAAAACATTAAAGGAATATATTAGTAATATATTCACATTTAATGTTTTGAGCCAAGTCCAAAGGCCCAAAATAAATGGTTTTACATTTATCCATCCATCCACAATGGATTAGGTTTTCTGTCATTTAGCAAAGAGTTTGTACAGTTGCGGTGAAGCCCAATCCATAACATCTATCTACTTCAAGCAAACTCCAAAAAACTGAAAAATTAAATAAATAAATAAAACTTGTGAATGTAAATAAATGCAAGAGTAGGTCATTTAGTTCTATGATCTAGTAGTATTCATCTTCGTTTATAAGTGAGAGAGGTCTTATGTTTTGAGGCATCTAAATCAAAATGCCCCTATTGCTAACTCATTGTATGACTAAGCTCATCCCCTCTCCCTTACTATAGATAATATCATCCTTACTATAAATAATATCGTTTATGCAGAAATTTGAGTAGTTCAATGGATGCAAAAAAGCATATTACCTCCCGGATCTTATGTACCTTTTAATAGTTGAATCTTAATTTTTGTGTTTATAACTGTTTGGACCCAAATTTACATCATCGGCCCGTGTAATCAAGGCCGTTGAGTGAGCATAATTCTCAACTGTCGAATGGAAAAGTGGAGATACTTTTTGTTATTGAAGGATAATATTATGGTTTTTATCGTAATAGTTATCTTTTAATACAAATTATTTTAGCATCTTCTTCGACCAGATAAATAAGATGCGAATTATATCTCAAACAAGAAATACAGTTTGAATTGGTTTGGGATGTAATTCGTCAGGAATGCATGGATAGGTTTTGAAATTATGATGATGTGATAGGCATGGGATTTAATATTGGTGAAATAGGAAACCTAGGTAGGCTAGGTTATTAGAGTAGTGATGGGTGTCAGATGAATTGGTGATGATTCTTGGCCTACATGCCGTGTGAAAGACTACCATGTATATATATATTTATATATAATTGGTGGCTTATTAGATAAATCTTGGGATTCGATATAAGCATAAGGATCAGATTTGGTTGCAGAGTCTTAAGAGCAGTGAGACTTATCCGAAGCTTGAGTTAGCAGAGGAGTTTTAATAGCATTGTAGTTTTTATTAGCTTATCAACCAGCGCGTACTCATCCCTATAAATACAAGACACCGTGCATCATTTGGGGGACCTCCAATTCAACACACAAATTTGCACTGTGCAAATCCTCTCAACCTTGAGATTTTTTATTTTCTTTTTCGCCAACACATCTTCAGTTTGGATAAACAGCACTGTGGAGGCAACCGGTAAACATCTTCAGTTTGGATAAACAGCACTGTTGCCGTAGAATCAGCCGACCGCGGAGCACCTTCAGTTTGGATAAACAGCACTGCGTCGAGGCCGACTGGTTATCTATCCAAGTCTCGGTCAAGAAGGGTTTTCGAGTCTTTATTGGCAGAGGTCATCTCATCAGCCTTCTCGGCGAAGTGAGGTGTTACAGGTTACTACATTCGGCACATTGAAAGCCGAATTTGATATTGAACTTCGCAGAACTAGCAGCCTTGTCTTCAAGCTCTAGAACCCAAAGGCCGAGGCGTGTTCCTTCCTCGGCAGTAGTCGCAAGATTGAGAAGTCAGCCGCGCACACAACGCAACATCAACATTTTACTCACCGGCCGAGTTGGCACGCCCCGCGAGTTGGCACGCCCCGCATTCAATCGAAGGACGTAGTTAGCTCATTAATTATTCGGCCTGCGCGCCACGTAAGCTTGATAGTTTTTAGGGTCAAGAATAACAAAATAAAATCTAATATTCTAAAACAGTGGGAAATTTTAAAAAATAACCAATTTTAGAATCAAAAATTGAATTTTAACCAAGCATTCTAATCTCTTAAAATTCTAACCAAAAACTCAGGTGAAAAGTCTTAATTACCTTTATTTATACTAATCCTCTCGGTCTCCTCTTCCTCTCTCCTTTCTCGCAAGCTTGAGGCGCTACAATTGTTGCAATAGTCGGGCAACAAGCGCTGGTCCTACCGGCGGCAGCCGTTTTCTCATCCTTTAAGGGACCATTCTGCGGTGCCAGAGTCCAAAGAGAGGTCCGCTCTGGTATCATAAAATTGATCCTCACGCTCTTCACTTTAACTCCCCATCAATTCACTGTTTTTTTTTTTCCTTTCTGTTTTCAACCGATGAAATCCTGAGTCAAAATCTTTCCAACAAAAAAAACCCGAAAAAATTCAGTCCCTTAAATTATGTTCTAATCTCCAAAGTAGATAGCAGAATAACCCAAAAATTCAATCTTTTCCTTGTCCAGCACCAGAAGTCTCAAAATTTTCCCGAAACATTAAAACCCACAAACTGCAAAAACAAAAAATAACCCAACACATATCTTGTACTGATCTTATCCTAAGCCAATGTTTTCCTAGGACTCAAATCAATGTTTTTTGGCTCACCCCATCGTAATTTTGAGTTAAAGATGACGACGATTGATTTTTTTTTTCTTAGTAAAAGAACAACGTGCAGTATTGGCTTTTGAATTCTCAACTTCTGTGGTCGGAATAGCATCTAATTGTATGAATAAACATGACAATGGTTTTTGGCACTGTGGAATGGTCCCAGAAAGGAAGAGAAAAGGACTGTCCGAGCCTCTAAAGTGGGCTATCTTTCAAAATTTCTCAAAATGGGTCCAATACGTGCATCAATGACAAAAACGTTACTCTCCCGCCGTTCATGAATCCTTGTTCTTGTATGTTTGCGCTGTGGCATTTCCGGGGCCACATGAAGTTGTTGTGGTTGCAATTTCTCTTCTCAATTTCCACGCCATTCTGCCTTCACTGTAGACTGCCTGGAAATTTGTCTGCTTTACGATCTCTCTCTCTCTCTCTCTCTCTCTCTCTCTCCTGGAAAGTCAGTGCTTCCTACCGCGAGGTGAGTTTCTTGCTTTGTTCACCTTCAGCTGCTTTCACATCTTTATTCTGCAAATTCTTATATGGGCTTTCTTTGATTTTCAACTTGGTTAATGGGATTTCGTTTTCACTCTATGCTTTGAATTATTAGGACTGTCTTTCGATTTTTTGTTCAGTGACTGATGCATGCATGGTGAAGTTTGCTTTGATTTAGCTATTGCGTGCTTGTTGATATGATCGTGGTAAAATAATTGAGTAATTACAAAAAAATTGAACTGAAATGTTGAGGTGAACAAGCTGAGTAATCGAAAAATGGAATATAGAAACTTTTGCTGTACTTTAGCTTTTAAACTATCAAAATATCTCACTTGAATGAGAATATAACACATTCTTGATTCATTTTTCTGTTGTAACTGAAGATTTAAGCTTCTGTGAAGGAAATTCTGGCTAGTTTCACTTCATTGGTGTGTTGATTCTTTCATGGCACTTACTGCAAGCAAGGTTTCAAGCTGCCCTGCAGTGACTAATTCAAAAACGATTCCTAACTCACTTGGAGTTTTAAATTCGTTTTCCAAGTCGATGAAACGACATAACCTTCATTATCCAAGTCAAGGGGTTGAACAAAGGCAGCTAAATTGTGCACGTATCGGTTCAGAAAAAATGAGCTTTTCTAATGACGGTTTGAAGCGTATATTGGGTAAACCAGTTAATTTTACTGCCTCTCAGAGATCTACTGTCTTACACCTGTCAGGGGGAAGTCATAATACCAAAGAAAAAGAACACATTGTAACTTATGGTGATTCGGCAAAGGAGACTAGGTAAGAACCTAGTAGAAATGGTCTATTATGTTTCTGGGACTGAATTTACTTTGTTAAAGTAGATATTGTTCTATGTGTATGTGCAGCAAATTAATGATAGGAGGACAAAGGGAATAATAATTTATCTAAAGGCATAATGCAAGTCTGCAATAATTATTAGATAAACGTAGCTATTCCTTAAATCAGATTGTTTATGGTGTTAGCTTTGTTTTGTTTTGGTTTTTTTTTTTTATTGGGGATCAACCTGTCAATTGGCTTATGATTGTCAACTTGTGCTGGTAAATTGGAACTTGTTAATTTATTAAACAACTGTATATGTGAGAAGGATTTTCGCTATCCCTTGTAGTTTCCTTACGTGAAAATTGTGGTTGGTATTTGAAAGGAAAATAATGCCAATTAAACATAGGAATTAGGCAAAGTGCCATTTATATGTCTCCATCTGACAGCCAAAAAGAAAAGAGTTACAGTGGATGAGCAGACAGGGAGTTACAAACCTTCGATCTCCCCATCTTCCTCTTGTCTCAGAGTAAGAAATGCATTCGTCTGAGTTGATTGAGATGAGTTTTATCGTCTTCTAGCTTGTTTACTTGTGTTAGGTAAACAAGCAACTGGGTCGCCCCACATCTAGCTCTATCAATCAAATTTTTCCTTATCATAAGCACTAAGAAAGAAAGGGCTCTTAGACTACTAAAGGGGATACATGAAAGTAGTTTACTTGCTTAGTAAGGAAAGGAATAAGCACTCAGAAGTACTACTAGAATGGACTACTCACTCATAGGGACACAACCGATTGATATAATGCTTTATAAGTTATCCATATTATACAAAATACCAGCAGGAGGATTTCTTAAGAGGAAGAGGGCATTCAGACGAACAAGGACAATAATGTGTATATATACAGGGAGAAGGGTTTTGCTCTCTAGGTACCTTTCACAACCCTCAAACTAGGAACAAGTGCGTTTGTATTCCCTTCATCTAGATCCTCAGTTAAATGTCAAGGTGAGAAAAATTTCATATTAGAACCTAATGGACCAGGGGGAAAGAAACTCCCGTGACACTAACTTTCTTACATAATTTATGTTTGTTCACTCAACAAACAGAGGTACTTAATGAATTTGTGCCTCACTTTTATAATATCTGTGAGATTTTGACAACAAATTATTTCATCTTCTTTCAGAATTTTCCCTATTTGTATCTTGAACTATCACTTTTGAACTCTTGCCAAATTAGTTTGTTGTTCATGCTCTTTGATTATGGCATATTTTTAGCATAAGTTTAAACAAACTGCCAATTGTTCTCTTTTTCAACATCTGTTAAAGAACTCCTCTTGTATCCTAGTTCACAGATTGGGGATGACGAAGATGGGGGCCCTCCAGTCTTTTCTGAGAGAACTACTCACTCCAATCGAGGTTTAGCTGAAGCTTGCAAATTTGTTTTCAATGACGCGAAGTTTGTAAATGAAAGGGCGCGCAATGACATGATTCTGCTTTCTCGGTAAGATTCCCTAATCTACGTTCGTTTTTTTTTCTTTTCATTTTGAGATGAGATTGCAGTAATTAATTGTAACCCATCTTATCTTGGTCTTTATAGTTTTAGTCTCAGGAACAAGTCTTGCAATGTTAAATTACAATTAAGGTTTACAATCAAATTACACAGGACCTGTAAGCAAAATTTGCAAGACCATGTTTTTGGCCTTTTCTGTAATTTACGCATTATAAAGTCAGGTCGAGCATGGTTTGCAAAAGGGAAAAAAATGTACAATTGTACTGGCTACTTACACGTGATAGTTAGTATCAATGTATTAAGATAGTCATCTATGTATTAAGTTAGTATCAATGCTCATTATTTGCCATTTCTTGTCAGTGGTATAATGAGGTTGGATGCCCGTGTGCGTCAAGACATTGCTATTCTTGGGTCGGGGTTTCTTAAGCTGGATGGTAAAACTCTTATCACCTTTTCAGTGCACAGATTTTCTTGGGCAGCTTTATAAATTCTATATATCCTTGAATCCACACTTACATGAATTTATTCATATTCGAATAACAAATAATGTGAAATGAATACGGTGTTTGGTTTCTAGAATGGAATTGGAATCAAGGAAAGATTCAAACTCTGTTGTTTATTTGGAACTGGTAATCTAGGGCCTGCATCAGGGATTCATCAAGAATATATATTGTTAAAGAAATCAACCCATCTCATTGAACGACCTACACAAATCTAGAATAAAGAATTCTAGAACATTCACTAAAGTTGGTTAGCTAGATTATCCAAATTAAAGTGGCCCTTTGTAGAAAGGACTAGAAGGTTGTTTCTTAAGTTGGTGGAAGAGTCTAGAAGAATGGTGAGGTTTCCACCAACATGCAAGATTAGTGTAGATAATTCTAGCTTAGGAAGTTAGTGGAATTATCTAGATGTCTCTAGCATGATGTTTCCATGCTTCTCCAAGGTTCCATGCATGCCTATAAAAGGAGAAGGCATCCACACCATTTGTATCAACCAATCAAGAAAGAAGAAGTAAGAATCAAGAGAGAGCTAAGTATGAGAAGTAAAAGTAGTCTTGTAGGAGTGCGAGTGGTCTAGAGTTTGTCTCTAGAAAGTGAGTGAGTGTCATAGCTTCTAAAGTGCGTCTTTGAGAGTTTTGAGTGTTGTAATATTTTGTGTGTGTAATACAAGTAATTTGTTTACTTGTGTTGTCTCTCCAACACTTGTGTTATAGTTGTGTACTCTAATCTTTCCTCAATATATATGATTGGTTAAAAGATTTTTATCAAGAGTAGTCTAAATATAAGATTGGTTAAGGCTTATATATGTTAGCTGTAGTCATAAAAGAAATCCTATTCTCATCTTTTCTCTCAGATAGAGTTATTAATAGTTACAAAAATTCAAAATCCATATTCCAGTAATTTAGACATTTTTTTTCTTTGTTAACAAGTAATATAATCTAAGCTAAAAGTCATGTAAAACATTGGTTGGAACCAATCATGAAGTTATAGTTCCACTGAAAAATGTGATATCTACGTGGCTGAAGGACTTTGAGTGGAGTTGTACCATTTAGGACTCCTCTAGTACGGTTAATGATGTATGCAACAGTTAGAATGACCATATTGCATACTCTCAAGAAACAACGAACAAAAGCTGTATAGTCTCCACATTTTGCACTCAGCCACACCATTTTGCTTTGGGGTATAGCGAAGTTTCTGAAACATACCCTTTAGGAAAAGCTATGACTAAAGTTATTTGAACTTTGCGACGGGAGAGAAAAAAAAAAGGACAACTAACAACAGATAAAAGGAAAAAAAAGGAGAACATGCTGAGTTCAGATG
Source organism: Cotoneaster glaucophyllus (assembly GCA_036320875.1). NCBI lineage: Eukaryota > Viridiplantae > Streptophyta > Magnoliopsida > Rosales > Rosaceae > Cotoneaster > Cotoneaster glaucophyllus. The sequence continues at coordinate 24,441,166 of CM070068.1, read as the reverse complement.
TCTGATAGGATATAATGTATTCAATTAGGAGAGGAGGTATTCAATTGTGTAAACCCAGGAGGAGGATTAAGCTCCATAGGTCTGAGTCTTGTGAAATGCACACATTCGTCATCCATAGCAAGTTTCTGGATAAAGATTAGCCTGGAAGACAAGGTAAAATCAATTGATTGCAAACAAGAAGAAATTAGCAATGCGATGTTGAATACATTGTACACGTTTACCCCAGAATACTCCAAAAGGATTTTGTGGTAAACGCGTGTGCGTTTAGCATAATGGAGCAAGTCATCATTATTAGATTGGAAGACCATGGGTCAATCTTTTGACTGAAGATAAACCTGCAACGGGGGTATGGTGATGTAGATGAAGTTAGATGAGGAAGTTAGTGGCTCTGGCAGAGTAGGAGAAGATAAGGACACCTCATCACGATAAAATGGGGGAATGCTGATTCCATGTTTTGAGGCATTCCTTTGAATGTTCATTCAGGGGAATGAGCACTCAACCAAGGATTTTGTATGAGTATACGTTCTTGGATGAATATTTTTCTCCTTTTAGAACTTCTGGCTGCTTATTTCTTTTTGTTTATTTAATGGGAGAATGGATTCTTTGGTTCTCTTTTTTTCTGGTTGCCTAAATATGCAGTCATCTTTCTCATGAAACTTATGATGTTGTTATCCTGACCTTCTGCTCTGTAGCACGGGCAAGAGAGGATACTGAGAAAATTGACCGTAATGTGAAGAAGAAAGCCGAGCTCCTTCATCATATTGCTATGGTATGTGTATTATTTATGGGGGCTTTTAGCAGTAAGTCACAAAGCAACACTTGTAATAAACACTTACTTTTGGTGTCTTCTATTTTTAAGCCCCGAACTATTTTTTAAAAAATATTTAAGCCCAGTTTTTCTTGGAAAAATAAATAGGACCTAAATATAAATAGTGTTTTTTTTTGGGGGCAGCTTTTTACTAAAACTTTGAATCTTTTTACTAATTTGATAACCAACAATCCTCTGCAGATCTTAAAAGACAAAGCCGAGTCTAGATTGAAAACCGCTGCTGATAAGCACTGGAGTGATGGAGCCTTAGAGGTACGCTTTTCACTGAAAGAAACTCTTTTTGTTATATAACTGTTGTTTGACATGATGTAGTGTCTCAAAACATAGAAATTTTGAAGGAAACTTAGAAGAAATTGAAATCATTCAATATGCATCAATTAACTATATGAGCTTCATACAATATGTATTAATGATGAATATGCAACGTATAAGGTGAAAACAGTGCCCTGCCGGTATATTTGACTCTAAACTAGATTACTGTAGTTTAATAGTTGACTTCTAATACCCATTAGTGTGTGTAGTTAAACTACGAGAGTGTAAAATAGAAATAAGCGAGCCAGGAAACAATTCAAGAAAATAAAAAAGATGTCAAAGTTGAAAGAAATGCATGTAAATAAGGGCTTGATTGATGCACAAGAGTACAAACAAGAGAGGGTACATGAATCTGCATCCAATGCTTAGAAAACCGTTGCTAGTATTCTAGTATAATTAAAAAACAATTCAAGTTTTCTGAAATTCGGTTCTACATTATGTGTATGTACTATGTATATAAAATATATATTGTAAAAGTGCAGTGTTACTTATGGAAAACAATTTTAGTTGTCTGGAAAATACAATGATGATAATAATGCACTAAATATGCATCTTGATGCTGTGTTGACTCTCTAAGGCTGATTTGCGCCGTGCTGACCTCCGTGCGAAACAATGTGCAATGGAAGATGCCCTAATGGCTTTGGAGGTAAATTGATTTTGTTTTGCTATACTAATCAAGGATACTTGTGGGAGAATATGTTTCTAGTTTATCATGTCTAGTTATGTTGCTCCGTGTTCTCTGAATTTTTTTCATATTATATGCAGTTTGTCAAAAATATTCATGACAGGATGGTGAACAAATTGTACAATTTGTAAGTTTCTTTTGTGATTGTTAAGTTCCTTCGTTGTTTGATCCCTTCTATCACTTGTGTATTTACCTTTGGAGCATAATATCTCATGTCAACATCCAGTCCTCTGCAAAGAGAAAATGGTGTTATATCAGAAAATGACATACTGGGGCGTATAATGCTTGAAAAGAATGGGAAAAGTCTTGATTTCCCTCCTGGAGAAGTATCTACTAATCGCATTACTGCAATTCAGGTCCCTTTTCCTGGAATTCTCCAGTTCTCTTTCTTTCTACTTTCTTGAGATTCAGGATATTACAATCTTGTGACTGGTTGTGTACAGGAAGCTTACTGGAGTATGGCTTCTGCCTTCTTTGAAGCTGATGGAATTGATTATACTGATCCTGAAGAGGTCCATATCTAAATATGTATTTATGTTCATGATCTGATCTAGCAGTTAATGTTACTATGTTAGACTGCTTGTAGGGTCGCTTATTTAACTTATTTTTTCTATCTGGAGTAGCTCGAGCTGTTAATTGCGACTCTAATTGATCTTGATGCAATGGATGGTAAAAGTAGTGTATCGTTATTGGCGGAGTGTTCAAGTTCTCCTGATGTCAACACCAGGTAAGTTATGCAAGCATTACTTATCTTATAGTGCCCCTTGGACAATCTTACCCCCCTTCGACGTGACAAATGCATACATTTTCCCTCACAAGCTTACAGTTTAGTCTGTATTGTTGTGTTGTGAAACTAAGATTTAAGTGTACAAAGCCAATCGTGCAGTATGCTTTACTTTACTGACGTGCATGGACAAGGCTTCTTGGAATTATTTTGCCTCTCTTTTTGGAAACAATGCTGAGAAAAGTGTCACTTGTTTTTCTTTTCGGAATTTGTTTGTCATTTTATATTTGCGATCCATTTCACTGTAAAATGCATAATAACCCTAACCTATGAGAAGGCAGTAGATAGCCAAATAGAAGTCTGACGCTGACATTAATTTAAAACAATCGTGCTACTGAATATATTTTCGAGTAATATAACAAATTCCAGCGACAAGGAAGCCTGTTTGAACTTTGATTCCCTAGTTTCTGTCGACTCCTACTTGACTTGTATATCATCCATTCTTACCTCTTTGTTTTCTGTTGTATAGGCAAGCGGTGGCCAATGCTTTGGCTGCAGCTCCATCTATGTGGACTCTTGGTAATGCAGGAATGGGAGCATTACAGGTTTGCTGGAAATTAAATAATTGTAATCATCATTCTTTGCCGTGATGATGCCAGAAACTCATGCCTTTCTTGCAGAGACTCGCAGAAGATAGCAATCCAGCAATTGCTGCCGCAGCCTCGAAAGCAATCTTTGAACTTAAGAAACAATGGAAGATTGAGGAAGGAGATAGCTGGAGGTTTACGATGAACCAAAATACCATTCAAGAAGATGAAAGCCAAGAATCCGACGACAATGCAGATACAGATTGACATACTTATACAACTGTAGAGTAGGTATTCACATGGAAGCTTAAATTAGTCGTAGGATTAAGGACCCCCACAAATTACCATAAAGTGATCAAAATTCTGTACATAAAATGCTGCATTCTCTTTCTTATCTTATCGAAATATGCGTCAAATGATTCACTATGGTTGGGGGATTCAAACTTGGAACGTCTCACTAGCTACAAATCCTATCATGTTCTTAAACTACTTAATTTTGTTCAAATTGCTCTTTAGGGTTTATAGTTTAGAGAGTGTTACAAACTTATATAACGTTCAGTTTTACAGTGAAGCCAAACCCGGTTTTAACTTTTCACCAAGGGATGTGTCTGCACACTCTTTTTCTCTGTACAACCTGTTTATTTCTAGCCTTTGGATTGAATAAATCAAACGAATCAAGAGAAAGAAGGGTGTGTGGAAGGAGAAAAGGAGTCGGCTAATCATTTACCACAACAAATTAAGGGTTGGAAATCCATGGATTCTATCGTCATGGTCCACAAGTTGGTGGGTTTGCACATGAATTGTGACTTGTGAGGTCTCTAGCCAGTTGTTCAAAAGTATGGAGGACATTTGCAATAAAACCTTCGACCTGTTTTATTTCAAGAGACGAGAGAACCCTTATCCCAATATAACATGTGGGTCTACTAGTTTCTCAAGTGTTGTTTGTACTTTTATCCATTAGGGGTAATTTTATTTTTCTGGTAACGAATTCGATGGTTCAAGTGTTGTATTTTATTGTACTACAAAGCCAACAAGTTATCCAAAAACAAAAAAAAAACAGATGTTTATTAGGGTGTTAGGTAACTCTCGACTTTTTCTTTTTGACTTCTTTTTCCTTTTCTTTTATTTTTTGTTGTAGCACATTCGAGAATTAATAATCGCACACCCTATTATTCCTTGTATATATCTTTGTTTATACCTGGCAGTTTTCTCCGTTCGATTTATTCAATCCAACAGACCTCATTTGTCCTCTTGCACACTCCTATTTATTTTTGTCCATTAATTATCTTTCATTTATTCAATCCAAAAGTAAATAATGAGGAATATAAAGGGACAAAATATGAGTATGAAAATCACCCCCTTAAACATTTCAAGGAAGCATTTGGTTGATATTTGTTATGTTTCTGAGACCCGATAATGAACTTTTTGAAAGGTATCCACACATTTATTTTTACCTCTTACACTCTTTTTTAATTGTTATCCTTTGATCTTTTCCAATTCATTCGATCTAACAGCCGAAAATTCATAAATGTGTGTGAAAGGTAAAAAATAGTATGTGGTAGCACTACCCCTTTTAAAAAAGTTAAAGGAAACATACACAGGCTCAGGAGCAAAAGCAAGATATTATATAACCAACTTTATTTATACAAAGGCTCTCCAATCACTTCCAAAAGCCCCCAATTCGATCCAATTCCTTCCCTTTTTCCTTCCACTTTTTCTTTTTTCCTTGTTAGCTTTTTTATCATGCCTGCCACTGTTGAGTGTTTGTTGACAAATGACAACCCATGTTTCATCATTCCCTGCCTCTCACTTTAATTCCAAATATAACAAGAATCCCAAGTAGCATATTCATTTATCTGATTAACAATTAACAAGTACAAATTAATTACATAATACTTGTGTAGATAACTTTTATTTTCTTCTACGAACACGGAACATTACAATTTACAAACCACCTCTTTTTCTAATCGTATTTATTTGTCCAACGCTGAAGACGGATCCCCGCTCCCCTTTTGATAAAATGAAGAAGAAAACATAATTTTTACTGTTCACCAACTTAGAGCGGACCGGGAAGCTAGTTTTCTGTCTGAACTTGAAAAGCATTCCTCTTCCCACCACCCCTCTCTTTCTCTCTCTCCCTCCATCCATGGCAGCCAACAAGTTTGCAACCATGTTGCACAGGAACACCCCGAAGTTGATTGTAATTCTAGTCTATGCTGTCCTTGAATGGATTTTGATAGCACTCCTCCTCCTCAGCTCTTTGCTCAGTTACTTGATCACCAAATTTGCCGATTACTTTGGTCTCAAACAGCCTTGCCCGTTGTGTACTTGTAGAATCGATCGCGTCTTGGAACAAGGCAACAACTCAAACAACTCTTACACAGATGTTGTATGTGAGAGCCATGCCACTAAGATATCCAACATGTTTTCCCGTCCTTGTTCTCCACCGTCTGAGCCTTCTTGGGGTTCTTTGGAGTATGCCCGGAAAGGAGATTCAGCTGTAAAGGCTGCGGATGATGGAAACAATGGAGGCGAGTATCAAAGTGCAAACAAACCCGATAGCCTGTCAACTCACAGTGACAATGGCTATGAGTTAGAGACAACGAATGAAGAACATGAGGACGATAGAGTGGCAGAGGGGCAACAACTTACATCGGATGTTTGCAGTTCTAGCTTCAGAGGCAGTGCAGTGGAAGATTGTCTGAGGTCTAGATCAGTATTGCTATGTCAGAACAATGATGCAGATGAAGACAACAAAGGAGGTTCTCTTGAAATTGTGCGGTCAGATTCTAACAGCTCGAAACTTGTCCATCAATCCTCCGATGCTAGTGCTACTAGCATTCAGTGTTGCTTTGAAGGAGATTACTCTCTCGAAATCATCCCCCTATGTTCCGATAATGGTTTGATCTGTGCTCGCAATCATCGGTTGATTCCTGTGGAGTTGATTGATTTTTCAACTACAGTAGACCAAGTAATCCGTAATGTGAAAGAGGAAGAGGTGAAAGAGCATGATCATCATGAAGTGAATTTCGCTTCCGACTCAAACATCGGATCTCAACCTCAACTCTCTGGAGAAGCATCATTAGTACTCATGGTAAGCGAGAGTGCAGTTAACTCAAGTAATGGAGAAGTTGAAAGCTTAGATATGGCCAGGGGTTTTACTGATAACTCTTCTGAGGTAGACGCGGAAGAGGGAAAACAAGATTTGCTTGGCAAGCCATGTGATGAAGTTGTCACTGATCCAGGAGCTCAAACATTATTTGTTCGAATTGAAGAACCCGATAACAAAGAACGAAATGATCCACCAGGTACAGAAAAATTGTAGTTATTCACTAAATTTATTCGCTAGAAGTTTATTTTGCATTCTGATTCTTAATTCCATGCAGTATCTGAAGAAGAAAGTATTTCTGTTGATCACATTATACCAAGAAATTTGGCAAGCGCAGAAGTGGGTGACCATGAAACTGATCACCCTCGGGCTCAAGATGGTTCTTCTTCGACGTGCTTTGAAATTCCCAAAGTACCTGATACATTCTCGGATCAGAGTGATTACGGTAAATCTCAAAATCATATCTTATCTCCACCTATATACAGAAACTGATTTGATGAAAGGCATTTAGTACTGCAAGTAGTGTAATTGTTAAAAAAGAAAGAGCTGGCGTTCACGGTAAATTTAATTTTGACAGGTTTAAGGCACACTGAAGAAGGTATGCCGAAAGAGGAAACAAGTAAGCTCGAAAATGATCAAGAATCAGAGGAAGAGAAGATTCCTAACTCACCAACATCAGTAAACAGTCTTTGTTCCTTGCACAAGAAACCGGGTGAAAAAAAAGAGCCGGCGGTAGAAGAGTATTTGGATGGAAGTGGGGTCAGTGAGATGGAAGATGGAGATCCTTTTACAACCATTGGACGGCTCAAAGAAGCTCTGACAGCTGAACGTAAAGCTATAAGTTCCTTGTACGCAGAACTAGAGCAAGAGAGGAGTGCGTCTGCAATTGCCGCCAACCAGACTATGGCTATGATAACAAGGCTTCAAGAAGAGAAGGCAGCAATGCAAATGGAGGCATTGCAATACCAGAGGATGATGGAAGAACAATCCGAGTACGATCAGGATGCCTTACAACTTTTGAATGATTTGATGAACAAGAAGGAGAAGGAAAAGCAAGAACTCGAGAGAGAACTGGAGATATATCAAAAGAAAGTCCTAGATTATGAGGAAAAAGAGAAGATAAGGATCATGAGCAGAATTAAATATGGAAGTGTAAAAAGTAGGAATTCCTCTGCTTCTTGCAGCCAGTCGTGGGATAGTGATGCGCTATCGATTGACCTTAATGTTGAAGCCAGGGACGAAGAAAGTGGCTTCGGTGGCCTTCAAGAAAGCAATAACAACAATACTACAGATGATGCAGGTCTGAGTTTGGAAGATTTAGCTCTGGATTGTGTTAAAAATATGAGTGTTCTTGATGAATCGCTAGCAGGGTTTGAGGAAGAGAGGCTGTCCATTCTGGATCAGCTCAAAGCCTTGGAGGAGAAGCTAATCACGTTGGGTGCAAATGAGGAATCGGGCGATGACTTTAAATTAGTTGAGCATTCCCCCGCGTATAGTCTCAAAGACTTCGAAGAGAATCATGATTTTAGCAGTCCAGAAGAAAATGGGACATCGAAGGGATTTTCGGAGGATAAACATCATCCCGAGGGAGAGACATTGGGTTCCATGGTAAAAAGACTTCTTCCGCTTTTGGATGCAACTGACAATGAAACCGAAGAAGGGTTAACTCATGAAGAACAGGTTGATCAATCTGAATCTATTGAAACAATGCGGAACTCAATTACCAATTTTGAGCTGAATGATGGCAAAATAGCCATTGAAGAGGAGGTGGATCATGTTTATGAGAGGCTACAAGCTCTTGAAGCAGACAGGGAGTTTCTAAAGCACTGCATGAGCTCCATAAAGAAGGGAGACAAGGGGGTGGATCTTCTCCAAGAGATTTTGCAACATCTAAGGGATCTGAGGGCTGTTGAACTCCGCGTCAAGAACATGAATGATCCCGAGGGCGATGAAGTTGCAGTTGATTGATACAAGGAGAATCCAATTAAGAGGTAATATTCAAACAAGTTTACAACTCAGTTCTCTGACTTCGGAGCAACCTTTACAATGCTGTAGACACACAAACCACTAATACACAACTAAAAAGCATCAGTGGCCACTGATATCTGTGGAACAAGATGATGCGAGTAAAAGGATTGTTCGTGTAAATCAAATAACACGCATAGTTAACTGTCGCCGTTGACTACTTAGACACGGATAATCTTGTAGGCACGATATCATAACTCGATCATTTTTTCATGACTAGTGCTTTTTCATGTAGTGAGCAGACGAAACTGGTGTTATTTTAGCAGTTAGAGTAACACCAATTTACAAGTGACTAACATAAATCAGTTGTGAAATTCACTTTAATCCGATTTAGGGTTTAGGATAAACATGCACATGCACGCATTCTGTGACATTACAAAAGTTAAGATGCTAAAAAAAAATCAGTTTGATGATTGCAGATTGCTGTATTGGTGATCAGGAAGACTGCAGAAGCAGATACATATGTGTGATGATGAAGAACTAATATTCCACATTTTGTTTAAATACGTGTTGTGGACAGAAATTACGGAATTTATCAATCAAGGGGATGATTCCACTTAGTGGGATAAGGCTTTGTCGTTGTTGTTGTATTATTCAAGGGAAGATCTCTTAAAGGAGGGGAGGGATTCCTTGTTGTGTTTGTTACACTTGGGCTGGGCGTGGCACAAATATGCCCTAAATTTTGCAGTGACTCCGCATTACTACAGAATGCAGATATATGAAGAGGAGCATTATATTTTGAGTTTGTTAAAACAAATTGCTTCTAATTATTAATAGTTTGGTTATTAATTTTTCTTCTTTTGGATTGTTACTATTTTTTCTTTTCTTTTGTATTTTAGTTTTATTGAAGAGGTGTAATTAGTTCATTACAAAGAAATCTTCTTTTTCATTTTCCCCAAAATGAAAACGTCTTTTGATATTTATTTGTAAGTGAGAAATTTCATTAATTAGAAAAGCAATGAATATATTATTGATGGAAGTTGCGTTAATGTAGCCTCGTTAAAAACCCCGAGAAAGGAAAAGAGAACACCATATGCTCCCTCAGACTTGAAAGAAAAACACACGAAGACTGCAATGCTATCGGGCTACTAAAAAAAACATGAAGACTGCAAAAATTTAAAAACCAATATCAAGATCAGGATATTGGTTAACCACCATAATTACGAGAAAATCTTTGATTACTTAGGGGTTGTTTGGTATTTAATTTGAAACCAATATATAGTTTTCCAAAAATGCTGAATGTAGCTAAATTATTTAATACTCATTGTTTACAAAAACAAAACCGAAAAATCGACTCAAAATACCAAACAAGCTCTAAGCTTCAGTTTGTTTTTTACTTCATCTATTACCACCACAAATGTATTCGTTTTTTTATACGACAATATTGAGAACGGGAGATTGGGTCATACAATGAGTTAGCATTAATTTTATGGATAGTGCTATTCACACATTTTTTTAGGGAAAATTAGAATCCCCTACAGTTTTTATATATCATTTAGATTAAACATCAGTGTCTTTTTAAAATTTGATTAAAGTGCTTAGACCAATAACCACCTCAAGCTAAATTACATGTCATTATTATATCTTTTAAAATTAAAATAATTTTTGAATTTATCATTTTATCTGCATGATGCACTTTTCCTTATTTAGTGGAGATATTAATAATTAGGGTAAAAGACTGTTTACTACCCTCATGTTTCGTGGTTTTCAACATTTAGTACATAAAGTTTTTTTTGTCCCAGAGTCATACCTAAAGTGTAAATTTTGGGACAGTATCATACATCCGTTAGTCAACCCGTTAACTGCGACGTGGCGCCCATGTGGACAATGACTAGGCGTCATGTGTCAATAAGGGTCCCGCGTGGATATTAAAAATTAAAAGAAATTACAAAATTACAAAAATAAAATAAAATAAAAAAATAAAAAAATCCTTTTTTCTTCTCCTTCGTACCCACCTTCTCCACCGCATCCTCTCCCTCCCTTCTCTCTCTGCAACCCGTATTCCTTCCCTCCCTTCTCTTTCTGCACCTGCAACATCCTCCCTTACCGAGTAGTTTCAATTTCAATTCAATGCACCATTCAACCAATTGCAGCGATTGAAACCCAAAAAAAATTAGAAATCGATGCGATTAAAAAACCCTAATTGCGTGACGAAGCACCTCTACTCCTCCGCCATCTTCTTCGCTGACAAAGTCGCTGCCTTTACCAATGACCCTGCCGATATCTACATGCAAGCTCAGGCTCTCTTTCTCGGCCGCCATTACCGACTCGCCTACCACCTCCTCAATGCCTCCCAGATCGTCCTCCGCGACCTCCGATTTCGTTACCTCGCTGCCAAGTGCCTGGCAAGTCTCTCTTGGTGCTGAAATTAGGAGATGGGTTCTCTTTGTTTGCTGAGTTGTTTCAATGTTTTTGCTTGAAATTGGGTTTTCCATTTGTGGATTTTGGGTTTCTTTACTTGGGTTTTTGGTTCACTTTGATATGTGATTGTAGAAAAGGAGAAAATGGGTATTACTTCTTTCTTACTCGGATTATAAAGGGGACATTTGTTTCGTGTTGTCAGATTTTCAAATTCAGTAACATAGATAGAAGTTAGGATGATTAAAAATTGCCGGTCTTTCAGCTTTAATTTGGGGTCGATGCAGTTGTGTTCTGGGTTAATAGGACTGACTAGTTCTCTCTTTTTTTTTCTTTTTTTCTTTTTTTCTTTTTTGTGTGTGTCTGTGTTTAATCAGGAGGATCAGGGAAGTGGGTGCAAGGAAGAGAAGGGAGGGAGGAGGATGGAGGGAGAAGGAAGGAGGGGGTCGAGAAGGTGGGGCAGGATGCCCAGAAAAGTTATATATATATTTTTTTTTTTAATTTTTTAATATTTAAGTGGGTCCAAATTGACACGTGGCGCCAAGTCATTGTCCATGTAAGCGCCACGTCATCAGTTAACAGAGGTCCTAACAGAAAACTTAACGGATGTACGAAATTGTCCCAAAATTAAGACTTGAGGTATGACTTTGAGATGAAAAAAACTTTATATACTAAATGTTGAAAACCACGAAACATGAGGGTAGTAAACAGTCTTTTACCCTAATAATTAAACTATATTTTTTCTTCTTCCAGATATGTTTTTTTTCGATCACAATTTCTTTTTTTGTTATGCAAACATTTAATATTATTTCTTTTTTCAAATGTTTTTTTTAATCAAATAGTTGGTGATCAACATAAAAGCTCCGTGTAATTTTTTCAATTTTTTTTGTTGTTTTTTTTAAAGTATAGTTGTTTGACGAATTATTATTAGGTACAATACATTACGTATATATTATCTACGGGTACGTTTGAAGTTACAAAAATTATTAATTGGTACGTTTATTTGCAATTTTGGTACGTTTGATTTGATATATATTGTTAATATTGGTACGTTTGATTTGATACATATTGTTAATATTGGTACATTATTTTTATTTTGGTACGTTTTATTTTGTACACATTGTGTATTGGTACGTTTATATTATTCTCAATCCTTTTTTTCTCTTAACGTACTAAAAGAAAAACTTATTTCGGTACGTTTGATTTTGTGGGATTTAAAAATATTTTAAACTATTTTGGAAAGAAAATATCTTAAATTGTAGATAATTATTGCTAAATTGTAGCATTATTATGAAAATAAATTGAATCTAACCAACTTTTTTTTTTTTTTTTTACAATTATCTCTAATGGATGATAGTGTAATTAAAAGGCTAGATTATAGGAAATTTGTTACAATATAATGTGCATGTAGCACCAAAATTATGATAAAAAAAGTTTAATCAAATTACTAAAAGTCATGAATGTTTAATCTAAAAAATTCAAAAATGAGGCGCCTATATCAAAAGAGCCCATTTTTTTTACTTTCCACACACCCTTGTTAATCTTTTACATTGATCTTATTTAATTCAGTTGATCCGAGGGCCGGAAATTGAGAGAGGTGGGCAAAAGCTAAAAAAGGGTGTGTGGATAACAACACCCTAATTTCATATCAAATTCGTCATTTATGAGAGTCAAACCTAAGATCTCACATGTATAAGTTGCGATAAAAAGGCAATTATTTTAACTAGAATTTTCATGAAAAATATTGAACACCCAAGTGGATTATGTGAAGAATGTTGAAGTTCCACCATAAAACCAATTGGCAATTTAAGGAGTAGCCCAATTACTTATAAGCACTTGCAATGTCCATTTTTCTCCCGATGTGGGATTCCTACCTCAACAGACCTTAACACGTGGAGGACACAAATCGGGTGCGTGGAGCACATGTGGCCGTTCAGCTTCACGTGGGACAACATGCAGATACAATGAACAAAGTTAAGATTCAACTATGAAACTAATTGGTAATATGAGAAGTAGCTCAATAAATGTCTACTCGTTTATGATCACAATCAAAAAAGTTCGCATCATCCATTTTTCCTTTCTCTTTCTCATGAAGCTTTACAAAGCCAAACTATACATTTCGTCAAATTACATAAATAACGAAAGAAATGAGCATTTTTAAAAGGCTATTACGGGTGAAAACTCTCATATATTGATTGTATATTATTATTATTATTATTATTATTTTTTGGTGAATAGAGGGGGATGATTGTATATTATTTTATCATATGACCCGAAGTGAGATCGCATACTCTAACACGCCTCTTCACAAGTGGCCCCACACGGGGTCACATGGGAAACCAATTCCCACCTCGAGAATTGGTCAAGTCATTATACCGAAACGAAAGTCAATCTTTTCGAGAGTTCGGTCGGTCGATATTCAGTCTTTAGAGCCAACGCCAATCTTTTTGAAGGCCCAGTTGTTCAATTGCCTTAAGTTGGACTTAGTGCAACTTTTAAAAGCCCAACTTCAGAAAGCATGTTTGAGCCCAGTAACTCAGGGCCATGACATGTCTAGAGAATAGCCTACTATGATACTATGATTAATTTTGTAGGCCCAAGTACGGTCCACCACCAAAAGGCTTCGGTGATATTAAAGGTGGAAACTCTCATATATTTGTTGTATATTATTTGTCATATGACCATTGTGAGATCCTAATCTCTAACATTATGCACAAAATGTTGGAAAAAGCTTAATTAAGCCGGTGTACATGTCAACTGAAATGGTTATTAAAAATGTTATGCATTCATAACTCTGTATGAGAGTCCATGAAACTCTATATACAATACACTTAATTGGGTCACTTAGTACTACGGTCTAGTGGTATTCCTCTTCACTTGAAAGTAAGAGGTCTTAGGTTCGAATCTCATGGATGGCGAATTTGATACTAAATTAGACTGCCCATTGTGTAGCTTTGCCAAACTCCCCCTTCCCTTAGTGTAAAAATATTGATGTACTAAAAAAATATACTTAATTGGAGTGTGGAACTCAACTTGAAAATTAGACTCAAAATTCATCAGCCAATGACACTAATTCTCTCATTTCAATTATCTAATACCTACACTCCATATTTCTCAATTGCAGTTGGACTACCGTTCGTAATGGAGGATTCCACCCTGGCAAAGGAGTTCACGTGTTCGATGAGGTGCTCACATTTTTAGGCTTTTTTTACCGTTTGTATGGTGCGTTTCGTAATAATATGGCTGTTGCACAATTTTGGCATCTAGTTTCAATTTTAGCAAGATAATAAATTTTCTCAGGCCATCTCCAACCGATGGCTGGTCAGAGGGCTCGTTTTAGCCCTCTGGCCCTCCAAGAGTCTCCAAGATATTAATATTTTAATGAACAGTACATGGCCATATTTGCCTCCATCTCCAACCGAGGGCCAGAGGGCTCGTTTTAGCCTTGTCACAAAAAACCGTCTCCAACCGAGGGCCATAGGGCCAAACATAATTTATTATTTTAAAACTACAACTTAAATTCAAATCCAACGGCTAATTTATAGGAAAAAAATAGAATTAAAAAAAAATATGAAACAAATTTTGTGAAATAGAAGTTATAGGAAAAAAAATGGAATTTAAAAAAAATATGAAACAAATTTTGTAAAATAGAAGTTATATGAAAAAAATATTAATCAAATTTTGTAAAATAGAAGTTATAGGAAAAAAAATAGAATAAAAAAAAATATGAAACAAATTTTGTAAAATAGAAGTTATAGGAAAAAAAAAATAGAATTTAAAAAAAAATTGAAACAAATTTTGTGAAATAGAAGTTATAGGAAAAAAATGGAATTTAAAAAAAATGAAACAAATTTTGTAAAATAGAAGTTATAGGAAAAAAAATAGAATTTAAAAAAAAAATAGAAACAAATTTTGTAAAATAGAATTGAAAAAAAATATGAAACAAAATTTGATTCATATGAAAAGGAAAAAAAAAGTTTAAATTCATATAAAAAAAAAATGAATACAACAGCTACTAGCCGTTGTATTAAAAAAAATTCAAACTATTAGTGTCGGTTAACCAACACTAATAGTAATTTAAAAAAAAATATTGCCTTTGAATCCTTATTACTGTCGGTTATAACCGACAGTATTAATAAAACCTTTATTAATGTTGTCGGTTATAACCGACAGCAATAGGAAAATTATAAAAAAAAAATAGCCAGCCCGGGGCTGGCTGGCTGGCCGAAAGCAGCTAGCCCTTTGGCCCTTTGAAATTCTGTGGGGCCCTCCCAGATTCCCGAGCCCTCTGGCCTAACCCTCGGTTGGAGACGGTTTTAGGGCTATTTTCTGCCCTCTGGCCCTCTGGACCCTTCGGTTGGAGATGGCCTCATACCGCTAATTACGTATCGCACACACCTATATTTATGTTTGTTGATTATTTATTTAATTTTATTCACTTCAAATACTATAAATAAATAAATAAATAAAAATGTGTAAAGAGGAAAAAAATCCACTTGGTACCGTTTGGTACGCAGACGGGACGGGACGGGACGAGACAGAACGGGACGGGACATGACGGAACGGATGATGTAAATATTGAAAAAAATAAGGGGAAATTTTGTCTTAAAATGTTATAAATTTGTGTTCCACGGATGTGGAACGGGTCGTTCCAGGGGGAGAGGTGGAACGAAAAATCAGCCAAATTTCGTCCCATGGGACAACCCGTTCCACGATTTTTTGGCGTACCAAACACGGGACGGAACGCCTTGTCCCGTCCCGTCCCACGTACCAAACGCACACTCTTTTGAGTATTGGGACTAGGCTCTCCCCACCCATCAACTATTGTATGCAGAACCATCCAATCAGAAGTTCCATAACCTGCCACCTCAGCGATCCCCATCTCACCGTCTCTCAACCGTTCCATCGTCCACTCCGAGACTCCCAGCCGTGGGTCAAGGAACCAAGAGCAAACTAATTATATTATATTATTTACTTTATCCTTTTGGCTTTAAATCTAGCTCTCAAATCCTTGCAAGCTCAAATCCAACAGCTTTTTTACCATCAGAAAATTGAGGGTTTTCTCCTTGATGCTGTAGCTGTAGCAGCAGCTGAGTGTTTTGTGGGGTTCACTGAGAGGGCTTGAAATTTTAAACAGCTTCCTTTTATTTTCTCTGCAAAGTTTTAATGGCTACTGAAGAGGTTAACAAACCTCCATCACTCCCTCCTTACCCTCAGGTACTTCCTTCTTCTCTCTCCTTCCAAATCTCTCACTAAAATAATTCTCTTAAATTTTTATTTTATTTTATTTTTCTGTACTTCAAACCATCATTTCTCACAGTTTTCACAAATACTGATGTTTTTTTAATAAATTTTTTTTTTTTTACTTTTCATGGTCTTGGATATTACTATTCTTGTTCCTTTTTGGATATTTTACATGTTGTGGAAAGGGTAAATCAAGAAGGGTTCCTGAATAATAGAAAAAATAAGAAATATTTAAAATAATCAGAGCGCTTGGTTCCATTTAGTTTTCATAGTAATCATAAGAAATGAGCTTTCACTGATCTGAATATCTCTACCTGTTATAGCTAGATATATGAAGAAAAATAGTTTGGGTATATTTTCGAGAAAGGAAGATTTGGTGCTAATTGAAGACTAGCAAAATCGAGCGTTTATAATTCATACGGTCGAACTCACCTGGTGGGATAAGCTTGCTTCGTTGTTGTTCCTTGTGTATTTTCGAGGAAAAAAAGTATTAGGACTACAGTTTTAGGATTCTCCAAAGTTTTAGATCCTTTTTTACTGATTTGGGTAATTTGAAATACCAGAACCCAAATCAGTTATAAAAAAAAAAAGAAAAGAAAAAAAGAAAAGAAAGATTTGAAATTTTGCAGAACCCAAATTTGTAAAATATGTATGTGTGTATATATTCATGTAACTTGAACATTTGTTTGCCGACGAGAAATTTCTGGGTAGAAAGTTAGGATAATTGTGGTATTTTCAGATGATTCTGCAGGCAGTTGAAACCTTGAATGACAAGAATGGTTCGAACAAATCCTCCATCTCGAAATATATTGAATCAACCTATGGGGAAGTGCCGGCCGGGCACAATACCCTCCTCTCTCACCACCTCAGCAAGATGAAAGATAATGGGGAGCTGGTGTTCTGGAAAAACAACTACACGAAGCCGGATCCCAATGCACCTCCAAGGAGGGGGCGTGGCAGGCCGCCAAAGCCCAAGGATCCATTGTCCCCGGACACCACCTTGACCTCACCAAAGGGTAGGGGCCGCCCGCCTAAGGACCCGGAAGCACCCCCAAAGCCTCCCAAGGTTAAGGTGTCTTCAGGGAGTGGGAAGCCGAGGGGGCGGCCAAGGAAGATGGCAAAGCCTACCGGAGGTTTGAGTGGCTCGACCGCAGTGGAAGAGACAATGCCGGTGAGGCCAAGGGGTAGGCCTCCAAAGGTGAAGGATACATTGAGTGCTGGAGTTAGTGTTGGGCAATAGAGTTTTATTAGTGCAGTATTGGTAAGTTTAATGTGTGTAGCTCCCCCGCATTGGTAGAATCGAATGTTAATAACTTCGGGATCGGAGAAGCAATCGGAACAGGCTCCGCGGTTATTCCGATGGCGATCGAATCCGACGTTTTGTGTTGTTAGTTTAGCTTCAGTGTCTTTTGTCTCAACTGTTTAGCTTGTACTATGTGTTGCTGTTGTTTGGTTTCTTAGGTTTGAGAGGGGATGTGACTGCTGCTGATTCTGATTGGAATCTCATTTCATTGTTGTGATCTTATAAGTTATAATTGTTATGCCTAAACAGGGACGGAGTTAGAAATTTCTTCTAGTGGGGGCAACCTGAAAAACATTAAGAAGACCTTATTACAGTATTATATAACCAAATGATAATGGGGATGATTTCAAATGATGATGTTCACAATTGCAATGTTACAAAAATTTCAGTAGTAGTGGAAAGTGGCAAATTAATGAGAAAAATATTAACACATGAGAGGTGAATGAGGGGTTTTTCAGTTTGAATGACAGAATAAGACCACTTTTGTTCATATTATATTTGATATAGAGTAGAAATAGTATGAAGGTATGCTTAATATTAGACACATCTTTTTTTCAAGAATAACATGTGTATATCTGTAATTGCAGTATGCAGCTTAACCAACAAATTACGTGGGGGCATCTGCTCCCAGTGGGCCTTCATTGGCTCCGTCCATGCCTAAATTCTTTCTGCTTTTTGGGTGTGGATTGTTTGCTTAAGGCTAGTCCAATCTGAACACTTATTTTTACTTTTTATATACTTCTCTCAATTTTCAGTTGTCAGATCTAATGAATTGAAGAATATTAGTGGTAAAAAATTAATAAGGTGCGTAGGAAGTAAAAATATGTGTGAATAGGACTATCCTTGCTTCAATGTGCTTTCTAAAAGGCTAATTTGGTTATTCAAGCTTGATTTGAAAGTGGGTTTGCAGTTTGATGTTATATCAAGGAGAGCGGAAATCGAACACAGGACTTTCAGTGTAGGTGAATGCTTTTAAATTTTAAATCACTTGGATTAGAATTTTTTTAGGTTTAATATAATTCTCCGAATGTTTCTTTATCTAGTTTAGTAATTTTATTCTTTTTCTTCCTCAAATGATGAATACTACTTTAATGGAGTAAAGAAATTCTAAATTGGGTGGAGCACATTCCTCAACTAATGTAATTACGCTCACGCTTGGGTATACTTGAGTTTGAGTAGTGTAAGCTATTAGTAATATAATATTAGTGATATTTTTCATCATTGAGTGAGAGGTTTAAATTCGACTTTCATACATGGTGAATTTACTATAAAATTATTGATCATTTTTTTGGCTTAGACCTCACTCTCAATATTGTTGTAAAAAATAAAAATATTTAATTAAGTACAAGTGGCCAAACAAGCAATTTTTCTTCCATGATACATCCCACTAAGTAATCTAGAAATTACTGGCTAAATCTTGCATATAGAAATTTAATCAATCTTTGCAACAGTTAAATCTTTTACATAAAACCTGTAATACTAAGTGGTACGTATCATTGTAGCCGTACCCATCTAAAAGACCTATTTTTTTAATAAATACGACATTATCTATACTAAGGAGTGTAAGGTATCAGCTAAGTCTCACAATAAGCTAATCATAGTAATTTAGTTCGAATTCACCTTTAAAAGGAATCGAACCTGACCTCTCACTTACAACTATAAAAAAATATTATTAAACCGTAAAACTAATAACTACAATACCATACTTTTGTAGAGTGGTTGCTATACATTATTTATGGTGTCGTAGTCTCATGGCTCTTTTAACTGTTGGTGATACGTACTATTGTAGCCGAAACCATCTACATGACCATACTTTTTTAATACATACAATATTATTTACACTATAGAGTGTAGGTTAAGTCTTACAATAAGTTAGCTATAATAATTTAGTTCGAATTCACCTTTACAAAATGAATCGAACATAATTTCTCATTTACAAATAAAAAAATACTACTAAACCGTAAATTATGTAGTATTTTTTTTTTATTTCTAAATGACTACAATATCATATCATTGTACAAAGTGGTTGCTATACATAATTTATGGTGTCGTAGTCTCATGACTCTTTATCAGTTGGCCTGTCTCTTTCTTGAAGGACTTTTGCCCCACAGTTGGCTGACTTCATGTGGGGGCTCAAAGTGGAAGGAAGCCTCTCCACAATGGCAAAGGATCATCGCGGGATAATTTTCTTAGGAATCTTAGGAATTTCGTGATCTCATATGTTCATCGTACATCGTACGGTTATAAATCATTTTAAAATTTTAAATTTAAAATTAAATATGAATAGTACTTAACAAAAATTGACCGCACGATATACGATGAACGGATGAGATCATGGAATCCCTAGAATCCCTAAGAAAAAGAACAATTGGCCAAATTTTTTGGCATTGAATGTGGTTGGTATCTGTTCTTCACTTTATTCTTGGGTTCAAAATCAATGCAATTAAATCAAATTAATTTAAGGTTTCCTGATGCATATTCTTCTTTAGTGCTCTGCTCATATAGAAAGAATCTGGATCCTCATCAGATCTTCTTTGTAAGGATTTCGGGAATTCGTGAATTATATCCGTTCATCGTGCATCGTACGGTCAGAAATCATTTTAAATATTTTAATCTAAAATTAAATACAACCAGTACCTGACAAAAACTGACAGCACGATGCATGATAAACGGACACGATTTACGAATCCCCATAATTCTCACCAAAATGATCCGGAGAAGATCATGTTGGATATAGAAAGACTCATTTGGTTGTGCATAATGCACATACACAAGTTAATAGTTTACGTATCATAATATAAGTAAAGAAATATAGAATATATATATCAAGTAAAGAAATATATATATATATATATATATATATATATATATATATATCAGTTCTCCTCCTGAACTCAACCATCAAGCCACATGAACTGAGATAGGCTTTTAGGGTGGTGTTATTCGCACACATAATTTAATATATGTCATTTGATTTTTTTTTTTTTTTTATTTATTCGATCCAGGAATTGAAACTTAAGAAGAATGTGTTAGAGGTAAAAAGAGATATGTGAATAACATCATTCATATTAAATATTGTTGAGTAAGATATATAACTTCAACCACAAATCTAAACATTTTTTTGTCACAAAAAGCAATATCTATCAACTTGATTTCCGATAAACAGTGGAGAAAATCGAACTTTGAACAAAGATCAAATTCATAACATTGCGCAAATCATTCATTATGGTCATATTATCAAATAAGGCATTCCACAGTAGTTTGAGTAAATGTCATACCTATATATAGAAATTAGGCAACTTGAGTTCGTTTCTATAACACTACTAATCCACTACCGTGAATTCAATATATTGATCACACTCATGAGTTCAGTAAATCGAATTCATGAGTTCAATATATTGATATGGCACTCAAATTTTCGGCTCATTGTAGGAGTGTGATCCCTATATGAGCTTAACATATTGGTATTTTTGTCAATATATTGGTGCCACGCTCACTTTCTTGGCCAATAATATATTGTCATGTAAAGAGAAACTTAAAACATGTTAATGTATTATTGCATGGAGACGCCTCGATGACACAGAACCGGGAATGAAGCAAGGTAAAGACCAGATTTTGACATTTCCAGCCTTCAGAGTACTGCACATGCAATGTTTTTGTAGGCTATAGAAATTCAAACATCCTCTGGTGAAACATTCAAACCTCCAAAAAATAGCAACTGGTAAAAAACTGCTCAAAAGAACCATATAGAGAGGGTCAGATAACAAACACAATAAATATAAAAGTTACGTAAGATCTATACAATTTTACTACTGGCAACAGGACCGAGGACAGCCTCAAATTTTCTACACATCACTTACGATAACTCACCTTGAGTAATGCTACTGAGGCTAGCCACTGATGCGTACCAAACAGCGGTATGGGGTCGAACCATACTCTTGAATTGCGATGGGGAAGGCTACAGTTGTTCAACTTGCACTGAGAATCCACATTGACACCTCTTTGTCAGCACCAAGTTTCCCTCGTCAAAACTCTGGTTTTTGGTCAAGAATACATGCTCGTGATCTTCGGGCATGGAAGCTGATGGATCAGCTGTCCTCTTTTCAGGCACATTTTGCTGGCATGCAAGAGATTGCTTATCATTCTGACGATCATCAACCTGTACGTCTATGTTGCTATTCACCTTGTTGGTGTCAACTGATGCTACAGAAGAGGGGGAGTCCCCATAGCGGTTGTTTAACCTTTGTCGAGTTACAATCGAACACAGAAGCTGATACCACCGAGAAATAGCCTGCCCTTCGTTTCTTTTCTTTTCTGCAGCGTCTCTTCTTTCCTCTTCCTCTGCATATGCCTAAAGAACAAGCGACCCACAAATTCGGTCAAGATTATCTACGTCAAATGTGCTGGCAAATTAAAAAATTCATAACATAAACTCTGTAGTATTGATAATGTTAGAGATTTAGGTATGGTTTGGAAATTCGAAAACTCAAACGAAATTCAAATGAATCACAATGAAAATATAAACTTATCAAGGACCACAGTCCACTCAAAAGTAGCAAAGTACTTTACCTCCAATATTGCATCCTTGAACTCAGAGCAGACTACTATACCATCAAAGACAGGAAACGATTGACCATTTTTATATTCGAAACCAACCATGGCGGGAGCATAATCAATTTCCAGTCTCTTGGCAACATAAAACAGCCTCGGCAACCTCAAATGCACAGTCCCTGGCGGAAGGCACTTCTCAGACCATACTTCCACATTACCGTAATCATTCTATATATCAAAAATAGCATTTGTCAGTAACAATAGAATGCTAAACTTCTCCCCTGTGCATAAAGACAATTTAGTCAAATGGAAGGAAAAGCGAAGTACTAACAGCCACTTGCAGAGTAGAAAAAAAAAAAGAGAGTAACACTTCCAATGTGAATGAACATCCGCAGAAAATTATGGGTAAATCACCTTTGGCACTATCCCATTAACAGCATGAGGCAGATGCAATGGTTCAAGTTGCCACTTCCCATAAAGTTCAAGAGTTCGTTTCGAATTACCCCCAACAAAATCATCAGATTCAGGTACCTGTGCTTTTTGGACTTTTGGAGAACGTTTCAACTCCTGAAAAAGAAAAACAGAATGGGAGGCGAGGAAGTGAATATAAGGAATGGACAATGAGCAAAGAGTAAAAAGAGTTAATGCATCAAGTACTCCACAAACTATCAAGTATCAACCAAACCAGACCTTCACAGGATGCTCATTGGTTTTAACTTGTAGCCCCTCCCGCAGCCATCTTTCTTTTGTCTTTAGTGTTTGCACACATGTCCTAGGGTAAACTGGATGACCAGAACAAAAACCCAAAACAGGGCCCTTCGGATGAAGTACCTGATCCCTCGTAAGCCATTTTTCTATAGCATATAGTTGATGGTTTTTATAGGCCTGCATATGGAAGTTCAAATGTTCAGCAAGAGAAAACTAGCAGCTGTGCAACTGGAACATCATTGTAATGCAACAATATCAATTCACTATACCTGCTGATTAGTTGGGAGAGGCTCAGTTAAGGCCCTAGTTTCCAACTCCATATCCTCAAGAGAATTTCGTGAAGCATCAATCATAGTTAGATGATAATCCATGGTCGCACCATTCCCTTCTTTCTCCAACTTAACTATGCCACATGTTGCTCTCACCTCTAAAGTTCTCAAGGGTGCCAGTACTGCGTCCCACCATATTGAATTGACTCGTTGGGATGCTATCTGATACCACTTCAGACAGTACCTGTGGTGTGAACATGTTGGTGAAAGAAGAAGTGGGAGAACAATATTACTAATACAACAACCAAGCCTTATCCCACTAAGTGGGGTCGGCTGTATAATAACATACAGTCCTGCTATCTTGATGTCAGACTCTTAAATAGGAACTGGAACACCACAGGTTAAATTATACTCAAACACAAGTGAAGCATAAGATTTGCACGAAAGCAAGCAAGCACAGTTGAACAAGACTTTCTTTTTGGTAAAGGAAAAAAATAGGAGAGCTAGATAATAACCCAAAATCTCATGCATAAAAACAAAGAATACGAAATCAATTAGACAGTTTGGCCTGTTGCTTACATCCTCAGTTTCCTGGGAATTTATAAATCCTCCAAATTCAAATATGGATTATGGTAACTCCAAAAACCTTACACACCACTATTAGACAAAAATTTCACCCAAAATCTTTGGGACTCAAGACCAGAAATACACAGCACAATCTAAACACTTCTCTGCAGTTATTGTCACTGGGGAGATTCAAAGGTTTACAAATAAACGTAATGGTATAGATCATATTAGTGAAGTGACCAATACTCTCACTGTTCTAAATCTTCCTCTCTGTGAAGTGAACTCAACCAAGAGGAGAAGGTAAAAAGATTTGGTCTCTAGGAATTCTCTCTCAAATCTCGGAGGAATGAAGAGGAGTAAACAGATGAATAACAAGAAAAGCTGTTTATAACATATTTTATCGAAGGCGCAGTCTACTCTGGAAAGATGCGTAAATTCAACCCCAGAAAGTGTCATCAACTCCACAGAGCAAAGAGTAGACCGGGGGGGTTAAAGAACTAAAATAGTTTTGGATTCTGCCAGGAACAATGAACAAGGGACTACACGTCACTCAACGGACTGGGCCAGTCAACTGGGACTACTGACATCACACAGAGAGAGATAAAACATTATGACAATTGGTTGGGGCGAATTATGATTTCAAATAGTAAGAAACCTTGGTAGTTTCCTTTCCAGTGGTAAATCATTGTACCCCAGGAATTTAAGAATGAATGGATGGATTCACATCTTATAGCGGAAACATGCACAGCCAAAGATGAAGACCAGATGTTTAAAAGAAGATGGAGAAAAGAGAGACTTTATAGATGAACTTGAATTCAAAAATATATGATAGGCCTTTAATGTAGTCCATTTCTGCATTCTGAAATGCCTAGAGAACTTGAATCAGGTCCAAGCTCAGGACTAAAGAATTTAAACAAGCAAACCATGATGTGGACTTACACTTTTTGCAGTAGGAGGCTAATAGTGTTAGAAATATATGCAACAGTTAAAGAAACTGCATTTCATAATGGAAATGGTGTATATAGAATCATAGATAAAATCAAAGATAACAAACCAACCTGCGAGTCACATCTTTCGCCCCATTCCCAGCAAAAGCAACTGCATATCTCAAAGACGTTTTGCATGCAGCAGCTATGGCTTCAACCTTCTGCTCTCCATCAATAATTCCATTGATAGCATCTATATGCACCCACTTCCCCTGACAGTATACTTCCGCCCAGTACAAAGGAGATCCTTCTTTTCTCGAGCCAACCGCAGTAGAGATACTCTGGGAGGGGTTTTGTGATTCTTCACAAACAATTCTTTTCATTCTTTTCGGGTCAGGGAAATTTGCAAAATTTCCACTCAAGTCTTTCTGACCTGAACCCACTTCTCTATCTGCAGTCGGCACTGCTGTGGCAGAAAGAGCCATTTGCAACTGCATTTCGAACTCATGATCCCCTTTCCTCTTTGATCCCAGAGATTTCTCATTAACGGATGCTTCAGAGATGTCATATCGTGTTGCAGAAGTATCTGATAATTTATCTTTGGTCACATAAGCGACACCAAAGCTTGTGGGCAGAGTATTGTTTCTTGTGGGGTCCTTACTTTCGCTTGAACACGCCTGAGAAGTTCCATAGACATTGCCACTCGTATTACATGAAAGTGATTTGGCAGGAGAGACAGAGACCTTTTGTCTAGCCACCATTGGGGTCAAAGAACTGAATATTCTCCTACTCGATCTGCTTGCACCTTCACTAGAATATTCGGTCTTGCCAGCTTCTGGTTTTAAAGAGGCAACATCCAAAACCGAGACGAACCTGCCAATAAACCAACAGAGTTCAACAAGAATGAACTTTACCATATCTATATGTTGTGGAAGAAGAAGGGTAATCAAGAAAATCAGTAACTCGCAAATAAAGAGATCTGCGGAAGTGCAATAACTAGACAATAAAAACAGCAATATTCTAAGAGATCTTAGGCGAATATTGTATCTAATTTTCAATGAGGGAAAATTGGAGAAGCATGGAGTATGCCTCAAAATTAAAAGTCTTCAATAAGAATGGCTTTTTCTTTTTCTCTTTTTACTCCGAAAAAGCACCATCACAGAAAAGACAACCTATTATGTGTGCAAACGGCAACGAACACACTTAAAATTCAGACTAAAGATAATTATACTTAAAAGAACTGATTATCAGCCAGACTATAAAATATTATCAGTTTTGTCATAATTGATATGATATCATACCGGGTTGTCAGATTTAATGCTCTAAAGAGTGCCACAGACAAAGCAGCAATCTGCAACAAAAATGACATTCGAAAATTAGTGGAAAACAAAGCAACATTAGAGCAATAAATAAAACAATTGTAAATGAAGACTCAATCTTAATCATAGACTCCAATAGTTCTTAAGTACCAGTTTACATCCAGCACCAGTGACTAGGTTTACATAAGATAACTGAATTCAGATGGACTCAGCCACATTTAAAACCCTAAACTGAAATGATATTAGGAAAAAACTGACCTCTTCTTGAGTTCCTTCATGAGTTTCAAGGGCAAATTTCAGACCAGAAGAAAATGGCCTGCTCACACTTGTATTTCGAACACGGAAGTTACTTTGAAACTGCAAATTATATGTGAATGAACCAACAAAAATAGAACAATCATATGCTAATCTACAAGTCTGCATGTATATAAAGTAAAATTAAAGACATACCCAGACGACTAGAGGGCTAAAATCCTTTGTAGTAAGGTCTGCAACCTTGGATGTATTCAGCACGTGTAGTGGAAGCAGAGAAAGTAAAGCGGCCTGCCACAGTAATCAACTTTCCTCAGGAAGAAGTGGCATAGGTTCTTTTTCGTACCAAAAAATAATCAAGAGAAAGATTCTCTTCCACTCTCCTCAATTACTAATACTATTTAACAAAAAAAAAAAACCTGAATAAGAGCATCATCACAAGCTCTATCAATCAACCTTCCCCGTGCAAGTAAACAGAGTAAATGAACTCTATGAACAAGCTCAGCCAGTTCCTGCAAGAAAACCAGAGAACTTCGGAATCTTTTAGCATAAAAAAATTGTCATAACAAAGATGCCAATGTAAATGCCAAATGAAAATCTTTGATTCACCTTATCTTCAGCAGAAGCCCGACGGATAAGTTTCTTTCTCGTAGAATCTGGTGTCTCATTTAATTCAATAGTCACTTCATGATCGCCAGCGGAATTAGAAATGGGTATTGAACCCTCTTCCCAATCTGAGTCATCCAGTTCTTCCCCAATGTATGTGGAAGTGCATCCAAAGCTTTCCCCATCAACTTTCTCTTCTGCAGAGACCTTTCGCTTTGCATCTTTACTACAACCCTCAGATTCCAAAATATTCTCTCTGACTCTTGAATCGACATCTTTGTCTCTTTTTGGCTCGCTCTCAGGCTGAAATATAAACAGCATAAGACAAACCCTCCACTTTTCTATGTATTTGATTGATTTTCCAAAGTATACGTGCTCATATAAAGGGGACAAACCTTTCCGATTGAATCACATGGACGCAGAATATTGTTAGATTTCCTTTTCCCAGTTTTATTGGCACGCCCCAGAAGTTTGCTGACAGCCTCATGTGATATGTCGGCAAGAGTTCCTGAAATCAAGATTAAGTGCTAACTACAAATCCATGACATAATTTGTTGAGGCTCCCTAAGCAGAGCACAGTTTTAACCAACAATATCATTAATTTCACGGCTCTGCATTGCCATTAAATGACTCTAAGTGTCTTCTGATGCTTTCCTTCAACGTGCAACGCAACAAATATACAGGTAATCACACACAGAGCAAAAAACGCAAATAAGCAAAAAGAAAACCAAAAAAAAGGCAACCGGAAGCATGTGCTTATCTCAATGCATATGCACCGCAGAAGTGCAAATGTACTTCAATGCATATGCATCTCTGCCTCCTAAAATCCATTTTCGTACATGTGCTTTATCTCTAAACTCTAATCAATTAATTAGCTTTCTGAAAACCTAAATAACAGCACTCAGCTGAACTCAACCAGGAAGTAGACACTAATGTTTAATTCAATTCCATCTCACTAAAATTTATAAAGTCTTCTAATTTCAATTTCTCCTCCTTTCTGGAGACATGGGTTAAAGCCAAGTTGGCTAGACCAGTGTGCTCCACCCTCTTCACCCAAGTTCGAATCCCCCACCTCGTAGTTCAGAACAATTTAGTGTAATTATCATATCGTTTGTCAAACAAACAAAAAAAATTCTCCTCCTTTCCTTCCCCCACAAATCCTCAGCAACCCAAATAAGCAAAAGATTCTATGAACAAAACAGAAACACCAACGAGCACTCCGAAACGAAATCAACCAACCCAGAAGTTTCTTGTGGATTATCTTTCCTCCACAATGCAATATACTGTGATTAAGTACCATTCTAATCGTTGCATCGTTGGTTAACCCCAAATTGAAGTTTTTGGCTTTTTCATTTTTGTGCTTATTTTCCCGCAAACCAAACAGAACCAGAAAAGAAAACAGAACAACGAGTTTGTAGGAGCGGAGAAAGCAATGAGAATCTACCTGATGACGATTCTTTGGAACGGTTCGTCTTGTTTTCGCTTCGCATTTTTTGCAGCTTCAACCGTTGTGAGAGAGAGAGTGTGTGCTCGCGCGTAAAACTGTTAAAGAAAAGGGGAAATCCAATGAACCCTACTAAATTGGTCCTTTGTCTAGTTAACTGTGTTTTTATTTTTCGATATAAAAATTTTGAATAACGGAATATAAATTTAAAGTGTTAATAACAATTCAATTTATTATTAATTTTTCTCTCACATTACCCATGTTCGAGTCCGAGTCCTATATGAAGCGGCGAAGGTCGAGCTCCCGGTAGAAAGATATTTCGCCAACAAAATAGCTTTTAATGTTGTCCTACATCTCTTTCTTTTCCAAATATTTTTACGAATACTTTTTTTTTTCTTTTTTAAAATGGTGGTGCACTTCCTTGGAACTGCCATTAAAAAGTTATAATAAGCTTTTTTTTTTGGGAGCTTTAATAAAAAGGGCTTGAACTAAGTTTATTTTAACAAAAAACCATCCTATAACTTTTTTTAACCAAAAATCATCCCAGAACAAGGTAAAACCCACCAAACCAACAAACAGCTCGACCACCAGCCAGTCACTCATGGGCTCTCCTTTGGCCCTCATCCTCCTCCTCCTCCTCCTCCTCCTCCTCTTCGTCTCGCTGAGTACTACAACTTTCCTTTTTGAATCACCCTATTTCGTTGAGTATTGAAGAAGTTATATCTATTTGAATCTTACCCAGTTTTCGGCGACCTCCGAGGCTTTCGAGGCATTTTCCGACCAAACCACAACGAGTTAGCCATCGTTCAAGGTACCATTCTCTTCGTCTCTTCGAGAACTACGATTTTCGTTTTTGAATCACTCGATTTCGTTGAGTATTGACAAAGTTATGAGCGTTTAAAGTTTGTCCAACCCAGTTTCCGACGACCTCCGAGGCTTTCGAGGCGTTTTCCGGCCAAAATACAACGAGTTAACTATCGTGCAAGGTACCATTCTCTTCGTCTCTGCGAGAACTACAATTTTCGTTTTTGAATCACTTGATTTCATTGAGTATTGACAAAGTTATGAGCGTTTAAAGTTTGTCCAACTTTCCGGCCGGAATCCGGTCTTCCCTTCCGTTTAGCTCCGGCGAGCAGCAACCACACCAAGCCCTTTGCGCCATGCACAAACAAACACTGTATCTGGAAAGAAAATGAACATTAACACTGTCGCTGGAAAAACATAACACTGTCGCTGAAAAAACTAACACTGTCGCTGGAAAAAAAAACACTGTCGCTGGAAAAAATAACACTGTCGCTGGAAAAACTAACACTATCGCTGGAAAAACATAACACTGTCGCTGAAAAAACTAACACTGTCGCTGGAAAAACATAACACTGTCGCTGAAAAAACTAACACTGTCACTGGAAAAAAAACATTGTCGCTGGAAAAACTAACACTGTCGCTGGAAAAACATAACACTGTCACTGGAAAAAAAAAACACTGTCGCTGGAAAAAATAACACTGTCGCTGGAAATAAACTAACAGTGCAATGACTTAAATTCCAAAAACAGTGACTTAGATTCCAGAAACAGTGTTACTTAAAATCTAGAAACAGTGACTTAACTTATAACATGGTTTTTGATGAAACAAAACTTATAACATGGTTTTTTATTAAACAAAACTTATAACATGGTTTTTTTTATTAAAACTAAAACTTATAACATGGTTTTTTATTAAACAAAACTTATAACATGATTTTTTATTAAAACTAAAACTTTTCAAGCCTTTTTCATTAATTTTCCTTTTTTTTTTTTGGGTAACACTGTTATAATAGGGTTTTTGGTTGGACGTGAAAGACATCTATTCTTTAAAATCAATTGTTATTTACTATTTTTTATCTATTTTTTTTCTCTAAATTAGACTTTAAAAAAAAAGAGAGTGGGGTGTTAAAAATCACATAAATTATTAATAAGAATGATATGGTACACTATGCCAAATAGATTGAAGTTGATAAAATAAATATATATAGTACAAACAAAAACGAAAGATTGTCTGTCGTTTCTTCCTATTTTCATCGTGTTACATTTATACATGTAATAAAAAAATCTAAAAATTTAATAACCCAATCCTATCAATCACTCGGCCATCTTTCTGAAAGATAATTTATATTTTATTTTTATTTCACCCCTAGAACACTGACATAGGAGTTGATACCATCAACTAATCCGAACTCGGACCCGACCATGTACGTATACTAAATTATTAATACAATTTTTTAAAACTAGGTTTGTGAGTCATCTTTATTGGTCTTGTAGTGTTTCATATTTTCTTGCTATTACAATTGTGTGGAATTTAAAAATAAAAAATAAAAAAAAAGTTTTTTGTTGTTGTTGTTGTTATTAGGTTTGTTTTGTTTACATATGTACCTAGTTGTTTATTGATTAACTTGTTTGCATAATCAAATTTTAGCAGCGTTCTAAAAAACAGCCTAGGCGCTGGGCGGGCACCATCCGAGGCGTTTTCTTGCAAATCGGCCGAGCTCTAGGCGATTGGGCGGAGCTGGGCGGTTTTTTTTTTTTTTACCTTAATTTCTATTTTCAGAAACCAAGGACTTCAACATTCGTCCACTTCGTCTTTTCTTCCTCAACTGCAATGTACTCACCTGCGCGACTTCAAGAGGTTTTCTGGCCCATCGTCATCGATCGTCTATCCCAATCCCAGTTTCCACGGTCTCTAGTCCAGACTCTTCACTCTCCACCTGCTCTTGCATTGCATCTCGATTCTCCAATCTCCATAGCTTGGCTGCGACCCTACTACTTCGAGGAGCTCGTCGATTACGAAGAAAAAGAGGATAAGCCCCCTGACTCTCCACTCTGCAGCTAAAGTTAACAGCTTTTATTGATCAAGTGGCTATATCCAGAGCTTTTTGTAATATTCCACATCGCCTAGGGGTGTGGATCCTGTAAGCCTTATATGTATATTCTCATCTCTACCTAGCACGAGGCCTTTTGGGAACCCACTGGCTTTGGGTTCCGTAGGAACTCCGAAGTTAAGCGAGTTCGGGCAAGAGCATTCCCAGGATGGGTGACCTACTGGGGAAGTTCTGCTAGTGTGATCTCCCAGAAACAAAATCGTGAGGGCTGTGATCTCCCAGAAACAAAACCGTGAGGGCGTGGTCGGGGCCTTAAGAGGACAATATCGTGCTACGGCGGAGTCGAGCCCGGGATGTGGTGGAGGTTGGGGCGGGATGTGACATTTGAATGGGATTGCCCTTGCTCTAGTTGCTCCGGCTATGCAATCCCTTGTAGCTGACTCAACTGATGACAACAACCGCGGTATGGCTTTTGGATGCCTTCAACTAACTGGCAATGTTGGTTCGATAATTGGGGGCCTTTGTTCGATATTGATAGCTCCAATAACAATCATGGGTATCCCTGGATCCCTTGCCCACCCGAGCCACCCTTTCTCCGAATCTACTCTTCCCAAATCAAATGTCAAAAACCCGACGATTTCGTTGTCGCCGGCCCTCGCCATGGCGAGGGTCGGTGGATGCTCTGGCTGCTTTCTTTCTCCATCCTCCTTTCGTTCCTTTTGCTTCCTGTCTTCCCATCTTTCCTTCCCGTTTTTATCTAGTCCGGTTTTCCTTATGGGTGACCATCTTCTTCGACCTTTTCAGATCCGGTCTGCAGTCAGCTTTCAAAGCGTTTTGTTGCACTCGTCCGAGAAGGTGTGTAGAGTTCCGGTTTCGCTGGCTCGGGTGTTTCCAACACCACCTCCTTCTCTCTGTCTGCCTTTATTGGCAGTGTTGTCCATGGTATTTCCATGGGCTTCTTTTATTTTCTAACTGAGACCAGTGCGGCGATCGTGGATGGGAGACAGGGTATCCTTTCGTTTCATCTCTACGGTGCTGCTTGGTGGGAGTTGTGGTGTCGATTTGGGTAATTGGGTTTAGATAATCGGGATTCACTGTTACGGCGGTGGAAGCAATCTAGCATGTTCCAGAGTTCTGTTTTTGTTTCTAGGCTTTGGGTTTAGCTTTTGTCAATTAGTTCGGTTGGCCCTCTTTTTTGTTTTGTTAGTATTTGTTTGTGGGCCTGTGGCTTGTACTTATCCTTTTTAATAAAACTTCTTCCTTTCTTCGGAAAGGATTTGTCCAAAAAAAAAAATTAAATAAATAAATAAATGACCCAAAAATCGAGCATCGACATTATCGACAAATTACCCAACTCATTTCAAAACCCATAATCCCAAGAATCCACCTAAACACATCAATCGTAGCACAAATTCAAGCAAAATTACGAATCCAAGAAACATTAAAGCCAAGAAATGCAGAAACTTCATAGATTTACAATCACGATTCACGAAACCGCAAATTAGAAACCAGAAAATTACACAAAAGTGCATCTTCAACCCAGCTCCCAGATTGCAGAGGACAGCAAGAAAGAATGATTCATTCCCTGTTCAAGTATCTGGTTGTTTATTTTTCATGATTATTACTGTTTGGATTCTAGGAAAGTCAAATGGAAAGAAAGGGGTAGAAGAAAATGGGTTGTTTTAAAGCTTGAAGGTTGCAGATGGTGCGTTTTTTGACATTTAATTTGAGAGGAGTGGATTCCGAGAAAAGGAGGCATGCAGTTTTTTTCCCTTTTATTTCTCTCGCAGTAACGTGGTTCAAGTGGTTCAAATTCGTTTTTGACGAAGTTAAACCTCTCACTTACTAAGTAACTGTTTTGATTAAAGAGTTAGAATGATAATTTTATGAAGTTTTAATTAACTATGAAGATTGCTTATATGCCCAAATAAAAAAAGAAAAAAAATAGAAATATAACAAAAACTTGGCACTAAAGAAGAAATAAATATGTTTCCAAAAAAAAAAAAAAAGAAGAAATAAATAAAGGAAAATGCTATTCACAGATGTAATTTTGCGTAGGATAATATCTGTGTCCCAACCGCGTACGAAACAGCGTTTCCTCCTCCAAAACAAGTGAATATCCAAACACCGCCTTTCCCAGAACTTACCACGAAAAAAGCCTTGGGAAACCCTAATTCCTGTCCTCTGTGTTATAAGTTATAACCCCACTCGTCTTCGTCCCCATCTCACACTTCACTTATTCATAGCGCCCAATCTCTCTTCCTCTCGCACTTTCACTCCGCGATCGTTTCTTTGGTTCATCGGACCTTCTCTTCTCTAATCGTTCTCTGGTATGTTCCCTTCTCTCTTTTAGGGTTTCTGATTTGAAACCTTTGTGAATTTGTGGATTTATTTCTTTGTTTTCTCGTCGATGCGAAAAGTCGCGTTGATTTTAGGTTTTTTGCTGATCCGATTTGCCCCCCTTTTGACCTAAATGAGTAATCTTTGATTGCTGTGTGTATAATATGATTCACGAGTTAGATGTTATCGTTATTGATATAATTTTTGTTCAATTTTTTGGTAATTGCAGGTTTAGATCTCATTCGCAGCAAAAGGATTTCAATTGTAATATCTTGATTCGATGTCGACTGCTTTGGATATGTCGCTTGATGACATGATTAAGAACAGCAGGGGTAATCGTGAGAGAAATAGAGAACAACGTGGTAGGGGTTCTCGTGGCCGTGGAGGACCACGTGGCTCCTTTAATGCTGGAAGGATGGCCGCTGGAAGGATGGCCGCTGGAAGAATTCCGGCTGGAAGGATGGCCAGTGGAAGAAATCCAGCTGGAAGAATGACAGGAGGAGTTCGTAGAGGTCCTCTCACGGTGAATGCTCGGCCATCCTCGTATACCATTGCCAAGGCAAGCTAAAAACTGTAGATGTTTAATGATATGCTTCAGAAATGATTTTAAATCGCAAATACATGAGGATCTCTTAAACACTTAGAAAGTCAAATACGAGAGGATCTGTGACGTATGTTGTTCATGGAGAAGCTCATTTTGGCTCATCTTCTAAAGCGCTATCAACACCCACTGCATATGTACCGTTATCTTCAAGATTTATCTGTACTTGTGGGTTGTTGGGTTATTTTTCTGGGGACTTTGAGGAATGGCGAATTATCTTGTTATCTATTCATAAGCTGACATTTATTTCCCCCATCTGGATCTTTTTCTGCATGCTTTCATCAGTCTACCCGCAGAACCAAGCGTTTTCCATGGCAGCCTGATTTGTTTGAAGACAGCCTTAGAGCTGCAGGGATATCAGGGATTGAGATTGGCACAAAGTTATATGTTTCCAACTTGGACTATGGAGTGACAAATGAGGATATAAGGGTACAACTTGAGCCATGTACTTTCATCTTATGAGCTTTCTTATCGAATTTCTTGTAACGTTCTCCTGAAACATCAACTGCAACTGCAACTCAGGAACTTTTCTCTGAGATCGGAGAGCTGAAGCGATATGCAGTACATTTTGACAAAAATGGTCGCCCAAGTGTGAGTTTTTTTGCTCAGTATCTAAACAGTTTTGCTTATATTGGGCACTGATTTTTAGTTTAAGATCTTGATACTTGTTATAGATTCTACAAAGAAGTAAAATAAATGAAACTTGTTTTCGAAGTCATTGTATTCATTTTAAAATCCTGATATTTGAACAGATTTGAAACTAGCGTGGTTCAATTGAGTTCAATCCCTATACAGTTTCCATGTTAGCAGGAGTAGACATTTTGGAAAGCATTGCTCTTGTTAGTTTTTTCTTGATGGTTCTAATCCAAAAGAGTTCCAACAAACTCTGTATATATCACACCCCTAACTTCATTTGTTTTTACATTGTTTGAGAGACATTGTGCTATGCTTGTCCATTAGACGTTTGATGTTTAATATTAGTCTACTCTTCGGGCTGGATGGTTCTGCAAAAGCCAGCCGAGGTGCTATTTCTTCGTGTCATGATGTATCTAATCAACATTGGTATATGTGATACTCTGATATTTGAGCTCGATTTGTATTTTGATGTAGTTTATTTATGTTTTGACTATTGACATGGTTTGTCCATTAAGGATTGTTGGTATTGTTCGGGTCTCTTGTCTGTGGTTATATATTATGCATTATTCTTAGCAGAGTATTTGTATATGTCCTTTTTACTATTTCATAGACAGGTTACCTTGGTGATCAAGTTTCATTGAGGGAAAATTTCTTCGTGTTATTAGGGTTCAGCTGAAGTGGTTTATACTAGAAGAAGTGATGCATTTGCAGCATTGAAGCGGTATAATAATGTTCTATTGGATGGGAAGCCTATGAAGATTGAGATTGTTGGTGCCAATGCAGGGATGCCTATTTCAGCTCGTGTGAATGTGACAGGCATGCATGGAAGGAAGAAAAGGACTGTTGTGATGACGTATGCTTTCTTTTTCCCCTTTCAGATTCTGCTTCTATCATAACTTTTAAGCAACTAATGCAATCATGAGCATGTATCCTGTTATGCATAAAACCAGATATTATTAATTGACTAAATTACACTAGAGATATATCAAATTGTCGACATGCTTGCATCTTTAGGCTACAGGACGTTGTTGGAGATGCCCATCACTAATGGTATCAGTATTCGTGTAAATTCTACCAGTTTTTTTGTCTGCAATTATGGACAATGCCCATCTTCTGTTTACATTATCTAATATCTTACGACGAGACCAGGAACATTGTCATTTGTTATTTTCTTTTAGATGTTTTGGTTGAATGTGAATATATTAATATTACCAACAAATTTATTATACTTGGTATGAATTGATGCGTTCCATTGTGATATTAGTATGTTCCTTAGTCTCCAATGGGTGGGATTCTTGGGTTGTGGGGAGAGGTTCTATCCGAAATCCTCAGAAGTACAGTCTCAATGTTACCATCTATTCTCCCTTTTGTGAAAGTAGGGGGTGGGGAATTGGAAGAGTGCACCTTTGGGTAGATGGTGGGGTGTCATCTTTTGATCTTTATTTCCTTCCTCATTTACTTTTGAATTGCAATGACATGGAAACTTAGATAGTTCCAGTATTGTGCAAACGCTTCTCCCGTCTTCTTATATATCTTTTGCATTCAAGTTGTGCAAATCCTTTTTTTCTCCAATGGTCACCAGTCAACTGGATCCTCCCTAGGTTGATTTGGCAGGTGGTATCCTGACTTCCAACCAAGGTGAAAATTCTCTGTTGGTTGGTTGCACATGGAAAAAAGACCTGTTGCATGTTAATTTCTACGTTGGAGTGTTTTCAGCAAGGAGGGGAGCAAATGGGCCATTTATTTTTTCATTGTAGATAGACTAGACCAATTTAGAACAGATTGTTGCAGGGAATTGGTTGGGTGTGGGTGTGCCAGAAGAACTGTTACCGAGGATTAACTGGGTTATGGTGGTCTGACTGTTGGCTTAGTTGTTTTCTGGGTTTGGTGCTATGAGATGTACTGCTTGTTCATGGTTCTTGTAGTTCCTTTTGTATCTTCTTAGTATAATTCATATTTATTATAACAAATATGTTGCATGTCTCCTGATAATCAGTTGTTTACTTTCCTGGATGTCAGTCAGCATAAAAAGTTTCTGATACTCCATGACTAGTTAGGCTCTTTTTATGTTGCAAGGTGCTGTTACTGTTGGATGAGATAAAGTAAGGATATTTATCTTTCTTTGTTCTCCACTTAAACAATTTGTAATGCAGGCCCGGACCTGGTAATGCTGGTGGCTATGCTATGCCTATGGTTAATCGTGGTCCTAGGTAAGATCTTGTCTTTTACCTTGTGACGATGCAATTGTCTTTTTGAACTATCACTGTCTTATTTTAGTGACGTTATATGCTAGAATTCCAATGTTTGGTGCATTTCTTAAAAAAGAACTCTAAACTAAAAATATTAGATGTATATGTTCAGACATCTTAGTTAGATGATGTATTAAATTGTTGTATGAAAATCTAATTGGCCTCTGAGCAACGATACAGATAAAGTTGGATGGGTAGACAGACGATTAGCATGCTTGTCCATGCGCAAGGATAGTACGCATAATAATTCAATATAAATCTGAGGGTTTATAGGACAACAGTTTAGGGCATACAAGTAAATTATGTGTTCTATTAACTGTTGAGTGTTATTCAACGGCTTAAAAGTTAGAGCATGGTAATTGCTTTATTAAAAGTAGGGTAAAACTTAGGTTTGAAGTGTTTTTTAAAATGGGTGATGAGGTTTCAATTTTCTCATATTGCACCCTAAGGTTTTGTAATTGTATCATTTTACACCTTTTGTCTATTTGAATGTTTAATTCTCCGTTAAATTAATGAGATTTTTAGTCAAATTAGTACAGATGTGGCTTATATTATATGTCAACCCAATTACGGCTTCCATGCTCACCGTGTCATCAATTTGATGAAGATTCAATTGATACAATTTTAAAACCTCAGTAAGTAATGTGAAAAATTTAAAACCTCATGGCCCAATTTGAAATACCTAAACCTAAAGGGTGTAAATTGAGTTAGCCCTTGAAAGTGTTATAAGGTCTTAAGTTTTGTAGCATGCACACACATAAAAGGGTATGGACTGCTGTTGTATTTTCTCTACTGATATCTCAGTATGATGTTCTATGGCTGTCTGGTTGCCAAATTGATATTGCTAGTTGGGTATTTTTGGGATGTCAATGAGATGACAAGTAGGTGGTGTGGGATCGTTAAAGATGGACAAGGCTTCAAATGTTGCATTTTTTTGGGGCTGTTGATGGCGTGCTCAATTGCTGTTTTGTTAATTAACTTTGGGACACCTAAACTTATGAGTTGAAAGTTGCAACTCAATAATGACTGCAGTAGCCTGCCTTAGCTTAGAAATGTATGTCACTTAACCACGTAAGAGCAAATCTGTATGATGAATTGAGTTTAGATGGTCGAATTCTTGTTTCTCTGTTTGGATGAACTCAGTAGACATATATTTTAGGTACTATGAACTGATTTAGTTATTTATCAGGGACCTAATTATGGTTTTGTCAAACTTCATTTCTACTTATGTCATATCAGAACTCATCTTTCCCTGATTAGACAGAATAGAAATTTCATTGTGCAAACTATTCCGATCATTTCTGAGTTGTTTGAAGTCTACTTTGAAATCCCATTTTAACCAGACCGTTTTCAATTATCCTCTGACTGCTATTTCAAGCCGTGATTACAATTACAATGATTTTGGATTTTGTAGTAGGAGCAGTCGTGGAGGGAACAGAAATGGTCGCGGCAAACCACGTGGGAGTGGCAGCGGCAGTGGTCGTGGACGCGGGCGTGGTCGTGGCGGAGAAGGGAGGAAGAAGCCTGTGGAGAAGTCGGTTGATGAACTCGACAAGGAACTCGACAGCTATCACGCAGATAACATGCAGGGTTAGTTCAAAACTGGAGCTGTGGAACTTTGCTTGCCGGTATCAGTCAGTGTTTCAGCTATGGTAGCTGTACAAAAAAATGGCGGTTGTGATTTTCGGGATATAGACTAATTTCTGCATGGATGATGTTCTGAAATGCTTTTCATCATAGGCCAGCAAGAGGAAACGAAGATGTTGGGTTGATTTGAAAGTTGTTTTGTTGGTCGGTAGCATTTATTTTGTGTAAAACGATGCTTTAATGTTGCTATGATTTTGCTAAATGAGATAAATTAGTTGTGTATTTGTTTTTGCTAGATTTCGTTTGCATCTTAGACCCAGTTTTATGAGTTACATTATGAATTTGCCCGATGCGGGAGATACTAGAAGCATTTGGCTTTACGGAGTAGTGTATGTTGTCGGAGGAATATTTTCCCGGGTCCGTGAGGGTGTGTCGTGATAACGGGTTTAAGGCGTGACGAAAGAGATGATTATTACGAATGGAGAAGGACTACATAAATAATTGTTTTCGTTAAGTAAATGGAGGGCAGACGACCCAATTATATCGAGGGTCAATATTAAGGATAAAGTGGGTTTAAAGATAATATGGTGTCTAAAGATATAATAGATAAAATTGTTGCAATAGTCTTTCAGTTTTAACCTAATTGAAGTAATGATCCTTTAATTAAAAGTTTATGACCATTGGTCTCTTAACTCTTTAAAATGTGCAGCTATGATCATTTTCTTCAATTCTGTTAGAATTTCCGTCAAAATGAGTCACCTGCCACGCTCATGAGGTTGAATTGAGGGGTAAATATGGAAAATTAAATGAGAAAACTTGTAGCAATGGTCTCTCGAAAACTTCGAGCAATGGTTCATCAACTTTAACTCAATTGAAGAAATGATCCCTCAACTCTAATACAATTGGAGCAATTGTCCCTCAATTTTAACTCAATTGTAGCAATGGTCCTTATAACATAACTCATTTTGGCAGAATTCACGGAAATGACCATAATTGCATGTTTTGATGAGTTAAGTGACCAATGGTAATGAAGAGACCATTGCTCCAATTAGGTTAAAATTGAGGGACCACTGCTACAATTTTCTCAAAAAGAATAGTTGAATGTAAACAAAACCACTTATTTATTAGGGAGTTTTAACGAAAAGCTTGCGGTACTGTTCACTTTAACGAAAAACCACATTTTTACACTAAAAAGTCAAACCTGATACTATTCACTTTACCTTTTATTTTGTCCTTATTGTTAAAACTCAAAGTTTTCAAACATTTTTCATTAGTTTTCCTTATTTTTTATAACACTGGTTAGTGGTTACTTGAAATGGATAAGTCAGGGATTCGGCAAGGGAGAATTTTAGAGGATTACATTTGGCATGAAGAGTCTAGGAGTGGGCATGGATTGAATTGGTTTCACCGTGACCAAATTCGTTACAATAACGGTTTGATAAATCAAAACAAAAGAGAGAAGAATTTAGATCAATCACCTCTTGTTGCGATACTTTGTTTTTACA
The DNA here is from genome assembly GCA_036320875.1 of Cotoneaster glaucophyllus. NCBI lineage: Eukaryota > Viridiplantae > Streptophyta > Magnoliopsida > Rosales > Rosaceae > Cotoneaster > Cotoneaster glaucophyllus. Next base: position 24,401,576 of record CM070068.1, on the reverse strand, counting down.
AAGGTGATCACTCTAATAAAGAGCCTTTAATCTCCATCATGAACTCCAAAACACCCTTTGTGGTTTTATGGTTTCACTTGACCGTATGTAACTTCTTTACTTGCTCGAGTTTAATTTAAATTGAATCTATGTCGTAAAAAAAAAAAAAAAAAAAAAAAGACTGGTGAAACGAACATGACTGCAACCATACCTAATTTCATTTTGAAATTAACAAATTAAAATACCTAGCCGTCTAAATCTAGTCGCCGATAAACTATACTAAGAGTTCCTTTGACATTAATTTAGGACTAGTTTTAATGTGTTTTCAAAATGACCGAAAATATTTTTAGAGAAAATGTTTTTGAATTCCAAAAGCATTTGAAGTGCTTTCTACAAGAAGCACCAGTTATGTACTTCTTCCAAGAAGCACTTTAAGTGCTTTTCCAGGATTTGCTTATATTTTTACTTTGGTTCCAAAAACATTTTCACAAAAAACGATTTCAGTCATTTTGAAAACACATCCAAACGAGTCTTAAATTCATGTCAAAGGAGAGCACTTTGTTCTTCATAATTTTAGATGCACTTACACGTAAATTATCTAAAGCAAAACAATTCATACTGTAGGCTACAGAGCCCTTCCTATAATTTTTCAGTCTACGAAACGGGGCCCACCCAATTCTTCCAGATTGTACTGGATGCTTCTCTTCTCCTCCCTTCCAATCCCCACCGTTGAAACACAACACCGCACCCAAATATTCAAACCTTCTCACCGGTTCCCAGCTCTCTGTCCGTCACTGCCACTCTGCTCCGCTCTCCGGTCTCCTCTTCATCTCAACAAAAGTGGAAAAAAAAAAAAAAAAAAAACCCCAAGAACACAAGTAAAAATTCCAGAAGAAATTGTAATGTAAGCAAAAAATGTTCGGGGTCGTGTTCCCGAATCGCAGCTTTCCAATGGACATCTCCTCCTTCTCCCAAATCGATACCTTCCACTGGATTCTCGACATGAACACCTTCGTCGGTAAGTTCTCTTAATTTCCGCCTTTTCTTTTTCGATAACGAACGTTATTACTAGTCTAATTTAAACTCAGGCGAGGGAGGGTTTGAGTCGGGACGCAGTGGGCTGTTGAAGCGGAAGACCCATCACCTTCACGGGGGCAATCCACCGTTTTTTTCCCTTCCATTTTTTTCATTGGCGCAGTTTATCAATCTACCGTATGGTTTTTCTAATGTGCGCAGGGGAGGCGTACGATCAAGTCCGCGAGCTCTGTATATTCCTCTTAAACAACTTCACACTTCCGCCGGACAAAGCCCTAGCCGTCTTCATCCAGGCCCCGGGCTCCGCTTTCTTCTTCTGTGGCGCCGTCACCGTGGCTAGGCCTTCGGCGGTGCTTTCTCTGCCCTGGCCCGAGCCCGGCGGCCAGCTCCAGCTCACAGCCGACGCGACGCCGCTGTCGGCCAAAATCGGCGTGTCGGTGGAGGACCTGGCGACGCTGCCATCGCTGGACGTCACCGCCGAGAAGCGAATCGAGCGGCTGGGGATGAAGGTTGGGGAGAATCTGTTCAATTTCATGCAGTCGTTTTGCGGCGTGGATGGGAGCAAGCTGGTGGTGCCGATGGATATATTGGACCGGTGGTTCAAGAAGTTTCAGGAGAGGGCTAAGCGCGATCCTGAGTACTTGAAAGGCTTCGCTTTGTAATTTTGTAAGCTCTACTCTCTTTTTCGAAAGGTTGAATTTTTCGGTTTGTAATTGTAGTGGGTTTTGTTTTTATGAAAATTACAGCTTGATTTGGGGGGTTTTTGCTCAATCCAATTCCTTCCGATGTGTTAAATGTTAGGTAGAACATAATTTTCGAATGCGAAATCAGTCTGCTATGATTTGAATTTGATGGACAGATTAGAAACTGCTTGTAGCGAAAAATAGACCGCTTTTTTCTTACTTGAAATAGGTGTTGTGTGTTGGTGCTTAAGGAATTTGGGGTTGCGGAAGGAGCTGAGCTAGAGGCTTTGTTGAAGGAGTAAGTTATGAAACTTATCCCAATTAGTAGACTATAAACCGTATTTCCTCACCAATTGAATAGATGGTTATTTTCGGGTGTTAGGCGGTAGAAGAATCGATCGCTTTTGGGTTCTGAATTAGAGGCAAGGCAAATTTGTACAAGAATTCGGGCAGGGTGTGCAGATGGAGTTGAATTCTGGTGACAACAATGGTAGCTTGTTCGAGTGGTGGTTCGGAATGTTGAATGCTAGTGCTGAAAAGTACGGCGTTGTAGATGGTGTATGTTAGTTAGTTTGAATTTGATTGCGAGAAATCGCCTAATCAGAGATCTGTGCCAGAATTGTAACTTAGGTGGTATGTGCCAATCAGAGATCCGTGCCAGAGTTGTTAGTCAGAGATCCGTGCCGTAACTGGGAATCTACTTCTCCTGAATTTACTCAGTCATGTCATGTAATGACAACCATGTTTTGATAAGAAGCTGAGGCAAAAACCCAATGGGATGGAACGGAGTAGAGAGCTCAGCCAGGTTTTAGGATTAGGACTATAATTTGGTTGATTTAGGAGACACCAACTGCTTTCAATGTTGTACTACCTGGAGATGAAACCAGTTTTCGATTTGTTTGAAAGGTTTTATTAAACAACAGTCCTGTTTGGTGTTTAGGATTGGATTGGAATGGATGACCCTATAAATTCGAGGTATATTGAAGGTAGAGTTGAGGGGATTAAACATGAAAGAAATTTCTCCTGTGTCCTACCGTTTTGGGGAGGAGTGGAATGAACGAGTTTTCTTCTTGAGCATTCAATTCCCTACTTCCAAGTGGCCGCAATTTTTTTTCCCCTTCAACATAATTGTGATTTATCCATTCTAATCTAATCCTCATTTTCCCTGCATTGACGGGAAATGTAACAAATCGATGAACTAATGGTGCGAATTGGTTGAATTGAAAGAACACTAGAATTGAAAGAAAACTAATGGTGTTGGTAAATCGTGGATAATTTCAGAGATTATTTCTCCAAAGACCCATTTGGTGAATTTGCAGAGAAAGTTTCAACTGTACGTATCAGTGTCCAATAAAGGATTATAAACAATTATTAAAGCAATGAGTTTGGTGCTGTGAGTGGAGCTTATATAGGCCGCTATCAATATCAGGTAGGGTTTAGTTTTAATCTCACGAGTCAACCATTGTTGTCCGTACAAAGCATTGCTGATGGGAGGAGGATTTAGTTTTAATCCCACGGGTCGACCATTGTTGCCTGCACGATGCATTGGTGTCGAGGGTGGGCATTTATAGGCTGCTATCAATAAGGGTGGAGTTTAGTTTTAATCTCAGGGTCAACCATGGTTGGCCGGTCGAAGCATTATTGTTGGGGGTGGGGCATTTATAAGTTGTTGTCAACCCTGAAAGAATTCATCCTGAAGTCGTAATTTTAAAATAGTAACCCCTCCTAAAAACAAATTTCTCCACCACATTGAGGTGAGCCAAAGAATATTTGTGAAGTCAAAGATTTTTAGGTTTAGTTTTCCTTGTCAAATATTGTAATTGAACCTCACACATACTCAATCTAGCTTTAGGATATACTCTGATTCTGGGTTGTTGCTGCTAGAGTAAATGTGATGTGGCACATTTCATCTCAAAAGGTTTGTTTATGCATATGCATTTCATGTTTAACTTACTGATGCATTTTTACTAGTGACCTTGTCTCATGTTGTCTGGCTAGCTGGGCACACAATTTAAGATAGCCCACATGGGCTAACTAACACATTTTAGACGGGATTGAGCTTTTCACCATTGATCTGCTCGGATTGCTTGTACATTTGACAAGTGTCTCTTTGTACCTTGTTTGCAGCAATCAATGGTTTTGTTTTAATAGGGTTAGAGGATTTCATTTCCTCTTTGGAGAGAAAGTTTATAATTTTGAGACGGTTTGTTTTTTCCTCTCCATCTCAGATCTCCCTAGGAGCATCAAGCATTTTTTTGGGTAATATTCTTCTTTGAACATTTATAAATTCTTCTCTGTAAATGCGTGTTTAAAATCTTCTTAATTGCTCATTTGTTTTGGCTAGGAAATTTTACATTTCAAAGAGTGTTTTAAAACCTTGTGTTGCCTCTTGTGTTCTTCATTAGAAACCCTAGCCACAAAACCATGTTCATACATTAAACACCCACTCTATGTTCATACATTAAACACCCACTCATTGTAGAATAGAGTTGCATTGTTCTTCTTGGTTTTGTTTCACCAATCAATTTCACCCGTTTTGGATTCTCGTCAGTTTCTTCTTTTAACTGTTTGACTGGTGAAATTGATTGGTTGTTGAATCCAGATTTTATATGCATATCATAACATCATATCATTTTGTGATTTGAGTTGATATCGGTGCCACAAGGTGAAGAGGGAGCTGCCACTTCGTGAAGACTGAAAGAGTTCATCTCGTGTAAGGTAAGGTTGCACAAAGGTAAAGCTGCTCCATAGATAAGGATTTGTTGGATGTATTGGTCAATTAGGATTTGTTATTGCAATTGCTCTTTATATCACTGACTAACTTGTAACTAGTTGACTAGCTCATTAGACTAGTCTACTGTGCAAAGTTAAATTTGTATTTGCAGGATATTTCATCTAGTACCAATTTTTATATTCGAGTGCACCGGGCCCTGAAACGCATCGAACTCAAGGTGTTATTTTTACGGCCTGCTACTATATACTCGCTACTATTCACGATATTCTAAAACCTAAACCTCATGGGCCTCTACTACTTATGCTGCAACTTAGGCCTACTCAAGGGCATAAAGGTGGGTTGCTGCTAGTGCCTGAGCTTGATGGGCTTGGGCTGTTGTTGCATCTCCCTTTGCATAAACCATCGATTTTATTTATTTTTGTTAAAATTTTCTTTTTGCCCTTACCATAATACCAAACTATCATCTTCATGTTCTATAAAATGTATTTTCGGTGAAAATTGTCTTATTATCCATGTCAAAACACTCAAAAACAAGGATATAAATATAAATCTAAAGGTATTTGAATCTAAATAAAGTAAGGTAGGAAGAAAAAAAAAATTCAAGGAAAAAAGAAAATAAATAAATAAAATAGAAAAGGATACGATAGGTACTTTGATACCGATTGTCCACAAAAGCTAGCGAGGTAGCAACTGCACCTTAAACCTGTCGCTAGCATAATACCGATCCCCCTTTTCATTTTTTTTTTGTTTTTGTTTTTTATTTTTGTTAAGTTTTATTTTATTTCTTTTACTATAACAACAACTATTATATTCATGTTCTTCAAAATATATTTTTCTGTGCCAAAACTATTATAATTCATACTTAAATACTTGTAATCAACGATTTCAAACCTAAATTTACAGATATTTGAATTTAATATTGGTTACTCAAATAAAGTAAATAAATTGGAATAGGGAAAACCGGTACCACACTACCGATCATCACCCAGTCGTACTTAAATCATTGTTCAATCTATTTATTTTTACTTTCACCTCACTGTGAAGTTTTGAAAAATAAGGTAAGACTTTCCGTTGAGATTTTTTAGGTTAGAACCCCATTTGACATTGTTTTGAGCCTCACTACTACATTTTTCACTATTTTTTTTAAATTATCGACTTAAATATTCTATTAAATATATATTTATTGCTCTAAAATTGTAAAAGCGCTCTTAAATGCCTTATAAAGTTTTTTTTAATTTTCAAAGCTCATAGAAAATATATCGTGAAAATAAAAAATTTATATTTTTCACACAAAAAACATAGATTAATAACCATCTCTTAGTTTTGTTTTCCATGTCCCGTTATATGGCCTAAACTCGAACTCACTTCTTTTAAACTAGAATATCGTTATATAAAAAATAAAAAGTCACACGCCTAATTCTCACATGGAAAATTGCATCAAGGGAGTCGTGGACCCCAACGCTTATTAATTTTGCTTAGATATAACAACCAATCAACATCAGTTAACTTGGGAACGCCCATACATTATCCCAAAATTTGGTTTCCCCTCCAAGATCCTGGGGCCGATACGCTTTTCTTTTTTTCGGTATATCGCTCCACGAGCAGAGCAAATGAACATATATCAACATATGAATTAATAATTACACGCTCTTTTGTTCTCTTTTCAATATTTGTAGTTTCTAGTGGGTTTTTTTATCGTGTTTTTTGTTCGATTCGAAAATATGTCAGAAAAGAAAAAAGCATTTCGCTTATTCTTATATATATACTCATATGTACGAGGCTTCTTCGCGTCCATTTTGTTTCCCACTTGGCCTTGATTTTGGTGCTTTATCTTGTCTAATTTTTAATGTATTCAGATCGGATGACAAATTCAAAGCTCTCTTGAGCTTCCCAAAGAATGCGTATCATAAAGCGTGCCACTACATCTTTTAACAAAAGCCAAAGGAATAAAAAATATCATGTAAAATTTAGACATTTGTATAGAAGAATTTCTTCCACAGGCAGGTATACGGAGTGATCAAAATACAAGAATACACAATTTTGTTTCTTCACTCATCCAGGTTTCAAAACCACAAGACCAACACAAATTTCAGAATCTGCACACACTTCTTTTTACCTGTTACATACCCTTCTCGATTTTTAATTGTCAGATGGAATGAACTCGAGAATATCAAATAAATTAATTTAAAATGTGAAAAAATAAATAAGTGTGTGAATAACAGTATTTTTTAATTATAAGAAGAAAAAAGAAGAAGAATTTTTTATTAGCACCCACATATTGTTAATTACACTCCACATTAAAACTTAGAGTTATTAAATGACTTATATACTTATATAAAATGACTATTTAGGCCCCATAAGATTTTAAAAGGAAATTAAAAATTCTAAATACACATCAAATCACTTCCAATGTGTATGACATAAGGCTATTTCTCATTTCAAGTTTTCAAAGTCACTATCATCCACTATTGTAGAACAAAATCCTAATCAATAAAATTATAAACGTGTTGATAAAAAAAAAAAGAAAAAAAAAAGATGACTTTCATTCGTGATTTATTTGGTTGATATTAGCTTACTGTTTTGTAGTTGTGTTATGATACCTTTTGTAGAAGAATATATCAAGAATCCTTTCCTAAAACATGATTAAGAGCCCATATGTGGTGTTTAAGAGTTTTTGTTGACAGTTGAGGGCCAGGGATGAAAGTGTGGTGTGTAAGGATATATAAAAAAGTTGTAGACATCGAAATTTCGGTAAATTAAATGTTCACAAATGCATTAAAGTTTCGGCGTGCCAGGGCATACATGGCATACGCCACATGTCGTGCAAATTGTATACATGACGTGTGACTCAACAAAATTGGTCGAATCACCTCATATTGAAAAAGGGGTGCATGAAGGGTATCAGAAGAAATACCCTTGGAGGTTTAAACAAGTTTTTTTTTTCTCATTTTGGGCAATGACAAGGCAAGCACACTTCAATCCATTACGGATCAAAACCAAGTTTTTCTCATTTGGGCAATAACAAAGCAAGTACACTTCAATTTTAATGTTGTATTAAGTGAGAAAATTAGGCCATAAGTTAGACCACAAATAGGTGGGAAGAAAAAAAATTGTGGTGGTGATTCATTCTCAAAGCCTATGAATAGACAGACTTCTCCATCAAGGTATCAACCATCCCCAAAAATCATACATTCAAAGCAAAGCAACAAGAAAGAAGCAAAGTATTTTTGGCTTGTCTAGTTTCCTCCATTGCCAAGAGCCAAAACCTTGCGGCCCTCGTTCATCCAAGATCAAGTCATCGTGACCCTTGGATCAACAAGACTACACATCTACACGTTTCAAAGATCAAATCAGGGGATCAGGTTGTAAAAAGATTGTAACCTACAAATTCATTAATACACATATTCTTTGTACACATGTTCTTGCCCCATTTGTCGTCAGGATTTTCGTGTTTACAAAAGTATGTGTGATGGATTAGAATAAATTTTAATTGAAAAAGTAGTTGTGAGATGTATTCAGCTGTAATGTATTCAAATAAAACAACTCACAAAAGAAGAACAAGGCAAACAAAGCAAGAAAAGTCCAATCCCGCGTTGAGGTCAGCAAAAAAGACGTGACACATGACACATGACCACATGTGTATTTATATTCCGTACAACAACCGTTACCACGTCAAACACGGGAACATCACCCAAGTATTATCAATACCACCCACCCTTTTCGTTACTCCCACCCACTTGCACAATAAATCTACCAATACAATAAATAAAATATTAAATAAAAACCAAATATAATATTTTCCACCAATTTTTCTTCAACTGCAAAAGCGTGTGGAAATCAAATTTAACAACTAAACACATTGATTGAAGTCATCCTACTTTTTACAATTGACATTTAACGACTAAACATATTGATCGAAGCCACCCTACTTTTTGAAATTGACATTTAACGACTAAACACATTTGCAATTGAATTCAACAAAGCAAACAAACCATCAGCCATAAAATAAAATTAAAAAAATTAGAAGATAAAGCAAAATAGAACAAACCAGAAGAAAAATATTTGAAAACGCGATCAATTAGCACCAGTAATACTTCAATAGGTTAAAATTAACTACGTCAATCTCTAAGAAATTTAAATCCAAATCCCTAATTAAACTCTAATTTTATACTAATTAATATTTTGTACTGTTTTGTTGCTTTGCCGATCCATTCGCTTCAATCGCTTTATTTGCGAGTCATCATCTTCTTGAACTCGGCGAAGTTGACATGGCCATCGCCGTCGGCGTCGACCGAGCTGATCATCTTCGCGCAGTCCTTGAGCGAGCACTTCTGCCCCAACCGCTTCAGCACCTCATGCAGCTCACTCGTGGAGATCAGCCCGTTCTTGTCGAGATCGTAAAGGTCGAACGCGTCGCGAAGGTCCTTGGTGGATCCGCCATTGATGATCTCGGCGAACTCCACGATGTCAATGTGACCGTCGCCGTCCTTGTCGAACTCAGCCATAATGCGCTGGACCTCCTCCAGTGAGACCGTCTCGGAACCGAGCTCGCCGAAAACGCCCCTGAGCTCGTCGCAGGAGATCCTGCCGTCGCCGTTCTTGTCGAACTTGTCGAAGACCTTCTTCAGCTCCTCCATGGAGCCGGCGGCGCCGCTTTCCGAGTCTTTCGAAACCAAATCGCTCTTTGACATCGCAGCAAACACAGAGAGAGAGACTTTCTAGAGAGAGAGAGAGAGAGAGTGATGAGAGAGAATTGGAGATTTTCTGCTTCTGTTTGATAGCTTTGACTAACAAGAGATATATATAGAGGCGATTTCACACGCATTTGAAATTTTGACGCGTACGGTTTGCTGCGGGGATCGGGTGCGTGCCGATCTATTACAATTGGGATCTACAAGCTATTTGTTTGACGGGTGGGCTGTCGACAGCGAATAAGATGTCGAAACGTGGAAAGAGATAGTGAGGTGGGGCGTAGGGGATTTGTTGCGGTGGGGTTTGCATATAAAAAGGGAAGGTTTGTGCTGGCCTGAAAGGGGGAAGTTAAAGGGGATGCGAATCCGTAACGATACAAATACAGTTGGGTTTGGGGAATAGAATTACCGGTTACCTGATTTCGCGCGTGGATTAATTAAGTAAAGTAAAATTTCAAGTTTTCAAATCGGATTGGGATTTTGTTTCCCGAATTTTGGTGGGAGATGAAAGCGCGCAGAGTGTAAGGAAGTAAAGGCGGGATAAATATCCAAAATAAGTGATGTAGGTGCGTAGGTCAACTATTTAAATAGCTGAGGTAAGCACTAAGCACCATGTCTCATTGTCTTGTTCTAGAAAAAGGTCTAATTTATTCTTTTCTGTACTCAAAAAAAAGAAAAAAAAAAAGGAAAGGAAACTGAATGTAATTTATGCTACGAAATGGTGTGAGGAATTAATTAACAAAAAATTTGACGTAAGTTCAAATTTTGACCAATATTAAAAATAGTTGCTTTTATTAAAGGTTAAATTGGATTAATGGCTCCGTTGGTGATAGGGTAATCGGAAGATAATCACCGTTGGGAAAAAATTCGGTTTTAAACCCTCTTGGTGAGGTTCCGTTAGGATTTATGCCTATAATCAATATTTCTGTTAACCCATTAAGCCTTCATAACCAAAAGAAAAAGAAAAAAAACTCATTCATTCAATGATATGAATTCTTTGCTCCGTCGATTTAATTCAAAACTCTTTTGTCTACGAGAACGACTAGATTTTTTTTTATGCTAAAAAAAAAAAGCGCAAAAACTCAGTTTGTTAATATTTTCGTTAACCCACCTGTCTTTTCTTTAGATGGAAGAATGATGAAATCTGAACCAGCCAACAAAACCAATCGATGATTCGGTTAAGCACGACATTTTCAGTCAGCTCCAGAGAGAGAGGCTTTGTATTTCTGTGATTTGGGTCAGCTAAAACTACATGCGGGCTCGACGTCGAAATCTTTATTTCTCAGGCTAATTATTTAAGCTATTAATTTCTTTTATTTTGGGGCTGAAAATTATTAGTTAATTAACTAATACGTTATCTAGCTATAGCTATGACTCTGAGTTTGGTGCTGGGGATTTAGATAAATATCGATTGGTTTGCTCAAGGCCGCAAGTCTGGAGAGAAAATGGGAGAGAGATGGGATGCAGAGAAGCAAGTTGGGAGAGGCAGAACCCAAGTGGGAAAAAAGACTGGATGGGGGTGGGAATGTTAACAGAAGTTAACAAAAATGTTAATTTCCGGTTTGAATCCTAACAGATTTCACTACGAGGGTTTAAATCCAAATTTTTTCACCACATGGGTTATCTTCCGATATTCTAACACCTCAAGGACCATTAATCCAATTTAACCTTTATTAAAATATGTTCGATTCTTTGAGTTTATGACTATTTTATTAATAATAATCATTGCTTTAAAATGTAGTATAGGAATTTTTTTTTATTTTTTTTGTCGAAAGATAGGAAATTTATTAGACTTAAATACGAACAGTTACATTTGCATCTTCTGTAAAATATTAAAAATGAACTCTGGTCCTAACTCATCCCAGCCAAATCTCCCGCCATGCTTAACAACGTACGCCTCTACCGAATGGGTTGCACGATTGCATTGTAAGGGGTAAAGCAAAACCTCACCTACTGGAATAAACTAGCCATCCTCCAAATATCTTGGAGATAAATCTCGAGAGTCACATCGACCACGATCTCCTTGTTTAGCATGTGAATCAATCCCTTGGAATCCAATTCCACCACCAATCTAGTACTGGCCTCCAAAACATCGTTCCGCACAACCGTCTCCAACCCTTGCCTAATCGCCTCCGCCTCCGCCATAATAGCAGCCCCAAACCGCCCCTACCCCTCCCGCAAGCTTTAGGATCCCAGCAAAATCCTGAAGCACCCACCCTCCCTCTCTCTCATTCGTCTCTTTCCTCCATGCCGCATCACAATTCAATTTTAGCTCCCCAAATGAATGTTTCTGCCATTGCCCCGCACCCTCCTCGAGCCCTACCCCTGAACACTTCCCCTCCCTAGACCCCCTAGAATCTTTTTGATCCCTTCCCCCCCCCCCCCCCCAATCGTATCATCCATATCATCCCTAAACTCCTCCACCTACCGCTGCCATAATTCCACGACCACGTGCAGTAGAATTTGCACCCCCAGGAAGACCACCTCATTCCTGCATTTCCAAATACACCAAAACCCAAAAGCCACCGGCTGCAGTATCAACTCGGCATCTTCCTTCTTCTCTAAGCGCTTCACGATCTGTTGCCAACCCTCCAAAAAATCATTGACCCTCATAACCGCCATATTAATTTGCAACGACGTCCCAAACCAAAATGCACGGCAAAACTCATAATCAAAGAATAGATGAGCCTCAGTTTCATCATTCGCTTCGCAAAGTTCACACATATTCACTACTCGGATCCGTCGACGCTCCAAATTGTGCCTCACCGCCAAAGCCTTCCTACTAGCCTTCCAAAGAAAAAATCGGAGTTTATTCGGCACTGTAAGAGTCCATATCTTCTTCCACATCCTTCCCAGTGCACCTGGTGAACTTAACATCCCGCTCCCCCTCCTCCCAAACTCGCCATTTTTCATCATCTCCATTGCAACATGGTACCCGAACCTCACCAAATACAACCCATTCTTAGTATAATGCCATATTCGCTTATCCTCACACCCATTTCGACTAATCGGTGTAGTTCGAATCAATTCTAGATCCTCCGGGTGCACCATAGTCGCAATTTCCTCAAATTTCCACCCCTGCCTATCTGCCGTCATCAACTCACACACCTTTATATTGGGAGCCTCATTCCTCAACATCGGTTTAAACGAGTGAGGCTTAGGAATCCATGGATCAGCCACCATGACCTTGTCCCCGTTCCTCACCCTCCACCGAAGTCCACGGTGTAGAATTTGCCTCCCTAATAAAATGTCTTTCCACCCCACGACAATTTATTTTGTTTCCTCGCCTCCAAGAAGAATGAGCTGGGAAAATATTTATCCTGAAGCACCATGCTAAGCATCGAGTCCGGTTTCCGAAACACCCTCCAACTTATTTCAGCTAGCATAGCCAAATTAAAACCAATGAGGTCTCGAAAACCCAATCCTCTCAAATTTCTTGCCCACGATCATCTTATCCCATGCCACCCAATGACACCCTTAGTCTTAGATTGACTTCTCCACCAAAATTGAGCAATAACTCGTTCTATTTCCTTGCACGTGGCCACCAGCAGTTTAAAACATGCCATAACATGGTTCAGCATCGCCATTGCAACCGATTTAATCAAAATTTCCTTCCCCGCCGGAGACATAAATTGCTCAGCCCACCCATCAATGCGGCTTTCAATACCACGTCGAACCGATTCAAACACCGTATTCTTCGAATGCCCAAAGTCCGCTTGGATCCCCAAATACTTGCCAAAACCGTCTCTAGCTTGAATATCCATTCTTTATACAATACACTTTTTATTTTTCTTCAAACAACCCTTCCAAAAAAATACAGAACTTTTCTCCAAATTAATAATTTGACCGAAGACCATGCCATAATCCTCCAATATTCTAATTACATTCCCTGCCTCTGTCTCATCCACTTTACAAAAAAAACCACTTAATCATCAGCAAAAAATAAATGAGTGATGGTCGTTGCTCCTGGTGCCACCCGCACCCCACTAACCATCTCATCCATTTCATGTTTCCGAATATAAGACGAAGGAGCTTTCGCACATATAAGAAATAAAAAAGGTGACAATGGGTCACCCTGCCTCAATCCCCTCTTAGGTCGGAAATAACCCGACAGGTCTCCGTTAACCACCACATTATACGACACCGTAGATATGCATTCATGAATCCAAGCATAAAATTTAAGATGAAAAACCTAAATTTTCCATAACCTTAATAAGAAAGCCCCATTCCACTTGATCATAGGCTTTCGTCATATCCAATTTAATCGTCATTCTACCCTTATCACCCTCCACACCTTGCTTCAGAGAATGCAATATTTCGTGAACAACAAGGATATTATCATGGATCTGCCTCCCTGGTACAAATGCCGACTGATTGAAACTAATAACCCGATCCATCACATTCTTTAACCTTCGTGTCAAAACTTTAGCAATTATCTTGTACACAACATTGCATAAAGAAATCGGCCTAAGTTCCGTCATTCGCCGAGGAGCCTTCACCTTCGGTGTTAGTACAATATGGGTATGATTAATCTTTTGTAACAACTGCCCCGAGTGGTGAAAGGCATGCACCATCTGTATGATATCATCACCCATAACCTCCTAGTGATCCTCAAAGAACCCAGCTGTAAACCAATCGGGTCCTGGTGATTTATTAGCCGAGATTTGGAACACAACATCTCGAATTTCATCCGCTGAGAATGGTCGAATAAGCTCCTCATTCTGCCATGCATCCACCTTACCTCCCACACAAGCCGCCATCTCCCCTCCTTGCTGAGAACCCCTTGACTGGAATAAGGTGGTGAAGTAATTAACCACGACCTCATGCATGCATACTAGCTCATTTTGCCATACCCCATTATGATATTCCAACCTCTGTAAACGATTACCTCTCCTCCGTTGAATCGTTTGAGCATGAAAAAATTTAGTATTTTTATCACCTTCTCAAAGCCATGTATTTCGAGATTTGACTTTCTAATAAAATTCTTCCTCCTTCAAAGCCATCGCCAACTCTTTCTCCTTTGCCCTAATATATTCTTGCCGAACACCCTCATTCCCTATCCCCTTCCTAATCTCCTCTTGAAACTCCTTAACACGCCTTTTGGAATTCGGTTTCGTAGTCTTCTTCCACAAACCCATACAGTACCGAGTCCCCTTTAATTTTTCACTTACTTTAAACGCAAATGAGCCCTCCACCGGTTCCTTCCATGCATCTGTAATAATCTCTCTGCACTTCGACTTCTTCCCCCATCGAGAGTCATAAAAGAACCGCCGTGGCCCTTTCAGATAGGTTCCGTCAGAAAACAGAATCAACATAGAGTGATCTGATCCCTTTAGCACCACATGCTTAATTTTCGCATTAGGAAATAAATTCATCCATCTAGAGGTTGCCACCTCGCGATCGAGCCTTTGTTGAATTAACCCATCATCCCGTTTATATAAAAGGATAGCCTTCAAAACCCAAGTCAAGAAGTTCATTATCCGCCAAGAATTCCCGAATGTCCATCGTACTCGCCATGGATCGATAGTTACCTCCTTTATTCTCTTCGTCATCCATAATATCATTGAAATCTCCAATTACCATACATTTCCCTTGTGAACTACTAATCCGCTTACATAGCTCAGCCTATTCCCCCTTCCTTAGTTTATCATTCGTGCTTGTATATACCGCTATCATCTTCCATTCCTGATGAATCAAATCACTACCCACACCCAATTCAATGTAAAAACTCCTCCAAACAATGCTAGAAATATCTGCCACATCTTTCCAAAAAACACACAATCCACCACCAATACCTTTTGGTTCCACCGGTTGCATAAAGTCCATTCATAACAACTTAAGTAAATACTTGTAGAGATCACTCTTATTTTTTGTCTCAAGTAAGATTACTACATCGGGGTTATGAAGCCTCACCTGCTTCACTATGGCATCAGCTATCAAGGAACCCACAATTCCTTGACACTTCCAACATAATGTTTTCATGGCGATCGTGGATACCTTTCACGGTTGGTCTCCTTCGCCTTAGTAAAATAAGAGCTCGCTTATTAAGGATACTAGTATCATCCCTACCCATCCCCTTCACTTCCTCAATTCTCCGTTTCCGTCGCCTGCTCTCTCTACTAATGGCAGCAATAATGGGTCCCAATTCAAACAGATCCAAATCCTGGGTCCCGTTCTGAATCATTTCTTCTGTATCTTCCTGCACCACCTCCCTCACGTACTGCACCCCGTCCGTATCACTCGTCTGTTGCACCACTACCAGTTGATCGTCATCCTCCATACCCACTGGGATGTTCAAATCAACTTGCAACCTTTTCTGGCTCCCATCATCAACCTCACCCATTGTCCCCTTAGGTTCAACAATCTCAACCAGTACCACATTCTCAATACCCGGTGGAACAACCTCTCCCCGACCAATGAATCCCACATCAAAAGCCTTTTCATGCGCCTTCCGAGATTCATTTTCCTGTGCTCGACGTTATTTCCATAGTTCATCTATTCTCCCACTCCCTTATCCAACCTGTCTAGCATATTCGTCTTGTTTCCCAGGTGATGAGCATGTGTCCTCCATAACTCCCTCAACATTATTCCCGTCCCTCCTACTCTCATGTTCCACTCTCCCTCCCCTATCACGCAGCCGCAATTCCCCCTGCATCCATTCATGATTCATGTCCTCATCTTTTCGTGACTCCACAGTTCTCTCACTTCCGTCCCCCGTACTTTGACTCTTGGTTCTACGTGACGGTGATTGAAGAACATTACCCCATAAGTTCGTATGAGCCTCCAACCCTTCATATGGCAGTGGCCCCCCTTGTGCTAGTAGTTCCTTGCCCACTTCCATCTCGTACGCTCCACGCATCACCTGTACCTTGCAGACCCTACTCACATGGCCTAGTTTTCCACAGTAGAAACAATAATTAGGCAATCATTCGTATCTAAACTGAACCCAAACTCGACCTTCACCCGGAAACATGACCATCATTCCTCGCTTCAAAGGTTCCCGTAGATTGAGCCGAATGCGTACCCTCAAGAATCGACCGATACATTCACGACTCGCTGATTTGTCCACGGTGATTACCATGCCAATTTTTCCCCTATTGCCATAGTAATTGCAGCCGTCATACTTAATGGTGGTACCTTGTGAATCTGTACCCACATCTTCCTCATTGACAAATCCTTCCACCGTGCATCGCGCCTGTTCGTTCAGTCACCCACCATTACAAAATCCTCTCAGAATGTCCAAGGGAAGTTCAAGTCTATCATTATCTGCATGTCTCACTTAGCCACAAACCTGATCAAGAACCACCGATCACCCAAATCCTAAATAGAAACCCCTTCCTTTCCTCGCCACAGCAATGTGAACCGATCAATGAACGCCTCTGCATTCAGTATCCTCTCGGTGAACACCTCTGCCAATAGGATATAATGGAAACCGATCAGTGCCTCTTCCACCTCCTTTTTGCCAATCACTACTCCCTCATTCTCTTTATCCGTAAGATGAAATTTGCTTCCCAAGTTCTGTCCTAGTTCCTCCATAATACCTTCTGTATCCCAGTCCTCCATGAAACCCAGCACTCCTTGCAGACCCTTCTTTGCACTACCGTTTCGTTCACCAGCAAAATAGCCGCATTTGTCTCAATTTTCTATACGAGCCGTCGTCCAAACCCTAAGGTTTTGAGCGTAAATCACCAGGTTTCCTTAGCTCTCTCGGACATAACCTCCTTGCAAGGACGTAGTATAGGAATTAAATCTCCTCCTAATTAATTTTTAATTATTTTTTCTTATTTCGTTTTTTTATTTCTTCTTCCTCCTGTAAACCCTATTCATATATGGTATTTTTTAATTGTATTTATATACCAATATGACAAACTCTTTTTTATAATCAAACATGTATCCATGGACAGAGCTACCATGTGTCTGCTGGGCTACAAAACCGGTTCAGGCCAATTTAATTATAGGAGTCTTAACGAAACACTCATGATATTGTTTACTTTTAACATTAGGGATATTTTTACTCTAAAAAGTCATTCCTGGTACTATTCACTTAAACCACATTTTTGTCCTTTTGGTTAAAACTCAAAGTTTTTAAGCTTTTTTCTTTAGTTTTTCCTTTAATTATCGATTTGTAGACAATAGAAACCGAATTCAACCGCACTAAACCGGGAAATTAATTATATGTTTTTATGTATTTTTATTAAAATGGACCTCAATACTCATTAGGCCCATGAATTCATAAGGCCCAATGAATTCTCTTTAGGTCAGAGTCCCCAAAAAGCGTAAGGTCCAATTGTCATATTTTTGGGTAAAAGCTCATACCAATTCAATGTGAAAGATTTTCTACATATATACATACATGCTATATTGGTTTGAACGGTCATGACATACAGTTAGGTATCACTTATGGTCTATATAACCTTCAAGGATCAATCACTATTATCCTCGTTAAGAGAGAGAAAGAAAAAAGTGTTTTAATTCACTAAATCAATTACAATCGCACTCTGATATTATATAACATTGAACACGTGACGAAAATAGTTAATTGAATTTTTTAGTCTTAAATCTAATTAGTTAATTAATCATATCGGCATTTAGGGGCTCAATTTGAGCCTAGTATTATTTTTGGGTTAACAAGCCACGTAGGGACCGAACCCTTTGGGATTTGTATTAAGTTATAAAGATGATTTAAGTCTTAATTGTGTGGGATGTATCATAGTGAGAGTAAGTGTGAGGAGTGTTTTGTTACCACACACTCTTACTATGATACAAGAAAAATCACTTGGCAGTACTTGATTTTTCAGCTGTTTTTGTGTAGGTGCGTTATTGTCGGAATTTTCTCTGTCTTCATCATTTTCATTGATGAACTGAATTCTTCCCGTTTTCATGGTCTTGCGAGCGTATTTTGCTCAATTGGTGTATAGAATTCTTACCACAGTATAAGCCATGACGATGTTTGCTCTGATGTAGGACAATAAGAATAGGTACGAACTTAGAAGATGTTTGGACTCACTCATACTTTTGACATCACACCAAAGGTGTGTTGTAATCATTTCAACAAAGAAATTAGAAACATGTTGAAGTCACACTGACTTTTGGTAACACGACGAAGGTGCTAGGTTTTTGTGCCTCACACACAAGCATGAAATCAAAAATACCTTTCCCTAACACTAATTTTAAAGGCTCGCAAAGTAACGAGAGAGGATTTTCTGCACCCAAAAACCCCTGTGGCCTCTCTGTGTCTTTGATTTTATTGAGCATGTCAACAGTCACACCCAATCAAAACAAGCTTCAAGTCCCGAGTCCCAAGACATGCTCAATAAAATCAAAGGCACAGAGAGGCCACATGGGTTTTTGGGTGCAGAAAATCCTCTCTCCAAAGTAACTCCCTTCGTAACACTCTTTTATAATATTGACTAGTGCATCGGACACACCTAAGTAAAGTAGTCTAAGGACAATGCTTCGAATCACTCAAATTGAATATGATGGTCCTCATTAACTCAGTCTCACATCACACAATTTAAGAATTTTAAATATTTTATAACTCTTACACACAAGCCAAGAGTCCGAATTCTCTGATCTTAAATTTCGGACTCTAAGGTCGATTCAAGTTATGTGATGGAATGCCCGATTCAAAATCAAAATTTTGTCTGGTGAGAATAGTGTAGACGATGGAATAGATTTCGTCACACATGGCAACAAAACAAAGGCTTCGGGGGGACCAACCAATTAGAACAAGTCCATCGGCAGTCCAAAGAACTTTGACAAGGCGACAAACATTACGACTACGCTACTACTGTCCTGCTTTTTGCTTTCTCCGCTGCCATTTTCCATTCCACAAGAACTACAGAGTAAAATCGAATTTGGAAGATATCAACTGGTTCGAATTTTGTTCTGGGTCTGCGATTGTTTTGATGGCTCTTCATTCTACTGCTTTCTGCTTCGGCGGGGTGGTTTCTGTGCCTCGCAATTCGGTTTCTTTTAGTCAACGGACAGTCAGAGCCTCTGCATTTTCTTCCCCACCACCTCTCAGTTCTTCCTCCATTGCCAGATCGAATGTCAAAGGTAAATGCTTTGGTTTCTGAGTGATATCAGCCTCTTTGGAATATGGGTTTTGTTTGGCTTTGATTTTTATCTGATTATTTTGCTGAATTATGACGTACTTTAGGGGCGTTTGTGTGATGTTCTTGGATTGGATTGAAGTATTGTATGAATTGTTCTTTTGGGTATTTGGAGTTTGTTGGGTCATGAATGTTAGAATTGCATTGTTGTGATTGGTTCTTGTTGACTACATATGTGAGATGATTTGTTTGTCTAGCTCTATAGGTGTCCGATTTTATCTTTATCTTTGGCAATTGAAGTGAAAGCTTCAAGCGATGTTTCGGGACCTTTTAATTGTAAAATAAATTCAAATGTAAAATGTTAAGAACTAGGAAAGACTGAAACTGGAATGTCATCCAGTTTGGGATTTTAGGATTCCACGATATGAGAAGGAAACAAGAAGGAAGGATATTGGAAAGTTCCGAGGTATAGACCGGAGAGCAGTGCGTCTGGCATCATGGAGAAATGTTCTGGTCAGGATTTTTGCAATCTAGGCAAAGAAAAACAAGTTGCAGCATAATATGCAAGGTAACTTACGTCAGTTTTCACACCGAAGTCCTCCATTAGAGAAGAGGTGGGGAATCCACTAAGCATCCAAAACCCAAAAGAGATGTTTCAATTGGCTATGGGACAGTTGAGAGGAGCATCACTCCCTTGGTATTGCTCCCTTCCGAGAGTTATAGGAGCATTTAGGTTCAAGCAGAGCCAGCAGCTCATGGTCTACATGTCAAATACATTTGACAGTTTGAGTTTGTAAAGATAGTTGAAGGGGATAATACACCAGTAAAAAACCCTTGTGCACCGAAAAGCTGTGGTAGCTGAGTTATCTTGGTCGACTGCTGAAATTTTTGGTTGACAGGGGTATCTGGTTCCCAAGAAAACCTTTCAGCCCACTTAGAGTTTGACTGGTTGACCAGCCAATTTCCTTGTCTACCAGGACAGCTTTTAGTCATCCTGAATGTTAACTTAGCTGTGGTATTTCCTGTTTTGACTTTTTATTGTGCTTAGTGTCTATTCAGTTTTTAGTTACTCCTAAGGATTTTTAGTTACTCCTAAGGATCTTAGTCATATCCTACACTATTTTGACTATTCTAGACTTGTAGGCACATGCTATCTCTATGTTCGTCTCTCGAAGAACTTGTCATAGTTCAGTCTCTAACCCTAACCAAAACCTGGAAGTACTCTAGAGGTCAGGTGATGTCTTGATCTACTCGTAGTTATCTTGATTCCACCTTGATTGTCTTGACTTTGTCTTAATTCCACCTTTACTCTTGATGCTCTTTAGGCATCCAGATTGTCTCATTTTATAATGCACTGCACGCTCTATTTTGATGTCACTGTTCTGTAAATGTGCACGCCATGAAATTTGCCGAACTAAATTCTTGGATTCTACACATTGTTCTTGGATTGCTGTAATTAGGACCATGAGCTTGTGCTTTCTTAAATTTTGCTGTTTGTGCAGAACAAGTACTTTGCATATGACTTTAATCATGAGTGACATTACCATACAGCTTTTGGTCTTCTGCTTACTTCATTATCAAAGTTTCCTTTTGTAAAAAACTGAGCCTTTCACTGTCTGACTGTAATATATTTTAGGAAAAGCATTTGCAGGAAATGCGGTACTGGACACAAAAGAATCCTCCCTTGTGGTTTGTTTCGGGGAAATGCTGATTGATTTTGTCCCAACTACTAGTGGACTTTCATTGGCTGAAGCACCTGCATTTAAAAAAGCTGCTGGAGGAGCCCCTGCTAATGTTGCAGTTGGCATAGCTCGTCTGGGTGGCTCATCAGCTTTTATTGGAAAGGTATCATTTTAAACATATGTATCCATATTATTGTTATATGGGTTTTTAAATGAAGTCCACAGTTAGTTACTATTTTGAGTCATTAACTAATAATTTGGCCACTTTCAACATAGCGTACCTTGCTTATAATAGTTGCATTGTGCATGCTTAGACACTTTCAACCTAATTTTCTATTGTATTTCTTAGCTGTACTGTTGCACTGAGTTCTTCTTATGCATTAAAGTAGCGAAACAAAAACAAAACTAGTTCTCTTGTGTTGTGCCAATTCTTTACTGTTTTATAAAATCTTGAGTTCAGGGCAGTCTTATCCTTTCTAGTATTTTATATTTATGCAATGCCTGCAGGTCGGGGAAGATGAATTTGGATACATGCTTGCTGATATACTAAAGGAGAATAATGTGAACAATGAAGGAATGCGTTTTGATCCTGGTGCACGAACTGCTTTAGCATTTGTTACATTGAGGAGTGATGGGGAACGTGAGTTCATGTTTTATCGTAATCCTAGTGCTGATATGTTGCTTCAAGAAGCTGAACTTGATTTTGATTTAATTAGGAAGGTATGAAACAGTTGCTGTTATTAGTTAAATAACACTGACGATTATAATTGTAAAGAGTCAAAAGAAGGCAAAGATAAATAAATCTTATAAAGGAAATGTCTAGGGAACTAACTATCTTGCATTGCATGGTATATCATCTGATTAAAGACTGGTAGCTTAAACCGACTTTTCGTGCGCACACATCACATGAGAAGGATACTTAAATTTAAACTCTTTATTCCAGAATCCAGACCCACTTGCAATTATGCATCTTAGACAATAAGACGGCTGCAGACTCCAGTATCAGTGTGTATCATTTAGGTCACCCCATATTGGACTCTTCTTATTGTTGGATATCAACTTGCATGCCTGTCTGACATGATTTTATTTTGCTGAGTTTTGTCTGTTTATTTTTAGGGTGGTGCTATCTAGACACCCATTTATACCTCCCACACACCCCTTGTTAATTGCTGTTTATTTATCTTCTTCAATTCATTTGATCTGACGGTCGGAAATTGAGAGGGTGTGTGGGAGGTAAAAAGGGGTGTGTGGATAGCACCACCCATTTTTTATTTGACTTGTTAGTCATTATCTTTATAGTAATGTTCAGAGTCTGTCTTGACCATCCTGTGGCAGGCAAAAATATTACATTATGGTTCTATAAGTCTTATCACGGAACCATGCAAGTCAGCTCATATTGCAGCAACAAAAGCTGCAAAGGACGCTGGTGTAGTTCTGTCCTACGATCCCAACCTGAGGCTTCCACTGTGGCCTTCCGCAAAGAGTGCTAGAGAAGGAATTTTGAGTATATGGGACACTGCTGATGTTATCAAGGTAATTAAACCTTTAATATGCAGATTTTGCACTTGTAGGTTCATATTCGATTATCATTGCCCCTTTTGTGAAAATGGTAAAGGGGAGGGAGGTGGTAAAAGAAATTGGAAATATTGCGTCGGAAAATTTGACTATTTGTTTTTCAGATAAGTGAAGAAGAGATTTCTTTTCTAACAGAAGGAGAAGATCCGTATGATGAAAATGTTGTTCGCAAATTGTATCATCCAAATCTTAAATTACTTCTGGTCACTGAGGGCCCTGATGGTTGCAGGTACTACACCAAGGTAAGTTTTCAAATGTGCTTTTCTCATGTGACCTTCTCTGGCAATCTCAAATACACATTGATTCATGCATTATAACATGTGAAATTAGAGGTATAATTAATTTATAAGAAAATTTCAAGTTAATATTGTAAGAGTGTTTGAGATATGTTTAAAGTATATGAAAGAAATGATGAATGCATTAGTTGCGCAGTTTAATATTGATGATACTGTAAAGTGAGTATATATCAATTTTGGTGAATCAGTTTGATTTTATTAGCAATCTCAGTAAAAAGAATTAATTTGATTCTTGAGTGAAAACCAAGTAGGAGCAATTTAGACTGCTTGCTTCTCTTTGCACATCTTTTTCCAAACATTTCTGAAACCGCAATATACTTCTCTTCCTAGCGTTTGTGTATCTGAAACCACACATTATATGTGTATTTGCAGGAGTTCAGTGGAAGAGTCAAGGGTATGAAGGTAGATGCAGTGGACACCACCGGTGCTGGGGACGCATTTGTGGCTGGAATATTATCACAACTAGCAGTTGATCTTTCTTTGCTTCAGGTACTGCATCTCGGACACAAAAATTTAGAGAACTTTCGGGCTTGGTTGATATGTAGGATTGGATTGGAATGGGTAAATCCCTAATCTCAAGGCACGTTGAGGGGAGAAATGAAAAAACTATGACCAACTAGAGGATAGAAGATGGATTACTCATGAAGAAATCTTATCCATTCCAATCCTATCTAAAATGGTAGGATTAGAAGGAATGAGTTTTCTTCATGTCTAATCCTTTTCTAATCCCCTCATCTACGTACTAGGGTTATTTAGTGTTAGTGGGTTACATTGTTAAATGTTAGGGGGGAGGGGGTATCAGTGGGTTAAATTGACAAATGATAGCCTAAACCCTCTAGGTACTAGATATCTTCCTTGGAAATCCTTTCCTAATTAACTGGGCAGCTGTGACCTTGCCTCTTGAAGAATAAGAAAGTCACCTTTATTCTGGACGTTGCTAGAACAGTGTACAGGTGACAATGGCTTTTTGAGTTGTAGAAGATTGTTTCAACACTAAATGTTTTCGACGTATTTGTTATTCATCATATGACTTGGGAACTACTCCATTTTTTTTGTTGAAAATCTCAAATTATAAACATAGTGTTGGATGGTGGTAGAGCTTCTTTATTAAAGACTAGATTTTAGCATGTCTGCATTTAAACCCTACAACAGTCCATTTTATTGACTGAAGATGTAGCGTTCGAAGTTATATCCTACATTATTATGTTTTTTTTTAACAATAGATTATGCCTGTCAACCTAAAGAGAGTGGCCATCTGGATTTGAAATGCAGGACGAGGACAAACTGAGAGATGCGCTCCTGTTTGCTAACGCTTGCGGCGCATTGACTGTGACGGGGAGAGGTGCTATTCCGGCTTTGCCAACTCGAGAATCGGTGTTGAATGTCCTTCTCAATTCTGTAGCCTAGGTTTTTTCAAGTAAGTATAACTACTTCCTGTCCAATAAATGTAAACTTCAGATCTACTGTCGTAGCCAGTTCGTGGTGTTGTGAGATAGACCTCAACCATTTGTAGCAAAATTAATTTGTTCGACGAAATAAGTTGTTGATTGTATAACACCATGTCACTGTAATTCAATAAACGTTCGTTCTGAGGTACGACGTTAATAACATTCTTTTACTTTTCTCATGTTTCTGATCCAGATGTTTTCATCGTTTATTTTACCACGCGTTTTTGTTTTGCCTACAACTTACCATATAGCTTTGTATCGGGTATATTATCAGTTCTAGTTTTTAAGTGCCCCCATACAAAGTCGGGGACTCGTTATAGGTTTTTATTGAGCACGCATGTAATTTTCGTGGACTCGTAGCAACACGGCTGCATTGTCACGTGGTGTTAGAATGTGCAGGCTATGTTCTTGCAAATAACTTGTATGTTTGCTTTCTATAATCTTCTCTTTTGTTTCCTTGATTGTGGAATCCATTTGTAAGGCAGCTTGATTACCTAATCTTCTGGAACTTCCATTCCAAGCTCATATGGGACTTAGAACCGAATATTGCCGGAAACAAGTCCTTTCAGTCGATTGTCCTTTGTTAGAGCACGTCGTTTCGAAACTTATGGCCACTCTGTCTTTTTCTTTTTTCATACGTACGATATTATTTATACCAACAATGAGGTATTACGTCAAGCCTTACAATTGACTAGCCATAATAATTGGGTTGATTCAAATTTGTCTTTGATAAGATTTGAACTTAAGATCTCTCAGCTATAAAAGTGAATAGTAATACAACTAAACTATGGTAGAGCTGCACTGTTAAGTAGTGGTGTTATTAATTTTAATGTTTATAATATGGGTGTACGACACTCAAAATTGGCTACGTTGCTAACACATTCTAATACAAGTGAGCCTAACAAAGTAAAGCTCGTGTGTATTAAAATGTAGCAAAGTGATCAATATTACGCGTTTAATAAAAATAAAAAAATATTTACCAAAAAGAAAAATAAAAAGTAAGTGTAAAAATCTATTATATATAAAGAGAATGGAAAAGGTGAATAGTAATTTGGTGTCACCAAGCTTCAACAAAAATATATGGACAAAAATGCCCCCAAGACCAAAAACTTCTAAGGCATGCCAAAATAATGCATCAAATAAGGCAGGGGTATTTTCGTCATTTTAACAATGTTTTTTTAATAGTTAATTTTTTTGTGCTTTAAAAAAGAAAAAATTAGTACCTCACAATAAGCTAGCAATAATGTGATTCAATTTTTCTATTTTTAAACACGTTCAAAACATCTTAAGAGATGTGTAATGCCAGTTATAAAAAAGTCTTTCGCATGCTAATAATAATGTGATTACATTAGTTGTCAAATGATTTTTTTTTTAACAAACGATATTATTTACACTAAGAGGGAAGGGGGTGGGCGTAGCCTCACAATGGGCTAGCAATAATGTGATTCAGTCAGTTGTTCATTCAGTATTATTTTCTCTATTTTTAAATACATTCAAAACATCTTAAGAGGTGTGTAATGCCGGTTATAAAACATGCATTTCCCACGCGAATAATAATGTGATTAAATTAGTTGTTAAATGATTTTTTTTTTCTTTTCAAATGATAGTATCTACACTAAGGGGGAGGGGAGGTAGGCTTAGCCTCACAATAAGTTAGCAATAATATGATTCAATTAATTGTTCATTAAATATTATTTTCTCTATTCTTATTGTAAATTCTATAAAGATCGATTTTATTATATGAATTCAGTTGTTTTAATTGATTTATAAAAGATTTCTTCTATTATAATCTAAAATTATTCATTTATTTCAAATATTTAACTTTCATTCTGTCAATGGAAAGAAAATCTCCCAAATCACATAATCCATTCAACATCATCTCATCTCACCACATGTATTTGACGCGTGGAATGCACTTAGTGGTCCCTTCAAGAACTTTCCATTTTTGCTTAACACATCCATTAGTACTATTTCACCGAACAATTGCAACCGTCTTTTTCTTTAAATAGTAATAAAATGGATAAACCACTAAAACATGTAACCAATCCTCCTACAAATTGACCAAAAATTATCCACCAAAACAAACCAAATATATGCCCACGTTTTCTTTATTTATGCAGAAAAAGACACCTGTATTTATTTTCTTAGACGTTAGATTGTAAGAATGAAAATAACTAGTGAGGATTGATGTATTTCGCGAACAACAAGCTCTACAACAAGTTATATTAGAAAAATTCTTTTTCCTTATTTGGGTAAAACTGTTGAAAGTTTCATCCTTTAGGCAAATATCCGCAACTATATTCAAACCCCTAATTTGAAGGACTACCTTACCCTTTTAGAAAACCATCTCTTTAAGAACCAAACTTTTTATCGGTCACTTCATTCATTTATTGCAAACCAATATTTGCTTTTACATCTCAATTTCACATTCATCAATCATCAAGAAACCAAAACTCAACCTAGAGAAAACACATTTTTATCTAACCATTGCAAAAAATGGCCGAAGAAGATCCTAAAGAAAAGGCTGATCGAGAGAGAATTTTCAAGCGATTTGACACCAACGGTGATGGCCTAATTTCTGCAACCGAGCTGGGAGATGCATTAAAAACACTAGGCTGCGTTCAATCGGATGAAGTGAAATTTATGATGGCGGAGATTGATACCGACGGTGATGGCTTCATTTCGTACAAGGAGTACTTGGATTTTGCTCTAGCTAATCGTGGTTTAATTAAAGATGTTGCCAAGATATTTTAGGGGCAATGTTCATCTTCAATTTTATTAATTTGTTTATGCCATTCTCTTTAATGTGTTAATTCAATTTCTCTTGAATATAAATGATTTGGTAGTTGGACTGTAAACTTCTTATTTTCCCATACCATACATATGGTACCATTTGTTTAAGTGTACACATGCCAAATGATATCTTGATATATTTATTTATTTATATATTTGTTTATATATGAGTTAAGCTCGCAAATGAGAAACTGAAACACATGACTTTGAAACTATGAACGAATGCTTTTAATCATTTAAATTGCAAACTCCACTTTATAATTATTTTCATATATTTTATATAGACAATTTTTGGTGACTAATACCACAAAAAAAATGAATAGGAAGTCAACGTATCTACATATGATGTTACGGTGCATGGACGTTAATTTTATTTATTTGGATAATGCTACCTGCAAATGGTAAAATTTGGCTAAAATCTGTCAATTGGCCAATAAAATCACATTTGATGTGAAACTGTAACCAAAATCCGGTCTACATATCATGTTACATGTGCATGGACGTTAATTTTATTTATATGAATATCATAACCAAAAAACTTGAGACTTGAATTAATGGCACTTCAAATATCAAATGTTCCAGCTAATTGCCATCAAAGGTCAAATGTCATAGACCATCTCTAAATGAAATGCTAAATTCTAAGTGGAATGCTACGTAATTAAATTTGAAGGTAGGAAGAAACTCCAATCGATATGTCAATCCTATTGTCAAATTAGGCATTTGAGAAAATATGTTGTCGATTGTTTTTTTAAATTATCTTATTGTGTGGATCATGTTAATGTACCAATTATAAATCTTGAAAATTTATTTTAATTAATTTCCTTTTAAAAATAGGTCCTACATATATTATTTATAACAAAAATATATATGAGCTAGAGGAAGAGAAAATCTGGCATTGCAGTATCAGCCATCAAATTAACTTTTGACATTTATTTTTTGAAATTTCCATCGAAGATGCTCTTAGAAGTTAGCTTTCGAGTTGCAAGGCTAAGTGGTTGTCTAACAATATACCACGACCTTCTTTGCAAGTGAGATTTTGAGTTCCATCCTCCTTCTCTACCCTACTTATTTGTCGATTTGTGTTGTCGACGTATTTAAAAACAGCTTAAGTCTTGAACTAGCCATTATCCAACGAAAATCTTAAAAATCATGTCCAACTCGGGCCATTTTTCTTCTTACGAAATCTCTCAAGCAAAACGTGAGCTACAAGCGTCGTTCTTCATGCCATTGTGATAAAGCATTAGAACAAGAAAGAAACTTCATATGCTTTAAAATATATATACGAAGGATGCGGAAAAAGGTATCTAACTTACCATCCAAGATTCAAAGCTAAAATCTCTCACTTACAAGTTAAGAAAAATATCGCTAGACTTTAATATTAAACAGCAATGAAACAAAGACTTTAAACTTAAATAAAAACATGTTGCAATTTTCCCTGTTAGAATAGCTGGATGGGGACAGATACATGGAAGATATATACACATCAGTTTCCTATTCCTAACTACAATATCAACAGTCGTACTCACTTCTAGCATACCACTCTGTTCAGAGTTCAAACAAGTAACAACAAATCTAAGAATCGAAAAATCCAGATAGTTCCGGTGCAATGTATCAACTATCAACGAGCGCAAAGGTGTTCATCGTCTTCAAACTCGGAAACTCCTAACATAGCCAAAGCTAGGTGACTCTGCATCTCGCTTTTCGTTTGCTGTAATTGAGAATGACAATCAATGACCAGTCCACTCCCCAGAAAACTAGGCCTCTTCCTCTTGGAAACGATACATTCCTCTTCACCTTTAAGCATTGCCTTTATCTCACAAATGCTCGGTCTTCGGGATTCTTCACTCGTTATGCAGGCAGCTGCAGCTTCAATCATCCGTGCTATTTGATTTGAATTTCTCGAAGTGCATTTGATATGTGGATCAAGCAGCTCCTCAATAGCTCCTTTCCCTTTACACAAGAGGGGCTTTGCCTGATTAAAAACAGAAGTTGACAAGTGTGAGTTATAACTTATAGCAACCATACATCGTTCATATTTTAAACAAGAAGTTTTGGTGACTTTCATGGAAACACCATACAGAAAGTTTACAGAATGATTCAAGAAATTTGATTCTCAGAAAGTGATGTGGTTGGTAAACAAAACCCTTGGTAAGCTAAGTGCCTATCCAAGGGAGTAAGTAACCGATTGAATGAATGAACGTTCTTAAAAAAGTTAATAATAAACTTCTAAGGAGACGTGGGTTAGGCCAATTAGCCAGGATAGTGTGTCTTCCCTTACACCCGTGTTCGAATCCCACTCCCCATAAATTAGAATAGAATATCACTTTGTCAAAGAAGAATAAGCTATTAAAAGAAATGAAACTATGTCGAGCATGAGAAGCAATCAAGGGCCCATCAATTTACCATCAAATAGTAAAAAAGGATCTAAGGGCACAAAAAGAAGATAGAAAGATGCACCTACCCATAGAACCAAGTTTTCTTCTCCTTGTGGCCTTCTTTCTTCAATCGGCTTCCAACCAGTTATCAATTCCAGCAAGACCACCCCAAAAGCATACACATCAGTTTTATCCGATATTTTCCCGTGCTGAAAATACTCAGGAGCCAAGTAACTGCACATGCCATTTAAAAATTGTGCAATGAATAAAAAAAATCTTTATGGAACAAGCAACAGGAAAAAAGTGTTTCTTTATGGTCAAGTTTCCTCAATATCATACCCAAATGTTCCTTTGACAGTTTTGCAAAGGAAAGGGACAGAAGGTGCGGAAGTCCAAGTGGCTAATCCAAAATCACATAGCTGCAAGCAATGTCGATAAACCGCAGTCAATCAATCAAAAGATTCAGTTTCAAACCAGAATGAAGTCCATAAAATTGCTCTCCATTTACCTTGGCAGTTTTCTTGGACGAAAGGAGAATGTTCGAGGGTTTGATATCTCTGTGAACAATACAGCGTTCAGTTCCATTATGCAGATATGCAATTGCCTCAGCAATTCCAATAGCAACCTTGTGCCTTACGAACCAAGGAAGTGTTGCAGAGCCGTTAACTCCCCTCTTTTTCTCTGCAAATGTGTACGTGCCATAAATCACTAAAAAACTCACCAAATTCAAATCAAAAGACCGAAGCAAGAGAACTCACGGTGTAAATGACACTCCAAGCTTCCCCCCGAGACATACTTATAAACCAAAAACAAACCCTCCTCTGGATCGATGCAAAATCCCACAAGAGGTGTCACATTTGGGTGGCGAAGAGAGCTCGAAATCATCAGCTCTCTACAAAATGCCTTAGCAGACTCTTTATCTTCCTTGTCTAATCGCTTGATCGCCACAGCAGTTCTCAAAATCCCGACTCTGCCCCTAAACACACAGCTCAAAGCTCCTCTCCCTAAAACTCTACCTACCCAGAACAACAAATTCCATTACAATCTCATACAATAAAAGATCAAATTTTGATTCAAGCAAAACAAACTCATTTGATTACCTTTCGAAAAATTACGAGTAGCTGCGAGAATTTCACCGTAGCTAAATCTGATCAGTGTGTGAGCCACTGGGGATATGCTTCTCTCCAACGACTCAAATATCCTCCATTTCATCTCTTTAGATTTGGATTCAGACAACCCATCTCCCAAATTCACCATTAGAACCGTTGCAGCGGCGGAGGAGCTCATGTTCATGGATTCCAGCTCCACCTGAGAGCAGAAGCTGAACCTGAAAGAGGAGTGAACCGATTGGGGATCGGCATTTGCCAACTCCGCCCCACACCCGCCGGACTCCGCCAGCAGCCACGCTTTGTTATGCTCTAAATTTATCTTCTTGATGTTGTTGTTGCTGTTGCCGCCATTGTTGCCGTCGTCATCAAATGGGGTCTTCTGGTTGGTCGTCCTCCTGCGGGGAGGTGGGAGAAAGCAGGCCAGAGCAAGCTCCCTGAACATTTTCTTTACAAGGGTTTTGATTCTGTGGTCATTGTAGTAATGGTGATGTATGGCTAAAGAGGAGGAAGTGTATAGAGGAAGAGGAGAAGGAGCATTGGGCGGCTCTCTGGAGTAGGTGAAAGTGGCTGGGGAGTGGCCCATTTTTAAGCAGATCTCAATGAGTAAAAGCACACAATCCCAGAAACAAGAAAGAGACCCAACGAAAAGGTGAAAGCTGCTTTGCTTGCAGGGTGGGAGAGAATTTCCCAATGAATCTGGATGGAGAGAGAGAGAGAGAGAGAGAGAGATGGGGTATCGGAGACAGTAATGTACTATAACAAATGGGTTTTCTGGATTAAAGAAAGGTTGGGTTAGAGTGGGAGAAAGTGTAATCTGTGAAAAATACTTGGCAGGAGAGAGACTGACTGACTCAGAGGAGGAAGGAGAGTGGGTGTTCTTAATTTTATATGGTTATGGGGTCGCATGCTTACTTTTGGGATTATTTTTTCCATTTACCAAGAAAACAAATGCCAATTATTTTAAGTGGGGGGAGGGAAAGCGTGCGTTGATCCCATAAAAGAGAGAGATTCTTCCTGTTCACCCTAGAGTGGACAGCCAAAATTAGAGGTGGGCTTGAAAAATCGAAAATCGAAAAAAAATTGAATCAAATATCGAATTGAAATCGAAAAAGACCCAATCAAATGAAAATCAAATCGAAACTAAAAAAATGATTTGGTTTTAGTTTTAGTGGTTAAAAAACTGAACGGATATGTAAAATAATATTTTATTTGTTTATGTTGGTTATTTCTTTTTCAAGCGCAATTTTCAATCAACTATTAACCTAATTTCAATTCAAAACTAGTTAAACCCAACTTGATGCCCAAATATGTTAAAAGAAACGTAATTAAACAAGTTGCCTCTATGAGATCAAAAGTTCGTGCATGTTAACAGTTTCTCTTTTACTATTGAACTGTCTTTTCTTGTTAACTATTATAAAATACGGTTTCGTTTAATTAGATTTTAACTAAACCTATAAAGTGAAATCGAACCAAACCAAATTACTACTGGCCCATTGGGTGTTGTTTGGTTCGATTTGTTTTGGCAGGTTTGGCTTCCATTCAGTTTTAGACAATATAAAGATTTGGATAAATAAATTTGAAAATATGTTTAAGAAGTGAACATTTTAGTTGGCTTGTCAGCCTTTTGATTATCTAAAAAGTAAGCGCAGAAATTACGGTAATAATGGCTTGAAAGGGCCAATGAGTAGGGAATGATGAAATGATTTGTGAAATTTGTGCGTGTTAAGAGTGAAATGATTTAAGAATTAAAATTAAGAACAAATGAATAATGAATAAATAAACTATTCCAAAAAAGATTTACGTTGGTGACTTCCCAAATACCATCCAACAGACGACGGCCCAACTTGACAGCCCAAATTAGCTAAATCGGCTATAGCCCAACTTCATCAGGGACTTGGGATTTGACTACCACAACTTGATACATTAAATCTTGATTTGAGATTGTTGTGCTTTAATAAAAAAAAATTAAAAAAAAGTTTATTAAAAAATCTGAAATATCAAATATGTTTGGTAAAACAAAATATATATATATATATATATTTTTTAAACTGCTATCAATAAAAATAGAAAAACATAAAAAAAAAAAAAAACAGGAGCAAAGTCTACAATGCTTCTAAAAAAGTGTTTTTTCTTTCTTTCAAAACATAGGAATCAATGCTCATTTAATGAACTTTTCACATGACAAGTAAACCACCAAATGTTTTAAAAAAATTACTATATTTGCACTTACATTATTGTCTTTGATAATTATTTTATTACATTAAATATTATATATTTTTAGTCATTTAACATATTTAAAGCAATTTATATAAATTTACCAAACACTCATACACTGCTTATTTTATTAAAAGCACTTTTACAAAAAAAAAAAAAAGGTTTACCAAACACTTAACAACTTTATTTTACAGCTGTTTATTCTCACAGCACAGCAGAAACAGTTTTTTTTTTTAAAGTACATCAATACCAAACTAGCCTTAATTCTTGGTGGTCACTACCATTACACTCTATATATTAAGTTAGAATAGTTGTTCGGT
This sequence comes from Cotoneaster glaucophyllus, assembly GCA_036320875.1. Classification (NCBI taxonomy): domain Eukaryota; kingdom Viridiplantae; phylum Streptophyta; class Magnoliopsida; order Rosales; family Rosaceae; genus Cotoneaster; species Cotoneaster glaucophyllus. The sequence goes on along the minus strand of CM070068.1, from coordinate 24,368,587 downwards.
GCCACACAATTTTAACTTAATTACAATACTGCTATTGCATAATAAATTTAAGGGCAAAAGACAGTTTACTACCCTCATGTTTCGTGGTTTTCAACATTTAGTACATAAAGTTTTTTTTGTCCCAGAGTCATACCTAAAGTGTAAATTTTGAGACATTCTCATACATCCGTTAGTCAAACTGTTAAGTTTCCAGTTAAGTGATGACGTGGCGCCTATGTGGACAATGATTAGACGCCACGTGTCAATACAAATATTAAAATAATTAATTAAATAAAACAAAAAAACAAAAAACAAAAAAATCTGCACTCCTCTCTCTCTCTTCTCTTCTCTCTTCTCTCTTCTCTCTTCTCTTTCTTCTCTTTCTTCTTCGAATCTGGGTTGCAGATTCTTATTTTATTTTTATTTTTTTTTCTTCTTCCTCCTCATTGCACTCCTCATCTCTCTCTCTTCTCTCTCCTCTTTCTTCTTCGAATCTGGGTTGCAGATTCTTTTTTTTTTTTTTTTTTTTCTTCTTCCTCCTTATTCCACTCCTCCTCCTCTCTCTCTTCTCTTTCTTCTCTCTCCTCTTTCTTCTATTTCTTCTTCGAATCTGGGTTGCATATTTTTTTTTTCTTCTTCCTCCTCATTGCACTCCTCCTCTCTCTCTCTTCTCTTTCTTCTCTCTCCTCTCTCCTCTCTCCTCTCTCCTCTTTCCTCTTTCCTCTTTCTTCTCTTTCTTCTCTTTCTTCTTCGAATCTGGGTTGCAGATTCCTTTTTTTTTTTTTTTTTTCTTCTTCTTCCTCCTCATTTTTCTTCTTCGAATCTGGGTTGCAGATTCCATTTTTCTTTTCTTCTTCTTCCTTCGAATCTGGGTTGCAGATTCCATTTTATTTTTTTCTTTCTTCTTCTTCCTCCTCATTTTTCTTCTTCGAATCTGGGTTTTTATTTTTGTTCTTCTTCTAGGTTGGCGCTGGGGAGGTCGAGGGAGCGATCTTCTTCTTCCTCCTTCGAATCTGGGTTGCAGATTCCATTTTTTTTTTCTTCTTCTTCTTCTTCCTTCGAATCTGGGTTGCAGATTCCTTTTTTTTCTTTTTTTTTTCTTCTTCCTCCTCATTTTTCTTCTTCTTCTTATGGGTTTTTCTTTTTGTTCTTCTTCTGGGTTGGCGCTGGGGAGGTCGAGGGAGCGAACGACGGGGGAAGAGGAGGGAGGGAGAGATTGGCGCCGTCGGACTCAAACACCGGAGGTTGATAAAATTGGGTGGTGGGTGTCTTGATAAAATTGGGGATGAAATGGGTTCTGCTGTGTGGGTATCAGGGAAAGGAAGGGTGTCGATGGGTAGGGGTGAAGGGGATGGAGGAGTGGAGCCGTGGAGGGGGTGGAGGGTGGGGAAGACGAAGGGGTGGGTGATGAGAGGCTGGGCACGGGTGGGATTTGGGGAAGAAAAGGGTTTTTTTTATTTTTTATTTTTTTTATTATTATTTTATTTTATTTTATAAATAATTTATTTTTAATTTCCACGTAGATGACACGTGGCGCCCAATCATTGTCCACATGGCGCCACATCATCACTTAACTGGAAACTTAACAGTTTGACTAACGGATGTATGAGACTGTCCCAAAATTTACACTTTAGATATGACTCTGGGACAAAAAAAACTTTATGTACTAAATGTTGAAAACCACGAAACATGAGGGTAGTAAACTATCTTTTGCCCTAAATTTAATATATTACGATCCTGTCACTATTAGATAAAAATATATTAAGTAAATGCATATATCGAAGCCAAGTCTTAAATTATTCAATGTCTTTCTCCAACATAGTAAAATTTATATTGGGTGAGAGTTGGATTTAACATCACACAGCATTTCAATCCTGAATTTACATGGTTTGAAGAACCTCCAATATTATTTTAGAAAAACTAATGAAAATGACTTGAAAACTTTGAGTTTTAACGATAAATACAAAATAAAGGGTAAAGTGAATAGTACTAAGTTTGACTTTTTAGTGTAAAAATGTGATTTTTCGTTAAAGTGAACAGTACCGCGAGCTTTTCGTTAAAACTTCCTATTTTATTTTAGATGTTCTTGTTGAAGATAATACTTAATTTATTGTTTACAATTATGTTTGTGCTAAACACTTTTTTTCCTCCTAAATTGGGTTAAAATTTCCGACAAGATTTTTATTAAGGCCATGTTATACACATTTCTTTCGGTATTGTACCGAGTTCTTTTGTTACCAATGAATATTGTACTTCAATTTCAAAAAAAAATTTGAGGAAGTGGGGCGTGCTAGCTCACTCCACTAACCTTTTCTTCTAGAGTAATGTTATAGAGATTAAATTTGAAAACAAAATTTAATAAACTAAATAACATTGAATTTAATGATTAGATTATTACTTAACGGTTAATAAATATAATCATTTCATATTAGTGACACGTTATTTAATTTGTAAATCTTCTTATCTACAAATTTAATACTTACTCTTTACTCTATATTTTTTTTTTTTTTTGAGAACACTCTTTACTCTATTTGTTCCGTACGTAAAAGCCACTGTGTGTGCTCGTTCGCTCACTCCACTCACTCTCTCTCCACTAACAGTCGTTCTCTCTTCGCAGTCCTCCGCCGCACACCGCCTTATCAGAATGGCGTCTTTGCCGTCCACCGAGGCCCTCATCCTCAAACTCCACGAAATCGCCGCCGTCAAGTTCGGCAACTTCAAACTCAAATCCGGCATCTTCTCCCCAATCTACATAGACCTCCGCCTCATCGTATCATACCCCTCCCTCCTCAGCCAAATCTCCCAAACCCTAATCGCCACCGTCCCCTCCTCCACGCGCTACGACCTCATCTGCGGTGTGCCCTACACCGCCCTCCCCATCGCCACGTGCATCAGCACGTGCCACGACCTTCCTATGCTCATGCGCCGCAAGGAGGTCAAGGACTATGGAACAGCCAAGGCTATCGAAGGCGTCTTCAAGCCCGAGCAAGTCTGCCTCATAATTGAGGACTTGGTTACAAGCGGCGCGTCGGTTTTGGAGACGGCTGCGCCCCTACGCGCCGCAGGGCTGAAGGTCCAAGACGCCGTCGTTCTGATCGATCGGGAGCAAGGAGGTAGGGAGAATTTGGAGGAGAACGGGATTCGATTGCACTCGCTGTTTCGGCTGAGCGAGATGGTGAGGGTGTTGAAGGAGAATGGGAAGGTGGCGGAGGAGACGGAGGGGATTGTTTTGAAGTTTTTGGAGGAGAATCGGAAGGTGGCGGCGCCGCCTGTTGTGCCGACAAACGTAGAGAAAGTTAGGGTTAGGGGTTTGGCGTTTGAGGAGAGAGCGAAGGTGTCGAAGAATCCGACGGGGAAGCGGCTTTTCGAGGTGATGGTGCAGAAGCAGAGCAATCTGTGAGTGGCTGCCGATGTTGGGACTGCCAAGGAGTTGCTCGACATTGCTGAGAAGGTGAGATTTTCTTGGAATTTTTTAATTTTCCCGGAAAATTTATGAAAGCATTTGCTGATTAGATTTGAACTGTATCGTTGGAGACAAGAAGTTGACCTCTTGATACACGTGGGCGTTACCAAGAAGTTGGACTATGAACTGCCATGCAGGTTTGGAGATAGACGAATGTTACATCATACGTATGAGGCCAATTTTTATGACACGAATGAGATTTTCAAGTATACTTTGTAACCGTTAGATCTTTGGTCAACGATACAAAGATCAAGATCTAACGGTTAAACACCTCGAAGTATAGAATGGCGGACCAGCATAGAATTTTTGGATACAGATTCGAATTAGGGAGTGAGGGATAGATGAATATCTATGATTGTGATGGTTACTGATGCTATACTCTATACATTTTAATGCAGGTTGGGCCGGAGATATGTTTACTGAAAACCCATGTCGATATATGGCCCGATTTCACTCCAGATTTTGGCTCTAAACTTCGCTCGGTATATCTCTAAACTCGTTTTTTTGCAATGTACAACTTGATATTAATTATGATTGATGACTACTGGTTCATATGGATTTTATAATTTCTTGATGGCATTGATATGAATGTTGCTGCAGATTGAGATAGTAAATTGTTATATATTCTTAATTGCTGCTTGAGTTTTAGTTAAATCAAACAAAGCTTGCTTAAATTGTGAAGTTATAGCTGATATGTGCCTTGTCCAATTGAAGATTGCAGAGAAACATAATTTTCCTAATTTTCGAAGATCGCAAGTTTGCAGACATTGGTAACACAGTAACAATGCAGTATGAAGGGTGAGGTTCAGGCTCAGGCTCATTTTTTTTCTTCTTCTTATTTTTCTTTCTGTTAGTATCATTTCCCTTCCTTTCGCTTCTCGGTTCTTCTGTTTGCAGGGGTATATTCCATATACTCGACTGGGCTGATATTGTCAACTGTCATATAATCTCTGGTCCCGGGATAGTTGATGGACTAAAGTTGAAGGTTTATGCAACTTTGAATTGATGGATCTCTCTGCATTAATTTTGCTCAGATGATTCATTTTTCCTAACTGTTTACTGCCTTTGTACTCTCTCTCTCTCTCGTAGGGCTTGCCATGTGGTAGGGGCTTGTTGCTTCTTGCCGAAATGAGCTCAGCCTGTAACTTTGCAAAGGGAGATTACACAGCCGCGGTGAAGATTGCGGAGGAGCATTCTGATTTTGTGATTGGCTTCATTTCAGTTAATCCAGCATCATGGCCAGGGGCACCCGTAAATCCAGCTTTCATCCAGGCAACTCCTGGAGTGCAATTGGTGACCGGTGGTGATGCCCTTGGCCAGCAATATAACACTCCAAACTCCCGTACGTTTACGATATACTACACTACTTTCGTATTGGTTTGGCAACCATAACTTGAGAGATTTGATGTTCACACCATTCTTCGAGGGATCGGTCGAAGGGGCTTTTACATCACTTCTATATTTCGACCTATTTCATATTACTACACTCTTTTATTAGCCAGCTTTGTGCCTGAAACAAATTTTGATCCAGGTCATCTATGATAGAGGTAGTGACATCATAATTGTGGGCCGTGGAATCATAAAAGCCGCAAACCCTGCCGAGGTCGCTCGTGAATACCGTCGTCAAGGTTGGGATGCATACTTGGCTAAATGCAGCAACAGCAGCTAAGATATTTGTATTAGGCTGGCTCCCCTGTTTCACTTATGTTTACATTATTTCTAATTAGCGAAGAGTGAGTTAATTATGATTCGCATGAATGAATGTGTGGTTTTGTGAAACCAGAGGATATGAGGTTTAGGGGATTACTGTATTTTTGGTAGTTTGAACGGGGAGCCATTACATTCAGAAGAAAATAACTAATATCGTCGTTATCTGAAATTACATCCATCAGTTGACACAGCATAGATGGAATACGAAACTAGTGCAACAATGTCACAAACAAGCACAAGTCTAAGCATTTCTAACCTACCTATCGAGCTTTCCACTTTCTCAGAAGTTCGTCGTACACGTTTTCCTTCCTTGCTTGGAAGAGGTTTTGTTTCAGCTTTGACAGTGTCGAAAACTCCAACTTGATTCCTCTTGCAATCATATCCTCTGCGTACTTAACTGCTTCCGGTACCCTATTCAGATCACGGAGCCCTACGACCAACAAATTCCCGGTATCCTCCAAGCCGGAATGGTAATTCTCTATCATGCACTTCCAAACTTTTATAGCAAAGTAAGGGTCCCCAGAATCCAGGAAAATCCTTACTGCTGTGCCACAATTAGCAAGCTCTGGAACACACTCGTTTTTAACCCTCTCAGTAAACAATGCCGAAGCCTCCTTTAACTTCCTATCCTTGATTAAAAACTCGAACACCATGTTATATATTTGTGAATTCGGGAACGCCCCATTGTACACCATCTCATCCAACATCCTTTTCGCTAAATCTACATTGCCATCATGACAATGTAAAGAAATCACCGCATTGTACATGCTTGTATCAGGTCGGAATCCAATTCTCCCTATCATTGCCCGCCAAAGAGTGTCAGCTCCCCTAGCATCGGCCTTCTTGACACACTCATCGAGCGCAAGCCTGAAAAAATTGATCCCCGGATGACAACTCCTACCTCTTAAGGTCTCAAGGAACTTCACTGCCTCGCGGATCCCATCAGGTCCCTTGAGCAAAGTATTCAAGAACGAATCATAAGCCAGCGCATTGTTTGGATCCCAACCAATCTCAATCACCATCTCAGAAAAAACCTGCCTAGCACAATCTACATTGCCTTCATTTTCCAAACCCTCCAACAAAATGGCAAACGTATCAGGGTCCGGCGTAATACTAACCTTGGCAACACGCAAAAACTCAACGGCATCAACGGTCTTGCCATCTCTACAAATTGCACTCAAAAGTGAATTCAAGGCCACAATGTCCCTAGGACAACCATACTGGCTCATACGTTCAAATGTCGAAATAGCCTCTTTGACACGATTGGCAACTACGTAACTACTAAAAACAGAAGCAAAAGTGGCCAGAGAGAGTAACCTTTCTTTCGCCATGGCACTGATGGCGTCCCACATTGCATCAAAGAAGCAATTCTTGCCCAAAAGATCAACAACCAAGTTCCAAGCATAGGGGCTGTGCAAGTCATTCAGCTGGCGACCGGCCCACCGGAAGAACTTCACGGACGGGCCCGGGAACCCGTAGGACAGTTTGAGCACCTCTTCAACATCTTCTTGGGTCACTCTAACACCAGTCTCCTCCAACCGTTCCTCAACAGAAATGGTGTGGGTTTTCGCCAATATTTCGCAGAGAAGCCTGATTTTAGGAGGCAGATCTGGAGTGTCGAGGTACGAGGCGAAGGTTGGGCGCTTTGCTACTGGGGTTTGGGGATGTGGGTTCGCCGGCAAAAGAGCTGCGGCTGAAGAATTGTGGGTTTTGTGAACAGGGGTTGGGGGATTGGGGATTCTGTGAATTGGGTTGGAAGAAGAATGCTGTTTCTTGGAGGGTTGGCGTTTATGGTGATTTGGGTTTGGAGAAGAAGGATTGTGGGGAGATGGGTAGCCATGGCGTCGTTTATTGCTGGTTCTTCTGGCCATATGAATATTTGTAAGAGGAACTCAAAGGAGAGAAATTTACAGAGCTTCGGGAACCTAGATTAGCATCCGAAAACAGACGCCGGTGGTGGAGCGGAGGTCTGTATCCCTTCCTGTCGGAAAACCGATGGGAAGAAGGGGAGGAAAAAATCTCTTTGAATCAGATTCTCACGTGCGCAAATCAATTATACCTGTGTAACCTTAAGGGTGCGTTTGTTGCACCAGACTATCTCGGACTGGACTAACTTCAGGGACTAAGCTAGACTGGCTTAGAATAGACTAAGCTGGACTGATTTAGTGAAGTGTTTGGTGCTATGTCGGATTAAAAAGCAGGACTCATATATTTTATTATTAAATTTATATTTACAATATTTTATCATTAATTTAAGGGAGCTTTAATAAAAAGGGCTTGAACTAAGTTTATTTTAACAAAAAACCATCCTATAACTTTTTTTAACCAAAAACCATCTCAGAACAAGGTAAAACCCGCCAAAACAACAGACAGCTCGACCACCAGCTAGTCACTCATGGGCTCTCCTTTGGCCCTCATCCTCCTCTTCGTCTCGCTGAGTACTACAACTTTCCTTTTTGAATCACCCTATTTCGTTGAGTATTGAAGAAGTTATATCCATTTGAATCTTACCCAGTTTCCGGCGACCTCCGAGGCTTTCGAGTCATTTTCCGGCCAAACCACAACGAGTTAGCCATCGTGCAAGGTACCATTCTCTTCGTCTCTTCGAGAACTACGATTTTCGTTTTTGAATCACTCGATTTCGTTGAGTATTGACAAAGTTATGAGCGTTTAAAGTTTGTCCAACCCAGTTTCCGGCGACCTCCGAGGCTTTCGAGGCGTTTTCCGGCCAAACCACAAAGAGTTAGCTATCGTGCAAGGTACCATTCTCTTCGTTTCTTCGAGAACTACGATTTTCGTTTTTGAATCACTTGATTCCGTTGAGTATTGACAAAGTTATGAGCGTTTAAAGTTTGTCCAACTTTCCGGCCGAAATCTGGCATTCCCTTCCGTTTAGCTCCGGCGAGCAGCAACCACACCAAGCCCTTTGGGTCGTGCACAAACAAACACTGTATCTGGAAAGAAAATGAACATTAACATTGTTGCTGGAAAAACATAACACTGTATCTGCAAAAAACTAACACTGTCGCTGGAAAGATAACACTGTCGCTGGGAAAAAAACTAACACTGTCGCTGGAAAACTAACACTGTCGCTGGAAATAAACTAACAGTGCGGTGACTTAAATTCCAGAAACAGTGACTTAGATTCTAGAAACAGTGTTACTTAAAATCCAGAAACAGTGACTTAAATTCCAGAAACAGTGACTTAACTTATAACATGGTTTTTTATTAAACAAAACTTATAACATGGTTTTTTTATTAAAACTAAAACTTATAACATGGTTTTTTATTAAACAAAACTTATAACATGGTTTTTTATTAAAACTAAAACTTTTCAAGCCATTTTCATTAATTTTCCTTTAATTTAATCTATATATACTAATATTTTATTATTAAATTATCATTTTCCTTTTATCTTCTCTCCTTGTTTTGTCCGCCAGCCCTCCCCTCTCCTTTTCTCTGCCATTTCATCTCCTTTCTAGAACATCTTCCTCTCTCTCTTTTTTTTTCCGCCCATTGCATCCCTCCCCTCTCCTCTTTCTCTACCATTTCATCTTCCTCTCTCTTTTTTTGATCCACCCACTGCATCCCTCCCCTTTCCTCTTTCTCTGCCATTTTATCTATGCCACTGTCTCTTTCTCTTTTCCTTTTTTCTGGGTTTTCTAAGTTCAATTTTTATGGGTTTTCTGGGAATTTTTATGGGTTTTCTGGTTGTGGGAAGCAGGGAAGAAGGAGATGTGAGGGGCAAAGCGGAGGAAAGGTAGCAGTGGAAGAGGGCGCGACCGATGAGTTTGGTCTGAGCAGAGGTGAATCGGACGAAGGAGCTCGGGAGTTCTCTGATTGAAGTTCGAATCGAGGTCTTTGTTCATGATTCAAGGTTGGGGAGGAGGAGAGAGGGAGAGAACGCGAGCACAGAGAAGAGTAGAGGACGTGAGCAGAGAACGATCGAAGGGATTAGCTAGTCCCATGGTTCCCGACGTCTCTCGCTAAGACCGTCTAGCACGGTCCTTAGTCGAGGCGAGTCCGGGTTACTCCCACTAAAGCTAGTCCCGTGAAGTAACAAACATGGGACTGGACTAACTATTAGTCTAGTCCAGTCCAGTGAGGGCTAGTGAAGGGAAACAAACACGCCCTTAGCGTTTGGGTGCTTTTAATTGGCCCTAACATAATTTAATCTATTTAATTTAAAATAAGTATTTCGTTTGTAGATGAGAGATTTTAGATTTGATTTTCGTTAAAGACGAATTTGAACCACATTATTGCTATCCATTGTGAGGGTAAGCTCACTTCCTCTTACTGTAAATAATATCGTTTGTTAAAAAAAAATATATAATAATATAATTAAGGCTAGTTATTTATTGCCTTAGTCCTGTAAATAAATAGTCCAGCAATTGGTATTAACAATTATTTTTTTAACCCATTCTATCACTAGATCTTCAGTTAGCAACATCATGTGGTTACAAATGTAATGTAAGGAGACGACTAGCAATTGGTTAAATAAGTGCACGTAGGTGATGAAATTGGCTAAATAAGTGCATGTGGAGAGATCTTCAGTTAGATTTTTAACCAATTTCGTAAGAAGACGACTAGCAACATGTGGACGAAAGAGGGGAAGAACAATTAGCAAGTCAAATAAGTGCATTTAGCGCATTAAATGCAAGGTGACAATTTCAAAATAAAAGAAATTGAAGACTTAGAAAATGACCTATATAAGGAGGAGAACAACCCCTTAGACCATCTCCAATAGTCTACATTTTTAAAAAAAAATTGTCACATCCCGGCCCGGGGTGCAACCACACCCCGGGGCCGCTCCATCACTGTAGCACGATATTGTCCGCTTTGGGCCCCGACTACGCCCTCACGGTTTTGTTTCTGGAACTCACACGAGAACTTCCCAGTGGGTCACCCATCATGGGAATGCTCTCGTGCGCTACTCGCTTAACTTCGGAGTTCCCATGGAACCCAAAGCCAGTGAGCTCCCAAAAAGCCTCGTGCTAGATAGGGATGAGAATATACATATGAGGATCACTCCCCTGGGCGATGTGGGATCTCACAATCCACCCCCCCTTAGGGGCCCGACGTCCTCGTCGGCACACTTCCAGCCAGGGAATGGCTCTGATACCAAATTGTCATAGATGGTAACATGTCCGCCGTGTGATCAGCACGGCTGGAACTATAGCTCATACTCAATCTCAACATATCTCATCATAATATTTATCCTGCACACGAGTCGAACCCACTCAAGGTGGTTTATACGACAAGACTGGGTGTAATATAGTACGCTCTAGTGCTACAATCACGTGAAGACTGTGCGAATGATCGCGGGTCACCTACGAGTCGAACCCACTGAAAGTGGTCTATACGACAGGACTGTGCACCTAACTTGGATCCAAGATGAGCGTATGGTGCGAGAGGTGAACATCATGTGAAAGACTGGCCCCTAACTCTGGGCGGGAGCACTAACACAGGGGTGCAGGTTTATGAGCTTTCGATGCATCTCAACAATCTCGTCATAACTCAACTTTTATTTAAACACACAAAGTCTTACCTGAACTTACCTGCGCGTCCACAACACTAACAATCATGCACATACAATTCATAATGCAATAACATTTCATGATGTATAAACAAAGGCATAATTGCATAGGCATGGCATTTCATTCATAAAAGCATTTTAAATGCACTTTCTGGGAAAAACACGTAGTATATAGGTATATACGGAAAACAAAAGCCCACTCACTGGTATATAGACGGATCGTAGCCCCCGTGCCTAGCCTGGCTACGCTCGTCCTCCGGATAGGTCTCGCTTATGTGAGAAACAACTATAAAAACGTTATTTTAAGCACATAGACAAAACTAGCTAATAACTTCTCATACAATGCTTAAATGAGGTGTGTGAATATACCAAAGTGATCTACACAACCTCATGATCATCCCTAAATTTTTAGAAATTTTTTCTAATCACTCACTCGCCCTCACGCCCCGGCCACCAGACGAGCCCCCACGCGCAGGCACGTGCCTGGCACGACTGCAGTTCACGCCGTCAGGAATATTCTATGGAATATTCCGTTAAAATCTAACGGTAACCTTCTAAAGTGACTGACGCCGTGAGAATATTCCGTCAAAACTGACGGAATATTCTTTGTCTTCTTCCTCAAAACTCCGGCGACCGTCGCCGGCGCCAGAAACTGGGCAAAACTTCCAAGTTCTTATTCTCACTCATTCCTTCACCATTTTTCATGCAATTGGTACCAAAATGAAGCTTAAGAGGTAAAGAATCACGTTATACCTCTTTTAGACTTCGAAACACGTGAAATCACGTCGGAGAAGTCCTCGAACTCCGGCGACTTCTGCAAAGCTTCGTGTCTCGCAATTTCAACGACCAATTCTTGTCAACGAACCACTCCGAGGTTCGTGGGAAGGTCCTAGAGCTCCCTGTGAGCTTAGAATTCAAAAATATTCACGCATTAAAAAGTTGGTGAATAGTACCCAAGTCGAAAATCCTATTTCTAGGGTTTTCCGACATCCAAATCCGACCAAAACTCAACCATTACTCTTAGGGGGACTAGAGGGTACATTTTGGAGTCTTGGAATGGCTTGAAACTTCTTCGATCGTCTCTGTGGTACTGTACCCCGATTGTCCTCTAAAAAGCTAGGGTTTTTCTGTGGTTTTTCAACCCAAAACAAACATGGTTGTGTTCAAGAACTCCCAGGATCACAATGGTCCTCTTGGTTCGCTCGATCTACACGTTTTGAATGGTTTTGGGGTTGTCCGTACAGTTGTACGAAATGGAAGAAAATCCGAGAGGGAGAGGAGAGAGAGAAGGTCAACGGAAGAAGGAGGGAGAGAGAGAGTGTGTGTGTGGGTGATCCAAAAGTTTGGGCAACCAATAACCATTCAACAAAAGTTTTAGTTCTCATTGGCCCCAAAAACTTAGGAAAGTAACGAATAAGTCCACCTAATCAACAATCACTTAACACACACCTCGACGTCCAAGGGTAATCTCGTAATTTCACATTTTCGAGGAAGACAATTTATGCACAAATTCGGGACGGGCTGTCACAATCTACCCCCCTTAAAGAAATTTCGTCCTCGAAATTCAAACAACAACCATACAAGTACTAACAATCATAAAACAATAATGAGAAAAACCACTAGTAACCATAAAACAAACGTGGGTACAAATCTCTCATCCGATCCTCAGTCTCCCACGTTGCTTCTTCCATTGAGTGGTTCCTCCACAAGACCTTTACCATTCTAATTGTCTTGTTTCTCAACTCTTTATCCTTCCAATCTAGGATCGTCACGGGTTCTTCCTCGTAAGATAGATCCGGACAAATCTCATGCTGCTGAGGAGGTAACACATGTGAAGGATCTGCAACATAATGGCGAAGCATAGAAACATGAAACACATTATGCACTATGGCCAATTCTAAAGGCAACTCAAGCCTATAAGCGACCTCGCCCACTCGCTCAATAACCTGGTAAGGTCCGATGTACCTAGGGCTTAACTTACCCTTTTTCCCGAACCTTACAACACCATTCCAAGGTGATAACTTCAAGAATACCCAATCACCTACGTCATACACCCTATCAGTGGCATGTCTATCCGCCAAGCTCTTCTGTCGATCCTGGGCCGCTTTCATATTAGCTTTGATCACTTGAACATTCTGAGTAGTCTCCTCCACTATGTCAGGGCCCACTAATGGTCTTTCACCAACTTCAGACCAACACAACGGTGTACGACAAGCCTTACCATAAAGTGCCTCAAATGGTGCCATCCCGATACTAGAATGGTAGCTGTTGTTATAGGCAAACTCCATCAAATCTAACTTAGCATGCCAATCATCACCAAACTGAAGTACCGAAGCTCTCAGCATATCCTCTAAAGTTTGAATGGTTCTCTCTGACTGGCCATCTGTTTGAGGATGATACGTCGTGCTAAAAAGTAGTTCTGCGCCAAAAGCTTCCTGAAATGCTTTCCAAAATTTAGAAGTAAATCTAGGATCTCGATCCGAGATGATACTCACTGGCGTGCCGTGGTACTTCACAATCTTCGATACGAACAACTCAGCTAATTTTCTCAAAGAATACTTTTCCCTCACTGGAATGAAGTGTGCTGATTTAGTAAGCCGATCAACAATCACCCAAATACCATCATACCCGTTTTGTGTATGAGGAAGTTTGTACACAAAGTCCATAGTGATATTTTCCCATTTCCACTCTGGAACGGGAAGTGGTTGCATCAAACCAAACGGCTTCTTCCTTTTTGCTTTTACCTGCTGACAGATAGCACACCTACTAACGTACTCTGCAATTTCCCTCTTCATGCCCGGCCAATAGTAGAATGGTCTAATGGTATGTTGATGCAAGAGAACCGAATGTACGTGCCAAATAATGCATAGTTAAAGAAAGAGATTCTTGATGAGGCACATGTTTCAGCTTATGCCATGCATCCAGGATTCTCACATCCCGACCCGGGCAGCCGCCACATCCCGGGCTCGACTCCACCACTGTAGCACGATATTGTCCTCTTTGGGCCCCGACTACGCCCTCAAGGTTTTGTTTCTGGGAACTTACACGAGAACTTCCCAGTGAGTCACCCATCATGGGAGCGCTACTCGCTTAACTTCAGAGTTCCCATGGAACCCGAAGCCAGTGAGCTCCCAAAAGGCCTCGTGCTAGGTAGGAATGGGAATATACATATAAAGATCACTCCCCTGGGCGATGTGGGATCTCACAAAAATAGCCTAAGTTTATTCTTTAATAATCCCGGGCTAAAATTTTAGGCTATAATGGTTGAAGCAGAAAAACTGTTTCTGGGCTAAAATGTTTGGCTTTTAGCCCAACCATTGGAGATGGTCTTAGAGGCGTAGAACGAATTACCAGATAAAATCATATTGTTCTAGCTAAGCGCTATTTATAACTCTATTCTCCATTAATCTAAAGAAATCAATGGACGGAGCCCAATTTTGAAAATTGAACTACTTAAACCTTGTGTTATTTCTATTCATTTTAAAAAAAAAAAAAAAATTTCAATTGAACTATTTTATCTTACAAGTAAGAGTAAATTGTAGCAATTGTCTCTCAATTAAAAATTCATTACCATTCAACTCATCAAAACATGTAACTATGGTCCCTCAACTAAAAATCTATTATCATTGGCCTCTCAACTTTAATCCAATTGGAGCAATGATCATTCCAACATAACTCATTTTGACAAAATTCTAATGAATTTGACTAAAATAACCATAGCTACATATTTTGATGAGTTGAGGGACCAGTGGTAATGAATTTTTAGTTGAGGGACCATTGCTCCAATATGATTAAAATTGAAAGGCCATTGCTACAATTTACTAAAGTGAACAGTACCACGGGCTTTTCGTTAAAACTCCCTAATGATAAATGGTGAAAAAGTTAGTAATTTTGTAATACTACAAGGGCTAGGTTTGGAAATCGTGGTGTGTTGGCCATTTTGGTAGATTGCTTCCTCCCATTTATGTTTGTTTTGGGTTTCCGACTCCCTTTCCCTCTTCTTGGATCGCAAGAAAAATTATAGGAAGGATAACTCTTATCCATCAAAATCTTTTACTTTTCTATGAATTTATCCACATTTTCAACTTTTAATATTAAGCAATTTGTTGTATTAATTTTCTTAGTTATTAATTGTCATCAGCACTCTAATTTCGTTAAATTTCCTCTATTTTTAGTCTGAAATAATCCTAAACACATGCTTATTTTAAATGAAAAATTTAAAGAAGTTAGAGTGAAATAACAAAGTAATAAATTTAGAACCAGTCGAACAGAAACATGGCGACGGCTGACTTTTCTCCGGCACCAAATCGATCGGCGGGGTTGTGAGGGATGTAGGAAAAAACCCACAAGGAATCAGAGTGGGAGAGGTCGAATCGGGGGGGGGGGGAGGGGGGTTTGATTTGTTGTCATCCTCTTTCTCTCCCTCTGCATTTCTGGTGAAACAAAAACTAACCAAAGTAAATAATATAATATTAATTATAAATAAAAAAATATTAATATTTTATTACCTATTGCCATGACTATTCAGTGTAGGGGTGGAGATGTAAAAGGCAGTTACTATTTATTAAGGACAATTACTGTTCATTGGGCGGATTAAATAGTGAATATCCCGGGTGAGCTTTGCAACGGTGGAGTTGTTCTTAACTGGTGAAGTTAACAAAAGTTCAATGGATCGTCTATCATTGATGGGCTTGGGCTCCTAAAAAATATTTTTAAAATTTCCCCCAAAATAAGTAAACAGAACCACGGTAACAGAAGACTCGTTTCAGAACCCCTAGAAATTGAAGCAGAAGCTTCTTACACCTGTGGAAATGGCGGCTTCCGATTCCAATGTCCCTCAGCGCCAATCGCAGCCCTCAAACCAACCTCCACCACAAAACCCGACTCCGACTCCGGTTCAGCACAAAGTTCCGGCTCAGCATCCGGTTTCTCCTGCTTCTCCATCAGCTTCTTCTTCCAAGAGTAAGCCCTACATCTTTCTACCTAATTTTCTGTATATTTCACCTGAAAGATTATAGAAATTGCTATTTCTGGTTTTGGAGAACAAACTAGTTTTGTTGTGGTTTACCTTTGGTTCTGTATCTGTTCGCGGTGACATGATATCGCCGGGATTTAATTGAGAGAATCGCTTTGGCTGTGTGGATAAAAATTACGTTTCCAATCAAAATTATAAATTGTGTAGCTCTAACTTTTTTCTTACATTAGTGTGATTTCATTTTTAATCTGAGAAATGAAATTTAGCTCACAATTCTGTAAAGTTCACCTTCTTTTGTTTTTAATAATCGTTTTGAACTTGGAAAAGATTGGATCTTTGGTAGTTCTTATACATTTGAGTTCATATCGGCTTACCAGGTCACCTGACGCACAAAAATCAGCTGCATGAATATGCCCAGCGAGCAGGTATTTCGCCTCCTGTTTATCGGACTGTTAATGAAAGAATGATAAATAGACCAGTCTTTAGGTCTTCTGTGTTGGTTGGTGGAGTTTGCTATACTTCACCCGACACATTTCCTGGGCGAAAAGCCGCTGAACAAGATGCAGCGAGACTTGCCATGATTAGTTTAACAGAGAAGATAAAGGCTGAAACTCCTCATATTCCTTCTGTTACTCCTGTTCATGAGGTTCAGTTTTCTATACTCAAAGTTTCTGTTTGGGTACACTTTTTTTTTGTTTTAACATAATATATGAATTGTTCAAAAACTTGTTTTGTCAGATTAGCTTGCAACTCTTTTTTGGGGCATCATCACTTTCTAAATGAAATTTTTGCTTGCTTGTTTTACACTTTTTGTTTACCATGCAATATAGAAATGAATGGAAGATATTAAATTTCACTACATTCCATTGGTTATTTTCAGGATCTGATGTTGTGCAAGATCATCCTGAATGATTATAGAATGAAGAGGAATATTGAACCACCTACATACCGCACTTATCAGGGAAAAACAAAAAGCGGCACTTTTCAGGGAAAAACAAAGGGTCCATTTTTTGTATCTTCTTTGGTTTTCAATGGTGTGACTTATACAGGGGAAGTTGCAAAAAGTAAGAAAAAGGCTGAACAGTTGGCGGCTCATGCTGTTGTTCAATCACTTCTGGGTATTGTTTTTACTATTTGAAGTATACATATTTGTTTAAAGTAACTTAAAACTTATTTGTGAGTTAATGTGGTGCATGCACTTATTTTCTTGTGGCTGGCTAATTGAAGATAAATTCAGGTGACTCTGAATCAGCGCCCATTATGTTGGAGATCCTTAGGTCTAAAAACAAACTTGCACATAAGAGTAAGGAGCCAGACTGTTCTCATGCCAGTCTTGCTACTTCAGCAGTAAACGCAGGTCAAAGTTATGTAATCTCGACTCCAATAGCTGCTGCACCTGAGGCATCTTTGGGAATGCATCCTCCACACCATGAATTTATCAAACGGAAGCAAGAGGAACCAGCTTCTCAAGCAACCCTCCAGCTTCCCATAACTTCGTTGGCTGCTGCTCCAAGTTTGTCTACTGCCCCAACTTCCTTGGTTGCTGCTCCAACTTCCTTGCCCCCTGCTCCAACTTCTTTGGGCATCTCTCCAACTTCTTGTCCTGTTCTTCCAGCTTCCAAAAAGCGGCGTAAGAACATGAAGGCTGAAAAGAACTTGCAGAATAATGCCCAGTAAGTTATAGCTTATTGTTATTTTTTTACTTCTCATTTTTTTGTTTGTTTATATTTTGACCTGTGCTTTCAGTCACAATAATAATTTAACATCTTTTATATTTCTTATGAAGACTGAATAATCTTCTGAGCAATATGAAACTTCCTATTGCTGGAGTATATGTATGCACATGTTGCTTTTCGATTTGAAGAATTTTGGGTATTATGCAATATTTTCCTTTGCTTTTGTTTTCCACATTACCATGTTTAGGGTTTTTTGTATTCCTTAATTTGCCATGCTGAGTAGTCATAAGCTAATATACCTGCTAGATTGTTTTGTTTTCCGATTTTTCACAGTTGCTTAAAATTAGTCTGTGCATACGAAAAAGTAATCAACCAAAAGTTGTACTTGATTGAGCAGGGAAATATACTATGAAATTAGTTGCCGCTCGGTGGAATTCGTTTTTCTCCATTCTACATATTGCTTTCGAATCTTGTTCCTCTCTTGGATTCTTATAGAGGTGAAGGGGTAACAATGGGTTTCCTTTAGTGTATCAATCATCCATAAAAAGGTTCTCAATCTTCAACTTGATTTAAAATCGAAACAAAAACTTGTTTGTGACTCTGTAGTAGTTTCTTGGTTTCTAGGTGAGGGGAGGGTATATGTATGTGTACCATGAATTCCTGTGAAGTTCTATAAGGTGTAGTAACTCTTGTTTGGCTTTCGTTTATATATAGTAAATCCGATTTGCAAAAGCTGTGTGTTTAATTGTTGCATAATAATCTGTATTCGCCGCTAGCTTAATTGAAGTTTATTATAAAAATTGCAGGTTGCCAGTTGGTACGCTGAACTTGAATCAACCAGCATCTTGTTCAGTGTCGCAATGAATACGATAACCGCATGGTATTCATTGCAAGGTGTAGGTCAGGCTCTTATGTATTTAGATTCTGTTGGACATTTTGACTGCTTCTGCAAGATAACACATTGCGGTCGCGTGCTAGGAAATTGGAAATGGTTCAACTCCGACCTATGTTTCTCTCTCTTTCTTTGTGTGGTAAAAATTTGCTTTACATTGCTATCGACGGCTTATATCTTTTGCTTTTAGTTGGAATGGACTTCCGATTCAAGATTAGCTTGAGAGGTTTGGGCTTTAGCGAACTTCCATCAATTACAAAATACCAATTGCAAAGGTTTTTTTGGGCAAGATGGCCACCGAAAACTTGCTAAGTCGCTCCCTTCTCGATAAAAAAGTTTTTAGCAACGGAAAGTGCTTTCTGCACTCATTTGTCACGTATGCACACTTTGGCCTCGTTTGGCATGTCGTATTAAACACTGGATAAGACTATTTGAAGGATTCCTTCAAAGCTCTGATTTTTGGATAAAAAGCTTGCTTCATTCATGGGTATTTGAGCTTTCTGCCTTTATGGGTTCGAATTAAAGTGAATCTTCATCTAATTTGATATGGGTTTTCTTTGATTTTGCCATTTTTTGGAGCTTTTAATCTGGGTCTTGGAAGTGTAGTATGAGAAATTGAGAGGTGGAGTTTTGTTGGATTGAAAGGTTCATCATGCCTGATTAATTTTTTTTTTCCTTCTGTTTTTCTTTAGCTTTTCCTTTTTCCATTTAACATAGGTTATTTTGTGAAAAGTTACTTAAAACTATTTTGGTTTGAAGCAATTTTTCTTCCTTCTTTTTTGTTTTTCATTGATCATCAAAGTTTCAAAAATAATAATAGTTTGAAGAAAATAATATCAGTTTGAAGTGTTCCTATTCTGTATAGAGGCAGTAAAAATAATATGATTATTAGTCCGATTTGCATCAAACGTCTGACTAATTTATTCAGTATTATTCGGTGATTATTTATCATATCCGATTGAAATAGTCAGTACAATTCGAGTTGCCAAACGAGGCATTTGTTTGTAATAAAACAGGATAAGGATTCGAAATCAGACTAATGTATTTCTTACCAGTGTGTTTAAATGATCAAGGATTGATGTACAAGAAAGGCTTTGGCTACAGTCTTACCAAAACATTTTGGTTGTCGAGTGTTTCTACAAATATCCTAGGTAGTGGTGTACGACCAAGAATTTATCACATGATGAAAATTGAAATCTCAATCTTCGCAAAAGTCTACTAAGAACGAGTAGTGATCATTCCGAGAGGAAAACTACGAGTATCAAATATTGTTAGAATTTAATAGAAGGATAATACTTGCATCCTCTTATGAGGAAAGTTCGCATATTCTACTCTTTACGAATAAGGTTTCTACACCATATAAAATTTATAGACAGAATTGTTCAATTTCTTCATCTTCATTTGAAGATCACTCTTACAAAAAATCATTTGAAATAGAGATCGTTTATTCATCCAAATGTATGACTTATTCATGATAAGCCGTCTATTTATTGATACATTTTGATGACTAAACAACTTTTTGTTTAAATATTTTTCTAATGGTGATCTTCAAATAAAGAATAAGAACTTGTGGGCCCCTGCATTGTGTTTGAGCCCAATTTTGTATTTTGAAATTTAAGCTCTTTTCTCCTATTTTTCACATGCATGACTCTCATTTACTTTCTCCTTTCCTCTTTAATTCGTGTTGTGTTGCTTAGTCCACTCCTTCATTTTTTTTTGTATAAATAATATTATATGTATTTACAAAATTTTTTTTCCTTTCCTCTTTTATTCACCGTAATGTGCACCTTAGCTACTGTAAAAAAAAAAAAAATTAAAATGATTATTTCCCCATTTTTTATCGTCCGAACTTATACTCAAAACGAAACTGCCGTCTAACAAAATAATAGAAGTAAATGGATCAACCAAGCAGCTAAATTCCATAAAAGAAATCATTATTATTGTTCAAGACCATACTTATTGATAGACAGAATTATTATTTATTTGCTAAATAGAAAATGGGCCCTATACTTAATAATAAAACACTAGAAAAAGTCCACATACTGTGAAGATTTTTTGTTGCCTTTGGAAAAAGTAGAAGTCGTGCTCCAATTAACATACAAATTGAAAGTGGAATGAAAGGAGTCGGTAGGAAATTCCATTCACGTACCATACAATTTCTTATTAGTTGGCAAAGCTAGTTAACACTAATTACGCAACCACTTCAAAAATCAACTTGGTAAGGTATAGGTCTTTTCTCCCCCTTGATTGAATGACTCTAGTAGTCATGCTAATCTGACCATAGTCACGAAGAATGGATGCATAATTCATATATATATATATATATATATATATATATATACTAGCTCGAAGTAGATATCCATTACGCGACAGCGTCATAACATTACCTTGTTTCTTCTCCATCTGGATGATTTGCCACATAAGCTAGGTTGTTAGAATAGTTTGTTACAACTTACATGCAATAAAGAGCAATTGTTGTATAAATTTTTGTTGGTCAATTAATCTGAAATCCTCTGTTCATTTCTCTCCCTCTCCGCGATTCTCTCTAGTTTCTTCATCTTTCTTCACCTGCTATCATACAATCTCTCTAATTCAGTAGTGTTAGGACTTCTCACCCGTCTCTCTCTTCCTTGTGCTTTCAATCTTCCTCACAACAGTGGCCACCACAACAGAAATGATAGAGGATCACGACGAAGACGAGGAAAATTTGGATTGGCAGTGACGCTTGTCATAATTGTTGGGACTTGGTGGTATCGGTAAAACAGGTAAGACTATAAGTTTGTTGCTTTCAATTTGGTGAGAAATTTTGTTGCTAAGTTAGGGTATAAACATCTTTTAACACTTAGAAAACTTTATCACATTAGCTAATATCTGGTTTTGAATCTGTATACAAAGGAAGTTATGAAAGATAATACAACTATAAATTTAATTACCTATGTATAAAATTCTTAAAATGTTCGTGTTCCACATTAATACGGAAAATAAAGTGGAAAATGAAATAAAATACCAAAAATGTGTAGATATCGTCATTTGTGGAAATGGTTACCAACAAAGCACACAAAGAGAATTGTTGCAATCAAATTTGTCACATCGCAGTGCATGATGGAGGCACAAATTCGAACAACCTACAAAAATCATAGTCACACAACAATGTTGTTGACGAATTAAAAAATAACGGAACTTTCTTGGCCGGCAGGGTGGGGCTTTACTCTTCTTTTCTTCCCTAGACGTACATGGTTGGAAATTAGATGTTATAATATTAATTTTCTAATATTATAATATTTAATTTATGTGCGAATGAAAATAATAGTCAAGTATTTTGGTTGAATTCAAATTCAAATTCAATTGCATGAGTTGCATCTGTTCGTTGGAACTTAATTCAACAGTTACAATGTTTCAAAAGGGGTGGTTGGAGTTCTATATTGTTAGGATGCCAGATGGCATCATCTTGTGGTGACAGTTAGAGTTGAGTATTAGTATAAATAGTGCATTGTAACTTGTAAGAGAAGAAAAGGGGTGAATGAAATGATATTGTTGTTCTGTTACTATATCTCTGTGCAATTGTAGAAGATGTGGAGCTAGGTTCTAACATTGGTATCACAGCCAGTCGTTCGTTCCTCTCAATCCTTCTCCGTTGTATACCGCCGCAAACGTTTTGCAACACCTTTGAATCGAGGGTTTCCAATCGGGAAGCCAACTTCGACGAGTTCAAGAAGTCTCAAGAAGAATTCAGGATTTCGCAAGCCAAATTTCGGGCCGAAGTTCTTCTTCAATTTAAGTTGCTTGCGGAAAAATTTGGTGTTGAATCTTCTGCAACTACACCGATGCATCAGCCGTTTGTCAAAATGGCGTCTCATATCTCTCTTGAGCAATCGAATAAAATTGTTCTCAAACTTCAATCCTTCCATAAGGAAAAGGTTCGAGCCCAAGAGAAAAGAGATGAATTCTGGTCTCAATTTCGTCCAAGATACAAGCCCAAGACTCGTCCTTGTTTACGACCCATATTGAAGAAATTCAAGAAGGTGCGTGACTACGACAAACCCCACGACGATGATTCTGCGATGTTTCGTTCCAATCCCAAATTTCAAGGAAGTTTTGGGGTTTTTCGAAAAGCTTTGGCTCGGAAGAACAAAAACGTTTTCGATTTGTTCGACAAGGAAGCTAAAGATTCGGTGAATCCTCTAATTCTTCATTCTGATTGCAAGATAGGCACCACAAAGGAATTGATTTCTGGGTTTCCTGTTTTTGATTGTGAATTTATAGGAATGGAGAAAAAAGTTGCTGCATCGAAATTGTTGGCCAAGAAAGGTGAAGACTCCTTGCTCTGTGACGTGGGTATTTGCTCTTGTCCTGAAGTGGTTTTAATTTCGGTTGCAAAATCTGGTGAAAATGATGCCCACCATGTGTTTGTTGGACGGCAGCAAACGACCGACATTGCTTCTTTGAAGCATGGCTTCCATGAATTCATTCGTGACAAAGGTGGAGGTTTACCGAAAGACAAGAATTGGAAGGACCACTCAAGAATATCCATGAAATTTTCAGAAGAAATCAACCTCTTAATTGTACCTGTTGACCAAACTTGTATTGCCCTCCAAGTGGTTGATGAAAGGTCACACTCAGCAGATTGTGATTTTCAGTTGGGCTATCACATGCCAATTTCTGACACCGGAGGTACACTTCGTAGGTTCTTTACTTCGAATGTTCAAATCAAAGATGCTCATAGTTCTAAATTTCTTGTTTGTAATGGTGAAGTCATGAAAAATGGTACTATTGTGCATTTGAAGCTTGGTTTCCATGAGTTAATTCGTGACAAGGGTGGGACAATTAGTCAGAGGCTCTTTAATTCGAAGTCCAAGAATATAGATTTTGCGCTGGGTTTTGATTGTTCCAAAGTGGTCAAATGTAAGGTGAGTTTTGATTATTCCATGATCATTGATGGGGAGTATGCTGGTACATTGAGAATGCATCATTTAGAAGCTTGTATGGACAAGAACATAAAAAATGAAAGAAAGTTTACTCTCTCGAGATTTGAAACTGGTTGCTGTGTTAATTGCTATGTTGTTCTTGATCATGACTATGGCAAGGGCATTCGGGATAAGGGTGGTGGCTCAAAATTCAGGGTAAGGATGATGATAGTCCCAATTGTTAGGGAGGAATATCTGGTTCTTAGCTTTCACAGGCAGAAGAAGTTTCCATTTGGAAGTTCTGTTCATGGCTTTTTTGGTTTGCCAGATACTAGTCATATACTTGAGGATGGTATATTAACTGGTCGAAGAATGACGATAACAAGAGACAATAGTTGCAAATATGATGAGCACAGGAAATTGGATGCTGCCTTCACTGGTGCAAAACACATGCCAAAACAAATGATTTACAACAGTAATTCAAAGTTCTCAAAAATATCAGAGTATAAGGAAAATAAGCATGATATTGATCTTAGATTGGGGTCGAGGAAAATAAGCAGCATAAGGAAGCCTATATGGAAACTAACGAAAATGCATGTGGGTTTCTTCCACCACCAGAACTTGGGTTTCCTCCACCACCAGAACTTGGTTGATGATCGGACAATGCAAGTCGTGGCCTGCCCTCAGGTGCAATATCTATCCATCGAAGCCATTCCAAAGAGCATTGTACCTAGTGAAGCAGACCGTTGCTGCTCTCAATGAGAACATAAAATTTCGCAGATATTATCAAGCTTTGAGTGTGGAGGGTACTCAATTAGATATAAGTGTAGTGTTTCAGTTCGTACTCTTTTCCATATTCCATGTTCTTGCTTGAAAAAGCATTTGGGACCACAAGTACCAACCACAGTGCCACTGCCAGTTATCACAGATGATGGGATTTTGCCAAGATGTACCAGTTGCAATCTTGGACAGAAGAATGATCAAGAAAGTGCTGCATCTGCGGAAGCCTTAGTTCAATGTCAAAACCACTCCAAAGATGATGCTACATGAGAACTATACCATGAACTGAAGCTTAAAGTTTCCAGAAATTGTGAACCTTTAACACATTCTTGTGATTTTGTTGTTTTTGGTTTTATTGCTGTTTTTCGATTATACTTAGTTCGAAATTGTAAATCTTACTTGTAAGATTGGTTTAAAGGGGGGGGGGGGTATTGTTAGGATGCCAGATGGCATCATCTTGTGGTGACAGTTAGAGTTGAGTATTAGTATAAATAGTGCATTGTAAGAGAAGAAAAGGGGTGAATGAAATGATATTGTTATTCTGTTACTATATCTCTGTGCAATTGTAGAAGATGTGGAGCTAGGTTCTAACATATATAAACTCAACCATCCCAATCGTCTAAATAAAAAAAAAAGTTAAGTTTTCTCCATGGCCTTTTATTCTTCGTTGTCAAATTCTAAGTCGTGTCTTGAGAATATGAAATATATTGAGTTTGTCAAAGTCTGGAGACTAAAGTGCTTCGACTTCGAATTATATATTGTTGAATGGAAGACGAACGCAAGCAAAATTCTGTATTTAGGACATTGCATTTATGCAAACCTCAATGTCCAAGTTTGTCAGCATACTTCTTACTTTCTCTGTTGTCTACATTGATATACTTTTACTTTCTGTGTTGTCTACATTGATTTTAATTATACACATTTATTACTGTAGTGTATTCGGTTTGTGAATTTTATAGTTATTCTTATCAAAATTTATATTGTTATTTTCGTATTTTCTAATATTGCTGCAGCAAACATATCATTTTTTGATGACGATGGGAACAACTCACGAAAAAAATGATTTGGGGTGAGATTAGTGGTGGGATTGAGGAGATACAAAGAAGGGGATTATATAGGGGCGCCTTTGAGATTTTCTCAAATGAAATGAGTGTGGCATTAATTCATTCCTTATTAGGATTGAATTATAAAAACATGACATTTGTCGAAAATTCGAAGGAAAATTAGGGGGAGTTGTTTGGCAGTGTCTTTAGTCGTTACACATGAATTATATGGGCGTGGGAATGAGAATCCAGCAGGATTTAGAGTTACCACGAAAAATGGCGGGTCTGAGACATATGGTTCTTCACTACATAATTTTTATCATGTATCATATGATTTTGGCCTACTAGTTAAATTAGGACTTATGTTCGCTATTATGCACTATTAAGTGGACCAAGTTTGAGTATATAAATACGGCAATCGTTCTACAAATTCTTCATGGAAAGATTTGGTGAGTTCTATTTTCGCATGACTTTGATTTAGGTGGCAGTCAAGTTTTAAACTTAGAAGTTAATTCAGGATTTCAGTTATTTTGAGTTGCATGAGTTCGTTTTAGAATTGTGCTTAAATTTAGTAATACGAGCTGTTTGAGTCATGTGATTTGCTCCGCCTTAAATTCTACCTTTTGAGATTATTACTTTTATTGTTACCAAAGTCTTTGGTATACTGTTCAAATTTATCTTAT
This sequence comes from Cotoneaster glaucophyllus, assembly GCA_036320875.1. Lineage (NCBI taxonomy): Eukaryota > Viridiplantae > Streptophyta > Magnoliopsida > Rosales > Rosaceae > Cotoneaster > Cotoneaster glaucophyllus. The sequence goes on along the minus strand of CM070068.1, from coordinate 24,342,946 downwards.
GAATATTATTTACTATCAACCAATATGATAGAAATAAAGATAAGATAGACGGGACTAGTTTATTCTTTAGCCAAAAATTGGGACCAGCTCTTGTGCTAACATATAATTAAGAATGATTGATTAGGAACTTAACTGCCAGATGGATTCAATATGTAGTCTTCTTCTTAGAGGTTCTGGAATTAGGACGGATTTACTCATAATTTCAAGTGAGTATGAACCAGCAAGGACATAAGGGGAATGGCATTAAAATAAATCTTATGATTAATTGGTTAGAGAGTTTATGATCTGTTGTGTAATAAAGAGAGGTTGATTCGGACCAAAAATAAATTTTGGTGTACGACCATGTTCCTGACAAATTTTCTTTTACAGTAAAAATAATTTTTTAGTATGTCGAAAACACGACTCGTTATACCAAATATCATAATACTGGACGGGTATATATCCTGCATACTGAAAGATCTCTCCAAGGCAAGGAAAGGGTCAACACAATCTCCTTGAGACAAGGAATTTTTCTCTTGTTTCGATGCCAGCTTTGGGTTTCCCTATTCCTCCCCCATTGTCTCTGTCAAAGACACAACATATGCATGTGGATGACGACCTTCAATGAGTTTATATGTTTAACAAGCAGCAAATGGTTCAGTGCACGTAACTATTCTTTACATATTTGACTTCAGAAAATGCTTTATTTAATTTTCTCCCTAACTTGTATCGAGATGTAGAAAACAGACTACACCCCCACTTAATCAGTCTGTTTTTGTAACTAAATTATATGTCGTTTGTTGTTGTTAAACGAGATTTAAAACGTTTAATTCAAATTTTGCAGCAAAAATTTAGAATTTTTTTGACGAATCGAGTCTCTTGTATTAAAAATTTGGGGTTTATCGCAACAAAATTTTTGATATACAATTTTCACATACTTATAAATATGCCAGCATACGATTTTGCTACTTTAGATTATAAAAATGATTACGTATGTATATGATTATGTTATTTTTCTAAAAAAGTTATACCTAGTTTTAATTTTGATATGTGATTTAAAGATCCTCTCTACTTCGTAACTTTCTCAAGGTTCATAAACAGAAGTAATTGGTTTAGTATTATCCCACGGTGGAGAGATTTTTCTGTAAACTAAGAAATCAGGCTAATATGACACATGTTATTATACAATGTCGGGGGACTTGAAAAAAAACTTCTCTTCAATTGTTAAGAACATTATGGTATACCGCCTTCTATTTCAGGCACACAGAAAAATTTCTCCTCATACAGGTATACACCATACAATACATACATGCATAAAAAGAAATGTCGTGTATTCTTGTTAGTACACATACATTTTGGTCTGCCTGCAAAGTTTTATACTCCCATATTGTTATCATGTGGTTTGTAATAATGGACGTGGATTATCCAACATTATATTAAATGGAAACGAGATTATAGAGCGCTACATAACAATTTTAAATATTCCACCATGTGTTATATTAATTATCTCCAAATTCCATGACAATGGGACTTTAGCTTACACATGCATCAAAGCCAAACCTTAACTACTTGGGTTGGGCATGCTTTTTCTCAAGCCTAGGAACACATTATTGCTTATTTCTTTCGTTTAAGTTACTATTAGTAGTGAGCTATTAATCCGACTTTAAAATCTTAACAGAGAATGACATGAGGGTTTTCATTCACGTCCCCTAGACTTAAACATGAGAGTTACATTATTTTTTCAAATTACTCATTCCGCAAACCAAATTAACAAAGCTCTAGTCTCCCATCAACTATGATATTTTGACAATTTGTCTTAACGAGTACAGAAGGTTTTCAAACTTTCAAGTTGTAAATTGATCTTCATAATTGAATATATATATATATATATATATATATATATATATATATATATATATATATATATATATATATATATGTCTATAACAAGAATGTATTATTATGTAAAAAAACAAAAAATAGAATGTGAAAAATAGTATTAAAATAAATAAAATACAGCCGGAACCCACGTGCCGATGAGATAGAAGGGAAAGCTGATAGGAAGCTACGTTAAAGTGGTCCAGGTTCCGGAAGATGACGAGAGACTATGAATTTTGGGAATCTCAGCGACGTGGGGTGGCGAAAGATCCGGCGACCCTTCTGCTGCATGCATGCTTTTCCTCCAGTATAATTATCATCTTCTTCTATCTAGCATATAATCTTCTCCCTATCTAATTCCTCACTTCTGCCAGCTAACATTCCCAATACAAAAATAATTAGTATTTTATAATCTCCAACAATATTAGTTTTTTCTTTTTCTTTGAGTAATGCAGCACTTATTATATTTTTCATAACATGTGTGGCTCTCATCTGTATTAGATAAATAATACAAATGTAGTATGAAAAATGTGATTAGATCAACTACACTGGACTGTCGAAGGCGTCCTTGGGTGATCTCGTAGTTCCTACAGGTGGAGACGATGGGGTCATTCCATGAATTTTTCTTCCTTTTGCCGCATTTCGCTCAAAGGGTTGAAGGGAGATAGTGCATCAAGTTGCTTGTAAGGGAGAGTCGTCGACTCCACTACCGTCCATGTACGTTGACAACTCTCCCACTGACGTCCATGTACGTTTCATACGAAATCTAGCCAACTGCCCATCATACCTCCTCCATGTTATTACTCTCAAAGAAGATGGATATTCTGCAATAAGGGAGGAGGATTAGGCTGGGCTATACAATAGATCAGAGAATGACTAAGTATCGATCGAATACAATATAAATATAATACGTCATTGTCATTCATGTGAATTGAACTTGAGACCTACTAAATCGACAATGACTAAGTATCGATCGAATACAACACAAATATAATACGTCATTGACATCCATGTGAATCGAACTTGAGACCTCCAAGGCTCAAACTTAGAAGATGAATGCCATACTATTATAGACCTCTCAATCTCCAACAGTAATAGTTAACTTATAAACTTTTCCTGTTCCCATGAGCCCTATAATTAATTAGACTTTGATAGCTAGCTACTTTCAGTGTCATACATTTTAATTATTTATTCTGGTTTAATTAATAATATTGCAATCAGACCCATAACCAATAATATAATAATCTTTTAGTTTGAACCCCTACAAATAGGGTTTCCACTCTGTCATTCTGCATATGCATGCCTAGCTATCTAACTACTTGATCATCAAGTTTAGTAGTTTACTTTATCATCATTCTCCTCTCTCTCTCCCCCCCCCCCCCAACATTAGAATGCCTACTCCTCATGACTCATGCACTCATGATTCCCTTCAAGTTTCAGATCTTTCTAATGGATTTGTGTTTAGAGCCACATCTAGTTACCAACCTGATCAGCTTATTAACTTCAAAAGTGGGTACTACAACAGTGGTGAATCTCTGCTTAGTTGTGATAAAAACAAGCAGAATTCTCAAAGCATTTACTTGAACAGTAGTGCCAGCAAAGATAACTGCGACAGTGATTTGCATCATGGTAGTTACAGCCAGTGGAATCAGACGACTGGCATCGGCGATCATAGCCTTTTGGGGGATTTGAATTGGTTTCAAACGGCTAGCAATTACAGCAGCTCCATCCCCAGCACATCAAAAGAAGACCATGGAGATCATGAGGCTTATGGATGGATATACTCTGAAGCAACTGATAACTTCCAGCAATCAGACGAGCAAGAAGCGGGCTTTCACAAGCGTCCCATTACGGTAATTAGCTCCTCTTATTATTCTCTTTGTTCACAAAATTAATTAAATACGTCGGAAAACTGTCAATCTCGACCATATAATATATTGAGTTGATTCATGCTACAATGTGCAGTCTAGATTGACAATAGATTCTTGCTAAATTGGAAGTCAACATTGTCATGTAACTTGTATAGTTTCATTTGTGCACCACGAATAATGGCCTTGATATAGCAGAAATTTGTTGACAGGAAAAAAACATGCAACCTTCAAAGAAGCAATGCACTAGTGCAACTAAGAAGCCCAGACCCAAGTCATCGACAAGTGCTCCAATGGACCCCCAAAGTATTGCAGCCAAGGTTTGGACACAATTCATGCAGTTTTGATTAATTGAGTGCAACCTATGCAAACTATATCAAATGGAATTTATAATGATGAAAGAATATTTGTCTTTCAGAATCGACGAGAGCGGATTAGCGAGCGGCTTAAGATACTGCAAGAACTGGTTCCCAATGGCTGCAAGGTGAGTTAATTTCTTATTAGCTTATACATAATTTCTTGATCACCACATAAAGTGTTGTAAGTTTATATTTATTTATTTTTTTGTGTTTTTGTAATTCTTAAATTTGTCTTATACGTATATTTTTGCAGGTTGATTTGGTGACCATGTTAGAGAAAGCGATCAGTTATGTTAAATTTCTTCAATTGCAAGTCAAGGTGTGACATCAAACAAATAATTTCCTTGTAAATTAATTTATCTATTCTCTGTCTTCAAATTAATACTAGAGAGTCTTATATGCGTGAGATCTGATGATTTAGGTGTTGGCGACCGATGAATTTTGGCCGGTTCAAGGTGGGAAAGCTCCTGATATTTCTCAAGTGAAGGAAGCCATTGATGCCATCCTCTCATCTTCTCAGAGAGACACGAGTTCAAGCTCGAAGTAATCGTTGATTAGTACTTGAAAACGAGGCATAATTAAGCTAGAAAAATATATAAAAATAAAAACAAGAGCAACTTTATATGCAGGCAAAGGAAAAGCGTTGCCATACAAGGAAGTTGGCAATGAATTAAGAATTATAACCTGTATTTTTGCTTTAATTATGAAATGTTGTGATCTAATTAATTATGCTTCTTGATCTGTATAACTGCATTAGTGTCATTCATGGAAAGTCCATTTGTTTTGTTCTTGATCCATATTTTAGAAAACAGACATGGTCAAATACTGATATATGTTAGATCTATCTATGTAATCGAACGAAACGATGGTTACTCAAGAGCTCAAGATTTTGAAAGAAGTCCTCTTGTACATGCTAGATTAGCCAATGGTCCAAGAATTTGACTTGAAATATATCCATGGACTGATCATTTCTAAAGGGGAGGACACTAATTAAAATGACCCCGATTTTAAGAGTTCCCAAATGCTCTACCATTTTTGTTTTTTGTTTTTATTGGTTATATTCTAAAACTTGAATTGATCACTTTCCAAATCTAATATTCTATTTGACCAAAAAAAAAATTAAATGGGTTGTTCAGTATCCTTCATAGATCCTGTTTAACGTAGCTAAATTACATAGTACTCGTTCATTACAAAGTAAAAAAGTTGAATCCAAAAAAATGCCAGACATGTTTTAATATTCTATTTGAAGCTATTATTTTTACATATACCTATTCAAAATCCATAAATTTACAATCGAACTGCTTGGATAAATAATATTTCAATGCAAGAATTTCCATTAACTAGATGAATGGGTTTCAAAGTTTGATCGGCTTAATGTCTCCAGTTTTTTTTTTAATTTTTTTTTAATCTAGTTAGATTCATGAATTTACCCAAATCCAAATTACATTTTACTAGTGTTGTTTAACTGTATAAGATAACGAAATATATCTGTAAATGTTAAAGTATACTTAAACATATGGACCACCCATGACGAAATTTCAAACTCTACTACTTAATCATCCCTTTTATATTTCTAAAAAATAGTTAGCCTTAGTTTTAACTATTTGGATCGTGATTTAGATGCATAAATAAAAAAAATTTATCTAGACGAATCCGGTCTCTAATCATGCATTAACCACGTGTTCCCATAAATGGCCAGACATTACCATCCGCATATTAAAGTTTAAAGTTATTAATCAGATGATCAATCGCTAAGCCGCTGCAAAGGTGACACAATGCTGACGCCTGCAGCTCCTAAATATTTTATTTAGTTTATAAAGTTACATTGATAAGGATTTTCTTCAGTTTGTTTTGTTTCCAGTTCACACATATCCGTATAAATTAAAGTAGTGTTATTCCAGTATGCAATTCACTAGGACTTATTTGAAATCGATTTTTTTTAAATAAATTCAGCTCCGGAATGCTTTCAGTAAAAATACTTCTAAAATACAAGTGTTTCTTGAAAAAGCACTTGGAGCTCTTTAAAATGATTAGACAATTCATTAGAGCTCGTTTGAAATTGTTTTTAAAACAACTAAAAGAGCTTTAAAAAAAATGTGGATTCAAAAACACTTAAAGTGCTTCTTGCGAGAAGCTCTAGCTATGTACTTTTTGTAAAAAAACACTAGTTATGTATTTCTTACAAGAAGCACTTCAAGTGTTTTTCTAAAATTTACTTGCATTTTTACTAAGAACTGAAACGCTTCTTGCAAGCAGCTCTAATTATGTGTTTCGTACAAGAAGCACTAGTTATGTGTTTCTTACAAGAACTACAAGTATTTTTTCCAAATTTTACTTGTATTTTTACTAAAAATTGATTTTAGAAATATTTCCACAAAAATCATTTTAGTCATTTTGAAAATATTTTTAAAACTGCTTATTGTATAAACGAGGGGCACGAAACTGCTTATTATATAAACAACGGACACAAGCCCAACCCAACTTTTTCGCTTCTAAAAAGGAAAAATTATTTTCTACTTTGTAATTGAGAGTTCTTAAATTTTTCGTAAATGACTAACCCGGTACAATTATATGGTTATATAGAAATAAAAATGATTAAATTATTTGCATATCGACAAATCTCCAAAAGAAACCAACGCATGTTCTCCCAAAAAAAAAATACAAACCAACGGACGGAAGCCAAGTTGCTGTCCAATAAAACTTTCGAACTGTTTGCTTAAACGCCAACCCTCCTCCCTCCTCCCTCCTCCCTCCTCCCTCTCTCCCTCTCTCGCCCCCTCTCTCTCTCCTCGGAGCGCTTCTCAGCCTCTAAATTTCGGCACTCAGATATTTCTTCCTCTCTGTTTTTTCTTACTCGACCACCCACCCAACTAAACTTACCAACCACCACCTCTGCACTTCGTTCACCTCCCTTCTTAATGGATTCCCGCTCATCATCCGACGGTCGGAGTTCGACTCCGGACTCACTCTCTCCCACCTTCTCCTCATACTCAGCCGTCCATCGCGCTCTGGAATTCATCCAATCCGACGACCAGGATTCCAAGCTCCAGGGCGCCCAGGAAATCCGGCGCCTCACAAAGACCTCGCAGCGGTGTCGGCGCCAGCTCTCCGACTCGGTGGCCCCACTCGTGTCCATGCTCCGCCTTCGTGACTCGCCCGAGTCCCACGAGTCGGCCCTACTCGCGCTCCTCAACCTCGCCGTCAAGGATGAGACGTACGTGAAAACATTCCCCTTCGAACTTTATTTTATTTTATAGAAATGATTTTCCTTTTTTTCATGGAATTTAGTGACTATATTTCTTGGAAATTGTGTATGTGTTTTCTTGAATTTTGGAAATTTCTTCGTGGGATTCTTAATTTGGTGAAAAAAATAATATATTAATATTAAATAATAGCTCCCGCAGAATCCTATTCGGGGATTCTCTTTTTTCATTTTTTCATTTTTTTTTTGGTTTACTTTTTCTTTTATCTGATTGGTCGCTGAGAAGATGGTGGGAAAGAATATCCTAAAGTTGTCGGTCAGATTTTCCTTCATGGATATATCTGTTTTGTTTGCCTTTTCAAAATTTTATTTTATTTTTTAACATGATAAATGTTTTTGGTTTTGTCAAAATAATTTTATTTGGGTAGCAATAAATAAATAAAGCTTGTTCATGTTATGATAAACAAATTAATAGGGTGATACTAGCTCAAAAAATATAACTTTTACACTTAAGTCTCATATTTTCTGTTTAAAAAATAAAGTCTCATATATTTAATTATCGTAAATTTAAATACCTAATTATAACTGCACCGTTCTGTTATGTTAGCTCAAATCCACTTTTCTCCAATTTTGTTTTGTTTTGAAGAAAAAAGAATGTTTATTTAAATGGGTTGGTACTTCGGTTGGTTATAATTAGGTTCTTAAAGTTACCAAAAGGAAGAAAAGAATGCAATCAAGTTATGCTCCATTTTCTTATGGAATTGGAAGCTATGCTCGTTTGGTTGTTTAGAAAATAGTACTTTGGTCTAATTTCTTAAATAGTATTGGAATTAAAGGAACTGTATATAAATATACACATAGATATATAATATTTTCTAGGAATTGAAGTATTGTTTGCATGGCCAATGAAAATGTTGGTATTAATATGAAGTCCACCATGAGATCAGGGAGATTTTTCAATGTGCCAAGAACACGGCTCCATATATCAAGTGTAATACTACAATTTAATAAAAACTTTCTAACCAATTTTATTATTACACTTGGTGTACATGGTCATATTCCTGGCACACTAAAAAATTTATCCACGTGATCAAAGATAAATGTTAAATGTTTGTAGCAACCATAACGAGCATTAATGGGGTTGAAAGCAAATAAGAACCAATCAAAATGTTAAGAAAACAAGGGATTGCTTTATGAGTTATGATAGACTTGTATTGAAAGGAATTGGATGCTCATGGTTCGAGAAGCCCATGGGATCCAAGGAGAGTTGTTGCTCTCTTTTTCTTTGCTTCTTACTCCATCCCCTCCTCTTTTTTTTTATGAATCCTACTGTTCAGTTATCATATTCTAATTAAAAAGGTTTTTGTTTAGTGGGGAAGAAGATAACTATGTGTACCTTCTAAGCATAGAAAAGAGAAGCACATTGGTGGTCCTCCTTTTTAACCTTTTTGCATGTTTATTTGTTGCCTTCTTTTTCTTTTTCTTTAGTCTAAATATAGATGACACTTTTGTAATAAAATAAAACAAATACATTTCTTTTTGTGTTCTTTTGTGGTAGTTTCTTAGCACCTAAATGGGGGTGTAACTAAGTTCAGAGGTGGATTAGGCCAGTCTGTCAGGGCAGTATACTCTTTCACTTCTGAGTTTGAATCACTCCCGTAAATTAGACTAGTTTAGAATATAATATCGCATTGTTTATAGCAATTTGACAAATAGGACATTTACAATTTGGATGAAATTACTAGTTGAGTGTATTTCCATTCAAATTGGAAAGATGTTTGGGTAATTTGAATTTCAATGTTTTGGGCACAATCATCCTTTTCTGCTGCTAATTTTTCTTCTCAATATTTGGTCTCACAGGAACAAAATTAAGATAGTGGAAGCTGGCGCTTTAGAGCCAATAATTACCTTCCTTCAGTCACAAAGTTCCACCCTGCAGGAGCATGCAACCGCCGCTCTACTCACTCTATCGGCTTCTGCCGTCAACAAGCCAGTTATAGGTGCTTCTGGTGCCATTCCTCTTCTCGTCAAAATCCTTAGACATGGCAGCCCACAAGCTAAAGTCGACTCGGTAATGGCACTCTCCAATCTCTCAACACACCCTTCTAATCTTAGCATCATTCTTGAAGCAAAACCAATTCCGTCCATAGTTACTTTGTTAAAGCCCTGCAAGAAATCTTCAAAAACGGCTGAGAGATGCTGTGCTTTGATAGAATCTCTGGCGGGATTTGATGAGGGAAGAACTGCCCTCACGTCTGAAGAAGGCGGAGTGCTTGCAGTGATTGAGGTGCTTGAAAATGGATCACTCCAAAGTCGGGAGCGCGCTGTAAGTGCTCTACTAACAATGTGTCAAAGTGACAGGTGCAGATATAGAGAAGCGATTCTTAAAGACGGGGTAATCCCTGGACTTCTCGAGCTCACAGTTCAAGGAACGCCCAAGTCTCAGACAAAAGCGCATACGCTTTTGCGCTTATTGAGGGAGTCTCCATACCCGAGATCAGAGCTTGAAGCAGACACTCTGGAGAACATTGTATGCAACATCATCTCTCAAATTGACGGTGATGATCAGTCCAGTAAAGCGAAGAAAATTCTGGCCGATATGGTTCAAGTTAGCATGGAGCAAAGCTTGAGACATTTACAGCAAAGGGCTCTGGTATGCACATCTACTGATCTGCCTATCAGTACTTGCACCTCTGAAGTATCTTTGAAATGACAGTTTTTGGTTTAATTAGCTTCGTCTTTCTGACACGGCTCCTGTAAGATAAAATTTCGATGCTGTAATAGAACAAAGAACAAAGAATGATATAGTAAAAATGATGCCAGTCCAGGCCTCTGTGAAGTCGGGTGACTGGTAAGTGTCAATAAACTGGAAAATGTATGAGAGTTCGAGAGAAAATATTCTATTAGTTGGTTTGTAAAGAACTGTTGTATCCCTTAGTATAATAATCTACTGAAAGCTTTACATATATCTCCATTGGTTGGTTATCTATCATATGAGGTTCCTCTGTTAATTGTTAAATGGAACTCGTTCGAGAAAATTTTCAATGTGTCCAAGTTTATTTCTAATCCCTCGCATCCAACTATTTTTCCTAATTGCCTTGGAATTTAGAAGTTCCTTGCCCAAACATACCATAAGTGAATCTAAGCATCACTTGTCTTTCCTAATAGTGATGTTTCGGGACAAGCCCTATTTAGCCACTCCAGGAGCAACTGTTCATGGACATTATGGAGAAATCCTTTCCGAAGGAGATACATTTGTCACGACATTAGTTTTGCGCTAGGAATATGCCAACACACGGAATTTAGCTTGCACTAACAAGTACCAAGTGCCATAAGGCTTCTGGATGTAACGGAAATCTCCACAACCATTTCGTAGTTTTTTGCCATCAGGTTTCTTGACTCCCAAGCTACCTCATAAATTATGAAGGTAACTCAATGAAGAAATACAACTTCAAATTTGGTCCATGTTAATTGCAAGATGGAATAGTTGGTAGTGGAATAATGGTGGGAAGAGTGATGAAAGGAGATGATGAAAGGCGATAACTCTGTATTTCTGCGATTTTGCTGATACGTGAATGTAGCAAAGGCATTTTAAACTAACAAAATCATAATTACATCATAAATATCAAATCTTGACGCCTGGTGGCGGTCGGGAAACAAAACAATCGCCCCTTTAAACAAAGGAGCATCGCAGCCTTTCCATTATTTCCTTCTCCAAGAATTCTAGATTGTCAGCACTACATGCTTGATCTTCCTCAGACGCCTTTTTTCGGTAACCAGGAGAATTCATCCACCATAGCCTTCCCAGAGTACTTATTTCCTGCTTCAAGCATTCTAGCTTGTCAGCGTTGGATTCTTGAATCTTTTCAGATGTCTTTTCTTGGTAACCAGGAGAGTTTATCATCAGATACAGCTTTTCCCGTTCCCTGTAAGCATAATAAAGTTCGTTAGTAGTCAGCAGCTTACTCTTCGGGCGACATTTGATATTGTACGAGACTATAACTTCTTTCTGCAGAATCCACCTTAATCTTCAAGATACAAGGCATTTATATTCTTCGTCTATTGCACATGAAATCTAATCATTTAGCTAGTTGAGTCGAGTCTAGTCTAGTCTTGCAACCTGTCAAACACGGCCTAAATATATATACATATGGCAAAAAATAAATGGCACAGGCAATGTTGTATTAGTAAAAACGATTTATTCATGGGCTTACAGTATGAATTTTTCCATCTTCTCACGGATCTTTTCAGGGTCTGCCTTTACTTTTGGAACCCTCAGAAAAACCGACAGATATTCATTTACAAGACACATCTCATATCCACTGGAGACGGTGCTGGTGGGAAAACTGTCATTCTTGCTGAGTATCTGCAGGGACAAGAATATATATCATTTCTAATCACCTAATAACCTAGCAGATAACCAACTTTAATACCAAAGCATCATCATCAAACACTTGTTTCGTGTACATGTTCCAGGCAATATATAGGATTAAAGTGCCACTTTTTGAAGATTCCCTTCTCTCTGTTTTGAGATTATATTCTTTGAGCAGAAATCCAATCTCCATATTCGGATATCTGAACGAGCCAATCCATGGGTTCTGCTCAGGTAACTTGGTGGGTGAATCAAGTACATTGAACTATCAAATTCTTTCAAGCAAATTCAAGTCAATGTGCCAGCTCTCTGTCAATTGAATTGTGAATAAACCTTTTTTATATTAAGCAGTGCAATTGCTTAATTAACATGCAGACAGGTTGAATGTAGGCTTAGGTTTTAGTTTTAAAATCGTTTGGTTATAGCCTAACCAACCAACCCTCCTCCCCGCATGGCATAGGCTCTGTGTATTATCTTAGGGATTCGTTGTTCTCTGTACAAGGAACATGCTTGACTGGTGGCGTAAAAGAATTGTCATCAAAGAAAAAAGTTGATAGGTTCGACCAAAACAAAAGGTATATGATAAAGCAGGTTTTCTTAAAGAAAGAATGTATCATTTACCGTCAAAGAAGACAAATGGGCAAGAGCTTCAATCTCCAGTCGATGGCTGCAGATTATCTTCCAATCCAAGTTGTTTCGACACATTACATGAGCTGGTCGCCTAAAAGCAAAATAGAAAAAGAATGAGAAGTCCAACTGAAGATATCACATATCAAAATTTCAGAGATTTTTAAGAAACAAGATAGAAGTTGCACTGCATTTTCAATATCTAACTTTCACGACTTTCTTTTGCAAGTGAACGGAGAGATTTCACAACAGTCTCTACAAGGTTCATCTCAGACTCCACCCTTTCATTTGTCCAGCACTGGAAGAATAGCATGATAAAAAGGCAGTTAGTGCACAAACCAAGTTCAGATCAACAGCAAACATTGTATCAGCAACCTTCTTCCAAGTTACAAGGTCATATTAACAAAAAAAAAAACCACCATTTCTAAACTAAACGCTTTTATTATGACTAAACTTACATCTACAATTGATGGATACTCGCACATCATAATTGATATTTCCCTCTTGTGAACCCCGGAAGATGGAAGACGTTGCCACAGTTCTTCTGTGACAAATGGCATAAAAGGATGAAGCAACCGTAACCCATGTTCAAGACATAACCATAGTGTATCCCGTGCAAAACCCCTTTCAGATGCAAACTTTGGATCGTTACCAAAAAAGTAAGGCTTGATAGTTTCAAGAAAAACATCGCACAACTGGTATTGCCACCAAGCATGCACTGCAGTGGCCGCATCTGATAACTCGTAGGATTCCAGTGATGAAATAATTTTGGATATGGTTGTATTCAGTACCGAGAGTATCCACTGGCAACTAAATGGAAGCAAATCTGGATTTACACTTGAGGGTGGAACATAGTCATCCCCAAGTATGCTTAGAGAAAATCGCACTGCATTCCACAATTTATTACACCAGCAACTATAGCTCTCAACCCTTTGGATGTCCAAATTAATCTTATCATGCTGAAAGGACAAAACAATAAAACAGATTATTTAGATCAAGTCTAAATCTGACCAGTATAAGACATGAGAAAACAATTACATGAATAATATAGTAAGACGGAAGTCTAAACCTGAGCAGTATAAGACACGAGAGCAAAACGGAGAGCATCTGCACCACATTCCCAAATTCCTGCAGGAAAGTCTTTCTTTAGCCCTTCTTCTGAGACAGCTACTTCCCTGGCATCCAAATTTCCCTCTAAAAGCTTCTTCCGTAGACCTTCAAGGTCAATACCATTTATTACATCAAGTGGATCAATGACATTCCCCAAGGATTTTGACATTTTACGTCCATGGGCATCACGAATCATTGGGTGCAAATATACCTGCAGACAAACAAAAGTCCACCTGTCACTTCAGTGATAAAAACATACGATGAAAATAATCGCAGGAAGATATCCACAAATTAAAACGTATATACCTTCAGCAAACAAGCAAAAGTCTTAAAGTTTACGACACAAAACTAAAATACCTACTGGAACACACTGACAAGCTAACAAAAATGGTCATGTAACATTGGAATCTCATCACAACAGCGTACTTTCTTTTCCACAAAACTTCTTTGGCCCCAGGCATTACCATCTTAAAGTCAGGTTACTAGTAAATTATAACTAGGGAATATACAACACATAAATCTGTTTATCGCACAGCTATACATCTATATTGAAACAATTTACGCTTACCTTTGTAAAAGGTATGTTGCCGCCCAATGTCATTCCTAGCATTACCATACGAGCAACCCAGAAAAAGAGAATATCATGCCCAGTTTCAAGAACTGCAGTCGGATAAAAAGCCTTCAGATCTTCTGTGTTATCTGGCCAGCCCAACACGGACAATGGAAACAAACCAGAAGAAAACCATGTGTCAAGGACATCAGGATCCTGAATTAATTGAAAATTCCCCTGGTATGCATCACTAGCCTTTGCTTGAACCTCTTCTTCATTTCTAGCAATTACCCATCGTGCATCAATTAATCCAAAATCTTCCTGCTTATCACCTTCATAAACAACATACCATGCAGGAATCCGGTGACCCCACCAAAGTTGCCTCGAGATGCACCAATCACGAATGTTCTCAAGCCATCTGCGACAGGTAGACCAAAACTAGTAAGCACTTACAAAGGAAACTAATCAAATAAGAGAGAGAACAAATACAGACTAAGTGAACCAGCTATTCACATAAACAAATAACTATCTGAGAAGGGCTGAGAAAAGATCATAATAACAGCTACCATTGATTGACATTAGTTCAACGAATATATTGTAAACAAAAATAAAAAATAAAAAGATCAACGGTTATTGAGATATTGATGAACTATCAAATAATGCATATTTTCCAAAAACTACTGAAATTTGAAATGAAACTTTGAGAAATGTTAAGCACAATAATAATACATGTGCTAGCCACATTAATTCCATAAAAAATGTCATGATAAAGATGATTTCTGATGACAAGTAAAAATTTAAACTGGCTGTTTCATTAGGGCAGCAAGATCTAAACGGAAACAAGACATTACCTCTTCCATTCAGCAGTATACTCTCTTGGGATGATCTCAAGCTTCCTGTGTTCATCATCTACGACAGCATCGAGGGCTTGCTTTCCCATACCGCTGCATTTAAGATACCATTGGGGCTTTATCATGGGTTCCACAACATCTTGGCTTCTAGAGCAAATTCCAAGTCGCATCTCATTGTTCTTTGCTTCTTTAAAGAGACCCTATATGGCATGAGAAAACTGTCACCAAAACCTCCATAACACCATAGAGAAAATGAAGTAAATGGACAGTATCAACCAACTAGGAATATTGTGAAACAACTGGTGATGTTGATAAGTGATGCAATAACAAGTAAATTATTTTAAACTTCATTTGAGTGTCCGGGATGATGAAATGCAAACAATTCCAATTTCAAATTAACTGTTGAAATCAAAAGAGTATCAGGCGGAAGAGAGTAATGAAGATCGAGGAAGGAAAGTGTCAGTCATAGCGCTACAGATGTTACTTCGAGCATAGACAGTCTAACCGAGGAGGCCCCCGCCAACATAAATGTATATCGATCACTTCGTGAAGTCACGTAGATGAAATGATACCGCATGTTGATAGTCAGCATAGAACTTTCAAATGAGTGTATTAATGTAAGATAGATACCTTCTTCTTTAGTGCTTCTGTCACTGCTTCTCGGGCTTCAAAACGTGGCATTCCTGCAAATTCTCCACCCTCCTTGTTTATTTTTCCGTCATCCGTAAAGATGTTAATAAAGTCCAGGTTATGGCGCTTTCCCGCATTAAAATCATTAGGATCATGGGCTGGGGTAATCTGCAGGAGGAAAAGAGAGAGAACAAAACATTTTTTTCATCCATAAAATATAAACCAGAATAAAAAATAAAAATAAATTAAAGCAATCACTCACAACTTATATGTTAAAACTTTACCTTCACAGCACCAGTCCCAAACTCTGGATCAACAAGAATTTCATCACAGAATATACAAATCCTTCGTCCATTGAAAGGATGGATGGCATGTTTTCCATGAAGATGTTCATACCTCTTATCATTAGGATGTACAGCAATGGCGGTATCACCGAGCATAGTTTCCACTCTAGTGGTGGCCACCACAATCTCACCTAAACCTTCCTCCAAAGGGTAAGCAAATGAAGTTAACACACCAAATTCAACAGGACTGTCGTATCCAGGAACCCTCAGTAATGTCCTTTCTTCTATATCGATGTAATCCACCTATTTACACCAAAACAAATTCATAAATGCTGACAAAAAGAGGGAGGGGTATATGAAGGGACAAGGAGAAGGCTGACCTCAATGTCAGATATAGCTGTACGCAACACACAATCCCAATTCACTATGCGATTAGCCCTGCAAAACGTAACATGCCAAAAAAATCCAAATAGGTTAACCAAAGAGAAGAAAAATGACAGAAGGATGAGTTATAGGTGTGGATGATTGCTACGCACTGGTACCAAGATCCTGTCCCATTCTCAACTTACAAACTAACTGAACAAAACATAACTACAACGTCAAACAAGAACCAGAAAGACAAAGCTAGCATCCAGCAGTAAGTTGCTAACAGCTATTCTATATAATGTCTTTATCAAGAATGTTTATATTCCAATTAGCATAGAGGTCTGAGCTGGGAAACAAGACAATAAGAAACAAGTGTTCCCCTACCCGAGCATACCTGTAGAGAAGCCCCTGCTTATGCAGCCTTACAAAAGCCTCTGTCACGGCATTTGACCTTTTCTTGTCCATCGTGAAGCACTAAAAATTAAGGAAACACAAAGTTTAAATCAAGATCAGAGCGAGAGAAGTCTTCATAACTAGGTCTAATAAACAACTAAAGCAAAGTCATACAAAGCTCCACGAACCTCAATCTTACCTCACGGGACCAATCCAAAGAAGCACCCAAGCGACGGAGCTGCTGTAAAATGGTGCTCCCATGCTTTTTCTTCCATTCCCAAACCTTTAACAACCAAGTTAACCACAGAATGAATGGTATGAATGTATTCAGAAACTTTTAAAACATCAAACTTATTTAAGAAGTTTATATCCAGCTATTTGCAGTTCAAGCTTACCTTAGCAACGAATTCCTCGCGACCAATATCATGTCTGGTTAAATGTTTTTCACTCATAAGCTTCTTTTCAACAACCACCTATAATAAGCACATGGACGTCATGTCTAGCGAACGAATACATATCTAATGAAGATAAATCCAGATCCATGAAAATCAAAAGTCCATGCATATTATATAGTCAACATATGACGCGGTTAATAATTTGTCAATCATGAGCTACAAAAGGAACTGCTTTAAGGGGAAAGGACTCGTCCCCACAGGCAAAAAAAAAGGCCAAACATACAACACATTAAATCATTAAAGCACTTTTGGCACATGGGTTAAGTTAAATATCTGTAAAATGCTGGAGTGAGGGCAACGGAAGTAACGCTTTTGCTCATAATGGTAATGTAATACTACTTTAAGCATTTGCTTCCATCACAAAAGCAAAAAGAAAGCAAATACTCAACAACAGAACCTGTGTTGCTATCCCGGCATGATCCATTCCAGGCACCCACATGGCATTGTAGCCAGACATTCTCCGCCAACGAATGATAGTGTCCTGCATACAGAAAAATCAGATCCAATTTTCTTTACACGCCCTAACCAATAAAGAGCACAAACTGAATAATCTATGCAAAGATGTGACCTCAATAGCAGCAGTAAGAGCATGGCCAATGTGAAGGGTGCCGGTCACATTGGGCGGCGGTAAAACCTGCAATACATGCAAAACCCGTTAACGTTCTCGCTATTTTTTATTTCTTTCTCTTTATCGGTTATCCATATCAATGTGAAGTTGTGAACCCAAGGCACAAGTTAGTTTGGAGTAGTATGACACTCACAATCACAAATGGAGGTTTAGAGCTGTTAGCATCTGCCGAGAAGAACCCCATTTTCTCCCACCACTCATACCACCTAAATCAGCAAGTAATGGAGAGGAAACTATGAAGAAACTACAAGAAGCAATTTATCAGTAGAATTAATAGGTGAAAAGAAGAGTATACTCACGACTTCTCCACAGCACGCGGATGGTACATTTTCGCCATTTGACTGCCCATCCTTTTCTTCTGGCCGAATGGAGTCTCCGGGTCCCTTGCATTCTCATCTTCATCATCCAAAAGCCTTGCATTCTTCGTTTTACTTGTCTTCAAAGTAGAAGCACATGCTTGTTGCTCCTAAATGATTTTAAAAGTAACATAATGAATAAAGAAAGCCTTAGCCTTTCATCACTGCATTGATATTCGAATATTATATATATATTTTATCAATGGGGTTTTGGGGGGTTTTGGAAATTCGAATATTTATCAATGTGAAGTTTTATAGCATATAAATGCCGAAAATTTTCAACTTTCTGAGGAGCGGCAATGACAAGTATAGCAAACCAGTACCTGCAGCTTGATAGCTTTCTGCAAAGCCTTTTGCTTTTTCAATTCTTTCTCTTTTGCCTGCCCAAATGCCAAAAACAAAATAAATTAACTTGCTTTGTTTGTTCAGTAATAATTTACTCCAGATTCTCAGCGAAAGCAAGTGGTTTGTAACTCAGATTCATCGTTACACCTGATGTCCCGGGTTCGAAACCCCGTTGTTTAATGTAAATTATTTTATAGTTTGTCAGATAAAAATCCTCAGCCAAAAGTGTATTAAAAGAAGCAACAGCGAACCAACCTTTGCTTCCTTCTTCATTTTCTTGATTGTATCTGCCTCTGCAGTTGGGGAAGACATTGCAGGGCACGGAGGGAGACGGCACACCGACACCACTGAGTGAGTGGGGAAGAAGAAGAAGACGTCGTTATGTGTAAGAGATTATTAAATTAGGCTCCCAAATTATGCTGCCAAGGGAGGAGTAGAACGCATAGTGTTCCTATTCAACAATACATTGTGACGTAATAATGTATTATTGGCTAAGAAACGTCACGTACTGGTAAATTCATTTCATATAAGCAATGGAAATCTAAATTCGACTCGAACAAGGAAACCTGAATTCGACTTGAAAAAGCAAACCTATATCCAATTGAACAAGGATAACCCATACCGGGTTCACGATGGACACATGACACCGGGGTAGGAGAAAGGCTTCACAGCTGTCAAGTGCTGAGTTCCAGTCAGCTTCTGTTACATATATTTTTTTCTGTTCTTTTTTGTAGCACTAAGTTGCTGTACGTTTGCTGGAGGTTTTTGTATTTGGTAGTGCATGCTGTTACGAGTTATCCGTTATGATCGTAGGTGGTTTTGCAATTTCTTGCTGTTCAAGAATTTAAAACACAAAAATATGGTCTTGGTATTTTGGAATGCATGATCTTGTCAGAGACAAGCTGATATGATCTTTGTTAGTTTTACAATTTCTTCACCTTCGTGAATTTAAAATAACAAACTGAAAGAAAGAGAGAAAAAAAAAACCGCGTTTGTGATTTTTGCATTTGAAAATACATGTATATGTTGTATAGGTGGTGGTCAGCACCGTTGCTGATAAATTCATTTTTGGTTTCTTATTTTTACATATTTAATTGAATTTGTGATACAAACTTCGGTTGTAAAGTTGAGTATAAAGAAAAATTGATATTTTAATTAAATATAATGAGTTTAGACACCAAAACATAAACGCTCAATACATATACATGTTGAACATGGTCATTTACCACAGTCGTGAAAATGTGTTGAACCCTTGTATGACGTCATGGGTTCAACCCCATTAATAACTAATCTAATATCTAATCTAAAAAAATCTATCATTTGACAAAAAAAATAAAATAAATACATATACATGTACAAGCAACTACTTTAATCTGAGACATCATAGTTGTCTTGTATTGTATGTGGTTGGTCACCACAGGACATTAGTATCATACAAGAAATTAACTGGATAACCATAACACATTTCCTACAATAAATTAAAATATCAACTTTTTGTGTTTATTTTTTTATTTTCTTCATCTAACAATTCCACATTTTGTTAATTGAAGGGATACAAATCCAAACGACCATACCTCAAACTTTTCTATAACAATTCCCATTGCATCTACAGATAATATGGTACCAGAGTATAATATATAATATAATGAACCCCTGAGAATAATTCAATGCACAATGCAGATGGCTGCCAGCCTGAATATGACTCCATGTATGATGGGCCGAAGCCCCAACTGGTATCGAGGGGCTTCGGCGTTTCTAAGCGTTTACCGCCTGCTTCCGAGGCGTTGCGAGATGAACGCGCTTTGTTTATATACTAGTATAATCTAGCGCCTTTATCGTCTTTCGACGCCAGATGGCAGAATCAGGATCAAATCTCAACTCCCATGTGTGCCAGTAGTGCAAGTCCTGTTTCAATGTTAGAACTCTCGGCTTCCCATTTAGATGGACTGTCCTCACACGAACAAACTGTCCGTGTTCCAATTCCTGATCACATATTTTAAAGCAAGATTACAAAAAATTAAAAATATACGAAAATGCAAAGATATCATAAGCCACTCAATTTATAAAACATGAAAAACAAAGGGGAAACAAAAAAGCCATCACAAGCTATATATCTCGCAAATCTCAGCAATGCATCGCACAAACACGTATAAAATATGAAGTCAAGTTTACGTACCTTTGTTACGTTCACGAAAGCATCTAAATCAGGAGTCTTTTTTCCATTAACTTCAACAATCCACTGAAGAGCATATAGACCATATCTATGCACTGGACTACCATGACACCACCTGATAAATTTGGCAAGTCGTCAGCATATTAAGAGAATCGAACAGTAGAACATGGAAGGTCATATCACTGAAAAGTTTATAAAACAAAATGTGCAAGTAATTATTAAGAGACAAGGTGGAAACTATGCACTGTTTTCCACAACTACGAAAACGAAAAAAAAGCAACTAATTTATTTATCTGTGTACATATACGCCATGACCTTTCACCCAAATCAAGCATTCAAATTTCACAAAGCGGAATTCGTACCTCGCGACATACACGCCATGACCTTCATCTGGAAGAAACCCAAGAGCACGCACTGCTGGATGAGGATCCTGAACGATACATCCACACCAATTTATTACACGAGTACTACCACTTCCATCCCTAACATCCGTTCCCACAAGAAGATTGATTTCGCGCCCCTGGAAAACAATAGAGATGAGACCTTAAGAGGAGCGTAATTTAAAAGACCTTGCCCCTAAATCAAGCATTAAAACAAAATTAAAAAGTCCATACAGTAATAATCCAAGGAAACAGCAATACCAAGACAAAATACTATCACTTTCCTAACTCAAAGATTAAAGATTTTGCAATGACTGGAAATGGGATCTAACAAACACAAATTCTCTTTACCTGGCGAAAAATGGTCATGTCAAGCTGGCCATCGTTGTTTTCACTTTTATCTAGTGCTTGGCAGACATTTTCGACATCGGAGAAACATGTAACTGGCTCCTTATTGATCGCCAAAACCATGTCTCCTTGTTCTAACAGATTTTCGGCTTTAGATCCAGCTAAACATCCTTTGACACGTAAAACTTGTCGTCTAATCGGATCTTTCTTAACAAGAGCCTAAAACAAGAACAATAATCACAATCTCATGATAATTTTTCACACACACACATATATCAGTTTAGGGATCCAATTCCAAAATCAATAAACAAAAAAATGCACAATTGAGATCAAGGATCAGAAACAAGTGTTTTGAGTTTAACAGTAAAACCAAGAGAGCAAAGGATATCAAAAGGCCAAAAAGAGGTTCAGAATAATAGTCAAAACTGGTACGCTACTACCCCATGTGGAGAATAAGGGACAGTTATATTTAGCCCTTGCAGTTTCTCTAGTTTATTCAAAATAAATTAAGGGTGGTGCTATCCACACCTCTTTTTACCTTCCCACACTCCTCAGTTTTCGGCCGTCGGATCAAAGGAATTGAAGAAGATCAAATGACAAAAACCAACAGGGGTGTGCGGGAGGTAAAAAGGGGTGTGTGGATAGCACCACCCCAAAATTAAGTGCCATTGAGGCACAGCACAGAAACATAAAACATAACTCCTAAAAGAGGAACAAGAGGTAAGGGTGGATTTTTAACATTAAGCATTCCAATCCAAAAAGGATCTGAACACTCCTCTCCATCCAAGTACACCAAATAACAGTGGGAAAGCTTAATAAAACCAATCCAGTTTTTCTCACAATCAACTAGGCCAAGATGGCAATAAGAGATTCAAAGATGATCAAATACTGATGAAAAATACCCCACTAGCAAGAAACAGGACAATGATTAAATCAATGTCGGGTTTCAGTTCAGTTCAAACTCCCCTAACCTGGGCTGCAATGAAAGGCCTAACAGCTGGATGGCCTCAACTATCCAGTTAGGCTCATGTTGGCAGAAGTAGGGACATCATCAAGAGAAGATTTTGTTAAGTGGTAGTGTGATCTCCAGAATTTTATTATTTATATGATGCTCTCTTAAGAAATAAGGGTTAAAACAGAGGCTTCTTACTTTGATTTTATTGTGATACAAAATTTCAAACAGATTTAGCATCACTAATTGTGTCATACAAACGTTATAAATTTATAGTTGGGTTTTTCCTCCAACTTCAACAAGTGTTTCTTTATAATTGCATAGACCATGAGGGATTACTAATTATCTATAAGCAACGTCATACCAAAAACATCTAATTCTTTCAAAGTTGACATGAAAGAAAGATACAAAACAAAGACACAGTCGGAAGAAATATTTAGTATCAGGAAGAAGACGTACTTGGACCCAATCATCACTCAGTCCAAAGCTTCGGGCTTTTGAAAGCAATGTAGGATATAGTTCAACCTCTAAAATTCTCACAAGAGGCATTGGCCTTTTGATACGATTTATGAGAAGAGGAGGGCCTTGAGCACCAGAAATAATTTTTTCTAGGACTTGACTGATTGAATAAATAGGGAGACCTCTAACAAACTGATGATCTTCGGAGCTACTGCCACCAAATTTTAGCTGCAAATACAAATAAAAAATGAAAATAAAATTAACAGATGTTAAAGTAAATACCTGAATTTTTTTATTTTGCCTTTTCTTTTCCTTTTGCTGAGGGAAAGGATGGAAACCTGAGTTGAAAAGCTACCCCAGATGGCTTGAACCCTTCCATACTCATCAGTTAGTACACCAGAAAATGTACTGCCAAAATCTGAACAGAGTGCAGCATTAAAAGCAAAAAGTGAATCAAAATCAGCACAGCGAAATCAAGTTCTAGTTTAAGCAATAAGAATTTCAGTTACCAGTATCAAGCTCAATGACTTCCATATTGGTTGCTCTGTACCGTGGACAATCAGCAGATCCAATATTTAATGCAGCACATGGGTTAGTTACAATTGACTTTCTAGATGTTGCTTGTAGGCTTCTACTTAACCCCACAAGATACACAGAATCCCCCCGACGCAATGCAGGCTCTGTCTCAGAGAATAATTTTATCAGTGAATTTGTTCAAAGACAATGGAGTAGATCCCAACAAGAGATGCAAAAGAGACAAACCACAAAATTGTTTTCTTTTCATAGGAAAAAAAATGTACTTAAGAAACAAAAGTACCACAATAGTGGAGCAGTCTGCAACTGAATAGAAAATTTTACAGGAGGCTGTAAACTTAGTATAATACAACAAAATCAGAGAAGCCTAAAAATGACCAAACTACTACTTTCCAATCTGAGAAAATAACAACAAAAAAAAAAAAAAAAAAAAAAAAACAATTCTCTAACATTGAAGCAGTAGATCGTACAAAGCCGCCCAAAAATAAACCCTATTCCAGCATAAATGATCCAGCTCCTCCACTGACATCCAAAAAACCCTCCTGTTGTGCTCTACCCATAATATCCAAAATATTGCCATCATGGCACATCTTCCCAAAAATGCACCCCTCTTCTTACCACCAAAATTCTACGACAACAGAAATTACTCAAACTATCAAAGTTTCAAATGTTAAAGATATTTCATTATATAAGTCAAAATTCTAGATATCTAGAAATTACTCAAACTACCAAGGTTTCAACTGACTGACACTCCATCAACCATTATCATCCTTTATAATAACATGCTAAGTTTTTTCTTGCTTGACCACTGTTTTCAAAAACTGATTCTGTTAGTACTTAAGCCAACTATTTCTATCATATCTTAACAATAGGATAGTACCTTGACAACAAATAAACAAGCTGAGACACAAACAAAAAGTAAAATCAAAGTGCTTTAAAAGAATTGAGTTCCAGTTTGACTTGAACAATTATAAATGTCTAAAATAAAAAAAAAATAAAAAAAGACGTACATTTAGCTAATATCCTTAATCAGTATTTTGTTTAAGTATATGCAATATCAAATTTACAAACCTACTCCTGGAAAATGGATTAGAAATAAACAAGTAACAAATCATTTTAATAAAATACAGCAATAATATCATTGTATAGTATACTAATACACACATACACACTATGCACATAAACTGAAAGGTAAAATTAGAGAAATAAGGGGAAAAGCCAGCCCTACCAGGAAGTAGTTCAGCAGCACGAACAGCAGACGAACCAACAGCTCCTAGGGCCAAGGGATCATATGAAATGAGAGCATAATTGTGAACAGGGTGGAGAAAAACCACCTGAAATTTAAAATAGGCACTTTAGGTAAATTCAAAGGCATCATCATTTACATCTGCTTACATTCTATAGAACTACCTCGCCAGGAATTTCAATTGGAAAAGCAGCAAATGAAAGCATCACATCAGATGCAGCTATTGCAACTGTGTTCTTGTCAACAGCAACCAATCCCATGTTTTCAGAATGATAGATGATGACACCAGTCCCGAAAAAATGTTGTGAATGCACACCATCGAGCATACATGAAGGTGGCACATGAACCTATAATCATATGAGAGCACCCTCTTAAGATTCACAAGAATGTCATACAAATCTGTAGCAAGAATTTTTTGGTGATAAAAAATTTAAACCATCAATATAAAATACTTAACAAAACATCCATGACTGTAAATATACCGACAGAGTGACACTACTCACTGAGACAACAAAAATCCCCAAGTACAAACACAGTTAACAAGCTATCCACTAGAAATAAATAGAGAAATCCACAAAACCAGCTGGTAGCCTGCAAACAAAAACAGCATACCTATCTTGACAGTATCACAATAAAATGGCACAAAAATAATTTGTAGTCATAGGCTGCAAACCACCTAGTGTTGGGTTTTTCCTTTGAAAAAAGTGTGACCAAGTGAGATTTCGTGTGTGTGGTGTGTGTGAAAGCCTGTGGGCACATGTGCATGTGCGTGTGCGTGAGATATATATATATATATATATAGAGAGAGAGAGAGAGAGAGAGAGAGAGAGAGAGAGAGAGAACTGCCAATACAAAGAATAATGACAGTTTCCTTTCTAACAAAGATTTTAGAGTTAGGAAAGAGACTGTCGAGAAACACATACAGAACTTAATATATCTCTGAGATAGTTACCTCAAGCATAACGAGAGTCGGCTCTATAACACGTTCCGCTAATGAAGCATTAGCAGTTGCTACATTTGCACCTTCAAAGTCTCTCAGAACAGCATTCTCCATAGTATTTGGATCATCCAGCTTACTGTCATTTGCTTCAGGAAAAGAACAGTCAGCAACAACATTTCCATCAGAAGGAAAACCCTCCTTCACTCGCCTTTTCTTTGTTTCAACATCCAGTTCATCCCTACAATGTGCTCCTTCAAATACGTGCTCATAACTGGTTTCCATACTGGTGACACCATCAGTCAATTGCTCGTGGCTATTATGCTGCATGTCTACCAGGGAAGTGACTTCACTACTTAGTGGAACTGCTTGGCTTCCTGTACCTCCGAGTTCATTGATACCAGATGATTGTAGATTACCATCATGTTGAAACACAGGCTTAGCAGTCCAAAGACCAGTACAATCATCACGAGTGTATATCTGTGGAGGCGCATACCATTCATGGCGATCAACCGTGACCAGGACTGACTGCAGCCACCACAACAATCAACAGATGAGAACCAACTAAGAAAAGATAAAAACAGTTAATAGCTAATTTCTCTAATGTATCTAATGGGGCAGCTCATTACAAGCATTTGCTGGGTTTCATTAGAAAAGCCAACTGGTGGGACCCTATGGTTCAGAAATCAGATTTTTATTTCTTATTCCTTTGTGCAATCTTAAACATGAATTGACCAAACCAGCACGTACAACTATTTTCAAGCCAATAATTGGTGGGATACAGTATAACTAAATCAAAGTATTACCTTCCTTCGATGACGATCCATGTAGCTTATATACTCTAATGGCACTCGAGCACCACGAGATAGCTTGCATAGAACTGAGATTAGATCCTCAAGTCGTGATATTTCCTCACCAGCAAACTTTTTAATGATAGCATGGCGAGGAACTCCAGCTCGAAGGAGCATATATCTGTAACAAATTAAATAATTGTTAATGATAGCATGGCAAGGAACTCCAGCTCTAAGGAGCATATATCTGTAACAAATTAAATAATTGTTACTCAAAAAAAAAATGCAGATCAATTTTGTCAATAGGTGCAGTTCAAAAACGAAATAAGACCTATAAAGAGAGAGACCCATGACCTCTAATACTTTTCAAATTCACCCTTCAATAAATATCTGAATTAAAACACTCTTAAAATCAAAACTAAGAGCAATGTTCTTTATCACAACTAGGATGGAATTATTGGTATCATCAGAAAAATTTATTCTCAAATTTATTCTCTCTCATATAGATCTACTTGAAAGGTCTTAGTTAGTTTTGCTAGATGGTGGATTTCTTATCCATATTTTGTAATTCATGTTATTGTTTTAATAAATTGTTATCTTTTTTTCTCAAAAAAAAAAAAAAAGAAAGAAAGAAAGAAAAAGCTGACACCATCATCCTGTAGGCCATAGTTCTTTTATTTGAGTAATAACAGGAAGCAAAAAATATTGCACAAGATCAAGAGAACGTACCCTGGTTCTGTCACATATACAAGGCCACAAGGGAAACGAAAATTTCTAGCCTGTATGAAAAGCAGAGTAATGTCATAACATAAAGTGAAAGGTTCAAACAGAAAACAAATCAGACAAATCAAGATAATAAGCCAAAGCCATGGTAAATGGAAAACGAGGAAACATTATTTCAATAGGCAGGGTCAACATAATTCAAAAAAGGAGTGCATAAAGCTCTCAAAATAGAATATATATATATATATATAGAGAGAGAGAGAGAGAGAGAGAGAGAGAGAGAGAGAGAGTATACGACAAGCTACACATGTAATATGCAAAAGAAATGCATTTGACTTGGTTAAAAGCATGCCAAAATTAGAATTAAAAAATTCAGTTCAAGCAAATGCAGACTTCTATATGAGGACAATAGCCCAGCAACAACTTGTAAGATCACTCTCGAATACTAAGTACAAACGGCAAAATCAACCAACCTGTTGGTACGAGAGAGGTTGTATCACTCCACCACTTACTTCCAAGAAGTAATTAGGGGTTATTGAGTGTAAATCTTGCACCTGAAATAAATAGGATAACAAATTTACTGATGGCACCTTAATGAAACAATGCTACAAACTAAAGGAATACCACCAAAATGCAACCATGTATACTGTATACAACACAGTTGGATAACTAAAGGAATACCACCAAACTGCATCCAGGTATATAACACAGTTGAATAAATTATGGGGTAAAGACCTCAAAAGTTCATACCTAGCCCAGTGAAGAAATAACTTAATTATGCATTGTGATAAAGGCATTAGTCTCTCTTTCATCACGATGCATATTATCAGAGAAAACACCTCTAACCTAGCCATGTCTAAAGGGCAATCAGTGCATCCCTAACAGGTGACTACTTAAACCTCTACATGTGCGGTTCAACAGTTTCAATAAATTCACTGTTATTGGTTTTCCTCTCCTATCCTTTTCTCTACCCTGTTTTCAGTCCATTAAAGATGCCCCACATGTTATACTGAGGTTCCATAAGTCCCAATACCATTTGCCAATGGCGTCCTAACTGTTCAAATCTCATGGACAGGAATTGTTGATAAAAAAAAAACACAAATGCACACACATACCATTCATATTACGAGGAACCTTAGGTACACAGACACATATACACTGAAGCATTCTCAGAAACACGAAGTGAAATAGAAAAACACTGCAGCTTAAAATCATGTGCACTGAAACATTCACATTCACTGATGCATCTTCTAAACATACCATGGACATGAACATAGAATATTAAATAAGGTAAAGCCAGATCCACCTAAGCACTTAAATGATCTCTACCAGCTGACTTCAATTGGCCAATGCATAAAAAGAGAGACAAAGATGACATGTTAGTGTGTGCACATATCTTCTGCAACATTTGGTTTCTCCTAAGTAATGAAATCTCATCTTCTCATTTATAAGGAAAACAATTTGTGCTTCCAAGAACTAAACAAAGAATAGGAAGAATTAGTGAAAACATTGTTTGACAGCATGTGGTGGCAGTTCCTTTTAATTTCTGGTTCAGATGGGCATCTCTCATTTTCTTTCTCCTTTTCTTAAAATATTATTAAAAAACAAATTCATAATCCCATGAAAAAACAAGTAGAGCATTATACAGTCAAGAAAAGACGTAAATTACAAGTAACAAGTCCAAACATTCTTGATTCTTAATATTTAATGAACTGTTCTTAATCTTCCAGAAGGGTGCCAACATTGGATAATAATTAATGTTAAAAATAAAAGTAAAAAGATAAAGAGGAAAGCTTGCAATGTCTCGATTAAGCAGTGCACCAGTTGATTGCCACTGCACTAAATTTTCCAGACATACATACGAGACTTTTCCATAGCAAAACATAAATACCAAACAAGAAAAACTCTCACCGTCAAGTTAACAGTTAATTGTGTGCCACCCCTTTCAATCTGTAATTCAATCTTTTGATTGACACTGTCATCAAGTAAAGTCTCCAATTTTAGGAATTGGGTAATTACCTGCACAGCAATCCAAAACGTTAGATTCAATTGTGTAGCTACTGTCTTGCTTGCCTGAAAAACATTTGAGGTTTCCTTTCCCACAATCAAATGGAGCCTAAAAGTAATTATTTTGGATAGCATTTATAGACAAACTACCTATTGCCACAAGCGTACTATTTATTTTTGTCTGATGATACATTATTTATTGTTTTGTCTTTCTGTTTTTTTTCCTTCAAATTTACTTAATTTAGTTAATATAGTTTACGTGGGTGGTTTTTTTATTTTTTGTGAAATTGGTTTTTCTTTGAAATCCTAATGGAAGAAGGGCAATTTTGAGATTATGAAAGCTTCACAGTTTTTTTCTTCTCCCTTTATATATAAAAGAGATAATAGATAAAGAGTTGAATTCTAACCTGTGTCATCTAAAATAAACAATATGGACCATAAAAAATTATCATTGATTATTTATCCAATCTAGAAGATGCGTTTGCAAAAGTAGAAAACCATTCATAATGAGTTACTGTAGCTACCCTACATAATACAAAGTTAATATCAAGTTAATGGCAACACAAAACTCAACAATAAGATTGGATAAAGCTTATCATTTGATCCGGATTGATGACCTTATAGATGGTGGCCAGTGAGAAAACTAAACCTTATAATTTGATCCAGACATTTGCAAACAAAATAGTGGTCATATTTATAAAACAACAATATCAAATAAAGCAATGACTTTGCATGTCATCAAAGTCTTTTCAATAAATACAAAATTAAATGGGGTAGAGTAAGATACTGGGCAGCCCTCTGGGCATCAGTTTCAAATGAGTTCAAGGATTATTCTCTTTCTCATATAGTGTGGGATATGTAGCAGCCGTAAAATGATTTTGGTTGAGGTTTATGTTACTTGTAATCAGATCTATTTGAGAGATCTTAGCTAGCTTTGCTACATGGTGGATTTCTTATCCACTATTTTGTAATTCTTGTTTTTATTTTAATAAAGTGTTATTGTTTCGTCTCAAAAAAAAAAAAAAAAAAAAAAAAAAAAAGTCTTTTCAATAAATACAAAATTAAATGAGACGAAAAGTATAACTTACTTTCCCATTCATGCAAACAAGAACATCACCTGGCTCCAAACACTTGTACGCCGGACCACCTGGAACCTGAAACAAGTCCAGCCTCATAAGAATCCTAGAAGTAAGAATTAGATGACCAAGAAAAAGAAAAACTTACACAATTTCAAAGTATGCAAGAATACTCACCACAGAGTCAACAACCAGCATCCCAGTTTCACCCTCGGGAGATGCATGACGAACTAACTGAACAAATCAAAAGCACAGGTTACTTGAGGCACCCTACTTTTCATGCAAATAATGAAGTATGGGGAAATAAGACGGAAAAGAAAAAAAAAACAAAAAAACAAAAGGACCTGCTCTGTTTCACTTTGAAGACCAAGCCGGCGTGTCTCATCAAACCCTTTATGGACAAATGTCATCTGCATTATAAATTATATACGCTGTGTCACAATAATAATTACTCAAATATCGTACAACTCTGAACACCATGAAATCTTCGTATTGTTTCCAAGAATAAAATCAATCAGGTCCAAAAATTAAGAATTTCTTTTATATTATGGTTTTATTTCTCCTACCCTCGACCAAAAAATGTTTTCAATATTTCATCTAAACATATATGAGTAAATTTTAAGTTGTAAAAAACACCATGATCCACTGCAATTGCAACTGATTTCAACCTCAAAGGTAAAATAACACTGGAGGAAACTGAGTCAACTGCCCACCAAAATAGCAGTACCCTTCTGAACATGAAGTTAAAAGAATTGGGAAACGGTTTAATTGAAGTGATTCCCTTTAAGGATAATTCAAACACAAACCTGAAGCGTACCACGAGGTATAGAGACTGCCTCCCATTTATTGACAAAGGAATCTCTGCCCTTCTGGAGATAGTTCAATGCCCTCACAACCTGCCGTTTGAATAAGTCTATGTCATAAATCATAATTGTGGAATATAAAATATTAAATCCCCATGCATAATTAATAAAGATACAGAAGATACATAAAATGCACTTACTCGTTCTAATGGTAAGAAAAAAGCTGAAGCACTTGATGACTTGCTACCAGCATTCAAGGCCACCGCCCTGCCTAGCCAATCAATCACAGGAGATCCACTGGAACCACCTTTAGTACCAGATGCAGCCTATAACAAAAACAACTAATAAATATAAATGTGAAATTTTAGGCTAAAGCTACTATATCAGCAAAAGATGCGCTGCTATCAAGTATCAACCAACAATGCCAAGTCATTCAATAACATAATTAACAATGAGTAAAGGACTGCAAACATATATTATTCCATATGCAAAATAGTAAAAATACTGATCCATAAATCCAATGCCAAAGCAAAGCCATATTCGCATCTCAACTCTCCCAGATTCTAAAGGTGCATGTATGCCATGAATGGAATGTATATAAATTTATCAGTAACACGGTGTAAATCATTAAGACCATTACCATAGGTAAACAAACTTTGCACCTATGATTTTTTCTAAGAATGAGTATTTTCATGAAAGTCTTGTTTACAAATTTAAACCCTCATCTTTAGATACTTCGGTGCTTATTTTCATGAAGTCTTGTTTACAAATTGAATGTATTTTCTTAGTGCAAACACAGCCAACATGAGTGAGGAGGACAAAGGGCAATTATAAAGACAAAATGCTCACCACTCATATTTTGTTCCCTATTTCCTTTTATTTTATAACAGAATCTATAACCTATGTACAAAGGGCTTTCTCCACTTTTGGCCTCAATTCAAGGCCAAGTCTTGAACAAAAATTATAATCCTAAAGTTAAGTTTTTGCATCCAACAAGTATCAAATCAAACTTCCGGACAATGAAATTTGGTCATTGGTACTTATTTTTCATCAAATGTGCCCTCGATGATAATAAGGAGGACAGTACATATTTACCCCTGAGATATGTTAACCATTCCTATTTAAAGTTTGACCTGGTACTTGTTAGAAACAAAAAAGTTAGATAACCACTAAATGGGACAAATTAATCTTCACGCACTGAATTGATAAATGGGTCAAAGTTCAGGTACCAAAAGCGGGAGAGAAAAATATTTTGCCATGTGGACAACTCTCAGCAGTCAGAACCAGCCTCCAGCCATATATAAAACATCAATGTATTTTAAAGCACGAAATCAGTCTGCTTTTCTTGTTGATCAAATTATTCGTTCTAATTACATTTTCGTTAAAGGAATCTCCTTCCCTTTTCTGTATCTTATACCTTCATCCTCACCCAATAACCAATTAAGCAGTACAATACGGCCCAAGTATAGCCCAAAAACTACCCTACAAAAGAAACAGAAATGCTCATATAAGTGACACATTTAAGCGTCTATAAGTGCCAACCACTTTCAGGTTGGATATAATACAAACACTTCAGTATATCAAGCATTGAAATATATCCAACAGTTCGATGTTTACAGCACAGCAAGGCGCTTGACATATGTCCCTCACAGAAGCATTTTTTTACAACAGAAGTACTCTAAGGCACAATAATGAAAATAGTCACAAAATTCTAAACCCAAAACCTACTCCAGTGGAGGAGGCTTACATGAAACTATTAGGTAGCAAAAATAATGAAAATATGCTACTTACTTGCATGTAGAAGGTATTGAAGTCATTATAACCATCCCTGTGCAAAAACACAATCATTATTAACCAAAAAAAAAAAAAAAAAAACTCGCTGTAAAGTCTAAGAAGAACAAATGATCAAACCGTTAAGTGTTCTGCCTACCATAGGTCAGTACTCAGTAGCATAACAAAAGTAGCTTAGGCTCTGTTGTCTTATATCGAGCACACCTCTGTAAGAGGAGTTTAATAATAGAAGAGACAATTATGATTTTCTCCATGTAGTTTGGGATAGTTCCAATTTTCTCAATTGTAACCTTGTAGATGTAGTTTATTAAAGGTTGCAGATAAGGTGAAATCAAGATTTATATCAAGAAGTACTTATAATTTGTAAGGAATCAGCACTTGAAAATTTATTGGACTCAGTATTTGGAGAGGTGGTTAGGGGGTATCATAAAAGGTTTTTATTGTTTCTATTGACTGCTTTTTTTTTAACGAGTTCACTGTAAAACTAACGAAGAAGAACAAAGATTGTTTTAGTTGTTCTTCTTCTATATTTTTATAAAGTTCTCGTAGTTGTTCTTATACGTTAAGCACAACGAGGCAATCCACAGTCCACACTATGGCGTGTGCATCTATGACATACTAGAAAACGCCAAGTCCTACTGTTAAATGGATGCTCTGTTTAAAAAGGTAGCTGACTAAGAATGTTACGCCCCTTGAAGAGCTCTTCCTTTTGACTTTTATTCATTTATTTTGTTCTTTTACATAACAAAAGGAAATCAGTAAAAGGCACCATGAGAGCATGATGAGGTTGGTGTCTCTCACACACATGATAAAGACAGCTTGTAGGTCTCAGTTTGTCAATTTTGTTAATTCTGGTTTTTCCTAAACCATTGGATGCTAAAGCTTCAAGCTTTCTTTTAACTATAGGCATCTTCCTAGTATACTTCCCATTTCACAAGCACCAAGGATTTACCACTTTAGTGGTTCTGAAAAAAATATTATTATTCCAACAAACTACAATTCAATGAAACACTCAAATTTTCGTAACCATGATATGAAACCATAGGACAACGTATGTATTTCACTAGTTTTCAGGGAAAATAAGAACAAAGGAATAAGGCAGATGTTAGTCTAGCTGATACATACTTTTTGTAATGTGGAGCATCTCTATCCAAACGAGCAATAGTACCAGCCAAAATTGAGACCTAAAAATTAAAGTGAATCCAGTAAATAACAAATTACTAAAAAAATGTAAGGCATACAATTATGAGCCTATTAAGTAAAAGCACAAACTTGACAAATGAATACCTTCTCACCACTATCATTACCAACAACCCTGATTTCTAGTCCAACACAAGCAGCCTCAGGGGCCAGAGGAATCTCCTCATAACTAAGAAATTGTACTGCACTAGGATCATAACAAAAGAAGCCAAAATCATGGACCTGAAAAAACATATACATATATTAGTGTTTTGGATATACACAAGATGTCAAAAGCACAAAATGATTACAAGGGTATCTATAATTGTCCTGTTACATAAATCCCATGTTTAATTATAGCTAGGGGTGAGGTAATGATTAAGAGTTTCTTAGTTTACAACAAAACATGTAAATATTTTACTATAATACTAAAATTTTCAAATGCACTTGAATTGTAGGGTGTATGACATGCAATTCAATTATAGATTCGTTTGGACAGTCAAATAGTTTTAATTATTCTTTTCTTGCTATTTTGTTGTTGCTAGCAGACTACTTGTAAACTGCTTTTTAAATAACATTTTGAAGGTTCTTTCATTTTCAAAATCACTTCCTAAATACCAAAAAAAATTAAATACTTCACATGTCAATGATAATCGCATTCACATAATCTAGTTAAACATGTAAGAGGATATAAACAGATAATCTCATTTACACGTTCCCAAAAGCAACCATGTCTTACGATTTGAAGAACTTAAAGGAAAGTTCAACAAAACTTAATAATGAAAATAAACTGCTTGCTCTGCAGTCACAACTTTTCATTTATTATGTTACGTAAGACAACAAAGCGTAAGGAACTATATCACACTGGAAATGTACAAGATTGTTTAATGGAGCAAAAAACAATATCGATTTTAGAAACCACCGTGCAATTACAGCAGATCATAA
This sequence comes from Cotoneaster glaucophyllus, assembly GCA_036320875.1. Classification (NCBI taxonomy): domain Eukaryota; kingdom Viridiplantae; phylum Streptophyta; class Magnoliopsida; order Rosales; family Rosaceae; genus Cotoneaster; species Cotoneaster glaucophyllus. The sequence continues at coordinate 24,308,349 of CM070068.1, read as the reverse complement.
ACCAAACATAAGAAAGAATTTACTCACTGGGTCCCTGTATATAGGATATAATGGAATTTCTTCACGGTTCACAAACATAGCTTCTGCAACTACAGGTCCTACAGTACCAAAGAAACAGATTGGGAAAATATCAAAGAAGGTTCAAGATCCTTAAATCAAATTCAGTTGAAGAAAAAGAGCACTAAATGTTACCAACTAGACAATCATTACCGACTAGACAATACTTACCGACTAGACAATCATTACCAAGCAATGCATTAGTTGGTTAGAAGCTTAAAAGAGTAAAAAGTTTACTTTATAACTCGAAAGGCTTAAACTTTGAAAGCGAAATTTTCCCTTTTCTTTCTCTCACATTTCCTCAGTATCCAAACAACAACAAGAAAGTTCAAGAAACTAAAAAGTACCAGGCTTGACAACATGTCGATTGGTGAGGATGATCCCGCGGCGCTTATCGACGATGAAGCCGGTGGCATAGCTAGCACCAGCGGCCTCAGTGTCAAAAGCACGACAGGCGGTTGTCCGCAGAACGACGACGGCGGGGACGACCTTGCTGAGCGCCTTTCTCCAGTCGTCGGCGGTGGCGGTGTTTTCTTTGAAAGGAGGATCGATCTCCATGGAGAGTTCGTCCTTGATGTTCGATTCGCTCCCTACGGCCTCCGATCCCAGCCTCTCCAGAGGATCGGCCATTCGAACTCCGTCGCTGAATCAGGTAATAGAGAGAGAAATGGAGATTTTTGGGGGGAGGGAAATAATCTAGGGTTTGTGAAATGGATGGCAGTGAGGTTAGTCAAGATTAGAGAGTGCGTGTGCGTTTCTTTTAGTCCAAATGGGTGCGAGTCTGAGTTGGGTTTGCGATGGAAAGTGCCGACAGACCAGAGAGTCCAACCGTGTCCGGGCTGAAATTATAAAATTCCTTTGTTACGTTTGGTAACGATGGAAAAGTAAATATTAAAAAATAAAACCAAAAAAAAACTAAAATGTAGCGAAGATGCATGATTATGCTGCGAGTTCAGTTTTCGTTTCTGATCTCTACTAATAATTTTTTCGTTCTCAAATTACATGATTTGTTGTGCTAATAGTCTATTTTATTGACGTAGCCAAGTTTTTTGTTAAGTTGAAACAAAATAGGAATTTTATCCAAAAATAAGAAAATGAATTTTTGAAAGAGAAAGACTGGCATCTCAAGAATTGAGGATGAATTCCTTCTTTAGAGTACCTTGTGATTTTTTTCACAAAACTTCGTGTTTATGATTGAAACTCCTTAAGCATTGACTTAGGGGTGGGCAAACGGGCCTTGGGCCCGCGGGTAGGGGCGGGTAATAGCGGTTCGGGGCGGGTCCATATTGTTTTATATATAAAACGGGGCGGGGTGGGTCGAGTCCAAGTAAATAGCGGGGCGGGGCGGATCCAATATTCTGAAAACACGGGCCCCGGCCCGAACCGTATCCAATAAACAGGCCTAGCCCAATGCCATCTCTCACACACCCTCAAATCTGACCGTCACTTTCTCGAACTCTCCCAAACTTTCCTCAGTTCTCCTTCTCGATCTCTCTCTCCTATAGTCCTCCCTCTCTCGATCTCTCTGTCCCAGACTTTCCTCAGTCCTCCCTCTCGATCTCTCTCTCTCTCCCATTCTCGGTCTCTCAGTCTCTCAGTCTGTCGAACTCTTATCCCTCTTTATTCTCAGTCTCTCAGTCTTTCTCTGTCGAACTCGAGGGGTCAAACAATGAATCAGTCATCTCCTCCGACGGCCTCACGGAAAAGATGAATCAGTCATCTCTCTCTGTCGAGCTCTGCTGACAGTCGTACGGAAAAGATGATCAAGAAGGACGAGTACAACACCGCCTCCCTCGACGGCCTCATGGAGAAGGAGATCGGCGTCTTCCATTGGTGTTATCTCTCTGGTTTGTTTCTTGATTTCAAGCTGTTTGTGGGGGATTTTAAGTAATTAAAAAAAGGGATCTAGAGAAGGAATTTGTTATTCTTTTCTTATGCATGCAATCACTGCTTTGGAGCTAAAGCTGTGGTAAATTGTTAAATTTTGGATTTTGATCAATTGGGTTATATTGTAATGCAATCTTAGGGAATTAGTCTAAAATTCAATTTTTTTTTTAATTAAAGTTTGTTGCTTTGAAGGTTTTTCTAGAGGACATCAATTGGGTGTGTAAACTATGATTGAATTTTGAGATTTTCGGTGAATGGTTGTACTGGGAAATTTGATAGGGAATGAATTGGAAATGTACCCGTGAGGCCCCGAGGAACCGGCCCGTTCGTTTCGAACGGGCCGGATTAGGTTCGGTTCTTATTTCAATTTTTGCAGGATCCGCCCTGCCCCGCCCCGTTGTATTTTCAAGCGGGTCCAGTCCGGTCCCTCTAATTTTGAGCCCGGCCCGGCCCGTGCCCACCCCTACATTGACTAATCGATCTTAATTTTAATTGATTTTTGCAAATATGAATATTTTCGATTATAAGCACGAAATTCTATTAATAGACCCGAAGTATTTTGTGAAACTCCTCATTAATATCCAAAAATAAGAAAATGAATTTTTGAAAGAGAAAGACTTGGCATCTCAAGAATTGAGGATGAATTCCTTCTTAGAGTACCTTGTGATTTTTTTCACAAAACTTCGTTAAAATTCCCTTTTTTATTATGTTATATTTTTTTTTTGTTCATTTTTGGATAAAATACCCATTTTACCCAGAAAATTGGCGAAGTTAATGAAAGGACCACCCGATAGGCTCGGGTTGACATTATTAAACTCATTTTTCCTAAGAAAATGATTCTCACTTCTTGTGTGAGGCTTTCAAACCCAAGAAAACTCGGTGGCATCGGCCCTAGCTTCGGGCGGGGTCGGTTGTCGTTGCCTTTTTGCTTTCTTTTTCTTTTGTTTTCCTTACTTCTACTGCTTTTTCTCCCAAATTTCTACTCCGATTTGTTCTATTCCTCTATTCCCGAAGGTATTACTCTTCCTTACTCTGATCTTCAGCCATGAATCCTATTGTGATTGTGCATATAGTTTCAGTGTATCAACTGGCTCGGGTGTTTCTAACACCACCATTTTCTCCTTGTTGTTTGCCGGTTCCGGCAGTGTCGTTCATGAGTTTCCACGAGCTTCATACTGATAGTTGGCTTATCTCTCTTAGTTGTTGGCTATCCTTATCTTATGGTTGTGCTCAGGTAGCAAATCGGAGTTGGATGTGGTGTCTGTTGAGGCGGTGCTCAGCGATGGACAAGGAATTTGACAGATGGACTGGAACTAGACTGGTGGAGAAAGCTATGGGAAGTTGTGGATGCTTCTTGTTTCGGAAGCTTGGTGTTAAGTTTAGGTCTAACTGTTTTTGGGCTAATTTTGTGTTTTCTAGTGTTTTAGGCCTATTTTTGTTTGTTAATATGTAGTCTTTGGGCCTTGGTATGCTTGTATATTTTTTTTTTATGTTTAATAAAATATCTTTTTACCAGCGTACACAAGCCATTCTAAGGTGGGTTGTGTGTATGCAAATTATAAACAAGGTTAGATTGACGAAATCACACCTGCAAGATTATAAATATTATAAGCTTAACTGATGAACACCTAAAAAAGTAGGTTGCCAAAGGGCCTCTGAGGCTTAAGTACGAAAAGCAGTTTGGAATAGAAGGTTGCAGACCGTACTAGGCAAACAACTGTGTTATGCTAGTGATGGTGCATACTAGTCTCCACGACAGCTTACTAGTAGTTTGAGGTCCCTAGTTGGTTAGAGCGCAGGAGAGCCGAATACCCAAAGAGGAGACTCTTAAAAGTTTGCTTTCTACCAACTTGGGTTTGGTAAGATAGTTTCTTATTTTTCTAGCCACGGGAAAAAACTCATGTAGAACAGGTGTTGCTTTCGCCTCTCATAGGAAGATAGTTTTTTATTTGTCAGTCTATTTGTGGCATGCATCTCTTTGTCTTTGGCATTCATAATATTAGAATCCCACGGAACTAATTATAAATTTATAAATGAATCTGATTTCTCGCTTTTCATATAATATTTTTCTAGTTTCATCAATTGATATAATTTTTTTTTATTAATTGATATTACAAGCGAAAATCATCATCGATTAGTTCAGACAATGATATTTCGAATAGTTCATCTCCAAACTTGGACAGTTCCAATCCTATTCCGAATAGTTCCCCTCCAATTCCAAATAGTTCTCATCCAATTAGGGGTAATTCCACTCCACAACAAAATGAGTTAAAAGTTGATTTGGATAATCTTGAGAGAGACACCGGAAAGAGAATTCCAATGAAGGATCATCCTCCAGATATTCGAGATGAGGTCCGAAGAGCATATATATATTGATGGAGCCTTTTAGAGCTAAAGATCATGATTTTCCATTCACTTTGCATTCGAATAAAAAGCGACGGTTCGTTGATAATTGGTTGAAGGAATTTCATTGGTTGGAATATAGTATATCTAAAGATGCTGCATTTTGCTTTTATTGCTATCTATTCAAAGTCAACTTTAAACAATCAGGCATTGACGTCTTTACTGAGGTAGGCTTTCAAAATTGGAAGCACGCAAGAGCCTGTTTTGAAAAACATGTGGGAATGGTTGGTAGCTTTCACAATAAAGATGGTGAAGCTGCTGGTAATCTAATGAATCAAAAGACACATATTGAAACAGTTGTGGTCAAACAGTCAGAAGAAGCTTGTATGGCTTATCGCACTTGCTTGAATGCGTCAATTGATTGCACTAAGTTTTTGTTGCGACAAGGTCTTTCATTTTGTGGTCATGATGAAAATGACATTTCAAACAATAGAGGTAACTATTTGGAGCTCTTGCAATTCCTTGTGGATCATGATGAGAAAATAAAGGCCGTTGTGTTAGATAAAGCTCCAGGAAATCTCAAGCTAATAACTCATTCAATTCAAAAAGATCTTGTTCATTCATGTGCAATTGAAACCATTAAAACTAGGGTAAATTACACAAAACTACCTCAACTATGGGTGTCACGACACTTTCATACCTGATTTTTTAAAAATGACAATGTCATACAACATCTTAAGAATTTGTGCCAATGTCATACCTCCGTTAGTTTTTTAGTTAATTTCTCTGTTAAGTGCTGACATGGCTAGAGGTGGGCCCATTCACTAATCCAACTGGATTAAAAAATTATTAAATATATTTTTAATAATTAAAAAATTATTATTTTTATATTAACTCTCTCTCTCTCTCTCCTCTCTCCTCTCCTCTCTCTCTCTCTCTCTTCTCTCTTCTCTGCATCACATAACTCATTCCCATCTCCCCCCCCACCCCGACCCCGACCCCGACCCCGACCCCTTCCCGTTCCCCTTCCGTGCAACCCCCCACCCTTCCCCACCCATGCCAACATCTCCCTCTCTCTCAGCTCACTCACTTACTCTTTCACCCAGGTCCGGCGAGCCATGGTTTTGAATTTTTTTTTTTCGTTTCGTTTCTGGGCAGCAGGGGAAGAAGATGGGGGATGAGGGGAAGAAGGTGGGGGAGGAGAGAGAGGGGGTGGGGTGGGCACGAATTGGGTTTTGAATATTTTTATTTTTTTATTTTTTTTTTCGTTTCGTTTCTGGGCAGATGAGAATGGGGTCGGGGTGGGGACGAATTGGGTTTTGAATATTTTTTTTTTTTTTTTTTTTTCGTTTCGTTTCTGGGCAGATGGGAATGGGGTCGGGGTGGGGGTCGGGGGGGGGGGGGGAAGATGGGAACGGTTTCTGGGATGCAGAGGAGAAAGAGGCGAGAGAAGAAGGGGAGAGAGAGAGAAGAGAGAGAGAGGAGAGAGAGAGATATATTTAAATAAAAATAATAATTTTTAATTATTAAAAATATATTTAATAATTTTTTAATCCAGTTGGATTAGTGAATGGGCCCCGCCTCTAGCCACGTCAGCACTTAACAGAGAAATTAACTGAAAAACTAACGGAGGTATGACATTGGCACAAATTCTTAAGATGTTGTATGACATTGTCATTTTTAAAAAATCAGGTATGAAAGTGTCGTGACACCATAGTTGAGGTAGTTTTGTGTAATTTACCCTTAAAACTATCATAAGTGATATGAAGAATGCTAGGTTCTTTTTTTTATTGGTTGATGAGGCACGTGATGTTATAAAGGAGCAAATGACAGTGGTTTTGCATTATGTAGACAAAAATGGGAAAGTCATTGAAATGTTTGTGGGAGTTCAACATGTTCTCGACACCACTTCAAACACACTAAATGAGTCTATTGGTGCGTTCATTTATTTCAATGAGTTGAGCTTCTCCAATTTACGAGGGCAAGGTTACAATAGTACTAGTAATATGAAAGGTGAGTTCAATGGACTCAAGACAAAGATTTTGAATGATCAACCTTGTGCATTCTATGTTCACTGCTTTGCTCATCAACTCCAATTAGCTCTTGTTGCCGTAGCAAATGATAATGTTGATGTTAACACATTCTTCCTATTGGCTAATAATGTGGTAAATAATATTGGAGCTTCATGTAAGAGTTGTGATGCACTTAGAGAGATGCAACAAAAAGAACTTATGAAAGCTCTTGAAAATGATTCTTTTATGACGAGACGAGGCTTAAATCAAGAAACTAGTCTCAAACGTGCCGGAGCTACAAGATGGAATTCACATTATGGTACTTTGATTAGTTTGATTACTATGTTCTCATCCGTGGTCAATGTGCTTGAAATGATTGTTGATGATAACACCAATGATAGTGTGGCCGAAGAAAATAGGTTATTGAAAGGCATACAATCTTTTGAGTTTGTGTTTCTCCTATTTTTGATGAAATCTATATTGGGAATCACGAATGATTTATCACAAGCATTACAAAAGGATGATCAAGAGATTGTGAATGCAATGGCTTTAGTCAACACATGTAAAGAACAACTACTCTACATGAGGAATGATGAGGGGTTTGACCTTTTGGTTGACAAAGTATTGTCATTTTGTGTCCAACATCATATTGAGTTATTAACATGGATGAGACATATGTAGCTCATGGGAGGTCCCGCCGTTATACCCACAAAAAGACCAACCATCATCGTTACAAAGTGAAGCTCTTTTTTGTTGTCGTTGATTCCCAACTTACAGAGTTAAATGATCGCTTCAATGAGACAAGTACCGAATTGCTTATTTGTATGGCTAGTTTGAGTCCAAATGATTATTTTGTAGCTTTTGATAAAGAAAAGCTACTCCGCCTTTCTCAGTTGTACCCTCAAGATTTTACGAAGCAAGACTTATTGGCACTTGAAGATCAACTCGATATTTATATTCATTCTATGCGTTATAGAAGTGGCTTTTCTCAGTTGCAAAGCATTAGTGATCTTGCTAAGAAAATGGTGGAAAAAAAAGTTGCATCGAGTATTTCAATGTGTATTTACTTATTGAATTGACTTTGGTTTTACCTGTTGCAACTGCTTTAGTGGAGAGAGCATTTTCCGATGTGAATATCATTAAGATCCACTCCACAACAGAATGGGGGATCAATGGTTAAATGATAGCTTAGTTGTTTACATTGAGAAAGATGTTTTTTCTTGTATTGACAATAAAACTATCATGACATGTTTTCAAAGTATGAGATCCCGTCGTGGACAAATTTAGTATTTCTAGGTTGTTTGTCACAAAGATTATGAATGAAAGTTGTAGTTTGCCATTTATTTGTTCAATAATATTTTCTTCTTGTTTTTTTTTTTTGGAGCTTTTATATTTGGACTATCCTAAGTTAAAATTCTGGATCCGCCACTGCCGACGAGGATCCTTTTCCCCACAGTAAAAGAGGATACTCCAATGTGGTCGTCATAAATAGCAAATCATAGAAAATCGATTTCATTCTCATAGAGTGGCAAATAATTCTGTAATGAAGGCATCGTGTTCGGTGTCGACCGACTTCTTTACAAGGCTCTTCAGGTCAATACTAATGCAAAGTATAAGGCCATTAGAGCTAAGAGAAAACTCCGATCCATGGTTATGGTCGAGGACTCTCTATGCACTCTTTTTCTTTGTGACACTCTCTTGCTGCTACTCCTCTCACGGACCTTCTCTTTTACAGTTCAAATATTTCTCTTACCCATTCACCCCTAAAAGCCCCTGAGTTATTGGCAATTCAATCCCACAAAGACAATAACTGTCCAAGTGTATCTTCAACCCCTAAACTGAATAGCCCAGACAATTCGTATTTAAATTATTATTATTATTATTATTATTTATAAAAAATTATTTTTATTTTAGGATTTTTAACCAATCTCATCACACCACGTATTATTATCACAAAGTACAATTTTTGTGAACATGTTTTCGAGTAGATTTTTAATCAATTTCGTAGCACCACATGTCATGATTCTATAAAGAGAAGAAAGACCCACGAGATTTGGCACTCTCTCCTGTCCAAAAACACTAATTAAAATCCAGCATTCCAACATTAACAATCAATTTACAAAACTAATCAAAGACTTAAACTTGAAAGATAATATCATTCCACCATCTGGGTAATCAAACTTACACAAAAACCTAGAAATTTAATCAAATCCCATCAAAACCACAAATCCCCAAACAATATTTCACTCCACCCAAATCACCAAAATGGCCAAAGTCTGAAACCTTTACAGACTATGAGCTAGAAATCGATTCTACAAAATAAGAGAGAGAGGGGTACCATTCTGAGGTTCGAGGATATGAGAGTTGAGGAAAAACCTTCTTTTATGTTGAGAACGTCGGGAGTCAGCATGATTGATTGGATGAAAATCTGATCTGAAAGCTTGCGGCTTTGAATCTTCTTCTTCTTCTGGATTTCTGGGTTTTTTCTGCGGCGATAGATTTTGAGAAAATAGATGAGAGAGATAAAGGGCGTTGTGGAGGGTCGGTGAGGAAGAGCTTTAGCTCCTTCTATAGTTGGAGGTTGAGAGCAATGGAAAACGTGGTAGCAATCTCAAATGAGATCGAAATGAAAGCACGGCAGGACTGGAATGTTCGAGAGACATCCATCCTCAACACGTAGATAAGAAAGGCATCCATGAAATAACAGAAAATGAGAGAGAGAGAGAGAGAGAGAGAGAGAGAGAGAGAGAGAGAGAGAGAGAAAGAAAGAGAACTCGAGATCAGAAAGCCAGAAAACGTGAGGATTGAGAGGAAGAAAAGCGTTTGTGAGACAAGGATCGAAAATGATGGAAGGCTCGAGAAGACCAACGCGTCGACATCTTATGGAAGCAGAGGATGGGTCGATGGTGAACGCATGGATGGAAATGGCAGAAGAGTCATTCGACTGTACAAATGTGGAAACATCAAGAGAGACAGAGGAAAAATGGAGGGGCAAAAAGGTCCACACACTGGTCATCCACAGTGACTAGGCCGGTTGAGTTTTAGTATATATGATATAAATGTAAATATAATTAATGAAATTGGGCTAATTTGTAATAGCCTTTAGTTATTGGGCTAGATTTAAATAAGTCTGTTCTGTATTGCCAGCTGGCATTCACACATTTGAGGCGTAGTATTCGACTTTAAAAGGATTCGCCTTTCAGTTGCAACGGTAACAAAAGAAAGAAAGAATTTGTATTTCTTCTCCTCTCTACTGTTTATCATTTCTTCCTCGTGCTTCCATGTCCAACGATCAAGGTTGAGCCGATCCTTGGCTGGGTTTTATCAATCTGCATCTCCAAAACTTCAAGTTTGATTCCACAATTTGCATCTCCGATTTACGCAGCCGTAGTCGTCATTGGAAGCAAGGTATGATAATGTTGGTAAATTAATTTTCAATTTTGGTTAGGGTTAGGTTTTTTGCGAACCAGTTTCGATAATCTAGCGTTGAATTCTGATTAATAATCTTTATTTTTTTGACGTTTAATTGCATGGCTGAAGCTCAGATCAGAATCGCTTTTAAATGCAAGATATTAATATGCTACGGCTGTAGTTAGAAAGGAAAGTAAGCGAAAATCTTTGCGTTATTTTGATTTTTAAGATTAGAATAAAACTATGAGATCTAATGCTTTTTGTTAAGTTTTCTTAGACCAGCTAATCTTGAAAATGTCGCACGATGAGCTCATCTAATTTTCATTTTAAGCAATGATAAGATGATGTTCTTCAGGTATTACTACAAGTTCATTGTTAATGGGGATTGGCAGCTTTCAACATCGTCCCCATCTGAAAGGGATGGAAGTGGGAATGTCAACAATATAATCATCGTTGGCGATACTGCCAGCGTGAGACCTTCTGTTTAACAACCGCAAAATGTCAGTGGACTAATATGCATTTCTTTTTCGTTGATTGTTTTCTTTCGTATGAATTTGAACAACGGTTTCCCCTGAATCCAGTTTACAATTAAGTTTAAGATGCTATTTGTGTTCTTTCGTCCATTCTAATATAAAATGATTTTGTAGTTGTGGACTGTGAATTGGGTCAGTTGCTTTAGTTTCTTGTGTGGTGATTGAATTCTGCAGATGGAATTAGTTCTACTGATTGAATTGAAATTTTAATCACCCTTCTCTAGTACTATGTAATGTACTATAAATGAATTGAAGTCACAAATCTCGATACATACAACATCGCATACGCCATTTTAGCGTAAGAAAGACGAAAAAATAACCCTTCTCAAGTAGAACTAATAGCTTTTCATCAAACTTTATTGAATAAATTTGAAGTCGCAAATCTCTCTTAGGGTTTGATTTCAGTGAAAAAGCACAAGTTTTTGCTTTCAAATCTAATTATAAGGGCCCCTTTTTTATTTTGTTGCTCTTGTTTTGGATGTGGGTTGTAAACTTCTGCAATTAGTATTGGCCGTATGCTGCTGAGAAGTGTTATTTTGATATCTGGGTTTGCATCATTGCATGCAATCTTATATGTGGTTCATTAGTTGTGTGTTTGATTTTTCTGTTTTGGTACGAGATAGAATTTCTATAAGATATAATTTGGTTATGCTGCATTCTCTGTCACATCCATAATTTTGAAGATATGGGATTTTCCTGTATCGAATTTCCGGTATTCAATTACCTAGAATTTCTACAGTCCTTTCTTTTGTTTCGCCTTTCAACTGGAGTGTCTGAAGGTTTACCAAGTCGATTATTTTAGAATGAATATTGATTTGGATTCTGGATAACGAATAAAAATCTTGGAAGGTGGATAGATGTCTGCTTATGTGTTGTAGCCTTTTGATTAACCGGAATCATGTTTCATTCCTCTTATGTAAATATTAAAGGTAGAAGTGAGCAGTATTGTCTGATGATTATTGTGTCGTGAATCAGTCAATCATATTAGATGAGAGAATAAATATAGCTGTCATCTGGAATTGATATGCCATCGTTAATTCGTCAATTTTGAATTGGTCTGAGTCTCCGACTCCTATTGGTTTGGACCATGGGTTTCAAAACAAATATATTGTTAGTGATGCTAATCTCGTGATCGCTAATGTGTAATGGCGAGAGAATCTCATTAACATAATTTTGTGTATTGTATTTTCTAGATAAGATTTTTTATTTATTATATTTGTGTTCAGGTTCTTTTCACTTTACTCCTCTTGATCATGGAGGGAGAAACATCGTGGTTTAGCCATTCCTTTGATAACATGGCAAGGCAGACTCCAGAGTATGATTCATTCTCAGAACTCAGAAGGTAAGTATGATTCATTCTCAGAGCTCATTGATGGAGGAAACAGAGAAGGGTAATTAAATGTTTTCTGGCCTTCGTACTTTAGGTTTATGTCCCATGCCATTGTGCATTATCATTTGCCTCTTGCAATATTAGCGTAGGCGAATTAACTTCGTTTCTTTCTGTTTCAGTTAACATGGTTGCGACCCTTTTCTTTTAATTGGAGAAAATTCTATGAAATACTTTTTATAGCATGTATTGAATGCTATGAAAAGTAGTTTATGGTCTAGTATTTGCAACACATTACATAAACCACTCACCACCTTGATAATCATCAGCTTGGCAAAACAATTCACGTCTATCTAAACTCCACACATCAACACTAACTACTCTTTCTCCGTCTCTCTTTACATTTATATATAGAACTTAGCACTTTTTTTTGCATGCACTGCATATAAACTAGTTATATTAAACTGGAGCATTTAGGAGCATTTGGTTCCAATTGGCATTTTGGAGCATTAAACAGGAGCATCTGGTTCCAATTGGCATAAAAAAGCAAAGGTAAAAAAGCCTTCCACGCAACTATACGATGAAGAATAAGCACCCTATATTGCTTATTCATATAAATGTGACCTAATATATATGAGAACAAAGATCGAAAGAAGAAGTTGGTTTTTGCGTTCAGTGGGTAGCAAGACCAAACAAAAAATTGATTTCTGGGTGCAAAGAGTAAACCCTAAACAATTATACGGAATGGAATTTGTTGTGGCTTCTAACTGGTTTTGTACACAGTAGTGCAGTGTTGATATACATGATAGTTTTAGGATAATTTATTGGGGTTAATTAGGATATGGATAAGTCTGGAGATAGTAATTAACAGGACATATTGCAAATTGTTAAGATGAGTTGTCAGGGTAAAATAATAAAAGACATGAATCAAAGTTTTCAAACTAACAAATACGCTGATAAGGGACCGGAATTAAGCTAAATAAGCAAAGAAGAGAGAACAATAAGTTCACAAAAAGAATAAAGAAGACGAATCACTAAAAATCATTATTCATCAAAAGCATCATTTTTACGTCTCCAAATATTTTTTGCATCCTAAACTGAAATAGTTATAACTGGAAATTAAACAATACAAAGTTAAGTAAAATAGTAAAAATGTTACTCTAGTGTGTCCTTTATAGCTAGCAAAATGTAAAATGTGGATTCCATGCCAATCAACATTAATTAGAGGCAAAGAACTCTGTAGTGAAGATGTCGTGGAGTAGCTCTTTACTGTGGCTGGGACTGTGTGTGGGAAAAGTTATGTTTTGACTCTCACAATATTGGTAATCTACTAAAACACCTGTACTACATCATCTACACTAGTCTCACCATTATTCTGTTCGGATCTCATTCGACGTTGAATGAAGTGGGGCATAAGTTTGGTCGCAAATTTTGGCATTTGTAGATTTTTTTTTGAAGTTTTGGGTAAAGCTTAATGTTTTTAGTTATTAGTGTTTGAATTCTATATTTTATTTTAAGGGGTGCTAATTTCTCCCTACTTGCGTTGTTGCTTGACATAATTCAGAGTTCGATAGACAAACCAGACTACAAACAAATAGGAATATTATTAAACAAACTAGAATTTCATATTATTAAACAAACGAGAATGTCGGAACGGCTACAAAACTGCAAGAGACTACATCGTGACTAACTTAACGTCATACTAAACTATAAGATATATTTATAGAGAGCAAAACTTAGAAACTCTAATTTGGATGAGCTAAACTCATATGCTAAACTAAACTAACAACCAAACTCAAATAACCATAAATACAAATATTTTCAAACAAGGAAAACATGGAGGACGACATTGATCCATTTGAAACATAACATCTGGACGAAAGTGAGCTCCCCACGTCCCATGTGTCAGGCATTATTTGTGATCAAACCCTTCATTTTATCGAGTTTACAGTCAGAAAACTTGGTTTGGTTACAACTGCCAGGTTGATTGAACTTGGTATTGTTGGAAATTTTGAGTAGAAATTTCTTTGTCCTACATTGGCCATTCTCAAAAGATTTACTCACTTTATAAGGCTTTATCCCTTATAGTAAGTGATTGGAGCCTTGAAAACTAAAATTGGGCTCACCCTTGGGGTTGGGCTTTGGGGTGTACTAATTAATTGGTAATTAATTATAATTAATATATAATTAATTATTTTTAATTAATTTCGAATTTAATTTAATTATTTAAAATTTTATGAACAGACTCATCTTTTCAGATGAAGTATGAAGTATGTGGAAAAACGCAGAAAAGCAGAGCACCCTTTTGAAGAGATGTCTCCCAACAATCACATCCCATTTTCATACCTGTTGCGAACATGTATAATCTCACTATATATACATCCATCTGCATGACATTTAGAACACAGAAATTACAAATCTTCTTCTACATTCCTAAACATCCTTACTAAGAGAACCACAAAGAAATTTGCCAGAAGTTAAGTTTTCCGGTGCTGGAATTCTAACTTGATCGTTGAATCCTGGTGAAGCAAACGTCCGTAGAACTAGAAGCACTGAGTAGGGACGAAATTTCTGTTTCAAGGACATTGCGGGTACGGAAGCCTCGATCTTCAAGTTGTCTGTGTTTATTTTTTATTCTTGTTCATACTGTGTTAAGTTTCTATTCGCATTTATTATTAATTAGCATATATAATTTATCACAGATTGTTGACATATATCCAACATGTATAATTGGTTGAAGATCTTCACATGATGGTGCACTGAGTGGCAGCAAAGATATTTCCCAGGGCCAGTAGCAATTCTATCGTCTTCAGTGCTTTCCTCCCGGCAATCTGAAAATTAATACCCGCACCCAAAAATGGTTACTGAGTCAGCAATTAAGAAGTCTAATATGTTAAGAATTTACATGTACGTACGTATGCATGCATGTATGGGAATGCTAGGCTGTCCATAATAATAAGAAAGAGGAGAATGGCATATAATTACATTTGTAGGCCTTGGATTCACAGGAACCATTGCATTGGATGTATAGGAACTGCTTGGCGCATGAGGTGTGAGCGGACGAGGAGAAGCTGGAAGAGTTGGAGAAGAATTGCTTGTCTCCGATGTACTTCCATACTCGAGTGCCTTTGACTAGCATTACATAAAATAGAGAATTAATTGATAAATCAAAAATTGCTGAATAATTATCGGCACGGGCCACCAGGCCAGCTCTAAAATTCATTACGTTTTATGATTTCTTATTTTTTGGACAAGACAAGTTTTATGAAGCTGAAAGGAATTAGATATTGCTCATATGTAATATAGAACAACAGATGTAATATGATAAAACAAAGGCTGCAAATACTGTCACATCGTCTGAGGGAAACAAAAAGATGTAAAATAGAACAATACTATCCGTAAGTACCTCATTAGTGACTGACACTGCTCGCTGGTTCAAAGTTGTCATCCTCTTGCTTTGAAGAAGCAGGAAGCTATCAAGGAATTTGTCGTGGCCATGGACGTATTTGCCATCAGCATAACAAGCAGGGCAGACATCGAACGTGTTGGTGACATCAGTTGCACAATCGTCAAAGCATTTGACACAGGTGAAATAAACTCCCTTGATAAATTTTTTGCACTGCCCGTTACAAAAAGGTTTTCTACTATAAACAATGTATAAGAGAGTAATCACGTCCATGAAATCAAGCTCTTCATGTCCTTCCGTCTTTAGTTCGTCGAAGAAAAGGGAGTTACACAGATGCTTGCAATCTTCATACCTCTCCATGTATTGTGTGAATTCTTGCAAGCTCACTCGGTCATTCCCGTCAGCATCCATTTGGGAGAAAAACTCATCTACCAACGGTTGCATTTCCTTCGACGCATCCTTGAAGTATGCCAATGCTGTTTGGCGCAAATCCTCCATTTTAAAACTATGTTCTTGATTCTTAGATATGGAATTGAGTTGCACTCAGGGAAGTCAGAATGTGGTATATATACTATGGATTAGGGTTGTTAGGTTAGGTTTCAAGGAACTTTCGCTTGTGATGTGCCTAATTACGTGCTATATGGTCGCTAGCATTAGTCTTCGGTGGCGGGGTTTCGTCTTCAAACTTGAAGCTTCCAAACAATGAGGCTTACTTACGTGCTCTTCAAACTTGAAGCTTCCAGATAATGAGCTTACTTACGTGCTACTTTCATTGGGGAAAAAAAAACAGAAAAAAGAAAAAAAAAGCCGCGTTACTTTTAGGTAAGGCTAATTGTTTGTACAATGCGTTTTGATTATAATGGAATTTTTCGCTTGAATTTGTAACTGTGAGTGATTTCTCTCTTTATTTTTATTTGGTGTCACATGTTATTCATTTCATCAAAATTATTGATTTGATTGGTGTAACGTTTTCTTTAAAATTCGAAGTTTTCTTTGTTTTGACTCTAGTTTTACAATAATCAAATTAACGACTTTCTTGACTAACTAATTGAGTTGAGACACCAAATCAAACTACAAGAAAAAAAGTTACAATTTGCAAGTTCAGAAAGAAAAATAAAAGATTAATGAGACATATAAACGAAGAAGCCTTTCAAATAATTCGTAATCCAATCTAATGCAGATATATCACTGCGACCGCCATTGTATAAGTTAACGGAAAATACCAATATGTAACGAATTATTTATTTTGCTTTTAAATTTTCTATGGGGTTTGGTTGTAGTCTAACATAAGACCGTCTCTGAGACTTTAGGGAAACTGTGCGAAATTTGTAAAAGGTTAGGTTTAAGTTTTTTTTTAAAAAGTACTACGGTCTAGTGATATTCCTCTTCACTTGGGCATGAGAGGTCTTAGGTTCAATTATCGTCAAAGGCGAATTTGAAAAATATTATTGTTAGCTCATTGTGAGGCTTAGCCCACTCCCCCACCCCCTTAGTGTAGATAATATCGTTTGTTCAAAAATAATAATAAAAACAAACTTTAGCACTCATTGATTGCATATTTACAAGTGTCCTTAATGATAAGAAAAATGATCTACAAACATAACATTCACTAAATAATCAAAAGCAATTTTATTTTAAACAACCAAACATGAAAAATTATATATAAAATTAAGAAACTTTCGTTTTTAAGGTGTTATTAGACACTCAAAATATCTCATTGTACTCCAAGTTTTTATATTTAGAAAGAAAAAAAATCTCTAATAAAGAGTGCACAATGTGGTTTTAAAGTGTTAACAGAAGCAATTATTTTTTAAATACAGAACATTATTACATGATGTTAGGTCACAAAAATTTAGTGATCATTTCAAATTTAAAATCATGTGCGACTGCACATTTTTCGCATGTTTACGTAATCACATCTACTCGCTTTTCCGACTTCAATAATTGAGGGATGCCGACGAGATCCAAATTGAGAATAAATTTTTTTTCGTCCATGAAAATGGTAAATATGGATTGAAACTTTAAAGTTTGCCAAATAATGAGATAGAATTGACTAATGGTCAATGTAGATGACTCGAAATTTCATTTTGGTCATTGTATTTGGCAGTACTGGTAGTCGGCATCACAGAAAAAGAATATGCTTTCCCGACGACCAAGACTGTATAGGATGGGATCAGGAACGAAATTTCTCATTCGATTAAATTACAAATTTAACCTATATAAACAAAAGAAAACTAATGAAAAATGTTTGAAAATTTTGAGTTTTAACGATAAAGATAAAATAAAGGGTAAAGTGAATAATACCATGTTTAACTTTTTAGTATAAAAATGTGGTTTTTCATTAAAGTGAACAGTATTGCAGGCTTTTTGTTAAAACTCCTAATATAAACAATTTTACTTATTTAGTTTGCCTACACCATAAGAGCAGCAGATTAATCATACGTGAGAAACACAAGGAGTTGATTGGCAGGGCTGATATTTTGAGTGTCTCATGCTAATTTATTAAAAAGGAAAACTAATGAAAAAAACTTGAAAATTTTGAGTTTTAACGAAAAAGACAAAATAAAAGGAAAAATGAATAGTATCAGGATTTATTTTTTAATGTACAAATATGATTTTTCGTTAAAATAAACAGTAACATGAATTTTTCGTTAAAATTTCTCTATTAAAAAGGTTCTTATTTAAAAAGGGTCATGTGCTAATATGGAAGGATAAAAAATTTTGACACCTAGAAATTTAAAGCGTGTCCCATTGCCACACCCCAACGCCGCCACTGTTGACTGGATCAAGTTGACTGGATCAAGTTGACTGGATGCAATTCATGCACGTCGCCATGGTGAATTTTATTGTGCTTCCTTGTGCTTTCGTTGTCACTGACCCTCTGCCAAACGTTACTCTGTTGGATTTATCCAATATAAATGAACCTTTAAGTGGTCTACTACATATAATAGGAATGTAATATTGGAGAATAATGTTGATTGTGATTTGATCTCTTAAAGATATCAATCCTATGTAGGGGTGGCATTTTGAACCTGACCCGTTAACCCGACCCGACCCGACCCGTTAATATTAGTATTTGGATGGGTGCTTAACGGGTCGGGTCGCTAACGGGTGGACCCGTTAACAACCCGTTAAATAACGGGTCACTTTGGGTCAACCCGTTAAACCCGTTAGACCCGTTAGCACCCGTTAGTGGAGGATATTTTAGTAATTTCAATAAAATCTTAACAACAAAAAATAGATTTTATGCAAAAAAAAAATAATAATAATAATTGTTAACGGGTCTTAACGGGTCTTAACGGGTGAAACGGGTGACCCGTTATCTTAACGGGTCGGGTTCGGGTGACCCGTTAGCTTAACGGGTCGGGTTCGGGTGACCCGTTAACTTAACGGGTTGGATTGAACCCGACCCAAAACCCAATAAACCCGACCCGTTTACAGGTCTAATCCTATGTAAGGTGTCTTATATTGGAAATAAGATTGATGAAATCCTTAATTGAATATGATTATGGTACTTGACTTGGAGGCTAAGAAAGTAAAGTTTAGGTTTCCTTTATGGATGGAAACCCTAGCTTTTAGCCTATATAATACACCGGTCCCTATAAGCCATAGAACACACAATATAATACTTCCCATAGAGTAGTTGTATTTGGCTAGGAGTTTATAGAAGATCTTGGTGTTGCCGTGCCCTGCCTGCTTTCGTGTTCGACTTCCATGGCAGCTATTGGAATCAGGTCAGTCACTCCTTCTTTTGTGTTTTAATTGTATAATCTTATAAGGCTAACAGTTGGTATCAGAGCCTCTGGTTATATAATTAAAACCTATTAGGTTTAATGTTGGATTACATAATATTCTCATGAACTGCGTGTGTTTAATCCAAGTTGTGATTGCATATTCTTGGCAACACCACCATGCCGGACCTCCTTGAAATCAGAATCAGTACGTTTCCACATATAATTGCATATACTTGGCATATTAATATGATATGCACAGCACATATTTTGCATCAGTTCCTATTCGGTTATAGAGACAGAAATTATCAGTTAAATAAAACGATTACAAATTGGATAATCTGTTTCTGCGAGTGGTGTATCTTGAGTTCAAGTTTTGCTTCCACCGCCACCACCCTTCAAACCCAAACATGAGCCTCTATTTTAATTGAAGCGCTTAATGATGATATTGAATTATCTATAATAAAGAAAGATTGAAATAGTTATTCATTTTAATTGGAAGACCTGGTGCTTTAGGCTTCCTATTTCAATGTTCATGTTTATGTTTTGGTTTAATTGGAATAGTCATGTGTTCTAACTTTGCACTGGAGAATTTTTGAGATGATCAGTGAGCCCAATGAGGAGGTTCATATATGCATCGGCATATGCGATCCTGTATGATTTTTTCCTTTTGATCTTATGATCAGAAAGGGTTAGTTAAATATAAAAGAAAACAGAATCAGATGGAGGTCGGTTAAAGAGCGGACAAAGCCAACGAACCGTGCTGAGGCATAAAGACACCGTCGTCCAACGGAAGACAAGTCATGGACGTCGCCTCCCAAGACATGTGCAGCCTTGCGGAGAATCATATCTCCTTGGGATCACATATTTTGCTATCAGATATATCACTCTTAAATTGGTAAACTAATAATTGTTAAATGGTAGGTTTTCAAGCACTTCAAGCTTTCTTTCTCGTATTCAGTTCTCTTAAAGAAAGAAGGGAACAGTTTGTTCATCTTTACTAAATTAATCGTGACTGGAAGAATATGGCATGCTTTAAGTTTTCTATTTCGACTTTCATGCTGATGGTTTTGGTTGAATAAATTTAGTGACAGATACAACCACTTTCAGCTGATGTCGTTGTCAATTTTGTAAGCATATGCAAATATATACTTTTGCTCTGACCTTGCCAAGGAATACTGATGAAGCATCTCAACTCAGCAAGCTCGGTAAAGTCCTCTATCAAAGCAAACGGTGTTGATCATTATATATGTCAAGTACGAATTAGTCGATCATACATATGGTTAGTTTTGATTATTAAGTTTTGAACTTGATAATTATAACAAAGAGGAATTATATGCATATGAAAGGCATACCGAGAAGCATATGTAAATATGCATAAATTATTTTACTTGCTTTTGAGACTATTTTCTGTCAAAATAGTCTGGGTGTTTCGGCACTAGTACATGAGTAAGTTTATTGCCTCTGATTCCCATGGGTAAAGTAAATTCATGCAAATCAATTTTTAATCAGTTGTCTTAT
The DNA here is from genome assembly GCA_036320875.1 of Cotoneaster glaucophyllus. Classification (NCBI taxonomy): domain Eukaryota; kingdom Viridiplantae; phylum Streptophyta; class Magnoliopsida; order Rosales; family Rosaceae; genus Cotoneaster; species Cotoneaster glaucophyllus. The sequence goes on along the minus strand of CM070068.1, from coordinate 24,288,121 downwards.
ATGATAATGTGTGGGACATATATGTAGACTGAATTGAATTGCCATGTCATTGGTTGCTGTGGGAAGTAATCAATATGGATTAAAATTTTAAGTTTTGCAAACATGTAGCAAAATTGACATATGGCATGTTTTATTAAAGGGATTGGGTTGTCCTATATTGCTTTAAGCTTGAGATGTTCTTATGTAAAGACACAAATGTGTTGATTAGTAATGTAGTATACTAGCACTCAAGTATGATTGGGGGATTAATTCAAGTACGGTTTATAATGATATTAACTCCATATGGAATTTGCATGACTAATCAAATTAGTTTTGTCTACGATTTTGCCTTCCTGTCTCAGTATAGTCATTTAATTGCACATGACTAATGCATAACTTATGGATTGACTGAGAATGACAGAAAGCATTCAGTGACAAGAACAAGGGTATATTATACAAATGAATAAGGTTTGTAGTAATTATGTGACAATACTCATTTGTATTTTTATCTATTCTTATATGTTAACTTTGGTCGTTCATGTGATTATATATATATGTTTACAAAAAGGTGGTGAACATATGAAGGCATGAGGTATGTAATCCATTCAAAGTATGTGGCTTAATTGATAAGCATGAATTTTCAAACATGTATTATTGTTTGTGATTTTTCCTATGCCTAAAGAATTTAAACAATGCTTTGATTAGTAAATTTTTGTGTCATAAGGGGAGAAGAAAAGAAACTATTCAAAGCTAATGTAGGGCATATGGAAAATAGCTTTGGTTGTTCCCTTATTTAATTTGGTATTTACAAAGCTAATGCATGATTATAATGCTATGTTTAGCAGTTTTGTACTACAGAAAGGAATATATAAAAGGAAAAGAGCCCTAGGCTATATGGTTAAAACCTGCAAATCACAATTATAATCAATGCATGTATGATCTGTTGAAGAATGGTGCGTTGGTACCTATAAACCCTGTGATCATCATATCTATGTTACCCGGTTGGATCATATATTCAAGCCCTAGCCGTTTATCATGATGTAGCTGAGTAATATAATCAAGTTGTTGTTCACAATTGCATTCAAAGTCGTAACATGGAAGCAGTTCATCTGCTCATAAGTGTTGATCGTGTTTTCATGGTTAGATTCTGAATGGCGTAACATGATATATGCATCATACTGTTTGTGGTTTTTTCTATCTGCTCATATGTGTTAAAAACTGCCATAAAAGTAACATATATGATGCATATGTTGGTGTTAGAAGCATTTTAATTCATCAGCTCCTAAGTGTTGAATTAATCTTGTCTTATAAAGTTTATTGGGATAAAGTTCCATGCCATTAGTAACAAATATTTCCACAATGAGCCCTATAAAAGTTTGTGGTTTGAAGGCATGGAAATGGGTTGCATCATGTCGTATTTTTTGTGTCTCTTCATGAGACTTGTTGGTACAAAGTACTGGACCCATAAAGGTTAATCAAGGATTGCTAAGGTACGCATTGTTTTAAGTCTTATGCTTGTAAATATTTTCAATTTGAACTATGATGTCGGTTTAGAGGATGAAATTTGACTACTAAAGTTTCCTTTGGACATCGAAATTGAAATGATATGAAATTGAATTTGTTTTGGATGTATAAATTCATGACAGATGCACATAATTGTTTCTGGCAGATTGCGTGTCTTGATTTAAATCGGGTGAATAACACGTCTATGGTCACCAAATGACCTAAATTTTGGATATGTTCAACATATAGATGTCTAATATGTGTCTGAAAATTTTCGTAATTTTTTTGCCATGTATTTTAATTATGGTGAATTTACAAGTAACCCATGCTCATATAGACAGTTTTACTGTCAGATTGTGTTGGTCCTTTTGAGACGTCACTTTAGACTACTATTTTGACCCAAAATGGCTCTATATTTTTCTTTTATGAAGATTAGTATGTCTATTTTGATCAGTATAAATTTGGTTGCAATCAAGCTTATAAATTAATTTTGACTAATTTTAAATTAAGTGTAACTCGTTGCTGAAAATTCTGTTTGACAACTTTATGTTGATTGTAATGTCTATTTTATTATGTCTAAAATATAAAGCAATTTTATTTAGGTACATCTTTGAAAGAGTGTTTGCCCAAGTGGGAGAATTAGTGAACGAAAATTGGGCTTCACACTCATTAACTTATTTGCAAGTATAAACTCTGAAAACTTAGTGGGAGTTGTTCTAAAATTTTGAGCATTAAGTGGACTTGCGTGAATCTATTAAAGCGTTATTCTATCTTCCATGAATTTGTGTTATGTTTAAGTTGCACGATTGGATACTTGGTATATGCGTACATTTTTCAGTTATTTGCAATCATTTGGATTTCTTGGTTGATCATTTGTTTTGAGGCTCATAAAGACTTAGCATAAATGTGGACTTATTAATACATGTAAGATGATTGGTGGATGCACGTTTTGTGTAACAGTAGTGAATTCTTTCATGCTTAGTTGTACCTTTCATTGAGGTAATACGTATTCATTGACTAAGTAAGGCTATTCTCAAAGGCATATTTTCAAAAATATGATTTAAGTATTGATTTGCAAATTAAGTAATGATGTTGCAGATCAGTGGGAGTTTGAGTTTCGTGTTAGTAATGCCTTACATTTGCAGATGACTTATAAGGTATGTATAGAATCCATGTATTCATTTTAATCTCTAGTTGGATTCATTAAGTCACATTTTTCGTGTGCTAGTCAATCATTTGATGAAATATATATCAAATATCAAGTTGCAGGTTAAATGGCATGGCATGGTTTGTGCACTACCTCAGTTGTGAGGATTTCCATCTTGCCCGCAGGTGTTGGAAATCACTATGAAAGTAACTGGTATGGTGCATAGATCAGTGTCAAAAACATATTCATTCATCTTGCTCACAAGTGTTGAATTAATTTATTTTATGAAGTTTTTGGGATATTTTACTTGGACATGTGCCTATTTGGTATTTTCAGTTGTGTCCATTGGCTACAAACATTGTTTGTATTGTTATTGGTCTAATGAAACTGATACATGACTGTTTTGGAGATGTATTCACACCTGCAGGTTATGGTGGTTTCATTAGATGAAGAATATCTGCATTGGCAAATTTAAGGCTTCGAAGAAGCGTAAAAGTGTAACTTGTGTGTTACAATAAGGTGGACCTGAGATGATATAAAGGAAGACATTCTGGTTAATTTAAAGTTTAATTTAAAGTTTCATCTCTTGATCATAATTTGTGTTTCATGTGAATGAGGATCTTAGCATGTGTGATTATGAAGGTTCTGGGTTGTGTCGACTCTACAACCTTGTTAGTTCCATGTTAAGAAATGCATTTGACAGAAGCTGCATTAAGGACGAGATGTAATCACTGTTACATGGCCACTAAAGTGACATTAGTCTCCAATCTCAAGTATAAACGTGAATATTACATTTTGTAGACCAAGTGGGAGAATGTTGGATTTATCCAATATAAATCAACCTTTAAGTGGTCTACTACATATAATAGGAATGTAATATTGGAGAATAATGTTGATTGTGATTTGATCTCTTAAAGATATCAATCCTATGTAAGGTGTCTTATATTGGAAATAGGATTGATGGAATCCTTAATTGAATATGATTATGGTACTTGACTTGGAGGCTAAGAAAGTAAAGTTTAGGTTTCCTTTATGGATGGAAACCCTAGCTTTTAGCCTATATAATACACCGGTCCCTATAAGCCCTAGAACACACAATATAATATTTCCCATAGAGTAGTTGAATTTGGCTAGGAGTTTATAGAAGATCTTGGTGTTGCCGTGCCCTGCCTGCTTTCGTGTTCGACTTCCATGGCAGCTATTGGAATCAGGTCAGTCACTCCTTCTTTTGTGTTTTAATTGTATAATCTTATAAGGCTAACATACTCTCTATCGCGATTCGCGAACCAACATACCTGCCGAACCAGGCCAGCTTATAAGTCTTGGTCTTTCTCCCGTAGTCTTTGTCTAGGAGACGACCAAGAAGAATGACTCTAATTTGGTATATAATATACTAGTCTCTTTTGGTATATAATATACGCGTCTAGGAGACGACTAACGATGCGTGTGACAATCGACCTTTTATTTTATTATTTATTTTTCTATTTGAAAAGAAACCAGAAAACAAAAAGGCAAAGCAATAAATAATAAACTTACTAACCACTCATAGTCTGGGTGTTTTCTTTTATTTTTGTAAATTTGTTTTTCTTTTGAAATCCTAATGGGAGAAGGGCTATTTTGGGTTTATGAAAGCTTCATCATTTTTGCCTTCTTGCTTTATATCTATAGATATAGAGTAGAGTTTAATTTACCATCTATTTGTAGAGAGAGTTTAGAGAGAGATATATGATTTGTATTAACTAACTAAAATGAAGATTACACACATTGTTTTTACAAGAGAAATCCTAACTATTTTAACCAAATACTAACAATCTTACTAATTGTATTTCTAACTGTATTACACTTGTACTGACACACCCCGACCGAGATCGAGGCATGTTGGCCATCACGTGAGGGTGACGTAGCCATGTGCACAGTGCGGAAGCAATAATATAGCAAGAATTACGAATGAATAAAAACAAACTTCAAGGAGTGTTAGAACGGAAATAAGTGTTAATACGCAGTCAGAGCATAAATAGTCTAGGTGCAGTCAAGCATAAGAAGTACTTAATTAAATAACACCCAAAGGTGATCCTACATATGTGATGGACTGTCAGAACCTCCGTTGTATCCTCGTGAGCCACCAACAAAGTTACCTAAAACCTGGAGGGGCGCAAAACAAAAGCGTGAGTGGGCAAAAACAAAGCTTTTCAAAAATCATTTCATAAGCAACAGTTATAACCCCTCGCCGTAAAACTTGTATATTTTCCCAGAAAATAGTATATATCATATACCAAATCTCAACTGAAATCATCATCATCAAAATATGTAAACAAATCATGAATATGCCATGCCATATAAACCAAATCATCAGGCAAGTAATCCAAATGCAATAATAACTGCAATATATCATCAACTGAACTCTAGCTCATAAATCATGCCTGCACACGAGTCGAACCCACTTATAGTGGTCTATACGACAGGACTGGGTGTAAAACAATACGCTCTAGTGCTACAATCACGTGAAGACTGTGCGAATGATCGCAGGTCACCTATGAGTCGAACCCACTGAAAGTGGTCTATACGATAAGACTGTGCACCTAACTTGGATCCAAGATGAGCGTGTGGTGCGGGAGGTGAACATCACGTGAAAGACTATGCCCCTAACCCTGGGCGGGAGCACTAACACCGGGGTACAGGTTTATGAGCTCTCAATGCATCTCATCATAATCTTCATAACACAACTCCTTATCAACAACACATAAACTTACCTGGAACTTACCTGAGCGCTCGCAGCTTCGACAACTATGCATATACAATTCATAATGCATAATTAATAGTATAACTATATTGGCATGGCAATTCATTGATAAAGTCATTTAAAATACATTTCTGGGAAAAATACTTAGCATATAGGTATATACAGAAAACCAAAAGCCCACTCACTGGTATGTAGACGGATTGTAACCTCCGTGCCTAGCCTGGCTACGCTCATCCTCCGGATAGGTCTCGCCTATGTGAGAAACAACTATAATAACATTATTTTAAAGCACATAAACGAAACTAGGAAATAATTTCTCATACATTGCTCAATTGGGGTGTTTGAATATACCAAAGTGATCTACACAACCTCAAGAACATCCCCATATTTTTAGAATTATTTTTCGAGGTCCCACGCGCCGTCACGCGCAGGCAAGGGCACGGTCCTACGCGCCCCCACGCGCGGCCAACCTTGACGGAAACCCTAACCGCCGTTAGGAATATTCCGTTAAACCCTAACAGAATCTAACTGACGCCATTACTTCCGTTAGGAATATTCCATCAGACTTGACAGAATATTGTCTGTCTTCTCCGACGAGTCGCCGGACGCCGGCGACTGTTCGCCGATTTCTGGAAAACTTCCAAACGTCCTATCTTCTTCGCTTTTCAACCATTTTTCATGAAATTAGTACCAAAATGAAGCTTAGGACCTAAGGAACAACGTTATACCTGTTTTAAGTCCTAAAATCCATGAGATCTTGCCGGAGCAAGCTCGAATGTCCGGCCACACCTGTGAAGCTTCGTATCTGGGCTTCCCGACGGCCAAATTTCACCAACGATGCACTCCTAGCATCGTGAGAACCTCCTAGTGCTCCCTGTGAGCTTGAAATTCAAAGAAACCTACACATTTAAAAGTTGGTGAATAGTGACCAACTCGGAGGTTCGATTTCCTGGGTTTCCTTACGTTCAAACTTAACCAAAAGTATCCCAAATCACTAAAGAAAAAGAGTGGATTCCTTTTTTAGCCTTAAAATGGCGTGAAACCTCAACGATCGAATCGGTGCTATTGTGCCCTCGATGGAGTCCTTGGGTTCTCGGGGATTTCGAAGGTTTCCTTACCTGAAAATGGTACCAATCGACTCGTATAAACACGAGGAGCACAATGGTGTAACTAAAAACCTCGATCTACAAAGTTTCGAAAGAATTTGAGGTTTGGTCCATACGGTTGTACGGAAATGGAAGAAAATCCGAGAGGGAGGAGGGAGAGAGAAGGTTTTCAGTTGGTGAGTGTATGTGTGGTCCTCACATTACCAATCAACAACAACTAAAAATCTAAACCTAGTTTCTAATTGGTCCTCAACCAACTTAATGTAAACCATAACCCTAAATTCTATTCTAAAAAGGTTCCCACAAACTAGGAACTAATATTATTGGTCCAAAGCCATACTTTTGGGTCTCAAAACTTAGCCCACAAAGTAAGAATTCAACCCAACGCTCAAGGGTAAAATCGTACTTTCATGTTTTGAGGATAATAAATGTGCAATAATAGGGACAGGCTGTCACATGTACCCTTAATACTCCTCCTCAATCTCAACTGGGAGTTTGAGATTGGAAGAACATATCTGCAATTACGGCTACGAAATCAAAAAACAAAACACAGAGTTGAACAATATGCAATCTTGCAATCACTTGAAATTTCAAAAAGTTGCTTTTGATGGAATCACCTCTCAATTAGGCATTAGACCCATCAACAAAAATCAACAGATCCACCACTTCTCCTTCTTCAATTCTGTATTCTTCCACAAATCATAAGTCCTTCAATCTCCACCATACATTCAATGCCGCAATGTATCATCTGTTTTTCTTCCTGTATGTCCACAAACCATAAAACAAAACACAATTGCAGCAATGTGAGTATAAAATAGACGGTTGAATCTTGCAATTTGAGACATCTGCTTGATCTTCATAGCTGCAATGATATGGAAAAGCTAGAACATGTCCTGCAACAACTTGCCAAAACACAAAAGAGAAATTTGGAAGGAAGTTCAAAATACTTCCAATGGACCAAAGGACCTGCAACCTGCCAAAGACCTGGCGTATAAATTTTTTGCTAGACTTGCACCAAAATTTGATGAATCTTGACCAAACTATGGATGACCTTCTTGCTAATATGGTACAAAATACTTCTAATGGGCAACAACAACTTGTAGAAACAGAAGACAGCAACAACAACAAAATATCTTACTGCCTCTAACCACACAAAACCTTACTGCCTCTAACATGAGCTTTAATCAAAGAACAACCTTTTATAAAGTTGTAACACACCTTCACGCCGGTTATAACAATTTCTTGCGGGTTTACCCTTCGTCACTGTTCCAAAAATCCCCGCCTAGGCCCAGCTTAGGCGCTAGGCGGTTGGCTACCGCCCCGATTAATGCCTAGGCGTTTAAAAATTAAGAAAGGGTGCCTAGACCTGCTGAGGCACCGGCCTAGCCCGCCCAGACTCGCCTAGGTTGCGACTCACTTACACAGAAAATCGATAACTTTCATTTTGCATTTTATTTTTTTTATAAATTGTAAAAGACTTGTTGAATACTTAAATGAATACACATTACATGCATGTTCCCCATGTTTTCATTATGTTCCAAATCCTCTTAATATATATGTCATTCTATTTTGTAGTTTATAATGAAATTATATATATTTTAAGTATAAACAGACACTTATTTACACGAAATATAATAAATTTACTTAAATCCGCCTAGTCCACCTAGGCACCCGCCTAAGCCCCGCCTAGCTGCCTAGGCTCTAGGCCCTAGCCTACCGCTCGACTAGCGCCTAGCGTCTTCTAGAATCTTGATCTCATTGTGCCTTTTTTTATAGTAGTAGGATAGGTAGAATCCTTACCCTTTTAGGATTACAACTCTTAATAGGTAATCAACTCCTAATAGGAATATAAGAGATATTCCTAGATTTACTAGGATTTGCACAATCACATTCCTATTCTAAATATGATTGCAACACATTCAATATTTTTTTCTGAATGTTTGCAATATTTACTAGGCTGTTATTTGTGTATATGACATAAAACATATTTGACAATATAAAATAGGAAAATACCCCAAAATGGGACAATTTCTTAATCTTGGGACAAAAATAGAACAAACTGGCCATGCATAAGCCATGCACACCATGCACAAAACCGAAATTGCTAAAATACTTACATATAAATGGGTTATTTCCACCTATTTTTTTATTTCTCTCTACTCTCTCTCTCCCTTCCTCTCTCTTCTCTCACTTTCTCATTCACGCACTTTCTATCCCCTTTTCACTATGCAACATGGTGCACTGTCATCCAACCAACACCATCCAAATCAAAGCTACCATCAATTTCATCTCATCCTTAAGAGTCCAAAACATCTAACCTTGTCACGAATCCCATTCCCGATCGTTGAGATCGAAACTTAAGCATGCCGCGAGTTTTCCGGTAACATAGCAAACAATCGAAGCTCGAGACCACCACCACTAGACTTGCATCGAGGGTGGGAACAAAGCCCAGTCATTAAATACTGGTGTTTTGCTGTATGAATTTTTCAACATTTGCTCATTGTATGAATTTTACAGTGACAATTTGAAAAGTCTTGTTACGTACATCAATCACCGCTTAACCCTGCACAGGGAAACATGATACTCGTTGTCGTTATTTCATGGACATGCATGGTCCTTAACATCATCTAATTTCTTAATTTTTTTTTCGTCGAGGCCAACTAGGTTGTGGTCATACACACTAAATTCTTAGGCACAACATATGTGAAACCCCGTCCTTATTTTTACATATTTTGTAATTTTATAAAACGTATAAAATTACCAAATTGCCCTTGGATCATGAACGTTTTTACAGATATTTTCATGTTTCGTTTCTAGTGGCCTTAACTTATGATTTAACGGGACTCACTTGGTATTTTTGTTCCCTTGTTCTTTTCCTCTAAACCCATGATCTTAAAAAGGCATGGAAAGTGAGTGCCTTGGCTACTGTGATCAAACACATGGCCCCTAATTCGGATAAAAAGAGAAAGCTTGTGAGGCAAAGCAAGTGTTTGAAAGATAGGATGACTGCTAAGGAGACTGCTATTTTGTTCAAAGAAGTTAACCAAGAAGAATCACTTATACAAATTTATGAGAAATGCCTCAAAATCTCTGATCATCAAATAAATAGGGTAAGAACATGAAGTGCTAGCAATGAAAAGAGGAAGTTGGTGAGTACTGATTTGGGATTAGGGGTTTGTGGATAAGAAATCAAGGGCAAACCATGATCAAGATCAAGATCAAACACTATGTGTTTATGAGCAAAATAATGTTTTTGATTTGTTGGCTAAGGGAACATCATGTGCTTTATTAGATGATTGTCCCTCAAATGATAGTGGTGTTGTCAGTGTAGTGGATTGGACTGATATGGAGCTAGCAAGGTCAGTCAGATTGATCACAACAATGGTGCACTTGTAATCAATGAGCGCAAGTTGGTGGGGAGGTGTCTGGTACTAAAGTGGGAGTGTTCAGGCAGGAAATCCCAGGTGGCGGAGGTTTGTAGCTCGGGCACACAGCTCCCCGAGGGATTGGCACTTTGGTTGGTTGTCGGGCTCCTGCGTAAAAGAGGCTTCAACAGGAGTTTATAGTTAGTTCTGAAAGGTGCCTTTGTGGGGCTCTAGGTATAGGCCTTGAGGCTCACAATCAATACTAACTATATGCAGAGGCATGCCACTACCATCTCTTATATCGTAGACGTAGAACAAGTTGGTTTAAGTTGACTACTTGCGCCTCAAGTTATCTTAACTTCTTGTTTATCAAAGGATTGTCGTAGATGGGTTAAGTCTACATTAAGTTCTTTTTTATGCCTTGAGATCAAAGACTTTTATCTAACTTGTATGCTCGAAGGATGATAATCAAATCTGATCAAATCATGAGTTACTGTCCATTTCGTTCTCTTATGATCATAATGACTTTAGATCTGAGATCCTATGATGCTTTGAACAAATAAGAGTTTAGAAATGGCTTGCATATATGCTGAGGAATACATTATAATGCTAATACTTGATTAAAAGACAACACAAAGAGAGTCGGGCAAGATTTAACCTTGTCGGGCAAGGTTGAATCTTGAGCAGCTTTTTTTTTTATTTTTTATTTTTATTTTTTATGATTGCAAAGGTTTCTATGTGCTAAAGAGAATGAAAGGTGAACTGATCTATATGAGGGAATCGATACTATAACATTCTGAGTAATTTGGCTTGACTGAGAGAGGCAAGTTGTATATTTGTTTGGTTGGTTGAGTGTCCTTGTCTCTGGGTCCTCTTTCCCTTTTTATAGACAAACTGGCTTGACTGCTGGCGGTTTGGCTCTTGCCCGAAAGCCACTGGAAGTTATCAAATTGCTGGTTATTTACTGGTACTGCCCTTGTAAAGTACTTTTTGGGCTGGCAGCTGATGGGTCTCCATCACTTGTCTTTTCTGACTGCAGGCCTGTGGTCTATGCATTAATAGGGGCTGTCAACTTGCTTGGAGAGTCTGGCGCGGGCTTGCCACTGGGCTTCGGGCAAAAACTCTTCTTTTTATCTTTCTTATGGGCCTCTTTCTCTCTAGGCCGAAAGTCCAAATATTAGCCCAAACAGTGCCCCCTTCAATCGTTGTTAAGCCTGCGAACCAAGGCGCTAATAACGATTGAACAACCGTCCTTCATTGATTGCTTCTACAAGCCTGCCTCGGAACCTGTACTGTTCAGTCTCAACAGTTGGTTATCTGAAAATATTCGCGACCTTTGAACTTACCCAGGAATCTCAACCGTCTCATGATCCTTCCATAAAAACCCTGCTTAATTTAATCGCTAATCCATTCGACCATCTTCTCATATCATCAAAATTCTCCAGAATTACCCCAACTCTCTTTCTCACCAATTCCAGCCGAGGATATCCAAAACCTCTCATGTAGGTTCTTTAGCGAAAGAGTTTCCACCATGTCTCGTCGGCATTTGTAGACATCGAAATTTTATGAAATAGATGTTGACCAAAAATTAAAATTTCAACGCTCACATAGCACATAAATTTTACACGTAACGTGTGACTCAACGAAAAATCGAAATAAATCGAAAAAGTCATCAAACAGGACACTTGTCAACACCTGGCAGAAGTGATTTATTTCATCTGATTATTTAAACCCAAAAATCAAGTTTTTGAATTCTATAAATAGGAAGCCATTTCATTCATTTCAATTCACCAATTCACCAATTCACCAATTCACCAATTCACATTACACCAAAACCTTGAAGCTTTGAAACTCTAAAGGCTCTCAAGCAAATCCCGAAGGATCAAGAAAGCTCTCTTCGTTCTTCGCCAAATCCGCCTTCAAGATCAAGCCCCGATGGCCCTTGAAGACCTCCCGCCAAATCAAAGCTCAAGCCCCAAGGCCCTTCAAAGATCCGCTCATCGTTCTTCAAAGCTCAAGCCCCAAGGCCCTTTGAAGATCCGTCCAACTGTTCTTCAAAGCTCAAGCCCCAAGGCCACTTGAAGATTCATTCGTCGTTCTTCAAAGCTTAAGCCTCAAGGCTCATCGAAGATCCGTTCAACCACGTTCTTCAAAAGCTCAAGCCCCAAGGCTCCCTCGAAGATCCGTTCATTGTTCTTCTAAAGCACAAGCCCCAAGGCCCCTCAAAGACCCGCTCATCCCTCCTTCAAGATCAAAGCCCCGACAGCCCTTGAAGATCCGTCCATCCATCTCAAGATCAAGCTCCAACGGCCCTTGAGGAAATCATCCATACACCACTGTTAATCCTAAAGATCAAAGCCCCGACGACCCTTTTGGATCAGCAGCCCATCCACAAATCTACAACATTGTTCATCCTAGATCAAGCCTCAACGGCCCTTGGATCAACAGCCCAATCCACCAAATCAATACCTTACGAAGATAGAATCAGAGGAAAATTGTAAAAGAGATTGTAACCCAAAATTAAATACAAAATATTTCTTTGTACACGTGTTCTTGTCGCGTTTCATTTCAGGAATTTTCGTGTTTACAAATTTGGCGCCCACCGTGGTTTCCACCATGTCTCATCCTTTTGTAGATTTCTATTATCCCTGTCACCTTTGGACAGATTGTCAACCCAAATTTCCTTTTATGAAGGAAGGAATGCATCCCTTAGAGCCTCTATGGATCTTTCTGACCCTAACCAGTGTTAGAAACATTATCACTAAAGATCGATCATTTCCCTTAATATTTTCAGTCAGGCGCTTTGCGCCTAGTTCATTCCGCAGGATTCCTTCCACCTTGCAGGCTGGTCGAGTAATCCTGATTATACTGACAGACCTTACTCGGGCTCACGACTCCTGCTTCTTGATCGCTTCATCGTCATAGGTGTGTGCTTTTGGGTCAACTATCGTGACGTTGGCCGCACAACCAGATCACCTCATTGGGCGCTTCAGGATCAACTACCACGATGTTGGCCGCGCAACCTTAATCGGGCTAAGGAATAAAAGCACATTAGATTCGGACAAAACTAGGGCAGATTTAGCTAGTAGTATCATTGTTTAGGAAAGTTTGAATAAAATGTCAATCCACTCCTTTTTTATTATTGTACTTATTTAGGAATATGCAATTATTGATCTGACTGCAAGTATCTTCCATATTTGATGAAATGAAAATATTCTTCTTTCTTTAACTTTGCGCATGCTAACTTCAGATTGCTTGTAATGTTCAATTATCTTCAATGTAACAATCCCTGGCGTCCCACAAGGTTGGATGATACTTTTTAAAAAACTTAGCATTAATCGGATTTTTCTGTAGTCCTCCTTCCAAATCTGCTAAATAGAATCCCCCTTTACTTATAATTCGACTAATGACGAAAGGACTTCCCATGTCGGGCTCCACTTTCCAAAACCTCTAACCTGGGCTCCCAAGGGAAGAATCGCTTTCCACACTAATTCTCCCCTCCTCGAAGGTTTTTAACTTCACTTTCTTATTGTATGCCCATGCTACGGCTCTTTTCCTTTCTTGGATTCTACCCAAAGCTTCGATTCGGGCTATGTTGAGGTCTTCTATTCCTTGACACATGGCTTGAACGTATTCTTCACTGTGTAGCCCGAACTGATTTTGAATCCTAACCGAACTCACATTAATCTCCATGAGAAGTACAACATCCTGCCCGAAAATCAAAGCAAAGGGTGTTGTCTCATTGGCTGCTCTTTTGGAAGTTCTATATGACCCACAAATCATCTCCCAATTTTTCATGCCAATTCTCTGGATTCTCAGCCACTGTTCTTTTAATAATGTTCACCAAAATCTTATTGCTAGCTTATGCCTGATCATTTGACTGTGGGTAGTATGGGCTAGACTGAATCATTTTTATGTTGAATCTACCTGGGCGAACTCCTCTACCTCATTTGAAATGAAAGATGGTCCTCGGTCTGTGACAATTGTCTCGGGCACCCTAAACCTATGCAAGATCTTATTCTCAATAAACTTTGTGACCACAGTTGAAGTGATAGTCTTAACAGCTGAAGTTTCTACCCACTTAGTGAAGTAGTCTGTAGCCACAATTATGAAAGTATGGCCTTTGTTAGAAGCTGGGTAAATCTGCCCGATGAAGTCCATGGCCCATCCTCTGAAAGGCCAAGGTTTAACCACGGGGTTCAAGGGTACCGAAGGTATATGCTGGAATGGCCCATGTCTTTGGCACTCTTCACATCCTCGGGCCAAAAGTAACCATATCTTATTAGAAGCCATCTCATCTTAGTCCCTGCTTGGTGTGCTCCGTAGATCCCCTTATGCACCTCAGCCATTACCCTCATCGATTCTTCCCCACCTAAGCACTTAAGCATTAGTCTATCTGGAGTCTTTCTTAACAGATTCTTTCCCCACAAGACATATTTCGTTGCCCACCATTCTTTGTGGGGAATGAAGGGTCTTTCAAGTACCTCAAAATAGGTGTCCTCCAATCTTCAATCTCCACTTCTCCACTCATTACATCCAAGCTGAATCCTCGCTCCAAGATGGAGGGAAGGTTTCTTCTTTGGACTTCTATGTCTCCCTTGAACTTCCTTTCTTAGATTGCCACTCCAGAGGCTAATTGTGCCATCTCATTGGCAATTGCATTTCTTTCTCTAGGGATATGACTGGCCGATATCTCAGTACCCCAATAGCTTAGTAACTGAGTGGCTACTAAGTAATAACTAGCCATGGCAATGTGTCTGCATTTATACTCTCCATTCAGTTGATTGATTACTAATTCCGAATCACCAAATACTTTAACCTCTGCTGCCCCCAATTCCATCAGGATTTCTAGGCCGATTATCAATGCCTCATATTTTGCCCGATTATTAGTAGTCTCTTGATAATCTAAGAGGAAAGAGTAACAATGGTGGTTACCTCCAGGATCAATGATGGCGACTCCAGCCCCAACAACATTTTGAGTACAAGACCCGTCGAAATACAGTATCCAGGGAGTGACTCATAGTCTAGATATTCTCTTCATTTCTTGTTGAATCCATTCTTCTCTGCCAGAGAGGCCTTTAATTGGAAGGATCCAAAGATTGGCTACCTCCAGAGTTCATGGAATGTTGACACTTTCTTCTTGAGGCTTTTGATGTTCTACCAAGAAGTCTGCAATTGTTTGTCCCTTAACTGCCATCTGGGGAACATATTGAAAGTTGTACTCTGATAATGCTAAAATCCACTTTCCAATTCTTCCAATCAACATTGGTTTTGATAGCATGTACTTGATTACATCAGTTCTGGCAATGATGTGGTTGTGGCAAGGCAGCATGTAATGCCTTAGTTTGCAGGCAGTGAAATACAAAGCTAAACATAATTTCTCCACTGAGGTGTATCTTGTCTCTACCTCAGTGAGAATTCTACCGAGGTAGTATATAGCTTGTTCATTCCCACCTTCATTATTGTGAGCTAGCAGGCTTCCGATTGACTTCTCTGAAGCTGAAATATAAAGTTTTAATGGCTTCCTTCTTTTGGGAGCATAAGTACTGGTGGAGAAGCTAAGTAAGCTTTTATTCTATCAAAAGCTTCTTGATATGGAGGTCCCCATTCAAATTCCTCTTTATCCTTCAGCCTTAGTAGATGAGTTAGTGGTTGAATTTTTCCTGCTAGATTAGCAATAAATCTTCTCAAGAACTTGATTTTTCCTAGCAACCTCTGAAGTCGCACTTTGTTGGTGGGGGAAGGTGATTCCATTATTGCTCGAGCTTTGTTTTTATCAACTTCTACTCCTTTTTGATGGACGAGGAATCCCAAAAAGTTGCCCGATCTCACCCTGAACGCACATTTCTTTCAGCTTATGGATCCTCATCCTTGTCAAGGCCTGCCTAAGGTCAATCAAATGTTGCTATTCGGTTTTGGACTTCACCACGATGTAATCAATGTATACCTCCATGCTATGGCCGATTAAATCATGAAAAATGGCGTTCATTGCTCTTTGGTAAGTTGCCCCGGCATTTTTGAGCCCGAATGGCATCAGCACATACTCATACGCTCCGACATGGCCACCTAAAAGCTATTTTATATATATCTTCTTTAGCCATTTTTATCTGATTGTATCCAGCATTTCCATCCATAAAAGATAAAACTTTGTGTTTAGCAACCGCTTCTATGGATAAATTTGTCATAGGCATGGGGTACTCATCTTTAGGCGTGGCTCCATTAATGTTTCGATAGTCAATGCAACATCTAACTGCTTTAGTTATAGCTTTTAAAACTGGTACAATGTTGGCTAACCACTCAACGTACTTGGCAGGCCTAATAAATCCAGCTTTTACCAGCCTCTCAATCTCTTCCTTGATATTTTCCTCAATTTCTTTCGACATTCTTCGTGGCGCCTGCTTGACAGGTTTAAACCCCTCCTTAATAGGCATCCTGTGTTTTACTAAGGTTGGGTATAAACCTGACATCTCGGTGTAGTGCCAAGCAAAACAGTCTTTGAATTCATGCAAAAGAGTAACAATCTCTGCCCGATCTTTGGTCTCCAACAAACCACTAATCTGTATTGGTTTTGGATCTTCATTGGTCCTCAGATCAATGGTTTCCAAGGGATCTTGTACCTCATGAGCTGGCTTATCTGGTTCTGCACACAAAAATTCCACCAGCTCTGGATTGTCGGGCAGATCTTCTGGCCCATCCAAATCATATACACATTCTGCCATCTGGATGGTTGCTTCTAATTCATCTCCATAAGGCTCATCTTGGCTGATCGCAGTTCCCCTGTTCCAACCTTCTTCTTCTCAAGCTGAGTTTTCTTTTTCTTGTCTATTCTCTCTCCCAAATACCAACAATCTTTTTATCAAGGACCTAACTGTTATTACTTGGTCATTCCACCTTTGTTCTGACATTAAGGCTATTGGGGTTTTGGGATAATATAGGGTCTATCCCACTCTTCCCTAGTAAGAGACAGTCCTAGTTCTAAAAGCTTTTGGGTCGTCACCTTAGTCGGGCGGCCGTTCTTGTCAGCTCCTGTACATTGAAGAATCCCGATACTGAGATCGTAGAAGTCGGCCTCTGCAACGTTGGCTATAGGTAAGAATGGCCGTGATTTGACCTCAACCATCTCCCAAAAGCCAGGCCCTGTCTCCTATTCCTTGTGATAGACAATCACTTATTGGTGTAAGGTGGACAACACAGAAAGACTCTGGTGAATCCAGTATCTGCTCAATAATGCCCCATAGGTGGAAGTGTTGTCCACCACAAAGAAAGCTAACATGATTTTCTTTGACCCTAAGTCAATTTCTAACGGTAGTATCCCATGGGTTCTGGTAATAACTCCTGAGAAGCTAGACACCGTAAGATCTGTAGGGATGAGGTCTTCTTCACCTCTGCACATTTTTTTCATTTGCTTGTAGGGGAACACGTTCACTGCAGCCCATCCATCTATCAACGCCCTCTTAAAGGGTATTCCCTCTAGTGAGCGGTCACATATATGGGTTTAAGATGATTGGCCAGAATGGGATTCGGGCGAGTGAATACCATCTTATCCGAGTATATCCTTTCAGGCTTTTTCTCTTGTTGCCCAGGCAATTTTGCTTGGCTGGACTCCCCTTGCCCAGCCTTTTCAACATTAACATGTGCCATCATAGGCTCCGCTGCCAGGTAATCACCCTCCATCGTAGAGGGTTGATTATGCTCAGCACGAAACATGGCTGATAAAACGTACGTCATGTTTATGTGGAAATTGCTCGGTCCGGTTAAGTTCCTTTCTTTACCCCCAATTTTATTCATGAATTCGTCTATCCATGCTTGCGCTTCTTCGGGCAACATCATCTCAGGGAGTTCTTCTTCCTTGGTGATTCCAAAGTTTGGTATCTATCTCGGTACCTCACAGATAGTCTCTATCAATAATGGTGCGGACAGTCCTCTTTCAGGTGAGATAGTTCCAAAACAGATTGGCTCCGGGCTCTACCTTGAGGTTGGCATCATTACTACATCCTCTTGAGCCCTCCTCAAGATTCTGTACTTCCCAGGATGAGGGCTTGGCGGCACATGATCTCATTCTCCCTTATTCTTACTGCTCACCTTCTTGACTTCTCTCTTACTTTTCCAGCGGGGTTGGTTTCCCTCCCTATGAGGAATATTCTCCAATTTTATGTTCCCTGAAGTCTTTGAAGTGGCAGGGGCTTTTAACGAGTTAATATATGCTTTATGCTGCTTCTGAACCCTCCTAATCATGGATGCCCCCATTTCTTTGACTAGTCTTCCATCTTTCCCGACTACAAGCCACCTTTACCTGAGTCGAGTAAGGTTCTTTTTTGCAATTGGATCCACCATCTTCTCTCATTCGGACATCTCCATTGGTATAGCCTGGTTGGGGTGGCTTCGTTTCTTTCCACCTCGGTATTTTGGCCTCTTTATCCTCTACCTCCTCTGAAGTTTTATAGTTCCTGAAGACTTCTGACAAGTTTTTAGGCTGGGAATCTCCCCCAGCCTCTGGAAGACGTTCCGAGATGTTTCTTGCTCTCTTGACCGCATAATGCTTATGTGTCTTTCTTGTTCTTCTCTCTCTCTCTTCTTTTGACCAGCTCCTGATCAATGATTGCTCCTGTTGCTGGCATCTCCAACTCACATTCAGAATGGCATCTACTGCATAGCACCACTCCTCTAACTATGGTGGCTTTGGGTTTTTCAGGCACCCTGATAGTCCCTTTCGTAGGTCTGTGAGTTGGCCTTCTTTCGGCCTTCACCTCCCACGTAGCCTTCCCCTTTCCCTTTTCTGCCCACGTTAAATTGATCATATTCAACGGGACTTGTAGGGAAAGAGCAGCACTAGCCTGTGGATCTTCTAGCAACCACTCTATTTCTGGTTCACATTGCCCTCCACCATTGACTGACAGGTGGTCGGGCAACTCTGGTTCTTTTAACAACCACTGGCGAACTCTTGCCTATTCTTCATTCTCCTTTTTTTTTTTATTGTTTTAAGTAGAGGCAGAACTGGTCTTTTCATACGGTTGGCTTCATTCATTACTCCCTCAATACGATCATTTTCTGAAATAGGGCATTCCAGATCATCCCTGACTCCTCGTCAAGGAACATATCATGTTCGTACTTTCTTCTACATTCAAAAGACTTTGCTCTATGTTTTTCAAAATACCCATCATGGTGTCTTGCATGTTTTCTTCAGGGAGATCTGCCATATTGTTTCTTAGAGTATACTGGGTTGTTTATGTCTGTCTTGCCCCATGGTTGAAGATTGGTTTTCTCTTTCGTCTTCTTGGCTTACACGATAGTGTCCCACTGGGCGTGCCAAAACTATGTTCAGGCAGGAAATCCCGGGTGGCGGAGGTTCTTTGCTTGGGCACACAGCTCCCCGAGGGATTGGCACTTTGGTTGGTTGTTGGGCTCTTGCGTAAAAGAGGCTTCAACAGGAGTTTATAGTTAGTCCTGAAATGTGCCTTTGTGGGGCCTAAGGTATAGGCCTTGAGGCTCACAATCAATACTAACTATATGCGGAGGCATGCCACTGCCATCTCTTATATGGCAGACGTAGAACAAGTTGGTTTAAGTGGATTACTTGCGCCCCAAGTTATCTTAACTTCTTGTTTATCAAATGATTGTCGTAGATGGGTTAAGTCTACATTAAGTTCTTTTTTATGCCTTGAGATCAAAGACTTTTATCTAACTTGTATGCTCGAAGGATGATAATCAAATCTGATCAAATCATGAGTTACAGTCCATTTCGTTCTCTTATGATCACAATGACTTTAGATCTGAGATCCTATGATGCGTTGAAAAAATAAGAGTTTAGAAATGGCTTGCATATATGCTGAGGAATACATTATAATGCTAAATCTACTTGATTAAAAGACAACACAAAGAGAGTCGGGCAAGATTTAACCTTGTCGGGCAAGGTTGAATCTTGAGCAGCTTCTCTTCTTTTATGATTGCAAAGGTTTCTAAGTGCTAAAGAGAATGAAAGGTGAACTGATCTATATGAGGGAATCGATACTACAACATTTGAGGAAATGTAGCGAAGCTTTTACACAGAAGGAGGTCATCCTAGTCTGGGAGTTCTAAGGCTTCAAGGAGAGTAAAGTCTGGGCAAGGCGCAGCTTTCTGAGTAATTTGGCTTGACTGAGAGAGACAAGTTGTATGTTTGTTTGATTGGTTGAGTGTCCTTGTCTCTGGATCCTCTTCCCCCATTTATAGACAAACTGGCTTGACTGCTGGCGGTTTGGCTCTTGCCCGAAAGCCACTGGAAGTTATCAAACAGCTGGTTATTTACTGGTACTGCCCTTGTAAAGTACTTTATGGTCTGGCAGCTGGTGGGTCTCCATCACTTGTCTTTTCTGACTGCAGGCATGTGGTCTATGCATTAATAGGGGCCGTCAACTTGCCTGGAGAGTCTGGCGCGTGCTTGCCACTGGGCTTCGGGCAAAAACTTTTCTTTTTATCGTTATTCTGGGCCTCTTTCTCTCTAGGCCCAAAGTTCAAATATTAGCCCAAACGGGAAGACTATGGATCAACAAGCTATTGGGGAAGTGGTATTTATGATGATGGTGATCTAGCTATGGATGGAGCATTTGAGATCCAAAGGGAAAACATGGATTCGAATCTTTCTTCTGAAGAGATGTTACATAACGACCACGATTCAACTTCTATTTGGGATTTGGGATATGAGTAATTAGTGAAAGCAGTGCTATTGGAACCATTTATCACAATCAAGAAGTAGCTAGATAGATAAATTACTCTTCTACTTCAATGTTCATATCGTTGTTGTTATAAACGTATCAATAAAACAATCTGTACCAAAAGCTAACAAGACTAATACTTAATCTCTCCATTTATGAGTGTCATCATTCCACAATAGCCACACTAATCTTCTCTGTATCGTTTAAATTTTATCCGATGTCCCCAAATAGACAGTAAACCATGTGAGAAAATTATGCAGCTAAACAAAAACTTTATCTCACCCACACATGCATGCATGCCTGTACACATTGCATTTTTTGGGCGATGAAAACTTCGTTGCACTAAATTATTAGGGCAAAGTTCGAGACTCAAAGGTTTGTGGGAAAAACATTTACAGTTCGTCACGCAAGGAAGTAGACACGATAAAATACAGGTAAGAAATGCGAAGAAAGAATTCATCACATTAAGTTTCGGGACAAAACTTTATCGTTGCGCAAACATTGAGGTAGCAAAATGTTTGCATTACAAAGATCTACAGGTGACGAAAACGTTTCATCTCAAAAAACTTTACAGTACGAAATATGTTCGTGCATTAAACATTTGCATAACGAAATATTTCATCACATGTTTGATTTCCGAAATTGTATTTATTTTTTTTATTTGCATTTTATGATGCGAAAAATAGTAGAAGTTAAACTTACAATACTAAGTTTGACGCTAAATAGCTACGTTCAGAGCTAAATTAGTATTGAGAAAACTCTACTTCCAACAGCCTAGCTATGTTCAACGCTAAATTAGCCAAATGAACAGTTGCTAGATAAACGTAGCCCAAAGGGAGGGAGAAAATAGCAAAAGTCAAACTTAAAATACTATTAAAACCGACTTTTGCTTTTGCGTTCTCTTTCCTCTCGACCCTTCCTATCTACGATGCTCGCCTATCTGCCTGTTGCGCCTTTTCAATATGGCAGCAAAGATTTGAAGATTTCTTGGCGACCACCTATTCAGTATTGATTTTCGCCCTAGAGATGAATACTTGACGGGAAAATGAAGGTTACTTTAGCAAATGATAGGCATAGGTGGTGAGATTTGACGGAGAAAATAAGGGAGAGTTGGGATGAGATTGGGTGGAGACAAAAACGGGGAGTAGAGAGAGTAAAATAATTGCCTCAAGATAGAGATTATGTTGAGAAAATTAGAGTATACAAAGTATTGGAGATAGAGGTGGGCAAATGGGCACTGGGCCCGCGGGTAGGGGCGGGTATTGGCGGTTCAGTTTTCCATGTCGATCTCTCTCTCCCAGAGTCCTCCCTCTCCATTCGTCGATTCTCCCGAGTCTTCCCTCTCGATATTTCTCTCCCAGAGCCTTCCCTATCGATCTCTCTCTCCCAGAGTCCTCCCTCTCGATTCGTTGATTCTCCCGAGTCCTCCCTTTCGATCTCTGTCTTCGAGAGTCTTCCCTCTCTCCGAGAGTCCTCCCTCTCGATTCTCAGTCTCCTCTCCCACAACATCACCATCGCCATCGTCTCCTGACTCTTCTCCCAAACGTGACCACCCATCAACGTCGTCGAAAACACCATCATCAAATTAAGGTAATTTCTAAATTAGAGTTTATGAATTATCTGGATTTCTGAGTTCAGGGATTTAGGACTTTTGAATTAGGATTTTTGAAATTTCTGGTTTACTGAATTTAGGGATATAATTTCTAAATTTTCTGGATTTAATTGGTTTTGGTTTTGATTTTAGTTTAGCTTTGGAAAATCATGTTGTGAAGGATCTTGCAGGACTTGTTGAAGTCTTCTTTTTATCCGCTTTGGGGGCTCGATTTGGCTTGATTTCAGGCCACTGGTTCGAGTTTGGTGGTCATTCTGATGGCAGCAGCAGCGGCGGCAGAGGATGCAGGTGTTAGGATTTTTCTGTTGGGTTTGGTTTCTTTGTATTGTATTTGGGCCTTGTAAATGTAAATGTGTTGTTGGTAATAAAAAAAAGCTGCCCAATGTCAGACCCAAAAAAAAAAAAGGTAATTGGACCCGTAGACCCGTCACGAACCAGCCTGTTTAATACGGGCCGGGTTAGGTCTGGTTCCTAAGTTCAAAATCTCTCTACCCGGCCCGCCCCCGGCCCGTTACATTTTAAAACGGGTAGGTCCGGCTCCTCCAAATTTGGGCCTGGCCCGTGCCCACCACTAATTGGAGAGACAAAACAAGTAAACAAATTACTTGTATTACACTAACAAATTTTACAACACACAAACTCTCAAAGACACAATTTAGAAACTATGACACTCTCTTTCTAGAGACAAACTTTGGAACACTCACACTCCTCACAAAAACCTTATATCTCACTCTCACACTTAGAATAGAACTCACTTCTTGGTTGTTTCAAATAGGGTGGATGTCTTCTCCTTTTATCGGCATGGATGAAACTTTGGAGAAGCATGGAAACACCATGCTAGAAATATCTAGCTAGTTCCACTAACTTCCTTTGCTAAAATTGTCTAGAAATTTTTCATGTTTAATCTGCATCCATGCATGTGAAAGAATCTTCTAACATTTATGTAGAGAACACAAAAAGATTTTTATGAGGGGCTGGGCTTCATTGGCTGGTGTTGATCTTTAACACTCCCGTAATTGGTTATTCCTCGCAACCCAATTTTGAGTCATCGACAACAAAGGACAAGTCAGAATAACTGTTAAATGAGTGCTTGATCTAATAATGGATTAGGAAGGTTCATTATGTTGAAGTACGCCTGAAAAGGAATTGACTTGATAACACGTAATTGGTTATTTGTGGAAACCCATTATTGAGTCATCGACAACAAAGGGCAAGTGAAAACATCTGTCAATGGAGCGTGTAACCGAATAGCGGATTAGGAAAGATCTATTATTGATAAGGATGAGTCCAAGGAATAACTTAATTAGTAGGGACGAGATTGCCAAGATGTCTCAATACTGAGATACGTATAGTCTTAAATTATGGAAATGACTATTGAACATCCACAAACGCTGGATTATATCGTATTCAGTAGTATGTCTCAAACTAGTATGCAGTTACATAGAATAGACAGAAAGGTGCTTGTCTTTAAGATCGAGTTCATGGAACATTTATCAACTATAGAAGTGTACGAATAGAAGATTACTTAGTTGTCAATTGTACCACACTTCTAAGTTATGAATGCAACTAGTTTTAGACCTGAGGCATCACTTTTATCTGGTGTTGATGAATGTGATCTTTGATCTAGCTTCGAAGGATAAAATTTGTTAAGGTTGAATTAAATATAAATAGTTTATTTTAAATAATTTTTTTTATTAATTGGTTTGAGCTTTTCTATTTATTGTTGGTTAATAAGCTAAAATAAAATACAAAAGCCTTGTCTAAAAGGAAAGACCAAATTAATTAAATAAAGGGTAAATTACATAGTAAACCCCCAGGTTTGAGGTCTATTACAACCCCATACAACAACTTTAAAAAGTTTCATTTTCATACATCACGTACCATTTTATTTCAAAACAATACCTCCGTTAGATTTTCCATCCATTGGGCCGTTAAGTGATGACGTGGCTGCCACATGTGTGCCACGTGGCTGCCAAATGTGTGCCACGTGGCAAAAAATAATAATTTTTTTTATTTTTTTAAAAAAAAACCCAAATCTTCTAAATTAAAAAATAAAAAAAAAAAAAAAAAAATAACCTAAACCCAGAAATCCTTCCCCGCAACCCCACATCCCACCCCCACCTCTTCCTTCCAGTCTATCCATCCTCTCCACCCGAGCACGCCTCAGAGTGGGTCCTCGACCTCTCTCTCTCTCCACACCTTCGCTGCAACCCAAAGCCCT
This sequence comes from Cotoneaster glaucophyllus, assembly GCA_036320875.1. Lineage (NCBI taxonomy): Eukaryota > Viridiplantae > Streptophyta > Magnoliopsida > Rosales > Rosaceae > Cotoneaster > Cotoneaster glaucophyllus. The sequence continues at coordinate 24,263,757 of CM070068.1, read as the reverse complement.
ATCCCATCCCACCCTACACCACCTCCCTCTCCTCCACTCTCTTGACCTCCCCTCCCATCCAAAAACCCAACCATCACACCACATTTATGAACTAACAGGAAATTGATTTCAGAGTTGAATAAAAAGCTCAACTTCGTTTTGAGCCTCTCTTACCAATATCACAAATAAAACGAGTAAAACAAACCCTAATTAAATCAATTCCAAACTCTTATCTGAAAAATTGAGGGATTGCAAACACCAATTCAATCACTAATCGAGACTGAAATGCACAAACTTCAACAAATCCAATTACAGAGAGAGAGTTGAACACCGCATTGGCGAGCATTGCTGTGATTAAGCCACTGCAGGTGGCAATCCTGGTGCACGTCCTCCTCCCATTGATGCTTCCAAGCTCACAGGTACCGCAGCGGGTTACCAGCATCGCCCGTGTTTCTACAGATCTGGCACAAGTCATCCTCATCTTCCTCATCGTCGTACTTGACCGTCGCCACTGCGGCACTCACGACGACGCCTTGACGGTGTCTGTTGGGACGTCCCGGTCAGCAGGCGGCGGCGGGGCCAGGGCGATCTCCATGGGTTGGGTCGGATCAGGTAAGGAGTGGGTTAGAGTCCGCGTTGGGTATTGCCGATCTGTCCTCGGTAGGGGTGAGGTAGTCGGAAAGGTCAGAGAGGTAGTCGCGTTGGGTTTGGGATCTGGGGATTTTGGGGGGTTTGGGGTTCGAGAGAGAGAGTGAGGAGAGTGAAGGAGGGTCGAGGGAAGTAAGGTGGGTTGTCGTGGCAGGGGGAGGGGGTGGGTCGCGGGGGGTGGTTTTCTGGGTTTCTGGTTTGGGGGGATCACGGGGGTGGGGATTTGTTTCAGCTTTTGGGCTTTTATTTTATTTTATTTTATTTTTTAATTTAGAAGATTTGGGTTTTTTTTAAAAAAAATAAAAAAAATTATTATTTTTTGCCACGTGGCACACATGTGGCAGCCACGTCATCACTTAACGGCCCAATGGATGGAAAATCTAACGGAGGTATTGTTTTGAAATAAAATGGTACGTGATGTATGAAAATGAAACTTTTTAAAGATGTTGTATGGGGTTGTAATAGACCTCAAACCTGAGGGTTTACTATGTAATTTACCCTTAAATAAATAAAATAAAGAGCGAACCGGTTGAAAGCGCAGTTGAAAAGGGAAGGGTGCGGCAAGCCTAAGCAAGGGTTCCTAGGCCTTACGACACATATGTGGAAAAAGGGAATTAAATTGTAATCCTTATGGCTTATAGAATTAATCTATATATAAGCCTAAAGGGTCTTTGGACCAAGAAAGAATTTTTACATATTGTGAAATAAAATTTAAAGAGAAGGGAATTAGATTTTCTAATATAAAGAAATTGAAGACACCACACTACTCTACCTTTGTCGCCACGCCTATTGGAGGACAACGACCTAGCAATTCGTTGTCTTCTTGCTTCACCAAACAAATTCATCTTCATATGAAATTTAAAGGTTGGAATTCTAAACTTAATTTAAGTTTACATATGTTTTCTTTAAATTGTTTTACATAAACACAAGCACGCAGATTAAACTAGATCATGTGGATTAATTAATAAGATTAAATGGAATCCAAAATTTTGCTAACCATGCATGTAAAGGGGATTATATATGCTTATGTCGCCTTTCCAGCTTGTGCACACATGAACTATAGTAGTCCATAACCCAACATGTTATTGATTATGATGAGTTCAAAGAATAACTTAAGCAGTAGGGACGAGATTGCAAAGATGTTTCAATCTTGGGTTACGTAACCTACAGATCATATGTCCTAAATTATGTTCCTAGCCATAGAATGATCGAAAGGACTATCAAATATTTGCAAGGGCTGCTTTATATTGTATTTGTTTGTACCATACTTGACCAATCCCGAAACTACCAAGCACCGGTCAACATTATACCGCCAAAGATCCCGAAACTACTGAGGACCGGTCAACGTTATACCATCAAGGATCCAGAAGAGTTTCCCTCCAACCTGGAAGCCAATCACTACGCGACACGTGTCAAGATCAGAAGCCAATCAGAGCGCGACACGTGTTGACATCAAGAACCAATCACAAGATGACACATGTCAATGTAACAAAGCTACAAGCTTTCCTATAAATAGGGGGCATTCCCCCACAATATTCCCTAATGTCATTGTATTAAGCAAATCACTAGAACTCACTAAATTGAGAGCTTGAGCCTGTATACTTGAGAGCTTGAACCTGTGTACTTGTGAAGACCCTTCACTATTAATACGAACTCCTCTGCTCCGTGGACGTAGCCAACCTTGGGTGAACCACGTACATCTTGTGTTTGCTTCCCTACCACTGTCCGTTTACATACTCATACATATCAGTGACCTGAGCGATCTAGTGAAGGTCATAAACTTGAACTTTCTGTTGAACCAAAGTCCTTGCTGATTTTGTGCATCAACATTTGGCGCCGTCTGTGGGAAAAGACACTTATTCCTACTCTCTCCAGTTTTGTCAAGCTGGTTTCCACCATTCGTACACTTTCTTTTGATCAGGCATCCCTCTCCAACATGGGAAGCGAAGGAAGCCACAGCACCCAGAACGACACCCCTCTCGCACCTAGTGTGAAGCAACTAAGGAGGAAACGAAAAAGATTTGCTCTTCAAACTAAAATCAAAGAGCTGGAGGCTCAGAACAACAAGACAGCAATGAAGAATGAAGTCCTCCAAGAGCAGTATGGGAAGCTCTTTGAAATGCTCCACGAGGCTAGGCATACTCGAACTCATGAACTCAGTACCCCTCTGGGAGCCAACCATCATCTGGGTACCCCCCAAACCGGAAGATCGCCAGTCTCAAACATGGAGGTTCTTAACCAGGAACGCGCAACTCATCAATATGTTAATCAACATGAGACTTCTCTCAACCCATCTACTTCAACCCGAAGCATGAGAAATGAAGGGAGACACCTCCTTGCAAAGGGAGTGGAAGGATCGAAAGCTATTTATCGCGACTGCAGAGACTTCCTGAGGCAACGTCGGGAGTCTCCCATCCACATAAACTCAAAGACCAATGACCCAAGGATCTTTGACAGACTCGGTCCCCTACCACGACCCAGGTCAGCTACTGAGCCAAGAAACGAGCGACAGGTCTCAGAGAAACATGAAGGTATAGGGGACTCGGAAATATTCCGACAGGCTTACCCTGGGAGCCAGTATGATGGGTCCAGGGAAATGCTACACACCTTCGACCAAACTTTCCAAATCCTGAGAAGTGATGGAAATTTACGAAAGAAAGCTCCAGTGATACATAACTCCATTCCAGACCCCCTTGTCTTACAACTCTTTGAGGAAGTGAACAAGTTGAAGGCTGAACGTCAGGCTGAGATACCTGATTGGAACCAACCCAGGCCCGGTCCTCTTACAAGAAGGATCCTCGACACCCCCCTCCAAGCCAAGACAAAACAGAAACTCGGCTTACAACTCTATACTGGAAGGGAGGATCCAATTGAACACCTCAACCTCTTTAAGTCCACCATGGCGTACCGGATGCACACCGATGAAGAGCGATGTCTCCTCTTCCCCTCCACCCTCTCTGGAGGAGCTCTAAACTGGTACTGTCGTCTTCAACCCGAGACGGTGGATTCGTTTGAGGAATTAAGGAAGCTGTTTGTCTCTCAACACATCTTTCAGACCGACCGTTTGCATTCTGCAGATGACTTGTACACTATTTTTCAGAAGCCGGACGAGTCGCTACGAAGGTATGCTGGCCGCTTTAGCCATGAGTATTCACGCTGCGCCGAGGCAGACGACAAAACTGCCCTCAAGGCCTTCACGGCGGGCCTACGTGACTGTTTCTTCAAGTACATGATCAATGCTAACACTTGGAAGACTTATTCTGAAGTGATGGCACAGGCTTACAACCATGCCTCGGCCGAAGTAAGGACGTACCAAGGGAAACATCCTACAGCTATCCCTTATCAGCAAGTGGGGACTGGAAGCCAGATCCAACCAAATGACCATAATGCTTCGCCAGGTCAACAGATGTATCAATCTCAGGGCAAGAGGAAATATTTCCATCCTCATCAATCTCACTTTAGTAAGAAGAGTAAGGAGCACTATCACGATAATCAGGAATATCGCCATAATAATACCCGCCCCCAAGCAGTCAACGCAGTGAGCCAAACATATGTCAAGACAGGCCCTACCTCGAAGTATGAGACATACACACCTTTGAACGCCACGTGTGAGACCATTTACCCCAGTATAGCTCACTTGATACCAAAGCCAAGACCAAGGCAGCCAGATTACAAGTCTACAAAGAACACAAACATGTTTTGCTGTTACCACGATTATAATGGCCATGACAGCGAGAAGTGTGTCACCCTCCATGACCATATTGAAGCTTTGGCACGCGAAGGAAAAATTGATCAATTTCTTCTCCGCCCCTGAACGAGCAACCGTAGCTAGCGCCAAGTGAACGTTATATATTGAAGAAAAGATTACTCTGAGAAGCTCCAATGATAAAGTCTTTGGCCATCCATGGAACACCGATCAATTGAAGTAAAATTACAAGTAAACTCGCATTGTGCAAGTGTTAAACTATAACCGTTCAACATCTTTTGTAATGAGGATCATCTGGCTTGAACTCAATAAAGAGATGATTCAGACAACTTGGTCTTAACTATTTTACATTCCCAGCACTGGGGTGTTTGGTCCATACTGACCTACCTATATACTCTAACTCAGAGCTTCAACATGCATACTGTGGCATAAAGTAAGTGAAACTAAGTGTTACAACCAACATGGTTCACATATCAAAAGCATGGTTTCCTTCATGCAAAACATTCATAAGCATCACTCATGTCAATCAACATAAACACCATACATTTTAGCACATTCATACATAAGCCAACCGAGCTTCGGAAAGGTACAACCCGTATTCTAATATCATCAGGCAACCTGCCACTCTTATCACCAACCAGGTGATGAAGGAACTCACTTTTGTGCCACCAACCAGGTGATGAAAACATATCAAAAGCATGGACTCATTCATGCATAGCAAAACATTCATAAGCATCACTTATGTCAATCAACATAAACATCATACATTTTAACACATTCATACATAATCCAACTGAGCTTCGAAAGGGTTCAACATACTTTATATCATTTGGCAACTTGCCACTCTTATCACCAACCATGTGATGAAGGAACACACATTCAGGCCACCAACAAGGAGATGAAAGATGACGAATGGTACAACTGGTACATGTGAACTCCTAAGCATTCACAAATAATCAAAAACCCTCAAGTATTACAACTCAACTAGGGGATCACTTACACCCAACAAGAGGTATAGTCACCAACAAAGTTTTATTGCAAGCTAACAACGGCTTCGATGCATGGTACACAAAGATCAAGCTCTTCAGTCCTCTTGCATCTGCTTCAGAGCACATTTAGAAAGGGAAGGCATCACTGGCCACCCTCATCCGAGGTTGAACCTCTGACGATATCACTCTGTATCCCACCACCATCCTCCGCATCGTCAAGGTCATCTTCACCCTGCTAAGTCTGCTCGTCAGCACTAGCCTCATCATCAGACCCCTTTTTCAGCTCAGAAACCTCAGCCAGGGCACCATCCAACTCCTCCCTAACCTTGGATACCTCAAGGCATGTCGTCACATTCAGTCATGACCTGCATAACAAGAGCATCACTATTACAAAAAAGAAGGGGGAGAACACAGCAGCTTCATCAATGGAGTTCAAATACAATTCTCAAAAAGCTTCACACACTCTTGATCAAGGCAGTGTGAAGCAAAACCAACTTATGGTGATCAACCACAAAGCTTCACCTATAAAGCTTCAACCACAAAGCTTCACCTAAAAAGCTTCACCACCAAAGCTTCACCTATAAAGCTTCAACCACAAAGCTTCACCTATAAAGCTTCAGCCAGAAAGCTTCACCTATAAAGCTTCAACCACAAAGCTTCACCTATAAAGCTTCAACCACAAAGCTTCACCTAAAAAGCTTCACCACCAAAGCTTCACCTATAAAGCTTCAACCACAAAGCTTCACCTATAAAGCTTCAGCCAGAAAGCTTCACCTATAAAGCTTCAACCACAAAGCTTCACCTATAAAGCTTCAACCACAAAGCTTCACCTAAAAAGCTTCACCACCAAAGCTTCACCTATAAAGCTTCAGCCAGAAAGCTTCACCTATAAAGCTTCAACCACAAAGCTTCACCTATAAAGCTTCAACCACAAAGCTTCACCTAAAAAGCTTCACCACAAAGCTTCACCTATAAAGCTTCGCCACAAAAGCTTCACCTACAAAGCTTCGCCAGAAAAGCTTCACCTACAAAGCTTGGCCATAAAAGCTTCACCTACAAAGCTTCGTCACAAAAGCTTCACTTACAAAGCTTCGCCATAAAAGCTTCACCTACAAAGCTTCGCCACAAAAGCTTCACCTATAAAGCTTCGACCCTCAAAGCTTCACCTATTAAGCTTCGACCAACAAAGCTTCACCTATAAAGCTTCACCCTCAAAGCTTCACCTATAAAGCTTCAACCTTCAAAGCTTCACCTAAAAAGCTTCACCCACAAAGCTTCACCTATAAAGCTTCACCCTCAAAGCTTCACCTATAAAGCTTCACCCTCAAAGCTTCACCCTCAAAGCTTCACCTATAAAGCTTCACCCTCAAAGCTTCACCTAAAAAGCTTCACCCTCAAAGCTTCACCCAAAAAGCTTCACCCTCAAAGCTTCACCTAAAAAGCTTCACCCTCAAAGCTTCACCTATAAAGCTTCGACCTTCAAAGCTTCACCTAAAAAGCTTCACCCACAAAGCTTCACCTATAAAGCTTCACCCTCAAAGCTTCATCTATAAAGCTTCACCCTCAAAGCTTCACCTATAAAGCTTCACCCTCAAAGCTTCACCCTCAAAGCTTCACCTAAAAAGCTTCACCCTCAAAGCTTCACCCAAAAAGCTTCACCCTCAAAGCTTCATCCAAAAAGCTTCACCCTCAAAGCTTCACCTAAAAAGCTTCACCCTCAAAGCTTCACCCTCAAAGCTTCACCTATAAAGCTTCACCTATAAAGCTTCACCTAAAAAGCTTCACCCACAAAGCTTCACCTATAAAGCTTCACCCTCAAAGCTTCACCTATAAAGCTTCACCCTCAAAGTTTCACCTATAAAGCTTCACCCTCAAAGCTTCACCTAAAAAGCTTCACCCTCAAAGCTTCACCTAAAAAGCTTCACCCTCAAAGCTTCACCCAAAAAGCTTCACCCTCAAAGCTTCACCCAAAAAGCTTCACCCTCAAAGCTTCACCTAAAAAGCTTCACCCTCAAAGCTTCACCTAAAAAGCTTCACCCAAAAATAGCTTCAACCATCTAAGCTATATACCCACACAAAAACCACCCTTGAACCTGTACAAAAATACGTGGGTAAACATAAACATTTCCTGTTCTACATTCACAAAGCCCCTGTCATAAGCAAACATACAATTATATATATGTTCCCAAACATATTATAATGGATCAAACAAGAAGCCAAAGTCCCACATTTCAATAAAGGACACAAGTACAAGAAATTCACCAATAGTGAAGGTGCTACAAAAATGGGAACCTTCCACAGATTACAAATCCAACCCAAGCAGTTTTTTTTTCCTATCTCCCTCTTTGTCTCCTTTCATATATCAAATTTCTGCAACTTCTGCTCTTCCTCGGTGGAACTCAATTTTGGATATCTTATAGTTCTTGAGCAGATGAACAACTTTCAAGAAGGAACTATCTCTGTTTAAGTGAAGAAAATTGGAGTGTTGAAACTCCAAACATGACAGTCGGATTCCCGCAGATTTCAAAGCTGCTGTGATGTTTCGAAGATCTGGAAATATTTAACCGTTAGTTCATTCTGAATTTTTGATATATTATAGAAGAGACAATGGGGAACAACTTTGATGAATAAAGTATGTTGATCTGAGCAAAAGAAAACAGAGTTTCGAAGCCCACGACAAGACTGACAGGTTAACAGCCAAATAATGAACAGTCACTCATCATACCTGAATTTCTGGACTTGTACTACTCCATTGGATCTCAAATTTGGATATGTTGTAGTTCACAAGTTAAGGAACAACTCTCATGCAGACGACTTTGTGAGTTGAGCTATAGAGGATGGTGTTATATTGAAAAGTTACCGCTCCCTCTACACCAACTCCCCCCCTCGACTTCCCAGGCTCCAATAACCCTGCAGCAACTCAGTTGGCCGGTGGAAATGAAATGCAATTCCTCCAAAGAAAAGAAAAGCAAGACAAAATGGAGAGATGACATATTATAAAACAGAAAAAGTGAGGATTAATGATGGAGCATGCTCCCTTGGATCCGGCCACAAAAGAAAATATGATCATGAGAAATGATGAGAAATGATGAAGAGGCATGCCCACTTTCCTCCCATATTCGGCCACAAACAAAGCAAAATCATGATGGGCCATGGCACTCCCCTCCTCTTTGAATTCGGCTGTACAACAAAGCCATATAAAAAAAATATATATATATGTACATGCAATCGAGCCATGGGCCCCCTACTCTTTCCTCTTTGGACTCGGCAACACAAAAAAAAAAATGTGTATGTAAACACATGCAATTAGTCAAAAAGAAAAGGTGGGGCCGAACCTACATTCAAAATATGCATATACTCAGTCAACAGAAAAAGAAATGGAGTGGAGCTACAGTGGGTACAAATGACACAAAGCTACCAACTACATGGTGCACGGCAGCAAGGCATTTTACATGTGTGATCATTACAAATCAAATCTGCCAGCGACACATGAAAGCATCCTGATGGAGAAACAAAAATCATGTTGCCGAGAGCAACATATCCATGGGTTTATGCGTGTGACCATTGCAGAACTCCCTCAGGCCAATTTCCAAACAAAGGCTGGGCCACACCTAGCCAACATAAAAAGAAAAAGAGGGAGAGGAAATGAGATAGCAACCCGAATCACATCAAACAGACATTGGGACCTCGGGCCGAAGAACAACAGCCCACGATGAATTTTGTTTGTTTTTTTTTTTTACAAGAATAACTTCAAACAAGGGCTAGGCCCGACAATTCCGAAACTAGGCCTCGGACAAAATGAAGTTCGTGGCCCTATCTATTCCTTGTATAACAAATGTCAACACCAAGAGGTTGAACCTAAGTTTGGACGGCTTTGGGTTTCTCACATAACAAGAAAATGATGGGCCTTTGTCCAAGCTTCATTATTTTGGCAACGTGACTACTAGCAAGACACCTCCCTCGACAACTCTCCTCACTTGGAGACTTGGGGGACTCCCACCATATGCTACTATACTTCGGTACTCAAAAATTTCACAACTACTCAGTGACTAGGATCTTTCAAGTCCCCAACCGAGAACCCTTCCTCACTCGGGAAATTAGGGGAGCACTATTTCAACCTACAAGGACCCATCCACGAAGTTTCAACATGCAAACTTCAACAAAAAAAATTCAAAAAAGTTCAGTGCAATATGCCGTGGTGCGTTTAACACAATACGTTGAACTGAAGCAAAACTTATTTATTGATAAGTCCCGACAAATTACAAACATGTGCGTACACATGAATCAAACAAACAAACAGGAGGGATCCCTCACAAAGATTGCTCAGAAGCAGTCTCGGCACTGGACAGAACACTGGAAGAAGGAAGCACCGACGTTTGGTCATGTTGAGCCTCAGCACATGGTACAGCCCCAGAAGACGAAGGCGGAAAATGCCTTTGGAACAAACCCACAAACTTCTGATGATCACTCAAAATTTGACCATCAGATTCCTGTAGCTGGTCAAGTTTCCTTTTCATGCTCGTAGCATAGCTATGTGCAAGCCTATGCAACTGCTTATTCTCGTGCTTAAGCCCCTTGATCTCCTGTTTGAGGCTTACCACTTCAGCCGCCAATGATTCAACTTGGCGGGTGCGAGCAAATAGGCGTTGGGCCATATTAGATACAGAATTCGCACACTGAACACTGAGAGCCAAAGAATCCTTAACAGCCAACTCATCAGACCGTCTGGCAAGTAATCTGTTATCTTTGGGTGTGGCAAGATTCTTGCCCACCACAGCAGCGGTCATGTCACTCTGCATCACCGAGTCCTCAACAGTAAGAGGACCAGTAGAGGATAAGAATAACGGGCGCCATATGTTGTCTTGGGGAAACAAGGTTGTCTCTTCCCCAACATTAAAGCCCAAACGAAGGTCAGATGGGCCAGACATCTTCAGAAACAACGAAAGAAGAATGAGGTCCAATAAATCTCAGAAATACAAGGCAAAGGAGGTTCCTACAAGCAGTAACTCTATGAACGTACCTCTCAAACACAATTGGTACCCTTATAAAAGAAAGGACAGCAGGACTGTTTGTTCAAAAATCGAAGAGGCACCACTCTCCGAATTTCGAGAAACAGATTTTCCTGGGCAATCGTCACACGCAACACCAGCTCCTCGAATACCAAAGATAACTTTGCCGAAAGAACTCTGACAAAGTTAAGGCACGAGAATTTCGAAGTTCCAGCTACCCTACTATTTCTTACAGGAGTAAAAGAACAGCACCACTGCTCGATAACTGGAAAAGCTCTATGTGTGTCAACCTCCATGCCCCGTGGCAAAGCAGACTTACAAAAAAAAGGCCCAACCTTTCCCCGCACCCGAGAAAGTACCCCCAATGGGATTGCTTGCTAAAAAAAAAAAAAAAAAAAAAAAAAAAAAAAAAAAAAAAAAAAATCAAAGAGGCACCGCTCTCCGAACCTCGAGAGTCGGATTTTCCTGGATAAAATGGTCAACACTGTTTACACGCAACATCAGCTTTCCAGGTGCCACAGACCACTTTGTCAAAAATCTCTGACAAAGTGAAAACGCGTGAATTTTGCAGCTCCCACTATATTGCCATAACCAAGAAAGGTAAAGGAACAGCGTTACTACTTGTTGTTGAGAATTTTCTATATGAAGAGTTTCATCCTCCACAGTCAAGCGGACCTACCAACATGCTCAACTTTTCCTCACATCCGAGAGAGCACTCCCAACAGAGCCTTCTCAAAATGCTCAGCCTCCTTCCCCCCGATAATACCTCTGCAAACAAGCTACACTAGAGCAAGAGTATCTCATATCATCAGGGTTAAAAGCAAGAGTATCCCATATCATGCTTTTTCCCTGTCCTTTCCTTTGCCTTTGCCCTTACTCGCAAGACAAGGAGAAAGAACGCAATCAGTCGGAACCTGAAATCAAACATCCGGTCAGGAACTGATTGCTAGGGACCTTTGCACAATTGGTCACCAAGCATTGCTCTCGAATACTCATCTTCAACTGTTCTCAAGGTCACGAATTCCTTCGGCAAACACCTCAGAACAGCTGGTATGACATCGGCCCTTTACACTGAAGGTGCCAAGCATAGGTGAGTCGCTGAGAAGCAAGTGCTCTGATGGACCATTTAAATGCAAAGGTTTCACATCACCCCTGCCAGGCAAGAGATTGAAGCAGAAGGTTCAACAACGAGCTGGAACAGATCACTACAGCACGGTGTCCTTCATGCATAACCGCACAATCCAGACGGAGGAATCTAGGTCAAACCCAAGCTCGGCATCCACCATTTTTCCAACAGTAAAAGTATCCCATATCATCAGGATCGAGCGTACTCAAGAGTTGACGGGTTTGTTTTGACCCTCAAGTTCTTGAGTCGACTCGCTCCTCTGGAGGAAACCAGAAAACCCTCCAACCCAGTTCAAGAATAACCTGTGGAAAGTCAACAAGTACTACAAACACATGTCGATTCACCGGCTACTCCTTCGAAAGCAAGAGTATCTCATATCATCTCTTCTCCTTGTCATTTTCTTGTCCTCGTTGCTGAATGAGAGACAAGTAAAAGGAGAACAATCAGATGGAGCCCGAAGCCAAACCTTTGATCCGAGACCAACTGCCTGAGATTCTGATTGCTTACCGTGTCTGTCATCTACTTCGGCAAATCTCCTAGCTTGGTGACTTGGGGGACTCCTACTATATGGTTCGCATAGCACCTGACCAAGCCCGAAACTACAAGTAAGCTTCAAGCGAAATTGATACATTACCTTGTGCATCAACATCAAATAAAAGTCTGCTTATAAAAAAAAACTAGAGAGCATACTGCTTCTACTTATGGGAAAAATAAGACAAGTGAAAACGGTAGCACATTTCGGTACTTAGAAGTTTCGTGATTACTCAGTGGCTTGGATCTTGCAAGTCCCCAACCGAGGAGCTTCCCTCACTCGGGAACTTAGGGGAGCACTGTTTGTACCATACTTGACCAATCCCGAAACTACCAAGCACCGGTCAACATTATACCGCCAAAGATCCCGAAACTACTGAGGACCGGTCAACGTTATACCATCAAGGATCCAGAAGAGTTTCCCTCCAACCTGGAAGCCAATCACTACGCGACACGTGTCAAGATCAGAAGCCAATCAGAGCGCGACACGTGTTGACATCAAGAACCAATCACAAGATGACACATGTCAATGTAACAAAGCTACAAGCTTTCCTATAAATAGGGGGCATTCCCCCACAATATTCCCTAATGTCATTGTATTAAGCAAATCACTAGAACTCACTAAATTGAGAGCTTGAGCCTGTATACTTGAGAGCTTGAACCTGTGTACTTGTGAAGACCCTTCACTATTAATACGAACTCCTCTGCTCCGTGGACGTAGCCAACCTTGGGTGAACCACGTACATCTTGTGTTTGCTTCCCTACCACTGTCCGTTTACATACTCATACATATCAGTGACCTGAGCGATCTAGTGAAGGTCATAAACTTGAACTTTCTGTTGAACCAAAGTCCTTGCTGATTTTGTGCATCAACAGTATTCAATAGTATGTCTCAGACTAAGTATGTAGTGACACGAAATAGACTTAAAGGTACTCATCTACGAGATCGAGTTCACTAAGCATTGACCAAATAGCAAACCCCTATAGTGTGAGGTTTGGGATCATGGGCATCAATTATGGAGATACGTGAAGACACAAGAAGGAATCTATTACCTTCTTGGTAATCATGAAGGTTGATAATCCAGCAGTCTCTTGACAATCTATCTCTAAAAGTCTTTGGCCAAAACAACATAAGGAGATACATCAGGGCTATCATATTCATGCATAAAGTTTGACAAATGTCCCATGCTCTAAAATATATGATCAGAATATAGTAGACAGAGGAAACTAAATTGCATTTTAACCATAACTAAGCTTCTAAATATGTGTATTCAAACATATTCTAACTAATTTGGATAGCCAAAAGCCATTGCTATATGTTACTATTCGGTTTGTGATTAATCTTACAAGGTTGAATTAGAATGGTTACTATTTATGTAAAATTAGATTAATTAGATTAATTAAATTATTCATTGTTAGCTTTAGTTGGAACCTACAAGGTCAAACTCAATAGAATGATATTAAAGGATAAAATCGGTGAAGATTGAATTTAACAGAAATGGTTTATATAAATAAATTTATTTTTTGGATAATTGGTTTGGGCTTTTCTGTTTATTGTTGGTTAATAAACTAAAATAGAATAAGGAATCACAATCCGAAAGGAAAGACCAGATTAACTAAATAAATAAAATAAGGAGTGAATCGGGCTCAGTGGCAAACAAAAAGGTGTGGCAAGCCCAAGGAAGGATTCCTGAGAGCTTGCGGCACATATGTGAAAAATGAGAATTAAATTGTAATCCTACTTGCTTATGAAATTATTCCATATATAATCCTTTATGAAATTATTCTATATAATCCTAAAGGTCTTTCAACCAAGAGAGCATTTTACATATTGTGAAATCAAATTTAGAGAGAAGAGAATTAGGTTTTCCAATTTAGAGAAAGACAAGACATCGCACTGCTCTACCGTTGTCGCTGCACTTATTGGAGGAAAATGACCTAACAATTTGTCGTCTTCTTACTTTACCAACTGGAGATTCATTTGTGTGAATACTAGCAGAGGGCTAACACTTGGGAACCTCAACAACAAATTCATTTTCATATGAAATCTAGAGATTGGAACTCTAAACTTAATTTATGTTTCTGCATGTGTTCTTAAAATTGAACACAAGCATGTAGATTCAACTAGATCATGTGGATTAATTTAATAAGACTATGTGGAATCCAAAGTTCCGGTAACCATGGATGTAAATTGGATTATATATGCTTACATTGTTGGAAATATTCGACAATACGGATGCTACTTCTCCTATAACAAATCACATAAAATTAATTTTAATATATCACAATTTGATCACCATAATTTATTAAATAAAATAAACCAAATAAGATAAAATACTTATCTTTTATAGGTAGAGAATGCTCTTCGTTGATCCTTGATTAGAACAACTTTGTAGGTTGAGGCGTGTAATCATTGTCCTTAAGAGTAGATTTCGTCCTCTAAGACAATGTCTCGGTGCAGCAGGCCATAGCTCCCTACCTTCAGGATACAACAACTTATGACTTGTAAGCGTACACTCACAATACTTGGACCGAGTGAACAACTCGATTCTTTCTTTTGATATATAAAACTAGGATATTACTTTGAAGAATGAAGAATCAATAATGGATAGAAGGGGAACTTAAGAGGACTAGAGAAAAACAAAGAATGAGAATTTTTATAAGAAAACAAAAGGGTGTAAAATTGTTAGACTGTGTAGTTGCCCAACTAAGGGGTTAATCAATATGGCATCTCACAATGTCCCTCATTTAACTCTCAATTATAATATGAAAGAAATGAGTTGTCTAGTAACAAATGAGGCTATAAGTGATGAAACGACCATGCAATAGTATCAAATAAAAAAAACAATAATATGTCATAGTGAATGGTAGGAAAAGAAACGGATGCAATGAATTTGTATTTTGAAATACTCAACAAAATTCCAACATACATCACCTTGCCACGATTTCGCAAATGTACTGAAGTAGTCCACAACCCAACACATTAATGATTGTCATGAGTCCAAAGATTAAATTAAGTAGTAGGGACATGATTTCAAGGATATTCAATCATGGGATATATATGCTATGGATCTTAAGTCCTAAATTATGTTCCTAGCCATAGGATGATCGAAAGGACTATCAAAAACCCGCAAATGCCGGTTTATGCCGTATTAAATAATATGTCTTAGACTAAACAGGTAGTGACATAGAATAGGCATAAGGGTGATCGTCTAGGACATCAAGTTCACTGAGTATTGACCAACTATAGAAGTGTACGAATGCAAGATTACTTACTTGTCAATCGTACCACACTTTTGTGTTATGGATGCAACTATTCTTAGACCTGAGGCATCACTAGTTATCTCGTGTTGACGAATGTGATCATTAGTCTCACCTCGAAGCTCTCAAACAATAACTATGTCTTATAGTGTGAAGTTCAGGATGATGTGCATCAATATGGTAATCAAAGGTTGATATTCCGAAAGCCTCTTTACGATTCATCTTCGGAAGTCTTTGGCCAAAGCAACATACAAAAATACATCAGGGCGATCATATTCATGTACAAAATTTGACAAATTTTCCATGTGCTCTAAATTATGTGATCGAAATATAGTAAACAAAGGAACCGAATTGCATTATAACCATAACTAAGGTTCTAAATGTCTGTTGCATAATTTAAACATATTTTGACTAATCCAGATAACCAAAAGTCACTACTAGATGTTACTATTTAGTTTGTGAATAATCCTACAAGGTTGAATTATAATGGTTTCTAATTATGTAAAATTAGATTAATCAAATTATCCACTGCCAACTTTAATTGGAACCTTCAAGGCCACACACAATAGAATGATTAGGTTGTATAATGTCTTCTATTCATTGTTAGTTAATGAACTAAAACAAAATAAGGAAGTCCAGTCTGAAAGAAAAGACCATATTTATTAATTAAATAAATAAGGAGTGAACCGGACCAAAGCCAAGAGGCCAAGGAAAGGTGGGGCAAGCCACACAAGGTTTCCCTAGGGCTTGCCGCACATGTGTGGTAAAATTAATGTTTCTAGAGATGGAAATTAGTCAAATACTCGAAAGTAGCTATGTGGGTGACTTGGAATAAATACGCAGCATACACAACTAAATACAAGAAAATAGCTAACTTAGGTTTCATACTCCTCCCTCCCTGCCAATTTCTCAAAATGCAAAATAGATTCTAACCTTTGTTGAGAAGGCTTGTTGATCACATGAGTTGCATTTCTCATGGCTTTAGCTCAAAACCCTATTGAGTTATAATCTCTTCCATTACATGTGCGTATGCAACAAATCTTCTTTCCCACTTCTCCTTCGATTGTCTCTCTAAACTTTTTAAACTTTGAAAATGTGTTAAGACTTTTCTTTCATAAAGAAAACCCACACATACCTGGAGAATTCATCAACGAACGTCACCATGTACCACATTGCCCTTATCAATGGTTGCTTGATGGGCCAAAACACATCGGAGTGAACTACTCCAATGATTATTTTTCCTTGAACTTCGACTCCTCGTATGGTAGTTGGTGTGCTTTGCCATACTGCCATCCTGCACAAACTGTGTCTGTTCTCACGTCAAGTTGAGATATCCTCTCTTAAGCATTGACTTCTTCATCATCGCATTTAGCTTGTGATAGCTAACGTGACCGATGAGACTTTTACCACTTGCCAAAGTAAGGATAAAAACACTTAAAATACTTGCAAGAGTACAAGGTAATTGTAGTATAGTCGACTCTAGCAAGGTCCTTTTCCACATGGATTGAATGAATAATTTAGGTTAAAACCAAATCTTAATTAATTATTTGAAAACAAAGTTTGGAAAATGTTGATTTTATGACCTAAATATTAAAAATGAATTTAACTAAAAATAATTAAATAAATTGAAAAAGTAAAGAAAACAAAAGAAAATAGTTTTGAAAATCTATTTATGCACTAGGGTTCCACCGTCACCTTAACAATCTTACGTAGTTCTTCCAATTACTTATGAATTACTCATGCATATTTTGAAGGTTAGGTTTTCCTAAAGTATGCCCTACTTGGAACCTTCAACATAGAACATATATCTAACATGCAAACCGTTCGTGGTATTTAGATCGAATGTGAACATGCAAGACTCATTATGTTTTGTGAAAACCTTTTGAGAAACTATACAACCCTTAAGACATGTCATTCATCCTAAGAAGTTACACATATTAACCACACGAAGTCTTAGTCAATTTCAAGGACAGCCCTCCGCCAAAATTGCATCAAATTACTTTTCTAAATATCCTAATGGTGGCCAATCATCAAGACAAATAGAAAGTTTCAAACATGGTGATTAATAATTCAAAATCTGTACTCTACCATAAGCAAATTGAAAAGAAACTACATATTCTTGCTAAGGCTCGTGGCCTGACCTAGCAAACGGAATTAGTTATGCACAATCATAAAACAAAATATTATTAAAAACATGGATAGAAAACACCTTATAAAAAAACTTTAATTCTCCAAAGTAGTGCGTTCTCCCCTTTTTTCCACTAACCCTAATAGCTAGTAAGCCTTATTTATACTACTAGAAAATAAAAAATTTCGTAGAAAAGGTCTTCTAAAAACTAGGAAACATAATAGAATAAGATAACTAGGAAATACATTCCTATTATAACTTTGGAAAATCTGCCCAGCCACAAAGAATCCCACGTTTCTAGACCTTCAGGTCTCCAAAACAGGAGCTTGAGATGTGCCGAACATAATTGCAGAAGGCCTCGAACCCAAAAGGCTTCATCTTGGGTGCCAAAAAGCCCACATAAGCCCAAAATGTCATTTTAACAGCACTGTATGCTGCTCATTTATTTCTCCAACATAAATCACCCGCTTGGTAGAAAAAATTGAAATTTTGATACAAACAAGTTGAGAGACTCACGAACATCCTCCAATTAGAATCACTCCAAAATTCGTCCATTTGACCACTTTTTTCTCCAAAGGAAATCGAATGTCCTACATTAGAAATATAAATCAAATTATCAAAATTCTCACAAAATAACCAATAAATTAATACTAAGAATAGGGTAATATATATAATATAATATCGACTCATCAGTGACCTAATCTCATGTGGCATAAATATACTATCTCATTCTTCCTTGTCTTGCCTAAGTCTGTAGTTTTTGTTGACATTACATAGACTAAGTCCAATCTCTGTCCCTCCATCGTTGGCTTTTCTGAGATCTTGAGGTGGCAATACACCTTTACATCTCAAGGACTGTACATGACATAGTAACCTGACAATGTCATTTGCACCACTAAGAGCAAATTCTTCTTCATACCTGAAATATGGTAGACATCTTGTAGAGATACCTAGTTAGGACTATACTAGAACTGCATTATTGCTTTACCGACATGGGCTATCGGCAATTTTGTATTATCGACTATCACCATCATGGGACTTCTGTTTATCACCCATCATGTGATTTGAACAGCATGGGTTGAATCATTGTTGTAGTTAATCCATTTCGGCTTCACTAACTTTAGAGCCGATTCTTCTTCCTTCTCACCTTTTGACGAAACCCTTCCTATTTGCTTAACCATAGATTCTTGATCAACAAGCAAATTTTCAAACTCAAGAAGTGATGGTTGAGTCGGCCATCCTAGTACAACGACAACGAAGCCTCGATATTCGGCTCTCAATGATGGATAATTATTCTTTTTATCCTAGATTCTACAATAGCAACAATAGTGTCTAATTTAGAAATTTCATGGCACATGGACTTTACTTTGTGGAAGTACTAATCATCCGCCGCTCGGCCCGCTTCTGTTCCTTATGGGCATCGATCAACTCTCTGCACTCTAGTCACCGATGGGCAACGACATCGGAGGCTGGTTTGGACTCTGCACGACATCAATCTGTAACCTTTTTGCATTTTTTCTTCGTGTAAAGCTCTGGTCTGGACTCTGGAGGCTGGTCATCTCAAATTTGGTCGAAGAGGTTTGAATATCATTCGCCCATAGGCCCTTATCACCCGATCAAAGCCATATATAAGTATTATTCGCCCGTAGGCACTTCATCACCCGCCTGAAGGCATATATTAATCTTCATTCGTCCGAAGACCCTTTATCACCAACTAAAGCCATATATAAATATCGTTCGCCCGTAGGCTCTTCATCACCCAATCGAAGCCATATATAAAACTTCATTCGCCCGAAGGCCCTTCATCACCCGACCAAAGCCATATATAAGTATCATTTTTCTGTAGGCATATATAACCATAGAAAATCATAAACATATTATTTCCAAAATATATCTCATCGGAGCTTAATAGCTCAAACATCATATCATAAATCATATGAGCGTTCTAGCTCAAATCATCATCATAAACCATGTTCATAGTATATAATCATAAATCTTTCAAAGAATATAAATCTAATAAAGCATGATATTTCATAAAGAATAAATCCAATTTACTCATAAACGTTTCATAAAACGTAGTCATCAAATCATGCTTTTCATGTATGCATTTCTAGTAATAAATCATGGATTTTGGAAAGGGTCCACTCACAGATACTTCGTCATCGAAGAGCCGTTCAAACAAGAGAGGATAGAAATGTCGTTAACAAATGCACCTAAGCACTTAAAGGGACCAATTAATAAAACTATACTAAAACGATTGAATTTTGGAAAATAGACGTCATAAACGGATTCAGGATGTCGAAAAATTGAAGGGAAGACCTCGGGTACCCCTACGCACCGCCACGAGGCGGCGGTCCAGAAGGCCACACATCACCACGAGGCGGCGGCCCAGAAGGCCACACGCTACCGCAAGCACCACCACGCGCCGAGTTGGGTCGCTGAAAAAGTTGTCAGCGTCGCAGTGGACGATGGCGAAGCACAGTACCTCCGGCAAAGGCGCTGTACTTTATGCGCCGACCATGGCAGGCATCCACGCACGAACCATGGATTTAGGAATTGGTCCAGGTTGGGTCGAATTTGGACTTTGGGTTGCTGGGTTGGGGCTATTTAGTTGGGTTGGGCTTCCCGTTGTTGGACTAGGTTCTTGGGTTCTAGGCTTTGGATTTGGGCTTAGTTTAATGGGCCCAAGGTTTAGGTTGAGCCGAGCTACACAATAAATTTGGGTAGTTGGGTATGGGTTCGGTAGCTGGGTTTGTGGGTCAGACATGCGGGTTATAGGTCAGGTCGACTCAGTTTCAGGCTATGTGTTCGAACAGAAACTGGGCAACCTTTCTCAAGCTCCGTTCGAGCTTGTTTCTTCACCATTCTATACGTTCTAAGTATGGAAATGAAGCTTAGGATGAGAGGAAGAAATTCATACCAATTTCGAGACGTGTTGTGACTGGAGTTGGCCTAAAAATTGCCTAGAATGCACGGGTTCTCGCCGAAAAACTGGGAAAGCTTACTCCCGAGTTGTTTCTGCGTTTAACAACTTATAACATGCTTTAATCTAACCTTAGAACTCCACCTAAAGGTTTCAAGGACTTACCTACGTCAGAAAAGTCACAAACAACATCAAAGTTCGTTGGGAAATTTTGTTTCTCGTCGGGGAATGAAGTGAACAGTGATTGTCACTGTTGGAGTGCCACTGCCTTGGCACTAGGGTTCGAGATCACAACGTCCAGGTAATGGGAGTTGTTGTTGTGTGTGTGTGTGAGTAGAGATCACAGTGAAGAGATGACGAGAGAGTTTGAGAGAAAGTGTCATATCCCGGGCCAGGCCCCTACCACATCCTAGACTCAACTCCACTGTAGTACGATATTGTCCGCTTTGGGCCCCGACCACGCCCTCACGGTTTTATTTCTGGGAACTCACACGAGAACTTCCCAGTGGGTCACCCATCATGGAATCTTACAATCTACCCCCCTTGGGGGCCCGACGTCCTTGTCGGCACACTTCCGGCCAGGGATTGGCTCTAATACCAAGCTGACACAACCTCGACCTGGGAAAGTCGAAGCATGTTGGCCATCACCAAGAGGTGACGTAACCATAAGGATGAATGATGTGAAAAGTGAGTAAATTTAAACTAAAACTAAATAGAACTAATATACTAACAGGGATAGAGTGCACAATCGTGGGGATAACCCACTACAAATATTCAGAGCTTAAAGACAGTAAGACTACAATAGAGTAGTCAAAGTACTAAAGTACACTTATTACATAATAGTGATAAGTTCATACGTCTAATACTGAAGAAAATATCAGAACTGTCGGAATTCCTCGAGTGCCACAAGAGTACAACTATCTAGGTCCTCGAGGGGCGAAAAACAAGGTTGAGTGGGTCAGCAAAACAATGCTTATAGTAAAACCTTTATTTTCGAATATACTAACCCCTCACTGTAAAAACAAGTATAGTTTCTTCAAATCGTATTAAGTAAGTAAGTAAGCAATTATGTATAACAACAATTTAACCTGTAATATGCCATGATGTGATATACTAAATGCCACAGTAATCTAATCATGTGATAATCAATTATAAACAGTTTGCTCATCATCTAAGCTAGCACATGAGTCAGAATTGCCTAAAGCAACTCTACCTGACAAGACTGGGTGTAATCAATATGCTCTAGTACTACGATCATGCGAAGACTGGTGCAGAAGCACGGTCACATACAAGTCGGATTGCCTATTGCAATCTACCCGACAGGACTGGCACCTAACTTGGATCCAAGGTGAGCGAATGGTGCAGATGTGAACATACACGTGAAGGACTAGCCTTGGCCCTGGGCGGAGTACTAACACCAGGGTGCAGCAAGATGCGTATGTACAAATATGTATGAATGTCATAACAGTAATATCTCAACTATATAGTAGCATTTATCACAATTCTATATCACATTTAAGAATAATCAGCAGTTTAAGTGTAAAACTGAAGTAACTATGCATTTATGGAAACTATAATATGTATAGGTATAAAAACAAACTACCCACTCACAAATACGTCGCTGGGTTGTAGGCCCCCGTAAGTCATCGGGATACGTTTCTCCTATATGTGAAATAACTAAAATATAATTAATTAAAGCATATATACGGAAACCTAAATAAAACCCCCATAGTTTACTCAAACCTAGGGTTTAAATATATGAAATCAATCTACTCGATGTCACGAACATCCCAAAATTTTTAAAATAATTTTTGGACACCGCACGCGCCGACAATGGCACGGCCAGACGCGCCCCCACGCATAGGCCAGTGCCATCAGCTAGCCTGACGCCGTAAGGAATATTCCATAGAATATTCCGTCAAATACTAACAAAAGTTAACGGTGTTACCTGACACCGTCAGGAATATTCCGTCACCTTCTTCTGTGAGGCTCGCCGTCGCCGTCAGCAACTCGATTTTCTGGAAAATTTTCAAATTCACTATTCTCCTTCATTTCTCAACCATGTTCTTGAAATCAAGAATGGACGAGTTTTGACTCGTTAACTCGGAATGTCCGAACTCGGTCGAGTTGAGTTCGACGTGATTTTGAACGAGTTAGGAAGTTTTGAAGCTTGAAGGAGCTTCTACATAACTCCTAGAGGCTCATACAACGATTTGGAAGAAGTTTGGAAGTGAAATGACTGAGTTTCGACGAGTTCACTTTTGGCCGGATCTTTTGAGGCATTTTTCGGCCACCTCCGTCCACTTTTTGGACCCCAAACAGGTATAGTGCGATTCTAGTCTTCATGAGCTTAAAATCTATATAAAGTACGTAAAAAATGGTTGAGAAATGAAGGAGAATAGTGAATTTGAAATTTTTCCTGAAAACCGGCGAAAATCGAGTTGCAGACGGCAGCGACGGAGAGGCTCGCCGGAGAAGGTGACGGAATATTTCTTCAAAGTTGACAGAATATTCCTGATGGCGTCAGATAACACCGTTAACTTCTGTTCTTATTGACGGCACTGGCCTGCGCATGGGGGCAAGTCTGGCCGTGCAATTGCTGGCGTGTGCGGTGTCCAAAAATTATTTTAAAATTTTTGGGATGTTCGTGACATCGAGTAAATCGATTTCATGTATTTAAACCCTAGGTTTGAGCAAACTATGAGGGTTTTATTTAGGTTTCCGTATGTGTGCTTTAATTAATTATATTTTAGTTTTCACATATAGGGGAAACGTATCCGGATGACGTACGGGGCCAGGCTAGTCTCGGGGGCTACGACCCAGTGACATATTTGTGAGTGGGCAATTTGTTTTTATACCTATACATATTATAGTTTCCATAAATGCGTAGTTACTTTAGTTTTACTCTTAAACTGCTGATTATTCTTAAATGTGATATAGAATTGTGATAAATGCTGTTATATGGTTGGGATATTACTGTCATGACATTCATACATATTTGTACATGCTTATCTTGCTGCACCCCGGTGTTAGTACTCCGCCTAGGGCCAGGGCCAATCCTTCACACGTATGTTCACATCCGCACCATTCGCTCGCCTTGGATCCAAGTTAGGTGCCAGTCATGTCGGGTAGATTGCATTAGGCAATCCGACTTGTATGTGACCGTGCTTTTGCACCAGTCTTCGCGTGATCGTAGTACTAGAGCATATTGATTACACCCAGTCTTGTAGGGTAGAGTTGCTTTAGGCAATTCCGACTCGTGTGCTAGCTTAGATGATGAGCAAACTGTTTATAATTAATTATCACATGATTATATTACTGTGGCATTTAGTATATCACATCATGGCATATTACAGGTTAAATTACTGTTATACATAATTGCCTACTTACTTACTTAATATGATTTGAAGAAACTATACTTGTTTTTACGGTGAGGGGTTAGTATATTCGAAAATAAAGGTTTTACTATAAGCATTGTTTTGCTGACCCACTCAACCTTGTTTTTTCACCCCTTGAGGACCTGGATAGTTGTACTCTTGTGGCACTCGAGGAATTCCGGCAGTTCTGACATTCTCTTCAGTATTAGACGCATGAACTTTCACTATTATGTGATAGGTGTACTTTAATACTTTGACTACTCTATTGTAGTCTTACTGTCTTTAAGCTCTGAATATTTGTAATGGGTTATCCTCACGATTGTGCACTCTATCCCTGTTAGTATATTAGTTCTATTTAGTTTTAGTTTAAATTTACTCACTTTTCACATCACTCATCCTTATGGTTACGTCACCTCTCGGTGATGGCCAGCATACTTCGACCTTCCCAAGTCGGGGTGTGTCAGAAAGAGAGATAAGTAAGGGGAAGAGAGAGAGTGGTAGCCCTCATTTCATATAAAAAAAAAATTTGTGTTCACACATAAGACATTAATAAAATTATATTTAGAAAACATTTCAAACTCAATAAGTTAGAAACACGGAATAATTAATTTATTTTGTTTTAAGAGAAGGAAACTAAAAAACTTCGGGCTTACAAGTAGATAGATTATGAGTTTTGTTTTCCATTTGAACTTTTAAAGTGTTTTTGTATAAATCGTGAGTTATTTTTTCTTATTTACTAACCTTGTCAATATAAGACTAAAAAAATATTAATGTTTTTGAGTCTTTAAGGATATGTATAAGTAATGAATGAACACTAAATTAAACCTTTTGATGACATGTAATATTATTTGCAAATTGGGTCTAAAAATTTAGTCTACGCATTACTCTTTGCTGAATATTAGATTTGAATTGGAACGGATATTTAAAAATAGAAACCCACATATTTACTAGCTAGTAAATAAATTAACAATCAAACAAAAATTTGTAAAAATTGAAAAAAAAAATAAACATGCACATAACATTTCGAACTTAGGAACTCTCGTTAATTTTAAACAACAAAAACCATTCATTCTCATTACACTTCTTAATTATTTAGCCAAATTTTATAAATTTATGCTGTTATGAAATGAAATTTGTAAAAATTGGAATGTAAATAAGCACACGTGGTGTTTTGAACCTAAGACCTCATCATTCATTTTAAACAACAAAACCACCAATTCTCGTTAAATTTCTTTGTCACTAAACCAAATTTTATACATTTGTACTCTTACAAAAACATATATAAATATATCACCCTAATAATTTTGGTGCCCTAAATTTTTTTGGGCCCCGGACGGTCGCCCTGCCCGCACTGGGCATGGGCCGGGCCGTACAAGTTCTGGAGCAGGAATGCGAGACTAGGAAGGATGAAAAACATGAGTTAGACCAACCCAATACAACAAGGCCCAACTTTGTATGCTCATTTGAAAAAAAAAAAACTTTGTATGCTCAAACCCATATACCCGAAAACAATTATTAAAATAAACAAATTAAAAATAAAAAGAAAATAAAAGAATAAGAAACCCCCAACATTTGTGACGTTCTCTCGTCTCGCGGGTTCTCTCTCGAGTCCATTGAGGTTCATCATTCATCAATTTTGATTTTCCGGAGCAATCAAGACTCCCCTTTTCTTCTTCTGATTCAATTTCCACTCCCTTACTCTCACCTCTTCGACTTCCCGCTGCTGAAATTTCTGAGGAAATATAGCAATTTTGGGCTTCTGATTCAAAGGTAAAATTTGCTCAGATTCTTCTTCTTCTTCTGTTGCTTTTTGGGTATGCATTGTTTCAGCTATTCGATAATCGTAACCCGTCTCGAATCGCTGATACGTTGAAGGTTTGATCGTAGAATGTACTGATCGGGTTGGAGAATTTGACTATTGTAGTATTCCAAGGTTCCCTGTAGGGCAAATGAATGCCAAAGAATTGATCTTGTTATCAAACACATTAGTTTAGTGTGTAGGATTTTCACTTAATCACAGTACTGCAAATTTTCGAATAGTTTCGTAGGGCTGCTCAATTCAATGCTAAACAATTTACTTTGTATGCAGTAGCTAATCGAATTATTGAATATGCAATACCTGTTTCATTTCTCATTTATGAGTTCGATACTGTACAAATTTGATGGTTAATTCGAATGGAATTA
Organism: Cotoneaster glaucophyllus; assembly: GCA_036320875.1. Taxonomy (NCBI): domain Eukaryota; kingdom Viridiplantae; phylum Streptophyta; class Magnoliopsida; order Rosales; family Rosaceae; genus Cotoneaster; species Cotoneaster glaucophyllus. Next base: position 24,237,896 of record CM070068.1, on the reverse strand, counting down.
CATTGTAATTTATACTTGTGATGTAGCAGGTGTACTATGTAAGGTTTATTAGTTGGATAATTTGAACTTAATATTCTTTCATATTTACTTTTGTCAAGTATATATAGTTTGAGGCCCTTTTTGTTTGAATTTTTGTAGGTAATTACCATATTTCTTTTTCTTAAAAAAAAAGTGAATGTGAATGGATGGCACCATTTTAAAATTCCGCCTTGGGTCCTCAAAAGTTCAGGGAGAGTCGCCCCGAGAGATCACCTCTCGGACGAACCTGTCGAGTGACACCAGTGAGAATGGGTGGCTCATACGGTTCTTTGACTCAGCATTTTTCTGCGAATGGATCGCTGTTAGCTACCTGTACAAGCATGACCATGCGGGGGTGCGCGACTACCTCTGTAATCGAATGTACACTCTTCCCTTATCGGGAATTGAGAGCTACTTGTTTCAGATATGTTACATGTCAGTGCACAAGCCTAGCCCGTCTTTGGATAAGTTTGTTATTGATATGTGCTCTAAGTCGCTTAAGATAGCTCAGAAGGTGCATTGGTTTTTATTGGCGGAGCTTGAAGACTCAGATGATAATGAAGGAATTAGTAGAATTCAGGAGAAGTGTCAGATTGCGGCCACTTTGATGGGTGAGTGGCAGCCTTTGGTACATCCTCAAAACGAGTCAGCTAGCCCTGGGAGCAAGAACCAGGTATTGAATAGAATATTGTCATCAAAACAGAAATTGTTGTCACTAACGTCTTCACCACCTGCCCAGAGGTCGTTTTCTTTCTCGCCTTCATCGGTAAACAATTTGCAAGAGGATGGTGGTCAGTTCTCTCCCGATGAGAACAAAATTTTTAAAAAATTCATACCAGGGCCAAAGGTTCGGGATGCATTGCTCTTTAGGAAGTCAATGGAGAAAGGTGACGACGACTCTGAAAAAGATGGATTCTTTAAGAGGCTTTTAAGAGACAGTAGAGGTGATGATGAGACAGGTTCTAAGATTAGAGATTCTTTGCTGTTAAGAAAGTCCGCAGAGAAGGATGATGATGATGCAGAGAAGGATGGCTTCTTTAAGAGGCTATTAAGGGATAGTAAAGGTGATGATGAGGAATTGACATCGAGCTCAGAGGGTTTTTTTAAGAGATTGTTTCGTGATTGTAAGAGTGATTCTGACGATAAATCAATCTCTAAATCTGTGAAAGATGAAGAAAAAGAAGGGTTCTTTCGGAAGTTTTTCAAAGAGAAGTTTGAGGACAAAAAGGACCGGATTGATAAGAATGAAGGTGATGATGCACCATACTCTGAAGAAAAAGGTTTGAAATCTGCTGAAGATGATGAAAAAGAGGGGTTCTTCCGAAAAATTTTCAGAGACAAGTTTGATGACAAGAAAGATGGGAATGATAAAATCGAGGAAGGGAGTGCCAATGGAGACGAAGAAGAGCCTTCTGACTTTCCATTGTTTCGAAGATTGTTCCGTGTGCACCCTGAAGATGCAAAAAGTACTGTTGCAAATGAAAACAGCAGTACCGGTGGCTTGCTAGAAAGTAGTCCAGGGACTGAGAACTTTTTTCGCAAATTGTTTAGAGACCGTGACCGTTCAGTTGAAGACTCAGAGCTATTTGGTTCAAGGAAACACAAAGAGGTAAGCCCGTATCTACTTATTTATTGTTACTTCGCTGTTAGTGGGAGTATGGCTTTGCAGTTTGTGCTTTTTTTCATTTTTGTTTTGTTTTTGTTTTTGAGAAGGAGACTATTTTATTGAAAGAAAGACAATGAAACAAAGGCTAAACAAAGTGGTCAGGAAGACCACTAATAAAGAGAACAGTACAAGAGCCTAGTAGCCACTACTCCCACAAATTGTAAAGGATTGTTGTCTTCTATATATTAAATTTGTTTTAATTAAATAACGTTTTCCTTCAGTTTTTTTTAGATTCGGTGTTATGAGCTGAAATATGTAATATTTAGCTCTTGAAAATGCTTAGCTGTTTTGTGTGAAACTCCCTCAATTGTCAAATTCTTGAATTACATTACAAATTTTTCTTTCAATGGTGAACATATCCAGTGAGGGTGAGCCTTGGTTCAACCGAAAGGTCACGGGTTTGAGTTGTTGAAACAGCCTCTTTGCAAAAAAAAAGCAAGGGTAAGGCTGTGTACGATAGACGTCCCGTACACCCCCCCCCCCTCCTCTCCCCTCCTCCCTCCCTCCCTCTCCCTGCTGTTGTTGGCTTGGGGTCGGTGTATGTAGTCAAGTATGATCTAGTTTGTGATTTTTACATCTTAGTTATTAGTTTATCTTGAAAGTTAGAAACATTAGAACGTTACTTTTGGTCATATAGGCATTGCCACTGGAAATGTAGTTCTAGATGGCCACTGAACTCTCCGACTTGTGTATAGGTTGCAGTTGCCGACGTTATAGGTATTTGTGCTAGTCGATAATTGGTTTCTTTGTTTATCGGGTGGGTATGTAGGAGTTAATCAGTAAATAATTAGGCTGGGATGGCATGGAATACCAAACATGTTCGGTGATGAAGTTAGGAAACACTGATTTTGTGGATTTGATATTTACATTCATTGGAGTGTAGTTTTGATACATACATATGTGCAAATGCATAAAGATTTCAGTGTTTATTCTTATATTTAGTTTTAGTTTTTTAAAAGCTTAATTTTTTTATATAAACCTCGTAATAACATATATAAATATTTTTATATGAACATTGTAATACCATTTTTGTGAAATTAACTTAAACCGGTCATCTGATCTCCATTTTAAGTTGAAAATTCAAAACATGTATATTGAACATAATGTACGAACGGTGTTGGTGTTCAAATTTGAACTTTGACTGGGTAGGGTCTACTGCAGTTTTTCCCCTAGTTTGACTGGTTGAAAGAGAAGTTGATTTCCCCAACTTCAGTAGCAGAAGAGCGGTTAATTCTACATTATGTTTGTTTTATATTTTGTTTTGTGATATTAAGTGATGCGTTGACATAATGATACCTCTAATCTTGCCAACATATCATGGCACGGTTTGAGCTCTTGGCCTCTTAGACTACACTCATTTGCAAGATGAGGGAATTATAGGCAATACAGTTACATTCTATTGTATTCACTGTGGTGTGGTTAAAGTTCATTTCAAAGAGATGCATAACTTATTTGATGACTCATTTATATTCACTGTTATTATGTTTTGACAGAAACGCCCTGGTTCTCCAAAGCAACAAAATGAAAAGTCAAGTGCTAAACCCCCGCTTCCAAATGCTACAGCATCCCAATACCGTAAAGGGGCTTATCATGAGTCGCTGGACTTTGTGCAGTCACTATGTGAGACATCTTATGGCTTAGTGGATATATTTCCAATTGAGGATCGCAAGAGTGCTCTTCGTGAGGTTGATGGTCATCTCGCTTATCATATACATTTACTCTGCACACACAGCATATAGGGCCATGGCTGATTGACACATGCAAAACTATTTACTATCTTTTAACTTTTTATTTTCCATCAATCCTTCCGTTGATTAATGGTCAAAACATGCTTACCATACATGTAAAATTTCAAGTCAATCCAATATCTCTAGCAATTCCATATACATTGTATTAATAGTTAGCTCCATACTAACTGTTACAAGGAACCTAATGAACCTAATACAAAGAGTCTTAACTTTTTATTTCATATCACAAATAAACGTGCATGTTTTATTATTTTTAATCTTTTGTCTGACATGTGTTTGTTATTCTTGCATATCTAGTCACTTGCAGAGATCAATTTGCACATTGCTGAGGCTCAAAGTAGTGGAGGTAATTCTTAGTCAACATTTCTGGGCCCTTTGTGTTAAGTTTACCAAAGTATGTTTTGGAAATTGAAAAGATTGCGGAAATGTTTTTCTAAATTCCATAAATTCGATTTCTGATCGGTATGGAATATGAATATGTATACATATCATATTAGTAGTTCCAAAAAATATTATTTCAAAGATATTGGAAATGTTGAGGAATGCCATACTTGGAAGGGATCATTTTTCGTAGATTTGAGATTTGGTTTGTCTTTGTTCTGCATGACACTTTGGAAAATATGGCCATGCTTGTTTTGTATGAGAATCAAGTAGCATAAATTGATCTTGTTTTCTTTTGTTTCACTTTTTCCCTCCAAAATTATGTTCATGGAAGGTGTTACTACTGTGTGCGCATTTATGTGGTCTGCCTTGTGCATAATCTTTTGTTTTAATGTGAAAGTCTTGATTCCATGAGAATCTAGATATAATGTTATTTGAAAAGAAATCCAATGAAACTAAGGTGTAGAAATTGGACGGAATTCCTACTATTCTGAATATTGTTTTACCCTTTTAGTTAAGCAAAATTCTAGTCTTATGCTTTTTGGGGCATCTGTATTGACAGTTATCTCCATACTCTTAATTGAATATTGCTGATGATAATATTAGGAGTTTGCTTTCCAATGGGGAAGGGGATGTATCGGGTGGTTTATATACCGGAAGATGAAGCTGTTCTTTTGAATTCTAGGGAAAAGGCACCGTATCTCATCTGTGTTGAAGTTCTGAAAAGTGAAATTCCTGGGTATGCTTACAGTACACTATGGTCTAATCCCCCCCCCCCCCCCAAAAAAAAAAAAAAAAGTTTCCATGTTTGATAATCGAAATTCCCTGGCAATTGTTTGACGCTGAAATATATTCTATTTCTTTTGCTTTATTTTGTGAAAACTGTTTAAGCAATGCAAAGGATGCATCTGGTTCTCAAAAGCTTTCTCGAGGAGGAATTCCTTTAGCAAATGGGGATGCACTTCTGCCAAGACCGCCTTCGTGGGCATATCCTTTGTGGACTGTTCAGGAGGTCTATCGCAATAGTAATGATAGGATGTCGAGTTCTACTGCTCAAGCAATTGACCAGGCGATGTCATATACGTCCGAGGCGAAAGTGAAATTTGTTACTATAAAACTATCTGTGGAGGATAAATTGCATGGTCATACAGTAAAAGCAGAGAATATATCAAGGAGTTATCAACGTGGAGATGCTGCAACTTGTGCACAAGGGAGTGATTTGGAGTGGGTAAGGGTGGTGCTTACAGCAGACCCTGGTGTTAGAATGGAGGACATTGAGGATCAAGGCCCCCCTAGGCGGAAGGAACACCGTCGTGTACCAAGTACAGTGGCTATAGAAGAAGTAAAGGTGGGCTTTGTTAGGTCTTTATCACCAATTGATGTTAATTTGGCATTTATTGATGTTTGAATGAAACCACATTTATCTTGTTATCTTTTTTGTACTAATATCCTCCAAATTTGATGTGACTGGTTCCAATGTGCATGTGTTTGTCTCATTTCTTATATATAGTACTCTTTTCTTGTCTTCAGCATGAAATCCCATGGTTTTGAAATTTTTCTTGATGGACTGTTTTTCTTTTAAGTATTTTTTTTATTCACCAATATCAATAGACTGATAAACACACACACACCCAAATTTGTTCTGGTGAACTGGTTTTTTCTAAGTTTGATTATTCACACACACAACACACACATAGAGATAGTAATTTCTTTGGGGCAATTTTCTCCAGTCATTCTACTATATTTTATAGTCAAATTCTGTGTTTGGAACATTGATCAGGTGCTTTCTTTTCTGACTCTCTAGTTTTGTTGGTTGTCTAACCACATAACATTCTAGATTGTCTGAACATTGACCATTTTATAATGAGGTGAAATACTATCGAGATGATCTTGCTTACACTATATTACAGTCATTCACATTTTATTCAAACGGTTGAGAAACTTGTTCTTGTATAAGAGTTGTTGATTTATTTCTTTTTTAAGAATGCTTACGGACCAGGACCTTAATCTGGCACCTTAGACATTCCTGTATAAGAGTTTTTTTAGAGAAGAAATAATATCAGTATTATACTTAATGAATCACTTTGCAAAATGGAAAGCTATTTCCTGTTTTTCTTGTTCAACTTGAGAGACAAACCTGATTCCCTTCTCTTGTGCACGGATTTATTTCTTGCTCTTAAATTGACATTGCAGTAGCGTAGGTGCTTATACATTCATGCACAGGTTAATTGTAATGGCATTGAAGCCTTAAGTTAAACAAATAAGATTGATGCTTTCTGAAATAACGTATTTATCTGTATAATTTTTTGATTCTTTTATGTATTCTTGAATATATATTCTATTCATTCCTTGCTCTGTTCATAAAATTCAACTTTCTTCAGGCTGCTGCAGCGAAAGGAGAAGCACCTCCTGGACTTCCTCTGAAAGGGGCTGGTCAGGATTCATCAGATGCACAGCCAATGGTGACAATATCTATACTTTGCAATTGTGTTAAGAGTTATATCATGGAGATGCTTAATTATATTATCTGATAACATTCAAATTTTGACCAGGCTAATGGCGGTATTCCCAAGGCCAGTAATGCCTTGTCTGGCGAACTTTGGGAGGTAAAGAAGGAGAGAATAAGAAAAGCTTCAGTTCATGGAAAGTTAACTGGTTGGGACTTGTGCTCCGTGAGTACTTCCCCTCTCTCTGTTGTTTCTGCTTCTTTCCTCTGTTAATATAATCGTTTCCTTATAAAGAGAACTTAGTACGATCAAGACTGTTGGTAAGGTTTTCACGTATGAACTAGATTTCTAGTAAAGTTGAGGAAATGTGGAAATTGAGTGACTATGTCAGCCCCCTTTCTCACTTGAGTGAGATTACTTTGAAACATAATTTTGAGAAATTACGTTCTTAAATTTATTTTCTTATTTTTCAGATGAAGCTGTTTAACAACTAACATAATTGTTAGTCTATTATGAAATTCTATTGGACACAGAAAAGTGGACAAGTAATCCACCATGAGTAGAAGAGAAAAGAATTTTAATTTAACAAACTACTTCTAGCTTAAGACACCAGAATTAATCATGACACTACAACTTTCCATGCTAGAACAATATCAAATAGAGGTTTGTCCCTGAAAACAGGAAAAACAGAAGCCCAAAGCACCACCCAAAACTGGACCTTCTTTCACACCTCCACTTTCAATCCCCTAATGTCCTTGAAGATCCGCTCAAAGGCTCAAGCTTTTAGGGAATGGTCAACGATTTATCTTGAGCTAAGACCAGCCGTGGCTTGCAGCCTTATCTTGCGCATTCAGAGACAGACAACGAGAAACATATAGGTGCAGCCCCACTCTATATATGAAAATTTGGGTATTGGGAATAAATTTTTTTCATTCCAGGAGTTTTTTAACCAGAGATTCAATACCACGTTAGATTACCATTGGACCTGAAAAGCTTTAGCTGTCGGTGATAACAAAATAATACATGTCAAACTAACTTGTTCACCCTTGGAAAGGGTGGAAAGGTTAAATTTGGTTCTTTTTCCGCTTGTCTTTTTCTCTTCCAGAATGTTTGAGGTGTTTATGTTTATCTCAATAAAGTGTATGTTTGGATGTCCTTGGTTTTCTTCTGTACATTCATTGTTATCTATTTATCGGTTATACAATTGTATGTTCAAGAGTTCTTGGTACTGTATAGTATTTAGCTTCATATATACTTCGTGCAGGTTATTGTGAAGAGTGGTGATGATTGTAGGCAGGAGCATCTTGCTGTGCAACTTATTTCTCACTTTTATGGTAGGTGTCTTTCTAATTATTTTTCTTCTGTTTTGTTGAAGGCAGTTCTGTCTATCTCTCTTTCTTCCTTTTCCTTCGCTTACCACGCAGTCTTTGGTTTGATTAGATTAAACAAGATGCTTTCTTAAAACCTATTGGGAAAAAAATGCATTGTGGAAAAATTGAACTCTGTCTCTTGTTTCTTTCTATTAGAGTTTGTGGAGAACCAATCAAAATCTGCGTGAAGAAAGCTAGTTGAACCTCTAGGTCTGGTTGATAGTTTAACCCTCGGATTGCACTGTGTGTCAGGAAGTGCTCTTTATTTGTGTTGTGCTATCAAGGATGAGAGTTGTCTCTCTGTTTTTACTTGGTATTAAACTGAGTCGGCTGCCATAAATTTTTGGGCTGGGTTTAAGGCACAAATCAAACTGTCCAACTTCAAACAGAACTCCCACGCCCTAGTTATTTTCTTATAATAGCACTTTAAATAGAGAAGATACTAAGAGAAAAACTATTCCATAATATACGGCTATATGGAAATAGGTAATTTTGGAATCCAAATGACTATACTGCTAGTTGAGGTCCATCCTCATTATAGATATGTTATCCATATAGCCAAAATTACCTATTTCCGTTATTGTATCTAATACATCTAATTCACTTCAATTGTGGGGTGAAATAGGTAATTTTGGAATCCGAATGACTATACAACTAGTTGAGATCCATCCTTATTATAGATTTGTTATTGTATCTAATACTTCAATTAATGTGTTAAATGAGTGATTTAACTATCATTTTCTGTTCAACCAATGTTGATATTTTTGCTAATACAAACCACTATTAATTTTTTCTATCAACCTCACTGTTTCATCATCCCCAATATTTTTATCGACCACAATATTTTCATTTTCTTTTTGTTTCGAATTTGTTTCTCTCTTGTGTTCCCATATTAGACTGTTACTTGAACAAGCTGGAAATATTAATTGAACTGAATTCAACTTGTTATGTTACTTTCCAGATTTATCAAAATCATTTCCTTGTTGCATTCACAGTAGTTGTACCCACTCCTCAAACTAGTTGATGACTTTAATGTTGGATTTGATGGCAGATATATTTCAAGAAGCTGGTCTCCCTCTCTGGTTGCGCCCTTATGAAGTCTTAGTTACTTCTTCTTATACAGCTCTCATTGAAACAATTCCAGATACGGTAATTCTGTTCTCTTGGTCTATTCAAGTGAATTAAGAATTTCAAAACTTCACCACGTCATCCATAATATACTTTGCTGTGTTGTAGGCTTCAATTCATTCTATCAAAAGTAGATATCCCAACATCACGAGCTTGCGAGACTTCTTTGCTGCTAAGTACCAAGAAAATTCTCCTAGTTTTAAACTTGCTCAGGTAATCTACTACTTCATGAACCAGATGCTTATCAAAATGTCTTTTAATGCTCAGCTTTATTCTCATCATGGTTAATTGTTATAATTGCAATGGAGGAGTGCACACTCTGTTTTTTCTATTTGTATGATTTTATATTTTTTTTGAAGTGCTGGGGTGGGGTGAAGGTAGGAAGGATATGGAAACTCTTGATAAGATTGAGAACTGAGAATTGCCTTTAATGAATCTCTCCTCTGTTTCTGGATATTAGGGTTATATGTTGGAAACTGTAGAAGTAATGACGTTTAATAAGGACAGGAAGATCAGTTCTTCAGTCAATTGAGCATAGTCACTGCCCTTTTCTAATAATATGACATTTAATTATTTGACAATAGATTCCTAAGGTTCCGAGCATGTAGAGTTTCCAGATTGAGGTTGTTTGTAGACATTGTAGGACTTGGATCAATTTGGTTGTTGAAGCATATTAATATGCTCTGAAACAAGAAATGTGATTCATATTTAGCATTCTATATAATTGCAAAAGCATGTCCTGTAGTGGCTCTTTGTAATGTCATTTGACCAACTGCCCTGCTTACAGTACATGCATATCTATTCGGGGCCACTTTCTGCAGTATCTGAAGCCATGCTATCGTTTTGAAGTTTTTGAATTATGATACCTTTACCCTGTCCTTTCTAAAACTCTGTATAGTTACTTCTGGATGAGAGTATGCATTTGGCATAATCATCAATGTTTATTTGGTTAGATGCGAATGAAGTTGGTTTTGAAGGTGCTTTTCACTTATGGGGTGTATAATTCCATGGATTATCTTCTATTCTATCAGATTTTGATTAGTCTTGGCAGAAAAGAACAATAGACACCTTGATGTGGCTAAAATTCCGTAATAGGTTTTCCATCTTGGTCGCTTTGTATAAATTTTATCTTAGGAGTTCTCAGTTCTCTTTTTTTGAGTACCAGATTCCCGAGTCTTATACCAACATAATGAACCCAATCAATATTTTAGTGATCTAAATGAATTTAAAGAAAAATGTGCACTAGGGAAAACTGTCCAGAATCCAGATTCGATTATGTCTCCTAGTTACATTTAATCAATTTCACTGAATCCAATGTTCTTAGTGAATAGAAAGGCTTGATTTATTTTATTTGTTTCACAGAGGAATTTTGTTGAAAGTATGGCTGGATATTCTTTAGTGTGTTACCTTCTGCAGGTATGGTTTCCCTTTCTCTAAATCTATCATATCGCTCTATCTATCCATAAAAGTTAAGTGTTAGTTCTGTCATGGAGGGGCAAATCTCTAATGAAATTATGAAATTAAGCTTCAATTCAGTTGTTAGTTTCAAAAATGACATTTTGTGTATATAATATATGTGATACGTTATGTACATCGCACTGTGTTTGTATGTTTTATTACGTGCATGTTGCTTCAGGTTAAAAAATCCTTCATGATATCATGTTGATGTCTGGTTAAAATCGTTCATGTTGGTTGCTTGTTAACCTGTAATGCACATGTTAGCAAACTCTCATTTACGTCACTAGTACACGGAGATACAGTTTAATAGCAATAATGCAATTAAGAAATTACTTGACTTTCTGACGATGTATTGCTCCTGGTGGTTGTACTCAAGATTGTCATCCCTAAATATCGTTATTTTCTTTGGTATAATAAAATAATCTCTTTCCTAAGCATTTATGCACAAGAGATAGTACTACAAGTTAACCTTGGAATCTGCCATATGTTGCATACGTATATGTATGAAAATATCAAATGTTAATATAGATTTAAATTATCTACTGTATGTTTGACATTTGTTTTCATTTTCAGAAGCATGTACTCGAGAAAATAACGATATCAAATGTTAATATAGATTTAAATTATCCTTAGTTTTTTCTCTCCTTGTTTAGTCCTTGAAGAAGGTCATATAATAACTTTTCACCAATGTGTTTGTTGTTTAGATAAAGGATAGGCACAATGGGAACCTCTTAATGGATGAAGAAGGTCATATTATACATATTGATTTTGGTTTCATGCTCTCCAATTCGCCTGGGGGAGTAAATTTTGAGAGTGCTCCATTCAAATTAACACGTGAACTTCTTGAGGTAAGAGACATATGCTTACATTGGTTAATCTCTTGCTATATTTGTGTCCAATAATCTTCCTTGCTGCTTGTAAACATTCTAGGGTGAATCATTTTTTCCATCTAAGTTGAAAGTGTGATTATGCTAGGTCATGGACTCTGATGCTGAGGGAGTTCCTAGTGAGTTCTTTGATTATTTTAAGGTAACAGTAGAAAAATTTAGTTTGTTTTTGTTCAGGTTCAGGGACATCTATGTCTTTGGATGTTATTATATTTTCTGGGGGTAAGCTCTTGCGCTGTTTTCAGGTTTTGTGCATTCAAGGATTCCTTACATGTCGGAAGCATGCAGAACGCATTATTCTTCTTGTTGAGATGTTGCAGGTAAAACCAAATTTAGCTGTCAATGCTCTGATATTTTTTTTCTTTTTTGTCAACTATGGGATGAAAAGAAATTGAGGATGTGGCGTCTTCAGAATTTCAGGAGCAGAAATGATTTCACACCCTTTCTCACCTCATACAAAACCCCTAATGTTCTGTAGCTGTTGGATCGAGCAATTAAAGTAAAATCTACAGTCAGGATTAAGAGTGGAACAAGGTGAAAAAGGGTGTGTTGAAATCACTATTTTCAAGAGTCAGGAATTACTATTTTACATTATTGGTTTGGAGAGCTGTAGTTAGTTCGCGATTCTTGGTTGTTTTAGCTTGTTCATATATGTTATACTGTTTGTTTGCTGATATCTTCTGTATCCGTTTCAATTCAATAAAATGTTGATATTCATGGAAAAAGGAGAGAAAAACTCAACAATGTGCCTGTGTAATCGATTGATGAGCATGTAAGAGTAGGGAAAATCTCGTATCAAAATACCCCCTTTTACAATGGTTGGTTTACTCAGGCTACTGTTGTAAAATGTTTTTGGCCCAGGACTCTGGTTTCCCATGCTTTAAAGGTGGTACACGAACAATACAGAACCTACGGAAAAGATTTCACTTGAATTTGACGGAAGAGGTTTGATTTTATTTTCTTATTTTGCTGTTTAAGTGTACTATGTTTTGTTGCTATTGTTGTAACAGTGTTGTTTGATGCTTTATATCAGCAATGCGTATCCTTGGTGCTTTCGTTGATCAGCAGCAGCTTGGACGCATGGCGAACAAGGCAATATGATTATTATCAGAGGGTTTTGAATGGAATATTGTGAAGTTAGAATGTGTTGATAATCACATAGTTTTATCCGGAAAAGCCAGCTCTGTGAGTGAGTGATCAATAGCGCATATGCTAGCTGCCTGAGTTTTCGTCGGAGGTGAAAAAAGGATTGCTTAAGTGGTTTTGGCCTATTTTTCTGGGTGAGGAATTTGTAATTGTATCGGCAAAAAAAAACTTATTCAGCATCTAGAAGGCTAAAATTAACTCAGCAGGGTATTGATTATTTCCCTTGTTTGATGTAATATGGGACTCTGCTGGCTGGTGGGAATCCACTTATTCTTGAGGGAATGTTCGACCTTACTCCCCTTCGTCGGACTCCCCATACTGTACAGAGTGATTGCGATTGAGGACAGACTAGAAACCAAATGGCTACGAAAGCCATATTTTCTCGGTGCCGTTGGAACGTATTTTACACTGGTTTGTGATCTGAAGGATATAGCACTATCCAATTCTGTAAATCTTCCATTTCCAGTCAGAAACAAAAAATCTTCGGATTTAAGTGTGGAATTGTTCCAATCTCCCAAAAGTGGCCTTTCTACCAATTCCGGTGACAGATATTATCCCTCGTTCTTGTATCTGAAGGCTCGTGTCAACAAAATTCTTGAGAATCTGTATGATTGTATCATGTGTAACTGATCCCATTTTACATAGTGAAATTTGTAGATTCCAGGTTCATAATACAAGGAGATTTCGCAATGAACGTAGCGGAAGCTGTGTAACACTTTTTGGGTTATTTTCGTCACCCGCTCTCAGAAACCAGATATGGAAATATATTCATGTTGATCGATTACATAAGAGTCGTCACCTGCTCTCCTGTGAAAAGGAAAAACGAACACCTCAGTTAACTAAGATGTTAGAGTCCCCATCCTTACTAAAAAATTGTTTGTCTGGTGTTCCTAGGAGTGGGCGCAGTTCAATTTGAATTTATTTGACACAAAATATATCGAACCAACTAGCTTTAGCGGTTCGGCTTGGTTCGTTTGAGACCACTGCCACCATTGAAATCAAACCAAACCATTGTTTATTAGTTTGATTCAATTTGGATAAGCCTGTTCAAGTGAATCAATAAAAACGTCTAACATTTAAAGAGATGATTTTTTAAACATCGATCCGCACATCGCACACATTTCAATTTAATCAAAATATTAAGTTTTTCAAAACACAAAAATTTCAACAACTCCACTAGGACCAAGGTTCAATTCAATAAATTTCTCTGAGCAAACATTTATCAGTTACAATTTCACATAAGCATAAAATACAAACAGATTTCTTAATTGTTAATAGTTATTAAAAATTGTAATGTGTATAATAAATTGACATTATAATTTGTAATAGCTATCATAAATTGACATGTGCAAAATAAAAAATAATTAATAATTAAAAGATATACAATTGATTCAGTTTGGATTTGGTAACTTTCAAAAATATCACAATTGAACCAAACCAAAATAAATGATTTCGGTTCAGTTTTTAAATTGTTGAGACTTTTTTCTTACATAAATCATGACCAGAAAACAAAATAAAATAAAAAGACCATAGGTGGATCTCATCTAGACATCAGGAAAGTCAACAATACATAGTTGGCGTCAAGTTCGAGAAAACTTGTGTAGGGCTTGAACTGTCATTGGATTTCGTTGAGTGACACTACAATTCACTCAAAACTCGCCACATGACAAGTCTTAAATATAATCCCTTATCATTCTTTTATATTTAAAATTCTCATAATTATTTTTCACTAATTAATATATTATATAATATCAATCTAATGTTTCCATTTTTTTCTTCCTACTTTCCCCCTTTTTTTTCGTCCCAAACGTCCCTCCACTTTTTTTTTTGAAGAAAGGAGCATATATTGAACCAAAGGAACCAATACAGCAAGCAGCAACCAACAAGAAAAGCCTACAAGAGGCTAAACAACCAGTACAGAGAAAAGAGCACAGCCTACAGGGCTAAAAAGACACTGCCAACAAAAGCAAGCGTCGCCCCAACATCGCCTACTGGGAGGACCTAGTGAGGACAAGGGAGTCCATCGTTACTTAGAACAAACACCAGCGACAAAGGAGGTCGGTCGATCCAAATAGAATCACACAACTCCGGGGAACGATTCAACGCCAAAGTATGCGCTGCCACATTGGCTGATCTTGGAACCCAAGACCAGCGACAACTCTGGAAGGAGCCCCCCAGATGTCTAACCCTCTCCAAAGTAGGGTACACCTCCCAATTGCAAACCACCGAACTAGACAAACAGGAAATAAGATCCGAGGAATCCGATTCAAGGATAATCTGCTGGACACCTAAATCACACCCCAGCTTACACCCAAGAAACAACGCAATAGCTTCCGCAGCAAAGGCTGAAGGCGCAGATAAAGAGTATCGCGCGGCAGCCACAAAAGCTCCAGCCGCATCACGAACTACCACCCCAGCGAAGCCGCAAAGAGAAGACTTCGACCAGCTTGCGTCCACGTTTACCTTGAGGAAAAGGGCGGGCGGAGCACACCAGAACTCGACCCGAGTGGCAGGTGCCTGTAATGACACCCCATCTGGACGCACAACCGACCTGACATGCAAGAAAGAATCAAGTGCAGCAGACACCTTCAACAGCACAGAAACCGGGTTCAACCGAACCTTATTGAAAACAAAATCACAACGGGCTTTTCAAATGAACCAACAAACGAGAGCAATGTAGGACAGATTGTCGTTCTCTTCACTGTCTTTCTCACTTCTTTCTCTCTCCTAAGTGTGGTTCTTGCTATTTATGAAATTTTGCACTTTTTTCTTTAGGAAATTTCTTTGCTTTCTTTCCCCCTCCTCTCTCCAAATACAAACATCTCTTTTTTCCCCATTGTTTCTCTCCTCTCTATAAATACCAAAGTGCACACTCCAGATTATCGAGTTAATTTTTTTCATAACCTATTTGTTATCTTTCACTTTATTTTGATCGTAGTAGTTTTCTATTTTCAAGAAAGTACATCTCTAGCAAATATAATAAGAAAAAAAAACCCTTAGACGCCTATATATGTGGGTTATTCATGTCAAGTTCACATGATCAAAGCAACTATTGTATAAAGAACGAAAAGAAACTTACAAATTATTGGTTGTTTTCCATGATAAAATTGGAGTGGGTGTTGAAATTTTTTATTTATTTCTTATTTTGAAGGAAAGCAAGAAAATAAACTGGAAGAGAAAGAAGCCACTAGGGCTAGCCTAGTGGTGAGGGTGTGGGTAAGGGGTGGGGTAGTCTTGGGTTCAAGGCTTGGGGTGGGTATGGGGTGTGGTAGTTAAAAAAAAAACTGGAAGAGAAATAAGTGGGAGAGAGTACTGAAGACCTACAGCAAAACAAACTGGAGGGGAATTTGGAAAGAAGAAAAAAATAGGGGGAAAGAAGAAAAAAAAAAAAGGAAACATTAGATTAAATATAAATTAATTAGTAGAAAAATAATTATGAAAATTTTAAATATAAAAGAATGGTAAAAGATTATATTCAAGACTTGCCACGTGACGAATTTTGAGTGGGTTGTAGTGCCACTCAGTAAAGTCCAGTGGCAGGTCAAACCCCACACAATTTTTTCTCGTCAAGTTCAATCTAAAATATTATGTTAGGATATTACTAGTATGTGTCCACACACAAAGTGTGTAAATTTTTTTGTATTTGTTTTTTAAATGAGAGATGTTAAAATTACTTGTAGGTGAGGCTTAAACGAAAAACAGCAAAATTTAGTTTTTGTGAAATTATGTTACTGCCCTTAACTTTTTCGTTGTGATAGAAGACTACATAGCCTTTTCATATTTTTTTGGTTGACAAAGAAGGTTCTATTAATGTTTAGATAACCACCTTTCTTAAAAATAATAATAATCACACGTTTTTTCTTTTCTTACTTGCACACTCCATTTAATTATAATCATTAGATTGAATAATCAAATGAAAACTAACTGACATTACTAAATGAAAATGTGTACGAAAAAAAGAAGGGGGTTGGTTATTATTTTTCAATTTTATTAGGATGAGGATCCAAATCCTCTTTGTTATGAGCTGCATGTGGGGTTAATTTGTCATGGCAATTCACCAAATATATAAAGGCAGCCGTGGACAAGTCAATAGACGTAATCAACGAAATGTGATATGAATTAACCACAAGCACAATACTTTCGTAGCTACTAGCCACTTCAAAAAGTTGAAACCCCCTAACTTTGAAAAGGTTAACAAAGGAGAAAGAGAAGGTGTTTTGCTTTGGCGAATTAATAGTAAGAAGAAAATACTTGTGTCCTTCCTCCTCCCACGAATAACCTATTTGTTCCCTCTACTTGAGATCAATGTATTTTTGTTGTACAAGCATTATAATCAGAACTATTTATCCTCTTTCTCATCATCTAAAAATCATATGTGCAAAAAATATTCAATTTGGAGACCTTTTAGTCATCCATGCGTGTCAAAACCAGTCATCAGTTTTGATATAAAATAGCATTTTTATGATGAACCGTACATGTTTTGATATATATAAATGACTAAACAATATCCAAAATGAATGATTATTTTACAAAGATGATTTTTAGATTATGATAAAGAGAATGAACAATTCCAATTATGACATTTATAGGATGAAAATACATTAATCACAAATGGGGACAAGTGGATCCCCCCACGAGGAGAAACACAAGTATTGTCCATAGTAAAACTGCATACTATAAGAATTCAAGCACGTTGTTGTTGCAAGTTAATCTGAATAAAGCTAGCTCGGTATCTGTGAAAATTTCTAAAACGAACTAGTGAGCTTTGTACTGTACAGGGATACGATATAACGTATACCACAGTGCGTAGATGCGAATATTTAACGAGTTAATTCGACATTAGCATTAGCAAAATTGCAAGCATTACTTAAGGACAACAATAGCATTACAGAAACAGTACTAATTAATCAAACAGACCTACCTAATTAATAAACTTGGATTGAATACTTAATTAGCCTTTTAATTGATACATCCCATGATCTCATGGACAAATTAATAGACCATGGCCAAATTAGTTACCTAGATAATATGATTATCAGAGTCCCCCAAAAGCCATTATTACTTCTGCACATACCAACAAGAGTAGCAACCCCATGCTGTAGTGATGAAGTGGAGCAGCTGAGTAATATGCATAAGCATCGGTTTGGTACTGATACACATCTCCAGGTAGACCTGTCTCGTAAACAAACCTCGGTGGCGGCGGCGGTACATCTCCAGGTAGACCTGTCACGTAAACAAACCTCGGAGGCGGCGGCGGTACTGGCACGTATTGGCTTGGATTAGGGTTGCAATCTTGAGTTGTCGTTGGAGTCTTTGGCGGTGGTGGTGGCGGCGGAGGTGGTGAAGGCAGCTGTTTCTGTTCACATGGGTTGACACAAGGGCACGTTCCACATTTTATCCCCGCGTCCACTTCCTTAGACACCAAAGGTTGATGATCATCAGAAGTAGTGGCGGTGACACTAGCTGAAGAACAAATCAAAAGCATGATAACGAGTGTTTGATGTGGTGGTGATGCCATTGATTTCCGGTTAGAGAGAGAGAGAGAGAGAGAGAGAGAGAGAGAGAGATAGAGGGGGAGAGAGAGAGCGTACTAGTGGGTGGGAAAAGAAAAGGAATGTAGGGGCGTTAAATTTGTTTTTGGATATGCCACCTAGATAGCTTGTGGCTTACGTTTGGGGTGCATGGAAGCGGTAAAGGCTTAGGTCATGCGGTTAGGTAATTTTAGTTATTTCGGGGAACATGTAGTTGGATGAGCGAGAGGGACTTGAAATTGTGAGCCTCTTTAGACGGTTTGAGAGATGTCTCGCAAGCAAATTGCATGTGGATGTTGTAAATGCATGAGAGGGACCTTACTACTACTTCTAGTTGCCATGCCCTTAAAAATATATATGAATATAAACTGCTTCAAAACCCTTGACCACATTTGTAATACCCTGAAAATTTAAATATTGGTATATGTGAAGAAAATTGGAAATAAAACAATTTTTGGTTATGAAAGTAAAATTGGAAAATTTTAAAGTTATGTCTCCGAAAATCATTATAATTTATGTATTGGTATGATTGAGATTTTAAGTTATCCTTTTGAGAAATTATATAAATTTATATAAGTTAGTTTTAAAGTAAACTAGTTAAGAGTGTTGAAGTTTGAAAATTTATTATTTAAAATTTATAAACCTTTCGAGGTCACAATTTATATTTTTAAATAGAGTTCGACCTCACGAACGCGTAGGTACAAACCGTTCGTGAAACGGAGTTATAACGAATAAGTTATTAACATTAGGGGTGGGCACTTACAACCGAAAACCGAAACTGAAATACGAACCAAATCGAACCGCACCGAACGGTTTGGTTTTGCGGTTTTGAAACGGTTTTGGTTTTGAAACCGAACCGCAACATAGAAAACGGTTTGGTTTTGGTTTTGGCTTTTGAAAACCGCACCGAAACCGAACCGCACCGCAAATATTAATAAACATTTAATTAAATGTCCATATTAGATTTCATGTTTTAATTGGTTGTTTGTTAGAATCCATACACTTAGTATGGACTCAACCAACTAGAATATCATTATTCATCACTTTCTTTCGTTCATTAACTTGTAGAACCTTTGTTATTTTATACCATCACACACACACACACACACACACGAATATGTACAAAGGTGGACTAATCTTGTTATCAAGAGTCGAACAATGATCTAATGAAGTCCACTCATTTGAAGCATGATATCATATATTCTAGTATGAAAGTTTCGCTCACATTTAATGAATTCAAAGTTGTTCAACTTGTTTTATGTTATACCTTGTACGGGACACCCCTTTGTTGCACAAACATGTTTTACCATCATAGCTACATGCAACATACTAATTGTTTACTTAACAAATGTCTTTTTTTCTATTGCTATTGGGAAATGCTTATTAATATGTTAAATTGTAAATTGTACATTTTTTTTCTTAAAAACCAAACCGAAACCGTTTGAAACCACACCGAACCGAACCAAATGGTTTGGTTTCATTTCAGTTTTGGCTTCAAAACCGCACCGAACCAAACCGCAAAAAATTTCGATTTTGGTTTTGGTTTCACTCAAAACCGCACCAAACCAAACCGTGCCCACCCCTAATTAACATCCAAAGTCAGGGATATTTTGGTAGTTTTAAATTCCTTTAGAAAACTCCAGAAATCTGAAGTAATCATTTGCACCGCGTGTGTGGCTGTGGTGAATGGAAGGAAAAGGAAGGACGGCTGACATAAAAAGGAAAGAATAGAAAGGAGAAATCAGGAGGGGGGAAGGAGAGAAAGGAGGGGCAAGGAGAGAAAGGGATGCGGGAGATCTTGACCCGCGACTGGGCAAACCCGACCCGGTCGGGATTTTAAGCTATTTTCGACGGGTTTTAACCCTTTTTCCGGCGAATTGAAGCTCCCCACCACCTGGAAATCATCCCTCATCTTCCATTCTACTGATTTTACCTCAAATTTGAGAGAAATTAGTCTTGAAAATAGGAAATCCCGCACCATGGGTGTCGCGGGTCCTTTTACTCGAAATTTATCATTTCTGAAAGGTTTTTCTCCAATTACCACCATCATTAGACCTCCTTTAAAGCCTAGAACAAAGCCCAAACCACCGTAGGGGCGGCGGGGTACCGGAGGCGAAGGATCAAAACACACCCATTTAAGGGTTTCCGGCGGGTTTTGATAAAATTGGAGACTTTTTCGGCCAAATTGGACTTGGCCACAGGTATAAAGTTTACTCTATTCTTTGAGATCTTCATTTCTGTAATTTTTGGGAATTTTTAGAAATAATTGATATTTTCCGGCGATTCCGGACGGCCGACCGCCACCGTCACCAGCGGCGGCGCGTGGATAGTGAGCCGGCGCCGTGCTTTTGAGCTAATATTAATGTACTGAAACCATATTTGATATGCTTTTGGTGTGATTAAATTGTTTGAATCTAGTTAATGGTTGTTAGCCATTGAATTAATTTTCTTAATTGAGTTAGAAATTGGAATGTGAACTACGGAAGGCTTGATCCCGCTCACGGGTACGTAGGCAGTCTAACAGTGTTAGATGCAGCCTTAAACAATTGAGAATTTATTTTTAGTTGGGAATTTGACCTAAAAGAAGTTTGGTTGGAGCTCATATGTGGAATAAAGGAAAAAATGTAAAGAATAGTGACATAAATTGTAAAGTTAATTTATGCTTTTGACATGTAAGAAATGTGGTTAGATTGTAAGATTTTCGAATTAACGATGTAGAGGAATGTAATTAACAAAAAAAAATTTAATAATTTTCTTTGTTTGGGGTAAATATTTCGGGGCGGGGCGTTACAACATTATTTAATTTAGATTTTCTCTTTAGTAGTGAGCGTTTATTATTTAAGATGAAGAGCTATATAAATGATTCAGGATATGCTTTTGGAAGACAGATATACGTGAGGTCAGGTATTAAGTCATTCCCTTGATTCTCAGTTAATTTATGAATAAATTATTATTCCTATTGTCGAATTGATGGATCAATTAGCAACTATTTCCACTCATTAATTAGTTCATAAACTAAATTCAAGATGGGCATATTTTTTTTCTTTTCTAGCAAGTGATATTTTGCTAAACTAATATAAAATATGGGAAGAAGGATTCGAAGTCGGATCCATAGGATCAATCCAACTAATTTAATTATGTTTTCCTTAAAGGGGACGTTTTCTTATGATCATTAGAAGAGCATCGCACATCTACACGTAGGTTGGAGTTTGTCATGGCCTCTTAGCTTCCATGTTAATTGGCTAATTAACATATTGAACTTGCATGTAATTACACTAAAATAAATGTTAACGAATGTGTTATTATCCCCGTCCTCAAAAGATTCTTTATTACGCCAGATCCATCACTGACTGTAGAAGAGGGGTTTCCATATATTTTTTTTTTTTGAACAAATGATATTGTCTGCACTAAAGGGAAAGCGAGTGGGCTTAGCCTTACAATTGGCTAACAATAATGCGGTTTAAATTTTCCGTCGGCGAGAATCAAACCTAAAATGACACACGCCGACCGAGATCGAGGCATGCTGGCCGTCACGTGAAGGTGACGTAACCATATGCACAGTGCGGAAGCATTAATAATAAAAGAAATACGAACAAATTAAAATCAAATTCGAGAAGTGTTCAACACAATCAGAGCATCATTTATCTAGGTGCAGTCGAACATAATGAGTACTTAAATAAAACACCCCAAAGGGGTCCTACATGAGTGAAAGTCTGTCAGAATCACTGCAGTTGCCTCGGATGCCACCAACAACGCTACCTAAAACCTGGAGGGGCGCAAAACAAAAGCGTGAGTGGGCAAAAACAAATCTTTTCAAAAACAATCTTTATAACCCCTCGCCGTAAAACCTGTATACTTTCCCAGAAAATAGTATATAAACATATACCAAATTGAACTGAAATCCTCAACATAAATATGCCAAATCATGAGTATGCCATAATATGCGATGCCATAATAATCAACTCATCAGGTAAGTATATCAAATGCTATAATCATTGTAGCAGCTCGTCAGCTGATCTCTAGCTCATAAATCATGCATGCACACGAGTCGAACCCACTTATAGTGGTCTATACGACAGGACTGGGTGTAAAACAATACGCTCTAGTGCTACAATCACGTGAAGACTGTGCGAATAATCGCGGGTCACCTACGAGTCAAACCCACTGAAATTGGTCTATACGACAGGACTGTGCACCTAACTTGGATCCAAGATGAGCGTGTGGTGCGGGAGGTGAACATCACGTGAAAGACTGGCCCCTAACTCTTGGCGGGAGCACTAACACCGGGGTGCAGGTTAATGAGCTCTTAATGCATCTCATCATACTCTTCTTAACTCAACTTGTATTTAACCAAACATAATCTTACCTGATACTTACCTGAGCGTCCACAGCACCAACAATCATGCGCATACAAATTCATGACGCATAACCATTCCATGATGCATAACCATTTCATTATGCATAACTATTTCATGATGCATAACCATTTCATGATGCATAACCATTTCATGATGCATAACCATTTCATGATGCATAATCAGACGTATATAGGTATTGGCATGGCATTTCATTTATAAAAGCATTTAAAATGCACTTTATGGGAGAAACATGTAGTATATAGGTATGTACGGAAAACAAAAGCCCACTCACTGGTAAGTAGAAGGATCGTAGCCCCCGTGCCTAGCCTGGCTACGGTCGTCCTTTGGGTAGGTCTCGCCTACGTGAGAAACAACTATAAAAACATTATTTTAAAGCACATAGACAAAACTAGCTAATAACTTCTCATACAATGCTCAAATGAGGTGTGTGAATATACCAAAATGATCTACACAACCTCAGGATCATCCCCATATTTTTTGAATAATTTTCTGATCACCCACGCGCCCTCACGCGCCGGCCAAGGCACGGCCAGACGGGCCACCTACGCGCGGCACGTGCCTGGCACACGGGGCTGGGACTGTGACGCCGTTAGCAATATTCTGTGGAATATTCCGTCAAATCCTAATAGAAACCGTCAATTTTAACTAACGGCGTCAGAATATTCCATCAAAGCTGACGGAATATTCGTCGTCTTCAACCTCCAGCTCCAGCGACCGTTGCCGGCACTGGAAACTGGGCAAATTTTCAAACTCTTTAATCTCGCTCATTTCTCAACCAAAATCTACGTAGTTGGTGCCAATTTGAAGCTTACGACATGTAGAATCACGATATACCTGTCTCGAGCTTTGAAATTCACGAAAACACGTCGGGGAAGGTTTGAAACTCCGGCGACCTCTATGAAACTTCGAAACTGAGCTTCCCGTGGACCAATTCTTACCAACGATGCACTCTGAGCATCGTGAGGACCTCCTTGAGCTCGCTATGGTCCTAAAATTCACAAAAACTTAAGGGTTCAAAAGTTGATGAATAGTGCTAAGATCGGAGATTTGAGTTTCTAGGGTTCCTTACGTTCAAACCTTTTTGTTTTTCTTCTCTGAGCTTCGTATGGAAGTTCTAAAGCTTCCTACCTTCTTGAAAACTCCTGAAACAACTATAACTACGACCATATGAACAGTGACACGATCAGGGTCAAGGTTTCTCTAGGAAACTAGGGTTACAGAACTTAAAACTGGTATATACATACTCAAAAGTTTGCAAGGAGTTTGAAAATTACCTTTAAACCTTCGATCTGTGCCTGAAAGAGAGAGTTCGAAGTTGGTCCGTACAATTCCAATGAGAGAGAGAAGGTCCGAGGAAGAGAAGAGAGAGAGTGTACGGGGGAGAGAGAAAGAAAGTGTTTGTGTGGTCCTCTAACACCAAACACACCACACCTAACCTTCGTTCTAGATAGTCTTAACTAGGGTTACTACAACCCTCACTAGAAACTTACTTACTAAGTTCCCATAAACTAGGAAACAATCCCATTGGTGCCTATTACTTAGGAAATAATAACAATGGTCCAAATTTCCATATTTTTGGGCCTCTAACTTATCCCAAAACAATGATCCAATCCAACGCTCGAGGGAAATTCCGTACTTTCACATTTCGAAAATAATAAATATGTACGAATTTGGGACGGGCTGTCACATAAAACCGCTCACTTACAAGTGAAGAGAATAACACTTATTTTATTTTTTAACAAACAATGTTATCTACACTAAGGAGAGTAGGATTTCGAATTTGGTAACCTACTTCAGCATTTGAACTTGAGATACCACTAAACTGTTTATCTAGTTGATGTCACTTACTACTAAGGTCTTTCTCATATACAATGAGTTCGATACTAAATTATTATGGTTGTCTCATCGTGTGACTTAACCCATATCTCCACCCCTTTAGTATAAATAATAGAGTTGTATTAAGAAAAATATAATATAGTTGCTTGCATTCAAATTAGCGTAGTTAAGGAGTAAGATATTCTTCAAACATATTATAAGACCACAAGGCATTTGAAATTTGTGGGGTTACTTTAAGAAGAAGAAGACTCAAGAGCTTGATAGTTAAGACTTAAGATTGCTTTATATGTCTCCAGCAGGAATGCTTCCATTCCATGACCTTCGAATAAAGTCTATGGCTGGCATTGTTCTTCCACCTTGGCCACTATCAACAATTGAACCTAATTGTAACTTTCACAGTTTATATGTGGCTTCTACCTATTTTAATAATGGTTTCATTATTCTTTACTATTATAAACTCATGGAATATTTTTACTCACTAGCCCTAGTGGTGATGATGCTCACCACTTATTTATTACCGTTAGATGAGTTTAAATTTTGAGATCTGTGTAGTGGGTAGACACAAATATCAAACTTAAAACTCATCCAATGGTAATAAGTGAGGTGATAATCATTACTAACACTTGACGGTGGTAAGAAAAAATGCACCCTATTAACTGACTATATATGTTCCATCTGCTCAAAAGTTGGTAGCTTGTAAAGGATTTCCTGATCAAAAGCATTTCATCAAAAGTGGATACCCAAAAAGCAGCACTTCGTCTCTGGTAGCATTTCATCAACAACGAAGGGAATCGTATGCCCTGTCTAAAGATTAAAAAGGGATCGTTTAGCTATAACCTTTCATTTTTCTTTCCAACATCACATTAGAGGGTTTGAAATTGTGTGGTAATGGAACATATATGAAGGTGGAGAAGCAAGAGGGACTAGAAAAATTAATGAAAATATGACTTTAGTCCGTAAAACTTAATTTTTTCTACATAAAACCCGACATAAGTTTTTTTCTTGAATAAAACTCGTTGACTAGATTCCACATCAGCAAATTCATTAATTATGTTTGACTTCACACATTAAAAAAAATTCAGATCCTAAAATACCCCTATTTGATTTTTTTGTTTTATAAACCCTATTTGAATGTTTGATGTACATAATTAATGCCAAGTGGATGGATGGTAAGGGAGAATTAATGATTTTACAAAAAAAAAACATTAATGTTATAGATTCATTGCCTAATATATAATAACATAAAACATGTCTAATATATGTTATTATACATGCTTAATTAAGTCAATAAAATTATTTTTTACATATTAATGTAGGTAAATTATTTCCCACACACACACACACACATATATATATATATATATATAAATGCCTGATATATGTAAAATTCATGCAAAATAATTTACCCACAAAAAAAATTGATTCAAATAGTGCACCTACTATTAAAATTTTAAAATGTTAGATTGCTTAAAAAAAGAGAAAAATAATATACCCAGTCTATGTAAAATACATGAAAAATAATTTACCTACATAATAACAAACCCATATATGCAAAATACATGCAAACTAATTTACCTTATAAATTCATTTTTTAAGTTTTAAAGAAACAATGTTTCTACTATTTTTTTTCCCCAAAAATAAAGTACCTATTATTTAATTTTTACGAAAATTGTGTACCTATTGTGTAATTTTTTTTAAATTTTTACATATTGTGTATTTTTTTAATGAAAATAATGTAACCATTGTTTAGTTTTTACAAGAAACAATGTATCTACTAGTTTATTCTTACCTATTTTTTTTTTTAATTTTCACAAGTTAATGTATCTACTTTTTCAATAGAATGTATATTGAACTAATTAGATTTGGATTAGGCGATTTCACATAAAAGAAGAAAAAAACTTCTTCTTTTTTTTTATTATTTATTTTTAATTAAAAGCAAAAAAAACTTAAACTAATTGAATGTTGTTGACAAACAAAAGACAATCAATTAAAAGTCTACAAAAAAAACCGTAAAGCCATATTAATGTTGGTGGCATGGTGTTGTAAATAAATTTAAATGTATGGACATCTTTTATCTTACATGGCATCAAATTCAAAATTTGGATTTTATTTAGATGTTTTAATATATATGGGTTTATGTCTAGAGTTCAACAGTTGTAAGAGGCTAAATCTAAAGCACCCTTGAAATTATGAGCCTCTTTAGAGGGTTTGAAATGCTCGAGAGGAAAGTGCATGTGGATGTTGTAAATGCATGAGAGGGACCTTACCTCAACTACATTGTCTAATTTCCATGCCCAAAAAAATATATAGATATACATAAACTTCATAACCCTCTGTACATAATTTCATTAATTTTAATTTTTCTCCGGATAGTTAAAACCAATTCCTTGTAGCTGGAAATCCTACTACAAATCAAGAGGTGGCTTAATTACTAAGGCCATGCAATAGCATGAAGTGTTTAATAATGAAAATGATGGAATAGTTAAGAGTCTTAAGACTTCCAAGGTTTTAAGACTCCGAGAAGAATGACAACCCGTGGTAACTTGTTTATGTTGCAAGTCTGGATAAGTTGAGTAAATTCTTTTTCCTGAAGTCTTAAGACTCCGAGAAGAATGACCACCCCTGGTAACTTGTTTATGTTGCAAGTCTGGATAACTTGAGTGAATTTTTTTTCCTTCCTCGTTACATATTAAAGATATGGACAAATTAACGATAGAATAGCTTATAGGGTTTCGACAGCTTTTGGGGCGCGGACGGCGCATGAACTCTGAATCAGCTCGGTTGCTGCGAGATAATCTTCATATTATGGATTTGGTTAATACTTGCAAAAGTTAATTTCACAGGGGAGTTAACATCGGGAAAGGAAGATAATTTCGAAAAGCATGTTGAGGTCATGAGGAAGCTAATGTCCGTAGGAAGGAAATTACAATCGTTAGGTTGGGTTTTTCAATTGCTGAGGGGGGCAAAAGCAACAGAAATTGGGGCTGCTGCTCTCCCCTTCTGATGGGTTGTGGGTCGTAGGGTACAGTTAAGATTGAATGGGGAAAGGAAAGAAATTAGCGTTATGTCTATAGAGAAAATTAAAACTTTGTTCGATAATATGATTTAATGGTCTCCGATATTAGGTTCGAAGAGGGTTTCGTGAACCTACCATTGAGCTTTGGAAAATCGTCAGCAATGAGCCCATTCATGGAAAAGAGGAGGTTGTCAAAATACAACGATTTACATGAACAATTTAATTAACTTCTTGAATAAGGGAAACCTAATATATTTGAATGCGATGGGAGTACCCTATACTTGGTGCAACGGTCATTCTGATGGTACTATAATTTATGAAAGACTTGATCAAGGTATTGCTAACTCTTACTGATGAACTGAGTACTCTGATTACAATCCTCATAACTGTCCAATTTATGGCTCTGATCATGTCCCCATTATGTTAACCAGCAGCGTGTTTACTGAAATTAAAATTAATTTCCTTTTTAAATTCGAAGTATGTGGCTACTTCATCCCGAGTTCAAGGATTTTGTTAAAAATGCATGGAGTTATAATGGGGAGTTTTCTCCAATTGATAAATTTAAGGCGTGTACTGGCACTTTTAGGTAGACCTGGCAGTTTCTGACACGACACGAAAACGACACGAAAATAACGGATTTCGGGTCAACACGATAACTTATCGGCTTATTATCGGGTGACCCGTTACACTTGGGTGACCCGTTTTGACCCGTTAAGAAAAAAATTATTTTGATAATTTTAAAGTTTAATTACTAAAAAAATTATTATAAAATACAATAGCCATATTAATATATACAATATATTCTATATTAAATATATAGTTTTGTATTATTATTCTATATAAGTTAAAAAAAAAAGTCATTATTTATTTTTATTGTGAGAGTTCTTTATTATCATTACTAGGAAAATAAATTTTACTTAACATGTTCTTGTCCAAAATTAAAATAAACTAGTATAGTATTTGTATAGGTAAGAACTAAGAAGACATACATACAAGTATGAAAAATATGAAAGAATATATAAACATTTGTGATTCATCATTATTCCTCTACGAGTAGATAATGGTTACACTTACATTATTGTTTAGATTTTTAAAATCCTCCAAACCCTCATAAATAATGTTTTTTATTTGAGGGCAAAATTAATAATAATTAATAATAATTATTATAGAAGTGTAAAAAATGTAAAAAAAAAATATCCAATCACTCATAATGACAAGCTTTACAACTTTCATGAAGGGGTCAGCTTTGAATTCCAACACTATAATCCATAAACCTTAAATTTTATATTTAATCGTCGATTGTCATTTACGCTTTATTCTTGTTACTAAATTTCATTTTTTAAATTTTCTTTTTTGAAAACTTGATCATCTGGCGGATGTAAGAAGATGAACGGTTCAGATCTTTGATATCACGTTTCGATATTTACGGTTAACTGAAATATGAGTCGATGTCATATAGTTTGTAGAAACTTTATAAATATCAAGCAATATTTTCACTAATCGTAAAACTCTGAACATAATATTAACGATCCAAACCGTTCATCTTCTTGCATCCTCTAATAGATCATGTTTTCAAAAAAGAAAATCTGAAAAAACAAAATTTGATGAGAAAAATGAAGCGTAAATGTAAACAATAATCAACGGTTAAATTTTGATCTATGATTTATATGATTATAGTGACGAATTTCGAAGTTAAGCTCTTCACGAAAGTTGTAAAGCTTGTTATTACAAGCGTTTATATATTTTTTCTATATTTTTTATACTTCTACATTGAAGGGTTTGATTGGAAGAAAATGTGCAAGATGTTCTAATGTTCCAATGTCCTTAATTTTGCAAATCTTCTGAACATTTGATATTTTGTAATGTTCTAATGTTTTTTTATTATGCTCTTATTTTGGATATGTAAATATACACTTAAAAGAAAAATGCGTTTTTATGTTTTGGATGTGACAATACTTAAAAGAAAAATGCGTTTTCACTCAAAAAAAGTATTATGTTTCTTATTTAATTATTTATTGGTTTAAAATATATTTTCCTTAACGGGTAACGGGTCGAGTCATATTACCCGTTAATATTATCGGGTCGATTTCGGGTCGGGTCATTTTACCCGTTTATTTTAACGGATGTTACACAACACGACCCGTTAAGATATCGGGTATGACACGAAAACGACACGAACACGGAAAACACGACACGAATGCCAGGTCTACTTTTAGGTATCTTGTGAAAAAATGGAACAAAACAACTTTTGGTAATTTAAGGAACGCAAGAAAAAATCCTAAGTTATCTTAGTAAGGTACAAGAATCGATTATGAAGAATCAAATCATTGATAGAGAGTTGGAGTGGAGATGATGTAAGATCCCACATCGCCCAGGGGTGTGGATCCTGTAAGCCTTATATGTATATTCCCATCTCTACCTAGCACGAGGCCTTTTGGAAGCTCACTGGCTTCGGGTTCCGTAGGAACTCCGAAGTTAAGCGAGAATGGGCCAGAGCATTCCCAGGATGGGTGACCCCCTGGGAAGTTCTGCTCGCGTGAGTCCCAGAAACAAAACCGTGAGGGCGTGGTCGGGGCCCAAAGCGGACAATATCGTGCTACAGCGGAGTCGAGCCCGGGATGTGGTAGGGGCCCGAGCCGGGATGTCACAGATGAAGCTTAGTGATAAGCTAAATACAATACTAAATCAGGATTCAGGAAGAAACTATTTGGGCACAAAAAGCCAAAGCAAATTGGCTACAGCTTGGGGGATAAAAATACAAGATATTTCCAAACTGTGGCCCCAATTCAAAAAAATAAAAAAAATAAAATCACAAAGATTAAAGATAGTATTGGTTTTTGGTGGAACTATGGGGATGAGATAGAACAGTTTTTGTGCAGGATTTCAAACTGCTGTTTTCTTGTGATCGATCGATCCCCATCTATAACAGATATTGCTTCCATGGCTAACGTTATCATCCCTTGTATTTACAATCATCAAAGTGATCAATTACTAAAGCCTGTTGAGGAAAATGAAATATGGGAGGCAGTTAAAAGCATTGGTGCTTTGAAAGCTCCTGGTCCGGATAGAATTAGTGCAAGTTTTTACCATGAGTATAGGGATACGATCAAAGATTTGGTTGTCCCAATGGTTAAGGATTTCTTTGAGAAGAATTCAAGCTTAAGGCTTATTAATCACACTAACATTGCTCTTATCCAAAAAATTGAAAACCTTGAATTGGTAAATAATTACAGACCTACAAGTCTTTGTAATGTTAGTTATAAAATAAATGAATTGTTATTGACACTCCAAAAATCTCATTCTACAGTCCTTATAAATATATTTTTCTTTCTAATTATAGAAAGTATGGAGTACAAAATGAGAATTTTAGAGTGCTAATAACAATGCCCTAAACTAATTACTAAGGTTATTATTAAGAGATTGAAACCTCTTCTTGATCTTTGTATTTTAGGTAATCAAGGGGC
The DNA here is from genome assembly GCA_036320875.1 of Cotoneaster glaucophyllus. Taxonomy (NCBI): domain Eukaryota; kingdom Viridiplantae; phylum Streptophyta; class Magnoliopsida; order Rosales; family Rosaceae; genus Cotoneaster; species Cotoneaster glaucophyllus. The sequence continues at coordinate 24,207,421 of CM070068.1, read as the reverse complement.
TTTTAATCCTGGACGTTCTATTCATGATACTATTCTTATTGCTCATGAGATGTTTTTCAGTTTTAAAGGGAAGACAGGCAGGGCGAGAGCGATGAGGATTAAATTGGATTCGGAGAAAGCCTATGGTTATCTAAACTGGGAGTTCATTACGTATGTCATTCTTAGATTTGGTTGTGCGGAAAGGTTGGTGAACCTGATTATGGAATGTAATACATTTACATCTTTCTCGATTGTGATAAATGGAGGAAAAGAAAGGATATGGAATCGTTGGTCACTTTATCCTTTATAGCCTTAAATATAGCGTAGTGGTACAGCTGTCCAAACCAGTCAATGCGGTCCACGTCAATGAGATGACCGAAACAAGGATCCTCGAATTTGTTTAGGTGCTCTCTTGAAAATCGCCCTCTTATGTTAGAAAGAAACCCCGTCGTGTACGATAGACACGAAATGATGGCAAGAAACACCTCATCAGGAAGACAAACAAGTTCTGTCGGAGGAGAACCATTTCACTTTCGACCTGCAAGATTTCTAATACAGCCTTTCAATCCAACAATGACAACCATAGGGTTTTATACGCACATCAAATTAATAACATAAACATGCACACAGGAAATGCATAGTATATGCACTCTTTCATATAGATCAAATTCAACCAATTCATCAACCAAATTCAAAGCAAGTATGCCCAACATCTGCACCATATGATATGCACAAAATATGTACCAAATTCAAGCAAGTATGCCCAACATCTACACCAATTCATCAACCAAAGTACAACTTAATCAATTAATAATTTCCAGCAATATCATATACAAATGCCCAGAATATGTACGCAATATGCAAAAATGAAAAATTCAATACAGATGGAACAAACCATGACCAAAATTAACTTCAAAATACATGCAATTACACAACCCTAAACCCTAGTCCGTTAACGTTCCCCAAATTAATTGCACAAAACAGTCAATCACACCCAAAACCCTAAATTCCCAAATTGAAAAAAATCCTAAGTTCAAGTAATGAATTCAATTAAAAACGTACTTCTTTTTTTTATTTTGCCATTAAATCTGTCTGAATCGTTGGCCGCAAAACTTGCACAAAATCTGAGTTAAAACGGCGCCGATTGTCGGAAAATTCGAAACCTGTCATCGGTTGGAAAAATGTATAAGAATTTGGAAACTTCCCGTGGGTTTGAAAAGTGGACAAGGATTTGGAAACTTAAGGTTTGTCGAGTAGGGGGTTGCGCTGTTTGAGGTTAAGGTTCGTCGAGTTAAGGGGTGGCGCCGGTTGGGGGTTTTGGACAAGGAACTGGGGACACGCCATTCGAGGTTCTCGGAGAGAGGGAAGAAGAAAATACTGACTGGGTTGGGCGAAACAACTCATTTATATAGGAGGGAAATTTGTCATTTCAAGTTTAAAAAAAATCATATTTCTATCATATTGTTATGTATGACGTGTATATGTTCTGTGCATATCACAAAAATCCTATTTTGATCTCAAAATTAAAGAAATGACCCATTTCTGTCAATTTCCCAATAATCTTTGCCTAGCAGCTCGGGCAAGACTTGCCTTGGAAGTGAGTTGGGTATAGTAGGGCCTACTGATTGCCTTTCAAAGACCAAGATCCTCTCCTAAGTAATTTCCACCTAATCCTCCTAATCCGGGATCCGGGCCGTTCAAATTTCATCCAACGGCTACAAATAAGGGGCCCCCTTTAAAGTGATAATAATTGTAGCCGTTGAATGAAAATTTGAACGGTCCGGATCCCGAATTAGGAGGATTAGGTGGAAATTGCTTAGGAGAGGATTCATTTCCCAATTTTTGGGTTGGTGGAGTAATGTTTTTGAGTTTTGGGCAATATTTGTTCCCTTGCTTTCCACCTCTGGAAATGCTCTACTGAGTTCAGAAAATAGGGGTGCATGGGAGGCTGCGTTAGGGCGTTTGCGGATATGGTGTTGGTGTTTGATGGTATTTTTGGAAGAATGTGGTGAATTTAGAAAAATGTTTAAATTTTAAAATTTAAATGGGGCTTAGACACTGTTCTATGCCTCGTTTAGGCACTAGGCGGTTGGACCCGTTTAGTCTCTAGGCTTTTGAAAATTAAGAAAGTGTATCTAGACACGCTTAGGCGTCTGTCTAGATCGCGACTTTCACTTAGACAAAAAATTGATAATTTTCATTTTGCATTTTGGAAGAGGCTTGTTGAATACTTAAATGAATACTCATTATATATGCTTGTTCCCTATGTTTTCAATATATTCTAATACTTTACAATATTTATGTAATTTATTTCGCATTTTCTGTTTCTCAATACAATCATGTATTTTTTAAGTATAAATAGGCACATATTTATTCAATATATAGTAAATTTAGTTAAATTTGCCTAGACGCCTAGGCACTAAGTCCTAGCCTGCCACCTAGCGTTTATTAGAACATTGGACGTACATAGTAATTTGGGTAAACTTAAATGAGAAGTGGCGTTTAAATAGAAAAACTCTTAGCTGTAATAAGGATGCGGTTATGTGATTGTATTTCTAAAGAAAAAATTGGCTTAATTAATTAAAAATTGTGTGAACATGTGAATTTTTCTTTATTAGTTAGTTAAATCAGGTGATGTTACAAGCTGGTCCATATACGGACATCACACTCACCTTATCATCAATTTAGTCTAGACTTAAAAAGTAAAATTTGAATTGTTATTTTGTATTAATAAAAAATTGAAAAATAGTAAAATTTAAACGTAAGATTCTCCATAAAACTCGAAACTAATTGGATCGCCCCTGTTTTCTTCGAAAAACTCGCATACTGATCGCCCCTGTTTTCTTTGATAGCTAAATATGTAGTGGTTGTGGAACTCTAAGTTTATTTAGTACTGTTGAATTTTGGCATCTTATGGGGTAATATGTTTAATAATTGAACCTCGACCTACCAGACCCTAGGGACTTGGAGTTTGATTTAGTTTGGCTCTCAAATTGGTGGTGTATTTCCTGTGTATATATATGTGTGGATAATTCATGTGCATGGAACAAAATTGCCGAAATGTCCCAGGTGCGTGAAAGTGAAACTCCTGAAGATAGGATGGTCGAAATCTTGTCCAGGTTGCCACCCAAGTCTCTGATGCGTTTCAAATGCATACGCAAATCTTGGTGCACTCTTATCAATAGTCCATGTTTTGTGGCCAAACACCTCAGCGATTCTGTGGACAACAAACTCTCATCCTCCACTTGTATCCTTCTCAACTGTTCTCAGGCTCGCGTTTGCTCGGAAGAGAGTTGGAAACAAGAAGTTTTATGGTCCGTGATTAATCTTTCCATTGATGGTGATGAGCTTCATTATGATATTGAGGACCTAACTAATGTACCGTTTCTAAAGGATAACCATCATGAAGTAGAGATTCACGGTTATTGCGATGGGATTGTTTGTGTAACAGTAGAGGAAAAATTCTTTTTGTGCAATCCTGCAACGGGGGAATTCAGGCAACTTCCTGATTCACGCCTTCTTCTACCCCTTCCCGGGGCAAAAGAAAAATTCGGATTGGAAACGACACTTAAAGGACTGGGATTTGGTTATGATTGCAAAGCTAAAGAATACAAGGTTGTGCGAATTATAGATAATTACGATTGTGAGTATTCAGATGATGGAGAAACATATATCGAGCATATTGCTCTTCCTCACACTGCTGAAGTATACTCCATGGCTGCTAACTCTTGGAAAGAGATCACGATTGATATATTAAGTAAAATATTATCGTCATATAGCGAACCATATTCTTGTTCAGTGTATTTGAAAGGGTTTTGTTATTGGTTGTCATGCGATGAAGAGGAATACATATTTTCATTTGATTTAGCTAATGAAATATCTGATATGATAGAATTGCCTTTTAGGGGAGAATTCGGTTTTAAGCGTGATGGTATTTTTCTGTATAATGAATCCCTCACTTATTATTGCACTAGTTACGAAGAGCCTTCCACACTATTTGAAATATGGGTAATGGACTATGATGACGGATTTAAGAGTTCATGGACAAAACACCTAACTGCTGGACCTTTTAAAGACATGGAGTTTCCATTGACACCTTGGAAACGTGACGAGCTTCTTATGATTGCGTCCGATGGAAGAGCTGCCTCTTATAATTCTTGTACCGGAAATTTCAAGTATCTTCATATTCCTGTTATTATTAATGAGAATAGGGTTGTAGATTACGTGAAAAGTATTATTCTAGTCAATTAAGTTGAGGGAAAAGTTCCATTTTCTCCTATTTAACTTGTATGCATGATACAAGGCTTGAGTTGGCATCTTCTAATTTTGCTTTGTGGCCTGTGTACTATGTTTGCTTATCATGGACAACCTTTAGTTTTGGGCTTTCCACATTTTGTAATGTTATTCGATTTGAAAGTGTATGATAATTATTATTTTTTGAAGTTAATTAATATTAACAATATTCACTTACGTTTTCCTTTTTCTTTTCTTCATAATTCCCTTCTTAAAAACGTAATAACATTTTATCCCTTTAACATAATCAAATAAAATCTTAAGTAATTTAGTTAAAAGTCAATAAAAACGTTACTATTTAGTCACAAATTAATGGCATATTTTTGTTTTAGGCTTAATCTATGGTATATTTGTACTAATTAAGCATAGGTCAATGATGAATGCCAGATAGGCTTTAAGTTATTATAAATAGTTAGAACTTGACTCTTCTATCATTCTCTGTCTTTCTCTCTCTATGAATGTCATATGGGCTTTAAGCTATTATGAATGGTAAGAACATGAATATTCTCTCATTCTCTCTCTCGCGCCATTCGTTTACATGGAGGAGTCTACTCAATTTAAGGAAACAGAACCAGGAAATGGACATTGCATCGTTTAAATCCAAATGTGAGAAACATAATATAAATGTGAAGCACAACGGGGAAGCACAGCAACCACAAATGCAATGGAAGAACCAATGAACTGGAATTTGCAGGAAGAATGGTGAAATGGAAAATACCAGAGTTTGGGACACTTAAGGTGAATTGTGATGCAGCTTGGAATCCACAATCACATAAAGGTGGAGTGGGATGGGTTATAAGCGACTTTCCCGGCCTGTTGCACTCTGCAGTTGGATAGGGAGACCTGTATTTCTATTCCACTGAAATAACTGAATCTATTGCGTTGAGGGCAGCGCTGCAGGAGTGTGCAAAGGAAGGCATCTAGAATATTGAGATTGAGACTGATGCAAAGACAATCGTGCAGATGATTAAAAAGGAAACTGGAAGGTTTCTATTTATGGGATTGTATTGGCTTAGATTTTATTTTCAATATCCTGGCTGAAGATGTAAACATTTCAATTATAATCTAATAAATTCCATCTTTGAGACAAAAAAAAAAAAAAAAGGAACCAGGAAATTGTAGTGTCCATTTATCCAAATGTAAAAAACAGAGGCAAGAACCAACACTGCATTACAGTGTTTGAATTCAAACGTAAAAATCAGAAGTCGCGCGAGGTGAAGCATAGGAGGCGTGTAATAACCCGTTCCAATTTTTTTTAATGTAAATTACAGGTTTGCCATCGGGTGGGTTTTGTTATTTAGGCCCAAATAATTGGGCTGTGCTATCACCAGCCCAAAAACCCGGCCCACACACTCTTTTATTCCTTGTTTTCTCTCACACGTGACCCAGAACTCTCTCCCTCTCATCTCTCCCGCTGAAGCTCTCTGTAACTAGACCCGTAAACAGGTCGGGTTTATTGGGTTTCGGTCGGGTTCAATCCAACCCGTTAAGTTAACGGGTCAACTCGAACCCGACCAGTTAAGCTAACGGGTCACCCGAACCCGACCCGTTAAGCTAACGGGTCACCCGTTAAGCTAACGGGTCACCCGTTTCACCAGTTAACACCAATTAAAAAATATTATTATTATTTTTTTTTCATAGAGTTTATTTTTTGTTGTTAAGACTTTAATGAAATTACTAAAACATCCTCAACTAACGGGTGCTAACGGGTCTAATGGGTTGACTCAAAGTGACCCGTTATTTAACTGGTTGTTAACGGGTTCACCCATTAGCGATCCGACCCGTTAAACATCCACCCAAATAGTAATATTAACGGGTCGGGTCAGATCGGGTTAACGGGTCGGGTCCAAAATGCCAGGTCTATCTGTAACCCTCACTTTGTCTAATTTCCCGAGCATCACCACTCACAACCACCATCTCTTACGGCATGGTTCAACACAAAATCACCAGAAATAGATAATGGGTTGCCTGAGGATCTCAGCAGTGGCTCTGCATGGATCATCTGCGCATGGCAGAGTTTCGAACTCGCTGAACCGTGAGCTTCGAGCAGTGGCGAAGCCAGGATTTGGCGAGGGGAGGGGCGAAATGCAAACGAGTGCAAGGTTCAATCGAAGCGATTGCTTTCACATTGGAAAGTGCAAAATTTTGAGTCAATATTCATAGCAGAAAACAGTCTCTCCACCAAAGCGGTTGTAAGCGGTTATATCAAAGCCAATATAAAAAGCTTAAACTGGCTAGGATTAGATTCGAAAAAATGTTAGGCCCTAGTCAGGCAGCGGAGTGGGGCCAATCAACTACGTTCCTAGGTGAGATTTAGGCCGGAGCCTAGATGGATTAAATTATCGTAAAATAAGCATTAAACAATATTTAAATTATTTTGAAAAAGTTTACATTATTTTTAAAAAGTAATACAATATTTATAGATAATGTGAGAGTTTAAGATAAATATGGTGGGGTGTTTAAAGAGAAAACAAAAATACATACAAGAATAAAAATAAATAAATAAAAAGGAGAGAAATGGGTAAAGTGGGGTCAGAAGAGAAAAAAAAGGTGGGGGGGGGGGGGGGGGGAATGGGTAAATAAACAAGTGGGGCAGAAAGGTAAAGACCGGAAGAGAAATGGTGGATCTGGGTCAGTACAGTGTTTTAAGAGAGAAAAAAAAGTAAACAAATGATCAGCATAATGAAATCAATTTTGTTTTTTTTTTGCCAAACGACGTCGTTTTGTATAGGGAATATCAAACTCATAATCCTTCATCTTCTTCCCGAGTTCGCCGCTCTGCAACCAGTGGCGGATTCAGGATTTTAACATCGGGTGGTCCCAATATAAAGCGCCAGAAAAATTAAATGAAAACAACATTGAATAATTAAACAATGAATTACAGTTTTTCATTCGTAATCTTTGTACAAACAACATTACAAGCTACAAGGACTAAATTTCTTCACGACGAGATTATACTTTGAAACGTGTCATGATAATTTCATTGTCAATACAATAAAATACATATTTCTCAATGTGAACAACAAAATTATCATTTAACCATTGAATTCCCATTTTATTGCAGAGTGAACTCTTAAAGATATTTATGGCGGGAAATACTTTCCACCGTATCAATGTATCAAAATAAAATACCATATTAATTGGTAAAGCTAAAACATTATAAAAGAACTAACAAAACAAGGTGCAAATAATTTAAAAAAAAATTATAATAAATGATCAAAAACGAAAATCTACTATGAATGTAACATTTTATTTATTCAAAATAAAGACAACACTTACTTAAATTTTGGAAATGAGGGGATTATTAGGTGGTGTAGAAAAGAAACAAAATTAGAATTTGATAAATTGAATAGTTAATTAGGAAGTGGACCGTATAAAGCACAACACGTGGCTTTTTTGAATATTTTTAATAACAAATGTTGAGGCATTCAGCCTCCCACGTAGCCTAGGAGAGTGCTTTCAAACCTATACCAAAAGCGCACCGTTTTGCTTAAATGGTTAGTCTCCTTCTTCTTCTCTTTCAGGTCTGTAGACAGCCATAACACAGCAGCCGCCATTGCTCTTTTCCTCCATCACATACCCAGACTTGGGTGGTCCAAGGAGGTCTCACAGCCATTGATCTGAACTTTCGGTGCCCAGGTCCCTTAAACAAACCCAATCCTGTTGCTCGCAGCAGCAGAAACCAGATCACCGGAGCGGGAATTCTCATTTCCGACGAGAGCAGAGGGGCTGAACTAGCACTCCTATGTGTGTTTTCCGGCGAAGGGAGGGGCGGCCACCACTCCTCGCCCTCACGTAGCTTCGCCACTGGCTTCGAGTCTTCCCCGTCGGTTCTAGGTGAAACATCTGCCTCATCTAGTGTTTAATCCAAGGTTTATGAGTGATGTGGGGATAATTTCGAGCTGAGAAATTGAAGGATTTACAGAATTTAATCTCTGTCTTTGCTTTTCTAGTTTTCCGGTGAACTCAAGGCGAAATTCGAAAGGAATCGTTGTCGATTGAGTTGGACTAAACTTCTTCTGATCTCAGGTACAATTAAGGCTAGGAATTCAGCGACCTTTTTGGTTGTTCCCGATGAACCCAAGATGTAATCAGTCTCAATTTTTACATTTTATATCTAGGTACATCGGTGGGAAGTGACACCTCCCTTGCTAGTTGAGCGGCTCCTGGGCAAAGGAAGACTTGTGAGTGGACCCTTTTAAAATGATATTTTTATAAATCTTAGAGTTGCATGCATAATTTATTTTAGAGTTGCATATGTTTTAGAATATGCTTTATGAAAGTGCATACTTTTGATACTTGGATACTTTATTAGTAATTAAATTGCGTATTGTTGCAGTCATATTTAGAATAGGAATGTGATTGTGTAAATCCTAGAGAATATGGGATAGTATCTTATATTCCTATTAGGACTAGATTACCTATTAAATGTTGTAATCATAAAGGGAAAGGTATTCACCCTTTCTACTACTATAAATAAAGGCACAATGGGGTGAATCATACACACCTCACAATTAAATCAATCTCTCTTCTCTCCTAAGCTTGCCGCACCCCTCTCTCACTCTCTCCCTAGATCGCTCAATCAATTAGGCCTACAACACGTTATCAGCACGCTCTTGCCAGAAGCTAAGGAATTACCAGGAGCTAAGGAATTGACGCATCGTAGAAGGAGGCTATCATCCACTACATTCAAAGGCTTATTTGTTTTCTGCTACTCAGGTACGCTTAAAATAAAGTAAGATATTTGAAACGACCCATGAAGCATGAAAACATTCCCCATGATGCATGAACCCCCTATGTTTATATTTTCCTTCCGATATATATATTCACAAATTCATATATATATTTGTTTCATGCATCACACAATTAAATTGTTATGTGGAATTTGTGAGTCAAAGTATAAAAATAAATTAGAAGCAAGTTAGGGTTTTTCCTAAAACCCTAAGGGAATTGAAAAAAAAAAAAATATGGGAATTGGGATCGGGACTGGGTGCACCGCACCCTCCCTGCGCAGCAAGTAAACAGCAGGCCTTGCCTGCTTTGTTTCTTGGACTTGGGCCTGCAGCCCTCGGCCACACTGGCCCGCCCCCATCTGCCAGCCTTTGGCTGGGCACTACACGCACGAAGCCAGCTCACGGGCTGGGCTCCAACGCGAGGCACAAGCATGCACACACGCAGCCCACTGCCTTGGGCTCCCCCGTGCACATCCCTCGGTCCATATGGACCCACCCAGCTTCGGCTGGAATTTTCCCCGTGGCATGCAGCCATGATTTCAGGCCTTTCCAAGGCCTTACCGTGACCCTTATGGCACCCCGTGCCCTAGCCCACCCCACGGCAAAAGCCCAAATTATTTTTGGAGCTTTGATTTCGATCCAATAATATTATACTAATATTATTTTGCTTCTACAATCGACCCTGTATGGCCCGATTTATCGAATTAATTAAAAGTGACCCACAGTCCATTAATCTGATAATGAATCCAAAATTCTTGACCTGAAGATCACTTTTGGACATTAACGATTCAATAATTTCTCTTTATACTTTGAACCGTAACATACTTTCGTAGTAACGAAGCTCTCACACTTGAGTTCCCGAAGAAACTCAAATCCACTACACTAAGTTGGTATATTGCATTCTGTGTTTATTGCAGGAACCTCTCATTATGAACTAATCGTTCGTAAAATACTAAATTGAACTTGTAGTTTCAACTTTAGTGCCTTTGAAACCTGAAGTTTTCATTCAAAACATACCACATGAAACCTGTAGCTTTCATGCATAAATTAAACCAATTCATGTCTAAAGAACCTGTATGTTCTCCGATATATGTCTATGGCTTACCATATGACTAATCACGTTTTGTTTCCCTCTGTTTTAGGGACATGTCGAACTTGAACAAGCTCGATTTCACCGCTCTAGAAGTCTCTGGACGAAACTATCTGAAGTGGGTTCAAGACGTGAAGCTCCATTTAACTGCAAAGGGCATTCGAGCCACCATCGAGACTCCCATCGCCGACAAACCTGTTGACGAAGCTCAGAAGGCTACTGCAATGATCTTCATCCGAAGACACATCCATGATGCACTGCAGACCGAGTATCTCGCTGAAGAGGACCCACGCACCCTCTGGCTTGCTCTGGCTGACCGTTTCGATCACCAGAAAGACATATACTTGCCTGAAGCAAGACACGACTGGCAGCACCTTCACTTCCAAGACTTTAAGTCTGTGAATGAATACAACTCTGAAGTTTGTAGAATCCGTTCTTTGTTGAAATTCTGCAAAGTGGAACTCACCGAATCAGATCTCCTGGAGAAGACCTATTCGACCTTCCATGCCACCAATATTGTCCTGCAGCAACAATATAGGGCACAGAAATTCACCAAATTCTCGGATTTGATCTCTGTTTTACTTCTTGCTGAAAAGCAGAACCAGCTTTTGATGAAAAACCATCAAGCTCGACCCACTGGCTCGCACGCCGCGCCTGAAGCGCATGCGACTAACTATCGCAGCCAGAAAAGACGACAGACTCGTCATGGCCGTGGAAATAGGGGACAAGTCCCACCACGGGCCCATGGTCAACAGAGTGCCGCACCTAAGGGTAAAATTGCGACCCAGCAGCGTCCGCAACTCGCCCCTAAGGTCCCAAACTTCAAGAACAAGGGCAAAGCTCCCATTCAGGCTGCTTCTACTGAATTGGACATGTGCTATCGCTGTGGATCAAAGGATCATTGGTCACGCATATGCCGAGCTTCCCCTGAGGCTATTGCCAAGTATCATTCACGTCGTGAGTCTAACTTTGCACATGTGGATCATCCGGAAGATGCAACTACATCAATGGAGATATCGGACTTCCAGGAGGCGTCAGCACCTATGGACGAATAACTTAGACATGATTTTAGGGCATGTACCCCTAGTGGCCGAACCCACTAGGAGTGGCCGGCCCCTATCCCTATTTTTGTTAGGTTTATGGTTTAAATTTTTGAACAATTTTTCTAAGTATTTGGAATAATTTGTTTGGTTTTGGTTTGTTTTGAATTATGGATTGTTATTGAAATGGATATTATTTTCTCGAATTGGTTAATTGAATGAATGGAATTATATTTATACATGTGACCAATTCAATCAATTTCTTTCTAGGTATGCCTAGTGGGGAAGTTAGTTGTCTGGCAGATAGTGCAACCACGCACACCATCTTGCGTGAACGACACTATTTTACTAACTTCGTACCTAAGAAAGCTCCTTTGACAACTCTCTCAGGCCCATCCAACCTGATTGAAGGATACGGAAAGGCATGTATCATGTTGTCTAATGATACACTCTTGACCATTAAGGAGGCACTCTATTCTCCACGTTCCGGAAGAACGTTGCTGAGTTTTAGAGATATTCGAGATAATCAATATCATCTTGAAACCATTGAAGATAATGGTTCTGAATATCTTTGTATCACTTCATACGAATATGGCCAGAAGCATATTCATGAGAAGTTGGAACGTCTGCCGAATGGGTTGTACATCACGACCATTCGGGGCATAGAAGCCCACAATGTGGCCGGCCCTATGCTTGAGTTCCAGGACACTTTGTTGCTTTGGCACGATCGTTTGGGACACCCTGGACGTGACATGATGCGCCGTATCCTCAAATCTTCTCACGGGCATAAGTTACATCCCTATGTTCAGGTCCCGACATGCCAAGCGTGTTCTATAGGGAAGTTGAATACTCAACCCTCCCACACAAAGATTATTCACGACCCCCCTAAATTTCTTCAGAGGATTCAAGGGGACATTTGTGGACCAATCCAACCAACCTGCGGACCATTTAAATATTTTATGGTGTTGGTTGATGCATCGACAAGATGGTCACATGTTTGCTTGTTGTCCACACGCAACGCCGCGTTTGCTAAACTCCTAGCTCAAATCATTAAGCTAAGGGCTCACCACCCTGATTATCCGATCAAGTCGATTCGATTGGATAACGCTGGAGAGTTTACGTCACAGACTTTTGACGAGTATTGCATGTCAGTAGGGATTGATGTGGAACATCCTGTGCCCCATGTTCACACCCAAAACGGCCTGGCAGAAGCTTTCATAAAGCGCCTTCAAATGATAGCTCGGACTTTGGTTATGAGAACCAAACTGCCGGTATCTGCCTGGGGCTATGCAATACTGCACGCAGCTATGTTGGTCCGCCTGAGGCCCATCGCTACCCAACCACATTCACCGTTACAGTTGGTCACTGGATACGAGCCTGACGTCTCGCATTTACGGGTGTTTGGGTGCGCCATTTATGTGCCAATAGCGCCGCCACTACGTACCAAAATGGGACCTCAGAGAAAAATGGGAATCTATGTCGGTTATGATTCGCCATCAATTGTTCGATACTTAGAACCCTTGACAGGAGATCTCTTCACCGCACGTTTTGCGGATTGTCACTTTGATGAGACAGTCTTCCCGTCGTTAGGGGGAGATAAGCATGCTAACGTTCCCGTAGAACGCCGCGAATTGTCGTGGTATGCTCCCACTATGTCTCATTTAGATCCCCGCACTGCTCAGTCTGAAACTGAGGTGCGACGAATTATAGATCTTCAGAGCATTGCTCAAAGCATGCCGGATGCTTTTAATGATCTAGCAAAGGTGACAAGATCACATATACCCACTGCAAACACACCTGCAAGGATAGATGTACCCCGTGTACGTCAACAACCTGCCTGGGAAGGCCGGGCCGTCCCCGAAGGAGGGGAGGCCGCACCTTCCACGCAGGAAGGTACATTGGCGGCTAGCCAATCATCTGGTCCGACCCTGAAGCGTGGCAGACCCCCTGGTTCAAAGGATTCACAACCCCGGAAGAGGAAAATGGCACCAACTAGTGACCCTAGTTTGAATCCGACCATCGCTTACTCATTCGTTCCAACGCATGAGGTTATTCTAGATTACGGTGATGCTTCAGACGAAACATGCCGGCCTCCCGAGAATCGCGAGATTTCGGTCCACTACACAGTATTGGATGAGGTTTGGAATAGAAATGAGATGATCGTCGACGATGCATTCGCGTACTCAGTAGCTACTGACATCATGCTTAGCGATGACATTGAACCACGTTCCGTCGATGAATGCCGACGTAGAACCGATTGGTCAAACTGGAAACAAGCAATCCAGGTCGAACTCGATTCGCTCGCGAAACGTAAGGTATTTGGACCTGTCGTTCCTACACCACCACGCGTGAAGCCTGTTGGCTACAAGTGGGTTTTCGTGAGGAAGCGTAATGAGAAGAATGAAATAGTGTGATACAAAGCACGCCTCGTAGCGCAAGGCTTCTCTCAGCGCCCTGGAATTGATTACGAGGAGACGTATTCTCCCGTAATGGACGTCATAACGTTCCGCTACCTAATCAGTTTGGTAGTTTCCGAAAAACTGAATATGCAGCTTATGGACGTGGTAACCGCGTATCTCTATGGGGATCTAGATACGGAAATCTACATGAAAGTTCCAGAAGGACTTCCATTGACTGGTTCAAATAGTTCTAGACCACGGAACACTCTCTCAATTAGGTTGAGGAGATCACTCTACGGATTGAAACAATCCGGGCGGATGTGGTATAACCGTCTGAGTGAATATTTGACAAGTCAGGGTTATGTGAACAACGAACTATGCCCATGCGTGTTCATAAAGAAGTCACATTCCAGATTTGCAATCGTTGCAGTTTATGTCGATGACATGAACCTCATCGGGACTCCTGCAGAGCTTGAGGAAATTGCTGCACACTTGAAATCGGAATTTGAGATGAAGGATCTTGGAAAAACTCGATACTGTCTCGGCCTGGAGATCGAGCACTGTTCGGATGGAATCCTAGTACATCAATCGAACTACACCCAAAAGGTGTTGCGACGTTTTAATGAGGATAAAGCGAAGCCTTCGAGCACACCGATGGTCGTTCGGACTCTAGATGCTAAACGAGATCCCTTCCGTCCAAAAGAGGATGAGGAAGAGATTTTGGAACCCGAAGTTCCTTACCTAAGTGCAATTGGGGCTTTATTGTACTTGGCTCAGTGCACTAGACCCGACATCTCCTTCGCTGTGAATCTATTGGCTAGATACAGCAATGCGCCCACACGCAGGCACTGGAATGGTGTCAAAGACATTTTCCGCTACCTCAAGGGTACTACGGATTTGGGCTTGTTCTATACCCATGAATCTCCAAGTGGTGCCGCCCCCTATAGGCCCCGGATCGATTCTCGCCTTGTTGGTTACGCAGATGCTGGATATCTGTCTGACCCACATAGGGCACGTTCTCAAACGGGTTATGTCTTTACCATTGGGAACACCGCTATATCTTGGAAGTCTACTAAGCAAACACTAGTCGCGACTTCGTCTAACCATGCTGAGATTCTCGCCCTGCATGAAGCATCGCGTGAGTGCTTTTGGCTGAGAGAAGTGATGGAACATATTCGAAGCACTAGTGGTCTTACATCAGTCGTTGACCTTCCTACGACGATCTTTGAAGACAATGCTGCATGTATCGAGCAGTTAAAGAAGGGATACATCAAGGGAGACAACACCAAGCACATAGCGCCGAAGTTCTTCTACTCACACCAGCAGCAGCAGCATCAGAACATCGAAGTCAAGCAAATCCGTTCCCAGGACAACCTGGCCGACCTCTTCACCAAGTCGTTGCCCAAGTCTACATTTCAGAAGCTCGTCCAAGGAATCAGTATGCGTAAATTGTCCGAATTAAATCGTTTGTAGTTCTCTTATTTAGAAGTTATGTCTAACTCAGGGGGAGTATCCAGAAGCATACTCACATGGTCTTAATGTACTCTTTTTCCTACGATTAGGAGCATTTTTCCCACTGGGTTTTTGCTACCTAACGAGGTTTTGATGAGGCACCCATTCTGGGATGATCATACTCCGTTGAGTTCACTACACTCGTCCAGTTTGACGTTTGTTTAAGACATTATGCATATTTTCTTACTTTTCCCTTAGTCTATGGGTTTTCCCCAAATCTTGGGTTTTACCATAGCGAGGTTTTTGTGAGTTTTTACACATGCATACTTCAACGTAAATATGAGACTCGCGATTGCCCGTTGTGCCGATGACTTCGTCAACTATTCTACCTTATCTGCTGAAGAACTGATGCGATGGTCTGTTGAATATTTACACACTCAAGGGAGAGTGTTGCAGTCATATTTAGAATAGGAATGTGATTGTGTAAATCCTAGAGAATATGGGATAGTATCTTATATTCCTATTAGGACTAGATTACCTATTAAATGTTGTAATCATAAAGGGAAAGGTATTCACCCTTTCTACTACTATAAATAAAGGCACAATGGGGTGAATCATACACACCTCACAATTAAATCAATCTCTCTTCTCTCCTAAGCTTGCCGCACCCCTCTCTCACTCTCTCCCTAGATCGCTCAATCAATTAGGCCTACAACACGTATGAAATATTTTGGATATATTATATTTACTTTTTATTAAAGGTTATAAAATATGGGTTTATACATACGAGTTTTAGTGGATTATTGATGATATAGTTTTATGAATTATTGTACGAGGTTTAAGCTTTTGACCTTTGAGATGTTGTTCTGAACTTTGAGACTTGAGATATATTTTCGGGTATGTATGTAGTGGGTTATCATACAACACATTCACACAACACGGGTATTAGATGTCTATGGCCATAGGACACGGTGATGAGGAGTATGATATTCCCCCAGCTTCACTGCTGAAAGTAGTGTCAGTGTCGGTGTGTGATGTTATAGATTTCTTCTCCGGCATAACCCGAAGTCGTACAGCTTCACCTTCGGGTGATGGGGCCTACCATGTTTCTTCACTAGCGTAACCCAGTGTCTTATAACTTCGTCTTCGGGTGATGGACATGTATTGCCTTCGGGCGAATATGATATCCCTAGAGAGTATAGTTGTACTGAGATTTATGGTTTTGCCTTCGGGCACTTCGAGATGCATGTTTTAGAGATGATTTTACGGTTACGAACATTTCTTGCATGCTAGAGTTTTATAAAAACCTATACGTAGTATTATATATGTTTTCAAAATAGGGGGTTATTATGTTCAGAAAGGAATTGGTTTTCGTATTATTAGCATTAGTATAAATTATGTCCACTCACCTTTTCTGTTTTTGTGCCCCCTCAGGAGTTAGAAGCGAGGTGTTCGATCCCGGGGTTAGGGCACCTTTGCGTCGATATCTTCGAGTCTTTCAACATAGGACCCACTCCTTTATTCATATACTTTATTGTGATTCTTCATATATTCCTTGACTAGTTGTATGCTCTGAACGTATTTCCACGTTGACATATTTCTTTCTAATTACCTATCTTATTGTATGCATGTTTAAAATGGCTTCGTCACCCTTGGGTGTCGGTCAACACGTGTCTACCCTGATATTTGGGGATATCGGGATTGGGGCGTGTCAGTTTGGCAGGCGTGTGAGTGATGAAAAAAATAGAACTAGGAAATGGACATTGCAACACGGCGTCTGAATTCAAAAGTAAAAAAAAAAAAGAATCGGGAAACGAACACTCTATTGCAGTCTTTGAATCCAAATGTAAAAGAACATGTAGGAGGTGTGTGAGTGATGGAAAAAATGAAATCAGGAAGTGAACACCGCAACGTAGTGTTTGAATCTAAGTGTAGAAAACAAAATACAGAAACAGACACTACGTTGCAATGTCTGATTCGTATGAACATATTCCAAAATATAAAAACTATGAAAAAAAGGGTGTCAGTTGAAGTGGATGTCAGCTGTAGTGGCAGATTTTGTAATTTTTGTTTATTTTAAAAGTATTTAAGTATCACAATACATGACTAACCTATTTATAATTAACATAAACATTGTTGATATATTGTTGATAATGTAACTTTTGTTGTGGCCTATTTTATCTGACAAGGAGAGAGAGGGCTGGCGGCAAGGAGAAGAGAGAAAATAAATGTGTTTGTAGAACTGTAGGGGATGTGTGTTGTTATCCCTCCTACATTATGCCTTTATTTATAGTAATAAAAGGAAAGAAGATATTCCTTCTTTCCTAAGTAATACAAGTTGTAATAGGAAATGATAACTAGAATCAAATCAAATCAAATCTAGGATTTACACAATCACACTTAAACTAGGAATGTTTACAACAACTTTTAATTTTATACAAGGAGTGCAAACATTGATAAGTAAAATATGGGGTGCAAAAAGAAAGAAAAAAATTTAGGCAACAAAGAATATTTATAGCCTTTTAGCCCTAACCATAGTAAAATACGGAATGGGTATTGTATGTCAACAATATGTAAGTGCATTGCTAAAACTTTACTTCAAAAACTTCGACCACTTTTTTTTATTTTTATTTTAATGAATAAATTTTAATATTTAATTATTTTAATTAATTATTTTAATTCTTCAAATATATGTTAATATAAATAACTACAAATTTCAATTTTTAATTAAAAAAATATAGTAACTTACATAGAAATACATTATTACTTCTATGTCAGAGACTTTGATAAAAATTTGAAAACTAACAAGATTTTAATCAAAGAACATGAAGAGCATCGTGCATCTACATGGATTGAAGTTTGTCATGGCCCTCTCAGCTTCCATGTTAATTGGCTAACAACAAATTGAACTTGAATGGAATAATACTAGTGTTAACAAATTGAACTGGAATGGAATTATACTAGTGTTAACAAATTTGTTATTGTCCCCCTCCTCCAAAGATTGTTACGCCAGATCCGTCACTGACTGTAGAAGGGGGAGTAGGGTTTCGAATTTGGTAACCTATTTCATCTTTGGAATTAAAGATACCACTAAACTATTTATTTAGTTATGTCACTTACTACTAGGTTCTGGAAAACTAGGAGCATATAAATATTAACAAGTTTCATAGATTACTAACAGATGTTAACATGATACCTGAGGCAACCATTGCAGAACAAGAAAAATGATATCTTCTACTTGTTGAAAGACTTAATGTTCTTAAGGTGATAGAACCCAATAACGCAAAATTTTTCTTTACCAGTAGGGAGTCCTTATATAGATCAACATTCACCAACTTCCCTCTATCATGGAGAGTTGGTTTTTGTCAGTTAACAACAGTTTCATCAAATAAGTGGGATGTAGGTTATCTGCAATTGTTATCCATATTTCCTTAATAATAGGAAGCAGTTTTTTCCACGTTTGCAACTTACGTCAAATTGTATTGTTACCAAATACATTTCATCCTTCACTAAATGATAGTTTAGTCCAATTAAGTTTCTAACATTCTTCTACTTGGACGTAAACTAATCATTTAATCGAAATGTTATCACAATTACAATATTGGCTCCTTAGTGATCACATCCAGTTACACCGTAACTTGCTTCCCCACATCTACCAGTATCAGTTCAAATGTCGAACTCTAGAAAACCATGTGCAGCTCATTGGCACATGCATTCTAAAATCACTGTCATTTGAATATAATCTGTATGATGTCAAACTTTCAATGAACTTAACATTCATTTTTCTATGATTCAATTCAATCAACTTTATGGATCATCTTTGGATAATCACAGTTCCCTTTACTGAATTGAAAATCATATACCACTTTGTGATATATAAGCTATATAACCCAGAATAATCATAAAGATTCAGCACATGCATATTTATTACTGCAACTCAGTCTTAAAACCAACACTTCATAATTGTAATGGCGTACTGACAACCATTCAAATACATATAAATACACATTCATACATGCAATTCATATAAGAGTTTCTTACTCCCACATTTCAGCAGATTCCAGAGATTCGTGCACCAAGTTCACAACACCAAAGTTGGTGTTTCTTTTGAGCCTGCCTTCCTCCCGAGCACATATGGAAATTAGTTCATCTAGTGACCATTTTTCCTTTTGTGTGTTGTAAGTGATCTTCAGTTGATCAAAGGATCGAGGTAGAGAAGTTAATGCCATATGAATAACAAAAGCATCATCAACCGGGACCTCTAAGTCCTTCAATTTTGTTGCAGTGTCAACAAGCTTCAGTATGTGCTCCCTTACACCTGTGCCTTCATCAAATTTCAAACTGGTCAGTGTTGTCATCAATTCACCCATCTCGGCTTTCTCGGACTTTTTGAACTTTGCTCCAATTGAATCCAGAAAATCCTTAGCTTTGTCACATGCAGGTATCCCACCTCTCACAGTCTCACTCATAGTTCTTTTCATCACCATGAGTGACATCCTATTGGCTTTCTGCCACTTTTCATGCTTCAATCTTTGCTCAGTAGTCGAAGTGTCAGTCAGTGGTGCATGTTCATCCTCTCTCAGTGCTAAATCGAGATCCATCAAAATCTCAATGTCTTGTTTCCACCTTTTGAAGTTTCCCCCATTGAGAGGCTCGATTGATGAAAGGCTAAGTGCAAATGATGTTGCTGAGGCAGCCAAATAAAACATTAAATACAATTTTAATTTCATGCATCACTTACACATGTTTATATATCCCCCTTAAGTTAAAAATATAAACACCCCTTCAAAGTCATCATGTACATTCTAACCACTTTAATCATCTTTTATCACAGATATATCAAGTCTTTGGACAAGATAATTACAAGATTATACAAGGAATGATTCATTAAAACCTTACGCATTTTATATATTCTTTCCTTAATTTGGAAAAAGAGTATGAACATGCAATGATTCTTTAAACCCTTCTTTGCCAGAATATACATCCAAAGCATTCACTTTGGTGAATTCAAAATATTATCGTAAGTGCTGCATGACATTAAAAAACTTATGAGGCAAGACTACCTCATGCATTTTATTGAAAGTATCGGTGCTGTCATGTGTTGTTGGATGGAATAATGGAAAGTATGGGATGGAATAATGGAAAGCATGAGTGCTACTGCCGATGCTGTCATATGCTTTGGTTCAACACATTTCATAAAAAAAAATTCACATGCTGAAAACATATGCAGTTCGACACATACATTTGAATCTAGGATTTGTTAATTTGGCTCTGATACCAAATGTTGGAAAACTAGGAGTATATAACATTAACAAGTTTCCTAGATTACTAACAGATGTTAACATGATACCTGAGGTAGCCATTGCAGAACAAGAAAAAGGATATCTTCTACTTGTGGAAAGACTTAATGTTGTTAAGGTGATAGAACCCAATAAAGTAGTACTTTTCTTTACCAGTAGGGGGTCCTTATATAGATCAACATTCACCAACTTCCCTCTATCATGGAGAGTTGGTTTTTGTCAGTTAACAGCAGTTTCATTAAATAAGTGGGATGTAAGTTATCTCCGCAATTGTTATCCATATTTCCTTAATAATAGGAAGCTGATTTTTCCACGTTTGCAACTTACGTCAAACTGTATTGTTACCAAATACATTTGGTCCTTCACTAAATGATAGGGTCTGTCTCCATTTGTAGGTGACAGATTTTAGGTTCGACTCTCATATACATCGAGTTCAATACCAAATTTTGATGTTTGTCTCATTGTAGCCCATCTCTCCGCCCTTTTAGTATACATAATAACATTGTATTAAAGAAAAATATAGTTGCTTGCATTCAAATTAGCGTATTTAAGGAGTAAGATATTCTTCAAACATATTGTATGATCACAAGCAGGGAAGAAGCTAGAATTAATTTTAGTGGGGGCAACCCGAAAATCAATTAAGAAAACCTTATTATAGTATGACTTATAACCAATATGAAAATAGGGATGATTTCAAATGATAATGTATCACAATTCCAATGTTACAAAAATTTCAGTGTAGTAGTGGAAAGTGGCAAAGTGATCGATAAGAAAAATATTAATACATAATTATGCAATAGTAAGGTTTTTCGGTTTGAATGATAGAACAAGAGCACTTTTGCTCATATAATATTTGATATGGAGTATACGCAATATGAAAGTATGTTGGATTACGTATATTTTCTTCAAAAATAAAACGTGTGTATCATATAATTGTAGTCTGCAACTTAACAAAAGAATCATTTGAGTGGGGGCATATGCCCCCAGTGAGCCTTCATTGGCTCCATCCTTGATCACAAGGCATTTAAAGTTTGTGGGGTTGCAATAAGAAGAAGAAGAGTCAAGAGCTTGACAGTTAAGACTTAAGATTGGTTTGTCCGTCTCCAGGAGGAATGCTTCCATTACATGACCTTCGAATAAAGTATGTGGCTGGCATTGTTCTTCCACCTTGGCCATTATCAATAATTGAACCTATTATTGTAACTTTCACAGTTTCATATATGGCGTCTACCTATTATAATAATGGTTTTATTAATCTTTACTATTATTAACTTAGAGAATATTTTTGCTCACTACCTCAAGTAACGATGATCTTCACCATCCTATTTATTATCTTTAGATGAGTTTAAATTTCGAGATTTGTGTAGTGGATAGACACAAATATCAAATTTAACTTATCCAATGATAATAAGTAGGGTGATGATCATTACTACCACTTGATTGTGGTAAGCAAAAATGCACACTATTAAGTGCCTATATATGTCCCGTTTTCTCAAAAGTTAGTAGCTTTGTAAAGGATTTCCTGATCAAAAGCATTTCATCAGAAGTGGATTCCCAAAAAGCAGCACTTCGTCTCTGGTTGCATTTCATCAGCAAAAAGGGAATCGTATGCCCTGGCTATAGATTAAGAAAAGGGATCATTTAGCTATAACTTTTCATTTTTCTTTCCAATATGTGCATTAGAGGGTTTGTAATTTTACGCTATTTCGGGGACATATATAAGTGGAGGAGCGAGAGGGACTTGAAATTGTGAGCCTCTTTAGAGGGTTTGAAATGCTCGAAAGGAAACTGCATGTGAATGTTGTAAATGCATGAGAGGGTCCTTACCTCAACTACTTTGTCGAATTTCCATGCCCAAAAAATATATGGATATATATAAACTTCATAACCCTTATTCCATTATTTTAATTAATTTAAATTTTTCTCCGGATAGTTAAAACCAATTCACTGTAGCTGGAAATCCTACTATAAATTAAGAGGTGGCTTACTATGGCCATGCAATAGCATGAAGTGTTTGATAAATGAAAATGATAGAGTAGTTCAGAGTCTTAAGACTTCCAAGGTTTAAGACTTTGAGAAGAACGACAATCCCTGGTAACTTGTTTATGTTCCAAGTCTGGATTGTAAGGAATATGTATACACCATAATCCAAAGATCCATAGGTATGCTGTCAAGTTACGAACACAAGAACATCTATCTCAAATATAAAGATGAATGTAAGAAACATACCTGCAGCACCAGATGAAGATGATGACGCCATGATATCCTATGGAAACAGTTCACCTTCTTCTCTTTGCATGAAACATGACAACTAATTTTGTTTGAAACATGGAAGTGACCACCAAGTATGAATTAATCATCAAAGTTTATCTTCACATGCAAGTCTACCTATACATTTATAGGACTCCAGAACTCCATCTGCACATTTACAGAATTAATTCTGGAATCACGGGACACTCAATTTGTACTTTGTAACCATGTGAATCTTGTAGTAATCTCAAATTACATTACTCCCACTCATTCAAGCTAATCTTAACTTGTCAAAATCAAGAGTCTGATTATTAACTAATAACAGTTAACCAATCATCATGCTCATAAAAGAACAAAACAATAGTTCTCATAAAAGCCTCAACAGAATCTCACATTGATTTTCTGGCAATCCAAATTATCATTAATAAACAAAATAGTCTTCTGGAACAATTAAAAATTAATCGTCCGAAAGGAAAAAATTGAACACTAATAGAAAAACCAAAAAGAAAACCCAAGCTGGAAACTAACTGAGTAACTCATACTAGCAACTAACTAAACATCTTAAAGTCTGCAGCTTCAGCATCCAACCATAATCGAAGAAGCATCAATAGCAGTCTTTAAGATTCATGTTATTGTTCACTCCCACTTGTCAAAAGATTCCAAAACTCCCATCTTGACAACATGTCCTTTAAACACATTATTTGGTAGTGATTTTGTAAGTGGATCCGCAATCATCAAACTTGTTGACAGATGCACTATATCAATTTCTCCTTTCTTGACAACTTCTCTGACCTTAAGAAATTTAACATCCATCAATCTAGATGATGAAGTTCTCTTATTATTCTTAGATAAAAATACAGCAGCACTGTTATCACAAAACATCTTCATAGGTCCTTTCATAGAATCGACAATCTTCATTTCAGTGATAAAATTCATGAGCCAAACTGCTTGCTTCATTCCTTCAAAACATTCTACAAACTTAGCCTCCATTGTTTGCCTTAACACTTTTCCAAGAAACAGCAGCTCCACTCGTCATAAATATATAACCACTGGTGGACTTTCTCTCAACCTTATCTCCTGCAAGGTTTGAATCTGTAAAACCAGTCAATTCCAATAAATTCTCTCTGCCATACACTAGCATATGCCCTTTTGTTCTCTGCAAATATCTTAAAACTTTCTTCGCAGGAATTCAATGAGCCTCATATGGATTTGATTGAAACCTGCCTAATAAACCAACAATGAATGCCAAGTCTGGCCTAGTGCAAATGTTAGCATACATAAGGCTACCAACCAATGAAGCATAAGGCTTTGACTTCATTAGTTTAACCTCAAGTTCACTTTTGGGATACTGATATTTGCTGAACTTATCTCCTTTGTTAACTGGAACATCTGGTTTGTTACAATTCTGCATGTTGAATCTATTTAGTACCTTTTCAATATAACCTCTATGAGATAAACCTAGAAGTTTTTTGTTTCTATCTCTCACAATTTCTATTCCCAAAACATAATGAGCCTCACCTAGGTCCTTCATATCAAAATTGGTACTAAGAATAGCCTTGGTTTCCTACTGCAACTGCTAGTCTGAGCTAACAAGGAGGATATCATCAACATATAGAATTAAGAAAATGAACCTAGAGCCATTGAAATTAACATAGATGCAATCGTCTAATTTGTATTCAGTAAACCCTTGTGCAGTAATTACTTGATCAAACTTAAGGAACCGTTGTCTTTAAGCTTGCGTAAGTTCATAAATTGACTTAATAAGCTTACACACCATGCTTTCCTTTCCATTTCCAACAAATCCAGTAGGCTGAACTATATATATACAGGTCGCTTAAGGAGAGGGATCCCCATTTTTTTCAAAAAATGGGGATTAGGTGTGGGGCCCACTCCACATCGAATTTCAATGATCTGAACCGTCTATTTTTCAAGTTACACCTCATAGATCATCCTTGCAAAAATTCAATTCAATCCGAAACCATTTGCCTATTTAATTATCAAGATAAAATTTCATTGTTTCTTATATAACAAAGTATTCGTTAATATTTTTGAACCCAATTAGATGTCTTAAATATTTTAGATTTGGCTAATATTTTGCAAGGATGATCTATGAGGTGTAACTTGAAAAATAGACGGTTCAGATCGTTGAAATTCGATGTGGAGTGGGCCCCACACCTAATCTCCATTTTTTGAAAAAAATGGGGATCCCTCTCCTTAAGCAATTCCTATATATATATATATATATATATATATGAAGTCCTTGGAAGAAACCGATGAAAAGTATCATTGTAATCTATCCATTCCCTTTGAGTGAAGCCTTTTGCAACTAACCTAGCTTTATACCTCTCAATTCTCCCAGCAACATCTTTCCTGGTTTCGTAAACCCATTTGCATCCTATAGGTTTGATTTGTGATGAAGAATCCCCCAAAAGTCCATACATTGTTCTTGAACATTGAATCCAATTCTTCCTTCATTGCTTTTTGCCACAAAATGACTTGAGCACTCTGCATTGCATGATTGTAAGTCACTGGATCATCGATGTCTCCCAAATCAAATTCAGCCTCTTGCAAATACACATAATATTGTGAAAAAGTTGGCTTTTAACCCTCTCAGATTATTTCAGTGAAGGTTGGACAAGTAACTGATATGAGTCTTGAGTATGTTGATCTTGAACTTGAATATCATCATTATTGGACTGTTCAGCCACTTCTTGAATTTCTGGCACAATTACAATTTCATCTATCTCATGATCTGAAACACAATTGGATGCAAGTAACTTTGGCAAAATTGGAACCGATTCATAATCCATCACTGATGAAATTCCATCTAATTGCTCAAGCTCTTCAAAAATAAAACCATCATACACAAGATCTGATACATCATCATCTTCTATAAACACTGCATTGTGAGTTTCCTGCACTCTAGTATGTGATTGTGGACAACAGAACTTAAACCTTTTGATTTCTCAGAATATCCAATGAAAAAACATGAATTACTTATGGAATCCAATTTCTTCTCATTTGGATTGTAAAACCTTGCTTCAGCTATGCAACCCCAAACATGGAAATGATCAAAACTAGGTCTTCTACATGTCCACATCTCAAAAGGTGTCTTTGGAACTGCTTTCGAAGGAATTCTATTCAGAATATAGTTTGAAGTTTTCAAACATTCTCCCCAAAGAAACCCTGGCAACTTAGATATGGAAATCATGCTCTTTACCATCCCTGTCAATGTTCGATTCCTTATCTCTGCCATCCCATTCTGTTGTGGTGTCCCAAAGACATTAGGTATATTGAGCCATAATATCTTGTTGCTCAAGAAAACAAGCAAATGGCCCTCTTTGTTGACCTGCTTCTGTGTACCTACCAAAGTATTCCCTTCCCCAATCTGATCTAACAATTTTAATCACTGTATTTAACTGTTTTTTAACCTCACTTTTAAAGATTTTGAAGCAGTTAAGAGCTGAGGACTTTTCACTAATTAGAAAAATATGGCAGTGCCTTAAGAAATCATCAATGAAGCTCACAAAATATGAATTCCCACATACGTTTTTCATAGGGAAAGGACCACTGATATCAATATGTATAATTTCTAGTAAACTTTGACTTCTTTTAGCATCAAACTTTCTCACATTAGTCAATTTTCCCTTTAAGCAATCAACACATTCAGATGCATTTATAAAATCAATGACAGGAATTAAATTCGATTTTGACAATTGAGAAATCTTATCTTTTGAATATATCCCAATCTTTTATGCCAAAGCATGAAAGTGTGATCAGAACCATGCATTCTTTTAGTTGTAATATTCAAAACATGCAATGAAAAATTTGACACAAGTATCATCACCAATGAAAGCATATTTTTGTTTAATTAATTTTGATGCAGAGATTAAGCTTCTTCTCATGGTAGGAACATATAGAACATCGTTGCATTATGAAATCAGTGGTTAATTTTACTCTAGCCACTCCTACAACTTCAACATGCACTTTTGTTTCTTCTCCAACAAAAACATTGAAAGAATTGGTTTCCTTTTGTTTTTCAAAACCATGCAATGAGTTTGTAATATGCACTGTGATATTCACAATCCTTTCTATAGTGACCCTTAGTTTTATAGTGATGAAATCTAACTTTCTCTATGTTTTTAGTCTTCACTTTAAAATTGTTAGATTTAGGGGAATTGAAATTTTTAGCAGGCACAACAAATTTATCATCAAACTTGAATTTAGAGATTTTACCAGAATTGAAGTTCTTCCCCTTGGTGGCTTGCATAAAGTTGATAGATTCAGCTTCCCTTTTTTTTTATTTATTTATTTTTTCTCTCTCTCTCTTGCTTTTTGTCTATTCTCTCCTTGCACACATTGAGCCATAAGTTCATTCACAGTTCAAGTTTTGTCTTGTGTGTTGTAAGAGACCTTCAATTGGCTAAACTTCAAGGGCAAGGCTTGTGGGATCATAAAAACAAGCTGTTTCTCACAAATTTTCATGTCTAATGAATTGAGTTTCTCAGCTGCATCAGTCATTTTCATGATATGGTCTCTAATTGATCCTCCTCCTTCAAACTTATAAGTGGTGAGAAGAGTCATGTGTTGAGCAACCTCTCCCTTATGTGATACCTTGAACTTGCCTTCAATAGCCTTGAAATAATCAGATGCAAGGTCACACTTCTTTATACCTCCACGCACAGTATCAGTCATTTCACTTTCCAATTTTGAAAGTGCAACCTTATTTGCTCTTGTCCACCTTTCAAGTTCAACCTTATATGCTTTAATACTCTTATCAATGAGAGGTGTTGGTTGTGGTGTATCAAGTGCAATATCATACTTATTGAGTGTCAAAAACATCTCTATTTCTCTTCTCCATTTCTTGTAGTTGCTCCTACCAGTGAGTATTGACACAGAAGCCAAATTAATTGATTTAAGTGAAATTGCAGAATCAACAATGAAATCAACACTATGAATCTTGTACAATTCATGATTTCTATCTATTTCACTCCAAATCATACAAGATGAATCAATCTTATCATATACATAGTCTTATAAAGAAGACACATATAGAATAAACAACTCATTATGAATTCTGCATACATGTTCATGTTCAAAATGATGCCAATATTTTCTTCATCACATGCATCTGTTTCCCTTTTAAATTTTGGTTACAAGTAGATTCTTTTAGTATGATCAATCAACAGCAGCGGAAGCAATTATTGAGTATGAAAATATCGAGTAAGATCCAGCAATAAAATGGTGATCATCGGTTTCAATTTACTTTGATCTTGCCATCTAACCCTAGCATATTTCAAACTTAAAAGAAATACCATTATTTAAAATGTAGAATCTACTCAAATTATTGTACATAACTCTGCAGATTAGGAAACGGGTTTGAGCTGGCTGCAGATCGATAATCGCGAAAGAGTGTGAGAGGGAGAGAACAAAACCCAAAAGGGATAACAGTCATATTTCACTTTTCATTTAAAAGGAAGTTAACGGCTATTTTAAATAAACGATGTCGTTTTTCCTTTAAGCATTTATTTTATTAAAATGATCTCTTTTTTCTGGGTTTCGTTATTTCTTAGTGAATGTAACATTCACCTACTTGTTTTAACAATTTCTTTTCTTGATCAAAACGTTCGAACTTAATTGCTATAATCAACCATGGCTCGGATACCACATGTAAGGAATATGTATACACCATAATCCAAAGATCACAGACATGCTGTCAAGTTACAAACATAAGAACATCAATCTCAAATATAAAGATGAATGTAAGAAACATACCTACAGCACCAGATGAATTAGATGATGCCATGATAGCCTAAGGAAACAGTTTACCTTCTTCTCTTTGCAATAAAACGAGTGCTCTCAAACAATAGGACTTTGACAGAATGAGCAGGGTATTGCGAGAGCAGTGATTAACGTTTATACATTGAATGTTCTTCTAACTGATCTCCTATTAGAATCAACATAGAATGCAAACATCACAGTTTGTATTAAACATGTGTAAAACACAATCCTAGTATGCACTTAGGGCACGTTTGTTTGACAGGATTAAGAAGGATTGGACTGGACTAGACTATAGTCCAGTGTTTGGTGCACACCGGGATTAGCTTTAATGAGCTTAGGTGGGATTCGCTGGGACTAAGGGGGGGATTAGCCGTTCTTAACGAGGGATCCTGAAATCGGGCGGATTCGTAAGCCAGATAAACATCTCATCGCTGTGTCTGCCCTCGGTCGCATCGTTCTCGTCTTCCCACCTCGTTCTCATCGTTCTCGTCTTCCCACATCTTTCTCATCGCTGTGTCTGCCCTCGGTCGTCGTCCTTGCCGTGCTCCCTCATTGTCGTCCTCCTCACCCTCATCGCTGCGTCTTTGCGCCTGCCCTCTGTCGTGCTCCCTCATCGTCGCCCTCATCTGCCTTAAGTTGTCTGGTAAGCTTCGAATCTTGGATTTTTTTCGTCGAT